>OU823242.1:10012500-12512500 GCA_917490735.1 Dryobotodes eremita
TTAAACATTAACAACATACCAACACACTTGTATTCTCCGCAGGGGTAGGCAGAGGTACCTATAGTACACCCACATTTCGCCAGTTACGTTTAAGTCCCATGTAATAGGGGCATTAGGGGGCGAGCTTATTGCCATAAACCAGATGCAACCTTCCGTTCTCCCTTTTATCATTATCAGTTTGGTAGTCCTCCAATAGTTTCCTATAAAAAACAGCACCCTAATTACGTAACACACTATCTATCACAATCTGAATCATTTTGAAGCCTATTGCTAATCCATTGCATCATGTGTTCAAAAAATTTGACAGTTCAACAACGTAAATAATGCAATGAATGTTGTTGAACTGTCAAAATGAAACCCATTCCTACTGTTAGTGTGTTACGTAATTACGCCGCTGGTCACAATAAAATATTATAAAAGTAAGAACGAGTATTCTATTTTAAAAAACTCATTCACTCATATTTCCTGCAACAAAAACTCGTGATTGAAACGCAGTTTAAAAAAAGTTTCAGCGCACCGTAGCGAGCTGTCGTTTGAATCAAAAAATTCCGTATTTTGTTCATATTCACATTTGTTAATTAACATTTTTATAGAGTGTTATTATTATGAGACCTTCTGTCAAAACCTTGGGTTTGTTTTGTTTTCAGTTGGGTTTCTGATTAAGTAGTCTTTGGTGCATTTCATTTCCATGATAAATGAGATACACCAAATGAGATTAATACCCATGCATTGCCACGAAGTTCTATCTTTGAACCAGCACCCTAATTGCGTAACACACTATCAATCACAATCAGAATTTGTACAGTGCAAGCACAGCACAGTTTTCATATCCTTAAGTCAGCATTTTACCTGCGCCGAGCCGGCCAAAGCAGGACACGAATAGCATTCATACCGCGTGCATTCATCTATCATGCAATCATACTTTTCTCAATAAATATCAATCAATCAGTAATCAGTGTATCAATCAGCATCAACTCAAGGTGTAAGGTCCCTACCACACAGAATAATTTTGAAGGATATTGCTAATCAATTGCTTTATATGTTCTAAAAATTAGTCTGCTTAACAACGTAAATGACGCAATGAATGTTGTTGAACTGTCAAAATGAAAGCCATTCCTACTGTTACTGTGTTAAGCAATTACCCCGCTGGAGTCTTGGAAGAATTTGAAAATTAATGATTGATATTGAGATCGAGCAATTGTTGTCTGAGGTTCCTTTTAGCCATTTGATGATCCTAATAATAAGGTCTGTTTTTCTCACTCCAGTTTTTGAAAAAATAATCAAAAACAGACATTTAAACTCATATTAAATATGCCAGCTAATCATATTTGATATGATTTTATGTCTGTTTTTGCAATAAAAATAGTCCTAAAATCGCCTCGCAGTCTGTTCAAAAACGCGTTTATTATCCTGATTAGCCTTTCCGAAGTTTTTAAGTCTATTTGTTAAAACAAGCGACTTCCAAAAACACAACAATTGAAAATAACTTTAATATAGGAAGTCGGTGTCTTTGGATCTGTATTTTAGTTTTTTGCCACCGACTTCCGAAATTAAAGTTATTTTTCACTGCGTAGTGTTTGTTTTGGAAGCCGGTTGTTTTTTTATGTAAGAAACTTACTACGTTACTTACGTTTACTTTTCACTTATTAGTTATGGTGCCTACCCCACACCTATTCGTATACCACTACTTGCTATGTAAATAACAGAGACAAGAAGTATTATAACGTCATCAAGATACACAAAGTGGATTAAATACGTATCATCGAAGCTAATCAAAAACTGCTGAAGTATAGTTAATAAAATTTATAGGGGACCCCGCGCAAGCTTTCTCTACCAAATACAAAAAGAATTTTCAAAATTTGTCCACAATTGACGAAAATATCGATGAATATAAATAAAAATTAAATAAAATCATACATACGAACATATGATCTCCTTTAAATCATAAATGATAAATGATTTTATTTCTGTAAGTAGGTTTGTACAAACACTTTTACACGTCAATCATGTTTTTTAAACTAGATGAGGTCGGCGTTTCCTATCTGACTACTCTGGAAGAAAGGCCGAAACAAACTCAGAGGTCACGGTCTCTTTTAAAGTCCAGACATAATCTTGGTCAGGTCACGCGAAGACCATGCAGATTGGTATCTGAATTGGTCTTTTGAGGAAAGAACCACACAGATTGAGTGGACCTGTCCAGTCAGTGCACGCATTTGTCAGTAATCGTGCAGCTCGACTCAGGAAGTCAGGACTTTAGGAGCTCCACGATTTTCGACATCGGTTAAAAATGGAAGGAAAAGTAAATAAATTAAACAAAAGACTTTATCCCTATCACCAAATATTGTTATTAAGTAGGTAGGTATGCTTTGTGCAGATGACAGCTAAAATAATTACAAACGAAACAAGCTGAAATGAGGTAGTTGCCATGTTTCTGCCTACCAAAACGTCACAAAACATCGTTTTTATTTTAGACATGGTCTTTAAACATGGAATTAGTATGTACAGGTTTAAACTAGGTAAAAAACAGAACTCCTAAAGGGTCACTGGTGTAGACACACCAGTGACCTGAGTGAGTTCTGTTTTTCATTCAGACGTACGGAAACTGGATTTCGATTACAGTTAGGTTTTTATTTCTAAGATTATTTTCCAAGCTCGATTTTCCTTTATGAAGGTGTTTTTAAGTCCTTGGACAGACAGACGTCTGCTGTCCGTCTGTCACAGCCAATTTGCTCCGAATCTAATGGACCGATTATGTTGGGTACACATATCAACTTCTAAGACCCAAACACGGACAGGGTACGTAAATTAATTAATTTTGAGGGGGGTCACTTCTGGGAGACAAACAGAAATATTTATATAACAGTTTTGTGCAAGCACACTTATACAAAGTACCGTGTGACATATCAAATGAAAGGGTCAAAGGGCTTACTGTGAGGGTCTGAAAAGTAACTTTTATAATTAAAAAAATATAGTTTAGCACTAGGCCGGTTTTTTGGGGTTCCATACCCAAAAGGTGCCAACGGAATTACTAAGCCTCCGCTGTCATCCGTCGGTCTGTCTGTCAGCGGACTTTATCTCATGAACCGTAAAATAGGTAGACAGTCGAAATTTTAACAGATTGTGTATTTCTATTACAACAAAAGTCGCTATAACAAAAAAAATATATAATAAAGTATTAAATTAAAGAAATGCAAGGAAGAAATGCAAGGAAGGAATGCGTACCAAAATGTGTAATAAAAAATAAAAAAAATAAAAAGTTGTGCAAATATTATCCTTTGCAGCAGAAAGCGACTCCATTGAAGCTGAAACTTGTAGATTAAGTAGCATTCTTTATATCACCAACCATTTGCGTGTTGAAAAACAAAATTTATTGAATTCAATGCTTTAATGAATCTTTCTGTCTTTCTAATCATGAAATCTAACTTAACCTTTGTTTAGGAGACTACACAAATACTTCGTATTAGCTACAAGTCTTAGTAGTAAAATTGAACTCGGTGCGCACTACCGAAAAGAATGCCCCATAAAATTAATTTACATTATTTATAATATGGCCCGGTATACTTAAGTTACTAATTAAGTTATTATTAAATCTATTTAGATTGTTGGGTATTATTTGTCTAGATTGTATTTGAATTTTTTATAAAGGTGTGTTGGACTTGAAAGCAACGGTTTGACCGCTGTGACCAGAAGGGAAATAATTTACAATGGCTTTGTCTAAGTAGTCGCAGCACCAAAAAATATTATCAAATGTAGCAGCATTTTTAGTTATGCAGCACCCTAATTACGTAACACACTATCTATTACAATCTGAATCATTTTAAGCCTATTGCTAATCCATTGCTTCATATGTTCGAAAAATTTGTCTGCTCAATAACGTAAGTAACGCAATGAATGTTGTTGAATTGCCATAATGAAAGAAAGCCATTCCTACTGTTAATGTGTTACGCAATTACCCTGCAGGTTGGTTTGGACCGGAAACTTTAGGCCATTTTCCTAATACGGGTAAAATAGGGGGTTGGACACCAATTCAACCAGAGGTAGCAGATTTATAAGGTCACGGTCACATGAAAGAAACCTATAAATTTCTCGAATTATCACTTGTCACCTGTCGTCTGTCGGCTGTCGGTTTTATTAAATAGGCCCCTGGTTGTAGTTAAATGATCATCATCATAATAATATCTTCAGAGCCTATAGCAGTCCACTGCTGGACTTAAGTTCCTATGCCTCGGCAATCGTGGCCTTTTTAACTTGATCCTTGGCGACTCATATCTCGGTTTAATGACATTTATTTTCTCAAAGAACAAATTACAGTTCACGTAAAGAGAAACTTAACTAAATTAGCAATAGGTTGTAGTTTACATTATGACATTCAAGCCATCCAAGAAACTGAACACCATAGTTTGATTTATAAAATATAGCAAGTATGTAGTTAAGTCTAAAGAAAATACAAAACAGTTCAAGCTAAGCTTATGTGTGCTTATTTAGCTGCTTTAACCAATTTCCCTGTGAAGATCGTCGCTCAACCTGACCTAAGATCGACCTACTCATTTCCTGCTATATTTTACTACCCGATAAGCTTATTTATTTCGCTATCAACACTTTCATTCAAAAGTAGGACATGAACATGCTCACCAATTGAATTACTAGACATTGTAAGGTTATGTCAGGTCGTAAGTAGGTGATGGTCGTAATCGGCATGTCAAGCAGATTATCTTCAATTTATGTGTATGTGCTTATGTGGCTTCATGCGTCCTCATGGCCTTTGACGGGTACGTACAGTATTGTTGATAGACTTGTGGAGTGGGCCGGGACTGCACAAAAGTTCAGTGCTGGATCCTTTACATTAACAGTCTTGATACTGGCTTGAAGATGTTCGGAGCCTGACAGGTGCGGGCTGATTCATCGGCTCGTATTTATTTAACATGTGTATGGAGGGTATGTAGATGTGTCTTGGAGATGAGTAACTTAATCGTAAGAACTAATAACATATTGATGTGATCTCGAATCTGCTCGCCGGCATGCGAAATGGCTACAGCCAAAATAAAAATAAAAAAGGTTAAAATAGTTTGTAAGTTAATTTAGTATAAGAAGTGTATCCAGTGTACATATTTTTATAATAAATTGGGTAACTACTGGGTACTGATAAGAAGGTGGTTAGCTATTTAGGTGTAAACTGATTATTGTTTGAAGTGACTGTGAAAATTGTGTGTTTCCAGTTTGTAGATAAGCAGTCTGTCTGAGGGGGCGGACGCCGCTCCAGAGCACCGTGGGGTAATCCGACAATATGTCCGAAAAGAAGGACCTGGAGTCCGTGAGTATGAAAACTAGCATATTTATAATTATTGAAAGTACACCAAAACGTAGCGCAACGCCTCGTGGAGTCTGAAAAAATATCCATCGCTAACTGCCGAAAATGTAGCGTCATTTGTGGGGAATTTCATTAGAAATTCAGTGGGATATGAAACATGCATAAAACAGCATGCAACACTGTTTTTCACTTTTTTTTTTTTTTTAAATAGCTACTCGTAGTTTTGACCACTGAGGTCTTGGCTACTTAACCGAATTGTCCTGTGGGTGCCTTAAGATTTTACTCGAAAAGCCTCCAGCCAGTAGCGAGATTTAATACTAAACTTATGTTTAAATAACCCCACGCTAAGGGCACCCCCTGTGGGGTACGGATCTCGGCTTAGGGCGTCACTGAGAGAGGGCAGCAAGTGGGGACAGGCTGGATCGAAAGGTTTATAATAAAAAAGGTAAAGGTTTTGGTTTATAATATTATTATTATTAATAGGGGAGTTTAAAGCTACAGGCTTAGCTACGACGCGGGCTGGGGCCACATCGGACAAGGGTCGGGGGGGACGGTTACGGGGGGTCGTCGCGTGGGACCTCGTCGGCAAGGTCGGAACGATGGCGGTCTGTGTTTGTGCACTGTACTAATGGCCTTACTGCTCTCCTGGAGGAGGGTTATGGGGTCATCGGGGTCGACTAGGACATGCCGGGGACGGCGGGTATGACTGATACGGGAGGGGGTATAACGGGCGCCGCGACAACCAGAGGGTTGCGGTGAGTGGCGGCGGAATCGAAGAAACGCTTGGATAGGCGTTTCATGAACTGACTGATGGTCGGGATTTTGAGATCTAAGTGGAGATTTTCGTTCCGAACGAACCAAGGGGAACCGGTCGCCTTACGGAGGAACCGGTTTTGGAGGGTCTGCATCCTATGGATGTGATGGGGTTTCGCTTGTGCGAAAACTACGCTCGCATAGGTCATGATCGGGCGAATGCACGCTGTGTAAATGTGCAATTTGCACTTGTGTGAAAATTTGCTACGTGCATTCAGGACGGAATGGAGCCTACCGAGAGCGAAAGCAGCGCGCGAGTGCGCCTGCTTTATGTGTTCCGAGAAGGAAAGGTGCTCGTCTAGAACGACGCCCAAGTATTTGGCTCGCTTCTCCCAAGGGATAGGCTTGCCGAACATGGTGATCGGACGGGGGAGGGTGGGGCTACGTCGCGGTTTCGAAAAGAGAACCGCTTGACTTTTATCGGGATTGACTACGATTCTCCACTTTCAAAACCAGTCGCCGAGTTGGTCGACTGAGGTTTGGAGAGTGCGAGATATCGTGTCGTGGCCGAGGCCGGTGTAGTAAATGGCCGTATCGTCTGCGAACAGAGCCAACTGAGCCTTTATACTTTTAGGGATATCGCTGGTGAATAGCGTGAAAATGAGAGGGGCGAGCACGGAGCCCTGAGGGACTCCGGCGCGGATGGGGCGGGGGGAGGAAAGCGCTCCTTCGATGCGATAGCGAAACGTGCGATTCGACAAAAAGTCTCGTAAGATGAGTACGAGACGATCTGGCACTTTAAGTTTGTATAGCTTATATAATAAGCCATCGTGCCAGACTTTGACGAATGCTTTCGCTGTATCGAAGAATACGGCACCGGTCAAAGAACCGCGTTGGAAACCGACGCTTATGTGTTCGATGATCCGGTGGACCTGTTGCACGCACGAGTGTTGGGTTCGAAAACCGAACTGCTCGTCGGGAATGAGACCCTTCGTCTCGGTGTAGTCTCTGAGACGCTTATAAATAAGCCTCTCATAGATTTTGCCGAGGACGTTGAGTAGACTGATGGGGTTTTTCACTTTTATTTTGTCCTTTCTCTATGTACAAAAAAAGAAAAATCGGAATCGAAAAAAAGAACTGAGATTAACAGCACTTTGCTCCAAATTCAAATCATGAATAGTCATGCCATTAGAATGTTTTTAAAAAGTGTGTTTGACACTTCGTATAATATGATCGCAGGATTCTCGAAAGCCTTTTACATGCATTTGTTTAAACTTCATTCATTTGTTAAACCAATAATAAGTTTACAAAATAAAAATAAAATAAATGTAATCTAGAATATGATCTGAGATTAAAACCTCTTTGCTCCAAATTCAATTCAGAATTTATTATTAGTGATGCCATTAGAATGTTTGTAAAAAGTGATTTTGACGTTTCGTATAAAAAAGCGGGACTCTCGAAGCTCTAAAAATGCTCTTGTTTTACATTTTATTCCTAATCAAATAAGTTATTTACGTATTATTATTTAGTACTTATCTATTAAGTTTATGAAGTTACAGAAGGGTAAGGCCCTTTGTAGACACACGTTTTTCTTGCCGTGCAAAACAACGGTTTATTTGCCGTGTGTAGGCACGGTCGTCAGTGTTGTATGGATCACTATGGAAGATGTTGTTGGACACTATTATTCTACGTCGCGGTTTATACGTTGTACCGTAAAGAAACCGTGCCGTGTACAAAGGGTCTTACTCTAAGGGCCTCGTTCACCATCTCCAAGTAAAGCGTTGATTAGTTACTGCCCGGTTAACATTATTTGGCAAGTAAAAGTTACGAGTATCTTTTGTCAATTTCACAAACGAAAATAAAGCTTCGAGTAACAACTTACTGGTTAAGTGAATGACGGACGTAACAAATCATACGTTACATTCGTTCAATAATACGTCAATGTTACTCGTCAAACGTCATTGGTTGATTTTTTATTAGTTACTGACGTAACAGAAATCGATTTCAGGGTGTAGAAGGGATTAAACATTAAACTTCTAAACAATCGGTACCCATTTACCTATTGTTTAGAAGTTCGGTAGTTTTTTTTAAAGTTGTTTTTTGTTTGGATTTTTTTTATGTTGGTTTGTTTGTTAATAGTAATATCACTTGAATAATGAACAAATACCACTCACCTTTGCGATTTAGGGATAATTTTATGTTTTATAAAGATAAGCACTTGGTTTATTGCACTCCTCGATAGACGAAATTAAGCAAAAAAAAAAAAAAAAAACTGTTTCCTCTAGGTCCATAAAATAATTAACACGGAATTTTAATACTCCAATCCAATCTACTCGTTGCGCTGTAGAATATTTTAATTAATCCAATTGGTGACCAATCAAGTCAAATAAATCGATTTTTATTAATACATTTTAGAATAATCGTTGGTATATCTGATAAGTACCTACCCGTTGTAATTTTTGACAACGGACAACTTATAACTGTAAAGTAAATACGCTATTTGGCAGATGTCGTGGCAAGCATGGTCTAAAAAAACAAGGTCTGGCACTCCGAGAGTGACACAAGCTTACGTCACTATCCAGTTGCCACTTTATTGCAACAAAACAAGAAGTATGGAAACATTTTCAGTCACCATTCTGTTAAAAAATATATATCAAGCATTTAAATTGTCGTTTTGTTTTTCTAATCAAACGAAACAATTCAATTTAAACTTATACCGACGTAATTGTTAGTTAAAACCTCATTGATTTATCGGATTCGCACAGGTAATAAAGGCGGTTGGGGAGTTATTATGACACACTACTGGTAACACAGCAGTGATGACGTAGGCTTGTGTCACCCACGTGACCGCTGTGTCTCGGAATGCTATACCTGGCGAAGTATATTATTATACCATGGTGGCAAGTAAGTTACGGGTCAGTTAAATCTTATGGTTAGTGCTACTCGAACGTCGTGAAATTCGCACATGCAGTTACGGGTAACTTTAACTGGCGGTTAGCCTACTTGACACTTTACTTGAGGGTGGTGAAAGCGGCCCTAAGGCCTTTTAATTCAGTTTTACATTCCTGTTTGGCGAATAAAAATTGATCTACTACCTACTACTGATAGGTACTTTTATTTTTTTCTTTTACAGGGTGACCCTGAGCTAGAATGTGTCTGCAAACCAATGGACCTGCCTACTCTGCCCAAAGCCCTGACCCTGGAAGAAAAAAAATATCTCCTGGCTGTCGAGCGAGGGGATATGGGCAATGTGAGGCGGTGAGTCAAAACTATTGTATGTTCCGTGATCGCTAAAATTGATGTGACCGTAATAAGTTCCAGTGGCGTTCTTATCCACAGTGTAATAATTTCATGACATCTGTAGGTACCTAATTCTCAAAGGGGTAGGTACACATTCTTATCGCCAGATACGCCAGTAGATAATATTGTAAGTCCCAAGCTATTGGGGGAGCACAGGGAAAAAACGATCAGTCTTCCAGAAACTGCTTTTGATGTAGTAGCGCCATCTAGTTCGTAAGATGCTAAGCTTGCCTATCCCGCGATAAGAAAAGAGTAAAAACGTACAGTCCCGAAAAATTACCTTTTATTTTTTTGCATAAAAGTTATTAGTGATCGATCATAGAATAAACGGTAAAAGTTAAAAACGATCAGAGTCATCAAGACTGTGATCCTTGTTACAAGTTTTCGAACGAATAATCTAAACGTCAAGAAGACAGTTCGTTACTTTTCGTTTTTCTACGATTTTGTTGTTCTTTACGCCAGTAAATCTGTTAATTATAAAGGATTTTCGTCATGTCTGATAGTAAATATACTGTGGATGATGATGTGGGCAATAATAACACTAAAATACGTAGTTTTTTTAGTGTTGTTGTTATTTTTCGTAATTTTCAATATGACTTTGATTTTTATTTCAATTATTTAAGTTTGTGTGTTAATTAAGAAAAGGTTAAATATAATGATTGTGAATATTATGTTTTTATTTATAAAACAATGTCACAAAAATATCACAAGTCATATAAGTCAAATGGCATTTTTATGTGTCACCTTTATCAATTAAATTCTACAAGTTTATAAAGTTAAAAAAACACTTTTCTCGCAAATCACCTAAAGTGACTTTGATCATTCTTTCCTTGGGCTGTTCAAGTGCTATATATTGCTTATTGAGGAACGAATGCATTGGTAGGTACCTACTTCGGTTAGCAACTGAGAATATCCAGTACCAACCTATTGAAAGCCCCTAAATTAAATTTCCCTATTTTTAGTTTCGAATATAAGCCTATAATTTTATAGAGAGGAAAGAGTTTGACTTTGGTATTATTAAAAAAGTTTAAATAAACACTCTTACAAATTCTAGATTGGGTAGGTACAGTCACCAAAACAGATAAGTAACCAGGGACAACCCTGGTTACTTACGATAAGTAACCGGGGTTGTCGGATATAGTTGATGTTTAGTAAGAAACCGATGGATGTTTTCAAATGAAATTTAATTTGATAAATTAAACGTTTGTTTTCTAATCATTTAATTTGATAAATTAAACGTTTGTTTTCTAATAATTTAATTTGATAAATTAAACGTTTGTTTTCTAATAATTTAATTTGATAAATTAAACATTTATTTACTAATAATTTAATTTGATAAATTAAACGTTTGTTTTCTAATAATTTAATTTGATAAATTAAACGTTTGTTTTCTATTCATTTAATTTGATTCGAAATCATCCCTCGGTTTCTTACTAAACTTCAACTATAACCGACGACCCTGGTTACTTATATCTTTTGGTGACTGTAAATGATGAATGATAAATGATTTTATTTCTGTAAGTAGGTTTGTACAAAGACTTTTACACGTCAGTCATATTTTAAAACTAGATGAGGTCGGCGTTTCCTATCTGACTACTCTGAGAACCTACCTGTACCTACCCATTGTAGAATTTGTAAGACTGTGTACTTGAACTTTTTAATAATACCCAAGTCAAACTCTTTCCTCTCTATAAAATTACTTTACTTTCGAAACAAAGAATAGGGAAATTAAATAATTATAAGTTCAATAATTATTCCTAGAAATCATTCCTAGAAATAATTATTCCTAGAAACCGTTCTACGTGTAATTCATTTCTTATATTTCTCATATTGTGACTTGGCTTGTCAGCCAAATGTGACACCTTCTTGTTTTGTATTCTAATCTTAAACTTTTTATATACATTTTTGTCTTGTATTTCTTCCATTTACTTTTACCTGACTCACAAAGGTTGCATGTAAGCACCAAATAGGCCTCCTCTACAGTACCTGACGACCTAAAATATTAGGATAATTTAAACACAAGAGACATTTGAACAGCGCAGTGGTGGCCCGGTGGTATCGGTCCCGACAGACGAGTTATAGGTCGTTGGTTCGAACCCAAGTAGGCGCTTTACTTTTTGTAATTTATTTCATCACCACTGCTCTCAAAACGGTGAAGGAAAACATCGTGAGGAAACCGGCATGTCCTAGAACCGAGAAAATTTTAAGACATGACGTGACATCTACCGACCTGCATTAGGTCCACGTGGTGAGTTACGGCCCGCTCCCTGTCGCAGAGACGAGGTCTGTCTCCCAGCAGTGGGAATATTATGGGCTGATTATGTTATGTATGTATGTATATTTATTAAGTACAAAAGTAGGTAAGCCTACTTCCTTGGTCTAATGATTCTTGAGCTAAAACTTCTTCGATTTCTTTTAAGCATTTCATAAGGTCTCTGCAAAATAATGGATACCCTATAAATTATTAAGTATCTCATTATTGGAAACCTTTTCAACTCAACAAGCAGCTAGCTCCTAATAATTAGAAAGTCTATCTCTGTGAAAATATGAATAATAAAAGAGAATTAAGTTTTTGTAGATATTTGTGTATATTTCTTGTTTGTTTGACAAAATTCACTTAACATCCAATTATATTTAGAAGCCGAAGTAAACAGGGGAGTGCCTCTTGTTACAAATAAAACAGCTTCGGTATGCCATGTGTTTGTAAAGAAAAAATCTCGTCTTTGATTCACAAAAATGTAATGACGAAATTAAACGGGACCTATTGTTTTCAGTTTAGAGTAGGAGTGAACTGCAAATTAGCCTTTTTTAATTCGGGGCCTAGGCTTACTAGTGATGTCGCGGATTGTTCGAAAGAGTTACCGTGGCCCTGGCGCACAGGCAACTGAAGGAACACGGGTGGGTTTTAGTCAGTAAGAGTCTGACACGCCCTTCCGCTCCGCTTAGAGCGGGAGAGGTCATTTGATGATTTCCCACCCAAAAAAAAAAAGGCTTACTAGTGAGGTACTTGATGATGTACTTGTATAGTATGTAGAGTGTCTCACGATATTAAATAAACAGACTATATTACTATCTTTTGCAAAAGCATAAGCATATGAAATCGGTGAAGGAAAACATCGTGAGGAAACCTGGCCTTGTTATTAATATAAGTCTGAAAGTGTGGGTAATGTTCCCACTGCTGAAAAATCCTCCTCTCTGTGACAAGAAATGGACCGTATTGCACCACGCGGGCCTAGAACGGGTTGGAGAATGTCACGTGTTTTCGTAGTTTCGGGTCTAGGACATGCCCGGTTTCCTCACGATGTTTTCCTTCACTGTGTTGCGAAATGGGTATATAGTATAAATTTAAGTATAAAAAATTAAGTATAAAAAATTAAGTATAAAACCCCGACACAAAAAAGAGCTAATGATCTTGAAACGGCTGAATCGATTTTGATAAAACATGTCTTAGAACCACCGCTAGAAAGACTGCATTCAAATAAAAAAAAAGCCGCATCCAAATCGGTTCATCCGTTCAAAAGCTACGGTGCCACAGATAGCCATACACATACCGGTCAAACTTATAACACCCCTCTTTTTGGGACGGGGGTGAAAAATGCATACCTGGTTTTGAACCCCACCCTACATACGCTACAACTCGTAAATCAGGTAGTCTTCTTCTTAGCGTGTCCATGGCAATCTAAATTAAGTCAGCGCAGAATTTGTCTATGACTTTGGCACCTTCAGTTCCTGTAACGTGCAAGCAACAGGACACGCTGGTTACGATATTACATGATATTATAATTATAAACGAAAGTGGATTATAAAATGGCCGCTGCCTACACAGTCGACAAACTTAATTACTGTTTCTGCTCTAATCGGATTACCGTAGGTATTAACGTTGACTAACTGTATTCGTGATCCTATGAACTACAAATGAATACGTCAATTGGTTATATTGAGCACTGAATAGGAATTCATATTCGGAATAGGCCAAATTTTAGCAAATTTGAATAGAGATTTTTAACGTAGATTTTTAGGCATTTTTTACGGTTGAGCAGTTGTTTCTACTTTCTATTATTATTTCTTACGAAAGCATTCCTTTTTATCCGACTGCAAAGAAGGGATATTACTTAATATGTTTTTCAACGAAATATTTCAAGGCTCCTTTTTTCGAGGCAGAGATAGCACAGAAGATACGCTAATATTTTTATAGTCTGCAGACTCACAACAATACATTATTTTATTCCTTTTGAAACGTACCGTACGTCTGGTACTTTTTATCGTAGGTAAATCTTGTATTCACAAAGTTCTTTTCATAACTTGCTCATTTGTTTTACATTTTTACTTCAGAATTCTCCAAAATGCCCATCGCAAGAAACACATAGAAATAAACTGTGTAGATTCCCTGGGTCGCGGAGCTTTGACCTTGGCCATCGATGGAGAAAACCTGGAGATGGTGGAATTGCTCGTCATCATGGGTGTGGATACTAAAGATGCTCTGCTGCAGGCCATCAACGCTGAGTTTGTGGAGGCTGTTGAACTGTTGTTGGAGCATGAAGAGCTGATTCATAAGGACAATGAGCCTTACGTGAGTTTATTGGGTATTAAGTTAGTTGGGGAGAAAGTCAGTTCCACGTTTTTACCGTACCAAACCAAGCCGGCCATCGAAGAATGCACCATTTTTTGTCTACCCTACTTGTAGGAAATTCTTAGCCCATCCTACAATTTTACCATTTCTAGAACTGAACAGGGTTTTGATATAGGTACCTAATATGCGTTTTTCCAAGCCACCAAGTCGTCGTGGTGTATGATGATAACATTTACTGGTGGATGGCCGAAATTGTCATGAAGAGAATAAATTAATAAGGGTCATTCACCAGCTAGCCTGGTGGTTGTTAACAGTCACCAGAGTATCTTAATATACAGACCATACGCTTCGGACATTCACAGTAACAAATAATTGCTTTCTTGGCATCAAGTGTATGTTTAGTTTATTACTTTTTATTTAATCAAGAAGCTCAAAAAGGATTTCAAATAGATGACATTAATGCGTAATATTCTTATGATAAAAGCCAATTTTTATATTCAAATTACTCATACAGAGTTGGCAGAAAGTGGATCCGAATACGGCAATGTTCACGCCAGATATAACGCCACTGATGCTGGCGGCCCACAAGAACAACTATGAAATCATCAAGATACTGCTCGACCGCGGAGCCACGCTGCCCAACCCTCATGACGTTAAGTAAGAATTTATGAACCATAGTCGTAGCCAAAGTAGAGTTTGACAAGTTCAAATTCAATCAACAACTTCAAATTCTCAATTCAGAAATCAGGTGTAAGTTAAGGGCGGCCTTAAATCAAACGATTGAAAATATACTAAAACACGCAATTCGGTGTGTCATTTTATCTTATCTCTTGAGTTACCTACATTGTATTTTAAATTCGAAAATACAAAAGATGATCCGACTTCATCTAGTTTTTGCATATTATTAGGTATTTCTTTTTGACTTTAATACCAAATTACAGAAATTTAAAACCAATTTACAGAAATAAATGTAATTTATCATTGTTGATTCTTCCCAGGTGTGGTTGTGAAGAATGTATCCGCATGTCTACAGAAGACTCCCTTCGACACTCACTGGCCCGACTCAATGAATACAGAGCGTTGGCTTCACCTTCTCTCATAGCCTTGTCTTCAACTGACCCTATTCTGACAGCCTTCCAGCTCTCCTGGGAACTAAGAAACTTGGCATTTGCTGAACAGGTAAGGATCTTGTGGAATATTTTTGTAAGCAGAGATAACATTTTGCAATATACCTAATTATCACATAATGTCCGGATGAGCATTATCTATCGGCTGAGTTAAAAAAAACCGGCCAAGTGCAAGTCAGACTCGCGTACGAAGGGTTCCGTACCATTATCTATAAAAACGGCAAAAAAGTCATGTCTGTTGTGTGGGAGCCCCCTTAAATATTTATTTTAGTCTGTTTTTTTGTATTTGTTGTTATAGCGGCAATAGAAATACATCATCTGTGAAAATTTCAACTGTCTAACTATCACGGTTCATCAGATACAGCCTGGTGACAGACGGACAGACAGACAGACGGACGAACAGCGGAGTCTTAGTAATAAGGTCCCGATTGGGTACAGAACCCTAAAAACGAAGTAGAATTTGTATGAAGTTATCTGCCAGATAAGTTCATAACATCTAGGGGGGGCGGGGAGATATGAAAACTGCTGTAAACATAAGTACATACATACATAAATTCACGCCTTCTTCCCATGGGGGTGGGCAGAAACTTCAGAACGCCACTTACTACGATCCTTACATACTCCTTTTGCCTGGTTTACGTTCATACACCTGGTCATACACGCACGCCGGTTGCGAGTACTACTCGTACGCACCTGACTCACATCTGCCTTGTATATACCTTTTGTTAGTCGCCCTTCATTCATCCTCTCAACATGACCAAACCATCTGAGCATACTCTTTGCAATTTTTTTCATAATCATTTTTGTTTTTGTCTGCATCTTTTTGGCTGCAAACTTCATTGTTGTTATTATATCATCTGGATTTTTACTTTCAACAATTCTAAGTATCGATAAATCTAGCTGTCTTTTCCTCCATGTTTGTTTTTTTCATATTCTCAAAATTTATCTATGTATTTTTTCTACATTTATAAGTTGTACAAAAAACATTTTTCAAAATAACAACCGACTTCAAAAAAAAAAAACACTAAAAAACGTGAAAAATAACTTTTATTTCGAAAGTTGGTGTCCTTCGTTGTGTATTTTCGTTTTTGGCCACCGACTTCCGAAATTAAAGTTATTTTTCACGGTTTTTAGTGTTTTTCTTGGAAGTCGGTTGTTTTTTTGTAAAAATGTTTTTATTTTTTCACTTTTTAGTTGTGGTACCTGCCCCACATACATTCGTAAACCACTACTTGTTATGTAAATAACCGTGACAGGAAATTATTAAAACATCATCAATATAAACGAAGTGGAAAAAATACGCAGTATTAAGGATAACTCAAAAACTGCTAATCAGAACTTGATCGAATTTAAATGGAACCACATGTGAAGCACCGGCTTTCAAATAAAAAAAGAATCATCCAAATCGGTTCACCCAGAAAAAAGTTCTGTACTTAATACACATTAAAAAAAACACTATCGAATTGAGAACCTCCTCCTTTTTTGGAAGTCGGTTAAAAATAAGGAGTATTCTAACTATCTAATATCTACAGACACCTTTGCATCAATCATTTGTGCAGTATTACCCAAAAAAAAAACAAAATCTAATAAAACCCAATCCCTTCTAACCAGGAAAGTAAAGCCGAATACCTGGAGCTTCGTCGCCAGTCACAAATGTTCGCTGTAGACCTACTGGACCAGTCCCGAAGCTCTCAGGAGCTGGCCATAATTCTCAACCATGACCCTGATGAACCGGCCTTCGTGGATGGAGACCACATGAAGTTGGCGAGGTTGGAACTTGCCATCGATTTTAAGCAGAAGAAGGTAACAATATAATTTTAGTATTTTCTTTTAATCTTGAATTTGATCAAAGTTAAGACTTGGACTTTGGCAATGAAGTTATCGCGATTTATGTTACACAAGCAAATACTTTTGAAATTGGAACCGCCACCCTAATTGTGTAACACACTATCAATCACAATCTTAATCATTTTGAAGCCTATTGCTAATCCATTGCTTCATATGTTCTAAAAGTTTGTCTGCTCAACAACGTAAATAACGCAATGAATGTTGTTGCACTGTCAAAATGATAGCCGTTGCTACTTTTATTGTGTTACGCAATTACCCCGCTGAACGTAATAATAAACTCGGAGTAGCTGAAGTTACGACAAGCTAACCCTTACATTACTAATTAACGTGCAGTACTTGGGCGTTAATACATCACATCAGGTTTTAGAAAGTAATTGTCACATATGTTGGGTATGACGTGAGTGGCAGACACGACGCATTACAAAGCTGAACTTTTACTGAAAGTCGATGTGCCGTATGCCAGACTACAATTAATTGCGTAAGGTGTAGTCAGGCTCAAGTAATTTTTAACTATAAAGATTTTTTCAATTACTTTTTAGAGTTTTAATTTTTATTTTAAAATGCACTACGAAATTTAAAACTGCAGCAATACCCTACTATAATTATGATTTTTCTCCAGTTCGTAGCCCATCCGAACATCCAACAGCTCTTAGCATCCATCTGGTACGAGGGCGTCCCCGGCTTTCGTCGCAAGACCGCCATGGAGAAGATAATGATCATCTGTCGCGTCGCCTTACTGTTCCCTTTCTACTGCTCCCTCTACATGCTCGCCCCCAACTGTTCTACTGGCAAACTCATGAGGAAACCCTTCATGAAGTTCTTGATACACGCGTCTAGTTACTTGTTCTTTTTATGTGAGTATATTATTTGTATCATTAGCACTTGGTTTTTAAGCATATCTTTTAATTGGTTTTAAGATTGTCACTTATCTTTTTGCAACGACCAACAAGACTTTGGTAAAACATGTTTGTATAAAATTTTATGCCTATTGTTTCACGGCCGTTCTACTTTAGTGCGGGTAACTATACTGCCGCGCTAACGAAGAATTCAATAACTCGATTTTGACGCTTCCGAGAAAACCCGCTCAAAGTTTTTAACTTTCATAGTGAAGTATAAGTTATTGCATTCTTGTTTACTGGAAAACCCGATTTTCTGAAGGATTCATAAAAAGTTACTTAGAGAGAGTTAATAGATCTCGATCCTCTGATTCCGAATATCTAACTCAAAATCGTCCAAAATCGAGTTATTGTATTCTTCGTTAGCGCGGCACTATAACGTTCTGATTAAATGACTGAGTACCTACTTGAAAATTCAAGACGGATTTATTAAATGAATCACTTTCTACAAAAAATCTGACCAAGTACTTTATACTTTTGTCTATCTTATTTCACTTTATTGGTACAAAAAGGAGGAGGCCGATGGTGATGATGATGTTGATTTCACTTTTTAACAAGTCAGTTGTCCATAGTGATTCTAATCTTGGTATCACAAAGAGCGGAAGTGCAGGCGATACAATTGTTCGGTCCGGAATGGATGGTGAAAGAGTTAGAAAAGGAACTCCTCAAGCAGAGAGGGAACGGACCTACCTACTTGGAAATATGCGTCGTGGTTTATGTTTTAGGTGAGCATGCTTCAACATATTATAACATAGTAACGAAGAATTTTTGTCCGTTTGTCTGTGTCTGGATGTTTTTTCCAGAAGAGTGCGAAAATGGTTGAACGGATTAAGATGAAATTTAGCACACATATAGTTTATAACCTGGAATAAAATATAGCCTACTTTTAATCTCGGTAGTACGTTCCCGTGGGATATTTTCTTTGTGTGTGTGTGTGCTTGAATATATTTTGCCATGTAACCGCTAGTTTTCAGAAGATGTTGAAAAACAACGAGCTTGCCTTCTTACTTAGCACATGATTGTGGGAAGTAAAGAAAAAAGAGGCCTTTATCCACAGTGAGACATTCTCATAATAATTTATCTACAGCATTAGTGTGTCTTGGATGTTTTGGAGTGACCTCCGTTCTGATTAATTTTAGCTTTTATTTTTACTACCTTTAACTAAAGTGTTCTTGTAGTTGTTCATAGTCGGAAAACAAAATATTTTTATGATTAATGTTAGCATGTAAATTTTAATGTAGTCGACATTATTTTCCTATCATACTTTCATTTAATTTAAAGAATTTCAACTAGAAATTAAATTACATCTTTTTTTCTAGGCTTCATATGGGAAGAGACACAAGAAATCTACATTGAAGGCATCCGCTCCTACCTCCGTAATATGTGGAATTTCATCGACTTTACCAGGAACTCTCTCTACGTGGCCGTAGCTGTGTTAAGGTTTGCAGCATATATCCAGCAGACGACTGAAATTAAGAGAGACCCTCAGACTAAGTTCATTCCGAGGGAGAACTGGGATGCTTTTGATCCTCAGTTGATTGCTGAAGGATTATTTGCTGCGGCGAATATATTCAGGTATGTTGAAACCCATTTCTTTTAATGTGCCTGCAATTCCGCCCCGCTGCTGGGTAGGGCCTCCTACTTTTCCATCTTAGAAAAAAAGTAACGAATATAAATTTTGAATAATACAAGTTTTAAAAGAACAACTTCCAAAAAAGTTATGATTCTAGTCTTGCGAAAAGAACATTTACATAGAAATACAATACGGATTCCAAAAATATAGCCCTGAGACGAAGTTCTAGTTATTATTAAGTTGTAGACTGAAATTGTTATATTATTTTTCTGTCGTTAGGTACTGTATAATGCGGCTATGTTGTTTCGTATACTAAGTATTATGTTTTCTCCAGTGCCCTCAAGCTCGTCCACTTATTCTCTATCAACCCTCATCTGGGGCCGCTGCAGATCTCCCTCGGCCGCATGGTCATCGATATCGTGAAGTTCTTCTTCATCTATAGTTTGGTGCTTTTTGCTTTCGCTTGCGGTAAGTTTAGCTGTATTAATATATTAATTTGGACGAAACTCATGTCTTTGTGTGCGTAAAGCTGTCTAAACTAGGTTTCGCGTATCATTTTGGTATTTCTAACTATACGACATTATTAGTAATTTCAATTTTAATAATTTATTAATTAATATCAATTTCAGCTTTACTAGTTATTTTTGAGTACCTTTCTTATTATTTTCTAGCCACAAAATCAATAAACTTTTTTCTGTATTTTATGTACCTACCCTAATATAATATTTTGCAAATGTCTACGATATGAATATCCTAGTACGAATTAATATGCATGAACATCATTCGCTTAGGTAGTATTTTCTAACAACGTATTGTTAGAAAATACTACCTAAGCGAATGATGTTAATGCATATGAGAAGCAATTTAATATTAACTGTCGATTCTCGTAAGAATCGACAGTTAATATTAAATTGCTTCTCTTATCGACCACAACCATTATAAGGCCAAATCTATGTGATCACAACCTTTTAATCAGATCGAAATCTATTGGTCTATTAATACTTTGTTTGGTAACGTATCAAACCAAGGTCTAAACCAACTTCTGTGGTACTTCGCTGACTTGGAAAAACGCAAATGCTACGTCTTGCCTGGTGGTCTACCTGACTGGGACAACGCTGGGGACTCCTGCATGAAGTGGAGGAGCTTCGGGAAGTCAGTCCTCACTGGACATTTGTAGTGCTAGATCTAAATCCTTAGTTTTTGTGTGAGCTAGATTATTCTGCTACTAAAATTACTAGGCTCTATGGGCTGTAGACCTCGCGAGTCTGTCTTTGCATAGCTTAAAACTGAATAAATGTTTACCGCGCACCTTAAAACAAAATCCTTACAACAAAAAGCGACCGCTAAGAGCGCGAAATGGCTGGAATATGTTTTTTACGTTTTCAACCTCCATATGTCCGCCATTTTGAAAAATTTCGAAAGTCTGAATCGACAAAATTAATCCATATACTTATCGAACCTGCTCACAAAATTTTACGAGAATCGCTTAATAAATGCGACTTGTAGAGAAGAACAGCCGGATATCCGGACATTCGAAAGCATTTTTGCCCAAGTTGAAACGGATACGCTTCGCTCGCGCTTCACGGTCAAAGACAAGTCAAAGATATCAAAGATAAAACGCGGCAAAACGTCGTTCAGAGAGCTTGTATACATACTATCAATGACAATAACATCTGCGCATGTCTTCGACACGTTATAGCGTTACCAAGACAACCCAATAAACAGTTTTGTCAATTTCTTCAAGTGACGTGTATATAAAATGTACTCTGTGGGTGACGTGCACACAAATTTTTATATTGGTGACGTGTAGTTGAGTTTTGGATAAGGTTTATTTTTAAAATTATTTAGTTCTTATTTGTTATCATGGGTGAGGAGCAGTTCGGAGTGCGGCACGTGATTGGCGCTCCAATAGCGATCACTAGGCTGTCCGAGCAGGCCATAGTATGCATACCGCCTAGAACAGCCAAGTTCACTGTCTCAGAATGGAAGTTAAGCAACGACCAAAGATGCAGGAACACAGAAGACCAGCAGCAGCTCGCAGACAGGGTTCTCGGCGAGTCCGAGCGAATCCGAGACGAGACTGGGGAACGTGCGGAAATCATGAAAGCTACTACTGACAGACGCATCGAGGAACGCATCGGTGACATCGAGTTCAACAAGAACGAGTTGCAAATACAACGTAAAGAAATATATTTAGAATTAGAAGCTCTGTCTATGTATAAGACTCGTGTCTTGGACTGTCTCGCCTCCATTCAAACAAATGCTTTGACGATTTGCCGCAAATGTCTGATGCTCAGAGATGGACGTCTTGGCATTGACTTGGTTGTTGACAACGTTGAAGTTGCTCTGCAGCAGGAGATCACCACCATCCTTGGGGGACAAAGCCTACTAAGACGAGTGTTAGAACAATTGAATGAACAGATGCGGCGTCTACGTTCCACGCGCTATCTTCTTGATCGCGACTTGCAATACAAGCAAGCAGCTATTGATTTAGACAAAGGCAATCTTTCCCTCAAACATACTGATTTATGCCTCTCCGTCTACGAAGGTTACTCTAACCTTGACCCGGCGAACATATCTGCCGATGAGTATAACGCTTATTCGGCGAAAAACATACAAATGGCAGCGAGGGAGGTGACAAGCGCGCGTCCAATCCGAATGTTCGTCGATACAATCCTCAAGCAAGTGATCGACGACCTGGTGGGCGCTTACAAGAAATGCAATCACGCGTTCGCCGAACGGATTGAAGATACGAAACGAGCCAAAGCGAAACTCGAGGATATGCACCGGGAAACCACTCGAAAGATTACTGACATGCAGAACAATATTTTGCAACTACAGAAAGCCTTGTCTGATAAGGAAGGTCACACAGCTTTGGCACACACGCGACTCGGCAAACGAGCTCAAAGAGTGGGGGCTGAGCTGGTCAGAGACCCTCCAGGTCAGGCTTTGTACTACGAATGTGAAATGTTACGTCATAGCACGATGCAACTGCAACAATTGCTGAGTGAGGCCTCTGCTTCTTTACGCTACTTGCTGCAGACGCAGATTCAATTGGAAGAGGACATTAACGTGAAGATGAACACCCTGAAGATTGATGAAGTGGATTGCATGACTATACGACAGAGTATGGACTATCATGCGTACTAGGATGTTGGTTTGGCTAATCGTGGACTAGTGCAGCTACATTACATAGAGAACTATACCTAGGATCCGATTTGAATCTATTTTACGCAGATAATGAATGTAATATGTACTTCACCACAGTCCAATGATTCGTACTTAGATCGTTCGCGTGGCCACAATAGTTCACGTTATTATGAATCGAACTTCGAAGGTTTGTATCAATATTATGGCACAAAATAATATTGTTTAATAATGTTAGGGCAGTCAAAGAGCTCCCTGTTTTTATAGTAACTGTAATGTATTAAAAATTGTGTGTTGTTTGTGTAGTGAGGGATTATGAATGTGAAATACTGTAACTATCCCTAACGGTATAATGATTAATTTGGGTGTACCTTCGACCCGTAAACCGTTCTTTGATGTGTGTCGCTAAGTTTGGAGCACAATTTTTAATAGTATATTAAAGACGTTTTAAAAAGTAGAGCTTGAATTTTTTAATAAATTGATTGTGCTTGAACTGACTATGTATGTATTTATTTATTCTGTTATTTAAAGATGAACTATTTAACAAGTTCTGTTTCTGATTAGAACTATTGGGACTATTTGCGTTATTACCCATTGAAATACAGCACGTTTGCCTTACTTGCTGTTTTAAAATATGAGATAAATGTGGAGAGTTCGGTATGCCGGCATTTATAATATTATAGTACTTGTTCATGGCACAGTGTAAAAGTAAATGTTCTCGTAAGATAGATAATGCAAATCTTTGTGGAACAATTTCAGACTCTATGTAGTGTCTATTTAAAATCTGGTCTAGTTCTTTACACAAGATCTTTATGGCAGCAGATTCTGTCAAAACTTGAACTTTACACCATTTCATCCTATTACACCTCTCCACCAGCGTCTTCGAAGCTTCCCAGTCTCTGTTCTGGGCCTCTTTCGGCATGGTTGGACTTGAAAACTTCGAGCTGGCTGGCATTAAGAGTTACACTCGGTTCTGGGGCCTGCTGATGTTCGGGTCTTACTCCGTCATCAATGTCATCGTGCTACTGAATCTCCTCATCGCTATGATGTCCAACTCCTATGCGATGATTGATGTAAGTTTTTTTAACCTACGTAAGTACCTAATATTGAATGTGTCGACTTTGGTCTCTTTCTTAAATATGCAGGGTTACTTGAGCAAAGGAGTCATACTGTCACGTCAAAGGAATACGTAGAATGACAAGTCAGCCTGTATTTTTTAGAAATTAACAAGTGCCACTAAGGGTAGGTAAAACTTGAAAAGCTTATACGAATATGTAGGTCTGTGATCCCCGAATAAATTGTGGTAAATCTTTCTAAAGATTATAACATTATGATTTGACTATAACCATTGGAATCAAATCAGAAGTTAGTTTCAAGAATGCAATATCTTGAGTTTCTTCTTCTAATGCAGAAAACAATCTTATAAAAGTTTTACGATTAAAGTAAGATTAAAGTGTAATAAATTCTTAGTGAAGACAAATGCGGTCATTGCGCAGTAATACCACGAGCAATAATGTTCCAGGAGCTCGTGTTTCTGTAGTGTGTTGATGAATGAAAGAAGACATCGCTTGTAGTAATCCAAAGAAAAACGAAGCATTGCCTAAAAAGGAATTATGTACTGATGTATGAACATAATTAAAACGAAATAATTTTTAAACCACCATTAGCAACAAGTTTTATACCGGCAAAATTCCTTTTTATCCCACGAAAGGAATTAAGCTGTCCATTCACTTTTTAATGAACACCAAATAACTTTGTGGAGCGCAAGCAACGAAGGCGAGGGTAAACGGTAAAATTTATCGTAGGACGAATTGGAGACTACTCGCATTTAATGAAGTCACATATTAATGCAGGACGCTTTTCTTTTCAGACGTATTTCTCTATCTTTTTATTAGTTTTTATGCTTATATAATTTTTTTTTCTTTATAAATTTTATAAATAGGTGGGTAAGTACTTAGAAAACTTGGTGTAGTTAGAAGACTGAAGAAATGTTGGCTGGATTGTGTGAAAGATGATAAGAATATGGTTCCATTTAACATTATTGAATTCAGCTGTAACCGGTTAGACTACAAGCCGACCCCTAACATAGTTTCTAAAAGGCTAGGCAGATCATGAAAAGGGTCCGAATACTGAGATGAAGACTGCTATTAGCATTTGCACCAATTGCATATCTTTCACCTTTCACTCTTGAGCACATCTCTATAGATGTGTGACATGCTGCACAGACTTCGAATAATTTGAGATAAGGATAGGAGATGGAGGATGATGAGGATCATGAAAGCGTTATGCTTCGGTAATTAATAAGATTAACGTTTTATCTAAGTGATAGTTACGCAGTATATGTTTTATGTATGTATGTATTTGTTGTATATGTATATGGTACACCACTGATTACCTGCATTATTGTCTCTCCTTCTCCCTTGAATCCATCCAAAGGTTGTCTGTAAAAGATCGCTTTTAGCGATAAGACCGCCCATTGTGTCACTCTGTGTAAAATGTCTACATTTATATCTGTAATTTTTATGGTGTACATAATAAAGAGTATTCTATTCTATTCTATTCTACTTGCGCGTACTACCGGACCTGCTACGTGCAAGTAAGACGATGTAAGGTCTGGCAAGCATTGTAGTTATTAAAATAAATCGCTTCATATAACTTGTAATAAGGACGGAGTTCTCCCGAGCTGGTAATAATATCTGTTTAGATTTTTTGAGATATCTTTTCTAAGGAAACACTCTAGGGATCAATTTGCTGTAAATATGTTACTCAATTCTTACTTTGTAAGTACATCTATTTTTGGTAATATTTGTTATTTTAATGTTTCTTGATTTTGTTAGTACCTATTTTTCAATAAATATTCCTACATTCCGATATCTAATCTTTATCTCTATTTGATTGTACTCTTAGCGTTCATACGCCTGTGTCAATCATCCAGTAGGCGTAGCACGAATGTACTACGTAAACGTATTTGATTCGACTCGATTTTTGAATCGAAAATACAATTTGTTTTTTTTTGTTCCAAATATAAAACATTTACTTTAAAAACTATCCAGTAGCATTTTGGTTTGTGATGCGGCAAGCACAATAATATTATCATCCATAGTTATGAATAAAGTCTTCAAACTAAATAAATATTATGTGCGAAACGAGGACCACAGAGTAAAGTTTATGACGAGTACCAATTACCAATTTAAAAATCGTTTGATTCGATGTTACGTTTACTTCGCGCGTTTGTCCCAAATCCTATGGTTCTACCCGTGATGTCAATAATACCAGCGGGATAATCGCGTAACACTAACAGTAGGAATGGTTTTAATTTTGACAGTTCAACAACATTCATTGCGTTATTTACGTTATTGAGCAGAAACATTTTTCGAACATATGAAGCAATGGATTAGCAATAGGCTTCAAAATGATTCAGATTCTGATTGATAGTGTGTTACGCAAATAGGGTGCAGTAGGATATACTTTTTAATCCGGGTAAGACATTTAGAAGTTTACCTAGAATGCGAGGGAAACTGCGGGCAAGAGCTAGATAGTAAATTAATACATAATTATGAACAGTAACTTCTTCTCCTAAATCAAGTTAAAGTTAAAAATAGTATTACGCTAAGATCTTAGAAAATTTCTCGCTCATTCTCATTTGCCTGCGATTCAATTAGAACTCTTTAACTGGCTCCGTCAAAGAACGTTAGCTGCAATGAGCACGCAAAAGATACCGACGGAGAAGTTCAACTTCAAAGAAATTTGGCGAAAACCAAGTGAACTGAATAGTTCGTAGTCTGTCCAGTCCTTACTCAAGTTACCACACACCTACAATTTGGAAACCGTAACGGATTTGCAGTTTGGTGCCTTTCGGATTTTGGACTGATGTTATAAGGCTGTCGAAGATTGAGGAATGTAATTAAGTACTTTGGCTGTTTCCAAAAGACAAAACATTATTCCAGTTGGTAGGTTTCCAGTAAAATAAGTATAGTGCCCATTATAGTCCTCGGCCGTGGCACGGTCAGCGCTGACATCGGTCGCGTACCGATCTATACACCCGCTAACTGACCCTGACCGTCGCGCGTCGAAGGTATAATATAGGTTTACGTCCATTTGTCATCAGCGTCTTGGTACGCGTGACCGATGTCCGCGTGTAATTCCAACTTATGGAATAGAAGTGGGTTTTCTGTATTTGCTTTCAGATACAGCGCGAAAAGTTGAACTTTTCGCGCTATATCTGTTGGCCTACGCAAATGAGATGAAACTTAGCGTTCTAGTAAACAATTACCTTTTAGACGTACCTACCTAGTGTAAACGAATACTGTTGATCAATTATTGTATGAACAAAAAACAAAATGTAATACTTAAAATTAATAATAATTTTTATAAGCACCGCAGCATTTAGGGTAACTACCTATTTTAGGTAAAATATAAAATGTAGGTGTAGCACTTTAGTTTGTTAAATAGATAAATTAACATGATACATTATTAATTTTAATCGGATTTCACCAACAGTATTTATCTATTGTTTTTCTATATGTAATAAAAAATAGACGAAAATAATTTGTGCGTCAAAACAAAAAGAGTGTTCTGCCGAAACCAGGGATTGAACCAGGGACCTTTAGATCTTCAGTCTAACGCTCTCCCAACTGAGCTATTTCGGCTGTGTCAATGTGGTTGAAATTAACAATTATTATATAAGTACCTACTTGTGCCTTATTAATTAATCGATAATTTATTTTATCAGTATAGAATTATCATTATGAATTATAATTTACATAAGCAATACAAAATTAATGGTATTAAATTTATTTAACAGATTCTTGGTCACGAATGCAAAGTAAAGCATTTAAAAGTAATATTTAGGTAAATAACTAGTTTGATAATGATTTCCAATGTGCGAATATAACCATGCAATTTTTTATCTCTTCTCTAAATAGTATAAAAAAAAATTCGCTGTTTTCGTGTGTCTGTTTCTCCGCTAATTTATTTTAAACCACGCAACGGATTATGATAATATATGTATAGTGTTCACTATAATTTAGAGAATTTCTTCCGGAATGTTTATATGTGTAGTACATGCATATTATAGTAGAGAAAAGCTGAGAATTTCAAAGATTTGTAATGATGACGTAAAAACATATTTTTGGGCGCTTACATTGCTAACGCTGGCTAAACCTTACGAGATAGGTCAAAATAATGTACTACGGAATAGTATATCTTAAAAAGGTCTACAGAAAAGTCCGCGATAGTATATGTCTATCACCTAAGGATAACCCACAGTAACCATTTTTATGTTTTACATAACTATTACTAAAAAATTAAGGGTTATTTCCGAAGCTATTTTAAACAATACAGTATTAATCCTTGTCCAATTAAATACGTTAGATATATTGTGTATTCAATTTAGATCAAAATTGCCGTCTACAGCATATCATTAAAATCAATATCTTAGAAAATATCACAGGATTAAAATTATTAATCGCTCGCAGCGAAACAGGCGCTCAGGTCAACGGCATGCTCCGAATGAAAAGTAGCTCTAAACATTGTATTATATATATTATATTATATTATATATTATATTTTACATTATATTATATATTCTATAGTTATACGATCTTCGTCACTGTTTTTTTCTAGTCCGAGGTCACATAAACTACTAACCCGTGCGAAGCCAGGGCGGGTCACTTGTAGGTTTTAAGAAGAGTGTGCTGTTAGGGTTTCGTTGCTATGCTATAGATTGCAGGCGCTAAGGGAACAAGTTAAGTTTGTTGCTTACAATCTAAGGGCCTATGCACACCACGTTTTTTAAACGCGCCGTCGACGCGCGTTTGTAGCGATACAGACGCGATACGCACGCAAGTCAGACGCGGCCTGTAGACCTTTGCACACCTGTATAAATTCAAACACGCGTTTGAATCGATACTGACGCGCGTGTGTAGCGATACAGACGCAATGCAAACGCCCGTGTGTAGCGATACAGACGCGATGCAAACGCGCGTGTGTAGCGATACAAACGCGATGCAAACGCGCGTGTGTATCGATACAAACGCGCTGGCATTTTGCGTTTTTAAGCAGAACCTCATCAACAGTAGCAAGATGGCGTCGGTAATAATAGGACGGTATAATATTCGCTAGACTTCTAACCAGTACTTACAGTGTTTTTGATAGGTGTCAAATAAGATACAATCATGGTTATGAACGAATACAGCGAAGGAACAATAATATATCAATGGCAAAAGCAATATTAAGTACCCTTCTATTATTTAATTTTATTTTCTCAATTATTACGAAATATTATGTAAAAAGGCTGCATATGTAAGCATTTCAACAGTGTAATAAATCCTTTGAATAACTTACCGAAAAGATTTTTTTCTTTATTTGTTTTTTCCTCAAAATTCTCACAAAATAGATTACATATTTGTTCCCAGGCATTTTTCTTTAATACTTTATTCGAATAATCCGGCAATCGTGAATTCCACAATATTGGCCGGTTTTGAATTTCAGTTATGAAGTTTTCTGCGTCGAAAGGCTCCATTTTTTTGTTCCAAAGACGAGCGGTGCACCTAATTGCTCGATTGCTACTAGCGTAGATTTACACTTCCCTCGAAGCGGTGGAAACCCCGCCCGCAGAGAAGGCGCGCGCGCTAGCGGTCGCATCAGTGTCGCGCGTTTGAATCGATACATACGCGCGCGTGTATCGATTCAGACGCGCCGGTGCAGCGCGTTTGAATCGATACAAACGCGATGTTAACGCGCGTGTGTATCGATACAAACGCGCCGGTGCAGCGTGTTTGTATCGATACAAACGATAACAAACTGCTCTGTAGGATAAAAGCGCGCCGTCGACGCGCGTTTCTAAAACGCGCGTCGACGGCGCGTTTAAAAAACGTGGTGTGCACAGGGCCTAAGTTAGCAGATAATTCAAATGCGCGAGTTACATTCAATAGTGTTCCATAAGGTACATTATTTTTCTAAAACGTTTTACTTCTAAAAGACTTGCCTGAGTTTTTATCGTAATCTCGAATACGAACGGAAAACGACAGTGCGTATACAAACACTTAGCTATCTCACGTGCCCAAACCCAGAACAGTTATATCTGAAGCCCATAAAACTACTTTTTGTTATTTTTTTACAATAATGTCTATTTTTACTAACACTAGACGACACAAGTCTTAAATAACAGCGCGCGCGCTGTTGGATTTTCAGCTTTCGGTATTTATGCCGAAAGTTGAAATTAAACTGCGCTTTATTTAGGTATTCATTTACCTACGTATCATCTAGTGTTAGTGAATACGGGAACAAGTATCCTTAAATATGTTCAATTTCCAGGAACACTCGGACGTAGAATGGAAGTTCGCCCGCACTCGGCTTTGGATGAGTTACTTTGAGGAAAGCGCCACACTTCCACCTCCGTTCAATATTTTTCCAACACCCAAGCTTCTTCTCAAGATGCTGGGATTAAGGAAGAAGGATAAAATAAGGAAGATGAAGATGAAGGTAAGTAGGCAATCCAGCACCCTAATTTCGTAACACACTATCGATTACAATCTGAATAATTTTGAAGGATATTGCTAATTCATTGCTTCATATATTTGGTATAACTGCAGGCAGCTAACTCGCAACTATAGGTACTTTTGAACAATATTGTGAGTGTGCTATGTAAACATTTAATTTTTTTACATCACTCTCTGAATGCCATAAGCTTAAAAAATAATATTTTCACCTTTGAAATAAATAGCTTGCGACTGTACATTTTTCTTTGGCATTGAGAAAATAGCTAGGTACCTATACTTCGAAACAACTTAAAGTTTCCATCGGCAAAATTCGTTACACACGTTCATTTTCCAACTTAAAATCAAACTAACGAACGCAGGAATTGACTGGGTCTAACATGTTTATCCAATAACTCGTGTGCACAGAAAAAATAAAAGATTTTAATCAATTTTATATTATTAGTTTTAGGCTGTCGGTTGTTCTCATCGAGTGTCGGACCTACTACAGACTCTTGCTACGCTTCGGCATACCTACCATGGTTTGCAAAACGCTTGATCTATCTATCTCTTTTTTTATCTATGTCTATGTTTCTAACCAGCCTGTATTGTTCCACTGCAGGGCAAAGGCCTCTCTCTCCCTTTTACAATTCTGTATTTTGCTAGTGCCGGCCAGTCCTTTCAGTAGGAGTCAAGCCCGTCCCGCCATCTTCGTCTCGGCCTGCCGCGATGGCGTCGTGCGTTTAGTGGGCCCAATCGGTGGTTCTCTTAGCCCATTTTTCATCTGACATGCGGCAGACATGTGCGGCCTAGTTCCACTTAAGCTTAGCTGCTTTCTGGGTAATGTCCGTGATTTTGATTTTGGCGCGCAGTGTTGTGTTCCTTATACGGTCCGAAATTCGAACCCCCAGGATACTGTGCTCAATGGCTTGCTGGCAAACTTCAGGCTTGGACCTCTGCTAAAGTGTCAAAGACCAGGTTTGAGCACCGTATGTGAAATTTATACGCAAACCAATTTTTCTGTTTTATAAGTTTTACTCGCCATACTTTCCAGTTTCATGGCGAGAGGCGCTCGTTTAGTATATACAAATAACCTAGTAGAGTAAGAAATAACTACACAACGTTTCATACAAATGTGAGTTTATTTCTATTTTCCTAAATAATTAAATATATGTCGGCTGTTCATCTTACGAGTAGTTCATAAATTCGTAAAAGTTACGTAAAATCTGGTATCAGTTGACGTCAATATTCGATAGAATATATAGATGTAGTTACCATACGGTACCCAATATCCTTCGAACTGTCTACATAGGCAGAAGTTTGGAAGTAGCAAATTAGAAGACATTCATACTGTGGGGGCGTTGTGAATCCGCATTCTTGAATGTAAAATTCGAATCAAGTGTGTTACCGATCTTTTTACTGGATTTCGTCCTGCAGATTGTACTATCTACAACGTAGGAAGTAGGTAGATATACTACAATATCTTTATAATGAGTATTCAGACCATCTCGTACTGAAACCGACGTGATTTTTCACATAGTTATAAGGCAGTAGTTCATATTAGAATATCACACTCAGCGTGTCTCCGTAGCCTAATATCCGGTAAAATTTAGACAGGTATAAAAACATTTTGCTACATGCCCTTAATTAAAAGATCCCGAAAATTTTAATGAAAACTTAACTTATTAAGTAAACAATTCTTTTTTGTGAGATTATAAAAGTTGTAATTAATAGTTTAGCCTAATATTGGAAGACATACCTTAGGAAAACTGTGTAAACTAGGGAATTCTTAATAAGATTCTATTTTGGTATCTGCTTAACCTTCTTTTACCCGCGCATTATTACAGGGCGCAAAATGCGCTCATTGGAGTAGCACGTGTGGCCGTGTTTGGCGACAGTTGGTCTGTGAGACTGACGCGGGTATAGGATCCCGAGTTTATTTTCGGTGATTTTGTACTGTGTTTCGTACTGAGCTGAAATGATGACGCTTCTGCCTTAAATGTGTTGTATGTTTAATTTTCTTCTGAGAGGTTTCTTAAATTGCTTTTGTCTGTTAGAAGAAAATATATATTTTTGCTAATATTTTATAAACTCTTACGAAAATCCTACTATTTCAGAGACTGAAATGAAAGACTGTTACTTAGTTAATCAATGGTTTACTAATTGGGTTAATCTTGTTCATAATATTCCAAAGTTTCTGAAAACATAATTAAAACGTATAGGTATTTTTGTCGTAAAAAGTACTGAAATTGGGTTTCGAACTTTCGGTCTATGAGACCGTGCGCGGGCATAAGAGTCATGGAATTTGGCGCGCGTATGGAAGGTTAAATAATAAATAGACGTAATATCTACGCCCACATAAAATATCACTCTATTACTTACCATGGACGTGGGTGTCTAGTAAGATACTAAGATTTAAAGTAACAAAGTTCAATTGAAACTATGAGTTAAGTCAAAGTGACAACTTATGTAATGGTTAGATCCGCGATAAGATCACACTGCAGGGTCGCTGCCTTAGGAATGCTATGTGAATTTATGTGCGTGGCACACTTTAGAAACTAAAATCAATTAATGTAATATGTCAACGTAAAAAAAACCGACCTTAAAAAAAAGACACCACACTGTGAAAAATTACTTTAATTTCGGAAGTCGTTGTCTTTTGTTTTATATTTTCGTGTTTAGTCAGTCAGTAAATATCAGTGACAGGAATTTATTATAACATCATAATATGCTTAATCGTATATAAGGTGTGTCTATTCATACACGAAACGCGACCTTAGTAAAAAATAAAGCTATTAGTTTATGAAATCCTAAAAAATACATAGGATATAATATTTTTTTAATACTTTATTGATTTATACATATATACCTACTTTATTGTACACCACAAAAATACATACGACAAAATAAAATAAATAATAATAGAAAAATAATTAATTAGAAGAATTTCGAGCTGGTCTTTTGTACCAAAAAGGAACTAACCATCGTCCTTAGTCCTTTTGCCTTGTTCTTCGGTCGTTGATTAACGGCTGAATTAATGAGAACCGAATAATTATTCGAATGATTGATTCACAACATAATCTCTTGTCATCATGCCATCGCTCCAGCCCACGATTCTCCAAACGAGCACTTAGGTATTGTACTTAATTACGTGTTTATTATAAAAATATCCATCTTGTTCCCATATTATATACGAAATATATTTGAAACACATTTTAACTGTCAATTTAATAATATTCTGCACAAGATTCTTATAGAAAACTTTGTCACATGATGTGTTAATACTTTAAAAGTTCCAAATACATCAGTCAGCCATATCTAAGTAAATTACAGTTACACAGTACCATCAAACTAAATGTTGTCTATCTTGACAGAGTAGATCGTCAGTGGTAACCAATACAGTAGGTACAATGGCCTATTATTAAACTCTATATTCTAATGAAACTCCGTACTACACCGGGCCAGCTCGCGGGAATCCGCATACACAGTAATGAACAAGGACGACATTTGCCTGCGATGATGATGATATTAATTTCTACTTTTAATCCCAGGAAGAAACAGAAAAAGAAATCGACGTCCGCTACACCGCAGTCATGCGCGCTGTAGTCTGGCGCTACGTATCAGCTATGCACAGAAAGATGGACGACGAAGAGGTCACAGAGGATGACATCAACGAACTGAAGGGAGACGTGTCTGCACTCCGATACGAACTGCTTGAAGTGTTCGAGAAAAACGGCATGGATGTCAGCTTTACTGATCGGAAGGAGAAGAGTGAGTATAGTATTAGATATAAATAAAGGAGTAATTTAAAGAAAAATCAAAAGAATGGCCAAAAGTTTTAATTCAAGTAAGTATTCTGCTAGAACAAGGTCTAATGAACCAGCAAAGTAGGTAAGTATGGGGCTAATGCAAATTATAAACACGAGCTCTAGACTGGCGATACGGATCAGCCTTGCACAGAAAGATGGATGACGAAGAAGTCACAGAGGATGACATCAAAGAACTGAAGGGAAACGTGTCAGCACTCCGATATGAACTGCTCGAAGTGTTCGAGAAGAAAGGCATGAATGTCAGTTATACTAATAGGAAGGAGAAGGGTGAGTAAGGGGTTAGATAGATATATAATTAGATACACATTATAAAGGAATAAGAAATTAAAAGATAAAAGTGTTAGTAAAAACTAACTTTTTGGATATAGCAAATTTTAAGCAGCAGGCAAAGTAAAAAGGTATGAAGACTGGAGGAAGTTGCTGGAAAATAATGATCACGTGAATGCGATACTTCGAGTAGCATATACAACTTTTGAGCTTCGGCAATCTCACCAAGTTAAATCTACCTACATTTTTGTTTTGGAAGGTTGAACCAATTAAATGTTTAGAATCGTCAAAGTTGCCAGCAACACCAGCACCCTAATTACGTAACACATTATCTATCACAATCTGAATCATTTTGAAACCTATTGCTAATCCATTGCTTCATATGTTCGAAAAAATTGTCTGCTCAACAACCGAAAAAATGCAATGAATGTTGTTGAACTGTCAAAATGAAACTCAATCCTACTGTTAGTTTGTTACGTAATTACCTTTTATACTATATTATTAAGTTATAAAAATGGCTGATGTGTGTGACAGTGTTTGTGTGTGTGTTTAAAATTGGGTTGTTGCTAGGGAGCAACAACCCAATTTTAAACTTTACTGTGTTTAGACTCGTTCTGATTCGATCTGAATCTTTAGGCATGGTGCCTCCGTTTTTCGCTTAGCTCAGATTCTCAAAATTCTAAACAATCCTTGTTTCTCTCACAGTGGTTCTCGGCAAGCGCATGAAGATATGGGAGCGTCGTCTAATGAAGGACTTCCAAGTGGCTCCGGTGGCTGTGGATGATGAGAAACCAGCGGATGAAGATGGACTGTCCCGGTTCAGACGAATTGCCAAATTGGCAATCGCGAGCACCTCTAACGCTAAGTGGGATCAGACGCTTGCAAGTACTGGAATTTCGTAAGTGTTTTTGAGTGCAGTGTCATTTTTGGTGGCTCTTTTGTTTTTGTATTGGAAGCAATTTTCTTTTACTGTTTTGGGTATTTGAGTCGCCTGGCAGAGAATGACGTTCTTTATTTCTGAGGGATACGTAAAAAGTGACTGAGGAATTATGTTCAGTCACGAGCATAAATATGTATGCACTTGGCTAAAGTGAAAAGCGATTTTCTCCTTAATTTCTGAATGTAATTTTATGTTGTTACGAACATAGCATTTTCGAACCCATAGGTTTATGTAATATGTCGCATTTCAACGTTGGATTCGTTATTTCACGGAAAAATCTCTATTCAAAGTTGCCAAGTGTTGACATATTAGTACTCGTGACTGTTCACATGATAGAGGTTCTCCTTTTGCCTCATAATATTATTAGTACACAGTACAATATATTAGTACACAGACGTTAATATGGCACATTGCATTTCATAAAAGTTCGACTTCGTATAGTGTCTACTCTGCCAATCATCTGAACTATAGCGCTACAAGGTTATTTTGACGCATGGCCAAAGTCCGAACTTAATTGACAAGAACAACAACAACAACAACAACTTACAAGATGGCAGTAACCTGCCATCTGACAACGTCATTCGAGCACCACAAGATCCTTGTAGTAGTGTACATAAATACCTGGTTGCCGGGATATCGACGCGCAACCTTTTACCATAGATTCAGTACTTGATTTTGAAATTGGCATCCATTGAAATTTTTCGTCGGTTTTTAAAATAAATATTAGTTGTTTCATAAATTTTAACTGCGCAGGTATTGCACTTTTCTATGAAACAACAGATCATTTTTTTGATAACCGACTAATTTCTACCTAAGGGGATCTAGAATCATGTGCTGACTTCATGGTTACAGTTTGCGAGTCGATGTCCCTGCTACCTGTATAACAATCCTTATTAAAAATCGATGTGCCGTATTCACCCCAGGGTACTATACTGTGACCATCCATCCCTCTGACAATCATGAAACCTGTGGGAATAACCCATCTTTGATTGAAACGCTTACTATTAGTAGTCCAAGCTTGTAACCGATGATGAAATAAATGTTTCCACCAGGTCTCAGATCGGCCGCTGTCGCAGTAGAGAGTCGTTCAAGAATCAGCAGAACTTACAGAGAGCTATGGAAGAAGCTAGGAAGTTGGTTCTGCGGTCGCCACTGCCAGGTGAGATGTCGTATGGAAGTTATAGTTTATGAGACGAAATTCTTCTACTGATAATGCTGCTGAATATGAGGTCCTGGGTTCGATTCCCAGGACGAGCAAAGTGTTATTACGTTTATCCATCTGTAATTTCTTAGTAGCAGCCCTGAGTTTGGACGTGTGCCCGGTTGATGGCAATAGACTCGCCAAAAATAACTGGCAAAATTTGGGTGTGCTGAAGGTACACCACTGCCTAACCCTTCGGGAAATACAGGCGAGATGTTGTTCTGTTATATTAATAATATTATGTTAAATAATTGAAAGCAAGACTGTCCAATATACAAAGAGGCGCGGAGTGGTGGCACGTATACTACATGACATACTTAGACGATATACAAAATTTGAAGGAAATCCATTCACAAAAAATATTTGCTGTTCTATACATTTTCTCGAGCTACTTGTAACAAAATGTATGGCACAGCAGATTTTTTTTGTGAATGGAAATTTTTTATATCGTCTAAGTATACCACGTAGTATACGTGGTATAATTTAATGTGATAAGGTACGCGCCACGTTGTATGAAAACAATATGATTGTGTTTATGAAGATACATAATTGTTATGGTAACTACATTAAGAATGCCTATGTTGTTACTGATCAGTACTTCACCATAGGATCGGTGAACGGGCAAGAAATGGTGTATTTATTTTTGGTTTTCCTTAAGTACTTTGCTTTTTCATCTAAATAAAAAAAACTCAAAACTCAAACTCAAAGCATTTATTTCAAATAAACCAATTACAGGCACTTTTGAATTGGCAAGGGGTCGGTCAGTCAGAAAGATGAAGCTAGTTGCCCATTCCAAAGCGTAGTAGGTACCTATGGTGAAGAACGGGCAAGAAACCCCATGTACACTCTTTTAATTTAAATCAAAATATGGTTACAAAATATTCGTTACATTATTTTTAATTATATTATTATTCATTATTAATTATAATGCCGGGTACAGTGGTGAAATGTCAAATGAAATGTACCACACGTTGAAACAAATTCACCTAGCTTCATGTTGCATATTGCATCTATTAGGACGGCTTATTTTTGTTGCATTTCATGTTAAGTTTCACTAATCTGTATACCCAGACTGAGACTTAAAATTTGTAGAGAATAAAACGGTGGCAATTAGAAAAATGCCATAGTAAACACAAAAATAGAAACACAAAAGCTTTGGAAATTGGTGCCACAAAGTCCAGTGCGGCTGCCAAGTATGTTCATTCGGCACTGACTAAAATTAACTGGTACTCTCTCAATTTCGAGGTTGATTCTCTTGAAAAGTTTTTAAAAATATTATTTTGCAGGAAATTGTTCACTAAGTGCTTTTTGTGCTTCTGATAAAACACTTCAGTGAAGTTAGTAGTGACTATCATTTTTATTCATTTGTAATTTGCACTTCCATTACTAATGCTTATTTAATTTCTGAGAAACGAAGTGTAGGGGCAGTCAACTGAACATCAGTGGTGACAATTTAATATTGACAGCCGTTTTCATGGGAGCAGTAATGCCTGAAACTGTGTTAAGCGGACGCCCGCGCGGTTCCATACAAAAGTGCTCAGTCGCGGGAAACCGCGCGGGCGTCCGTCGCGGGGAGGCAGGCCCCGCGCCAGCGCAACAGGGCCCGACTTCGTGTGATGAAATTCATTTCGGGGGCACGCGCGGGGCCCTAACAATAATAATAATATCCCCACCACCTTGTCTTTCTTTATTCTTCTCACGGACCCCACCAGCGTGTCGACGCGCGTAGACAGGCGACGGGTGCCCGTTACGGGCGCCCGCTTAACGCAGTTTCAGACCTAAAAGGCGATTTCCATAGTGTAAGTGTTACCTACTACTCATGTGAGGTTGTCTGAACTTTAAATTGCGCCAACCGTATCTCATCTACTGACCCCACAGTTATCTATACTTCTATACTAATACTAATCCTAACTTCCTATCCTAACTAATATTATAAATGCGAAAGTAAGTTTGTTTGTTTGTTTGTTACCTTTTCACGCCTAAACTACTGAATTGATCATCATGAAATTTTGCATATACTTTGTCAGGGGTACAGAAACGGACATAGGGTACCTTTCATCCCGAAAAAAGTACTGTTCCCGAGGAAAACAACAATAATGTTCTTATAATAATAGATGGCGCCACGTGTCTTTCGAATCATGATTCAATTATATTATTATAGACACTTTAGTAGTGTGGTAAGGGTTTTTTTATTTATTTAAGTATTTCTTACAATTTGTGAGTCTATGGTGTCGATAGACCGGTTGTTTTTCCTCCGAACTATAATTCCCTGTACAACCCGAATTGATTGTCAAATTCTAAATTAACGCGAGCAAAGCCGCGGGCAAAAGCTAGTAATATTATAAAGTGGTAAAATTTGTTTGTTTGTTTGTATGTAGGGGTTAATCTCTGGAACTACCGGTCGGATATGAAATATTCTTTTTGCATTTGATAGCCCAATTCTTGAGGAAGGCTATAGGCTATTTAACATTACGCTAGGACCCTTACGAACTGTGCAAAAAGGAAAAAAGTCAGAAAGAACGCTAAGCGAAAACGAAGTAATAGCGCGGGCAGACGATGCGACGCGACGGGGTGGGTCGGGGGACCTAGAAATTTCGTGCGGACGAAGTCGCGGGCAGAAGCTTGTGTTCTATAAATCCAATAGACTTGTTTCAGAGGGCCTAGACAAGTGGCAATAACTTTCAAAGCGTTTCGTATTTCTACAAAGACTTTCAATGGAATTGATAAATCTTTTCGGTAGCTTATGTCAGTCCCATAAATTTTTAGTCCTCGACGGAAAAAGAGGGATGTTGTAAGTTTAACGTGTGCAATTGTGTCCGTCTGCGACATCGTAGTTCCAAACGGCTGAACCTATTTTGTTTTGTTTGAAAGGTGACTTGATCGAGTGTTCTTAACTAAAAATAAAGAAAATCGGTTCACCCGCTTTTAGAGGTTTTTGTTTAATTCGGGAGTTTTTTTAAGTTTAAATTTGTAGTTACTAATTTTATATTGTTGACATTTCCGTTATTTTTATCGCGGATTGGATGCAACTAGGACAAGACTTATAACCTTGGTATGCAGATTGGTAAAAGCCATTTTTCAGCAATTGACTACGATAGGCTTAATTTATCAATATAACTAATTATCATTTGGTCAGAAGGTTCAAGAGCGGGAACTCCGATTGAGATGCCAATCAGTCCGGGACACACTCTGTTAGAGCTGATCAAGGATATATCCACCGAGGTCGCGGAGAGTGAACCGGAGCAGACGACGTCACCTCCTAAGTCACCTTGGAAACCACCAGGTAATTTTAAAACTTCATCAGTATATTTTTAAATAGTTGCATGTTTTGGGTCTGGTAGTGATGAAGAAATAATTTACACAAAGTAAACTGCCTGTCTGGGTTTGAACCTATGACCTACAATTCGTAAGTCGCGGCCCGTTACCAGTGGGCCCCCACTGTTCGCTCTGCTCTCAAAACGGTGAAGGAAAACATCGTGAGGAAACCGGTATGTCCTAGAACAACAAGTTCGAAGACGTGTGTTATCTACCAACCCGCACTGGGCCCGCGTGGTGGATTGCGACCCACTCCCTCTCACAGAGAGGAGGCCTGTGTCCCTGCAGTGGGACATTATAGGCTGATTATGCTTGTGCTACTTAATGATGTATCCGGCACCAATAGACTAAACTGCTTGGGATTTGGGCTGTACATATACAGGGTGGCAGGGACATCGACGCACAACCTGTTACCATGGATTCAGTACATGATTCTGAACCTCTCTGCGTAGAAATTCGTCAGTTATTAAAAAAAAAATTGCTGTTTCATCCATTTGGACCGCGTATGTATTGCACTTTTCTATGAAACAGCAGATTTTTTTTAATAATCGAAGAAAACATTCTGCGCTAGGGGTCTAGAATCTTGTGCAGAATTCATGATTACAGTCTGTGCGTCGATTTCCCTGTCACCCTGTATAATGCCTTCTCTTCAGTTTTTAGGATCTGGCCTAATACCTATGTTCTTTATTAAATTAAATACACCATGTATTCTAACCAACAAGATTTTAATGCCGCCATTGTTGAACCATGAGTGGTCAGAAACGCTCTTAGGTTTAAAAAACGGATGGTTTAAAAAAATAAAGAAAGAAGGAAAGAAATTAAATTTACCACAATTCAGTGCCTATCTAAACTTCTATTCTGTGCTCGTGGTGTTTTTTTTATCGAATTAACAATTTTTTTTTGTATGTAGTTGTTTCTGTGATAAATAAACTTTTTTACTTTGTTCTTTATCTGTTTCACTCCACGCAGGAGATGAAGGAGTACCTAGCGTTGCAATAGGAGCATTACTGTCAGCAGCAGATGCTCGCAGTAGACCGGTGTCTCCTAAGCCCGCACCCGCTCCTGCCACGTCTCCTGTTCCTTCCACATCGCCGGCACCGACACCAGGGCCTGTTAAGGTAAGCTTCGATTCTTCTTAACATCCTGTTTGATAAGGAAGAACCTATAACAGGTGTAAAAAGACGCTTAACGAAGCTGAGAGTCACTAATTCTTCTCGGTATTGTGACCATTTTTTTTTGTAGTGAAACGTACGTATCTGTAACCTGTACCTGATTATGGAGATATTGAAGGTCAAAGGACCAAATGTTTTTTTTACAAAATCAAGTTCTAAATACTTTATGGAAGGGGAGGCCAGAGGGTTTTTGAGCAAACATAATTATGCAGGGTGAAAACTTGATAGCTGAGTTGGTGCAGCATGAAGAGGGAACACCGAAGATATATTTGAAAGGTTTCGGATAGAAGCCGATCAGGAGGATAGGTCAGGAGTGCACTTTCAGATTTCGAAAAAGGATAAAAAATAAGGTGATCTTCAGAGCCGTTGATTTTCACATGATCGTCTGCAGCCTAACCCATAATTACTTAAATAGGCAAATCTGACGAAGGAACACAGTTTCTTCGTCAGATTTTGCCAAAATAACTTTCATTCACCATCTTTTTTCTTTTTTTTTTTTGGGTGAGGTATCATCAAATGACGTCTCCCGCTCTGGGCGGAGCGGAAGGGCGTGTCAGACTCTTACTGACTAAAACCCACCCGTGTTCCTTCAGTTGCCTGTGCGCCAGGGCCACGGTAACTCTTTCGAACAATCCGCAGCCCCGGCAGGCATCGGTCCTATGGGACCCCGTCAATTTTGCTGACATCTCTTTGAGGCGCGCGTGGAACACGACGCGCCGTCGACCCGGGCCTGGTCCTTACCGGACGGCGAGCTGCCCATTGCCCGCCGTCCGCAAGCCCGCGCCTACGGTGGCCGGGAGTCGGCAATCGACTCCCGACGCCCAGGGTGTCTCCTCCTCCTGCGGCGGCTAGGGGCGCGAGGGCGCAGTGATTGCCTCTCCCTCTCGCGCTCCGCCTCCTCCTTCGCGAGCATTACTGCTTCGCAGAAGGAGGTGACGGCTTCCCATTCCCTCTCGCTCCGTACCATGGCCTGAACCAGGGCCGGACGCGAGAGGTCGCCGCCGCCGATCGCCGCCACGAGGACACGGCGGTGCTCCGCCCAAGCAGGGCAGACCTCCACCGTATGTTCCACCGTGTCCTCCGGTCGATCCACACAACCCGGGCGTTTCCTCCCGCCTTATTCGTAACAGGAACCTCCCGAAACAGCCATATCCGGTGAGGACCTGCGTCAGGCGAAAGGTGAGGACGCCGTGGCGCCTCTCAAGACACTCCTCAAAGAGGGGACTTACCGCCGCAATTGTGGCGTGCCCTGCGCTGGGTTGCGACAGTCGCACTCTCCATGCCGCCATGAGATCCCGCCGGAGCTCTGTCCACTGTGCCGTGATTTCTCGCGGCAGCGGAGTTACGCCCCGGCGTTTCGCCTCCTCGCGCCACTCCCAAACGTGCGCGAGGACTTTTGCCTCCAGATCCCACGGCGGCAATCCGGCAAACTTTCATTCACCCTGAATATCCTTTTAAATAAAAAGGTCTAAATATGAGTTTTCAAAGTCGTCAGATAAATCTGACGACTTTGCTCTTTGAAGCTCTATGGAATAGCTCCATTTAGCCAGCCAGTAGCAGCTGCCACACTGTCAGCACATTTTATTTATTTTTTGTACATTATTCGTATAAATAATTCGTACTTGTTCCAAATTCAAAATGTTTTTATTCACTCACTGACTAAAATAGAGTTTTATTCACTGTTATCGATGAATCAAATGCCCTTTTTCGAGTGAAAATGGTAAAAATAAGTTTAATAATCCTTTTGGGAATTCACGTGTCGGACATTTTAATCTTTTTATGAATGGTAGTCATATAAAAGTCGTACGTACGTCGTACATACAATAATTAGTTTTTCAGTGACTCTTTCAGTTTTCGCTATAGTTAGCAAACAGTATGCAGACATAATTTGAAATGCATCACAGTAGAAACTTGTGTGGATTGAAGTTCACTCGTCTCTAATTTACTTTTTAATGAATGGAAACAAACATGATATTGACTTTTCTAGTAGCGAGGTTGTTGGGGAAAAGTTTATTTTTTTATATATTGCATGTCATAGATACAAAGTTACGAGGTCATTAAGATTTCAACAACTAGACCCCCTGGTCTAGATGTTAAAAACTTGCCACTTGCCACTTGGCAAGTTTTTAACATCTAGACCAGGGGGTCTAGTTGTTGAAATCTTAATGACCTCGTAGCTTTGTATCTATGACATGCAATATATAAAAAAATAAACTTTTCCCCAACAACCTCGCTACTAGAAAAGTCAATATCATGTTTGTTTCCATTCATTAAAAAGTAAATTAGAGACGAGTGAACTTCAATCCACACAAGTTTCTACTGTGATGCATTTCAAATTATGTCTGCATACTGTTTGCTAACTATAGCGAAAACTGAAAGAGTCACTGAAAAACTAATTATTGTATGTACGACGTACGTACGACTTTTATATGACTACCATTCATAAAAAGATTAAAATGTCCGACACGTGAATTCCCAAAAGGATTATTAAACTTATTTTTACCATTTTCACTCGAAAAAGGGCATTTGATTCATCGATAACAGTGAATAAAACTCTATTTTAGTCAGTGAGTGAATAAAAACATTTTGAATTTGGAACAAGTACGAATTATTTATACGAATAATGTACAAAAAATAAATAAAATGTGCTGACAGTGTGGCAGCTGCTACTGGCTGGCTAAATGGAGCTATTCCATAGAGCTTCAAAGAGCAAAGTCGTCAGATTTATCTGACGACTTTGAAAACTCATATTTAGACCTTTTTATTTAAAAGGATATTCAGGGTGAATGAAAGTTTGCCGGATTGCCGCCGTGGGATCTGGAGGCAAAAGTCCTCGCGCACGTTTGGGAGTGGCGCGAGGAGGCGAAACGCCGGGGCGTAACTCCGCTGCCGCGAGAAATCACGGCACAGTGGACAGAGCTCCGGCGGGATCTCATGGCGGCATGGAGAGTGCGACTGTCGCAACCCAGCGCAGGGCACGCCACAATTGCGGCGGTAAGTCCCCTCTTTGAGGAGTGTCTTGAGAGGCGCCACGGCGTCCTCACCTTTCGCCTGACGCAGGTCCTCACCGGATATGGCTGTTTCGGGAGGTTCCTGTTACGAATAAGGCGGGAGGAAACGCCCGGGTTGTGTGGATCGACCGGAGGACACGGTGGAACATACGGTGGAGGTCTGCCCTGCTTGGGCGGAGCACCGCCGTGTCCTCGTGGCGGCGATCGGCGGCGGCGACCTCTCGCGTCCGGCCCTGGTTCAGGCCATGGTACGGAGCGAGAGGGAATGGGAAGCCGTCACCTCCTTCTGCGAAGCAGTAATGCTCGCGAAGGAGGAGGCGGAGCGCGAGAGGGAGAGGCAATCACTGCGCCCTCGCGCCCCTAGCCGCCGCAGGAGGAGGAGACACCCTGGGCGTCGGGAGTCGATTGCCGACTCCCGGCCACCGTAGGCGCGGGCTTGCGGACGGCGGGCAATGGGCAGCTCGCCGTCCGGTAAGGACCAGGCCCGGGTCGACGGCGCGTCGTGTTCCACGCGCGCCTCAAAGAGATGTCAGCAAAATTGACGGGGTCCCATAGGACCGATGCCTGCCGGGGCTGCGGATTGTTCGAAAGAGTTACCGTGGCCCTGGCGCACAGGCAACTGAAGGAACACGGGTGGGTTTTAGTCAGTAAGAGTCTGACACGCCCTTCCGCTCCGCCCAGAGCGGGAGACGTCATTTGATGATACCTCAACCAAAAAAAAAAAAAAAAAAAACTCGTAACATAACTTATACAGTACCTTGAAAGTTTTAAATAAGAACTTGTGTCAATTAATAGGGGTCGATTTTAGACCTCGTTGACCCCCAAAATTAAATTTCGTTTATGTCGACCCCTTTCGACCCCCTGTCGACCACTTTGGGAATCCCTGGTCTAGACCATTTTTAAAGAGAGTATCATAAAATAAATTATATTTATTTCTGTAAATTGGTTTAAAAAACACTTTAACACGTCAAAAATAAATTATGTTTTAAAACTTGATGAGTTCGGTGTTTCCTATCCGACTACTACTCTGAGAAGAAATACCGAAACAAACTCAGAGGTCACAGTCTCTTTTATCAGGGTCGCCTTCTAGATTTGATGTTATTGTTTATCTGGGAATGGCATAAATTATTATAACACAACACATAACATCAAGCCTATTTTTCCCCGAAGGATTAGGCAGAGGTATACCTATAAGCAGACATACCTACACCCACATTTCGCCAGTTATATCTTAATGTGTATAAAATCTTTCAATACTACGACTACATTCCCACTCCTCAATCTATGAGCTACGCCGCTACGAAGACTACGAGTTACGAGGCCAAGCTACATCGCTACGATAGTCTACGCCGTAGCCCTTACCCCTTGGCCATCAGTGCCATTACCCCACATGCTCAAGCGACACGCACTTGCGACAGCGACTGCGGGGTATACAAATGAAAGAAGTTGTTTAGAGCATGCCACGAGTCACCGCGACGCGACTTGCGGAGTAACAGACGGAAACAGAAGACACGTCGCTAATCGCATTGCTCGAGGCTTTAAGCTAAGCCCTACATTGCTTCGAGTATTATAACTGCGATTATATTGTAAGCATTTGTATAATGACGTCATCTTTGGCCAGACTCCGCCCACGGGTCCATCACCGGCGCCAGGTCCATCAAGGGTCGCCAGTCCTGTGCCGACAACCACGAGTCCACCTGGTGACGGAACCACTTCACCACAACCAGGTAAATAATATCCCAATGTATCTTGTTATTTTCAGCCATGACCTTTTTATTTATACACTAGCTGACTCAACAGACGTTGGCCCTGTTAAAATTTCAATAAAAACCACTTTGAATTTTTTCCAAATTTTCCAATTGTTCGTTCTACTTTGAAATTTTTATTACAACAATAAAAATAACCAATCGGTGCAATCGCTCTCAAGTAATGCACTTACGAACGAACATCATTAAATATTTATTTTTATGTTATTATTACTATAATTTAGCTTATTTATTTTCATACTTTATTTTCAACTGGAACAGCGGAACCACCTAACACAAGCAAACCTTTGCTTAAAAGGTGACTCCAAAGTCAAGTAATTTACATAAGTTGATGAAATAAACATTTTTTATTTTATTTATTTATTATTTTATACTTATTAAATACATTTTTAAATATTTTATAAAAACATTAAAAAATAAAAGAAATTGTGATCCGCCGGTATCGGTTAGGGCTCCATAGACAGGAACCTCCTCACGATGCGAGCCGTGTCAAGAAGTACTGCCTTCTGAATCAGGCCCTTGATCCAACCGCCTAACGAGAGCCTCGAGGGATGTTGATCGAGGCTTATTATTGTATACATTTAGTTTAAGGGGGGTGCGCCAAGGTAGCCCGCGAAATTCAAATTTTCTTACGTTTTTTTGCAATTTGCAGGTCAGTAGCAGGTTTTAAGTTGACCTAAATATGATTCGCGGCCGTATCAAATATTTATTTATAGAACTACATATAATCATAAAAATCATCAATATATCTCTCTAAGTTCATATTACCCTATTGAATGATTATTTCATGAAATCATGACATTTGAGGCCAATTCTAACTTAAGGAGTTGTATTGCTGATTCTAATGATTATAATTCTGTAAAGCCAAAATTTGTTACGGCCGCGAATCATATTTTAATCACCATACAACCTGAGTAACCAAAAGTAAGTATTTTTGAATTTCGCGGGCTACCTGAGCATACCCATAAATAGAAATTGGTGAGATTTCACAGATGCGGTGGGTTTTGCTAGCAAATTATATTTGACCCTGTGTATTTAGCTTTTTCAATTATTTAGGTCAACTGAACTATAGAGGTTTGCTTGTTCAAGTCCGAATAGTCTGAATGGTCTCTCTCCTCTATCTATTGTCTATTGTTTCTTGTCTTTGTCTATTTATAAACGGAAGGTTAACGCGCTAGATTATATCGGACTTATAACTAAGTACTATTAAAACCACACAAACAAAAGGATGCACACAAAGACGTACAATAGGGATTTACCCCAAGTAACATGGGGCATGGGTAGGCATAAGAAGGACACTTGTAAGTTCCGATTATGTTTTTACTTATATATCAAAGGCCCATGAACTCAGCGTAGACAAACATCAAAAGTATCTAGGGGTCAAGGTATATAAGATAGCACATTATTATACAAGGGGCTAAAACTACCCATTATATACGATTAGCGAGGGAGTAAATAAAAACCGAGTTATAATAGATTTTTAGCGCCAAGTGTACACTCTACTTTTCACTACGATTACGAGAACATAAAATAATCCAATACAATATTAAACAGCTTACTTCTTTTTTTATCTGTAGCTGCAATGCAATGCACACCGAAAAGATCGCCGCTTCTAGTTCCATTTTCAAAAATAAAATGTTCTTTTTTTATGAAACAGTAATAAGTTGAGTCTTTATTCATGATTATTCTACTTATGAATAAAGACTTTTTCGTTTTTGTAGGCTCGTTCGTAACAGACAAAAACAAAATACTTCTCCCCTAGAGAAAAATATGCTGTTTTATCCCCGCTCTGGTACGCTACAATGACGGACTTTTTGAGCAAGAGGAGTGAAGAAAATATTTTATTCCCTATTGAAATTAAATAAAAATGTATATTTAGATTAATTAAATAAAATGTTTTCGTATGTTTAGATCGACGAAGTAGTCTCTGCTTTTGCACTAATAAAGAGATTTCGCGATTTTGCTTATGCTGGATTTTTCACCTTAGTTAATCCTGACATTAAAATGTGATAAAAAGATAAAAATAAAAGTTTTTAAATAAAAATAAAATATTCTCTATTTTCGCCGTAAACTCATGTAACACAATCGCAGTGATTTGGCATACTAAATATGAGTTCATCCAAATCACGTTGAGGAATGGCCGCCCACGTCCGTTGTAACGGGCGAATAAGATTTTCTGGTGTGTGTACAGAATCCATATTTGGCAGAGCTCTTCTTTGGAGTATATCCCATGCGTGCTCAATAGGATTCAAGTCTGTCGATTGAGCAGGCCATGGTAGGACGTTGATATTAGCTGAGGCAAGTGTGTTTAAAACGACTCTGGCAGTGTGTGGACGTGCATTATCATGCATAAGCAGCAATTGAGCATCAAATTGGGTCCGCAAAAGAATGAAAACATCTGATACAATCGTTTTAGCGTAAATCTGTGCATTGAGATTGTCTCTGATCCCAATCAGTTCGATTCTTCCGCCGATCTAAATACCCGCCCATATTATGATTGTTTCACCATTGTATGCATGGATTTCCTGGCATGATTTTAAACTTTCTTGGCATCCAGGGTCCTTCAATACCGTGTACGTCTAGTATCTGGCCTCATACGAAAATAAGATTCGTCAGAAAAACACAAAAAACGCCACTCTTCTTCTGCCCAATTTCTGTGTTCACGACCCCATTGTAAACGGACTCTGCGGTTGCGGGGCTCAATAGGTGGTACACGTAGCGGCCTTTTGGAACGGAGATTGTCTTCATGCAAGCAATTTCCTATGGTTTTTTTTTCTTATCGCTTATTAACATCCCTAAAGAGCTATGAAGCCTCGTAACCAACATCATCGCGGTCATTGCACGATTTCGTCGAGCAGTAATTTGTATGTAACGATCTTGTCTACGTGTGGTGACAGGAGCTCGTCCTCCATGTCGCTTTGCCACGCTGCCAGTGATGCGGTAACGTTTCTAAAGTCGACTTATAACACTCTGCGTAGTGCCCAGCCCGATTGACACAGCACGTTGCCGAGAACCAGCTTCCAAAATTCCCACGGCTCTGATAATTTCTTCTCGCCTCAAACGACGTCTTCTCTCCATAATAACGTTCTTTTGTATTGATTCCACTCAGAAGTATGGCAGAAATTTTACTCATTTGGCTTCAAACCCGTTGCATAATTATATTGGAGTACGACTTGACAGAAGATTTTCATCTTTTTACCGAAATTAAAAAAACTTTTCCCTTTTCAAATTATGAAATTTACTAGAAAGTAAAAAAAAAACATAAATGTAAATAAATAACTTGATTTTTAGTAACTAGCAAAAACGTACTTGATATCTAGACATTTTTGATGTGTGATTCTAGACCCCCAGCGCAGAAATTTTTCGTGGGTTATAATGAAAATATATCAGCTGTTTCATATCACAAATGTGCAATAACGAAAATAAACCTACACGGTAAAAAAAAATATGTATTTTTCTTTTTAATAACCGTCAGAAAATTTCGACGCGTGTGTATCTAGAATCATGTAATAAAATATAATAATAAAAGCGATGTGCCTTACACCCTGTAGATGTTAAGTTTTCTTTTATTATCTTTTTGTAGGAGCTGAGAGCAAAACAAATTGTTAACAAACTCTCACCATTTATATCATTTTGTTTGATTAACGATGTCCTAGATGTGGCAAAGAAACGCATATTCACGCTAAAGTATGTTTTCCGCACTCAACAAAGATGTTTTTATTGGTTTTGGCAAAATGCCAGGATATCGTATCCTGTGGGCGTCATAAGAGACCACTTAGGGATTCTTACTGCAGAATGAGCAACGGAATTCTTTTGCTTCATTAGATTAACTAATGATACTTTATTAATGATCTATAGAAAAATAAATGATATATTCTAGTTTATATTTGTAGAAGGTAATATACTGTACAAACGAGGTGTTTAGGGATGCAAGGGTGAATCGGCACGAAATCTTAATAGAGATTTTAACATTGAAATAATATAGTTTGTTGCCAACACGGGCACTTAATCGTTAATTATAATACAGTAAATACATTCGTTTTTTTGGGTAACAAACTATATTATTTCAATGATAAAATCCCTTTTAAAGTTTTGTCCCGATTCACCCCTGCATCTCCATTCGCCCCGTTTGATAGTACCAAATATAAAGTTCAGACTAAGAATTATAATATTTAGGAAACATTACTAAGATTCACTATTACTAAAGTACCTATTCTGTTTAGGAACAGACAGTTGGGCAATTATTATTGTTAGTAGCTTTAGTTTATGCAAAAAGCCTTTATCACCTAATAAGAAAATATGTAGGTTTCTCTACGTATAAACCTACTCTTGAGACCGTTTAATGAGATAAATTAAATCGTTCGTCCGTTGTAAAAAAATAATTGGTCAAATGTATATTTTTCTTCTCGTTTTAAATTATAGTTCTATCCTTTTCTTTCATATTAGACAAAATATGGAAATGTTTAATAGGCGGACGATTATTTATGTTTTTTATAAAATTTATAATTCACAGTTATACTTCGGAGTAAACATGTGGGTTTAAACGTCCCATTTTTTATTATTTAACCATTTATGTACCTACACACATATAAACAGACAAGAAGAAAGGAACATAATAATACGTACAAAGGTGATGCTTATTTCTAAAGAAATCTTTTCTAGCACTGCGATAGGAGAGTATATTAAAAGAGATGTAGACAACGTGTGTTTTTTCTGTTTATTTCAGCATAACTCCGTAAAATATTAATTTAGAACAGCAGCAACAAAAAGTTTTAAATACCAACTTTATCTTGTTTATTTACCTTTCGAGTTGACTATAACTCATAAGACAAACAGTTATAAATTCAAAATTACAGATATTATCAAATTGGCTTCATAATTTCGAAATATTAATCGACTCTAGCTGTTGACTATGCCTGATCGATCATATTGATAATAATTCGGTTACCTACTATAATATCGTTTGTTAATTACTATGTAACGGGTTGTTGTCTGTGGTGTCGCTTGTCTATGCAAGATTAATGGTTATTGCTTATCGCCAGTCGCCGCTACAAATTGGGTCATGATGTATGTAGTTACGGTTTGTTCCAAGAGTTTGATGATTGGGAGACCGTTCAATGATCTACTTAAATGTCGGATGTGAAGAAATATTAATTTTAGATATAATTAAGGTGAATCCTCAGTTGTAACCCGCAATATTTAAATATTCTTTGGTTTTTTGCAAACTGCAGCTCTGTTTTACGTCGTATGTTGATCAAAATGAGATTCGCGACTGTAGGAACGATATATTTACTGAATAATATTCATCAATTTCAAATCAATCGTCAAACTTTGGAAATTTGTTCCACCTAAGAATTTTTATATGAAATATTCTGAAAAGAACAAACAAACACTGGAACAAATATCCAAAATTTGACGATTGATATGAAATTGATGATTATTGTTCCTACAGTCGCGAATCGCATTTTGATCAACATACGACGTAAAACAGAGCTGCAATTTGTAAAACGGGCTACAGCTAAGGATCCCCCCTAAAGCTATAAACACTAAAATCAATATTTCTGTTGTACTCTTTAATTGTATTTAAGTAACATTGTAACCAGGCAAAATTACTTTCCTATCAGCAGACGAAAAAAAAATGGCAAAAATATTTTTGTCAAAAAACAAAAGTTCTTCCATAACTGTGATTGGTTCTTGGTTCCAAAATAAGGTATCTAATATACGTTTATTCATACTATAAAAATGTGCGGTTCTAATACAATGACATATTTCTTCCTATATAGATCCAAGTCCCTTGAAGGCGAAACGCGTGCCAGGAGAATCATCTCCACCAAAGGTTATCAAGAGGAAGTCGCCAGGAGCACCATCATCAGGAGAAGATCCGGTAAGATATATTACTTTCCTTTCTGACAATAGCTGGTAGACATTCAGGGAATTCAGTTGGACATGGTGGAATTAGGACTAGGCCTTGTTAACTCCTTTCAGTTTGTTGAACGGCTTTTGTTCTGATTATACTACTACGTCTTTGTGTCCGGCAAAGTCTTTTACTACATAATTAGCTACTATCCTACTATAATATATATAATAATATAATATATCCTACTATCCTACTATAATATTATAAATGTGAAAGTATGGATGTTTGGATGTTTGTTACTCAATCACGCTAAAACGGCTGAACGGATTTGGATGAAATTTGGCACATAGGTAGACCATGACTTGAATTAAAACATAGGATACTTACTATCCCGATATTTCATCGGGATCGAGACCTAGGCGGGTGAAACCGCGGGGCGCAGCTAGTAAAATTATATGTTAGTGCATCCACACTGCGTTTAGTGAACATTATAGGTTGTGTGGACTGGAGGTTCACGTTTAATTTATACAGCACAGCATAAAGCATAACGTTCCCACTGCTGCGACACAGGCCTCCTCTCTGTGAGAGGGAATGGGCCGTAATCTGCCACGCGGGCCCAGTGCGTGTCGGTAGATGTCACATGTCTTCGAATTTTTGGTTCTAGGACATGCCCGTTTCCTCACGATGTTTTCCTTCACCATTTTTGAGACCAGTGGTGATGATATAAATTACACAAAGTAAAGCGCCAGCTTGTGTTCGAACCGATCAAATAAAAATAAACATCCAACGTTTTATTCTATTGTTCTTTCTTCATGGTTCTTTGTTTCGTTCGGAAGAAATACAAACTAGACAAGTGCGAGTTGAACTCGTGTGGAGAGGGTACCGTACGATGAATATGTTACCCACCAAATACATTTCATGTACAGTTAGTTGCAAAGACGTACATCACGCTTTTACTGTTAAAAAGTTATCAGCAACCTAATTGCGTAACACACTTTCAAACACAATCTGAATCATTTTGAAATATATTGCTAATCCATTGCATCATAATGTTCGAAAAATTTGTCTGCTCAACAACGTACATAACGCAATGAATGTTGTTGAACTGTCAAAATGAAAGCCATTGCTACTGTTAGTGCGTTACGCAATTCATTCAAAGGTTCATTCCTTCATTAGGACGTACGGAACTCTAAAAATCACTACAAACCAAGCTTTCATAAAAATACTATAAATTACAGGCTGTAACAAGACCCATCCATCAAAGAGCCGTGATCTACGCATTTGCAGTATTCTATTGTATTCTATTCTATTCTGTACATCAAACTACGTAACACTGAGCAATTATTGCCGGTAAATGACTTATTTCTGGTGTGAAATATCGCTGTCTCTGGCAGCTCGCAATGTAACAACGCAAAACATTGTGCTTATAGGTGCATGCAATGGTACAGGAGTTGTGGGGTATTTAAAATTAAAAAAGTAAGGCAAAGTTGGTTTCGTGAAAAAAAGTAAGAAAATGTTGGGATTTTGACCACTCAGTATCTCCGTAAGCAGACAGTTTCCAGATATAGTCCAGTACAAAAAAAAATATCACAATAACGGGGAGAACAAGTGACTGTCGGGTTGGTTATGCGTTTTTTTACACCTGTTATAATACCAGAGTGATTTTTGTATGACACAGGCACCAGATAAACCTGAAGACGCCGAGGCTAAGCCAGCAGAAGTTATAGCTGTGGCCAGACCAGTAGTACCTGAAATAAAACCCGCAGACGGAGCTATACCTCCACCACCAGCGCCTGTGAAGGCTAAGGTAAGAACACGATCCATACTTAATATTATAAATGCGAAAGTAACTCTGTCACTTTTTTACGCTTCAACGGCTGAACAAATTTCAATGAAATCAGAATGGCACACAGGTAAACCATGACGTGGGTTAGGACATAGGATTTTTTATCCCAGTAGTACGGTTCCGTGGGCGAATCCGCGGGCAAAAGCTAGTTGAAAATGAATACGAATATGAATATTTTATCTAGTTTTCTAAGCTTGTAGAAATGTAGCAGTTTAAAAGACTAAGATAATCTATTTTCCTCTAATCTTCTCTTTGGTAACCAGCACCCTAATTGCGTAACACAATATCTATCATAATCTGAATCACGTTGAAGCCTATTACTAATCCATTGCTTCTTAAGCTCGAACATTTTTTCTGCTCAACAACGTAAATAACGCCATGAATGTTGTTGAACTGTCAAAATGAAAGCCATTCCTACTGTTAATGTGTTACGCAATCACCCCGCAGGCCTGAACAAGTTGAGGTAAGCTTATAAAAGAGTGAGAGGAGTCGAGGGTTTTACGAAGAAGAATCTAAAATGGGCAACGTAATTCCATTAATCCAACAACAATATCACAACAATAAAATGAAGATGGCTTCCATTCAAACGTTACAATGGAACCTTTTAAAATATATATTTATGGTAATTTCTGTTAAAAAGATAAATATTGGCTAAACCTGAAAAAAAAACTCCCCACAGGCGCCATCAGCGCCCACAATGGAGGTGACGCCCAGCACGCCCCCGCACGCGCCGGCTCCCCCCGACGCCACCAAGCCTCCGACACCCCCTAAGGTCGCTCCACCACCTCCGACGGTCGCGTCTCCACAGCCTTCCACTTCTGCTACTGATGCTGTGAGTATTATGATGCTTTTAGAATGTGTTTTTAAGGAATAGAAAACTTTAATTAGCAATAAAGTACCTGACCGCATGCTGTCCTAATGCATGCCACAGTTTGTTTGAATCATCAATAACAAAATTCCAGTCAACTTATTACAGCCTATTAAAGATCTTGGGCTTATCGTTAGTTTCTACCAAAGGTTACGATGTTCTCATCGAACTTTCTGGAAATCAGAATTCGTGCTAGGGAACATACCTCACGGTTGTTTTGCCTTCTTTAGCGTCTTCTACTACTTAAGAGTTCTTGTCTATTCAGGGTTCAGCACCTTGACTTCCTTATAAGTCGTAATATTCCCTTCTCCGTTTATTTAAATAATGAATCTTTGTGTCGATCTCCGATCTCCCTTTCTTTCCTTCCATTCCCCCAGGGCCGGCAGTCTCGATATTGGATAGCGACAAAAATCCGTCGCTAAGTCGTATCGTAGTCAAATTCCTTTAATAGATTTTCAACTTTATTTCCAAAGCATAAGGTTGAAAATCTATTAAATAAATTTGACATCGATACGACTTAGCGACAGATTTTTGTCGCTATTCATGTCGAGACTGCAGGGCCAGAACACGTTGTGACGTAAAATGTAACTGTTATCGGCAGTTACCTGTACTAAAAGCGTAGCCATTCACCGCGGACTGGGTGTCTGCAACTGTAGCAAACTATACAATATTTCCAAAAGAACATAAAATAAAATGGTCGTGTTTATAACACACTCTGCCGGCGCGCTGCTCTGCTCTGGGCCCGTTGTTTGATACATAGTTAAACATGACCAAAAGTCAATTTACCAATTCGTCACTTGACAATAGTCAATAGCTGTCAAAGTTAAACTACTCTGTCTGTGCATGGTTAACTTTTATACCAAATTGTATTTTTTTTTAACTGTAGTTAGCTTAACCATTTGTCAAAGAACATACTTCTGTAATTTTTTACAAATTGTTGGCTTGACTAACGCATTTTAATTATTAGTATGTTTGACTACTGATCAAACAACGGGCCCTAAGTAATTAATTTAGACGTCTTGTTCAAGTTTAGTAATATATTGCTGTTTTAATGAAAATGCTCAGCATGAGGTTTTTAATTTTGTTTTGAACGTGCTCAAGCGTAGCTAGTAATTAAAATCTACAACAAAGATAACAATTTCTTGCTACACAAGCACGTGCCCGATTGTATTTCCCTATAATATATAATAATAAAATATATCGGCTAAAATTACGAAATTCCATAAAAACGTCCATCCTCTATCCTAACCCCTTTAGTGGATGGATTTCCAAAAACACTTCCTTAGTGCTCGCTTTTGTAAGCTTCCATATGGAGGTCTTGTGCAAAATTTCATGTTTGGGCAGTGGGTTGTCTGCCAGCAAATGAATGTAAGGTTTTTATTGCCATTCGATTTTTAACTCTATTTATCAAAGTTAGAAGGTAAGGTAAAGGTAGAAGTCACTAAATAGTAACCACCAAACTGAAGATTCGATAGTTTAACTACATACCCGTAAAATCGAAGAACAACAAGACCATCAGAAACACACAACAACAAAATCACAAGAAACACAACAAGAACAAAAAGAACAACATCGTCAGATCGTCGAACCGATCGTATATCTGCGGGCATCTTCTAACTTAGCGCTAAAATAATTTCTAAATTCTATTTTATCCTTCGATACTTCGCAAAGATTGAAAACAGTGAACACTTCTGTGTACATATTTGTTCCCAAGGGCATATTGAGAAAACTCCACCGGTCTTATCTGCGCCATAAGCCTAGGAACAACTTGTGAGTCTAAGGTATCATCTTCCATAGAAGTTTTTTTTTTATCGAACTAGGTAATATGAATTGAATTATAGATTTTATGCTGAATTAGAAGGAAGAATGTTTAAAATAAGATTCATTTATCGATAATTTGCCTCTCACAGAGGGAGGCCTTTTTTTTTTGGTTGGGAAATCATCAAAATGACCTCTCCCGCTCTGGGCGGAGCGGAAGGGCGTGTCAGACTCTTACTGACTAAAACCCACCCGTGTTCCTTCAGTTGCCTGTGCGCCAGGGCCACGGTAACTCTTTCGAACAATCCGCGACCCCGGCAGGCATCGGTCCTATCGGACCCCGTCAATGGTGCTGACATCTCTTTGAGGCGCGCGTGGAACACGACGCGCCATCGACCCGGGCTTGGTCCTTACCGGACGGCACAGAGGGAGGCCTGTGTCTCAGTAGTAGGAACTTTGTACGCTGCATAGTACATGATATGCTTTAAATACTTACCGCTTAGAAAGTAATGTAAGGTTTGTTATTGTTTCGTGTTGGAATTAAAATATGTCTTTTTAATGTCATATATTTTATTTAACGTGGTAACGCCGCGCCGCGCCGGTAAGACATATAAGGTTATTGGTGATGTTCTCCAGAAAGGTCAGGTGCGTAGTACTCGCAACCGGCGTGCGTGTATGACCAGCTGATGTATGAACGTAAACGAGGCAAAAGGAGTATGTAAGGATCGTAGTAAGTGGCGTTCTGAAGTTTCTGCCTATCCTCATGGGAAGAAGGCGTGATTTTATGTATGTGTTTATGTATATTTTATTTTTCTTGTGTTGTTGTTCTTAGTCTTAAATGTCCACGGTGTGTGGGCTAAAATAAATATTTTGGTAGCCATGTTCGATTTATTATACATTAACCGGAGTATTTCGAGTTTTATTTTCTTTAACTGATTTAACATTTTAATTAGCCGATGTTTTAGAATGCCGTGAGGCGAAATCCCACGTAGCAAAAACATAATTATTTCGAAATTTATGATTAACTTAAAATATTTTCAAATAAACAGGGTGGAACATTGAAGCGGGCCCTGGAGGGGAACTACCCTAAATATTAACGTGACCAATGTTTACTCAAAGGAATCATACAATTATTATTTTTTTCAAAAATAATTAGTGTAACTACTTTTAAAAATGTTTGAATGTATTTTTGTAGATTATTTGGCTTATACGTATAACTTACTAGCTTTTTGCCCGCGGCTTCGCCCGCGTTAATTTAGACTTTGACTATCAATTCGGGTTATAATTCAATCATGATTCGAAAGACACGTGGCGCCATCTATTATCATAAGAAGGTTATAATTGTTTTCCTCGGGAACAGTACTCTTTTGCGGGATGAAAGGTACCCTATGTCCGTTTCTGTGCACCTGACAACGTATATGCAAAATTTCAGGATGATCGGTTCCGTGGTTTAGGCGTGAAAAGGTAACAAACAAACAAACAAACTTACTTTCGCATTTAGGATATTAGTTAGGAAGTTAGGATGTTTTGATACTGGGCAGTACTAAGTTCAGTATCAGAACACAAGATAAATACGGCTAATAGTCCTTCCCTCATTTCACCAGCTATATTTAAGATCCAATAACACTCCCCAAACCCCAAACACACAAATCCCAATAACACGGTCCGACCTGGATATCCAACCCTAGACCACAGCGACAATGTACCAGAAATTATATGTAGATAATATTCTAAGAAACGCTGGTGCGATGACCTAGACTCGTTCTAGACTGACTGGCCGGAAAAGGCAGCTGACAAAGATGGTTGACCTTTATGGGGGAGACTTCCCAAGCAGTGGGACAATATAGGTTAAAAATAAGATCAATTTTTGTGACGCAAACAATAATTAGCACATTTACTTCACCAGCCTGCCAAAAAGGAATCGTCTCCACCAAAGCGGCTAACTTCGACCTCTAGCACGGAGCAGCTTATACCACCAGCTTCACCAGAGCCGCTGCGACCAGCGAAGAAGTTGGAGGAGATCAAGACCATCAAAAAGCAACTGAAGACTGGCTGGCTTTAGGTCCTTGTCTTGATAGATATTAGCTCATTCAATACAATATCAGCATGCGTAGCATGACCACTTCTGTCTCTAATCTACGAAGAGAAGACAAATCACTTTCTTAAAAAAAGTAATCTTTTCTTGAATTTTGACATCGTGCCGTAGAAATCTTTCTACAATCTGTCATTTTGTCTTTCGGTTTTATAGTGGCCATGCTACGTATGCTGGTATTTTTCAGCTGCTTCTTCCATCCCTGAGGAAGCCACAGGATCGCTGTTCTAGGGTAAAATGATTTCCAGGAAGCGTTCCTACTAAGGATTTTCCATAAAAATACAATTGCCAGTCATACTAGCTGATGACTGGCATTGATTGAGGGCTGGCCTTCTTCTTCTTCTAAGCGTATCGATGGCAAAAAGTGAAAATATATTTGGCCTAAAATTCATTGCCTTATGTGGTGAGATAGAATAACGTCTTGGTGCTTCAAATCTATAGCAATTACCTACACATGACACGAAAAAAGAAACTGGTAGAATAATAACGCTTGTAAATGTCAAGGTCATTATGTATACATGAAATAATGTTATGTATTTTTTAAATTATTTTTTATTATTCTCTGCCTAACCTTTCGGGGAAAACAAGCGTGATGATTCGTGTTCTTGTTAATATGTAGGTATCATGCTTACGGAAATCATTCAACATTCGTGAAATAATTTCATTTTAATGAATTAAATCATAAACTAAGGGGGGGGGGGGGGGTGTTCATTACTACTAACTATGGGTATGTCAATACCTATGCCACATTTCACAGGACAATGGTTTCTGCTTTTTTTGTATTGAATGAGTTAATAAAGTTTCTGATGCCATTTTTGTCTTTATTTCTGACTAAGTCTAAATGTTACTGTCTATTTTCTTTGGTTAGGGGTGCTTGGCAGGTGATTGAAGTAATAATGTGTCGTCCATAAAAAAATATAAAATGAATTAAAAAAAAACTAATTTGAAGATATCGAACGAAAATTCACTTTTGAATTGAATTTAATAATTTTTTGTTGTTATTTTCTACGGAAATGAGTTTGTTGATTTGTTTATTTTTTGCTTTTACACAATCGACAAAATATTAACAATCTCTTAAAAAGCCTCTATTTTTGCATCAAGCACTCTACAATCAATATTTTCTCGTACATTTCCGTAGCGAGCTCGCGTGTAGTTTCAGAGCGTCAAATTCATGACTAATGTGAATGTCTGATAGACCGCGGCAGTCGCCATCGTTATACGATTCCTTATTGATTTGGTGTGTTATTGTACCCCATCTGGCTGTATTTTAAGATACATTCAGGACTCCTAAATCGACCAACCATGCATTTCCACTTTAAGTATGAAGGCCTAAAAAAAATATATATCACAGTAATGATTGTGTCAAAGGAAAAGTTTTTATGTAGTTTTGAAGCCGACATACCGGCCGTCATTTTGGTGTAATAAATGTTCCAAATTTGAATTCACGACCATTTAAAAAGTTATAGATCCTGTACAAAAAAATTGCAGTGTGGTTCGATTTAAGAGTTCGGGAGAATATAATACCTGTCTTTGGAAATACCTACTGATTTATTTAGAGGTTGGGAGAAAAATTTGAAAGATATTAAATAATTTTTTATTTCTTTCTTTTTCTTTTTATCCTTTATTATGTTTGGTTTGTATTATTTGCCTATTCCGTTCCAATTACTTTTTCACAAAGAATCTGGAATGTTGTTTTTTTTTTGATGTCGCTTATTTTGTATGTATTTAAGATTTAAATAAAGATCAGATTTTAATAAAATTACTATTTGTGTTGTTTGCTAGTCTACTTTTTTTTCTCATAAATCATTGAACGAATGAAAATATTTGAGTGCCTATTTCAGTAAGATTTTTTACTTTTTGCGCACCTTTTTGACCTGATTGAAAAACACTTCCAAACTTTTATAATAGGAACCATAAAACTAAAATATTTAAATTAAAAAAAAACGATGTAACATTTGGAATAGATCCAACTTTTAATTATCTGCCCTAGTTTTAAGTTTCATGGAATTGTTATAAAGCCAATTTAAATTGAATGTTACTCATCCTATTATGGGGAAATGCTCTTAGTATTATTAAAAAGATAAATATCTCTAGTAATTTATAAAATAAAATTATGACGCTTTTCTTATGTTTGATTTTCTTGAATACATTAATATCGGTTATCCTTAAGGGGGAAGCACCAGGTTGCCCGCGAATTTCAAAGTTTTATACGTTTTTTTGCAATTTGCAGGTCAGTGTCAAGTTCTATGTTGAACAAAATATGATTCGCGACCGTAATAAGTATGTATTTACAAAATTATGATCACTTAAATCATCAATACAACCCTTAAGTTCATATAATCCTATTGATTGATATTTTATTACTGTTGATGCATACTTGTTACGGTTGCGAATCAAATTTTGTTCAACATACATACTGACGCTGACCTGGAAAATGCAATGAACGTAAGAAAATTTGAATTTCGCGGGTAACCTGGCGCTTCCCCCTTAATGGGTTAGCAGAACCAATTAGGAAAATAAGGTTTGGAAGACAAATAAAAATTTGTAAATCGTTTTGTACGAAATTGTAATATGAGAATAAATATAAATAATCACTGTTTGATTTTTGTTTCACTTAGAATTAGGTACGTGTAGTCAGTCGACTCCATCATTGCTTTACCAACCTAAGAATGAAAGTCACTTGCACGTCATAAAACAACAAGGTCTGTTGTCTATGTGTCAGTTAGATAGTTTTAACCATGGTTTTAACCATACTGAAGTTTTAATTTACTGTTGTCAAAATTGGTAAAGCAAATGGTAAATTAATACTTGTGCTGAAAAGGCAAGTACCTAGGCATACGTAAATCCTTCCTATAACGTATTCCTTAAATGTGTCAGTACACACGAGCGGCACGCGTCATGATCTGTGGGCTGAGGCAACTGGTAGTATCTCTATGTAGTCTATGGGCAACGCAGCCGACGACGAGAGTTGACCGCAGACGTTGACGCGTCGGCGGCTGCGTGGTCTAGGAGTGGTGGGTGGCGAATTTTTAGGTTTCGAAAAAGCTGTATGTAACAACCTACCTAAATATTTATAGACAAAATATTTAAAGTAATTTTTGATAAATTTCGGCCTTATTCAAAACAAGATTTATCTTTAGACCATCGAGCTAAATTTGAATTTCGATCTTCATCCCACCAATATTAAAGTTCTAAATACAAAAACTGTTAAAAATAACCCGAGTTGTCAATTGTAAATTTTGTATTTAGAACTTATCTGAGAATAAAGTTCGAAATAGAAAAAAGACTGCGAAAGTTAGAACACTTTGTATAAAAAAAACCCTGTCTTTGCTGTCGCGCAGTTGAGTAATAAAGATGTTAAAGTCTATCCATGTTATAGATAGTAGGTAAGTAACAGACTTCCATCGAGGCGTGGTTAAAGATTTTCTATATCAACAAAGGTATGGTTTGATAAAAATGAAGTAGGTAAGTACGCAAAGCGTAAACCATCTTAATTAGTATTAAAGTCTGTGCGTAGAAAACGCCTCACCTCATCGGGAACATTTTCTGAATATTACATACCTAAATATGTTTTGAGTTGGTGTAACAACAACTTTCATAGCTTGTCCAAAGTTATCTACATGTTACTTCTGAAGGTTAAGTAACCAACTTAGGTACAACCCTACAAGGATCTTTTGGCTTCTGTTGGTGAAAATTTTGTGACTCTTTTTTGTGATATTTTATTGAAAAATCAAGATGGCGGCATTAGTTCCAAAGGAGATGGCTAAATTGTTACCCTTAGCATGTATAGAAATTGCTCACTAGCTTATAACATTCAAATATTCATTTCATTTATTATTCTCCTAGAACTTTCGTGAACTAATCAAATAATTAAAAGTTTTTTACTTGTCCTTCCATGATTTTTGTTTGACAAGAACATAAGATTCTGACGTTTCGTTTTACGAGAAATGTGAACCTACCGTTAAAAATATTTGCGTAACCAGAAAAAAACTGTTTTAATAATTACAGTATATATTTTTGTACCTCAATACTTCTCAAAACGTTGATTTCTTGGATTACCTTCATCTGATTTCTAGAAATGTTCGGCAATATTCAGAAAAGGAACGGCACGAGAATAGTGGCGGCACTAAAAACTGACAATCTATTCTTTTCAATTTTACTTGATTCCATTAGAACCAAACAAAAAATAACTGAAAGCTTCGGAACATGTATGAAACTCTTTGTTTATTCTTTTTAAATGATCCAATAGGTACACATCGCAATTTATGTAACGATTTTATGTCGAAAAATGTTGAAAGAATAATGCTGGACAAGAACAATTGTATTTTTTCTTCCGATCTTATCGATTACTTAATCGATTGTGTTACACTTCAAGTTCAGTCCCGTCCATCTCAATGAAAATAAAAAAAAAACACTGATACGTCAACAATGTAAATTTTGTTGTTGTTTGTTCCCGTATTTATTTATTTGCGTAAATCACATAAGTAAGTACAATTATCACCATAAAACCTTTTGGAATAAAAATCATAAATATATTAACAAACAATAAACATCATTATAATTAATGATGGCTGCCAAATTCGGCGGCCCATGCAAATGAATTATTGAAGATTATGAAAACCATGTTATGTTGACGAGATAGCAGCTCGCCGTGCACGCGTACCACCTCCGGACTCGTCGCTCTGCTCCGTCCCGCCACCGCCCCGGAACCTAGTGCCATCGAGAGTGTTGTGTAACTGGCTGTGGCAATTGCGTCGAGCTCGAGCGACGTTTTTTTTCCCGCCGACGCGCGACGTCGCCAACACCCGTACGTCAGTCAGCAGAGAAGAGGTCGGCTACCGAGGAGTTTGGGACTTTGGGGCCGCGCCAGGTGCCCGCTGCCGGTGGTTGTGTGCAGTGCTCATTTATTTAGCCATTTACTTTATTTAAAATCAACGTATAGAGAAGTATTGAGGTACAGAAATAAATAATATAATAATGAATACTGTATATGTCAGCTTAGGCAAATATCTTTAAAAGTAGCTTTACTGTCCATATTTTTCGTAAACCGAAACGCCAAAGTCACGTTCTCCTTGTCAAACAAAAAACATGTAAAATCGAGTAAAAAACATTTAATTATTTTATTAGTTCACGAAAGTTCTGGAAAATAAACAACACGTAATAATTAATGAATTAATTTTTGAATGTTACGAGCTATTGCGAAATTTATATACATGCTTAGGGCAGTCGCCCAAACTTCATTTAGCCATGTCCTTTGACCACACCCTATAAGATTATTAACTATAATAACCGAGGAAGCTCACTTGTTTCGATTATATGAAACTTACGCCACTGAATCTTTATAAAAACAATCAGGTCTTTTTACCATAGAACTCATTAAAGACGTAAACTTTGTTTTACATAATCACAAGGAGGGGACCTTATTATTATCAGTACCTGTTTACTCACGCAATAATCAGGAAAAGGAGGTCAAATACCTACTAGGTTTCTTGCCTTTATCACGTCTAGTAAGCTTATTATGAAAAGTAAGTATACAAAAATACCTACTTTACCTAGGTACAGTCACGAGCATAAATACCTTACACTTATGTAAGATTGAAAACCGATTTTCTGTTAATGTTATGTACTGATAGATATTTTATGGTGTTACGAACTATAGAGGTATGAGGAACAGGGTGTAAAGCTCACTCATACTCTATTGAAAAGGGAGGATCCTCCGACCAGACGGGTGTTGTGTCTGGTGGGCAACTGCCCAACGCTTGATGTCGGGATGTTGTATATATGCTAGTTGCGCGGTAAACTCTGCTTGCGCGATGCAGGATTTTGCGTGACGTCAGTATGACGCGTAGCTCGCATGTGGCGATTGTAGATGCCGCTACAAACTATATATGAAACTGAAAGTTACGAGGGCGGCTATAGTCCGAGTAGAAATTGATGACTTTCACCCCTGTTAAACACTCTACTTTTCATTTCGAATATAAGGAAAGTGAAAATAGTAGTTTTTATAAAATATTTATTAATAATAATAACATGAGACTCATTTTTAATCAAATATTAGTCTATAAAACCGATATTTTGAATTTCGGTACAGCTTACAGAGTTAGTATCCCGCCTAATTATAGTCTTTTTTAAATTTTAAATATAGAAAACACCGCGTCACCGCCGCGGGCCGTCCCGTTTAAGTTGGATCCTCAGTTGTAGCCCGTCAAATTCAAATATTCTTTGGTTTTTTGCAAATTGCAGCTCTGTTTTACGTCTTATCAAGTCATACGTTGATAAAAATGTGATTCGCAACTGCAGGAATGATATATTTACTGAACAATATTCATCAATTTCATATCAATCATCAAACTTTGGAAATTCATCCACCTAGGAATTTTTTAGAATATTTCATATGAAAATTACCGCTACCGCGCGGGCTACCTTAGCGCATCCCCCTTAATAGGTATTTTTTTTTATTCACACTGACTGTTTATACACTTCAAAGACCCTGGTATTTCTTTTTATAATAATCGATGTTTTTCTTAATTATGTAACATTTTCCATAGCCGACTACCTAACAAAATTAAGTTCTATTTTTAAAATTCATTCTCGCCCTAGAGAGGGAAGCAATTACTATGAGTCTTTCCCGACCTAAGATGAGGAGCAGCGTCTTCCCGCTACTCGGATCAAACAAACACTACTTTCCGCGTATGAGAAATGAAAAAATATTTTGAATGTTTCCTTACTGTAAGGTACTTACGCTCGTGACTGTAGGTATTTCCTTTGGGGGTGGGAGGATAAATCCGTACCAGGCGTGAATAACTTAACAAATCGAAAATGCACATTTTTCAGGGCAGCCTTTTTTAAGTTTAAGTTCTATCTGTAAATTCAGATTTTATGTTATTGATTACTTTTTTATCTGAATGTAATTCATTTGCTTTGAGCTTTCAGATACCATAAGATTATTTAATGAATTTACTGTATTTATAATAAAAAAATGACATATCAAGTTGTTCACCAATGAGTTATCAAGTTGTTCACCTAAGTACCTTTAAGGAATTACGTGTGTACAAAATTCAAAAGTAATAAGTACAGTCTCTGCCTACCTCTTATGGGACCGAAATCGTGATATTATGTATGTAGGTATGTGTATAAGTAATAAAAAAACAAACAATTGCAAAATAATTATTTACATTCCGAAAATAAAGTTACAATATTATAGAATTAGATTAATTCTTCTCCGTTTCCTCCTGCATCAGGGTCTTCGGAGTCTAAATCAGGATCGATGTTGGATACGTCACCAACAGTTTTAATGTTTTTATAAAATTCGTGAAAAATGGGATCTATCAGTTGCAATAAATCCGTCAAATCTTTCTTTTTTTCTTTACTTATTGGTAAAGTCTCTTCTGAAACAACTTCTAATTGTATAGTGTCTAAATTGAATTTATCTCTTTTCCCGTAATTTCAAATCAAATCAAATTATTTTATTTTACATAAACCTACATGGGCACTTATGAAACGTCAGAAGCTAGGTGCACGGTTCCAATTGGTTGTTTCCTATGGAGAAGAGCCGGCAAGAAACTCCACGGTTGTGTAGGCCGTGTAGTCGTGTAGGCCTGACAACAAGTAACAGGCACTCAACAAACTAAAAATAAATATATAAAAAGGTCTACTAATCTACAGTCTACAAGTTAGGCCTACAACGTTCTCACATTCACGAAATATAGAAGAATCTATATAAAAATAAAAGCCTATTTAAAACAAATGACATGATTGCCACGGTAACAAATCTGAATTAAAATCCTGTTTACAAAAGCCATAAGTAAAGAGTTGAAATAAGAATTAGAGGTATATAATGTCAAATAATGTGAAGATTATGTCAAAGAAGAAAAAAATATTTATGACTCTAAAAGAGCTTTCATTGTCAAGATTTGTCTTAAAACGTATTTCTCCGATAGGCTTCTTATATTGCAGCCATTTCACGGGTTGCTATAAAAAAAATTCACTACTAGCATCCTTTTTTTAAATTGTAAATGGACCTTTCTTCGAACTCAATTCTGCAAAATTGAGAAAATTGTCTAGTTTCATGGATACAATGGCAAATCCATTATTAATCTTGCAAGATCTTATCGGTTGCATCTTATCGTTAAGATGATTTATTTTAAGCTGCGTTTTCTTTTTAGTTCTTTCAATTAGGGCATGATCCGAGTCACATTCCATGTGGCTATGTCCACTAATCAAAAACTTATGATTGATTGTCTTTAAGGTTGGATGCACATGCAAATAAATACATGAACATCATTGCAACAGCGTTATTTTTATTCTGGCCACCACACGTGTCAGAATTAAATGTGACCTCTGTAACTTCAGGTGGCAAATTTTACGGAAGACTCGCGAGTCCCTACCTAAAACTGCAGCTATCTCTATTTAACATATCACTTTGTCTCATCACACGCGCAATAGATAGAAAATGTAATAGATGATAGATTTATTTGTCACAAAATGCAACGCAATTTCGATGCGGGAATAACTGGAGAACTTGATTTATGATATTAAAAATGTTAAATAGGTTGTTTGAATAAATGAACATCTCGTGTTGTTCGTTAATTTTTTTTTTAATAGTTGGCAGTGTTATAATGACATGTTGAGTTGTGTAAATAATTATAATTTGTATGTTTTAATATCTCAAGACGTCACATTGCACCCTTTAGTAAGAGAGTTATTTAAAAATTCACATGTTTGCTATGTGCGGTAAAACAGACCCATCGACTTAGTCATTTATTCACCCTATGAATAAAACAATCCTAATGCCTATTATGCATTAAAAAAATATATATGTAAGTCGACTTATCAACCTATTCACGCCTGGTACGGAAATACTCCTCCATGTGGTGTCCTCATAGAATTAGCATGTACCTACTATTATGGTCCTTGGGTGTCCTTGTGTTGTGATCCATTACATGGGTACCTATATAAAATCTCCCTAAAACCAGGCAGAAATTACAGAACGCCACGTGGTTATAAGTAGTTATTTCGTATCAATTTCGGTAGGGAAGACCCGCAGGCAAAATCTTGTAAGTAAATGACTATCTTCCCACTGCCAAATAACGTTATATGTAAAGTACAGTTAGTTACCTTATTTTGGTTTCGATTTTCTTTTATTTTTTTGGTGAATAAACTTGTATTATATTTTTTGTGAATAATGTACCTATTCTGTAATTTTTTGTGATTTTGTGTGTCATTGTACATTTGGTGAGTTGCGAATCTGGTGAGTTGCGAATCTGGTTAGTTGCGAATCTGGTGAGTTGAGAATCTGGTGAGTTGCTAATAAGCGACCAAATGTGGTAAGTAATCAGGGTCGTCGGATATAGTTGAAGTTTATTAAGAAACTGATGGATGTTTTCGAATGAAATTTTATTTGATAAATGACCTGTTTGTATTCTATTAATTAAATTAAATTTTATTCTAAAACATTCATCGTTTTCTTACTAAACTTCAACTATATCGACGACCCTGGTTACTTATCTCTTTTGGTGACTGTACATAAGTATCTATATTCTGCGTATGTTTTGTCATTTATCTTTTTTTTTACAATTTTCCAGGATGCAAAGTAGTGTTTCTCCAAGTCCCGGTAACATTTTGTAACGCTCAGTTCAGTGATTTAGGTGTGAAGAGGTATCACAAACAAACAGACAGACAGATGGACTGACCTACAGACAGAGTTACTTTCGCATTTTTAATATAATTATAAATGTGGATTAATTTTCTGGTCCAAAAAAAGTACTATCACGCTTCGCAAATAAATTCAGACAAGAAAAGAAAATAAAAAGAACAAGATTTAATTTGATCTTTCATTGCCTACATTCTCCTGAGTTACATAGAAAGGTTGTGTGTTTAATAAAATGGTTGCAAACGTGAACCAGAGGTTTTATTTTCTTTATTTCTTTATTAAACATACGCTTAAGACTATGTCAACAACTACAGTACAATCTGGTCTTATTAAGGCATTTTCCTATTGGATTTGTGTGCTTATTACATGGCTGATACATAGCTGAGTTTTCTTGTACTATGTCTCGTAATTAATACTAACGTATTTCAGGTATTTTTGTACTAAAATGTTACAAATTGGAATTAAAAACTTTTCTTTTTTGTAACGTTATTTTTTTTTGTGTAATTCAAAATGTTTTTCAATACTTTTCAGTGTTACTCATTCATTACTTTAATTACTTCTACATATTATATAAAATCACGCCGATATACGCCGAAGGGTTGGGCAGAGGTGTACCTTTTAATACTCCCACAATTACTTCTACATTTGTCCCAACTTGAAAATCGTTTTCAGTGTAACTTGAATTGGTTTCATTGCAACAATTATTGATAAGTATCTACGTATTTGTAGTTATTATAGTATTAATTAACATAATCATGAATGGTCCAATTAATTCGGCGCCTGATTAAACGTCACTTGATCTCAGTTTAAGTTTTATTATACTATAATTACTATAAATCTAATAGGATTTTACTCGATTACCGACTGCTGGACTACGCCCATGCGTGTATAAATTTTACGGAATTTCCATATATTTCCTAAAGTAATCATAGATACACAGGCTACAATTAACTACGTTTACACATTCATTTTTAAAGTAGACAACAGCATTTTTTGGCATTCAATAGCGTTTTAAGGAAAATGATGATGTCTACTTTTAAATGTTTTTTGCGAGTGTTAGGCAAAACTTAGTGACATTATGGCACGACTTTTAATTTGATTCTTGAGATGTACCAGAAGAGATCATTCTGTTCATGCAAAACAAAAAAATAGATTACTATACAGCAATTTGACAATATACAGTCAGGGAAATTATATTTGCAAGCAAATTGACACCCTTTTTTATTGGATGACTTCTCCCGCTCTGGGGGGAGCGGAAGGGCGTGTCAGACTCTTACTAACTAAAACCCACCCGTGTTCCTTCAGTTGCCTGTGCTCCAGGGCCACGGTACACCCACGGCCACGACCCCAGCAGAAGCAAATTGGCACCCTGTGTCTACGAATATTGGCCGTGTTAAAGGCATTTCATACAACTGATTTTCATATACGGACAATTTAAGTTGGTCGTCAATTTGCTTAATAATTTATTTCCTTGACTTTACCCATTTCACAATTCATTTGTTTAGGTGCTGCTTAGTCGTTACTTAACGACCATAATAATAAATATTCTTAATTAGGTATAAATATTTCTAGGCCACGAATTCAATTATAAGGTACAGTCGTCAGCATATCAAGTTACCTCAAACTGTCAGATTATCTCATTCGATTTCAAAATCCGATTTCGATTTTAAACCTCAAACTTAAGGTTTAACATCGTTTGGAGAAATTTGACTGTTTCGTGTAGCCTGACCTGCTGGCGACTGTACAAGATACCAACTGAAGGCATTTTCTTCATTTGCTTCTATAGGGATTTAACAATATGTACCTATGTACTTATTATATTAAAACATGTTCATTCATCATCACGATATGTAGACTGTGATATGTGGCAGTGAATTTCTTTCAATAATTTCAGTATAAGAGAACTAGAGTTGTCGCGTTTTAGCATGGTAATAGCGGTCATTGCCCTTTCCCTAATATCTCTCCGTAGGAGCCCAAACAATAAACGATGTATGGTTTCTCGTTATTGGAACACGTTGAAGATCACGATAGATATTTATTCAGGACGTTAACGGATTATATCTTTGTTTATTAAATAAAAAATGTTTGAAAATGTAGGTGGGTCAATGACCGCTATTGCCATGCTAAAACGCGACAAATATAGTAGAGCCGCGAACTCGTGACCTAGATCGTCTTAAGGAAATCAATGACAAAATATCGATAAAAACTAATTATTGCTATAACAACAGTATATCTCACTAATACGTCGATTCGGATATAAGAACACAAACACGGACGGCCTTATTACAAAACGAGGTTTTTCTTTAGACATGGTTTTAATCATCGAGCCTGTTTTTGAAATAAGAACCCAACAGAAATCGAAATACAGTTCCTTTTACAAAACTAACGACTTGATCCGGTCTAAGGTTTTCAATTTCGTGAAAAGAACTTTATTAAAGTCGGCATAAAGTTCAGAATACAAAGACTGGCTCGGGCTAAAGTGAGATCGTGTTTTGTAATAAGACGGTAGATGACTAGAATTATTTTCTCAAATCCCAAGAATACTGCATCTATTTCCAACTTAGGTCTACATTCAGCTTAAAGCCACCCAGAAACGACCCTTCCAGTCACTTTCGACTTGCCTTTATCTCTGCCATAGCTTGGTGATGCTGATGGACTGACTTTAGCTGATCTAGGAGTACTAATCGAAGGCCTGGAAGGAGACCTCTCAGGATCACTGACGTCTGGTGTGATGACAACAGTAGGTAGATCTGACGACATCTTTTTATGTTGAGATTCTAAGCTAGAAGCTGAAAGGATCAGTTCTGAATGCGAATGAATGCTAGGAGTCGGAGTAATTGGCTTCTGAAGATTCGAATCCTCAGCTTCAGTGATGTATAAGGTTTTTGTTGGTGTATCCGGTTCTATGGTGATGACGTGGTCTGTGGTCTGGAATTCTACTGGCGGGGGCAGTCGGCTGCCGTCGGCTGGGTCGAAATCTGGTGTGCTTGGCTCCGATGGTTCTTCGGACGAGGATTTTAGTGGACGAGTCTGTTCTGATCCACCTTCTGAACCTGGAGGATTAGAGTAATAAATCAATCAATCTGCCTAGCCTTTCCCCAACTACGTTGGAGTCAGCTTCCAGTCTAACCGGAAGCAGCTGAACAAAGTAATGTTTTGCAGTTAACATTGGGAGGCACACGACGAGACGGATGTACCTTATAGAAATTTTATTGTTTTCACGTCTTCGTTCAGTGCCAGAAATTGTAAGTAAACTAATAGACTGTTTCTTTTATGTGTACTTCCCAAAAGACGGATTTATTTATAAACTTTGCTTAAAGTTGAGTAATGTTTACCGTCCCTTAACTTTAAGCAACGTTTATAAATAAACCCCAGAATGTTTAACTTTTTTGCTGCGATAAGATTTTAACCCTAGAAAGTTAATCTTCGTAAAATTGACGCATGCGTACTGAAATATTTCTCTATCTTTCCAAATATTTAAAATCACGCGTAATGCGCAACTAGAGCATCTCTGTAGTGACCAGCACCCTAATTACGTAACTCACTATCTATCACAATCTGAATCATTTTGAAGCCTATTGCTAATCCATTGCTTCTTAAGTTGGAAAAATTTGTCTGCTCAATAACATAAATAACGGAATGGATGTTGTTGAACTGTCAAAATGAAACCCATTCCTACTGTTATTGTGTTACGTAATTACCCCACTGGAGCCTATACGTGTCACTAAGGTAAGACTCATCTTTGAAATATTACGACCGTGTGAGTCAAAATGGCGCATGATTATCTTCAACGTGACCTTTTTAAGATTTTGGTTTTGCCTTGATTTTATCAGATTTTTGTGATATTGGAGAGTATATTTTACTGTATCTACTTGTATTTATAGGGTCAATCACAATGTAAAACAATTAGGGTAAGCCGAAACATGGATGAAGACCATAATTTTCCGCTCTTTTATTGAGTGAAGACGAATTTGTTGGTGAGGACACTACAAGTTCAGTAGGATAACCTAAGAGGGAAGATAACGTGCTGAGTGATTTGTAAGATTCTTTCATAGAGACGCCTGTACTTAAAACACGTACTTACTTTACATATTGCGCCTATAATATAAGAACAAGGACTACAAATGCACTAAGGCTCCTACAAACAGGCGCGACACGCGACGCGAGTCGCAAGCGACACAAAGGCACCATTCGTCGCGTGATAGCCGGCGCCTTTGTGTCACGTCGCGTGTCGCGCCTGTTTGTAGGAGCCTTTATGCAATATGAATAAAAAAGAACGCATAACACTGACTTGTGCCAAAGCGGTTTCAGATGGATTTAAAATAAAATTACTGTTTACATTGTAATAAATAGTATCTGGATTACTTACAAGATGTATGACTGATTAATTAAAAAAATACTTGATTTGTGATTATTAAAAAAAAAAACTTAAATGTAAAATTCTTAGACTTTTAAAAAACAGGTTTTTCAGGTTTTTGTTTAATTTTTAAAACTAATACATTAACATGCAACTATTACATTAGTTTTCTCATTAACATAACAAAAAATAATAATTCCCGGTTAAATTTTCCGTAGGTACGAAATATCTAAATTAAACATGCGTCATTTTTACGTATGATTATCTTAACGTAGTACATCTCAATATGATTGACTTTTCAGGGTCAAGTTCGGTAGGAAATTACAATATTCATGAAATAATGACTTCTATGACATTTAATTTACAGGCGAAAAATACTTTATCTTTTAGGAACCTACCAAATTATACTGGTTCAAAGCAGTTCGATGAAGACATACAATTAAGGCTCGTCGACACTGATGCGACGCGACAGCGCGACACAAAGGCACCGCGTGTTACGCGACGAGCGGTGCCTTTGTGTCGCGCTGTCGCGTCGCGCCTGTGTCAACAGCCTTTAACAAACAAGCTACAAGAACAGACAACATTTGCATCCATCTTTAATTTATTCATGCGTCGATGGCGCGAAATTAATTATTTATAACGTATTAGAAAATGGCAGGAAATCCATCTTATTAATTAACTCTCTAAGGTCAAACCCTTTATTAAAGTCAGTAATAACTTAATGAATACTAAAGTGGCGGAATAATTTTATATTATCACTTACTAGCTACTGCGCGCGACTTTGCCCGCGTGATTTTTTTTTAAATTCGCTCGTATCTTAAGGGTCGTAGCGTGATATTAAATAACATATAACCTTCCTCAAAAGTTTGGCTATCAAATGCAAAAATATTTTTTCAAATCCGACTGGCAATTTCAGAGATTAGAGCGTTCAAACAAAATAAAGCTTGTAAAAACAAATTCTCCAGCTTTATTATCAGTACTAGCCTTCTTCCGCATGAAATTTCTTGTTCCCTCGACCCACCCCGTCATATCGCATCGCCATCCCGCGCTATTTCTTTGTTTTCAATTAGCGTTCGTTCTGACTTTTTTTGGTTTTTGCTCGTCTCCTATGCGTGATGTTAAATAGCCTATAGCTTTCCTCAAGAATTAGGCTATCAAATGCAAAAATATTTTTTCAAATGGTTGTTTCAGAGATTCCCGTTTTCAAACAGACAAACAAACTCTTTAGCTTTATTATGTTAGTATAGATAAGTGTTTATTTGTATATTTAAGACGGCTTTTGAAATTTAAAGGGTATTCCTTTCAGGAATACGTAATGGTTTGATGGAACTTCACCTTTTGGAAGTTTAAATGTTAGCCCATTTACTAATTCTAAATATAGGCTAAGGGCAATCTTATAGACAGAGTAATTTTAGCGGGTAAGTAACAATTTTATTATCACAGTCTGTCTATCATCTGGCAATCCGTTATTTCCATAACTTTCTTTAGTTTTTAATTTATTTACAATCGAGATAAAACGACTTGTATTCGAGTAAGCCATCATCTGCCCTCAGACCAAATAAAAAAAGTAGACGGCGCGCCAACAATAGTGTTCAAATATGTGAAGCTTCGTGTACAGAGTTGTGTGCGTGACCTTGTGTGTGTTAAGGCTCGTACACACTGGCGCGACGCGACGCCCGACGCAAAGGCACCGCGTGTCGCGCGACGAGCGACGCCTTTGTGTAGCGCTGTGGCGTCGCGCCTGTCTGTGGGAGACTTTATGATGTCTAGCGCGTTAGATTTCGCGCGTCGCACTAATACGATCGGCTTCCTATTTCAAAGGAGATCTTATTCCAAAATGTACGGAGCCTGGGCCAGGTCCTTGTACACTATACTAAAAAAATAGGGAAACACATTTAAAACAGTTCTCAACTGTCCAATTACTTTAAAATGGCTTTGTTTGCTGGTAAACCAAAACAAATTACATTTGAAATTGCAATACTACAAAAACCCATCATGGCGGAAAGCTGTCATTTTGATTGATTAATGACGTTTTACGTGTTTATTGACACTTGTGACAGGTGACAGTTCTCTTTCTGTGATCAATGGTTCATCTATGGTTTACTGTCATTGTTTTTAAGCACAGAGTAACTAAATCGGTGAGACGCCATCGCCATGTTGAAAGTCTTAACTATCACAGCAGTATACATTTAGATGAATTATCTGTATTTTTCCCGAATTCTACGGAATTTTCTCTTTATTTCGAGGGAGTATACATAGATCTAGCCCATTTTGAAACATCTCCTTTGGCTTCCTTTACCCTGGTTCACAGTGAGAACGCGGCGCTCCGTCTACTTTTTTTATTTAGTCTGAGCATCTGCTTTGACTTTTACCAACCATGTTGGGGTCGGCTTCCATTCTAACCGTTTGCAGCTGAATGACATGGAACGACTGCCTATCTGACCTCGGCAACCCAGTTACTGGGTAATAGGATACCACTTGGTAAGACTGATTGTCAAGACATAAAATAATCTTTCCTTTTTATGTAGGTACTTCCTTGAATACAATTTGTTTAATCAGACTTCTTGTCATTAGTTTAGAATATTGTAACGTTGATAGAATAGTAACTGCATCCTAATTACGTAACAAACTATCTATCACAATCTGAATCATTTTGAAGCCTATTGCTAATCCATTGCTTCATATGTTAGAAAAATGCGTAAGCTTAACAACGTAAATAACGCAATGAAAGTTGTTGAACTGTCAAAATGAAACCCATTCCTACTGTTAGTGTGTTACGTAATTACCCCGCTGGTTAGCGGAGGCAGACGCATTTAATTAGTTTAGAATCTGACCTAAAACAGTTGAGAAAATGCCGAACCAACGAACACAAAGAAAATAATTTGATTAGTCAAAGTTTATGAAGTAATAGACTCAAACAAGATTAGTTGTTGTTGTAGGTAAGTTAGTAAATTTTGTTGGGTTTACTTAAGCAAACTAGAACATTGGAGATTTACCTAAATCTCTGCTATAACTGCGACACATTCAATTCTTGAAGTCGAGGTTTCATTTTGTTCAGGCTGTAATTAAGTTGAAAGTTATCAAGTGTCAGTTATTTGGACTTGTTTCGAATCCAAAGATATCCATTTTTAAGCATGGTAAACTTTTAAAATGACAAAATTACTTTTAGGTGACTTTTATAGTGTGAAATAATTTATTGATAAAACAAAAATTATTAAAAAGTAACAAAAAACCCGGCTGCATAAAAAGACAATCAATGTAAAATCAACTAAAAGGACCGAAAAAGATGAAAAATTCAATAATAATAAAAAGCTGACAAAATAAATCGAAACAAGATCAAATATTAACGGCAAATTTAAAACATAACGATGGTAGTCCTTCAAAATTTTATGCAGCATTAGCTCTTTAATTTGGTACCCATATTGCAGTATTCGAAACAAAGTTGTTTTTTCACTTCCAACAATGGCATCTCACAGCCACCATGTTTGTTTTTTTTTCAAACTTATCTAAGAACACTTGGGCGGTCAATACGTATCTAACAATGTCTTAGCTGTAATAAATCCGTCTAGTGGTTTGAAAGATATGAGGTAATAAAGAATATTACATACATACAAGATACGCGCGAAAAACATAGGCCTTTCCTTGTAGTCGGGTAAAATGTAAGAGATATACAGGGTTACTAGTAACTCGACGTATTCCTTGCAGAACGTCATAGTAGGGTTAAAATGCAACAAATTAAGCCACCAAATGTTCTACCGAAATTCAGTAGTTTTTAAGATAATAAGGTTTTTAGTTGTTTTATGAAAAATCCAATTTAAAAATGATTTACGGCGCGACTATACTGGAATTTAAGTTATTATAGTGGCTGATGCTGTAGCAGATCTTTGTTGATATTTAAAAATCTAAAATGCCTAAAACTTTGGCAAAGATCACTAATTAAACATTTAATTTATCGCAATTTTTGTCATTACTTTATTAAAAAATCACTCAAAAACTACTGATTTTCGGTAGAACATTTGGTGGCTTAATTTGTTGCATTTATTATTTTAGCATTTATTCACTGCCGGCGTTAGAGTAGGGCGCGGTTGGGCGACCGCCCAGGGTGCCACAGGTGAAGGGGCGCCGAAGGGGCTGTGACAAGGCGCCTCTTCACCTCTGGCGCCTGCAGAGTACTTTTGTTTTAGTTTTTTTGGAGACAGAAAACAAAAATAAAATTAAATCTCTTCGCTTGCGCATCCGACCATCTCTGAATTCTCAAACTTTTCTGCATACGCTGACTCCTATTTCTTTATGAATTGACAAAAGAAAACTTAGGCGGAGTGCTGAAGTAATTCGCCCCTCTCTACTTTCCAAGAGGGGTGAGGGGCGCCGCCACCGAAATTTCGCTCAGAGCGCCTGTTATGTTAAAACCGGTACTGTAAATATGGTTACTGAGTTTTTATTAGGTATATTACTTTACGATTTTATTGTTGTTAAGCTTTTACCAACGTTATTAAACATGTTAAAATAAAAAATTTAACAAACTAATATGTCGTTTTAATTTTATAAATTTAACATGTTTAAATATTTGTACGCCAGTCCATGGCGAAACATGTACGATAATAATTCTATTTATAAGACCTTAATGTACCATGTTTTTAAGCAAATAAATATATTCTATTCTACAACTTAAAATCAAAACATCTGTTTTGTCAATACTATAGTAAGTATATTGATTTATATAGTTAAATTCCGTAGTGGAAAAATCTTTCTTGAGTGAGGATACTCTAAGGCCCGTGTACACGGCACGGTTTCTTTACGATAGAATAATCATGTGAGCTTGTATCTGGGGGCCTACTCTTGAAGTCCGTCAAGGAAGATATGGGCCCATCCGAAAGTAGTTCGATACTTCGGAATTAACCCTGCTCCCGATGAATTAACCTTTTTGGACGGGCAAAAACACTTCGGGAGTAAGGACAACTGCCAAATGGTGTTGTCAATTCTTAGTTCTGGCCTCGAAGTAATCTTATGTCCGTAGGTGATACGGAGTAGCAAACGCCTGTAACTTCAGCCGAAACTACGGATATCGTGCTTAGTGAGTTGAAACCATGACACGGTAAACCACCGGACGACGCGTGACGACGCACTGACGACCGTGCCTATACACGGCGAATCAACGGTAGATTTTCACGGAAAAAAAAAACGTGGCTGTACAACGGGCCTAATACCTACTTATAACTTGGACAAATTAACTGTGCACCTGGAGATGATGACGTCATTTCGACGTTTTGTTCACGACGCAGCGTGGCGAGCGCGGGTGCGAGGGGGAGGCATGGTATTCCAGCGAGGTGCTCGTTAATTTGACTGAGTAGAACCTATTTTGTACCGACGTCTATGGCGTACCTTGGACAGTCAGTCCCATTAATGGCCTTGTGGACTACCAAATCTTTTCACTCTTCAAAAAGAAGAGTAGGTACCTGTTACAATATCACTTTACCTTTGTCCTCAATATCGGCTTCGACTTGTATTTCGTTTTCATTCAGTCCTTCGTCATCGGTTTCATTTTCAGGAATCGGCGTCCTGCTACGGAATGTTCGACCTGTGTTGAGCAAAAACAATAGGTGAATACTTAATTAATTATAAAAAATCTTATGAAGACACGTTGAGGTAGAGATAAATCGCGTTCAAGAGCTGTCAGTGTCAGCATTGTTGTGAAATACATGGTCTAAAAAAAACAAGGTCTGGCACTCCGAGAGTGACACGTGCTTACGTCACTATCCAGTTGCCACTTTATTGCAACAAAACACGAATTATGGAAACATTTTCAGTCACAATTCTGTTAAAAAATATATATAAAACATTTAAATTGTCGTTTCGGTTTTCGAATCAAACGAAACAATTCAATTTAAACAAATACCAACGTAATTGTTAGTTAAAACCTCATTATTTTATCGGATTCGCACAGGTGATAAAGGCGTTTGGGGAGTTATTGTTACACACTACTGGTAACACAGCGGTGATGACGTAGGCTTGTGTCTCCCACGTGACCACTGTGTCTCGGAATGTATAGCATTCCGAGACACAGTGGTCACGTGGGAAGTATATTATTATACTATGGTGAAATACAGGGTGGCAGGGACATCGACGCGCAACCTGTTAGCGTGAATTCAGTACGTGATTCTGAACCCACTGCGTAGAAATTCGTCGTCGGTTATTTAAAAAAAAATTGCTTTTCCATACATTTTGCCCGCGTAGGTATTGCACTTTTCTATGAGTCTGCTGTTTTTTTCTTAGATGGTCTACTACACATGTCTATGCTAGGGGGTCTAGAATTGTGTGCTGACTGCCCATGTAGTCAGGATAAGTTTTTATTTCTTTTTTTGATTTTTTGGTAATTTGATTTTGATGTTTTTGATGTTGTTGATGATAGTGACAATTTGCGCGTCGATGTCCCTGTCACCCTGTAGAGACACTGACAGCTCTTAAAAGCGGTTTAGATGAGATGATCCGTTCAGTTTCATTGGTGAAATTCACCCTAACAAGCGACAACTGTTAAATTACTCTTATAGCCTCCGGCCTCCGGTTAAGTTCTAGTTAATCTCTAAAGGTTTATTCTGGTAAATGATTACTGATAATGGTTAATGATTATAATTATTTATGTCTAAATGGAGGACTTGTGCTGCCACCTATAATAACTGTCATCTCATTGTCCTTTCTTCAAAAATAAAACAAACCGTTCTTTGTGGGATCACAAAACAAGCAGTTTTATTTTAACTACAAAACAAATTCTTATTTGTTGGTTCATTTAGGTATCTGGTAGATACTGAGAAACACTCCCTTTATCATGGATATTTTTGTTATAGGTACTATAGACGACGCAAAAACACACAAAAACAAAAGAAAGAGTATTTTACCGAAAAAGACATTCTACACTCCAAGTTAATATCACATATTTATCAAGAGATGGCTAAAACGCTAGCCAAAAGATAAAGATAATTTTATTTGTCAAAACAATAAATCAAAAGTAATTAAAAAAATCTGTCAAAAATAATCGTCTCTATCGAGTACAGTACAGTGCAGTACAATCTAAACTCTAATCTCTATCTAAATCTATCTAATCTAAATCTAATCTAAGTTTTGCTTACTAAACTACGGTTTCCTACGAGTGTGATGGCCGCAGTGGTGTTAACAGCCGCAGTGACGGCTGTCATAAAAATGATGACAGCGGGGATTTGACTTTACGGTGTCAAAAAATGCTCTCTAGGGAAACATCAACTTTCAAAAACGAGGAGCATCTGTTCCAAAGGTCGTATTTCTATGATAACCATACTTTAAAAAAACTAAGTCGAATGAATCGATTGTCATTAAAGTTGTGAAGTATGGAAAAAATATACCTTTTAGAACAAAATAATAAATAAAACATGGTTTTTGCGGGAGAAATATGCCTGCTCTGTTTAAAACAATCGAAGAGAACATTCTAATACAGAAATACATCTGTTTTGATTGGAATCCCAATTTTCTGGATTATATTACTCCGTATCACCTACGGACATAAGATTAGTTTGGAGCTCGACCTTAGAATGAATAACACCACGATTTGACAGTTGTCCCTCACTACAAGTAAATAGTCAATTACTCACGATAAGTATTTGCCCGTCCGAAAAATATTATATTTATTTGTCTATACTTAATTAACAAATATGAAATAACAGAAAGTAAAATAAAAATAATAATATAATAACCTAACCTGACTAAAACTATTAACAAACTAAAATATGGCGTCGAAAAATTTAATTTGTACTTGTTTTGACGGTTCAACTGATTTCGGACGGGCCCGTATCTTCGTTGACAGACTTGGAGAGTAGACCCTCTGACACTAAAGAACGTAAAGTTAGCAAACAGAACTAACCTACCCAGTGTAACTTTGAGCTTAAAATAGCGGGTGCAACCGTAAACGTAATCAGCAAGACTGTTTAATTACTGGAAGTGACTGGCGTGACGTCACGGGTTTCTCTGCTTGTGAGAAACGCGCCCACGACACAAATTAATGGATGATTTTCAGAATGAGATCACAGATTCTCTTTAAAAAAGTTCTAAACATGTAGGATTTTTTAAATTAACACAATCAACATGTGTTTAGCGAAGCTTGTACAATAAGTAAAAGAGGGGACCTATGCGTATGCCCCAGCAGTGGACGTCTTTCGGCTAAAATGATGATGTAAAAAAAACTTGTCCGATCCGTGAGGGCGTTGTTAAGTATCAACGTTGGTAAGTCGTGTGTGGTCATTTTCAGATAAAAAAATACTCCCAATTTTTTTTATGAGGGTTTTTACCTGTTGTAGCAGGGCGTGCGGGCCGGTCGTCGTGTAGTGGGTGTCAACAAGTCTTAACTTATGACCTCTGCTGGTTGCTAATTTTAATGAAGTTGGGTTAATTAACCGACTTCAAAAAAAGGAGGAGGTTCTCAATTCGACTGCATTTTTTAAAACTTTTTTATGTGTTAGCTCAGAACTTTTTTCTGGGTGAACCGATTTGGATGATTCTTTTTCATTTGAAAGCTGGTGCTTCACATGTGGTCTCATTTAAATTTTATCAAGTACTGACCAGTAGTTTTTGAGTATCCTTAATAATGCGTATTTTTTCCACTTGGTTTATATTGATGATGTTATAATAATTTCCTGTCACGGTTATTTACATATCAAGTAGTAGTTTACGAATGTATGTGGGGTAGGTACCACAACTAAAAAGTGAAAAATTAAAATATTAAAATATTTTTCACGTTTGTTAGTGTTTTTTTTTGGAAGTCGATTGCTTTTTGTAAAAATTAAAAAAAATTTTTTTTTTTTTTTTTGATTTTAATATCGTGAATTTTGAATAGCAATAAGTTTTTTATTTTTTATTGGTAATGTTATTGCAGTACTTAAGTGCCCTTTTCGGATTGGACAGAGTATTATTTTCGCATGGTATTAATTATTGTACTAACGTTTTTACTCCTCAAAATAGTACTACGATATCAACAACACTTAACCCCCTTAATTTTCAGCACTGGTGCGAATAATATGAAATATGGCCATCCATTCTCTCCCAACATTTTTCTTGTGAACTTATTTCACAAACACTGTCTGCATTTGTCCTGGGTAAAGTCAGGGATATTAATTGTTTGCCAAAACGATGACCAACCTTAATTGTCCGTGTATTCAAATCACAACTATCATGTAATTCTTTGAAAGTTGTATGATATGGTTATAATCGCAAAAATACTGTTGTTTATTTTATGTTATAGTGTAGATTATAGTAGGCTTTATGTTGTTGTTTTTTATATTTTAAATATTGCTTTTTTACGTTTTTAAGTTAATTTTAAGACCACGCTATCGCATTAGGTATACATCTGTAATGATAGTTGTAAGGGAGATTTTAATAAATAAATAAATTAAATAATTATAACACGGCAAATTTAGGTAGTGTTTCAATTTGATCAATAATTAATTTCCATGATTGTACTTAGCTACATAGGTAGGTAGGTGTATAGTTTTATTATGAAAATTCTTAAGCTCCATTCGAACCCACGTCCGTTACCACAGAGCCATTATGATTATAATGATGCTACTTCTAATGATTATAATTATTCTTTAAATACTTATAATGGTATATTTGTAACAGTCGCCTACATATTTTGATCAACATACAACCTGACACTGACCTGCAAATTGCAAAAAATACGTAAGAAAATTTGAATTTTGCGTGCTCTCTTAGCACTGGACAGGTCCACTCAATCTGTGTGGTTTTTCCTCAAAAGACCATTTCAGACACAAATCTATATGGTGTTCACATGATCTGACCAAGATTATGTCTGGACTTTAAAAGTCCTCTGAGTTTGTTTCGGCGTTTCTTCTAAGAGTAGTCAGATAGGAAACGCCGACCTCATCTAGTTTTTAAAATATGATTGACGTGTAAAAGTGTTTGTACAAACCTACTTGCAGAAATAAAATCATTTATCATTTACATAAACTCGGCCAATAAACAATGAAAGGACCTACTGTACTTTGTAGTTCATTTAGCAATAACCTATTGAAATATTGAATTAGTTAGATCGATTATGTACATAATTCATCGTTCCAATCATTTGTAATCGAATTGGAAGTTTATGTAAACCTATGCATTTCATATTAGATTCTATTAACCGCGAGTAGGAAAATAGATTCAACCTAATTTTGATTGATTGTAAATTGATTTTAGATTATTCTATAGCTAATTGTCTACCTTTAATGATATATTTCGTTTAGGCTCCTACAAACATGCGCGACACGCGATGCGAATCGCACGCGACACAAAAGCACCGCGTGTCGTGCGATACGAGGTGCCTTTGTGTCGCGTCGCGTGTCGCGCGTTTGCAGGAGCCTCTAAAAGGCAAGGCATTACGCATTATTTTATTTTTGTTTTTAACTTTAAATAAAAAGCGGCCAAGTGCGAGTCGGACTCGCACACAAGGGTTCCGTACCGTATTACATACGCATAATCAGCCTATAGTGTTCCCACTGCTGGGACACAGGTCTCTTCTCTATGAGAGGGAGTGGGCTGTATTCTACCACGCGGGCCCAGTGCGTATAGGTGGATGTCGCAATATGTCGTCGAATTTTTGGTTCTAGGACATGCCGGTTTCCTCACAATGTTTTCCTTCACCGTTTTGAGTACCGTATCATATTAAGATCGAGCATAAGTTGGCACCCTTTGGGTACGGAACCCTAATAACAGCGTATTCTCACATCTACAAAGATGTTCAGAATAATAAGGTACCTCTTAAAAATACGCTACGGTTTTATTAACCGACGAAAAAAAGGAGGAGGTTCTCAAAACGACGCCAATATATTTTATTGTTTTTGCAAACTCTGTTTAGTCAAACGTGCCTTTTTTTGTTTGTAGGTAAATTAAAAATGAAAGTGCATGCAACGGTATAGGAATTGTAGGGAGGGGTATTTAAAGTTAAGTTATAACATTCAAAACGTTTTTTCGTTTATAGAAGTTGGAACTTTGACTTTCAAAATATCCGTAACCAGAAAGCTCCCAGGTCCATAACTGAGAACTTTCTGGTTTCAGTACAAAAACAAAGGATCACAATGACGGCGAGTAAAATGACACACGACTTCGCGTCTTTTTACACCAGCACCCTAACTGCGTAACACACTATCTATCACAATCTGAATTATTTTGAAGCCTATTGCTAATCCACTGCTTCATATGTTCGAAAAATTTGTCTGCTCAACAACGTAAATAACGCAATGAATATTGTCGAACTGTCAAAATGAAAGCTATTCCTACTGTTAGTGTGTTACGTACCTAATTACCCCGCCGGACGAAGTGGCGATGCTTAGGGGAGGCCTATTTCCAGCAGTGGACGTCTTTCGACTGATGATGATAAAACAAGATAACCCTCAAATCTCTCACCACTGCATCTCCTGCAACTGTCCCTCTCTCTCTTCTTCGGCGCATCGAACACCTCGTCTTCAAGGCTGAGCTCCGAGAGTCTCCGGCCCTTCTTCTCTCTCTCGTTGAAGTCTGACTTGATCTTGCTTCTCATGAACTTCGCGTATGCTACCCTCGTGCAAGGAGACACCGTGGAGAGGTGCGGGTTGTATTCTGAAAGGGAAGATATTTTTTAGATCACAACTCTTAGGATACTTCATGTAGTTTGAGAGGATCTCATGCCAATGATCATTGACATTAAAGAAATCAATTGTTTTGACGAACTCCAAAAGGAAAATCAGATTTTATTTAAAAAAAAGTATCAATTATGCGTAGAAGAATTAATTTTAAGACCATTAGATGTATTGTTTTTTATGTGTTGTGTTGTATTTGTTGTTGTTGTGTTGTTTTGTTGTATTGTGTGTTGTTGTTTGATGTGTTGTGTTGTATTTGTTGTTGTTGTGTTGTGTTGTTTTGTTGTATTGTGTGTTGTTGTTTGATGTGTTGTGTTTTGTTGTTGTGTGTTTGGTCTACCTACCTACCTACCTGTTATATTTTTCCCGCAGACAGGAGCGACGCGATAGCGTGATGCGACTTCAGTGGAAAAATTTCTATGAAAACTTCATGGAAGTTGTTCTACCAGAATCGCGTCGCACTGTCGCGTCGCGCATGTCTGCGGGAACCTTTATGATTCCTCTGCCGCCATTTCCGTTTTTGTGACGAAAACCCGGCAATTAAATGTGCCTTGTAGCGGTATCTACATCGCCACATGCGAGCTACACGTCACAATGACGTCACACAAGATCCTGCATCGCGCAAGCAGAGTTTACCGCGCAACTAGCATATATACAACGTCCCGACATCAAACGTCGGGCAGTTGCCCACCAGACACTACACCCGTCTGGTCGGAGGATCCTCCCTTTTCCATAGAGTATGAGTGAACTTTACACCCTGTTCCTCATACCTCTATAGCCTCATTAAATCATCATGAAAACAAAGGGAAGCCATATGCAGCTAAATACGACAGAATAAATAAAACCTTCCCTTTTCTTCCGCCAAATAAAAAGGAACTTCTTACAATCAAACTCATTTCAACTGAAACATGAATAATTGCTAGTCCTAATAAATGAATCTGCTGTTCGTTCTTTACTTTAAACTATTTCAGCAGGGTAATCAGTTACCAGCTACATTCGAACTACTTCTTGTCATAAAATTTGCAAAACCTATGGTGCATTGTGGAAGGTACATCGGGAATCCTGTAATAATTTCATAAAAGTAAAACCTAGAACTTGGAAAATCTCGTTGTGTTTCTTAAAGGAAATCTCAAATAAAACGAAATCTTCACAATGTATAGTCAACCGTATATTAGTGAAAACACTTGCACTACGAAAATCGCTGTTACTACTACGACATAAAGGCGCTGTTAGTGTCAAATTGTTACCACTCATGATCGGTGACACAGTTGACTGTACTACCCACGTTTTTCAAACACTGCTATATTTGCGGGTACTAGACAATAATTTTCAGGATTCTATAGGGTAAGTCTTTTTTTGCGTTCGTCAAGCTAAGAAGATAGCGAAGATACCTACGTTATCATCTTAGCTTTAAACACCTCACTCCCCCCGATCGATTAGACGGAGCCCGCAGAGGCGGGACGGTACCAGTCGGGAGCTGCGTTTAAGAGTGCATATGCCCCCGTAGCCCTCGGTGCAAGTGTGCGAGGGAACACGTGGTGGTTTTATTCAGTAGAAGTCTGATTGACCCCTCCGTCCGCCCCAGGAGGACATCCATGAGGATTTCCACGCCGTTACCAAAAAATAAAAAGATATGCCATACCTAATAATTTCTGCGGGTCAATAGTCCTGGAAGCCATGTTATCCAGGATGTGAGCCCTGAGGGACTGCCGGCTTCTCCTGGTCTCTGCTTCAGCAGTGGTACCTATAGGATCCTTGCGAATGGTGTTAGTCCTGACCAGGGCATTCCAATCGCGTTTTTTGCTGAAACATATGAATCATTGTAGTCTACAGTTTAAAGAATTTATGAAAGACAAGCCGTGCGCCGCCCGATGGGATTTCCCATTGGAAAAAAATGACAAAATTCCATAAAAACTCTTATCCCCCATTTAACAGCTTTAGGAGATGAATTTTCAAAAACCAAACCAAAAACCGAATTTTTAAATACTCACTTTCGATATATAGGGTGACTGGTAATTAGTGACCGATACTTAAAGGAAACTATATTTTCTATCACCAAAATTTATATTTGTCATCAAGTTGTATCACCTAATAAATAGATCTATCGCCACGAAATATTTTCGTTCTCAGATAAACAAAAATTGTTCCCAGGTATGAATTATCAAATTAATTCGAGACTCGGGGCACCCCGACTCGGACAGGTTAGGTTAGAAGGGGATGGCGGGGTCTGAAAGACCCCGCCATCCCCTTCGTGGTTATTTTTTTTCAAACCACCCAGAAGTAGGAGCCCCGCGAAGCGGGGCTCCGTCGACTACGCCTTATCGTTACTATCGCCATTCAGAAATAGGAGGCCTCGCCGAAACAAAGGCTCGGTGCCTGTTAGCAACACAATATAATACATACAAAAACATTTATTTGGTACTAGACCTTATATCTCAGGATTTTAGGTGATTTATTGTGGAACTGATTTTGCATTGTTTGGTGACTACATTTTGGTGACAGATCTACTATTTGGAGGACAAACCCTATTATTTAAGAAACACAAAACTAATTAAATTGGTAATAGCTTAAATGATACCCATACTTAAACACATGATTGTACTCATCATAACAAACAACTTTCACAAAGAAACGATTTTTTTTTTATGTACCAAGCGCATGACTTCAATCACCCCAATAGAATATTGAGTAGGTACCTAACAAGAATAATAGATCATTAGCTGTAATTAAATTTAGTTACTAATCCATTTTTAAAAACTTAATTATTCCACTTTTACCATGCATTATTCCATATGGGAGCAGTATTCTTTTTCATTCATGTAACATGAGACAGAACGAGGTCAAGCGACTAACAGATAATACGGCTGACACGAATAATGCATGGTAAAAGTGGAATAAATTTGTTTACAAGAAGGGATTAGTAACTAAATTAAATTACAGCTGATGGTGTGTTATTCTAGTTAGGTACTCAATATTCCATTAGGGTGATTGGGGTAACGCGACTGGTAAATTAAAAAAAATCGTTTCTTTGTGAAAGTTGTTTGTTATGATGAGTACAATCATGTGTTTAAGTATCGGTCACTAATTACCAGTCACCCTATATAAGGAACTCTTGTGCAAAATTTCATGCTTTTAGACCTAGCATTTTGGCTGTGCGTTGTCTGTCAGTGAATTTTTTTATTAATTAAGTACAACAGGGACTATTAAATGATACAATATTATATTTAATACGTTTATTTTAAGGTAAGATGTTAACATCTACGCGCCTATTATATCACTGTTGTTTTTTTTAAACGATAACGAAATATATATATATATATATGAAAGCACATTCTAAACTCGTTTGAATGGTCGAATGCAGCCTGCACCCTAATTGAGTAAGACACTATCAATCACAATCTGAATCATTTTGAAGGATATTGCTAATTCATTGTTTTATATGTTCGAAAAATTTGTCTGCTCAACAACGTAAATAACGCAATGGATGTTATTGAGAAAGAAAAGACAAATCTGAAGAAATTTAATGATGTTACCACACTAATTATTTAATAAAAGCCTTTATTGCGGCATTCTTAACATGCATTGTGCAAATTAAACATGGTAGGCGTGTTATTTTCAAGGCAGATGATATAAAAAAATAAAGCTAAACCATTGGCAGCCTCGACAGTTTATCCACCAAAAATATTGTAGGTACCTACTACTCGCATCTGCTACATTTGCTATGGCTCGATGAACAGCTAAAACAATTGTTTTATCACTGATATAAATTTTTCTTTTTTTTTTGTAAGTCGTCAAACGACAGGTTCATATTCAAAATATTTTATTTCACATTTACCCACATGGGCACTTATGAAACATCACACCCCTCGTCCTAACCAAAATGATTGGTCGCGCGAATACGCGATCGTCGCGCGAATTCGTGATAGTCGCGTTCAAATGTCACTCATTTGTTCGGAGAACCGGAACGTGCCCTCTGTCGACGCGACCACGCGTTATGGTTCGCCGAACAAAATGAACGCGACGGTCGCGTGTTTGCGCGACGATCGCGTACTCGCGCGACCAATCATCTTGATTGGGACGCGGGGTTCAGTTGCACGGTTCTAATCGTTTCTTATGGAGAAGACCCGGTAAGAAACTCCATGGCTACTCTTTTAAAGTTAAGGTTTGAAAACAAAGTCGTGGCCTAGCTTACCTGTCAGTACTTCCTCTCCTGACAATAGCTTTAGCGATCTGACTGAATACATCCTTAGGTTTGTTCTCCTTGGATATAACGTCTTTTATTATGCCTTCTACTATGCCAATGTGGAAGTCTTTAAGGATTCTTCTCTCCATCACTTTGCCCTTTTTACCAGCGACTGTGAAAACGGAATTTAAAATTAATTGTTAAGACTGGAACTATTGTGGTATTTTAAACTAGTGCACAATATTTATTTTGCCAATTTTGATGAAAAGCCTGTGTACTCGACTCTAATAAAAAAAAAAAAACAACGTTCTTATAAATCCCCTTATCCAGGTTCAAGAGCCTCTACAAAAGTTTTGAAGTACAAATTCACTAGAATTCATAAAATATTTTTGGTAACATTTATTCCAACTGCCTTTTACATTGGTTTACTTGTAAAGTATTACTAGAGGTATGGAGTATGGCATCTACTCGAACACTGGTTTTATTAGTAACTAGCTTCTGCCTACGACTTCGTCTGCGTGAAATTTATTATACCCCCGTCCCACCCCGTCACATCGCAGCGCTCGCCCCCGCTATTACTTCGTTTTCGCTTAGCATTCTTTCAGGCTTTTTTTCTTTCTGCATGGCTCCTAAGAGTCGTAGTGTGATGCTAAAAAACCTATAACCTCCCTCAAGAATTGGGCTATCCAATTCAAAAAGAATTTTACAAATCAGACAGGTAATTCCAAAGATTACTCCCTACATACAAACAAACAAACTTTTAACTATTTATAATATTATTAGTATAGCTATAGATAGAACCAAATTAACTATTGACTGAGATAAGCCCAAAGATCTACGAATAATAACTTGATGGATAATTGCCAGAATAAAGAAAACGATCATCCCCAAAAGAATAATCTAATGAAACAACAGTTCAACGCCATCTTACCCGTTGCATCCTGCATGCTAACCCTGGGCGTCTTCATGCCATTGTTATGCAGTATATCGATCAGTTCGTATCGCAGCGTGGAGATATCCTGCCTGATCTCCATGACGTCATCCTCTGTTACTCCTGTCTCATCTCTGGCCCTCTGTTCTGCTGTGACGTACCTTCGGACTAGCACTCTCATTACAGCTTCGTGTTCCTGTCTGGCTTTTTCGCGAGATTTGTTCTGCGGAAGATGAGTAGTGTAGATAAACGCTTTGACATTAATTTTATGTTAATAAGGTGACATGTTTGTTTTTGAGTAGCGAAATAGAAAGTGATTATAACGAAACAAAACATAAATTACATACGAATAGAATGTAGCATTTGCATCTCTTTGCATAATGAAGATTTATCAAGGACTCAGGTTCCGTCCATGTCAGTGCATAATAATGAATGAAAGCATCCACTTAAATCATCTATCGATTTGGATACTCAAATTGTATGCATCATTCCCTTCGTTCAGATTATTTGATTCCTATAAATTTTCACAATTACCTTTTTACATTATTACCAAATACAACTTGAGATTTTACTTAGACAAAAAGACTTATTACGGTAAAATTAAAAGTGTATATTACAATAATGGACCCCCGATCCCTATTATAGCAGCATCTTTTGATCCAGCACTTGAAATGCTTGGGGGTAGGGATGATGTTAAAGGGGGGTGGCACCGTGTCCCCATCTTCGAAGTAAGACATCCACAAGTTGCTGCGGGCGAATTTCCACTCCGTGTCGGCTCGTTCCTACAAAATAAATGTAATATCGCTTCATGTCTTATAAAAGATTTCTTTGTAAAACATCTGTTGATTAGAGGAAATATCTAATAATGAGAATGAAAAAAATATAAAAAATAAATATACATAAAACCATTCGTTTGCGGAAAACTAATAAAATAATGGTGCTAGAAATGTTTGACATTGGAAATTTTGATCACAATTTTGTCAACGATTGCCACAAAGACCTGTTCTGCGCCTAAGGCTAATACAGAAGCAGAAATCTTTTGGCAAATTTTCATGCCCAATTCTCCCATTTATTTGGGGTCAGCGCAGAAAGTCTTCTTCCTCACATTTCTATTAGCCGTTCTCTCAATAGCCACCTCATTTCTAGACATATCATCTTTCACACAATCAATCCATCATTTCTTTGGTCTTCCTCCACTTTTAAAGCCTTTCACATTTCTACTCCAAACTTATCTCACGAAGTGTCAGTCATTCCTCCGCATCACATATTGGCTGATATAATGATGAAGAAGTTACACCTAGTTTTAAGATGACATTTTCTTGGGGATTTCAAATCTATACTAATGATGATTATGAAGAGGTCAAATTTATGAGTTTATATGCAGGGAGTAATCTTCGGAAATTCTGATCAGCGGGATAATTACGTAACCCACTAACAATAGCAATGGCTTTCATTTTTACAGTTCAACAGTGTTACGCAATTAGGGTGCCGATTCGGAATATTCACAAATAGGAAGCTACAGTATTTCCAAATGTCATTGGATATATATTTTATGTTAAAACAAGAAATTTCACGCGCAAGAATTCGCAGGTTAAAAAAAAAAAAGACGCGGTTGAAGCTAGTTCTACATACAACAGTTGTTACTTACCGAAATAATCTGATAAGAGTTGGACATCATAGCAATCAGCATGTTCAGGAGTACGATAATATTGATCACCGAGTAAGAACCGAAGGTCAGAAGTGCCCAGAATCTGGTGAAGCTCTTGATGCCAGTCAGCTCGAAAGTGGTCAGGTCTACCAGGCCGAAAGATGCCCAGAATAGAGATTGGGATGTTTCGAATAAGCTGGGAAAAACCATAGGTGTTAGGAAGCTGATTAATGATTTTCAAAATAATTAAGATAAAATTCTGCGTACGCAAAATAATTTAAGAAGCCATCGAATTAAGTATGTCATCCCAATATTTTTATAGTGCTTTTATTCAAAAACTTATCTTTACATGTTCGGTTATCAAGGTGAGATATGAAGAAATAACATTTATTTGCCAATAGTTTATGAAACAGTAAATCCAAACAAATAAATAACGTGCGTCACGGTTGCGCCAAGAAGGTCCATGTCAGCATGAATGCCCGACAGATGCCGTTTTACGCTGGTTTCCTAATGAACCTTTAGGGACAAGTGACGGATGTGTAACAAAAAAAGAAAAATAGTTTTATTTGTTACAGAAAAACGTGCATACAAAAAGATAATTAGCTCTAGTAAAAAAAGAAAAATAAAAACCAAATAGATCTATAATCACGAGCTCAAACAGAAATAGTCGACAGCTGCACGTCATGACTGTGACAAGAATGCCTCCACTCAGCTAACAACAAATAGTTTCTAACATAGTGCACCTTCTTATACTTAAAAATAAATGAATAAACGGATAAACAAATATAATTCGGTATTGTACAAGTTCTGATACGGGCTCCAACATTACAACGTTAACAAACATTAAATTTATATTAAATTGATGTCGAGACAACCATAAATAAATTCCATGCAAATCTTAAAATTATGATACATACTTAGCATATCTCCTCCAAATCGTACAAGCTCGTTCTTGACCATCAAAATCCGGTATACCATTCGGAAGATGGTAGCATTTATTTTTCTCCAGCTCAGCGTAATACCACATCAGTTGGTTTAAACCTGCATAGAGATAAAATTTACTTTACTTTATTTATGTCTTGCATATTTGCGTCATGTTCCTGAACGGGCGCCGCCGTCTGGTCATCTCTTAACTGCCACGGCTTATTTTAATTTAATTTAATATTTGAATTGTTTTTGTCTTTTTATTCGGGCGCTTTTTACGTTCTGCATCGTTATTACAGGCATAATTTCAACATGAATGATGTAATTAATATTTTGTAACCATATTTTGATTTAAAAGAGTGTCCGTGGAGTTTCTTGCCCGGTCTTCTTTATAGGTACCTACTACGCTTTGGAATGGGCAACTAGCTTCATCTTTCTGACCGACCGACCCCTTGACAATTCTAAAGTGCCTGTAATTGGTTTATTTGAAATAAATGCTTATATTTTGAATTTGAGTTTTACGGTACCCAGCAATAGGGCACATCGAGCATTATAGACTGTCAGTTGCCACCCAGATATGAGTCATAGAGGCGACGCTCTACTAACCCAGCCTTATTTTAAAACTCCCCGTAGGGTTAGGCATAGGTACAGATTGCCATCAACCGGGCAAAACCCAGACTCCGGGCTGCTACTGAGAAATTCCAGATGGAAAAACCCAATAACACTTTGGCCGACCCGGGAATCGAACCCAGAACCTTGTGCTTAGCAGTAATGCTTGCGACCACTAGACCCACGAGGCAGTATTTTGAAACTCGGTGTGCCATTATTAATGTGTTTTACAGTCAGGAAAATTAACTGTTAAGCAAAGTGCCACCCTTCGTCAATTTGCCATGTTATAACCATTTCATACAACTGTCAAAGAATGACAGTTGGTATTTGAATACGCGGACAATTTAAGATGGTAGTGGATGCTTAACAATAAATTTTCCTGATTTTACATACGTACAGCCTTCCATCTCATTTAAAATGCTTTTCTACTCACCACATCCAAAAGCAAAAAGCACCAACATATAAACGAAGAAGAATTTCAAGATATCCAGAATCATTCTTCCTAGAGACACCTGCAGCGGTCCAAGGTATGGATTGATGGAGAAGATATGGACCAGCTTGAGGAACGAGAAAATCATGCCGGCTGCGAAAGCCCCTTCTGATAGCAGCATGGGGTCGTAGGAGTCCCATCGTTCTCGAGGGTACCAGGGGTCTGTTCCAGTACCGTAGTCGCGCTAAAAGGTGATAATATATTTAATATGGAGCAGCTAGAGTAAGACCTACAGATACCTATAGAATGTGTAGATGACTATACGACAATAAATGAAAACACTGGATAGTGCCCTTAATTTGATAGTTTCAAAACTAATGCATTGGAGTATTTTGAAACTATCAAATTAAGAGGACTACAGGACCTAAACGCAAGTTTTATAATGCCTAAAATTATACGATCTACTGCAATAAACGAAATCAGAAAATATATGATATTCTTCAGGATATATGCTGGTTAGGTAGTGCATTGAAAACAATACAACTAATTTGATCCGATGGAAAAAAAACACGAAGGTACCTCTAAAAATTTATTTTAAGGGTTAAAAATCAGACTAATATACATGCGATCATTTCTATTTTTGTCAGATTATTTCACAAGCAACATATTTCTCGTAATAGTGTGTTTTAATTTTGTAGTCCATTCAGTAGTTTTTTTTTTATGTAAATAGTTAATTTGCTTCATATTTTGCAATAAATTACCACCGTTGTGTCATCGCGCTTCTCTTTCTTTTCTATGCAGTCCGACAGCGATCGCGCTTTAGCTGTTGTCAGCCTCTTAATCCTAACCCCGAAGTTAAAAAAGATTTTTATACACACTTTATACACTTATTTCTTTTATTTCACTTATTTTTTTTATAAACTTTTTTTTCACTCAATTGCATTGGATCGCTGATCTGTAATGGTAGTTGTAGGTAAGAATTGCGTAAATAAATAAATAAATAAATCATTGTGATGGAGCGACAGATGTGTTTGGTCGATCAGCTGAATAGCTTATAGTGACAAAATTATTGGATTTTGATAGAATTTTTGTATGTACTCGTAGACTGGGAACATCATTTTATAGTCGTATTGTCGTTTTCACATTGTATATGGATGAGAATGCGTTTGATCTGGTGATAGAGCAAAATATCGTAGTTACTCATAGTGTCCAATAGGATTCAATGGACAGTGGAGATTAATCAGAACTCAAAGAGGTATAATTATATTGAAAAGGAAACTAGAGATCATGTAGAACGATTTACTGAATCTCCTTGACAATTAAAAACACTTAAAAGTAGGTCACCGTTTAATTAGGAAAACATTAGATTCACAATACTCAAGGGGAGGAACAGGGTTCTTCAATAGGAATAATATTATGATAATTCCAATTAATTATAACAAGAAATGTAACAATTTCTAAAGATCCCATTTCGGCAGTTATGTTTTAATTATGGGGCAATTTAAACGGCAGACACGGTTAAAATTGAGATGAGTTTATTTTTTCTTACAATAAAGGAAAGATTCTATTCCTTCGTATATTAAATATCCCTTCCCCTCACTTACATACTTATAGTAATTATGTTGGCAATTAAGCTAAGGGTCCACCTGATGAAAAATCTTAAAAAAGCTACCATCACCCACGAACTTGGTGGCAAAACTAAGCATCCTAATCTTCCTAGCCTTTTTCCTACGAAGTTGAAGTTGGCTTTCAGTCTAACCGGATGCAGCTGAGTATCAGTATTTTGCATGGAGTGAATGCCTATCTGACCTCCACAACCCAGTTACTGGCTAACTCGATACTTCTTGGTAAGACTGGTTGTCAGCCTTTCGGGGATGTGACTGCTGCCGTGTGGCTATTTGTGGCGGCAGAAATAAGCATAACAACAAAGATTTAAATCGTTAGATTTGCCCTCACCGTATTAAGTCGCGCTAAAAAGTCTCCATACTGAGAAGGGCGAATTTACGATTTAAATCTTTGGTGTCGTAACACAAAATAATAGGTACTTTAGCAGCCAACTTATGAGGACCCGATCACACATACCACAACCACACCACAACGACACCACGTGGACGGACGGTAATTTGTATGAAAATGCTATTCATTTTCATACAAATTACACGGTTCACATTCGGCCGTAAAAATCAACCGTGTGACCACATCAAGGCAACGACGCAGCCACAATTCAACCACAACGTTGCGTCGACGCAACGACACTATCACAGCCGAAGTTTCTCTGTCTGAAAACACTAGCCCCAATGTGACCACATAGCAATTACTAGCAACCACGCAACCACAACGCAACTGCAAGAAGTTGCAGCGACACTAGATATTAACACATAATCACTGGTTGCCTTCATTTTGTCGCTGCGATGTGGTGTGGTTGTGGTAGCTGTGAACGGGCCTTAACTCTTCAAAAGCTAGTATCAAAACTACATACCTGAACAATATACCAAGAAGAGAATCGCAAGCTAATCCAGGCAATGTAAAAGGCGTTAGTTATAAAATCGACGATGTTCCACAGATCACTCGTGTATTCTGTTATCCCGCTCGTCCATAGTGATCTTATTTCTGCCCAAATGAGACCTGAAAGAAGGATATTGTCAATTTATTTGGAGTCGCCGGAGTACAAATTTACTTTCCATACATTCCTATCAGCAGTCATCCCGGTCGATAAAAAATTACTAAAAAAAGTGTGTGCTTTAGATTTAAATAGATATTTTAGCAAGCAGTACTGAAATAAATGTGATACGTTGGGAACATTATGCAGTCTACCGGTAATGTCCGTGCAGAAACTAAAGTGATTTTTAGTTTAATGGAAATAAAATATAAGATTTTATAAAGCTTTAAACTCTGCATAGAGATACAGGTAAGCTGAATTTATTGCTATTAAAGTGTTGACGTTTTCAGCGTTTGGTGTTTTAAAGAAGTGAGAATAAAAACTAAAATTGGGGTCAATAGGAAGAACAAAATTACAATCTATACATAGTTTATAATATTATAAAGAGGTAAAATTTGCGAGTTTGTATGTAGGGGTTAATCTCCGGAAATACTGTCACTAACGGGAAATTACACTATTGTCGATTGTCAAAGGATATAATTATTTTATATTAAAAGAAGAAATTTCACGTTGACGAAGTCGCGGGCGGAAGCTAGTAAATTATGAAGATAAAATTATCAGAGAAAAGTTAAATAGAAAATCCAAACTAAATTACCGTGTTTTTTAAAGTAATTATTTAAGTAAGCAATGAAGATGTCCAATTGCAGTTTAGAGGTATAGGCCTATTACTAAGCCATCTACAACGTGATAAGGCTCTTTTGGCGCATGGGCAAAATCGGAACAAACGCCGCCATCTTGTTTTGTCAATACAATTTCTTTGTCAATTTCACAAATGTTTACCAACATCGCCCCCCTCTCAATGTCATTTAGGGGCCTAGAGATCTATGTAGCACTCTAATTAGTTATTAAAACCATTATAGAAGATATAAAATCGGAACTAACGCCGCCATCTAGTTTTGTCAATACAATTTCTTTGTCAATTTCACAAATGTTTACCAACAACGCCCCCCTGTCTGTCATTTAGGGGCCAAAAGATCTATGTAGCACTCTAGTTAGTTATTAAAACCATCACAGAAGATATAAAAAAAGCATGCTAACAAACGCAAATTTACTTGCTATGTAGATGATGACGCTGAATTCGATGATGCTGGGCAGGGAGCCCCGTTCTCGCTCCTTCCAGTGGTCTACCAGCTCCTGGAGCCAGGTTATACCAGACCATTCCAGGATTAGGTAGTCTGCACGTTGAGATGCGAGTGATAGAAGAGCTGAAAGAGGAAAAACATGGTGACTGTGTGTCCTTTTCAAGTGAATTTCGTTTGGAATTGAATTTAGGGGACGATTCGAAATAAAATACTGTCGAATTTCGTTTTGGGTCAAAAATCCTAGAATTTTGACTGTTTTGTTTTAGCTTTTAAGGGCATTCGATTTCGCTCGACAACTTTAAAAGGGAGAAAATCATCCCGTCGTTAACTCTGCGGTTTTTTCCAATATTGCCGATGTAGTAGACGACTTGACGGGACATTACTTGAGACATAATATATGTTAAAGGAGGTTTTCTCTGAATCTTTACTTTTTATAACATTCTATTCGTTTTTCATTCCTGCCTTGACATTACGAAATATATCTTTCAATATGAAATACGTGTTATCTTTTCGATCCATAAAATACCTCTCAACATGGTAGCAGAGCGTTTAGTTACATTGGAAACGATTGAATAACGAAGCAAGTAAGTTTAAAAAAAATTATTTGCAATAAAATACAAAACTAAATTTTCAAATAAATTCTAACGAAGGCCTGTCAAAATTTCGACTTCGACTACGAGTTGCAAAATTGATATCGGTCGTTGAGAAGGAAAAGAAAATTGGTCAACATGGCGCTGCAAAGTACTGTTGCTTTTTTTTAGGGGTACTCCTGGCGGGTTGGACGCTATAAATGGAAAACTTATAGAACCTAAACAACCAGCTACTACAGCAACTGCAGACGTTAAAGCAAATTATGTAAATACTTTAGAATCATATTATAAGATAGATATTACGGCGATGCTTATTTTGATGGCTAACATGTCGGATGCCACTTTACAAAAGGTCATGAGATTCTCAACAGCCAAACAGGTTTGGGATGAATTGCACACTTTGTTCAATGGAACATCTGAAGACAAAAGCTATTCACTATGCTACAGTTTCTTTGGCTATAAAAAAGATCCCTCACACGACATGTCAATGCATATATCCAAACTGAAAAATATATGGCATGAATTGAAAGTGGAACTTCAAAATGGTGAAACGAAATATGACCTTCCAGAGATATTATTAATCTGCAAGATCTTGGAAACTTTACCCGACGAGAACTAGGTACTTCTCTTTCAAGTCCAGTTGGATGTTGATGTCAAGAAAAGATCGAAATATAGACAATCTGACAGCACAAGTATGTGCTTACGAACGTTCACTTTTGACCAAAGAAGATTATACTGGTAATACTAATGCACAAGCTCTAGTCGTACAAAATAAGTCTAAGAACAAAAACAAGTTTGGATATTGCGGACTCTATGGACACAAAGTTAAAAAATGTCGCAAGTGGATATCGGACGGGAAACCTCCTAAAACACATGTACCATCGACAAGTCAAGCTAACAATACCAATTTGACCCTGTCATTGATGGAAGTTGATACTAATGAGGTTGCTAGTATTATTGAAGAAGATCTTGACAGTTGGTTTGTTGATAATGGTGCTACAAGTCATGTCACCTCTCGAAACGACATATTTTCCAGCTTTCAACATTTCAGCAATAATCAAACAGTAACAACAGCAAATGGCTCAACAATTCAAGCTATTGGTAAAGGTACAGTTGATTTGATAGCTGACGTTCGAGGTCAGACACAAAATATAAGACTGTGTGATGTATGGTATGTTCCAGCAATAAATAAAAACTTATTTTCCGTACTTGCTGCTCAAGATAAACTTGAGAAAAGTGTCTTCACGTCTGAAAGAGAATTTTGTCAATTGACAGTTGATGGAAAAATAAATTTAATTGGCACAAGAGTCAAGAATGGAGGACTCTACAAATTAAATGTAAAGACTATTATAAATTCATCTCCTGAATTGAACTCACTGTCAACAAAAAATATTTTACAACTCTATCACGAAAGATTTGCTCACCAGAATAAAAGACACGTGAAAGAATTGATTGAAAAGGAACTTGGTATAAAAGTAAAACTCGATTCCGAATTATGTACAGGATGTGTATTTGGTAAAACACATAGACATAAATTTGGAACAAGAGAGCGAGCTAAAGCACCAGGAGAGATCATTCACACTGATGTATGTGGTCCATTTCCCAATTCATTCAGAAAATTTCGTTATTTTGTATTATTTAAAGATGATTTCAGTAAGTATCATCATGTTTACTTCATCAAGCACAAGTCTGAAGTGAAGGATAAACTTGTTGAAATGATAAACGAGACAAAGACTACTGGTCATATTATAAAGACAATTCTCAGTGATAACGGAGGAGAATTCCAAAATCATGCTGTGAAGAAAATTCTCATTGATCATGGCATCCAACACTGTTTAACAATGCCTTATACGCCGGAACAAAACGGGTGTAGTGAGAGAGAAAACAGAACTTTGGTAGAAGCTGCTCGTACTTTGATGCACGCTCACGAAGTACTTCCACTCTCCTGTTGGTCTGAACTTGTCAACACCGCTGCTTATGTTCTGAACAGAACTGGACCGACTTCTATAGAAGGAAAATCACCATTTGAGTTATGGTTTACAAAGAAGCCCTCAATCAAACATTTGAGAATTATTGGCACTGAATGTTATGCTCATGTTCCAAAAGAAAAGAGAACGAAAATGTCCAGAAAAGCTCAAAAATGCATTCTCATTGGTTACGATGGTGATGATGGTTATCGGTTACTGAGCTTAGACAATAAATCGAATCCAACATTGATACGGTCAAGAGACGTAATATTTAACGAGTCCGTTATCAGATCTATTGGATTGGAGTCAGATGTCTCTGAAACAAAAGAAAAAAGTCCAATGGTCGAGATGGAGGTTCATTTTCCTAAAACTAGAGAAAATCATCCAATGTTAGATGCAAGGGAGGATATTTTACCAGACGTAACTATTTCAGGTGTGCCTCAAACATTGAATGATGCTGCGAGGTGTGAAGAAACAATTCCCAATTTGCCTACAATATCGGATGAACCTAGTAGAAATGAAGAAGAATCTAATGAGTCCTATATTACGCCTGAATCATCAGATGTTGATTTAGATAATGGTGATGATGACGAACAAGAAAATTCTGTGACAAGGTTACTAAGAGATAGATCGGCATTGCGACCACCACAACGATTTGAAGATTTTATTATGTCTACTATTGTTAGTGATTTTGATGAACCCAAATCATACAAAGAAGCAATGAAAAGTCCTCAGAAAGCGGAATGGTTAAAAGCAATGGATAGCGAACTAAAATCTCTAAAAGAGAATAAAACTTGGATTTTGGTGGATAAACCTAAAGACAGAAAACTGATTTCTTGTAAGTGGGTGTTCAAAGTGAAAACCAATGCTGATGGAAGCCTTGACAAATATAAGGCAAGATTAGTAGCAAGAGGCTACACACAAAAGAAAGGAGTTGATTATAGTGGCACATTTAGTCCTGCTGCTAGAATGGCCACAATAAGATCGATTCTTAGCATCGCTGCAAATGAAGGATTAATCCTCAGACAATTTGATGTAGCGACTGCATTTTTGAATGGTTCATTAGATGTAGATATCTACATGAATCAACCAGAAGGATACAGTGATAATACGACTAAAGTATGTAAGTTGAAGAGAAGTTTATATGGTCTCAAACAAGCTTCAAGATGTTGGAACAAATGTATTGTTGATTATTTGAAAGTTTTAGGATTCAAACAATGTGACACAGATCCATGTTTGTTCATTAGAAACCCACTAAACAACAAAATAATTCTTGGACTCTATGTTGATGACGGTCTAATAGCTTCAACGAACCCAAAGGAATCTGAAAAGTTTTTGGGAGAATTGAAACGGAAGTTCAAGATAACCACAAAACCAGCCTCTTCCTTTCTGGGTTTGGAAATCTTCAACAACAACGATGGTTCCATCAAAGTCTCTCAGAAACACTATGCTAAAAGGATACTGGAGCGCTTTGGAATGAGTGAGTGTAAATCCGTTAGTACTCCAATCATCAAAGAAGCACAACCATGCTCAGAAAAGGAGAATGAGATTAAATTTCCTTATCGTGAAGCCATTGGTGCGCTAGCTTATTTAATGACAGGTACTCGACCAGACATATCATACGCTATTAGTGTCGTATCCAGAAAAATTACAAATCCCTCTTTAGAAGATGTTAACAAGGTTAAACGCATACTTCGCTACATTCAGGGAACCCTAGATACAGCAATTGTGTACAAAAAAGGATACAAAACTGGAATCTTAGAATGCTTTAGTGATTCTGATCATGGTGGAGATTTTGATACAGGACACTCTACTTCTGGAATCTTATGCATGTATGCAGGAGGAGTAATCTCTTGGGCAAGTCGTAAACAGACTTCTGTAGCTATTTCAAGTACCGAAGCAGAACTTGTTGCGGCTAGTGAAGCGGCTCGTGAGATTGTTTGGCTGACGAGACTTTTCAATGAAATTACTACTTTGATAGAAGTCCCTACGTTACAAGTCGATAACGATGCTGCTATAAAGCTTTCACAAAACCCAGAGCTACATCGTCGAACAAAGCACATTTCCATTAGACATTTTTATGTTAGGGAATTAGTTACTGAAAAAGAACTTCAAGTGAAGTATGTTCCTACAGAATACCAATGTGCTGATATTTTGACTAAACCTGTGCATAAACCTAGACTGGAACTAATTTCAGGAATGATGGGACTTATACGATAAAGATTGTCGAAAAAGGGAGGATGTTAAAGGACGTTTTCTCTGAATCTTTACTTTTTATAACATTCTATTAGTTTTTCATTCCTGCCTTGACATTACGAAATATATCTTTCAATATGAAATACGTGTTATCTTTTCGATCCATAAAATACCTCTCAACAATATACGTAGGTACTTTTTGTACATTAAGTCATAGTACCTATATACAACCAATTTACCTAACCCAAACTTCATCTGGCCTAAAGGGGAACGCGAAACCGTATCGGGGTTAAAACTCAGACCAACCCAGGACATATTCAAGATTTTTTTGATGAATTTATGATGTAAGTAACGTACAAATACGTGTGTCTGAGATTTTTGTTTGAGCTATTTTCAGATTATCATACAGACAAATCTGTAGAGGTTGGGGCATAGAAAGAAGAAAAATTTCTGATTTAGGATGTTTATTCAAAATTGCAAACGGATCCGACGACATCCCTGAGCTGCTGAGCAAAATTGGGCTGCGTGTATGTTCCTCATTTTTGCGTAAGCCTCGTGTGTTGCACGTGCCAATAACAAGAATAACCTATAGACAAAATTCCTACATGATTAGGGCGAGCCGCATGTATAATGAAACCTGCCAGGAAGCTGACATAGATCTTTTTACTACCAGTGTCCCTAAATTAAAGAAAGCTCTTGGCAATCACTTCTTCGACAAAATAACATAGCCCTTGCATTATATACGAATATACAGAACGTGAAAGTAACACTGTCTGCCACTTAGTACATAGTTAATTGTTAGTCTACGTGTGAAAACTTGTAATTGGCCATCATCATGTTAAAACTCTGTAACCATTGTGTCTGATTAGCTGTAAGCTAGCAAAAAAAAAAAACACGTGTGGCACTCGGGGACTGCCGCGGTAAAACTATTGCATAGCATTTTTTATCAACTTATGCAATTATAATTATTTATTTATTTTTTATTTATGCAGAAGTTTTTTTTCTTTGATATTAATTCAAGTATAGTCGTACCATATACATACACGTTAAGCGAACGCTCGGCCGAGCTACATGGTAGGCGGAGTGGGGGGTGTTAGGTTTTATTTTCGTTACGGAATTTCTTGATTCGGTCGCCGCGCTCAAAGCCCGCGATAAAAGCTATGCAATAGCTTAAAAATTGGACTTATACAGTATCTACGCAGAAAGCTCAGTTTTGTGTTCTGTACTTCGAAATATTATAAGCAACTACACGGAAACCCTTTTTATTGATAAATCGTCAGTTTGAGTGATGTTCTGTAGTTTCTGCCTACCCTCATGGAAAAAAGGCGTGAGTTTATATATCTCTGTTGTGCTTGTCTGTGAAGTCCCATTTTTTTCAGAATTTGGGCTTTTTACACTTTTATTATGAACAGTCGAAAAACAAAAATATGCTGAAAAAAAAAGTGAGTCTGACTTGTAATTATTTTCAACGGGTTTAAAACGTTTATCACTGATGAAAATCTTTAGCCTGCCAAGGCTGTAAAATAGGTGAAGGTTACATTGTAGCTATAATTGTGAATGCGTGTATCCCACGTGTATCCTTTCCTTAAGATAAGCAAAGTCTGGTGTCAACATTAATCTCGGAAACGTGTCGTGTATTGTGTGCCTTTTTACTAAAATACGAATAAACATAACATTACGCCTGTTTCCCCGAAGAGTTCGCCAGAGGTGTACCTACGAAAATACCTAAGAATGTTAATGTAATAGAAGATTGATTGCTAAAGATACAAATACCAGTTTGAAGAGGATAATTATGTTATTAAGAACCACTAACAAGAACTTAGTACCTAGTGCTATTGTTCTGAACTGCGGGGTAATTACGTAACACACTAACAGTAGGAATGGGTTTCATTTTGACAGTTCAACAACATTCATTGCGTTATTTACATTGTTGAGCAGAAAAATTGTTCGAACATGTGAAGCAATGTATTAGCAATAGGCTTCAAAATGATTCAGATTGTGATGGATAGTGTGTTACGTAATTAGGGTGCTGCACTAATAACATTAGGTACTGTATACAGGATGTAAGGGAAAGCCCTCCGCAAACTAACAGGGTGCTTTCAGCTCATTTATTTTGAATCATATTCCACCGGAAAATTTCTCAGGTATTTTTTTTTTGTTCTCCGTTTTTTAATGTAATATTACATATCTGTACGCAGCACTCCATTTATGTAAATAAAACATCTGCAATGGCTGTTGAAATAAATCACGTGGCGCGAGCGCGCTGCCGGCCGGGCGGCCGTTCGCTACGTGCGTTTGCCACGGTAACGATACATTGCGTGTGAGGTAATAAAAAAAAACAGGTTTACTGGATTCTCATAACGTTCCTGAAAATATTTCATGTACTGGTCATCTTAGTATGATATACTGAATTCACCCTATCAGTCTGCGGAGGGCTGTCCCCAACCTATGTCTGAGAAGAATCTTGAATTGACAAGAAAATTTTATTCTGGACACGGGCTATTACGTAACTTGCAGGTCAATAATAATAGTTATATAATGGCTATAATCCTACTTAATATTATAAATGTGAAAGTGTGGATGTTTGGATGTTTGTTACTCAATCACGCTAAAACGGCTGAACGGATTTGGATAAAATTTGGCACATGGGTAGACTATGACCTGAATTAGGACATAGGATACTTTTTATCCCGATATTCCCACGGGATCGAGATTTCTGCGGGTGAAACCGCGGGGCGCAGCTAGTAACAGATAAGTAACTCTTGCTTGTCCACAATTTGAACGTCGTCGTAGGCGTTGCACAGAGTCGCGGATTGTTCGAAAGAGTTACCGTGGCCCTGGCGCACAGGTAACTGAAGGAACACGGGTGGGTTTTAGTCAGTAAGAGTCTGACACGCCCTTCCGCTCCGTCCAGATCGGAAGAGGTCATTTGATGATTTCACAATAGAAAAAACAAAAAGCGTTGCACAGAAGACACATTAAGATCATAACGAGAAAGAATAAAATGTTCGCGAATGTTTACCATTCGTTAACATCTTTACTTTGCAAAGAGCTTACGCTATCACTAAATTGTTATGATTATCATTCATATTTTGATGTATGGAGATGTTGAAGAAAAGTGAAAAATTACATTTCGCATTGAGAAAATATGAGAAACTTTGAAAGCTAGTCTTAAAATCTCTTTATTTGTTATTCATTCGACCTTCTATGTGTTTACTGGTATTACTTTACCCAAATACCCTCCAAACCGAAATACGGTAGGGTAGTACTTCCTCGGACGAGCTGTTTCTACTACTAAGTTTTTATATTATTACTAGCGACCCGCCCCGGCTTCGCCCGGGTAGCAAAGCATAATATAATATAGCCTATGTCACCCGGAGATAGTGTAGCTTCCCAACAGTGAAATAATTTTTGAAATCGGTTCAGTAGTTTCGGAGCCTATAAAATACAAACAAACAATCATATCTTTTCTCTTTATAATATTATTTCACTATATTTCGTTTATTACAAAATATATTTAGGTTATACCTCAGCAACACGTGGTGGTTATGCTATTAAATTGTACCTTATATGAAACGTTTGTATTTTTAACATAGCGCCGTCTATTGAATAGTTACTCAATCCAGTCAACAGATATCGCCATCTGTTAGAATCGTTTAGAGCTAACAGATAATTGTGACCGTCAAATAATAGACAAATAATTTGCAATAAAATAATATTGCGAGTATAAATTGAGATGTAAGCTATCCTATCTTTCAAGTTGGATCAAATTGCACACGGTGTGCAAATCAAATTTAAAATCGGTTCAGTAGTTTAGGAGTGCATCGCGGACAAACAACGTGACACGTAATTTTTATATATATAAAGATTTCATTACGAAATGTTTTTGACCCTTACCCTTTGTGAGTGAGTGACAATAATTTGAATTGTTTACCGCATCACTAGTGAATCTTGCGTAGGAATGTACAGGTAAAAGAGGGTTCGGTCCGTGGTAGAAGTGATTGGCCCGATGGATAGACCAACAGGCATCATAGGCTAATCAAATTCTTCCTTTGATAAATCATCCATTAATCGTTACAGGCAATCAAATTAGTTCTACCACAGACCGAACGCTATTTTACCTGTATAGTCACGAGCAATAATATGTCGACACTTGGCAACTTTCAATAGCAATTTTTTCGTAAAATAACGAATGCAACATTGAAATGCGACATAGGTAATACATAAACCTATGGGTTCGAAAATACTATGTTCGTAACAACATAGAATTTAATTAAAAAATTAAGAAGAACATCGCTTCTGAATTTAGCCAATTGTATACATATTTATGCTCGTGATTGTACATCATACCTACGCAAAATTCATCAGTGATGCGGAAAAGAATTAAAATGATTGTCACTCACAAAGGGTAAGGGTCAAAAGTATTTCGAAATGAAATAATAATAATAATAATAAAAAGCCTGACATAGTGGTGCTGGATTGGTTAGAGCGTCTCGCAATGACCCACATGACAAAAACCTCTTGAAAGCTCAGAAAGATAAAGTAAATTAAGTATCTTGACCTGGCTCGCGAGGTTGTCGACGTGGGATGTGGATACAGCAGTCATTGTGCCGATAGTCGTGACGGATAATGGCATAAAAACCAAGAGCCTCCACCAACACCTGAGGAGGCTTTTATTAGATAGCTGGACTTTTTAATAATATTTTTTTGTTTAAATGACATAATGGAAATAATAACTAAATAGTAGAAACAGCTCGTCCGAGGAATTGTGAATACCGTATTTTGGTTTGGAGGGTATTTGGGTGCTGCGGGGTAATCGCGTAACACGTTATCAGTGGGAATGGCTTTCATTTTGACAGTTCAACAACATTCATTGCGTTTTTACGTTGTTGAGCAGACACATTATTTCGGACATATGAAGCAATGGATTAGCAATATCCTTCAAAATGATTCAGGTTATGATTGATAGTGTGTTACGCAATTAGGGTGCTGGTTTAATTATAGGTTGAGCTATTTCAGCTTTGACTCCTATAATGGTCAGTGGCCAGTCACTGTCAAACCGTCTGGTTTGTTTACATCCGTAACTGACTGCCATTTCGCTACTATGTTGGGGTCGGCTTCTAGTCTAACCGGATGCAGCGAAATACCAGTATTTTACATGGAGCGACTGCCTATCTGACCTCTTGAACCCAGTCACTGCATAAAAAACTTAAGAACTCACTTAGAAATAGCATGTAAGAAGAGCTGTGACAGATAAACTTGACGAATGGTTTCTTCATGAATCTACCGTACTCTGAATTTGGAGCCAACATGTAAATAGTGCAGTATACTGGGAACATTACTCCTAGTTTCGCCACCTGTGGAAAAAAAAATATATATTATAGGCGACATAAATCTGCAGTAATATAGTTTTCGATGATTGTTGATGAAAATCCATATCTGTCGTGTTTAGCGGCCGAAAAATTACTATGGAAACTTATATCTGTCGTGTAATTTAAAAATGGAACGAACTTTTTATTTCGACCCATGGCAACCAAGGAGGTAACTTATCAAAGATTTTATTTAAATCTCGAACTGGCTCAGCAAAGCTGTTTAAAGTGAAAAAGAAATAAATGAACATATTGGCGCGAGAAATGTTATTGTTGTTCTTCATTGATTCTGGAATTTATAATTCATTTACTTAGAATTTCCGTGCATTATTTGAGAAAAGTACTATACAAGCCTTGGCCGGAGCCCGACATTGATGGACTCACATATGTGTGCCTCGGCTTCCCCTCGGCCTACATTTTCACGTTTGTCCATCAATGCCTCTGTTGTCGGCCGCTACAGTAATGTACCTTTTTTATCTGATCAAAACAGGCGTGTTTGGAATGTTAATATTTGTCATGCTTAAGTTTTAGGCATAAAATAATACCGACCTGTAGTTGTCTCACAGCACGGCAACTACGTCTTTTTACCTTGCGTTTACACCTACCTAAACAAGTTGCGAAACTTGTTTTCAACAAGTCTCGTAAAAGACTCGTCGAAAACTTGTCGTATTTAAAACACTTTGTTTCAAACATGACTTGTTATCTATGTTGTTCAGCTTTTTGACATTTTTGACAAGTGTTCTACAGGTTTTGTATACAACTAGTCTTGTCGTGGTTTTAGGTTTACACGATAAATGAAAACAGTAGAGACAACATGTTGAATACTTGTTTTATACCTTGGTGCTAACTTAGAATGGTGCAAACGTGGAATTAGCATTGATGATCACATATCGGTTACTTAATAAGTGTAAGCGATAAAATAACTACATAGAAGAATAAAAGAAAGGTAAAAAACACCTGAATGCATTGTCCAACGATGTTTTTTCTCTTGAATCCAGGTAGTCCTTCATACCATATAGCTCCTAATAATTGTTGTACGTTCGGGTGGGCTACGAACTGAAAATAAATAAATTAAGGTAAAATTAAAATAAAACGACATGATGAAACAAAGAGAACTAGGTTTATTTGTCACAGGAACACGTGCATATAAAAAGAAAAGAAAGAAAACAGATCTATAATCACAAGCACAGTACAGGGGCAGCTGGACGTCATGACTGACATGGTTTTCTACGCAGCATGATGCTGTAACGCTGTATAATATCACGCTTGTTTCCCAAGGGTTAGAAAGAGCTGTAAGTACCTGTATATATTACCTACCTAGACTCACATTTCGCCAGTAATTTTTAAGTCCTATGTAATAGGGGGCGAGCTTATTGCCACCAACCAGACACAAATCTAGACTCCAGGCAGCTATTGAGTTTATAAAAGAAAAACCCAATAACATTCACCCCCCACTCAACCGACTTCTACTCCTACTTTTTCACTGTGCACGCGGTACGGTTGTGGAATTCAATTCCGCCTGACATTAGGAACTGCCATACTGTTGGAGTATTTAAAAGTAGAGTGAAAGAGCACTATCTTTCCACTTTTTCATAATTGCATATGTATTTATTATTTGAATTACATTATATTGTTATATATTTTAGTGATATTTATTTTAGTAGTATGTATGTATGTAAGTATATTCTCATATTGTATGTTTATATTTAAATTGGAAAATTATTTAAGATTTTATGTATTTTGTTTTCCCTTCTACTCTTACACACGTTGTCTACATCTCTTTAACATACTCTCCTATCGCAGGTATGCTGGAAGAGATTTCTTTAGAAATAAGCATCACCTTTGTACGTATTTTTCTGTTCCTTTCTTCTTGTCTGTTTATATATGTGTGTACTCGTACATAAATGGTTAAATAAATAAATAAACATTTTGCCCGACCTAGAAATCGAACCCAAAAAAACTAAAAATAAAACTAAACACTCACCAAGTCCCATGTTATAAGAGTTTATTGCCAATCAGACACAAAAACCTAACTGCAGTCTACTACTGAACTATTTTTTAGGAAAAGCCATAACAGGCAATCGAATCTGAGACGCTACAGTAGCCAGTCAACCTTGTGTCTAATCGACTAACGAGGAGATTAAAAAATGTTTGCCATGAATTTGAACTAATTAAATTACTGACCTTTTAAGAACGCCAAAAATATTATTTTATGTTCAAAGCAATATTGTTTTACTTTTATTCTAAGGACAGTCCAAGGAATGTTATTATAAAAAATACCTTCGAGTTAAATATAACATACCTTAGGTAGAATGGTGGAGAAGTACTTTTGGTAATAACATTTTATTCATCTATAGAGGTATGAGGAACGGGTGTAAAGTTCACTCAATCCTCCATAGAAAAGGGAGGATCCTCCTACCAGACGGGCGTCGTGTCTGGTGGGTAACTGCCCAACGGTTGATGTTGGGATGTTGTATATATGCTAGTTGCGCGGTAAACTCTGCTTGCGCGATGCAGGATTTTCGTGACGTCAGTCTGACGCGTAGGTCGCATGTGGCGTTGTAGATGCCGCTACACATCTCTCAAATACATAGCAAACTATAGTTTTGTTTCATTTAGAAGCATTTCTTGAATTTTGTAGTTGTGAGTATCATGGATCTTTTATTATGTATGTTGACTTGAAAGCATGGCAGTTGAGTGTATGTCATGCTCATTTATATGTCTCACTGATGGTGGCACGTGTGTTGGATCATTCGGTTCCCTACAAAATGGTTGAGCTGGATGGTGCTGATCCACGCATCATGTTCGTGAATAAGAGAGACTTGTCATCTCTTAACTGCCACGGCTTATTTTTAATATTATATATATGTATTTTGAATTGTTTATTTTTTTTAATATTGTTCTCACTTATAGAAGGAACAAGAATAATGTACCCAGGATTTTGTAATATCTTGATTTAAAAGAGTGTCTTTGGAGTTTCTTGCCCTTTCTTCTCCATAGAGATCTACGTATTGAAATGGGCAACTAGTTTCAACTTTCTGACTAACTGACCGACTCTTTGACTATTCAAAAGTGCCTGTAAATGGTTTAATTGAAATAAATGCTTTGAGTTTGAGTTTGAAGTGTGGAAGAAAAGACATGTTGCACCAAACTCAACTCAGATATTTAGATTATTTTTGTTTGGAAGTATTTCAAAAAACTATTGCATTCGTAAAGGCATTGTTTGTATCTTTGTTGGACGAGTGTGAGTAAAAATTTTGTATATGTCTGGCTTGCCCTGAGGCATGCTCGCTTATATTGTTTTCACACCACCACCGGCTCGATAATTTCTAATTATATATCATGCAAACCTAATTTAAGGTAAGCCATTATACTCGTAGCCCTGGAATCTAGCCGTGCATTAATATTGTACTGAATGTCATTATTAACCGCTGGTCAATAATGTGATTCAAATTTGGAATCTTAATTTAAAATTCGTATGAACTTCAAATAAAAAAAACACTAATTCGAAATAGCGTACGTAGCGTGCGTAGTACTCGCAACCGGCGTGCGTGTATGACCAGATGCATGAACAAACGAGGCAAAAGAAGTATGTAAGGATCGTAGCAGGTGGCGTCCTGTAGTCTCTGCCTACTCCCATGGGAAGAAGGCGTGAGTTTATGTATGTGTTATTCGAAATTCGACTTTTTTTTGCAGGTTTGAAATATTGAGTATTCTCCTCGGGGATATAGGTGTCTTCGTCTTGGGCGAGATTGAATTAAGCACTACTTTATCCCCTTCGTGGATAATATTATATTTACCACGGCACGACATATACTCACATAGTTCGTGCCGATAAGTGAAGACCCTCTATATGTCGACATGCAATCACATAATCAACACTAAAATAACTCAAAGTCACACTCTAAATTGTTTAGACTACTATCCAGGTGGAAGATGAAAGAAAAGAGATGTACACTTTGTAAATAAACCATAAATACACTTGCTTGCTTCTTAGTTCCAATGTTGATTGTTTCAGAGCAGTTTTTTAGCTTTAAAACTGTGTTGAGTAGGTTTGATGATTGAATTACAGTATTAGCACAGTTTTTAATGTGGTTTTCTGTATGAAAATGTTGTTGTAACTCTCGTAAGTATTCATAAAACTGAATATCTTCAGAGGCATCGTGTCAATGAAGTAGGTAAGTGAGCAATGGGATGTTGCACCATTTTGGGAGCTCATAGATAGATAAAAGATAAATATTGTAGTCGCTTCGAAGACACATACACATTTACATATAATATAAGTTTTTTGTTTTATGATTTAATTACAGGTAGGATTATTGTAGGGCGAAGTTTCAAAAATTAAAGTTGTCATTCAAATAAGTTGTTTTTGGGTTTTAATTGGCCAGTTATTGTTCAAGTTTTTTATTTGTAATGTACGATAGGATTACAATCTTCGTGGCAGAGGTCGGTACCGTTAATTTTTTCATCATACCCACCTAAACTAAAGAAACTATATTTTTGTTTTCATGAAAGATCAAAATAATATTTCATTTGTGCAAAAATACTTATACGAGTACTAACTGAAATGAAGTCATCGGATGGCGATCTGTGAGGTATATTTAAAACAGTAAATAATGTGTTTGGTTTTAATATTTTTACTTCGAAACGGAACTGAGGTAAGTGGTCACAGCGGCGTGATTGTGGTAAAAATATTTTGTTAAAGTATGTTAAAATAACAGGTGCAGGAAATCACCGGGCAGGAATAACTTAAGAATTTCGTTGATTTTCTTGTTATTTATTTGAAGAGAAAGAAAATAGCGAGTAAAAAGAAAACAGGTAAAAGTAGGTATATGAAAAAAAAAAACAGTAAAGAGATGATTGGGTTGGTGATCTTCTTTTTGACCGATTTCAAAATAAGGAGGTTATGCGATTGGCAAGGTTTTTTTTCGTATATGTACACCGATTTCTCAGTGATTACTAGGCCAATTTACGTGTTTTATTTTATTGTTTTGTCTAGTCTTGTAAGATCTTCTTTGTCTAATATAGATCAGCGGGGTAATTGCGTACAGTAGGAATGGCTTTCATTTTGACAGTTCAACAACATTCATTGCGTTATTTACGTTATTGAGCAGACAAATTTTTGGAACATATGAAGCAATGAAATAGCAATATCCTTCAAAATTATTCAGATTGTGATTGATAGTGTGTATGCAATTAGGGTGCACATTTAATCAAATTGGTGTATACTTACGTTTCGACTTCAATTTATTGCTATTGATCATCCAATAGAACTTTTCTAACACTATCAAGGAATATGTAAGGAAGTTATTGTGTTACTAGGTTGTGTCCGCGGCTTCGCTCGCGTTAATTCAGACTTTGACTATAAATTCGGGTTATAATTCAATCATGATTCGAAAGAAACGTGGCGCCATCTATTATCATAAGAACGTTATTGTTGTTTTCCTCGGGAACAGTATTTTTTTGCGGGATGAAAGGTACCCTGAGTCCGTTTCTGTACCCCTGACAACGTATATGCAAATTTTCAGGATGATCGGTTCAGTGGTTTAGACGTAAAAAGGTAACAAAAAAACTTACTGTCGCATTTATAATATTAGTTAGGATGCGAAGAAAAGGATGGTAGCTTCGGAGTAGGGCGATGGAAAGCACTGCGGCGGTTGGGTGACAGTTGTCGGGGTCCACCTGAACATTTGGCGCGGTGTGCGAAGTACTTCGTACCTACTGTTTTTGAGAACCATCCCTAAAATTTGTTCTTAATTTAATCCAAGGTGAGTTTCCCTTTTACTTTAATTTATATTTTCAAAAAAGGTACAAAGGTATTAACTCTCTAAAAATGTACTACTTAGATTGGTTATCAAAACATTAAAAAAAAACTTTTTCTTTATTCTATGTAGGGTAACTGCTATTCATTTTCTCTCTGAGGTAATTGTACCTATACAGGGTCAAATTAAATTAGCTAGAGAAACTCTGCCGATGTGATGTGTATCAACATCTGAACACGATAAAATAAAAAAGATTTAATGTGTTTTTTTAGAGGTCTACGACCACTGATAGCTTGGTGTTTTTACTTGAAGTAAGAGTGAAGAAAATATGTTTTATCGTGCTTAGTTAGATATCGATACTAATCACGTCTGTAAAGTTTACACAAAAAAAAACTGATTTTTTAAACTGATATTTCAACTGAATACACGAACAGAGGGCGGTGACCCTACAAAAAAAAAACATCAAATTAATGTATTTTTTGTTTTATCGTGTTTAGATATCGATACCCATCACTCCTGCGGAGTTCCGCTAGCTAATTTGATTCGACCCTGTATATACTTATCTTTTTGTAAAATAGTTGACAATCATACCGCCACCTAAGGACATCTGAAATACCAGATGCATCGCAGTGCATAGCCATCCCCGAGACGAAGCTAAATCTCTCACACAAAATAATATTTTTCCAAATGCATTTCATACATGTGAGGTATTTTTATCCATTATGGCGTCCATCAGTTATTCGCGTATTTTCGTGAGAAAATATTTATTTTTCTTTTATATTTTATTTTTATATGGTGAGAGCTAGCGTACAGAGACAGAGTTTATCCCGCACCAAATAGGTACTGATCAGTCGTCGGGTTCCTGTAATGGTAGGGCCACATTATTGTTTTATTTTGTATTGCTCATCATAATAATAATCATTTATTTCTGTACATATACAATTTATGTGATACATGCTACTTAGTGTGTTTTATATAAAACAAAATGAATAACATTAAATTTTGAGTAGGTACATTATGTTTATCATTATGACGATTGGGTTAAAAAAAATTGTATTCCATCAGAGTCGCTTAGTAATAACAAGCTTTATCGGAAAGCTATACAATTTAACATGTGAACAAAATACTATTAAATTACCTACTCGTTTAGGTATTTCTTAAAAAAAAATAAGTAAAAATACCTAAACGAAAACAGGAATTTAAGAAAAATATGTAGGTGAAATTATAAATTAACACAAAAACCCAATATTATAGTCTGGATTTGTGTCTGGTTGATGGCAGTAGGCTCGCCCCCTACTGCATGGGACTTAAAAATAACTGACGAAATGTGGGTGTACACCGCTGTGTATAATATATCTAAAGAACTATAGGTAACAATAGCCTTAGACTTACTGTCAGATAGGAAACGCCGACCTCATCTAGTTTTAAAATATGATTGACGTGTAAAAGTGTTTGTACAAACCTACTTACAGAAATAAATCATTTATCATTTATCATTTACTCAGTCGCCAATTACAGGTTAACCAGCATTCTCAGAAATAGTGATAATAAAACAACCTTCGAAGAGTACAAGCGTGATGTTCAATAATAGAAAGAGAACAATAATATCTCACTTCACATATCTCGTCTAAATTCTAGAACCGCAGCCTAATCGCGTAATATACTTCATCACTTCACTTCAGTCATAATCCGATTTTTTTTTAAGGAAATTGCTAATTCATTGCTTAATATGTTTCAAAAATACCTCTGATCAAGAATGTAAATAACGTAATGAATGTTGACGAACTGTCATAATTAAAGGCATTGCCATGGTAAGTGTGTTACATAATTAGGTAGGTACCCTGCTGGTACTTCAATAGTCACATACACTACAATTCTGCCGTGCTAACGAAGAAAGCAATAACTCGATTTTGGACGATTTTGAGTTATAATATATTCGTAATCAGCGAATCGAAATCTATTAACTTTCTCTAAGTAACTTTTTATGAATCCTTCAGGAACTCGGGTTTTTCAGTAAGCAAGAATGCAATAACTTATACTTCACTATGAAAGTTCAAAACTTTGAGCACGTTTTTCTCGGAAGCGTCAAAATCGAGTTATTGCTTTCTTCGTTAGCACGGCAGAATTATTGTAATCAATATCTTTTGTTTAACCATCCGAGCACCGATAATGTGGCCCCATCCTTACACGTCTCAGGTAGTTAAGAAAACGAGAAGTGACGACACTAGCACTGGAACAGGTACTTAGATGGATATGTACTGTTAACCACGTCAGTAATAATATTTGCACTACGAAAACCGACCTTAAGACTACGGCATATTACTGCTTATAAGCGCTGGGACAGTGGAATTTTTACTATGGCCGCAGGTTGAGTGTACGTAGTTAAACTTAAGACTGGAATAATATGTTCAGATGTGGACGTAAAATGTGTATTTATATGCTTTTTTATGTTAGGATTATAAAAGTGTGCTACGTGTTTTAGTGGGAGAAAGTTTGACTTGGTATTTTAATCTGAATTTTATGTATTGAGATATTATAAACTAGCAACTCGCCCCTGCTTTGCACGGTTTTATGCGAGTTAAAAAAATATCGAGATTTCTTTATCATTAATCTGTCTAGCCTTTCCCCAACTATATTGGGGTCGGCTTCCATTCTACCTGGATGCAGCTTTAGTATATGAAGGTTTAATAGAAATGTATTCGACACATAAATCTTCCGAAATAATTTCTCTAAATGATGGTGAAAATTGCATTATAATTCGTGGCGCAGTTTAAAAGAACAACCTGTTCTCACAGACTGGCACGACGCGACAGTGCGACACAAAGATACCGCGTGTTGCGCCACGAGCGGTGCCTTTGTGTCGCGCTGTCGCGTCGCATCTGTTTGCGGGAGCCTTAAAGCGACTTTCATTTATAATATGTACGTATATATTATGTAGAAATAGAAGCTGCGTCGGTAAATATATATATCATCCCAGCGCTGATTTGCTGGATTAGTTTTCTCCTCTTCCTATCGTTATTTCTCTTGACTAAGTTTATTTTCGTTATATGTATGTATGTATGTATCTATGTATTAGTATTTATTATTTTTCAAGTTATCTATCCCTTATGTTGCACCTGCCATGTTTTGTCTCTGCATCACCCTAAGGTTGACTGGTAGAAAATGCCTCAGGCATTAAGTCCGCCTTTGTACAGTATTTTTTTTTTACTTGTGCATAAAGTTTTAATAAATAATAAATAAATAAATAAATATTAACAAAACGAATGTGGTTTTTTAATATTTTATAAGTCCAGTAAAATATTAAAAGACCACATTAACGGGTTGGACTTAAAATTGCTTTTAGAAACAAGTAGACCGTGTCTATAATCGTTGAGCTCCTTAAGTACTGAGTTGAGCTGTACGATTACTGAGAAATGCGTGCACTGACTGGACGGGTCCACTCGATCTGTGTAGTTCTTTCCACAATATTTTCTTTATTTCCACTTCAAGACCAACATCTGTGTAGCTCTGCGGATTAATTGCGTAACACACTAACAGTAGGAATGGCTTCCATTCTGACAGTTCAACAACACTCATTGAAAGAAAGAAAGAAAGAAAGAAAAAGTATTTGCATTGCGTTATTTACATAGTGATTGATAGTGTGTTACACAATAAGGGTGCTGGCTTGTACAAGCAGTTCCTGTACTTTCACAAGAGAAAGAGAGAAGTATTCAAGTTTTATTCGCGTTATGTTACATACAATCTAGGTAAGACTTACCATCTTCTGCTTATACTTGATAGCCAGCTTCAACCTGCCGAGGGTCTGTCGTTCCCCTGGCTCCCAGCAGTCAATGTCCCAGGGGTTGTAGTTCAGCATGATCTCCAGTTCCTTGGAAGTCCTCGTGTGGTCCAGTAAGGAGGTCGCGAATTCTTGGGTTTGTGTGCGTAAAGCCTGGGTTGCGAAATAAAAAAAACATTCTGAAGTCACATAACACATAACATCACACTTTTAATCCTCGAAAGGTTATACAGAAGTGTACGTATGGTACACGGTGTTCTAAAGAGCGGTCTTATCGCTAAAGGCGATCTTTTAAAGAAAATCTTTGGATGGAATAAAGGGATAAGGAGAGACAATACTGCAAGTAGACCAAAAAGCCACATGTCTCAATAGAGTTAACTCTATTGAGACATGTGGCTTTTTGGTCTACTTAACTAGAACGAGGTTCTAGTTAACTAGAACCTCGTCCTAATAGAACACCATAGGTAAGACTATTTGGCAAAAAACGACTTCAGTCATGACATAGCTGGCGCAATGTGGGTGTACGGTAATTACCTATGGTGTTCTATTAGGAGGAGGTTCTAGTTAAGTCTATTGAAACTTCTGGCTTTTTGACCTACTTGCAGTATTGTCTCTCCTTCTCCCTTTATTCCATCCAAAGATTGTTTTTATAAGATCGCTTTTAGCGAAAAGACCGCCCTTTGTGTCACCCTATGTAATATTGCTACTTACATTTATATCTGTAATTCATATTATTATTGTATAATAATGAATAATATAATATATAATAATTCAGTATGCGAATACTCTTTATTGTACACAATAAAGAGTATTCGCATTATTCGTGTTATTGTTTTCGCATATCTCGGGACCAGAGGGTCTCCAACCTTTGGTAATACGAGGGGCCAAAGCCGACTCGCAGAGGCCCGATAAACTCTATAAATAAAGGAAATGAAGCATCAACTGACGATTATCCCAGTATGCACTGTGTACCTAAGTGCACCTAAGGCCAACCCCCGGTTGGTATAGGAATATTGCTGCAGATGGAACCTAACAAAGAAGACTATGGGTTTGGGTGACTATTAATGGATTAGTTACCTAGGACTATGGAAGGACTATGGCCCCTGCATTTGTGGGCATATCACCCCTTGCTATAAAATAGCAGAGGGTGACATGCACACTCAATAATGGCCCCCGGAAACGGTCGCTAGCACATAGTGATGTAGCGACAAGGGAACAACATATCCTGAGGTGCTTGAGGAGTGGCGAGGTATTTAACGGCTTTCAGAACAATCCCGGAAATACGGTCAAGATTCTTAACAGCTACTGGAATGCTCCAAGCACGTTTGCTCTTGCGAATCTCCATTCAAGCCGGCCAACAAAAGCAAGAGAGAGGTGGGAGCTCTGTTCCTGGTCAGTGTTCACTCGAGCCAAAGGAAAACCGAGGAGGGCAGAGACTTCTCCCAGGAGATATGGTCCGTCGGTGGGGTCACTACTGCCCAACAGCTCACCACATACTCCTCTGAGGGTTTATGTATGTCTCTTGGTCTGGTTATTCACCCCAGACTGGTTTCGGAAAAGTAAACTCTACCGGCACAGACCTAGAGCACAAAGGAGCTGAGAATTGAATAGAATACTTGGCTGGCGAGCCAAGTATTCTATTTAATTCTTCGTGGTCATCCAAGGAAGTATTGCCACTATTTCAACGCCTACGCAGGCTTGCTGCGTTCCGGTTTGAACTGGTAAGTGCATGTAGTGGCATACCGGCGTAATAATAGAGCAATTATTATGATCCTTCATTTGAACGGTCATTGAGAACCAACCTTCGGTTTATGAGGCGCTTAGAAAAGTTATCAACGTTTCATTTGGGCCACATCTGCCCTTGAATATGCAGAAGTTAACGATCCTACTAACGTAAATCTGATACTGACTTCGTTTAAGCGATTATAATATGGTGATGTTGCAGGTAGTGTTTTGCCCTAAACGCCATTTTGAGATCAAAATGCTACATGCTGGAAACATCATCATTTATAATCGTTTCTAAATGGAACTTTTGAAGTCGCCACTAACTTGAACTTTTGAAGTCGCCACGAACTTGAACTTTTGAAGTCGACACTAACTTGAACTTTTGAAGTCGCCACTGACTTGAACTTTTGAAGTGAAGAAGTTTACAGATTAACACCACTAGGTACTAGGTATAGGTAGTTCTTCTTTTTGAGTTATTATATCTTATGCTATTTTATCCTATCTTATTTTATCTTATCTTTTACTAGCGATTCGCCCCTGTTCTGCTTCGCACGGTTTATACGACTAGAAAAATACATCAAGATGTCTTTGTTAACTCAACTTTAATTTTAACATATTAAACATATAAATCTTCTGGAATAAATTCTCTAAATGATGGTGAAATCCGCACCAAAGCCGTTACGTATTTTAGAAGATAAATATATTGTATAGATATAATTTTTGACCCGAAAGTACACACTATAGCAGTATACAACAGACCACTTACCTTATACTCAACCCTAAACTCCGTTTCCATCCTGCTCAGCCTACCCAGTTCCCAGGACAGCTGGAAGGCAGTCAGTAGGGGATCAGCAGAAGATAAGGCGATGAGTGACGGCGACGACAGGGCTCGGTATGCGTTGATGCGCGCTTGGGAGTGACGGAGGGAATCCTCTTGAGAAGATTTGACGCACTCGTCGCAACCGCATCTGGGTGATAAAAATAATAGAAGTCTGATTATTCTATTTTATTTTTTGTGAAGTGAAAGCTTTTTTAGGCGCGTTGGGCGATTTTAGTTAGGGAAAATAAAACTTGTGGGTTCGCGTCACCGATATGCAAGTGTTTAAAGTAGCTATGCATAGTTTTAGACTTTCACTTTTGTCGGCAGTCCCAATGTTTTTTTTTTTATTATGCGTTAAAAATTTAGTTAGCCAAGTCTAGTAGAATTTTTAGAGACCTAGAAAGCTATAATTTGGCATGGATATTCATATTTATCACACGGACGAGGTGGTAAAATAAAATCATGAAAAAACAATTTTTTTTGGGTAAAAATAACATCCCCACTTTACGTGTACAGGAGGTCCTGTACAAGTAATTTAGCTAGCAGGGGGGGGGCTGCTAGCTAAATGGTTTCTTTTGGATATGTGAAAAAATTCGCGGCAGTATTATAAATCACGAAATTAAAAGTAAAACTATCACAGCTAAGTAGGCTTTACATGTTTATAAGTAATAGTCAACAAACTTACATTTGCAGTTGGAACGTATGAGAGAACATGTTTTGCAACTACAATGTTAAGTTTGTTCTTGGGATAAATTCATTCCAACTACGGAACCCTTCATTGTGCGTGGACCGACACGCACTTGGCCGGTTTATTTTAAATAAATGGGCATCTTTTAGGTTTTCTGGCCTTTTCTCAAAGTTGGTCGCATTAACTAAGTAAAATTATTTGAGGTTCACAGAAAGAGATACATTTATTATATTAGAGTGTACATTAATATTTTTAGGACATTAAAATGGGAATTGTTTGGGGTACGATTAAATACTTAGTAAATCATAACGAAGTACTCTACCTACTTGACGTCGTGTGGCACAGGCAACGTGGCCCCTCTGTCCAGCAGGATCTTGAGGATCTCGTAGTGGTTCCTGTGGGCAGCCAGGATGAGGGGCGTGATGTCTGGTGTGAAAGTCGCTGATGATGGGTCTACGGACTCCCAGCTCTGGTGGAAGAAAATATTGAATCAACCAATAATAACAAATATTGATAGTAATATAAATCTTTTATCGCCGTCAAAATCACCAAGATGGGAAATTCGCTTCATAATCAGCCTATAACGTTTCCACTGCTGTGACACAGGCCTCCTCTCTGTGAGAGGGAGTGGACCATAATCCACTACAAGGGCCCAGTGCGGGTTGGTCAAAATGACAAAAATCGTATTTTTATTGAACAAATGACCATAAAAAAACATTAAAATTGATTGGTTTTAATTGTACTTCACTTGAACAGTAAACTAAATTCATTATTATTTGAAAATATACATACTGAAAGTTATTTCGGAAACGCGTGGAGTTTCTTGCCCATTCTTCTCCATACGAAACTACCTTTTGGAAGGGGCAACTAGAATCAATTCTATTTTTTTTTGTAAACTTTGACGTTCAAAAGTGCCTTTTATGTGCCTATTTGAAATAAATGATTTGACTTTGACTTTGCGTCCAAAAGTCTATCTAGTAAATTTAAATTTCGCACCTCGGTGGTTTTGACCACATACCTACATAAATTCACGCCTTGTTCCCATGGGGGAAGGCAACACCTATAGAAAGCCACCTGCTTTCCTTTTGCTCCTCTCCTTATTATATGGGACTTAAACATAACTGACGAAATGTAGGTCGACTTCTATCTATCCATTCAAAGAAAATAGGCGTTATGTTATGTTAAATACCTATAAAAGAAATGTATGTTATTTTTTTCGTAAAACTGTGGCAATAGAACCATGAAAACTTGAAAATTTACTGACAACTTTTGAATTGCTTTCAAGTCAAAAGTTGTCAGTAAATTTTCAAGTTTTCATGGTTCTATTATATTATAAATCCCCTTTGGGATTTGAGGCAAATAATGACCACGTTCAGCCATCCCGTATTTAGCACTATTATAATGCACTAGCTTCTGCCCGCCACTTCGTTCGCATGGAAGTCGTAAGATACACAATATACTAAAATACCGCCATAATCATCATCAACCACATTTTTATAAAACTTCTCGGCCTTCAACCCACCGCGTCGCATCGCATCGCCCGCGCTATTACTTCTTTCTCTTAGCGTTTTTTCTGACTATTTTTTTTTTCTCGACTCCTAAGTGAACCTTCCTCAAGAACTGGGCTATGAAATGTAAATATATTTTTTTGAAATCCGAATAGCAAGCAGTTCCAGAGATTAGCGCGTTCAAACAAAAAAACTCTTCAGCTTTATTCTGCCCGCGACTTCGTCCGCGTGTAATTTCTTGTTCCCCTGACCCACCCCGTCGCATCGCATCGCCTGCCCGCACCATGCTATTACTTCGGCGCGCTTGTATCATCAATATTATGTGCGAAATGTATCATTGTCGCCAGCGCTTAGTTTTTATTATATTCCAGTAATAGTAGGAAAGCAAAGTATCCTGGCGAATCCCGGTGCTTTCGGCAAAAGTATAAAAAAATTACATCCTATAAGGGGTTTTTACTCGCATAGAGCTCCTTGCTAAAGTTGTCACTACACTGAAGACTAGACTGTAGGCCAAACCGAAGACCCGCAGCCCTCCATAATTGCGTAACACACTTTTTCAATCACAATCCGAGAGTTTTGAAGGAGATTGCTTATCCATTGCTTCATAGGTTAACAAAATTTGTCTGCTCAACAACATAAATAGCGCAATCGACGTGGGTGGACTGTCAAAATGACACCCATTGCGATCTATTGTAATTCTTTTATGTGTGTTGCGGAATTACCTACCCCGGAGCGGAGGGCGTAATTGAGCCGAGAGTGCAACGACAAAATGCTCCCGCGGTTCATTGATAAATGAAGTTAGATTACTTACGTAAGGTTCTCCTGGCACGTGGTTGTCTTCTTCCCATTGCAGGAGTAGTTCCACAGCCTCCACGTACTCTTCTTTAATGGCGTGGAGAAGAGCGTCCTGAGAACAAAGTAACACGAAAATTTCAGCTAGTCTAAATTGAAATCACATTTCCAATCTGACTTCCAAACGCACTGCAGGATACCATCCGACCTTAGTTCATATCCCATCATCATCAAATTATAGTAGTCCACTGCTGGACATAGGCCTGTCCAATAGTACGCCATTTTGCTCGATCTTCGTTCACCCTCATGCAGCTGCTACCAGCCACCCTGCCAAGGTCGTCACTCCATCTAGCCTGAGGGCGTCCTACCCTACGCTGGCGAATACTCTTGTTGTATTGCTATAGGTACCTAATACGCTTTGGAATGGGCAGATAGCTTTATCTTTCTGACTGACCGACCCCTTGACAATTCAAAAGTGCCTGTAATTGGTTTATTTCAAATAAATGCTTTGAGTTTGAGTTTGAGTTTATTGATATTCCGACGGGTCTCATTTAGCGCTTTTTCTCAACTATCATTACGCGTACAACTAAAGCGTGGAACTATCTGCTAGCATCAATTTTCCCTAACATCTATAATATAAACCCGTAAATCTTCAAAGCATAGTGAATGGACACGCACACATAACATTTATAAAATTTCGACATTTTCTTTACAGGGTGGCGATTTATTCACCTGCATCCGTTAAGGGGTGATTCTACACGTCATTCTAAACAAATTTTGCTATGAAACTCAAACACGAATTGTAAAAAAAAAAACTTTTCATACATGCATCGAATAGTTTGTCTGCTGTTGTATAGGAATTCGCTTTGTTTTTTTTTTCACGAATCCGATTATAGTTTCGTAGCGAAAGATGTTTACGGCGAGGTTGCAGAACCTTTTAACTTTCTTAAACCTCTGTAAATCTAGCCAAAGGTAAATCTAGCGCAAAAATCTACCCAAATATAAATGTAGCGCAAAAAAGTATTTTAGGAAAATTGAACATGCTGTCAAATGATGTGAGAAGACAGAAACATTATTTATATTAACAGGCTCGATTAAAAAAATCATAAAGTTGACACCAAATCGCTATTTAAAACGTTTACCTTGAAGAGTTTCCATCACGAAACCATGTAAAAGTTATATCAAAAGATAAGGCTTTTGTTTTTTAGGGCATGTTAAGAATACATTTTATAATTTCGTTATTATTTTTAAAATATATACTAAATCTAGCAGTTCAAGCGCTCGCTCCGGCCGGCCAGTTCCCGCCGAGACACACAACAAGACACACCGCACTACAAGAGGGCCTTAAAATGACGGGTAGACACAACCCCTTGACGGATGCAGGTGACTAAATCGCCACCCTGTATTTGTAAAATGTACAACAATCATACAGTCTACATGTAATGTATATGGTTTACATAATAAAGAGTTTTCTAAATTCTACTAGCTTTTGCCCGCAGTTTGGCCTGCGTTTATGTCGGATATCATCCCACGGGAGCGTACTACACTACCCGGATAAAAGTATCCTAAGTCCTAACCCAAGTCATGACCTATCCGTATACGATTTTAATGAAATAAAGACTATATGTTACCTCAAGATACAGACTATGACATATATTTCCAATCCCTTAAATCTCTTAAAAAGAGGTACTACACAAAATTTTTAATATTACATGTGAATTTTAAAATCGTCCCCTGTTGTCCCATGGGGGGTGATTTTACAAAAACGCTGTAAGATGTAATTCTTTATTTCTTATCAAAAGCATTAAATTGAATTTTCATATGCTTAACTTAAGAAATGCTGGTTTCCCATACAAACTTTCATCCCCAATAGGATTATTTTGAAAAAAAAGTAGCTTTCCCAGGATGCCATGTAGATATCACGTTGCAAAATTTTGTCGAAATCTGTTCAGTGGTTTAGGCGTGACAAGGTAGCAGACAGACAGACAGTCAGTCAGACAGACAGTCAGTCAGAGATACTTTCGAATTAATAAATTAGTATGTATTCTATCTTTTGAGAACGATCTTTCAATCATAGACCTCAATCATCAATTTCCACCAGGCGAGATCAATGACAAGACCGGACCAATTAACAAAAATGAATATTACTTAATAACGAACAAATACAAGCCATAGACACGGTTTGTAACCAGCCCTTACTTTTAATTCCCTTCATTCATTGTTAACAACAATACATAAGCTGCCATTATACCACATTGTACCACATTGTACCACATTGTACCACATTGTACCACATTGTACCACATTGTATCACATTGTACCACATTGTACCACATGGTAACACATTGTACCACATTGTACTACATTGTACTACATTGTACTACATTATAAACTATTACTTATTAGAAAAAATTTGACCCTTCCCAAAATTATTTGAATATAAAAGCTTTTTGTCAGATACATTGTAACGTCAACTCCATTGTAATGAACTAAATTGAACTTCTGTTTAGATCAACTTTGACCCTTCTATACAGAGAATTTTGGTAAAAGAAAAAGCCATTGTATTGAAACACAGCATGTTAAACAAACACTTTATTGTATTTGAATGTTCTTAAACGTGCTTCCAAAACTTTAATAAATCAGTTATACCATCAGACTTCGTGTGTTTCACTTGTGTTTCAAAACCCCGAATCATTATGCCTGTAACATTGGCGCAGTCGGTATAATCAGTACGCCCGTGACAGGTTCAGTCAGCAAAAATTATTTCAGTTGATTTAAACAAATTCAAGGACACTTCTTGCTATCGTACACCTGTTCCTATGAACATAAACCCGCCGGAGCAATTGGCCAGATTCGCAACTGGACAGATTTTCAGCTGGACAGATTAGCAACTGGACAGAAAGTGAACGTCCATTACATAATTGAAGTGGATGAGTTATTAAATTGGTCTTAGTAATGTTTTAGTAATTTATTTATTAAGCATTTGTGGCTTAAATACAAAAGTATTCGTCTTCTTAGCGTGTCGATGGCAATCTAAATGGACTTGGCCTAGAAATCGACTACGTGTTTGGCACCTTCAGTAGCGTCTATCAGTTCCTGTTACAGGACACGCTGCCGCGCTGGTCACGATATGAAGTGTCCCATCGTTTGCGGAACAGCACCATATGTACACTCCAAGGCGGAGTCACCTATGAATCTCCACCTGAACAGGTTTTCCTAGCTTCGGCCAATCTGTGGTCGGATTCAGAATTTTTTGCTAACCGATGTCCCACTGCTTGGCAAAGTCCTCCATACTTTTCCAAAGCAAAGCCACATGGTGCGATTTAATAGGCCCTGGCATACCATAAGTTGAAGCAACATTATAAGTTGCACACCATTTAGATAAATATATGCAAGTCATTTGTTGCTTCAATTTAATTGTGTGCTACAGGTAGGGTTGTCAACCATACTTTATAATAACGTATTCTGCTTTATTTTCGATCAATATACGTTATACTTTAGCATAAAAATAACGTATACGAAAATACTTTATTTCTAATCTTTACTGTGATGCGTAAAACGACACTTATACGGGTAATTTAATTACTGAACTATTTGCCGATACTGATGAGTCAAAAAAGAAAATCTATTATTATTGATAAAGAATTTTCAGAGAAAATACTGTTGATAAATGGCAATATCTGATACCTAAACAAATGAACAAAAAACATTTTTTATTCATTCTCTTCCTGCCACTTCAGCTATCATTGAGTTTTTTCGGTAGCGAATCTGAAGCGACAAGAAGACAGAAACAGATCGTCCATAAAACGATTTAAGCATTTATTTAAATCTAAATTTTGGTTAAGAAAAACAAAAAATTGTTAGTGTTTGCTTAAAGCACCCATAAGTTTGAAAAATACTTTATTTTTCTTCCAAATACTTTTTTGTTCCTATTCAAAGAATTTTATACGTTATTTATTCTGAAAAAAAGTTGGCAACCCTAGCTACAGGCAAGAAACTTGCATTGTGTATATGGGTCTTACATTATTCAACAGATCAAAATGGGAGATTTTGGCTTTTACAATATTTCAAAATTATTGTGTTAATAGGTGTGTGGGCAGACCAAATGGTAGACAAGTCGAATCATCTGCGGGTGTACAGAGCCTACAACGTTCTCACATTCGCAAAATTGAAAATAACGGTAAAAGGTAAATTAAATAATAAAAATAAAACCCTGCGGGGTAATTACGTAAAACACTAACAGTAGGAATGGGTTTCATTTTGACAGTTCAACAACATTCATTGCGTTATTTCTGCTGTTGACCAGACAAATTTTTCGAACATACGAAGCAATGTATTATCAATAGGCTTCAAAATGATTCAGATTGTGATAGATAGTGTGTTACGTAATTAGGGCGCTGTTTAAACCAAATGACACTATTGCCATTTGAATGGATATCATGCCCACAATAACCACTAATTAAGAGTTGACATTAGAATTGTAGGTAGAGCTTTTCTATTCTGAAAAGACGCGCCCCACTACCACATTTACGCACACAAGCAAATATCAAATATGGACGCCATACACCTAAAAACACCATTGTAATTGGTCATACAGTTGCCGGTTAGACTCCAACTTAGGAGCACAGGATTTGTTGTCCAACTAGTCATAATTGTTTTGAACGCACGAGAGAGCGGACATCTTGTTCCATACAATGACCCAGAGCGCTACTTAGTAAGCCACCCAAACACAATAAATAATAAAATAAAATAATGGAAAGATTATGTCATAGAAGCATGCAAAAAATAAATAAACAAGAACATCGTAAATTGGGAACAGTTAATAGACAATTACATAATTATGTCAGAAGCAGGTGCAAAAGGAATCTCCAAAATAAAGTTCAAAAGCGCTCGAATTACGACTTCAAAGGAAAAAATAACCATCTAGTAACAAAGCAGTTTTTATCTCCTTCTCATTTAAAGTAATTTAATTTGTAATTGAAGCTTTGTTGCTAACGTAATAGTAAATTAGAGGTACCTTGGTCGGGACCACCTCGTTGGGAGAGGTTGCAAGTACAACGTTGCGCGTAGGTTCGATTTCAGGGTTTGACAAAGTGTTATTGGGTTATTCCAATAGGAAATCAACTGAGATTTCCATTTTGGAGTCCGGATTTGTGCCCGGTTGATGGCAGTAGGTTTGTCCCTTATTTTACGACGGACTTAAACATACCAGCGAGATAATTGCGTAGCACACTAACAGTAGGAATAGCTTTCATTTTGACAGTTCAAAAACATTCATTGCGTTATTTACGTTGGTGAGCAGACGAATTTTTCGAATATATATAGCAATGGATTAGCAATATCCTTCAAAATGATTCAGATTGTGATTGATAGTGTGTTACACAATTAAGGTGCTGATTGACGAAATATGGGTGAAGGTGTTAATAATGTATTTTTCTGTCTACCACTTCTGAGAGTACAGGCGTGATGCTATGTTAACCTGAGGGCCTGGGCCGGCAGTCTCGACATAGATAGCGACAAAATCGGTCGCTAAGTCGTTTCGATGTCAAATTTCTTTAATAGATTTTCAACCTTATACTTTGGAAATAAAGTTGAAAATCTATTAAAGGAATTTGACATCAATACGACTTAGCGACAGATTTTTGTCGCTATCGAATGTCGAGACTGCAGGGCCTGCCTAGACAAAGTAACATTCTAGCAGCAATAAAGATGGTGGAAGCTACCGAAAAGTTTATGTCAATCTGGTTGAAAGTCGTTGTAGAAATTATTATCCACCAAAAACATAAATGTGAAAATGGGCGCCAAGTTCAATATTAAGAATATGCTTGGTGGTCGACTTCGCCGACAGAAGAATTGAGATCTTAATGGATGACAAGTTTTATAGATAATTCTGAAATTCATTTATAAGAACAATATTCAAAAATAAATTTAAAACACAATTTCTTGTTTTTTTTTTTGTGCTGCTATGATGATTGCTATTTCAAAATATAACTTCTTAAATTTGAACAGTTGAATTATTTACACAAAGCAGATAACTTAGGATATAATTGAAGCTCAAGATTTAACTGGCGTCGCGTCGCACGGTGGGCTGAAAATCGCCTTTCATAGAGATAGAGACTTGAATTTTGAAGGGTCCTTTTTTTGGCAAGAAATTGATGCTGCTGATCATAAGTATACTATAAAATTTCGTATGAGGCAATTGCGTGTACAAATGAAGAAGATGTCATTTTTTTAAGAAAAATTTGTATGGCACTGGCATGAAAAATGAGGCTATCTCTGGAATCATAAAGTTGGCCATTATATCCTTACACACAGATATAGTACTATTTATTTGTAATTTTTTGACATACTTCGTATTGCGGCACAATTTGCGATTTTTTAATTAAAATTTCAAAAATTAAAAAATAAGATTATGTTGATGATTCATTTGAATGCTTAAATGCTAGTTTACAATATTTTTTTATACCATAGGCCAAAACATCCTAAGAAATCACAAAAGTTCGTTTTTATACCTATGCGGGATATCTCCTATTCATTTCAGCCCACCGTGCGTCGCCTGTTCCTTTTTCTTTGAACTTGGCTTGACACGCTACCGCGTGTCTCGATGAAATGCTTGAAAAGTGATTGCCACTTGTCTAGGCTCTCTGGTTCGACTTTCATGTTTTTATACCCACATACTTGTCGGTAACATCGGTCTTGTTTCAACCGATAATTTACTAATTATTTTTAAATAATAACTATGGAACAAGTTCATAATTATGATATCATAATGAAAGAAGATAATTTAATAAGATTAACTTGCTTACACGCCCTAATGGCGATGTTTTCTAACATAACATCAAGGAATGTTTTACCCGAAGTAGGTATATTGGTAGGTACACCCACGTTTCGCCAGTTATGTTATAAACTTTATAAGTTATATGTAAGTAGGTATCTACATTCAGCATTTGTAGCATGGCCACTATAGAAACAGAAGGAACGGAAGATAAAATGAATGAGTAGGAAGATTACTACGGCGCGAAGTCAAAATTCAAAAAAAATAATGAGATTTTGTTAAGAAAGTGATTTGTCTTTCTTCATAAAGTAGAGATAGAAGTGGTCACGCTACGCATTTGGGCCGTTTCATAGCCATTTCATACAAATTTCGAAGAATAACAGTTATGATTAGAATATACGGAGATTTTAAGTTGGTAGTCAATTAGCTTAACAATTCATTTCTCTGACTTTATTAGGGGCCAGCCTCGGGATGTTAGAGAATATTTCCTATTGAAAAAAACGTCCAAGTTAAACCTAATTTATTGACGACTGATGTGTATTTTTTTATTTCGGCATCATAATCATTCTCGTGCCCTACCACGAACTCTTTATCCACATTTATTATTCTATGCTTCTATTATCATTTATCTCAGTATTCACCTCCATTCTAGCAGCTTTTTTTCGGGGTTATTGTCCTCGTACAGAACAATTTTTTCCTATATTATTGTTTTTATTTTTCGCTTGGGTTCATAATCATAATATTAAGTTTGTGTAAATTATCTTCCTGTGCGAGTCCCAATAAATACTTTTTATTTCTGTATTTCTTTCCCCAGCATTGGTCTTCATCTACAGTTACTCTCATAGCCACCTTCATACTAAAAAATGTCCTCACATTTAAGTTTCAGTCCAACCAGTTGGAGTTATTTATTTAATCATATATAAAAAAAGTTCAATCATATTCTGAAGAGGTAGGCAAGGTTTCTACCCTGCCAGTTCCCTAATATATTATTAGATCTTGCAAAGTTACCAAGGCCCAACCAAGCTAAATTCTTCGTGGACCTCAACAGTAATTGGAATTCCTTAGAAAGTTCAACGTATCCGTATCCGAGTATATTTGCATTCCAGTAATACACGTGGGTATTTATATTTTGGTTTGATCACTGGACGTAAAGGCAAGAGCCTCGCCCATACCTTTACGTTCTGGCGAAATATACTATTATACTTCTGCCTAAAACTATGAGGTATACTTACATACGTAATATACGTAATGTTATGTTAAACCACATTAACTTATGTAATATTACGTACGTAATTTTATGATAGAGATACAGAGTGTAAAGTTCACCCATTCTCCATAGAAAAGGGAGGATCCTCCGACCAGACGGGTGTTGTGTCTAGTGGGATACCGCCCGACTATTGATGTCGGGACGTTGAATGTAATGCTAGGCGCGCGGTAAATTCTGCTTGCGCGATGTCAGTGTGATGCGTAGTTCGCATGTGGCGATATAGATGCCGCTACATTATGTTAATGTACTTTCAAACAATTAATATCAATTGTCGAAATTTAATTGACCGATTGCATGGCCTTTTCTGGTAATGGAGAAGGAATTAACATTGAAACTGACAATTACCTTGCTTGGTCTCTGCATATTTAGTTATTTTAGGCAGATTTTTTTATGTCAACCTATTCCCACTTTCGACAGTATGGTTTCCTACACTGCAGGGCCCTAATTCACTGTGACCACTTAACGGTTCCATACTTCTAAACCACGTCATGTCCTTATCTAACCACGACATCTGCTAACAACGTATTATCTATGATAAAATAAACGAAACTGTTTCTACAAGACACGATATTGACGTGATAAGATTACGCGGGGAATAATAATTGCAATACCGAATTGGGGCCCACGTCAATTCTAAGACGAAATAATGTTGTATAAAAATGTGAATCTCTGGAATTTTCTTCCATGGATACCATCGATGGTTACATGGATATTTCCATACCAAAAGTTATTCATAATGTATTTATGGATACCTTTAGACCCTTTTGATTTTTACCTTGTAAATCCGTCACCATCCTATACAAAAATCCATTAGACCAAATGCTCGAAACCAATAAATCTGAATCTTCCTCCATATTTCCAAATCTTTCAAACTTCTGAATGTTTACCTATATTTCTCCGTCTGTTTCGGGATGACCCGAATGATTTAGGTGTAGTAATAACCTGTGTTTTTTTAGATCGTAAAACTCTCGTCTAAAATCTGCACGATTGATATTACTTTAGAGTTATGTGTAGTTTCTATGATCAGTTGTAAATGTTTTTACGTGCTAAATTATGAGCGAACGAGATATTTATTTTGGAAGAACTCCTGTGTGGTGGTTATAACTGGGAAACTGCTGTGTGACGTTTCTGTAGCTCGTCAGGGTTGGACCTTATTCTTCAAACTAAGATGGCTTCTTTGCAATCATGAGTAAAAGATCCGCATCACTGCTATGTCGGGAGCGAGACAGCGACAAAAGTCTCCTGAGCATTGTTGCTAGTAAGACTGAAGAACCCCTGATGGGGCACCTCTGCGCAGTATACGATTGTATTGTCACCAGGTGTCTCCAGAAGATGGTATGACAGGTATATGATTCCTTAAATTATTTTGTATTACTGTTGTTGTTCCTAATTTGTTTATGTTTGTGTCTTAGTTAATTATACTAAAGATGAATAAATAAACGAGTCTGTCTTTGCATAGCTTAAAACTGAATAAATTTTCACCTTAAAACAAAAAGCGTGCGCAAAGAGCGCGAAATGGCTGAAATATGTATTTTTTTATGTTTTCAATATATCCGCCATTTTGAAAAATTTCGGAAAGTAGAATCGACAAAAATATTCCATATGATTATCGCACCTGCTAACAAAATTTCACGAGAATCGGTTGACAAATGCGACCTATAGAGGAGAACAGCCGGACATCCGGACATACGAAAGCATTTTTGCCCAAGCTGAAACAGAGACGCTTCGCGCTCGCTCGGTCAATAAATAATAAATAACGGTTTGAACTTTAGATAAGGTAGATATCATATTTTTTAAAGTTGTTGCCACGCCTAAAGGGATTATCCAGTATGGTGGGGTTACAGACACAAACCTCAAATGCACAAGCACCATGACTAGCCAATATTCAACGTATTTTGATGTAAGTATATCCAGTGCACCCTGCTAACATTTGCTAGTTGACTTATTTTTTGACCATGAAATAGTTTAGCTACAGTCGATAGCTAAATGACGAGACAATAAATACCAGTAATAATTGTAAAATTAACTTATTTATTTTTACAAAAAATATTATATTCTTCAAGTTCATTTTGCCGCTTTCATAAAATAAGTTACCCAAGTAAGAAATAAAATTATACTCGTATGCGGTCGCGTCGACCACGTAACTCAATTATCCCGGTTATGTCGCCAACTGGGTAAAAGTTCTCTGTCCGTCATGTATAAAGTAAATATTTAACCTTTTGTCTATATTAAGTCTTTTGTATATATTAAGACCGTTTTTATGGACTTAAGGATAATTTAGGTATTTTATAAGTAGTATAGAAAAGTGCATTCAGCCGTTGACAACTGTTTGCAAATATTGCTGATATTTTATTTAAAGTAGATTTGTAAAATGCAAGGACTGTGTTAAATACTCTATATTTCTCTGTTTGAGAAGACGGGCTCTTATGGGGTTTGATGCCCGTAAAAAGATATCATGTGGTGGTTCCAACCAGAGGGGTAGTTCCCGTATTTTTTAGAACGTTCGATCTCATTCTCAATCTGACAAAAGCACCTCGAATATACCTAAATTTTTGTAATTTTTTTGACATTGGTTGTCGCCGAGATCAGATTCCGACTAGGTTTAGATTTTTTTTTAGGGTTACGTACCCCAAGGGTGTCAATGGGACCCTATTACTTAGCTTCCGCTGTCGGACCGTCCTTCTGTCTGTCCGTCTGTCTGTCATTGGGCTGTATCTCATGATTCGTAATAGTCACAGAGTATGTATTTCTATGAGTTGTGTATCAGATGATGCTTGCCAGGGCCAGTTGAGGTTCCAGTGAGTCGGAACCGGGTGCCGCATAGTTCACGGTGAGTCGGAACTGTCTGCGGTGATCCCCCAGTGAGTCAGGGTGGCGCTGCTTTGTGCTCCACTGCGTCGCATGTGGTAGCGCGCCGGTTTGAGGCTGACCGCTGGTTTCGACCAGGAGTGGGTTTAGGGGTTCTGCTTGTGGACCGGCCGAGAGTGCAGTGTGCTCTGCCAAGGTTGCTGATGAGGCTGAGGGTGACGACCACGCATGCGCTTGCGCTGCACGCTGGTGGTCAGGATACCGCGTGTGACATGCCGCTCTAAAGCTTGCGGAAGTGATGACGTCACTCTGATGTAGTTGCACGAAGGCTGCGATGACGTTCATGTTCGGGGTCACCAGTATAGAGGTATGAGGAACAGGGTGTAAAGTTCACTCATACCTCCATAGAAAAGGGAGGATCCTCCGGCCCGACGTTTGATATCGGGACGTTGTATATATCGACGGTAAAAATAACCATTAATAAATAAAATTGTTCGAAATATTAAAAAAAAACTTATTTAAACAGCTCTGCTGAATAATTGGCCTAATGCCGCTACATTTGTTTTTCCTTTTCACCGTCGATATGCTGGTTGCGCGGTAAACTCTGCTTGCGCAATGCAGGATTTTGCGCGACGTCAGTGTGTCGCGTAGCTCGCATGTGGCGATGTAGATACCACTACAGCAGGAATTAGCCTTCAGAACATATTTTTTTTTTATCGATTTTGAAAGAAATATGCAAAAAACAAATTGCTTTTAAACTATAATTATGATCAAAAGCGCCGTGAATGGGGATCATTTTGGGTATAATACGTAGTGTAAGGGGGGAATGTGTGAGGAGATAAACTAAACGCGAAATACAAAGAGTGAAAATGATTTAGTGTCGTATGTTATGAGCAGATTGTGCGGTTTCGCACGTACACGCATAATCAGCCTTTAATGTTCCCACTGCTGGGTCACAGACCTCCTCTCTTCGAGAGGGAATGGGCTGTAATCTAGTACGTGGGCCCATTACGACTCGTAGATGTCACATATCTTCGAATTTTTGGTTCAAGGACATGCCGGTTTCCTCACGATGTTTTCCTTCACCGTTTTGAGATGGTGATAAAATTATTTACACAAAGCAAAGCGCCTGCCTGTGTTCGAACCCACGACCTTACATATAATAAAGAAATGTCGATGTTGTTACAAGTCGTAAAAATCCGTGCGAAGCAGGGGCGGTTCTCTAGTTCATAATAAACCTTATTGTTTTCACTAGTACTTACTACCATCCTATAAAATATCTCTAAAATAATGTATACGTTTTAAGCCATCAATGGATTTTATTTTTTATAGCCCATAATCGTAAAATGGGGGCTTTGATCCTTGACCCATTATTTCATCGTCACTCTACTTACTTTAGGGTGTGTATTAAAAATCTATGTTACTCAGGGTGACCTGTAAATCGACCTATTCCTTCCCGTACGTGATATTGTGACCCCTGCAACATTTAAGGACCGCATTTAGCCTAGCTAACTTCTTGTTGTTTGTTTTAGAACACTGGGTTAAAGCGAAGGAGTCACACTATCACGTATGGGAAGGAATATGTCGAATTACAGTTAATCCTGTATATTAAAATATTTTGTCTTTGATCTTTTAAAACCCAGTTAATTTTGGAGTAGTTAGTTCCATCCATGGATGAAGTCAGGATTTGGCTAAACCAAATCCTGACTGGTCGCAAAAATCTTTTCCAAGATTTTGAAGATAGTTTTTTTTTTTTTTGTTACTTTGTAGTTACTGTACTTGGACATCGGCAGAGTCATCAAAAAATCTTGCTTACCACAATAGTATTCTAATTGTACGGTTTTCGGTCTCAAGGTGGTCAGAGTACAGTTTATTCGCGCACTTTCGCGTCCACTTTATTTTTACTCTTAGCGACCTGCATTGTCTCTCAACAAAAGTAACGCCCGTTTCAAACACAAAAGCACAGAAGAAATGATTAATATTAACCTCAAGAAGACGATTTTTTTGATGCTCTATGATTCTGTCCCCTACTTTTTTTATATACTTGTAAGTACATATTATTTCGTTTATTTATTTTCATACATATTTAAATATTTTATAAAAAAACATTTAAAAATATAATAAGTTGTAGTCCGCCGGTATCGGGAGCCTGGTCCAAGCTACCGGTGGTTAGGGCTCCAGATACAGGAACCTCCTCACGATGCGAGCCCTGTCAAGGAGTACTGCCGTTTGAATCAGGCTGTTGATCCAACCGCCTAACGAGAACCTCGAGAGCTGTTGATCGAGGATTTCGGCCATCAGGCCATTGGCCGATATGAAAATCGGCACAATGACAGCCGAGCTCACATTCCACAGGTCAACAACAACAACCTCGTGTGCTAAGTCGAGATATTTAATTTGTTTCTCTTTCTCAGCTTTTCCGAGGTTCTCGTGATGTGGAAGTACATATTATTATTATTATTTTAAGACTGTTAGTATTTAAATTATGTAAATATTATACAATGTCATAATAATGTATCAGAAATTAAGAATCAGCATTGCCATTCAACGTGGCAATCCGGCCAGCCTTTACTTTTCCCATTGCTAGCGATGGGGACGAATTTATTGATGCTCAATGAGCTCTTTCCGTTTTTTGATATACTTGTACATAATATTACAGATATATTTTAATATAAGTTTGTATATTGTATTTAAATAAATTTTACTGTAAATAAGTCGATCAAGTCATCATTTGCATAGCCTTTTCCGAACTATATGGGGGTCAGCTCCCAGTCTAACTAATACCAGTATTTTACATTTAGCTACTGCATATCCGACCTCCATAACTAAGTTACTGGATAACACGGTACCTATTGGCAAGAATGGTTGTTAAACTTTCGAACTTCTGACCACCCATAACGACTGTCAAAGATCTATGAATGACAGCCGAAACCAACAGTTTAACGTGCTTTCCTAACGTGCTTCTGGTCATAAAGAAATTTACCGGAGAAATGTATTTAACATGTGTATATTGATTTATAATAATGTACCAAGCGAAATTACATTATTGAAGGGTAATGTGTTTAAAAAACAATTGACAGATTGGCTACAAAATAAATGCTTTTATAGCGTTAAAGAATTTTTGGAGAATGTAAATGTAACATCCTAATTAAATAATTATAAATGTTGTAAAAATGAAATTTAATTTATTGGAAATCTGGTTTATATAAATTTTAGTTATTATCATATCATTCTTTTTTTGACATTGTATTTCGTGGATATTTCAAATCAATTTACTTTTTATTTTAGCTTACATTTTATTTCATTGACATTTTTTTATTTTGCTTTACTTTTGACATGCCTAATCTTTTTATAATTGTAATGATTTGCACGCTTGCTTGCAGGCAGAATACAATGACTTTTAGGATTTAAGACCTTACCTTATAAACTATGTATTTCTGAGCAAATAAACATTTTGTATTTGTATTTGTATTTGTATTTCCGAGACACGAAAGAGTCTCGGTATGTAATGGATGGTCACCCATCCGTGGACTGACCTCGGCAAGCGTAGCTTAACCTTCGATCGACCCGTGCAGCTGTAATTACTTAGCCACGAGTTCCATCGAGCACTCAGAAATAAGTAAATCAAGTATACATAAATTTATTAGGGTGCGAGGCAGCACCAACAGCATCCTGTATATAGAAGCAAGCATTCTAGATGGTGCGTTTGTGAACCACTGCTGCAGGGTATCAGCTAAGCCTGTCACCTTCCAGCAGTGATGTCACAAATTGTTTCTGTGTTAATGTTTTACTAACATAGTTTGTAAGTATATTGTTACTAAAACTATATGAGTCTTGTAACTTCAATTAAATGATTATTATTGTTATCTTAATTTAACAAATAATAATTTCTAGGAACCGATAAATCCTAGTTTAAAACTTACTAACTTGACACCGCCTTCATTACCTTAGGACCTTTATCAAAAACTAAGCCATTATTTCAATTTCGTACGTCTTACTGAAACTACCCTCTTTATGAAAATATACGATCAATGTCATCATGCAAACTATTGGAACTATGATTTCCCAAGGGGTGTAGGTACAGGTATTCTTTTTCATAGATATTTTTTCGAAACCATGCGGCTTCTTTCGTGAAGCTTTTTTGTGGTGAAGTTTCTTGTGTTTTGTGAGTAAAAGGATTTGAAGATGTGCTGTGGGTGTTACAGATTTTATAAGATTTTGGTTTTTAGTTGGTGAATTTTTAAACGTTAAATGTTTTCCAATGTAACTAGGAAATTAGTATATCATAAGAGAGAATATGGGCTACTTTGTGCACACAATACTGTTATTTTATTATCTAAGTTTTTTTTGTGTTCTTGTATTGTGTGAGGCCTGGGTCAAATAAAATTATGTTCTTTCTTTCTATGAAATGATACGATATACAAATGTGGAATTTCGATTGAAGCTACAACCTTGGATAGAATTGAATAGATGTAAATCGTTATTTTACGCTACACCCATATACACCGTGTTCTTCACGTTATCCATAAACTTTGGCAAACGCTTCTATAGCTTTTACAAATCAATTCTAACAAAGGAAGTAGTATAAACTATAAGCAAAAATACTATCACAACTACATAAATAACTTAGAATAATAAAATAAATTAGCAAAAAAAATTAAAAATAAATAAAAGCGAAGCAACCTGTATAGGATTTTTTACATTCACTAGCACCGATGTTCTGATGAGGGGCCCAGTAGCAAGCAGCTCAGATTCAAAACATTACATGTTGTTGTGACTCTTGTACTTACTGATAGATGTTTATGGTTTAAATAGTTACATGCAAAATATTACTCATCTACCTACATTATTTGCTTAGTAGTGATTAGGCAGTGTTGTTTTAGCGAATGTGAATACCAATACGAACCATTTCTGGTTTAATGGTACAAAACAAACATGAATCTGTATTAAGACTGTATGTATAAATCAATAAAAAAAAGTACTTAAAAAGGCTTCGTTACAAAGATATTTGTAATTTCATTTAATTAAATTTAATTGAGCTATGTAGTAAGAGAAAGGGTCTTAATTTGGCCCATGTTGCCGCTTAGTGCAAATAAAACGATAAATCTATCAAATGCTATTTGCTTTTAATTTGCACGTTTAAATTTTTTGTCAACTGTCAAAAATTTTACAAGTTTTGGCAACTTTCAGCCCGCCAAATCTTATGAATGAAAATACGATGTTGCCAATTCAGATAAAGAGGCATGCATATCAGGTGATTTACGTCAAGGTATTTAGTTTGTATAAAAATTAACAAAAAATAAGAATGAATTAATGTGTCCATAGTGAAAAATGTTTATTTGCATGGTCTGAACATCTGGTCGAAGTTTATGTATATAGTCCGGAACACGGTGTATACCGATCAGACAGTCACGATACTCACGCCGTGAGTATAATTGTGAATAGTCATAAACGACGAATACACAAGAATAGGACACTATTTCCATACCTTGATATATATTTTTTAATCCTTGACTTTTAGGCGTTGCGCAGACGAGCCGAGACTGCCATTAAACAGACTATTATTGCTCTGTGTAAACAAAAATGGCGCGCATAATCGTAAACAAAACAACTGTTCTGTCTTTACAACAGACAAAATTGTTTCATTCTGGTATGCACTCTTTCAGAGTACCATAGCCCAGTCGGTCTATTCTGAAAAAATCCTATCGTGAAAACTTAGGTGACGGTGTAGGTAAGCTTAAAGTGAGTTGTGATTCCACCTGATGGTCAGGATTCACACTTTTGGCAGCTCACTTCAATCCCACTTCACATCAGTTTTTTTGGTGAGCTTTTTACAGAATTGATCGGCAGAAGCCGTTGGTAATTAATAATACATCCCTCTCCGGATACTCTCAAAATCAGTGGCCTGTAGTGTTAATCAAAGATCATTTTAATGCTAAATCCAGCCTGTGCCTTGCTGCCCTTCCGCAGCGACGCCCTAAGCCGAGGTCCGTAAGTACCCCACTGGGGGTCCCCTCAGGCTATAGTCCCTTAGTTTATAAGTTGTATGTCGTAAAGGCCTTAATTTATGAAAGCATTCACAGGATAGCCCGGCTTAGCAGCTGAAAAACTCATAGGTTGACCCGAGAGATGCCATCCATAAAAATAAAAAAAACATTTCAAGTTTTTAGTTGTAACATATCATTTTTAGTTAAGTTTTTATATAATTTTTTGTTGTAACGTGGTAACCTTTGAAGTTGTTTAAAAAGCAATTAGTTGACCTTCGACTGACCTTGACTTTGATCCCAGAGAGGAGAAGTAGCTTGATGAGCTCAATGTTCTCGTTCTCAATGGCGGCTATAAGGGCTGATCGGTTAAGCGGGTCCACGCAGTTGATGTCCAGGATATCCGGCTGAGGTGTGAATTGTTCTATTAATCTGTGGGAAAATGAAAAAATGTTTTAACTATTTTAAATACATTTAATGTGAATATTGTAGACGTGACCGTGTTGTTTTCAAGTGATTTTACACTTCTTCAGGTGATAAATCGCAGTGGGGCAAGGATTGTAAACGAGAGGTTTTGAATTTGAACCTGTTTCTTGATTTTTGTAGGCACCTGACCTGACCTAATGCAACCAGTAGCTAGCAACAGTATAACCGGCTTTCTCTTGGTGACTCTTTAGTTACAACTCCTCATAGTTGACAGAGAACTACATAGAAATGCCCAGATTTAACATAAGCATAATCAGCCTATAATGTTCCCACTGCTAGGGCTCAGGTCTCCTCTCTGTGAGAGGGAATGGGCTGTAATCCACCACGCGGGCCCAGTGTGGGTTGGTGGATGTCACATGTCTTAGACTGTTGTTGAGGAAAACGGCATGTCATGTTCACCGTTTTGAGAGCAAATGGTGAAGAAATAATTTTCATAAAATAAAGTGCCTGCCAGGGTTTGAACATCAATCCAGGTCTACATTTACGTTTAATTTATATAATTATAATTACTTAATAAGATCGTCGGGCTAGGTTTTCATCTCAGGTTGTAAGTATACATAGGGCACGCCACAATTGCGGCGGTAAGTCCCCTCTTTGAGGAGTGGCTTGAGAGGCGCCACGGCGTCCTCACCTTCCGCCTGACGCAGGTACTCACCGGACACGGCTGTTTCGGGAGGTTCCTGTTTCGGATAAGGCGGGAGGAAACGCCCGGGTGTTATCATTGTGTGGATCGACCGGAGGACACGGTGGAGCATACGGTGGAGGTCTGCCCGGCTTGGGCGGAGCACCGCCGTGTCCTCGTGGTGGCGATCGGCGGCGGCGACCTCTCGCGTCCGGCCCTGGTTCAGGCCATGGTATGGAGCGAGAGGGAATGGGAAGCCGTCACCTCCTTCTGCGAAGCAGTAATGGTCGCGAACGAGGAGGCGGAGCGCGAGAGGGAGTCACTGCGCCCTTGCGCCCCTAGTCGCCGCAGGAGGAGACACCCTGGGCGTCCGGAGTCGATTGCCGACTCCCGGCCACCATAGGCGCGGGCTTGTGGACGGCGAGCAATGGGCAGCTCGCCGTCCGGTAAGGACCAGACCCGGGTCGACGGCGCGTCGTGTTCCACGCGCGCCTAAAAGAGATGTCAGCACAATTGACGGGGTCCGATAGGACCGATGCCTGCCGGAGCTGCGGATTGTTCGAAAGAGTTACCGTGGCCCTGGCGCACAGGCAACTGAAGGAACACGGGTGGGTTTTAGTCAGTAAAAGTCTGACACGCCCTTCTGCTCCGCCCAGAGCGGGAGAGGTCATTTGATGATTTCCCACCCAAAAAAAAAAAAGGTTGTAAGTATACATAGGTATATGTAGAAATACGTCCAAACAGTACGAAGTATGTGCTTCGAATGGTATGCCACGCATGTGACGCGTGCCCAGGCTGAGGCAAAAAAAAAACATCTGTGCAATGAGGAAGGTCGTTCAAAACGAATTGTAGATGGCGTGACCATATAGTTAGGTCCCTCGGCCCTACAATAAGTTTGACATTTCGTTCTTTCATTCCATTTCGTGTTCATACAAAAGTTTGGTTTTATTCCACTATTTTGTTGTTTTTTTTTGGTGATTTCAATATTTTAAATCAATATTTATTCGACATGGAAAGTGTCAGAATACAAAAATCTTAAATATTGCTTATTTACTCGTAATCACTTTCTTCAAAATGTTTCCGACAAGCCTCGAACTTTGTTTATTTAAAATAATTATTTACCGAATAGCTTTAATCCACAATCTACTAAGTTTAAGGTCTTTTGGAAAATGGTTGACTCCAATTTCCGAGCATTTAGGATCACAACGAGTTATTTTCGTAAAAATAAATAAATACTACCTCACCCCTTGCATTATTAGCTGGTGTTGGGAACTAGCTGTGACAGCGCCATTTTTACTGTTGCCTTCCTCATTGCTTCCATTTGATTCGTGTGTACCCGCCTTAATATGTACATAGATTTTTCAAAATATGCTACGTTGTTTCATAAATAAATTTTTGATAGAGACAGAATTTCCAGTTTAAAGAAACTCTCAGTATGTAAGTAAACTATAATCAAATTAGCTTTTGCCCGCGGCTAGAATTTGACAATCAATTCGGGTTGTTCAGGGAATTATAGTTAGGACTTAGGAGGATGAAAAAACGGTCTATCGACCCTCTAGACTCACAAAATGTATTAAGTACTTAAATAAAAATAAATAAAAACCTCTTAACACACTACTAAAGTTACTACAATAATATAATTCAATCATGATTCGAAAAATACGTGGCGCCATCTATTATCATAAGAACGTTATTGTTGTTTTCCTCGGGAACAGTACCTTTTTTCGGGAAGAAAGGTACCCTATGTCCGTTTCTGTACACCTGACAACGTATATACAAAATTTCAGGATGATCGGTTTAGTGGTTTAGGCGTGAAAAGGTAACAAACAAACTTACTGTCGCATTTATATTATTATATAATATATAGTTAGGATAGCATTACTTCTAAACAAACAATAGTCATTGTATTAACCTTAAAACCTTCAAAATTGCAGAAATCGTCCCTAAGCCTCTAGGTCTATCCTCTAAGTAGTCGATTATAGTGAAACAGTAAAAGTGCCGGCTTTGACTTCAGTAATCCTATTTATGAGAACGGCGCGGCGGCGGCGAGCGTCATAAATATACGGCAGATTGATACTTTTAGTTTTTGAGGTCACCGTATAATTCCGTTCTATAAAACATAAATTATAATTACCGCATGTTAACTATGACACGAAAATAAAAGGTATTTATTTGAATTTCCAAGATAATATTTACATAATTTAAAAGCCAATATTCTTTACATAATAATATGTACAAGTATATACCTACTTTAACTAACTAACTACTTTAACTCCTTCAGCTCACACACGAAATTAATACTTGTTAAAATTTTGGAAACATCATCTACTTTTCAATATTTGTAAATATGTGAGCATCATGTATCTATCACATAATTAATTTACCTGCCTTTGCATTATATTTAATTCTTTTTACCTATTATGGTATAGTAATTTTATTCTAGGTGCAACGTCTTTACATATGATTACATAATTAATGTGAACTTACATAATATTGTAAAACATTTTAAAAAGAGTAACGGTGGAGTTTCTTGCCCATTCTTCTCCATACGAAACTACCTTTTGGAAGGGGCAACTAGAATCAATTCTATTTTTTTGTACATTTTGGCGTTCAAAAGTGCCTTTTATGTGCCTATTTGAAATAAATGACTTTGACTTTATAAACAAGGGAGGGGAAAGAATCATGTAATTTTGTTAAACATTAATCTTAATATTAGAAAGAGGTAAAACTTAATTGCTCGCGAAGGAGGAGGCGGAGCGCGAAAGGGAGAGGCAATCTCTGCGCCCTCGCGCCCCTAGCCGCCGCAGGAGGAGGAGACACCCTGGGCGTCGGGAGTCGATTGCGACTCCCTGTCACCGTAGGCGCGGGCTTACGGACGGCGAGCAATGGGCAGGTCGCCGTCCGGTAAGGACCAGGTCCGGGTCAACGGCGCGTCGTGTTCCACGCGCGCCGCAAAGAGATGTCAGCACAATTGACGGGGTCCGATAGGGCCGATGCCTGCTGGGGTCACGGATTGTTCGAAAGAGTTTCTGTGGCCCTGGCGCACAGGCAACTGAAGGAACACGGTAGGGTTTTAGTCAGTAAGAGTCTGACACGCCCTTCCGCTCCGCCCAGAGCGGGAAAGGTCATTTGATTATTAACCACCCCAAAAAAAAAAAAAACATTTTTGTACTGTCACGGAGTCGGTCATTAAGAAAAATGAAGCTCGTTGCCCATTCCACAGCGTAGTAAGTTCCTATGGAGAAGAACTTACCTCTTAACAGTAACATAATCTCCTCTATCGGCATGCAAAAGGAAGGTCTTCTCCTCCTTGGTAAGAGGTCGCTCGTAGACCTGGCGCAGGTCATTGTGGCTGTTCCGCAGCGCCTCCTGGGAACTGCCCAGCAGCTCCTCTCTGGAACCTCGGTTCATGCCGGTCTGGAAGAAGAGCGATGGTTAATGGATATGGCTTTTGGTGACAGGGTCGTGAAGTTGAACACCACGACTCCATTAAAGTCTCTTTTACCAGACTGGTGACAGTGGTTTTAATGGAGTTGGTCGTTAGGTTTTTGGTGACAGGGAAGATGCAGACACTGAATATAAAGACCCTGGGCAGTTAACTCCGCTATCATCTTCATGATTTCTATCACTGGATGAACTATTTGACCTTAAGAGGTGGCCAGGAAAGATTGGATGCGGAAGACAGATAATTAAGTGTGAAGATCCTATATCCAGCTGTACACTGCAATAGGCTTAACTAATGATTTATTATGAGCTATTTTCATACCTATACAGGGTCAAATTTAATTAGCTAGCGAAACTTCCCAGACGTAATGGGTATCGATATCTAAACATGATAAAACAAAATAGAAATTAATTTGATGATGTTTTTTTTGTGGCGTCATCCACCGCAGTTAGAAAAGTCACTTGAAACGTCAGTTTAAAAATATAGTTTCTTTTTGTGTTTTAACTTTTACAGTCGTTTCGATATCTAAACACGATAAAACAAAATAAAATAGATCTTCTCAACTCATACTTCAAGTAACAAGATTACAAGCGGTCTTTGACCCCCCCCCCCCCCAATAAAAAACATTATAAAACATAAACATAACATATATAAACATTATTTTGTTTATATAAAAATATGTATGTTTAGGTTAAGGTATTTTTCTATGGGCCTGTGTCGCTTGAAGTAAATGGTATTATTATTATTATTACATTGTTTTTTTTATTTTGTCATGTTTAGATATCGATACCCATCACGTCTGCAGAGTTTCGCTAGCTAATTTAATTTGATCCTGTATGTAGTTCGTGTCGATACGTGAAAGAAAGATGCAAGTATTGATTTCAATATTGCAGACGGGTAACAGTAGGTATACAGTTTTCGTTCAATAAGTTTCCGAAAGTGACGATAAGTGCGTCCAACGCACCTTCAAGATGGCCCCGCTACTGACCTTACTGAAGAGCTAATGGTATCACTACGTGCAACGGTACGAACTATTTTCGTACAAGTTGTACCTGACTGACGTAAGAAAAATACGTAGTTCTAGCGACTTTGTTTACATTTACCAAGAACTTTTTTGTGTGGGAGTCGAAGTACAAACAGTATCGGTGATCGATATCCATAATGTAGACGACAAAGGGAAATTTAGATAGAAAACTTCTATAATTTTTGAGGAATTCAGCACCCTAATTGCGTTAGTAAATAAATTTAAGGAAATTCCTAATTAATTGCTTCATGTGTTTAAAAAATCGTCTGCTGACAACGTAAAGGCTTTGTGATACGCAATCAAGCTGCAGGAATTAAATGGAAGATCGTGGCCGAGGATTGAGCTCATTGGCGTGTAATTGAAGAGGCATAATATCCTAGCAGTGGACTGCTAGATAGGTACAAATAATTATAATTTGCTTTGCTTTTCTTGTTGGCTGATGATAACCATCTGATATCACGACTGTATCTAACTGTTTGATTATGAATTCACTAAAGACTAATTTATCAAAGAGGTTAATGTTGCGTGACACTTTAGTATTTTGAATCTATATTAAAATTGTAAAGAGGTTTTGTTTGTTTGTAAGTTTGTATGTAGGAAGTAATCTCTTGAACTGTCGGTCGGATTAGAAAAAAATATTTTTGTATTTGGTAGCCCAATTCTTAACATCTTCTTGGTAACATCGCTAGGACCCTTAGGAGCCCAGTAAAAAGAAAACAAATCAGAAAGAACGCTAAGTGAAAACGAAGTAATACAAAAGAAAGAAAGAAAGAAAAATATTTTATTTGGGACACGCACAAGAAATACAAAGAGAAAAAAAAAACAATATAAAGACAATTAAAGACAATAACATTAAAAAGACAATAAACAAGTAAAAAAATAAAAGACCAGGGTCTGCAGTCTCGACATTAGATAGCGACAAAAATCTGTCGCTAAGTCGTATCGATGTCAAATTTCTTTAATAGATTTTCAACCTTATGCTTTGGAAATAAAGTTGAAAATCTACTAAAGAAATTTGACATCGATACGACTTAGCGACCGTTTTTTGTCGCTATCTATGTCGAGACTGCCGGCCCTGTGCGAGGCCAAACAGGCTTCTATGTCAGCATAATGATGCGATATTAAAAAAAATTATAGCGTGGGCAGGCGATGCGATGCGACGGGGTGGGTCGAAGGAACAAAAAATTTCACGCGCACGAAGTCGTGTTTAGAAACTAGTACGTAATAAAGAGATCTAAAACCTTAATAAATAACAAACTAAATACTTATAGACGATGCGATCCTATTTAACAGTCAACAGATCATAATTCTGTTAGCAGCAACTGTTTTATTGATACCAAATAGCGGTTTCGGCAACGTTTACTTAAACTATTTTATGTCTTCCGTTACCTATTTAGTTTAAAATACCGAATGGGTTATTAACAGATACTAGTTTTAGTGGTCCCAGAGCTATGTTCTGTTCCAATGGTGACCAAGGTCAGGTCAAAAAAACCCGGGGCGACCAAAAGTGTGTTGAGCTGATGACTTCATCAAATAGGCTCCATGAGGGTCGCACAAAACCCTGAAAACTGGCAGAAATTAATTAGAGTTAGGCTTATACCCATCAGTAGGTGATTCTGCACCCTGATTGCGTAACACACTATCTATCACAATCTGAATCATTTTGAAGGCTTTTGCTAATCCACTGTTTCATATGTACGAAAAATTTGTCTGCTCAACAACGTAAGTAACGCAATGAATGTTGTTGAACTGTCAAAATGAAAGCTATTCCTGCTGTTAATGTGTTAGGCAATTATTACCCCGCTGGTTTGATCAATCAATATAATATTATATAAAACAAAAAACATGTCTGTTATAGACTTTGAAACCATGCGGAAAAAATGCGACGATAGTTTTAGATCACAAAAAAAAATTAAACAATTTCCTTTTTTTCCAACAAATAAACAAAATGTAGGTATTTCTTTTTTTAGCGTAGTAGCACACGCCGGGTATCCGCTTATTTCAAATAACAGACATCTTTGCTGCTGGGGAGTTTGTTGCGCCACATATTCCCAGCTAAAGCACTAGGAAGTGGTGAACGGCGTTTTGGGGGACTGTCTTATGTAATTTGAAAACGATTGACGTTCGAAAAGTGCTGATTCTCAGCCTAGTTGGAATAAATGACTTATGATTTTGTTTTTGATTTTATGACAAATCTCTTTCTTATATATTAGTAGTAAGGTTGCAAATAACGCTTCCTAATGTGCAGGTTAGATGCAATACCTGATTGTAGCAAAATGTAAAGAAGTTTATTTGGCTTTCAGCGTTTCATCAGCTCATCTGGGTTATTTATTAGCTCTGTAAATGTGCAGCAGTTTCGGCGATATTCAAGACTAGTAGGCTTTCTTAGATATCCCATAAGAAATACAAAGTCATGTTTTTAGATCTACCTAGGAAACTATTTTTGTTACAGACATTAAAACACAGAGCTACGTGTATTTGCCACACTAGAACATGTAGCCGTCGAGCCGTGAAAGCGGATTAGCTGCTTGAATGTTTGACATTGGCGCAAATGGAAAAACAGTGTCAAGTTCTTGTCAAACGCTATTCTATTTTGTTCTAGTGGACAGACAGTTGGTGCCTACAACCAGGGCTTGAAATCTGTACCTACCAAAGTACAGGTTCTGCATCGGCACTTAGCGGCTCTTGCATTTTAGGTACCTGGGTACCGGTTCCAGACGGATACCGGTACTCCACCTAACAAGTACCGGACCAAATTCAGGTACCCGGCGCGTACCACAAATCTCATATTTGTACGAGGAACCTCGTACGGTGGGCAACCTTGAAGTTATTTTTCTAATGCCTTTTAACTATCCTTTTTACTTACTATATCTGTTTTATTATCATTTCTTACGGAAATATTTGTTTGGTACCGTTACAGTATCGATACTGGTTAGAAATAAAAATTGTTCAGGTACTACTCTGGTACCGGTACCAATATTACAGGTACTACTCTGGTAGCGGCCCCAACAGTATAGGTACTACCCTGGTACCGGTACCAATAGTACTGGTATCACGCTAAGGCTAATAATACCGGCTCCCAAAAATTCCCCGTATTTCAAGCCCTGGCTACAACCACAGGAATACGTTGAAAAGTCTTCAGTTTCAGTTATATTCTAATGTTTTCATATTAATATTATCTTTATTTGCGTTCCATATTAAAAAAAAAACTTGATCCCATCAACATTGGCACATTAAAAAGTATTTTGTTTTTTAATGAAAATAAAATGAGAAAATAATTAACTATGTGCAGCCAGCTTAGAAGTCCGACAAACCCCCCACCTGCCCCAAACGGAGGGAATGTATACAATTATATGTAGAATCATGAAGATATCTACTAGATTCTTCATGATAAAAAGTCACTGTTTCTAAAACTATCGGAATGCCTAATTCCACAATAATCGATCAAGACCAATGTTTTTGTTTATCTGTCTTCTCGTCTCAGTAGGCGTGAAGTAAGATGAACAAATGAAACAAAAATAAAATCACTACATACCACAGTGTAATGGAAGGGATTTAGAAAATATACATACTCTACAGCGCGTACAAGTCCACTCCTGAACACGTACTTCCATTATCAATCACTTTATTTGGATTGCCAATTAAAACATCACTACGTTCAGTTCAGACTGATGATAACGAAGATGAAGAAAGTTTGTCAAAAAAAAATACTGATGAAAAAAGGATCCATCACTTTATAAACCGAATGTCAATGAAGACATCACTATGTTCATCTTAGATTCACTGATAATGATCAAAAAGTTTGTCAATAAAAACTGATGGAAAAAAACTCGTCACTTTATAAACTGAATCTGGACAGTGGACAGCCAATATAGTCAGCTCAAACTGATGATGACGAAACAGTATGTCCAAAAAATCTGATGACAAAAAAAACTGTGCTTATAGTAACACCACAGTTCACTGGACAAACTTGTTCGGAAGTTCAAAGCTCACTACAGGCTGTAGGTAACTTGAACTTACTAACTTACTAGCCAATGTCAACAAATAGATGGACAGAACACAATGATATACAAATATTGTATAAACAAGCCTATTTTGGGCGTTTCTAGTCGCTATATTCCGTTTCTTGACTGTATTTACTGGACTGTTGAGCCTAAAAGAGGGTATTGGTTTTAAGTGCTTTGCTTATGTTGTTATGTTGCTAAAAGTTAAAGATAGATTTAGGAGTTTTGAATAGAAAGGTGGGACTTTTGATAACTGTCTTTTGCCGTTTAGCCCTTCAAGTACTGCAGAGAGTTTTGTGTTTCAGTCGCTTCGCGATGGATGCCTGAAATTGGTTATTCATGTGGAAAGCCAAAGAACAAATGGATGGATCGTGTGAGGATGTGGATTTTCTAGACAAAATCAAACTGGTTGCTAATTTAATTGTATAATTTATAATTTTTATGACATTGATTTTTACATTATGTACTTAACTACTTTAACTCACACACTAAATTATTACTAGTTAAAATTTTGGAAAAATCATCTACTTTTCAATATTTGTAAATATATGAGCACCATGTATCTATCACATATCTAATTTACCTGTCTTTGCATTATATTTAATTCTTTTTACCTATTGTGGTATAGTAATTTTATTCTAGGTGCATCGTCTTCACATATAATTATATAATTAATGTGAACCTACATAATACTGTAAACATTTTAAAAGAGTAACGGTGGAATTTCTTGCCCATTCTTCTCCATACGAAACTACCTTTTGGAAGGGGCGACTAGAATCAATTATATTTTTTTTGTAAATTTTGACGTTCAAAAGTGCTTTTTATGTGCCTATTTGAAATAAATGATTTGACTTTGACTTTTGACTTTGAGGAATGATATGAAAGAGAAGGGAGTGTAGATAGCGTGGTGGTTAACAGGGGAGAATGGAAGAGGAGAACCTGGTGCACCGACCCGACGTAGCATGAGACAAGTGTAGGAAGGCGACGAATAGTTAAAGTCAATTTGATGGTGACGTCTTGCAGTTTTAAAATATTTCCAACCATATCCATATTTTCATTGAATACGAAAAGAAAAGCAAAGAAAAAACATTAATATCAACGCCATTTCAAACACGATATACAATGTAAATAAATCATAGATACGTAAATGTTTCGTAGAAATTATGCTTTCAAGTTTTATTAGGAATTTGCAATAACGTGCCAAATTGCCACATAATATGAATCAATCAATGGAGCAAAAACACAGACACGAGATATAAAGAAGTTTAATTAAACTAAAAGTTAAGAAAGAAAAGAAATAAAGAAAGAAAGAAATAAGAAGAAGAAGAAAAGTAGAAGAGGAAGAAAACGAAAGAAAGGAAAGGAAGAAGGAAGTAAGAAATTACCTACTGTTTTTGACTTTATAATCACCTACCTACAACAAAAAAAGAAACATTAACTTTAATACACAATGGATATAAGCAGAGTTTTGTAAAAATATCTTTAAAGTCAGCCTGCCGCATACCTGCTTAGATAGGCAGGTATGCGGCACTTTTTGAGATCAGTCTTTTCGAACAGATGTTCGAAAGACTGATCTCAAAAAGTGCTGAATAGATTTTATTGTAATTTTCACTAATACATAAACTGTTTCTTCGAGAAAGTTATGTCTCATCATCATAATAATTATTCAAAGCTTGTGATTCTGGGCTGGGTCAGCTAATCTAGTAGGGGGCCATTCTCGAGAATTTCCCATTCTCATTCGATTTTGAACTTAACTAGCAACATTTTAAGGTTTAAAATCGTTTGGAGAAATTTGATAGTTTCGTGTAGCTTGACCTGCTGGCGATTGTACCTAATCGATTTTTCCATGTTGAGTTACCTATAGGTTGAATAATAAACCAAACTCAATCTGCCTAGCCTTTTCCCAACTATGTTGGGGTCGGCTTCCAATCTAACCGGATGCAGCTGAATACCAGTGTTTTACATGGAGCGACTGCCTATCTGACCTCCACAACCCAATTATTGGGTAATACGATACTTCTTGGTAAGACTGGTTGTCAGACTTTTGGGCTTCTGACTATCCGTAACAACTGTAAAAGATCTACATATCCGGGGCCAACGGCTTAACGTGGTTTTTGAGGCACGGAGGGGTCTTGATATTTAATGGATGGTCACCCATCCACGAACCGACCTCGGCAAGTGTAGCTTAACCTTCGATCGGCCCATGCGGCAGTTCTTATTTAGTCACAGGCCACACTACAACAAACATATAAAAGGCCATCTAATATTAAGACTACCGGTAGCTTACAATATCGGAATTTCCTAAGCTTTGCCGGATTTAGGCCTACTTGCACCGCCAATCACTAAACACGTCTAGCGCTAAACGAGTTTTAAACATCATTCTGTCTCTGTCATCTTGAAACATTTAACATAAACAAAATTATGTTCTAAACTCGTTTAGCGCTAAACGTGTTTAGTGATTGGCGGTGCAACTGTGCAAGTGGGCCTTAGATACCCACAAAGTTGAACTCTTATGTGGCTTCAATTTTGCCCACAAACTTTTCACACCGGGATACAAAATTGTGCCATATTATTGACATACGTAACATATTTTGCGTTGTAGAACTTTCATTCCACTTTCATTGGAAATAATACCTTACTATTGTGATAAAAACTCCTATAAACCAATAAAAAGTTATCATTGGCATGATAACGATTCGTTATCTGATAGCTATAGGAATCGGCTACTGTTTCGCCAACTTATGTAATCTGGGTGTCCGTAAAAATACAGATATTTAATGTAGACTAGCGACCCGCTCCTGCATCACACGGTTTTTACGACTTGACAAAACATCAATATTTCTTTATTATATACAAGATTCATATTAATCTAATATACACATAAACGTTCCGGAATTAATTTTCTAAATTTTAGTGAAAACAACATCAAAATCCGTTGCGAAGTTTAGAAGAATAACGCGGTCACACAGAGACACGAAATGAGACTGTTATTTATACTTATGTAGATATTTATGTTACAGTCAAGAGTCTTAATCAGTCAAAAGTACTTTTAACTGGAAAATCAGGCGTAAGTAATTTTGAATGAACACGTTCGTCAAAAGTAGGTTTATCTGTGAATCTGTAGTTAATAGGGATTTTAACTGACTGATTTTTTTGTATGATTTTATTTTGACTGTTTAAATATGTGGTTAAAAGTGATTCTGACGGACGGTTTTAGTCAAAAGTTCTACTTTTAACCACTAGAGCATCGGTCAGAATCACTTTTAACCAGTTAGTACGTAATAAAAGGTTTTATGTCTTGTAAATTCGTTTATTACGAAAGTTTAGGTTAAGGTTTAGATAATTAATACAAAGAAGATATAAGAAAAACATAAAAAAAAAATACAATGCAGTAATCACAATTACGTTAATTCTTTTTATTAAATCATTATTATCGAACTTTCATTGAAGTAAAAGTGCCAAAAAGTATTCGTTATTGTACGCACAGCAGCACATCAAGTTACTACAAACTGTCAAATTTTCTCATTCGATTTTGAACTTAACTAAGAACATTTTAAGGTTTAAAATCATTTGGAGAAATATGACAGTTTTGTATAACCTGATGTGCTGTTGACTGTACAATGAGAACCTCGTAAATTAGAAATTTATTTTTATGTTTTGCTTTATTTATATATTGCAACATACTTACATGTTATTTTTTTTATTTACAAGGTTTTCATTTTACTATGACGAATTATTTATTCGTACAAGTCAAACTGTTGTGGAACTTTGAATTACACATCAACCCTTTTTTCTTGCATAAGCATTTGTTGTGTTTATAGCCCGTAGAACACACACATCGTGCATAACCTTGTCCTGTTCCAATAGCACCTTTCTTTCCAGCAGTTCGTAATGTAGTTGTTACTTTTGTCACCTCATCTTGGCGTCGACTTTTAACGAAATTAGTCAGTCAAAACTACTTTTAACCAGCTCCATTGGGCAAAACTTTTCACTATAATTTCAGTCACAAGTGCTATTGTCGAGACCTTACATTCAAAGTACTATTGACTGATTTTGCTAGTTAAAAGTACTTTTGACTGGTTATGAGTTTTGACTGCAACAGATATACTCGTAGATATTCAAATCTATAAACCGTTTAGTTTATTTCTTCCCGGAATTAAGAAATAAATAATATAGATCAAGGCCTTTCAAAATATAGAACAAGAGCTATTAGAGATTGCTCATGTTTTTAAAGATAAGCTTTCAATAAAACTTGCTTCAATCTTACATGATTCATTCGAAATTCATTTGAATTTGATTTATTTTGTTTACATTTAATACTCAATTCTTTATTGCATCCCATAACGTTGGTAAAACAGTTGGTAGGCTTAAAATTAATGGGACAATTAAGGACCCTGTCGGGTACAGCATATACGGAGAAAGGAGGAAGAGCGTGTTTGAAGAACCTATTTGTGTTTATATTATTTATGTATTTTGGTAATTGTATTTTAATTTTAATACTACGTTTTTATTTTTTTTGTTTATTTATTAATTTGATTTGATTTTATATTGTTTTATTTGATCTTATTTGGGATTTTATTTGATTTATTTTATGTGATTTCTATTAATTTATGTTTGGCAATGGGTATTATTTACCTGAAATAAATGAATTTATTATTATTATTCGTACTAATGAGCTGTGCCTATGAAGATGCTGTTTGATAATCTTCAATATAAAAATGACTCATCATAAAGTATCGTTTTAATTAACTAGAAAACTAGACAAATATAAACATATAGCAGAATTACTGACAGACGCACAACTTAAACCTCTAAAAACTATGTTTGAACTAAGCTGATATCAGACGGTACACTCTAGTCAATCTGTAAATGTTCATTTTTGTTTCATTCTACGTTTACACGACATCGACAAAATTATACAGAGTAGCATACTCGACGCGCAAACTGTAACCATGAATTCAGCACATGTTTCTAGCGTATAAATTTTTAGGAGGTTATCAAAAAATAATATTAGCAGTTTCATAGAAAAGTGCAATACCTACGCGGTCAAAATGTATGGTACGGCATTTCTTTTGGAACGAAGTTCTGTAACGCAGCATGCGGTCAGTAAACTTATAGAAATCGTCACGTAACGGAAAAGCGCTATGCGACTTTTTATTATAATATGTAGAAAAAGACAGATAGCGAAAGATTTCATGGTTTTCGAAGGGACTGAAGCCAATAGTGAGATCAAAATGAAAATCCAAGATGGCGGCTGTGATTTCTTTTTTACATTGTTTGTCTTTTTCATGGTTTTCGAGGGTGCTGAAGCCGATAGTGAGGTCATAATGAAAATCCAATGGCGGCTGCATAAATTTAATTTTTTTTCAATGGTTGTTGGTTTCATGGTTTTCGAGGGTGCTGAAGCCGATAGTGAGGTCATAATGAAAATCCAATGGCGGCTGCATAAATTTAATTTTTTTTCAATGGTTGTTGGTTTCATGGTTTTCGAGGGTGCTATAGTGAAGTCAATTACATTCGGAGTTGAAGAAAAAGCGCAAGGAACTTCGTCCCTCACGGGGTGTTCCCCGACCACACACGTTTTTTTTTTTCAAATATCCGACGAATAATTTTGACGCAGGGGTTTCAGAATCAGATACTGAATCCATGGCCCATGTATACGAATGAACGTTCATCTGCTCTTTTTATTAATTTTTTTCGATTATTTTCTAGGAAGTGAAAGATGCCTAGTACCGAAATCCAACATCGTTGTATAGGTTCACTTATAAATTCATTTGACAGTTTCACTTCGACTAAAAGATGCCGAATGAAGTGAAGCGTCTGAAATCGGCTCAAAAAATAAACTTAAAAGATTTGAAAAATTCAAAGCTCAACATGTGAGAGCGGTTCACACGAGAACCAGTATTTAAAACAAGAAAGAACTATTGAAGTAAAATGAAAATAAAAAGAAAGAAACACGATAATAAAATCTTTTTAACTGATGTCCGGAGAACCTGACAGGTGTGAAGGACATAAGATGACCAGACAAGAAGTAGTTTTAATGAATAAGATACCGAAAATAGAACAGCAGGTACATTCCTTTCACAGTTACCTATAGTATCTTTGATTTTGCATCAATTTCAAAATCACAATGATCTTTATTGTCGTTAATATAAGGTTGCAACTGGGTTGCTGCCATTGACAAGTCTTTCAAAATGACAGTGACCTTTATTCTTGTTGCAATAAGGTTGTTGTTAGGTTGCTACTGTCAGATATAAAATGACTGTGACAGGAATGTAGTTCTATTCTGTAAATGAAGCCACAGCTCACAGAGCAAGGATATACCTCGGCAACCGCTATTAAAGGCGGCATTGTCAACACTTTCCATACAAATCAAGTGTGTCACCATTTACTCGCACTACGACAGGAATTACGTGTACAAACTGACGGCTTTAAAGGCAACCCGTGACAGAAGGTGTGCGCTTAACGCACTTTCGACGACATGAATTTTATTATTACTGCTGCCAATACGTGCGATTTTACGCTCTGTGCGCATTCACTTCACATTACTTCTTTTGTCGCGAACGAGACAAATACTAAAACCATTTAGGTAACTTATTAACGTTTTTCTTCCAAAAGATTCGTCCTTCACTCACTTCTTTAGCCCGATTTTTACAAAAAGAAATACCAAGTGTTCACTACCGTTACAAAACCTCGACTGCACTGCTAACCACATTTTAACACTACACTAATAAATTAACAGAAATCAACAGACTACCAATGAATACAATTTATTGCACACTGGTAACACTGTTTGTTTTCTTAGGTTTTATTTAATTTAACCCACGTGATTCGGAAGCTGCAGAGTAAGAAATAACTCGAATTGTTGAGGAAGATTGAGTGAAATACAGTGGAAAGAATGAATGGCTATGGAAGATAGTAAACCGATTCATGGAAAAAAATACGAGTAGTGCTTATTTTTTTTATCAAATACTTATCCTAAAAGACTTAAAATACAATTCTTAGTAGCGTATACGATCCTTACATACTTCATCCAAGGATCGTAACAGATGGTGTTCTGTAGCTTCTGCCCATCTCCATGGGGAGACGGCGTGAGTTTATGTATGTATATTTTAAAAAAAATGTCAATCAACTTCATCGCGAGTTAGGCGGTTTCTATAGTTAGTATTTACTCATTTTAGGGAAAATGTTGTGTCAAAGCATGCGTCCCATGGCCAACGGAAGAAACGAAGGACAAAATTACAGATTGTCGAAAGATTTCTAGGGCGTGATGTCAACAATGAAGAAAAGTAGTGTCACTTGGTCTTCGTAGAGTAGAGATAGAAAGGGCGTGCTGATCGAACTTTCGTACTGATCTGACTTTAAGTTTGTGGTTAGGTAACCATGATCAGCAACTTGTTAAAAGTCTTCATATATACAATAAATGATGCTGATCAGCTCTGTACACGGTGTGACAGAGTTTTCAGGACCTAATTTGGTTTTGCTAGTCATCAGACAACTCACGAAAGGAATGAAAATTAGTCTGGATCGCTATCGCCAGATACGGCGAAGAAGACTATTTTAAAACTAGCCGCCGCCGCCGCGACCACCTTGACCGCCCATTGTGTCACCCTGTGTAAAATGTCTACATTTATATCTGTAATTTTTATGGTGTACATAATAAAGAGTATTCTATTCTGTTCTATTCTAAAAACTAAAGACTTTTACCAACTGTTGTGCAATGCCTTATCTTGCTAACTATACGCAGGCTTATCGGTATGGTACTACCATGCATGCTACGTGCGTAAGGCAGCAGAGCTTCTGTTGACTTCACAAATAGTCTGACAGTCCCAAAAAACGCATGTTGATAAATCTCTCAGTTCTCAGAAATGTGCTCCTAGATCTCTACAATCATTTAACGCATGAAGGGGTTAACAAAGGTGTAAAATACACCCACATTTCACCAGCTGTTATTTAAAAGTCCAAAAAAATAGGGGTGAGCCCATTGCAGCACTAATCCAGACACCAGGTCGCTACTAACAAAATTCCTAATTGGAAAACCCAATAACATGCCCGTGTTTTGGATTGATCCCAGGACATCATGGTCAGTAGTCGACCAGCGAGGCCGTCAAATAACAAAAATCATCAGAAAATCATTATATACAGTCCTTTCACATTTATTTTACCTTTGACAGCAACCCGAGCAGCACCCCACTAGCAACCTTATTGAAGCGACAATAAAGATCACTTTAACCTTGGTATAATAATATACTTCGCCAGGTATAGCATTCCGAGACACAATGGTCACGTGGGTGACACAAGCCTACGTCATCACTGCTGTGTTACCAGTAGTGTGTCATAATAACTCCCCAATCGCCTTTATTACCTGTGCGAATCCGATGAATCAATGAGGTTTTAACTAACAATTACGTCGGTATAAGTTTAAATTGAATTGTTTCATTTGATTAGAAAAACAAAACGACAATTTAAATGCTTGGTACATATTTTTTAACAGAACGGTGAATGAAAATGTTTCCATACTTCTTGTTTTGTTGCAATCAAGTGGCAACTGGATAGTGACGTAAGCTTGTGTCACTCTCGGATTGCCAGACCTTGTTTTTTTAGACCATGACTTTTTAACTATGACAGTGTGCGTGGAAAGACTGTAGTTTTTAAACTTACCACATTGGTAATGTTGAACCTGACACGAACCTTGCTGTCTTTTTTACGTCTTTTTATTTTGCTCATTGTTCATTCACTTTGATTACGTTCACTTAACCCATTATTTTATTCACTCATTCGTTCTTTCTTATGTTATCACTCTTTAATGTCATTGCGAAAATATTTTGAGGCACTTGATAATTTTTCTAAAATATATTTGTTGTTTTTTAAAGCTAATTTTATTTAGATAAATTGTTATGATGATAAATAAAATGAAAGGTATCTACAATATTATTTTAATAAAATTATCAGTTCTGGGAATAGCTCTTGATAACATACGGCAAATGTTATGATAAAAGATTGAAAATTTGTTTCATAAGAAAGCTATTAATATTTTCTTTGTTTAAATCAAAGCTCATTATGGCAGGTAAGTGCCTTTTGTCTATTATTTAAAGACGTAAATTAATCTTTAGTAGCTATTTTAACTTAATATATCCTGGTAACAATCAAAACAGCCTCCATATTAAGATCAATATTCAAAACCCGAATTCAACTTTTTTAAATATTTTTCTTTACAGCACAAGAACGCGGAATGCCAAACAACCGATCTCGATGCTCACATAAATCGATTAAATCACCAATGAATCGTTCACTCAATCACATCACTAATTATTGACATTTGTTTATACTGAAATAGTGTTGTGTTCTGCGCTTTCGAGCGTTGCAAAGCGCTTCACGGATGGTACCAAACTAAATGGCGGGTAAAGTTTCGATGCGAACAGTTGCTATTTTTAGATAAAACTGGATTTGTGAATGAATGTTTGTTGGCTTTGATTATAACTGCTCTAATGCAATGGAACTTGATTTATTTCGTATGTCGGGTACGTATTTTAGAAAAGTTACGAAAGCGAAGCTCTCTGAACAGGTCTAAAGAGATTTTCTTTTAATTTTTCCTACATTTTATCTATATGTAAGCAATTTAAGGAAGCTATGAACAATCCATCAAACATTTAACCGTCATTAGTATAAGTATCGTGTATTTTGCACGTTATGTCACAATTAATCATAATACTTTCCTCATCTTTCAATCTATCAAAATCCCTTTAAACATTTAATACGTAATCACCACTAACACCCATTACCACTACAACCATTAATTTAACAGCTATCCGTAACATATTATAAGCTTTATATCACCATGTAAAGTGGATGTCTAAATCTATAAATTATCTATCCAGAGCCAAGTCCGGGGCCATCCGTTTTTAAAGTATAAACAAATGCGCATCGCCAAATGTCTGGATCAAAGGCGACGGAAATTGTTGGACGCGATCGACGAACAAGGATGCATAGCAACTATAGAGGTAGGAGGAACAGGGTGTAAAGTTCACTCATACTCTATAGAAAAGGGAGGATCCTCCGACCAGACGGGTGTTGTGTCTGGTGGGCAACTGCCCGACGGTTGATGTCGGGATGTTGTATATATGCTAGTTGCGCGGTAAACTCTGCTTGCGCGATGCAGGATTTTACGTGACGTCAGTCTGAGGCGTAGCTCGCATGTGGCGTTGTAGATGCCGCTACATCACTCCCCCCCGGAGACCGGAGGTCGATAGTGGGCTGAGTCCTGTATCTTGCGATGCTTGCCAGGGCCAGGTGAGGTTCCAGTGAGTCGGAACCGGGTGTCGTATAGTTCGCGGTGAGTCGGAACTGTCTGCGAAGATTCCCCAGTGAGTCGGGGTGGCGCTGCGTTATGCTCCAGTGCGTCGGATGTGGTACAGCGCCGGGTTGAGGCTGACTGCTGGCGTCGACCAGGAGAGGGTTTGAAGGCTCTGCTTGTGGACCGGCCGAGAGTGCAGTGTGCTGTGCCAAGGTTGCTGATGAGGCTGAGGGTGATGACCAGGTATGCGCGGTCGCTGCATGCTGGTGGTCAGGATACCCGTTGAAGCCGTGGGTGCTGGCTGGCTGTGTGACTCGCCGCTCTAAAGCTTGCGGAAGTGATGATGATGACGTCACGCTGAAGTAGTTGCACGAAGGCTGCGCTGACGTTCATATTCGGGGTCACCAGTATAGAGGTATGAGGAACAGGGTGTAAAGTTCACTCATACTCTATAGAAAAGGGAGGATCCTCCGACCAGACGGGTGTTGTGTCTGGTGGGCAACTGCCCGACGGTTGATGTCGGGATGTTGTATATATGCTAGTTGCGCGGTAAACTCTGCTTGCGCGATGCAGGATTTTACGTGACGTCAGTCTGAGGCGTAGCTCGCATGTGGCGTTGTAGATGCCGCTACACAACTAGAAATGTTATTGTAGTAGATCTCTTTAAAAGTAGGTACTGAACTAATGAGACTGTGAGACTCCGTCTTTCTTCTCAGCGTTGTCAGTTAGGAAATACCGAACTCAGAAATTTAATTATGTTTTTAAAAGTAGATAGTTTTAAAAACATAATTTAATTTTGACGTGTAAAAGTGTATTTTTTAAACCAATTTACAGAAATAAATATAATTTATAATTATCATTTATGGCACTTTCTTTTGCGGTCATCAGACAAGGATATAAACCAACTAGAAATGTTATAGTAGAAGCTCTTTGTGAAGGAGCTCGTCCTAGGTAAGTGCTACCACCATGTTTCTTTCTGTCACCCAGTAGTGTTGCTATGTTCCAGTTTGAAAGGTATGGGCGCCGGTGTAATTACAGGAAAATGTGACAATACAGCTTTGTTTCAGAGATGTTATCGGACCTGCTATGCCTCTGGCATTTTAAATTTCCATAGGCAGCGGTGACCATTTTTACCATCGAGTCGGTTCCCTGCTTGTGTGCCACCAAAATTGATTGTTGATGCACTGCGTATTGAGCATGTTCGAATTCGTATTGGATTCGTTTACGTGAATTATCTGTATTAACTAATTAGTCATACTTGCTTCTGGAGTCTTGCCAGGTCTTTAGGTGATTGGTCATGCATCGTGCTTTGTTATAAACTTATAACCATGCAGCTTGCCAGTAACTACGCTACGCTTTACGCTTGTACTGGTAATCATATTATGATCAGTTGAAACAAATAGCTCTCTGCTTTTGACAGGGAAGTCCAGTGAACAATGAAAAGTCGGCACGGTTGGCGCAGTGGTTAAGCGATTGACTACTGCGCTGCGTGTCGCGGGTTCGATTCCCGCACGGGACAAATATTTGTATGACCTACAGGTAGTTCTTCTGGGTCTGGCTGTTTGTGTATGTGAGTTTAATTGTTTGTAAACGCATCCACAATACAGGAGAAATTCCTAGCGTGGGGCAAAGATTTAAAAAAAAAAACTGCCTAAAAAGTATTCAGTGTCTCTGCCACTTTCTGCCATATTTTTACATCAGCTGATACGGGGACTTTCCAGTGCCAATTCTTTACATCTTTGGCTACAATTTTAGGTAAAACAGCTTGACGTTGGCATAGTCTTTGTAGTTCTTTTGTTCTAACAACACAAGATTACGTTATAAACCTAAATTGTATGTATCTTTACGTATAAAATTCAGAGAATCATCCGAAATGAGGCGAAATGTGTTGAGACGTAAAAATCTTGCCGTTGTACTTTGTAAATTGTAACTGTTTGCAGTCGCACGTTCTACTGGCAGGAATTATGTTGAGAAAATCAGCTTGGACGATTAATGGTTATTTCAGTTTTTGAACGATTTAAAAAAACAGAAGGAGGTTGTCAATTCGTCGGAATCTTTTGGAACGAATTGATAAAAAAAACATGAACAAAGTGAGATAAAAAACCTACTCGCCTAATTTAAAAAAAAGATTTCGACGAATTGACAACCTCCTTCAGGTTGTCTCTCTCTCTCTTTTATTTTTAATCTTTTATTTTGAATTGTTTCTTAATAATGTTTTTACATACTCGTAGGTCTCACATATAGAAGCAACAAGAATAATGTACCCAGGATTTTGTAATTACTTGATTTAAAAGAGTGTCCTTGGAGTTTCTTGCCCGTTCTTCTCTATAGAGATCTACGTTTTGGAATGGGCAACTAGCTTCAACTTTCTGACTAAGTGACCGACTCTTTGACCACTCAAAAGTGTCAGTAAATGGATTAATTGAAATAAATGCTTTACGTTTTTTGCAAGGTAAATTACCTATTTATCAATTGTGTCTTATCACATAATTTATTTACCACTCTTTCAGGTTAGGTACATCTGAATGACAGTTCCACAACTAGCGTGCAATCACAACTCCAACCAAACATACGATGAGCCAACTGTATGACGTATCAAAATCTAAATAATATCTATATTTAACCCCTATTTCGTAGTTTACGCGGTCTGTTGTAGTAACATCTCGTGTGGGCAACCATATTAATAAATATTCAATGATTTATCATTCGAACTAGCTTCTGCCCATGGGTTCGTTCGCGTGGAAGTCGTAAGATACACAATATACTGAAATAACACCTACTTTTTGTAAAACTCCCTCGGTCTCAGACCCACCGCGTCGCATCGCATCGCCCGCCCGCGCTATTACTCTGTTTTCGCTTCGTTATTTCTGTTTTTTTTTAAATGTAGCGTGATATTAAATGGATTATAACGTTTCTCAAGAATTGGGCTATCAAATGCAAAAAAGGTTTTTTCAAATCCGACTAGCAGTTCCAGAGATTAGCGCGTTCAACAAACAAACTCTTCAGCTTTATTATTAGTATATATATATTAGTACCTATAGAAGTATAAATACATAAATCAATGCTGGGCGGTATTACAAATGTAGGTTATTTGTTATTTGAAGGGAGAGCTCTCAAGTGGTCGGGTCTTCAATTACAAATTGCATGTTTTGTCCGTGTTTGGTATATTGGCGTGTGCTAGCTGACATATGGAATAGTAGATTGTTATACAAGGGGCTAAAATGACCCATTATATACGAGGTAATTTTACACCCGAGATTTAGCGAGGGAGTAAATAAAAACCTAGTTATAATGGGGTTTTAACTTTTCACTACAATTGCGAGAAAATAAAATAATCCAATACAATAGTAAATAGTTTACTTTTTTTTTCTAATTTATTCTATAGCTGAAACACAATGCCCGCATTCTATCGAAGAGATCGCCAGTTTTAGTTACATTTTCAAAAATAAAATCCTTTTTATGAAACCGTAATAAGTCGAGTCTTTATTCATGATTATTTTACTTATGAATAAAGACTTTTTCGTTTTTGTAGGCTCGTTGGTAACAGGCAAAAATAAAAAATAAAGATCCCCTAGAGGAAAATATGCTATTTTATCTCCGCTGCGGTACGCAACAATGACGGACATTTTGAGCAAGAGGAGTGAAAAGATAAATTAATTTAATGTTTTTGTATCGTAATGTTAATTACTTTGCAAATTATTGTATAGAAGCAAGTACAGCTATGCTGTCGGGGAGTTTGTAGCCCCACTTCTTCCCACCTAAAACACTTGGAAGTGGTGAAGGGCGGTCGTTTTGGGGGACTGTCTTATGTAATTTTGACGTTCAAAAAGTACTGATTCTTAGCCTAGGTTGAATAAATGACTTTCGATTTTGATTTTGCGAATCGAATACCTGACTGCTGCGAAGTCCAAAAGAAGGGTAATGTTTTTAACCTGTATGACCCACAGTTTCCGGGTAATAGGAATTTATTTGTTCGTCTTAATGTTTTCTTTTCAGTGCAAACCAGGTTTTTTTTTAAATTACTTACTCTTTTGTTTTAATGAAAGATGTTCTGAAGGGAGATCTTCCGTTATGTCTCAAAATGGTTGTGCGGAATGGTGCTGATCCATGCGTCATATTCGTGAACGGGTGCCGTCTTTTGGGACTGGTCATCTCTTAACTACGACGGCTGATTTTAATTATTTTATTTATGGATTGTTTTTTTTTTAATTATTCTGAACTCTGGGCGTTTTTAACGTTTCCGTCTTTTTTACATCGATCTCACATATAATTATACGTTCAACGTTAATGAAGTAACTAATATTTTTGTAACAATATAATTTAAAAGTGTCCATGGAGTTACTTGCCCGGTCTTCTCTATAGGTACCTACTACGCTTTGGAATGGCCAACTAGCTTCATATTTCTGACTGACCGACTCCTTGACAATTCAAAAGTGCCTGTTCGGGCGCCGTCGGCTACCTTCGTGTCTGGCGTCGGGCGGGGCTGCGCGGGCGCGCGAGATGCGCTACGCGGGTACACCAGAGGAACCGAAGGGCTGTTACTTCACCAACAAACGCAACCGACGACATACGCGCCCCATATAGTCTTTCTGTACCTTCCATTTTGGAAATACAATATAAGTTAGTTTACAGTCCACTGCTTTTTATTTAAAGTCCGAATTAGGTCTTTACAGTGCCCTTAAGTGGCTTAATTAAAATAAATGCTTTGAGTTTGACAAACGGAGAATTATGGACATGAGCATTCTGCCTATACTCACATACCAGTGGGGTAATTGCGTAACACACTAACTGCAGTAGGAATAGCTTTAATTTTGACAGTTCATCAACATTCATTGCGTTATTTACGTTGTTGAGCAGACAAATTTTTCGAACATATGAAGCAATGGATTAGCAATAGGCTTCGAAATTATTCAGATTGTGATAGATAGTGTGTTACGCAATCAGGGTGCCGGTCAGTTCCACCTTGATATGGTTTACCTTGGCTCGACCATTGGCGCAAAGGGAGGTTAACAAGTGCAGGGTTAACCCTTATTGCCAACTATCATGTACTCAAAACAATAATTAAATTTTATTATATTAAATAATGTAAACTATACTCTATATACTGAAAATTATGACGCAAATCGAAAAACCCTGGAATGCTATCCATATTTATATAACAAAATAAATAAGCTCTAGGTAATAAAAAGTTGATGACGTTACGTAAACATGCAGTTTCTATGAATTTTATGCTATGATTAGTTTGTCTTCCTTACATATTATAAATTGCATGTCTCTCTGTCCGTAACTGTACTCGAGAACCGTCAGACAAGAGATTGCTAGACATAGTGAAAGCTATCAGATGAGAATACCAACTTACTTTAATGAACTGGTATCAAAACTAATAGACACAGGAAGTGTCACACATTCCCGATTGAAACAGCATAATGTTCCTACGCTTACCGCGTGATTTGATCACACCACATGAAAGGGACTCCCAAGACTTCCTTTTGCTAAAAAAACACAGAACGTGACACCTCAACTGAATAGCTTATTGTGTTTAACACAGATCGCCAAGTTACAGATCAGTTAAACATAAAAACAAATGTGTAGTCGAGAACGCATAAAATAATATCGCCTAAAGGATGTATATATCAGCCCCAAAAAGCTTCTTTTTTTTAAATCCTTTATTAAAAAGAACCAGGTTCTTAATAATTAATTACAATCTAGCCTATAATACTAATAAGCAATTTTAATCTAATTTAATTTTTTACGTGATAATTATTTTAAAACTTAGAATAGTGTTGATTGTACTTTACAAGTCCGTTCCACTTTCTTAGAGTCTGTTATAATGATAAAAAGACTTTGTTCATGTGTTATTATATGTGTCATTGTCACTATTATTTCTACACTTTTTACACTACACTAACTCAAAAGGTTTTGTTCGTTTTAGTCTCCGCACTATATTTGTTTGGTCTAACAGCTGAATTGCCTCGATGTTCACATGTCGGTGGAGTCGGTGTTCATGGGTCTCAGCAAATTTTTGGATTATGTTGGTGACTGGTTCCAAAAAGGTCCCAAAAAGATGTTTACATTGACAAGAATTCATTTGATCGTCTAAAATTTGTGTTACATAATACCTATGTATCAATATGTAGCTACAGCTAAGGACCCTATGTGTAATAATAATATGTTTTGTGGCTACACATCGATACAGTATTGTGGAACACAAATTGTAGACAGTCAAAGTCGAGCTTGTAGCAGGGATTCTCATTAACATGTATGACAGGTTAGGTTAAGTGTGCAGGTTAATTTTACTAACATAGTTGTTAAGAAATATTGGTACTTACATATTTGAGTCCGTTGTCACTTGTTGATTAAATATAAATTAATAAATAAATGAATTACTGTCGATGTATACATCTTTTTGAGGTTGACTGTACGATTCTAAGAAAGAAAGAAATAAATAAAATAAAAAGAAATCATCCCTCCCCTTCCTCAGATAGAAACACTAGATCCGCGCCTGCTGCTGTCGCCTTGGGATTTGTACCTTTATAGCGAAGAAGCATACGCGTTGTGTTAGAAACTTTTTTTTACTACAAAAACTGATAACCCCCAAAAAACATCACGCTATATTTCTTGAAAGGGCAATCAGTGGTCTATGTATAGTACGCCCACATTTCACCACTAACAAAAAAGTCCAACGGTCGCGGATTGTTCGAAAGAGTTATCGTGGCCCTGGCGCACAGGCAACTGAAGGAACACGGGTGGGTTTTTAGTCAGTAAGAGTCTGACACGCCCTTCCGCTCCGCCCAGAGCGGGAGAGGTCATTTGATGATTTCCCAACCAAAAAAAAAAAAAGGACCTCATGAGACCACCCAGTCTTTCAATCGATCAATAAAATGAGCAGTTTATTCACTGCAAAAAATAACATAATTTGCAAAAACAAATGATATAAAGAATGCCCAGGAGGTTGGTTCATAAGCAGTCTATGAAAATAATGCATTATATCACAAAGCTTATATAAATTGTCTGTAGGGACTACGGTCGTCAATTTCAATATTACTGAAATTGATGTAAAGTATGTCTACACGATATGGCTAAATAATGGATATAGTTTCGCAGTGCTTGGCGCAGTCATCTTTGGACGGGTGCCTAATTGTAATTTTTATGTACTGTGTCTGTTTCGGTAGCCATACAAATTACCATCGTTGTAGCAAATCAGAAGTCAAGGAAGTCTGGTAATCGGTCTGTGAACACTACATATGCAAACTTTGGTAGGTCCTGTACTTACTGTAACAAAATTATCACTACACAACAATGGAGCACTTAATATCGTGTCCAGACTATCCTGTTGTCTGCATGTTACAGGAAATTATGGATGCTATTGAAGGTGCCCAACTCGTAGCCAAATTCAGAGCCGACACTATTTTGATTGCCATCGACACGCTAGAATGAAGAAGAAGCTACATGATACACTGAAATGCGTGAACTGTCTGGGCGTGTCCACTTCTTCAAAGACAACTTCAGAGATTACCCAACACGGTCCTCATAATGATCTGAGCATTACAATGTTATTGTAGAGAGTCTGAAAGGAACTTCGACCTCTGAGTTTTTTTCGGTGTTTCTTCTCTGAATACTCGGATAGAAAACACCGACATGATCTAGTTTTAATCAAAAATTTACGTGTGATTATCATTTATCATATCATCATAATATCATTTTAATGATATTTATTTTGTTGGTTTATCAAATAAATATAATTTATCATCAGTTATCTTCATGACATTGTCTTCTAAAGGTATACCTACAAAAGTTTGATTTTCTAACGTTAGCTGAAATATGTAAGTAGGCAGGCGAGTTCTTTTTTAAAGTAATCTAATCAGGGCCTACGTTGTCCCACACCGCTGTCGCACAAAATTCCCCGATTCGAAGCTCGTTGCTTGAATATTTCGCCGTTTTCTTGTAATATCAAATTAGCATACATTCATAACAAATGGAAAGAAATAAAACGTTGAAAAATCAACAATACTTTGCAGGGACAAGTATTTACAATGTTGGTAAAAGAAATGCTTTGAAAAGTGTTAGCTAAGTTAGAATTATTTTAATTAATAAGTCCCACTTGCACCGCCAATCACTAAACATGTTTAGCGGTAAACGAGTTTAGAACACAATTTTGTTTCTGTTAAATTTTTGAAGATGATAGAGACAGAATGATGTTTAAAACTCGTTTAGCACTAAACGTGTTTAGTAACTAGCGGTGCAAGTACCTTAGTTGTGTTACTTACAGCAATAAAATGTGACAGGTTTCCAGACACAAAATTAAATGGGAGGATATTGAGTATTAAATACAGAGCGAATTTTTGAAATGAAAATTCTAGGCAATAACAAAAGAAATTGCAAAGTTGTCAAATGAAACATGAGCTTGATTTTGCAGAAAACTTAAACTGCAGTTTCAACCTGAAAATTGTTTCAATTCATTTATATATATTATATTTTTTTATTTTTAATATATTTTATTTATTTATTAGAGAGATCTACGATTTGGAATGGGCAACGAGCTTCAACTTTCTGACTGACTGACTCTTTGACAATTCAAAAGCGCCTGTAAATCGTTTAATTGAAATAAATGCTTTGAGTTTGAGTTTGAGTAAGTTTGATTTATTCACAAAATCCACAGCTCTTTAACAATTTCACATAAAAACCAAAAACTAATCTTACAGACAATTACGGATTCACAAATTAGTAGCTACACTTATTATATGCATCAGAAACAAACAGAATGACATACTAGCACCATCTAAGCATATCTATGTGTGCGGTATGGGTGGGTGTGTAGGAGTGTGTGTAGGGAGTTTTAGTGGTGTAGGTATATATTAATTTAGTCAATTCGATTTAGAATTATTGGTAAATTCTTCGTATACAGAGTTACTAAAAGTTCCCTGAATATACCTTTTTTGGTGTTAAATATTCATGTTTCTGCAATACCTGACTACTTTCGAAGTCCCAAATTATCTGGGGCCTATTTAATAAAATCGACAGGCGATAAGTGACAGGAGACAATCCGAAAATGTTACAAGTTTCTTCCATACATTTTCGGCTTTCTCAAATAGCACGTTTCGTGTGTTAAAATTGTAAAAAAAATACGTATAATATGTCGCATTGTTAGTTATTATTAAATAGGACCCTGCACCCTAATTGTGTAACACACAATTCATCACAATCTGAATCAATTTGAAGCGTATTGCTAATCCATTGCTTCATATGTTAGATAATGTTGTCTGCTCAACAACGTAAATAACTCAGTGAATGTTGTTGAACTGTCAAAATGAAAGCTATTCCTACTGTTAGTGTGTTACGCAATTACTCCGCCGGGGTTCACGTTCAACAGTCTGGTAATCACACTATAATACTTACCTACATACATGTATACGAGACAAAATTATTTAGTTAACTTATAAATATACATAAGTGATACAAAACATGGCCAAGACTGCCTCGCTGGCCTAATGGCCGCAAGCGCTACTCCTGAGCATGAGGTTCTAGGTTCGATTTCCAGGTCGGACACAGTGTAATTGCGTTTTTCATCAGAAATTTCTCAGTAGCAGCATGGAATTTGTGTCCAGTTCATGGCAATAGGCTTGCCCAAGTTACATGTGATTTGAACATGACGAAATGTGAGTGTACTATTAAGTAGACCTCTGCCTAACGCTTAGGAGAATATAGGCATGATGTTATGTTACGTAAAATATGACTGAAACAGCAAGTGTAATTTTCAAGGCTACGCTTCATAGTTGCAGACGAGAACTGCGCAATAAATGCTATTAAATTATCTTTCCATCAAAGCGGCTAAGGGATTAATTGCATTAAGAATATGCTCGTTACGTAGTTGATATCTGTACTCAGCCTGTTAATATCACATAACATATTATCACTCCTGTATTCCCCGTAGGGTTAGGCAGAAGTGTACATAATGTACACCCACATAACACCAGTTATGTTTAAGTCCTATGTAATAGGTATAAGCCTATTGCCACTAACCAGGCAAATATCCATACTCCGGGCTGCTACTGAGAAATTCTAGATAGAAAAACCCAATAACACTTTGCTCGACCTGGGAGTCGAACCCAGTACCTCATGCATGCTGACTCGCGACCACTAACCCAATGTGATAGTTGCAACATCTCTTCATGTGTATAGCCTCTCTAGCAGATTGGGTAATTTTTCACGACGGCATGAGGTTTCCAAACTCAAACTCAAAGCATTTATTTCAAGTAAACCTTTTACAGGCACTTTTGAATTGCCATAGGAATCGGTCATTCCGAAAGATGAAGCTAGTTGCCCATTCCAAAGCGTAGCAGGTACTTATGGAGAGGAACGGGCAAGAAACTCCATGGACACTTTTTTAAATTATACAAAAAAAATCGGTCGGATATTTAAAAAAAAAATTGTTGTTCTATTATACTATTTGACCGCGCAGGTATTGCAGTTTTCTATGAAACAGCAGATTTTTTATTCGATAACCGACGAAAAATCTATGCTAGGTAGCGCGTCGATGTCCCTGCATTCCTGTATAGTTACACAATTTCAGTAATATCAGTAATGAGTCAGGCCCAAGGTGGCCCGCTAGAGGGCCTTAACAATAGATAATCAATTGTGTCTCATTAGCAGACATCGGAATAGGTCGAGTTTATATACCTAAAGTTGGAGGAAGGAAGTAACTTGAGTGGATAATACCTCCTCTAAAATCCCGGAATAATTATAATGACGTTTAAATCCCGGGATTCAAAAACCATGAATTATTAATTAGACTTTATTTATAGGTACAAATTATGGATTTGAAGAATCATATATAATTTTTTTTAGGGTTACGTACAAAAAAAATTTGAGCTGTTGCGGGACGCCTGGCAGATGTGAAACATCGAAACTATTTTGTATAGAAAATATAGTTGCGCCACGCCAACAACCGGTTTTACCCGCGGCTATTATATAGATGTTTCACATAAAAAAGCCCGGTATTTAAATGTCATTATAATTATTCTTATTATTCTTCTTATTTTATAGGTATTATCTACTCAAGTTACTTCCTTCCTCGAGGTTTAGGTAAATAAACTCAACCTATTCCGATCTCTGCTCATTAGCGATGCTTGACTAGATGTTTTTTTCTCTTATAGCTCGTATCAATACAAGATAAAATAAGTGTTGTCACGGGATTATGAGCGAATAAAAATTGAGTTGAAAAGATTAGCCAATTAGCGAGGTTAATACCGAGGCTGACTACCTTATTTCCAAGGTGCGACAGTTCCTGCTTTAACAACAGTACTGGTCTTCCGAAAAAGTTGCGCATAGGTAGGCTAGAATATGTTTATAATCCGCCTATAATGTTCCCAATGCTGGGACACAGGTCTTTTCTCTGTGAGAGGGAGTGGGCCATAATCCAGCGTGCGGGCTCAGTGCGGTTTAGTAGATGTCACTTGTCATCGAATATTTGGTTCTAGGACATGCCGGTTTCCACGCGATGTTTTCCGTCACCGTTTTGAGAGCAGTAATGATGAAATAATTTGTCTGTAAAGTGCCTGTCTCCGTACTAAATCACGACCTGCAACTCGTAAGTCGCGGCCGTTACCACTGGCAGAACATGTTCGCCAGTTGCCAAAAATCAAAAATAATACTTGAAAACGCTTGTTGCTTGAATTCGAAGACATGTGACATCTACCAACCCGCACTGGAGCCGCGTGGTAAATTACAGCCCACTCCCTCTTGAAGAGAGGAGGCCTGTGTCCCAGCAGTGGGAACGTTATAGGCTGATTATGCTATGTTATACTTTTTATAAGTTTTATGCCCTGGCTTAATTTATTAAGGTTACATAATCCCATTTATTTCAATTAATTCCAGGTTTTACAATGACATGAAGCCTGCCAAATCGGTGGTTCAGTCAAGGTCATGACGAATCCCTATGTTTCACACTCACGTATTTATTTTCATGGTTTTTGTCTGATAGAACCATTTTGAAATTTAACCCATCGATGATCACAAATTAATATTGTTTAGGTACTTATACACGGGATAGCCAGAATTTTGCACACCAGTTTTTTTAATTTTTTTAATTAGTACAATAATTCAGATAAATAAAGCTAAAACTAAATTCTTAAATCAAATATATCGATAAAAAAACTCACCATCGAATTTCGGTTTACAAATTCATGATGAATTATCCACTCACAGACTAAGTTTATACGGCTGTCCACGTGTCGCTTAGTCCAACGGGACACTGGATGACAATAATGTAAGTGTACACCACGTTAATCGAATTTTCAAAGAGGGCTCGCCGGTAGTGATGGGACAAACTGTCGATGAAACGTCGATGCATTTTTTTTAGGATATTTAAGTACCTACCTAAGTAATTGTTTCTATTTTTTTCAATGGCATACCTATTATATTTTATTTTTTTCAAATTATTCTAATTTAGACTATGCAGATTTTTCGTACTTTTTGGTTCATTGTAAGCTAGTTTTTAAAAAGATTTTTACTGAACGTTAAAATATCTCACATAATAATTATTGTTACTAAAGATACAAGAAGAAGTAAACGCTTTCTATAATAATTTGGCAAAAAAACCACTACAAATTGTTCTAGACTGAATCTCAACCCACAAATAGATCATTTACAAGAAAAACTATAGCGAAAATCTTTATTTTACCGTCGATTCTATCCAAACAAATGGAAAGTCAGAAACATTCAACAAATGAAACATTGCATATGTTTAAAATAACACTTTTACATTGAATCCTAAACATTTTAAAATCATCAAAATCATCGGCGGATGTCGAAAGCATTTATTTTTAGTTTTGCATTTTGTAAATTAAACAATTTGCCGAGAACAGACAGTTTCAAACATGATGTATCATTCAATTAGGATTTTAAAAAATTGTAGCAACAGCTGTCTGAGTATCATAGTATTAAAATATGCATGTTTCAGTATTTAAAGAGGAAGTCCAACAAAATATTAGTTTTACTCATAAAATAACAGTCATCACGCCTGTATCCCCCGAAGGATTACCCACATTTCGCCAGTTACGGTTAAGTCTTAATAATAGGGGGCAATCCTATTGCCATCAATAGGGCACAAATCCAGATTCCGGGCTGCTACTGAGAAATTTCATATGGAAAACCCAATATCACTTTGCCCGACTTGGGAATTGAACACAGGACCTCATGCTGAGCAGTAGTGCTTGCGAACACTAGAAGAACGAGTCAATATTAGTTTTATATTTACATAATATTTGTTTCCTTGTCTAAAATAATATTTGTATGTGGCACATATATTACGTAGTTTATTCGGCGTGTTATCACTCAGCGGCTTGATTCTTTTAGTCTTTTTAAGTTTTTTGTAAAGATATTGGGCCTTAAATTTTTATGGGTTAAGAAATTATCCATCACCTTTTAGAATTTGTCAACAAAACTTCGCCTAATGTTAATGAAAACCGGAACCACACGATCATGATTATCACATTTAATTACGATAAAAACTTATAATTTACGAACATACATAAACTCACGCCTTCTTCCCATTGAGGTAGGCAGAAACTACAGAACGCCACCTGCTACGATCCTTACATAGTCCTTTTGCTTCGTTTACGTTCATACATGTGGTCAAACACGCACGCCGGTTGCGAGTACTACGCACCTGACCTTTCTGAAGAACATCACCAATAAGGTCACTGTAATGTCCTTCTAGGGCGTCCCTTAACGGCGGCATTTCCAGTCACACCTGCCTCGTAAATACCTTTTGTTAGTCGCCTTTCACTCATCCTCTCAACACGACCAAACCATCTACGCGTATTTTTTAAATTGTTGTCACTACATCTTCTTTTTAACCGCAGCATTGCCTTGTTACATCATTCCTCAAAAAAAGCATCGATAAATCGAACACTGCGGCCCATCCCTACAGAAAGTTAATGTCATTAATGTAAGTCCGTATGCCGCCACAACGCTTGTTTAAGTTGTACGAGTCGTTATCAACCACACCATCGCTTATTAATTGATATATTAACTAAGATTACCTTATTTGTTTTCCTTTTTCGCATGTGACACTGTTATTTGTGTCTTATCCTTTTATTAAACCTAAGGGAATATAGGTACTTCATCATATTTTACTGCTAAAAAATCATAAATTGCGTTCCCAGTTTAGCACACTTTCAATCACAATCGGATGGTTTTGAAGGAAATTCCATAACAATCCGAACTATCCGAAATATAATATTATAATATATTATATAATATTATAAATGTGAAAGTAATAAAAATATAATGTTTGGATGTTTGTTACTTAATCACGCAAAAACGGCTGAACGGATTTGGATGAAATTTGGCACATAGGTAGACCATGACTTGGATTAAAACATAGGATACTTACTATCCCGATATTTCATCGGGATCGAGACTTATGCGGGTGAAACCGCGGGGCGCAGCTAGTAATATTATAAATGCGAAAGTAAGTTTGTTTGTTTGTTACGCTTTCACGCTTAAGCGGCTGAGCGGATTTGGATGAAATTTGGTACATGGGTAAACCATGACCTGGAGGAAGACATAGGCTATTTTTCATTCTGGATCGCAAACGAATTCGCGGGCAACAGCTAGTTGTTCTATAGGTTTGAAAAATTCTTCTGTTGACGCAATGATCGTGGCTGAACTGTTAAAATGAAAGAAAATGCGAACAATTGTCATTTTATATTGAGTTACGCCATTACAAAAGTTCTATCTCACGACGGCGGGTGAGCAGTACTTTCTAGTTGTGATGTGTTACGCTCTTGTGTGCGTAAATACAGGTAGCGTCAGCAAGTTCGTCGTTTTTGAACAAAATAATATAAGTAGGCAGCAAGATTTGTGTTTCGTTTAGTGATTAAATAAAAATATTTTTCGTGTTCAATACTTAAAAAAAAATATATTAATAAAAAATTTAAAAAAAATATAGCAACATAGAAAAAAAAATTGGTAAATAGAAAAAAGAATAGATGAATAGATAAATTAGTAGGTCGTGGGTTCGAAACCAGGCGCCACGTTTTACTTTGCGTAAATAATATCATCACCACTGCTTTCAAAACGGTGAAGGAAAACATCGTGAGAAAACTGGCTTGGCCTAAAACCAAAAATTAGAAGACATGAGACATCTATCAACCCATATTTGAAAACTTCGTTAGCGCGAAAACGTAAATAACGCAATGAATGTTGTTGAATTGCCAAAAGTAATGGCACTGGTATTATGAGTGTGTTACATAAAATATTAACACCACACTATGTAAAACTACATTCTTACAATAAATAAATTATAATTCTAATTCTATACAATTACCCTGCATTTATCTACAGTCTGAAATTGTCAACAGTATTGAGCAATGGTGTGATTTTCATTTGTATAACAATATTTTGTCAGATACCTATCCATCTTACATATTTTTCACCACTTTTATTTTTTTATTGTCTCTGCTTCGCAGACATACTTTCAAATATCTGGCCAACATTACACAAACCATAATCCTGAATTATTCAAGCCATATGTAGGCTGTAACATAGATTTTTGTTTGCCTGGACAGCCTTACAATCGCAAAAATATTCTGAAGGTTCATCTATCAAAATATTGACACCAAGTATATATTATAAAGGGTGTTTGGAAGCTGGTGCAAAGCCTTACAGGGGTGAAAGAGCCATAAATTTCTTAGACGAAGTCAGTTTTATTTTTATATATGACTGTTATTTCTAGGTTTTATTTAGGTAAAGGTATAGCAGTTAACAATAAAAAAACAGACTTCGTTTCAGACATGAATGACTCAAATTTTTTTAGAGAAAGGGTGATACCCCTTACGGCTTTGAACCCAGCTTCCAAACAACCTGTATATTCAAAAGAGTGACGTTAAAATTGTTATAACAAGAAGTGTGTTTGAAAAGGATTCGGCCTTGTAAGACAAAAAACTCTTTTCAGAAGGGTTTGGAAAAGTCAAGTGGTCATTTCAAGGGACACATTTTTAGGGTTCCGTACCCAAAGTTGGGTTTAAAGAACTTTATTTCTCATAAGAACTTAAAAATAACAGTTCGCTTATAATGAGATACGTAAGTGATTATAACTAGTACTTACCATTAGTTACCTCTACGGTCCGTTTTTTTTTTTTTTTTTTATTTTTTTTATTTTTTTTTTTTTTTCTGGTTGGGAAATCATCAAATGACCTCTCTCGCTCTGGGCGGAGCGGAAGGGCGTGTCAGACTCCTACTGACTAAAACCCACCCGTGTTCCTTCAGTTGCCTGTGCGCCAGGGCCACGGTAACTCTTTCGAACAATCCGCAGCCCCGGCAGGCATTGGTCCTATCGGACCCCGTCAATTTTGCTGACATCTGTTTGAGGCGCGCGTGGAACACGACGCGCCGTCGACCCGGGCCTGGTCCTTACCGGACGGCGAGCTGCCTATTGCTCGCCGTCCACAAGTCCGCGCCTACGGTGGCCGGGAGTCGGCAATCGACTCCCGACGCCCAGGGTGTCTCCTCCTCCTGCGGCGGCTAGGGGCGCGAGGGCGCAGAGATTGCCTCTCCCTTTCGCGCTCCGCCTCCTCCTTCGCGAGCATTACTGCTTCGCAGAAGGAGGTGACGGCTTCCCATTCCCTCTCGCTCCGTACCATGGCCTGAACCAGGGCCGGACGCGAGAGGTCGCCGCCGCCGATCGCCGCCACGAGGACACGGCGGTGCTCCGCCCAAGCCGGGCAGACCTCCACCGTATGCTCCACCGTGTCCTCCGGTCGATCCACACAATGGTAACACCCGGGCGTTTCCTCCCGCCTTATCTGAAACAGGAACCTCCCGAAACAGCCATGTCCGGTGAGGACCTGCGTCAGGCGGAAGGTGAGGACGCCGTGGCGTCTCTCAAGCCACTCCTTAAAGAGGGGTCTTACCGCCGCAATTGTGGCGTGCCCTGCGCTGGGTTGCGACAGTCGCACTCTCCATGCCGCCATGAGATCCCGCCGGAGCTCTGTCCGCTGTGCCGCGATTACTCGCGGCAACGGAGTTACGCCCCGGCGTTTCGCCTCCTCGCGCCACTCCCAAACGGGCGCGAGGACCTTTGCCTCCAGATCCCACGGCGGTAATCCGGCAAGGAGGCTCGCCGCCTCGCAGGAGACCGTGCGGTATCCCCGTACCATCCGGATGGCCATGACCCTTTGGGACGCGTTCAACCGGCGAGCTGGCCGGAGCCTCAATGAACGCGCCCACACCGGTGCCCCGTAAAGGGCCATGGACCGCACGACCCCCGCGTAGAGCCTCCGGCAGGAGGCGTTTGGCCCCCCCAGGTTGGGCAAGAGCCGCTTCAAAGCAGCCCCGGCCCGCTGCAGTCTGGGAGCCAAACGTCGGAAATGCTCCACGAAGTTCCACCGGCTGTCGAGGACGAGTCCCAGGTACCTCATCGTCGACTCGACGCCGATGTGAACCCCTCCTACCGTTATTTCGGAACCCGACAGTGGCGCGTTCCGAGGACCATGAAAACACATGGCCTCGGACTTGTGCAAGGCCACCTCGAGTCCCAACTGCCGGATCCTCTCAACGACTGTCGCAACCCCGCGTGTCATTAGTTCGGCCGCCGCCTGGTGCGACCTCCCCTGCGCCAGGACCAGCGTGTCGTCAGCGTAGCACACTACGCTGACGCCGCTAGGGAGGTCGGCGCGCAGCACCCAGTCGTAACCGATGTCCCACAGATGCGGCCCCAGGACCGATCCCTGTGGGACACCGTACGACATCTCTCGCCGGTTCCATTCTCCCTGGTGACCGGGGTAGATTACTGCTCTATCCGCCAAATAGGCCTCGACTACACGACAGAGATAGGTCGGCATCCGGTGATACCGGAATGCCTCCCGGATGCAACTCCAGGGCAGGGTATTGAAGGCATTGGCGATGTCTAGAAACACCGCCAAGACGACCCCACCCCAGGCCACAGCATCCCCCGTCGTGAGGGCTCGCACGCGCATGATGGCATCCACCGTGGAGCGCCCCCTGCGGAAACCAAACTGGCTGTCCGCCAAATCCGGCCCCACCCGCACCAGCTGCCCGACGAGGCGGTCTGCAATGACTCTTTCAAAGAGCTTGCCCACCTCGTCGAGCAGCACGATGGGCCGGTAAGCGGACGGAGAGTCCGCTGGGCGCCCCGGCTTCTTAATGAGGACCAGTTTCCCCGTCTTCCAACGAAGTGGGAACTGGCCCTCCTCCAAGCATGCGCTTAGGAGCCCTCTTAGTCGAAGCCCGAGAGCCTCCGAGGCCAGGACCCAGGCTTTTCCAGGTAAGCCGTCGGGTCCTGGGGCGGTATTCTTGGCACTCAGCCTACGTACCGCCACTCTCAACTCTACCTCGGTCACCTCAGGAGCAACGTCGTCATCGTCGGTTGTGTGGTCCACAGTTGGCACCGCAGGAGGCGGAGCCATGGGCGGGGGAGTATGCTCCCCCCGCGAAGGGAACAGAGCGCTCACCACGCCCTCCACGAGCTGGGGCCGGAGACTCTGCGTCAGCGGGGGAGCCCATGGGCGGAGTTTCTCCCGCACCACCATATATGGGCGTCCCCACGGGTCCCTGTTCAGAGTCCCCAGCGACTCCTCACGGGCCAGTCCCCTGGCCCGCAGGATCTCCGCTCGGAGGGCGATCTTCGCCACTCTGTAACCCTCGTACAGCTCCGCCTGAATGGCTTCCGTATCCGGAGGGCGGATACGGAGCCTGCGGTGCCTGGTGTACAGGCGTCGCGCGGCAACGCACGCCTCGCGCGGAGACGTTAGTTCCGGCGACCAGCAGTACACCTGGCGCCAGGCGCGTCCAGGCTGGACCCGGGGCATTGCCACGTCACACACTTCGGACATGGCCTCCCGGAACCACTCTGCCTCGTCGTTGATGTCAGCAGGCCTGTCCGGTGATGACACCCAGGCCTGCACGATCGTGGCTTCCAGGAGGAGCTCCCGGTCCAGCTTCTTCAGCGCCCACCGTGGACCACTCGGGGCCTGTCGGACCAGCGCGCTCGAGGTCTGGGCGGAGACTTCAAACCGGATGTACCGGTGGTCGGAATAAGTCTCCACCCCCTCCATGACGCGCCAGTCAATGACACGCGGTGACAGAGCGGGGCTGGCGAACGAGATTTCCACCACTGGCTCGCCCCGCATCCGCACACACGTGGGGACAGAACCCCGGTTTAGGACGACCAGGCCTGTCTCCAGAGCCCAGTCCTCCACCATCCCGCCCCGTGTGTCCGTGTACCGGGAACCCCAAGCCGTGTTCTTGGCATTGAAGTCCCCGAGTACGAGCACGGGCAGGGTATGTTACCCGACGACGACAACTCTCAACTCCGCAAGGGAGTTGTGGAACTCGGCGAGAGTTCGGTTCGGGGAGAAGTATACCCCTATCACAACAATCTCCCCGAACCGTGCTGCCACGCAACCCCGTCCTCTCTTGACTGCCTCAAGCGACGGGGTACCGGCGGCGGCCGATGAAATGAGGGTCACTGAGCCGCTCAGGTCCTCCACCCAGTCATCCCTGGGCGGGACAAAGTACGGCTCAGCGACCACGGCGATGTTAATCGACCACTGCGCCATGCTCTGGAGCAACAGATCCTGAGCAGCGGCGCAGTGGTTGATGTTCGCCTGGAGGAGGCGTAATGGGGCCATTAATTGCACTCCATATCAGCCCCCTCCCGAGCCTTCTGTGAGGGCCCTGCCGCGGTGTTTGCGGCGACTACGATGGCGGGGGCGGCAGCGGCGGCGGCGGTGGCGGCGGGTGCGGCGGTGACGGCGGTGGCGGAGGGCTTGCCCCTGCCCCTGGCTTTGGCGGGTGGAGCGCAGGCCTTACTCCCAGCCCGGTGATCGGCCGGCTTGCCAGCTGCCGCACATAAAAAGCAGTGCGGCGTGGCGGCCTGCACGAGCCGGCCTTGTGACCGGGCGACCGCAGCGGAAGCAGTTATTGCTGCGGTCTACCTCCGAGGTGCATTGCACTCCCACGTGGTTGCCCACCTGGCAGCGGAAGCACCTCAGAGGTCTGGGTTCCAGTAGTTTCACCTGCGCAGAAACCCAGCCCACCAGGAGCCTTCGGCCCTCCCCGGCAACTTTCCTGGCCGCCGACACGGGGCAGCTCACCGTCACGGCTCGCATCCCCGTGTGGTCAGGACGAATGAGGCCCGCTCTCACCTGCTCGGCAGAGCACCCCCCAGTCCTGACGACGGCGGCCACCACCTCAGCTTCCGTCACACAGTCGTCCAGGCCACGAATGCGCATGTCGATGCACTTGGTGGGCCTGGACACTCGGGCCTCGTCCGCATTTAGGGACGCTCTGAGCCTTTCGGCCAGAGCGTCAGCGGTTGGGCCGCTCGCCGCACCGGGCACCTCCAGAATCCGGGCCCCGGTCGCAATGACCCTCACCCGGATGCCATTGGTGACGCCTAGCTCCTGCAGGTTCACCGCCGCCCTCGCCTTGGTGAGCACGTCGCGGTAGGACACGCCCTTCTTCTCCGCTTCCGGCTGTAGTGTAATCACTACAGCTGCGGACTTCGGGGCGCGGAGCCTAGCCGCGACGCTTCGCTCCTTGCGCCGCTGCCGCCTCTCCTTCCTTTTGGCCGCCCTAGATGTCTTACCCGCCTTCCTCTTCTCTCCGGCCACTTGCCATTCGGCGTCGGCCGGAGGAGCATTAGGAGGCGGGGGGGGCGGCCGTCTCGCCGCCGGGGCTGGAGCCTTCGCCGCCTGCGAAGCCACTCCACCCTTCTTGGACTTGGGCGGCGCTGACTTCGCTGGGGGCGGTCCCGCGGGTTCCGGCACGGGCCCGCCTTTAGACCGCCCCGCCGGTCCCTGCTTGGCCGCAGCAGCCGTGGCGGCGGCAAACGAGACCTGCCGGCTGCTTGTCGCTAGCGGGGGGCGCAGGACAATGGCCTCCAGAGTCGAAAACCGACTCTGGAAGGCAGCCAGCTCCCGCCGCACCAGGGTCAGAACCCGGTCCTCCGCAGGCACCGGCACCGGCCGGCCCTGCCCATGCTGCGCCCCCGCCTGTGGCACTTCCCGGGGGCCGGCTGCCCGGAGGCCGGCCAGGTCCGCTCGGAGCTCCGCGTTCTCCTTTCGGAGAAGCTCCATGGCGGCTGTCAAGCGGGTGATCTCCGCCCGCATCTCGGACATCCCATCCGTTGGAGGCCCGAATTTAGTGGCCTCCACTGCCTCCATAATGGAAGCCGCGGCCGCGGGTATGGCCTTGTCTTTGGAGGACTGAATCCTCTTCAAGGCCACACCCTTTAGCGCAGCTACCACGGCCGCCTCTAACTTGGCCAGTCGCTCCGCCTTGGGGCCGCCAGCGGCGTCCGGCTCACCGTCTGACGACTCAGACAGTTCCGCCCCGCGTGGCGCACCCTCCGTAGTGAGCCTACCGGCTCGCTGGTCCGGCTCGACTGGGCTGGCACAACTCGGCTCGCTAGCCTCCTGAGTGGCGAGCCCTGTGCCCGCACCCCTTTCACGACCTCCACCCCGCCGACTGGTCTTTCCGATTTTTCGGGCGGAGCTTCTCCCGCCATCAGAGGACGACCACTGGCCATCCCCTGGTTTGATTGATATACAATGTCATTCCCAGGTTCACCCCCTGTCCCTAGGCAAGTGTACATTTATAACCCAACCAGAGGGTCCACTGGTACTCTGGCTGGGGGTGCGCTAGCGACTGATGCGCCACCTACAACTGGAAAGTTGTAGATGACACTACTCCTCAGCCATTCATACCCTCGCCGCGCACCAGAACTTGATATTAGAGGATTTTTTTATAGAGGTTATCTTCCTCGCGGCCCGGGCGGTTAAGCCAAGACCCTCGACCCCCGTCAAAAGTCAGAGACATGACGTTGACGATCTTCGGGGCTACGAGACTAACGGTGGCAGAAGGAGCAGACTCCTTCCTGCCTGCCCTGCGGCAGGGTTAGTGCACGCCGAGCCTGCTCTTACTCCGCCGCTGTGCGTCTCTGCTTAACAGAGAGACACACGTTGGAGCGTTCCTCCGACAGGATATTAGCGTACGGGCAACAAGACCCCTTAGCCACATAGTACCTAATGGAGAGTTATTGCCCGCACCCCAGGGTGCACCGTCCCGGAGACTGGCCTTTCCCCCAGACGCATCCAAGGGAAACTCCAGCCCACGGACACACGGGGAGGTTTCCTGTCCTAGCACCCCACCTCTAGGGTGCTGGAGACGTTATATAAGCATATTCTGATTATGTTATTTCAAATATTGCCTTAATCTGCGTTTGAATGTATTTATATTGTAACATTTTTTTTATATCTTCCGATAAACTATTGAACAGCCGTGCTCCTTCAACCAATATTGTTTTTTTGTCATAATAAGTGCAAGCGTGCGCTGGTTTTGTTGCCAACGGGATCCTAATACTAAGGCTCCGCTGTCTAGCTTTCCGTCACAAGGCAGTATCTTTTGAACCGTAGTAGTACTTGAGATGTTCATAGAGTGTGTAAGGCCGCTACAACAACAAATTAATAATAAAAATAAAATAAAGTAAAATATTAAAGCGGGTCCCCCATACAAGAAACGTGTGGTTTTCGGCGTTTTCACGAAAGTATTTAAAAGAAAATGTAGTGTTAATTTATATTGTACGGTGGGACGGAACCCTTCGTGTGTGAGTTTGACTCGCACTTGGCAGCTTGCGACAAGATTTAGTATAATATTGTCAATTATCAAAATGAATTGGGGGTACGAACTGAAGTGACTGTTTCCCTGAAATGCTTTTTCATTTTAAAGAGACAAATTAACTTGGATTTAATTAAAACTGGAGGATAAATGTCTTCGTACGTTTTAATAAATTGGCAAATAGTGCAAAATAGTGCTAAATAGAGCAAAACTAGGTGGTAGTAGTGGTCCTTTGCCGATTTTCAGCGAATTGTCAATATTTAATTAGTTAAATAAATAGGAAAAAGTTATGTACCAGATCTATAAATAAATCATGGATGATTCGTTGAGACAACATTTGGAACTATGTAAAGAAGTATTAAAAACTTTCACTAGAGAATTTCCGCTGATATTGCACATGAACCAGCTAAATGCACTATGTGGCTTCACATTGAAAAGCGTGACTCACACGTTAATGTCATTGCCAGCTGTAGCTGTACAAATACTATCTATACTACCTACCAGCTAGACGTGGACACGTCAATGCCAGTCTCGGTACGAGTAATAACCTCGAATAGATATCCGAGGCTACTGGTATAGGTAACTTTGTATCTTCTATTTAAAAAAATCTTACTTTATTCACCAGACAGTCAACGCGCTGCCTAAATCGCAGAGTTTCTAGAGGCATGATATTTTGCACAAGTTTTCTTAATATATTGTAAGTGATAAAATATAGAAGGATTTTTAAGAATTCATTACCTACAGTAATATATTGTAAGTGAGCATTAAAGATGGATTTTTAAAGAGTTCACTCCCCAAAGGGGTTAACCCGGCGTGTGAAAGGTTAAGATATGTAAACAGGGAGCGTAAGGTGGGTCTAACAAACCTTGATAGGGATCGTGTGAATTTTATAATGTAATGTATGTTTTATTATTATTTTATTTCGTTTATTTATTTTCATGCTTATTAAATACATATATGCTTATAAAATATATATTTTTTAAACATTGAAAAAGAAACGAAATATGTGGTCCTCCGGTATCGTGAGCAGGGTCCAAGCTACAAGTGGTTAGGGCTTCAGAGACAGGAACCTCCTCACGATGCGAACCGTATCAAGGAATACTGCCTTCTGAATCAGGCCCTTGATCCAACCACCTAACGAGAGCCTCGAGAGATGTTGATCGAGGCTTTCGGCCTGATCAGGTCATTAGCCGATACGACAATCGGCACAATGACAGCCGAGCTCACATTCCACATGTCAACAATTTCTTGTGCTAAGTCGACATATTTATTTTGTTTCTCTTTCTTAGCTTTCACGAGGTTTTCGTCATGCGGAATGGTAAGATCGATAATAATCATTGTGCAGCATGCTCGATTATTAAATAATCAGTACTTATTTTTGAACCAATTAAAAATATTTTTCTAATTATTAAAGGAATCAATAACACAAACATTTTGAATAGCATATGACGCTTACTCATTTGTTTTTGGGAAATATAAAAAAAACAATGTTAATTATTTTTTCTCTTAATAAAACAAATTAAGAAATAAAATGAAAACAAAAAAGCACAAAAAAAAAAGAACAGGAACAAAAAATGTTAGTTCAGAATTTGTTACACCGAGCGTAAGGTGGGTGTAACAAGCCTGCTGACACCTTTGACCTCGTCTAAACATTTCGCCGGGTAGAGGTCCACTGACCCGTGACAATCGGGGCTTCTTTACTAGCTCCCGCGCAGCTATTCAGACGCACAGTCTATTAGAACGATTAACCACTAAAATATCGATCCATTTATCTTGGTCTGGGTATACCACACCCAACCTTAACGCTCGCAGGGTTAAATAGGGTGTGAAAGATTTAATGGAATTTGGTCATTTGTGATGGGAAATGCCATTCGAAGAGTACATGTCTTGTTTTATGATAATTATAAAGTAAATAAAACATAATTATCCACATTTTCCACCAGTTTGTACAGAAAAATCTATTAATTATGAACAATCACAGCAAAACATAGTTTATTACAACAAAACAAACTGCTGCTGAACAGAGCATTTTTTTGACGATTTTTACCACTTGTGAGTGTGTCCTTCTCACCCTTTCATCCAATAAGCTTGTGCTAAGTTGTTTGCGCAAATATGTAGTGTGTAGGTGGTTTGCACTTCCGATGTCTCACTCGCTAGTCCGACGTCTTTTCTATAAACGTTGAGCTTTTTAATAAACTCAGCGTCGCTGGATTGAATCCTTCTTAGTACAGTATTTTTATGTCACGAAGCGACGGACGCGCGCTTTACTTGTGGTTACTAAGTGTACAAGCACGCTGTGAATGTGTGTGTAAGCGCAGGTGCTCTCGGTACCGTCCGAGACAATGGCGAAGTCGGAACTGTGTGTGTGTGTGTTATTTGCTGACGCTACTAGTCTTCACGCAAACATTCACTGCGTGTTTGTACACTTGGTTACCACAAGTAAAGCGCGCGTCGCTTCGTGAGTAATAAATACTGTAACAAAACATAACATTATCCCCGAAGGGTTAGGCAGAGGTTTACATATTATTTATAATAGTGCACCCACATTTCGCCAGTTCTGTTTAAGTCTCATGGGGACGAGCCTATTGCCATCAACCGGGCACAAATCCAGACTGGACTGTAACTGAGAAATTCTAGATGGAAAAACCCATTAACCTTCTTAGTAATTGCTTTAAAATACTTGGCCTTTCGCATTTTTATAAGCTTTTATTTAACTTGCCTTGTTAATTAGTATGTATGGGTCAAATCTTGCAAGCTGAATTAAAACCACTTTCTCTTATCCTACGGAGATTAAATTTTACATGTTGATTATGTTTCAAAGACAATGCATTTTTGCATGATGTATGTCCTGATTCTATACTCAGGATTGGCTCCAAACGAGGGAACTCCTTAACAGTCGACAATAAAAACACGAAATTTTATATGCAATAAATTATGATATTCCGTTCTAAAGACCACCATGACCTAGCTGCTGTACCTAGGATTAGCTTCAGTCGAGGGCGCTCCTCCACCGTCAACAGTACAGACGTGAAGGTGATAGATAGAACAGATATTTAAACAAATTCTAATGCTAAAAAGTTTTTTTCTTTTTTGTAAAACTTTTCTAAAAACAAGCTTTTAATGAACTCAAAAGTACAAAATAAAACGTACGTAAACCTACAACTTTAATATTTTCTTAAAACCTTGAGGCTAAATTTTAAACTGTAAGAAGGACGTTCACGCTTGAAGTTTTTTACTTTTGAGTTCATTAAAAGCTTGTTTTTAAAAAGGTTTTTACTTAAATTTTATATTTAACTAGTCTAGTGGGATCCTAATTAGATCTGATTTGATCAAATTGGACGTAGTTAAACGAAAAGGATCCAACCCACAAATGGCCGAAAATGAGTTGTGATACCAATGTATGTGTGTTTTGGGATCATTATTCATTTTAGGCCATTTGTGGGTTGGATCCTTTTCGTTTAACTACGTCCAATTGATCTTTATTTATGCTTCTACTTCAATTGCTATTCATCATCCAAAAGTTTTTCTGATGCCATTTCATCTAAGTATTCTATTCCACATAAATAAAAATCGTAATACAAAAATATACATATTTTAACTGATAAAAAACTCTAAAAACTTATTGACCTTCTGATGAACAGTTTTTTTTATATATAATGAGCCTCTTTTTTAAATGTCTGTTCTTTTCCAAGAGGTAAAACAGCCCAAAAAGAAAAACAAAAACACATAAAAACAAATAAATACATTCGATCCCAATACATACATTTTCTTTCTTTCTTTCTTTCTTTCTTTCTTTCTTTCTTCTTAGAACCAGAGTGACCAAACGTGCCGCGGCTGCGGCCGGCAAGTGCTACATACAAGTTGGTCGCAAATACTTGGCTATTTAGAACTTTTTGGACTTCATATTTGCAATTATTAGAGGTTCACAATGAGGCGCAATTATTATATTAGAGTGTTCAATAATCTTTTTAGGAAAGCAAAATGGGAATTATTAAAGGTTCGATTAAATACATGCCATAGCAAATTCATTTTAGTAATGTAAAGCTTTTGTGAATTTCCGTTATACCTAACCATTATAAGAAATAGGGTAACCGTTATTTACATTATTTTATGTCCAAGCTTTTTAAAATATTAATTTGAGATAAACCAACAATACCTCTTTACAAAATACAATATCTTCACTGCCAAAACTCACAAAAAGGAATCTTTAAAATTTTCGGATCGTAAGCCGTGTACTTTATAAATAAACAGCCTGGTACTGTGTTTACTTCTTTAAAATTAAAGGATTATTAATAGAATAACATGATTTTATTTTATGTAAAACGGCCACCTACCTGGGCCTTCTTCTTCGGGAAGTTTACAAGAGTGCAGTTGGCTAAAAAGTGTAAATTAGTCCTGAAAAAATCCACACACTCACACACACATTTTCTTAAATGGGTCGAGTTATTGGGTTTTGTCCTCCTGGAGTTTCTCAGTAGCAGCCCGGCGGAGTGTGGATTTGTGCCCGGTTGTTGGCAATAGGCTCGCCCTCTATTAAATGGGACTTAAACACACCTGGCGAAATATGGGTGTACTATAGGTACAGCTCTGCTAACCGTTCGGGAAAACGAGGCGTGATGTTATGTTAGGTACGAGGGGTGTTCAAAGTTTTCTCGGTATGATTTACTAATGATGTGGGTAATTTGACTAATTAATTAATTAATGCATCTAAGGGTATAAAGGTAAAATTTCATATAGTTGTGATCATTAGTTTGCTAGTTATGCTTAGTCAACGACAACTAAAATGGCTAACGTGACAATGTTGAAGAAAATCGAGCATCGCACTGTTATTAAATTCCTTACCAAACAAGGAAAAAGTCAAAAACTATTTACGAAGAGATGGTGGCTGTTTACCAAGATTCTGCACCTTTGTTACCTACGGTTCAAAAGTGGTCAAGTGAATTTAAAGGGACAGAGAGAGAGTATTGAAGACGACACTCGCTCGGACGGCCCAGCCTTTAAGGAAGAAAACGAGAAAAAGGTGAGAAGCTTATGCTGGAGGATGCCCGAATGAAGATGAAAATGATAGCAGAGATGACCAACCCCTCCTTTGGTACCGTGCAAACTATTCGCCATGACTTTCTTTACCTTTCAAAAATCAGTGCAAGATGGGTGCCGCGAATGCTCACGGCGCGCGGCGCCTTAAAAACAAGTGCGATTCGAGTGCTGTAGAGAGTCTTTAGAGCTCTGTGGTGAAATACCATCAAGCATTTTCGATCGAATTGTTACTGGAGACAAAACGTGGGTTCATCATTATGACCCTGAAAGTAATCAGGAGTCGGTTACCTATCCATTTGCATAAAATTTTAGGACATAATATAACATTGGCATAACGAAATTCAGCATAATGATCATTACGCATAATATTATTACGCATAAATGTTTTGCCAAAATGTTTATTGCCTTAAATTAACCTTACCTAATTTAACCATTGCATTATGCCAAAGTATTATTATGCCACAGTCGTATGATGCTAATAAAAGTTATGCGAAAACGGTTATGCCAAAATATATTACTATAAAAAAAATATGCGAAGAAGGGATCCCGCAGGAGTCCATGCAGAGGCCCAAGAAGTGTACTGCGCCCCCTAAGAAAATAAAAGTCGTTCCGTCTGCCGAAAAAATCATGACCACAGTGTTTAGGGATTCAAAGGGAATTTTGCTGATTGAACACACAAAAAGGTGAAACCATAAACGCAGCATCCTACGCATCCCCTTTACGAAATTTACGGGAAGCAATTAAGAGAAAAGACGGAGTAAACTGACCACTGACGTGTAGCTTCTTCACGACAACGCCCCGGTCCACACGGTGCGTGTTTTGAAGGCTGTTGTGCGAGATTGTGGTTTCGAAGAAGTTACCTAGCCCCAAGTGATTATTATTTGTTCCCTAATTTGAAAAAAGACCTTCGTGGGAAACGATTTTCCAACGATAAAGAGCTCAAGGCGGCAATAAATGGCCATTTATCAGAGAAAGAGGAAAGCTATTTTTTACAGAGTATTGAAAAGTAAATTTTGAGATGTATTAAGGGGTTGTGCACGAAATCAACTGATTTTGATCAATTTTATTAATTGTTTGTGAGAAAGAGAAAAATAAATTAAACAAAATTATTCGTGATTTGAAAATTCGACTTCTTTGTTTTGCATGTGGCTGAAAGGGATTTTTCAAATAAGTTAAGTTATCATGGAAAATCACTAATATTCGCAGCAAGTTTTCCGAAAAATTACGCGAGACTGATTTTTGATCATCTTTTTGCAAGAAACTACTTTTGATCGTGAACATTAAAAAATATCATCAACATTATTATATGGTCTACTTGCACGTGGCTGGACCACTTTTTTACATTTTCATACAAAATATAGCGGAATAATAAAGTTGATAAAGCCTATTTTTTTTTTTAAAACCGTGTCTGTAATGTATTTTTTCCTATTACTTAGCAAACCATTTCAAGAAATTTAAAAATCACACATAAGTCTTCAGTTATCTTTAAAATAAAATAAAAAAAAATTCTTATGATAATACAAAATCTTCATTAAGTAAATCAATGGCGAAATAAATTATATTTTCGAGAGCGCGAACGTGATGAAACTATGTATTAATTAACTGACGCTGTCACTGACACGAATGCTTTAGCGCCATGAAAACTGTATTTTTTTTTTCATACAGACTTAATGTTTCAATTATTTCCAGCTTTCTAACAATTAGATAAGAAATTGAGAAAATAGTACATTTTGATACAAGTGGAGAAATTTTGTTATTGTATTCGAGGCGGAATACACCCACGACCCGTAGGCGAGGGTGTTATGGAGCCGAGGACTGCAATAACAAATGTACACGTGTATCAAACGACGTTTTTCAATACACTTTTGAAGAAATGAAATAAAATAACGAAAAATATTCTTGTCATTAATTACATAAGACTGAATTAGATTTTTTTTCCCGCGCTTTACCTTCGCAGGTTAAAGGAGAGGCAAAGGTATACAGCCGCTAAACAGCCTAATATGAAAAATAGAAATATCAAATATTTTTGAGTTTAGAACAAAAATAAATGTTAATTTGTTCATAAACGTTTTTTTTTTTGTTGTAATAATCATGGTTTTTGATGATATCTCTACACATCTATTTATAAACATAATTTAAATATTCAAAAAATAATAACGCCGTAAAGACGCATATCTCTTTGCCGAGATTTAATAAAAAACAATCACCGCCGACTATAGGTATTGAACCAATTTAGACTAAGTGTAGGTGTATACGTAGTTATGTGTGGCAATTTTTATTTCCGCACACATGTTGGTAAATGAAAAAAAAAACGCACGCGTGTGAAATACATTGCATGTTGAACCTAATCGTAGTGCAATAAGAACCAGTTTTTGAGGAACTGTATTGAAAATGGTGTTTTTTCGTGCACGGAGCCTTAAATGTATTGTTGTAATGGGAGATGACATTGAAAAATAAAAATAATTTATATGAATTTACGTTTTTTTTTCATGCCGATACCGAGAAAACATTGAACTTAAATTCTGTCTTAATTTTTTTGTTTTTGCCGTATGGGAAAAAATTATACCTTAAATAGAAAATAGTGACCTCTTTTTCTCACACAGAATGATCCAATCTACTCGGGTTTCTAAAACTTTTTAATACCATTTGCGCCATTCTTGATAAAGCTAGAGCTTTTGGAAAGTTTTTCATCCTAAGGTCCCCGGTATGACATCAAAATTAGCCATATTGAATTACTAATAGTGTTAGTTCAATGTTTGAATTTAAATCTTAATAAAAGTTGATGTGAGCATTCATTAAAAGTCTAAGTTGATTGGAAAATTCTACCTTCTTTTAATTAGAGTGTTAAATAATTTAATCTCATTTTTCTGAAGAGATTTAAAGGTTGACGACCAGATTCTCATATTTTTAATGATCACTCAAGCAATTATTAATATGACATTACAGTTAAAATATGTTTAGATTTACATAAATGGAGCACTGGTTCAATTTGGGCGCCTATCATTGTGTGTCCTGTGTAGTCTTACTAGTCAATCACGCTGATAACTACTTTATAAAAATCTTAAATTTGCTGACAGACCTAAACCGCTGGGTATAGAAGCTTGAAAGGGCAATGCCCATCACCCATACAAAAAAATGCCTAAAATTAACAACAATGAAATAAAAGCCAAATTGCACTACTAATCGTAGGAAACCCAATAATTATCAAAAAACTAGGTAGAAGCCAGTTCCAAACATTTTTTCTACAATATAGGTTAAGTCAAGGTTAAGGATTAATATGCAATAATTAAACAACAAAAAGCATTTAAATGGTTTATTCATCATTAAAAAAAAAAATAGCATTAAGAAATGCAGGAGGATAGATATTGGATCGGTACTGGGCCCATGCTAAGTATGTACCATACGTAATATGGGCGAAGATACCAATGGTTCACCGTTTAAATGATGACTACATATTTTGAATTCTTTGGTACATAATGATAATACTTGGAGTCCTTGAAGAGCCACACCTTTAACGAAAGAGGTACTACATGTCTGTGTCTGATATTACATCCTGGATAGAAACAATGAGTTTCGAGTGTCGATTGCTCTTCCATAATTAGGTAACAGGGTGATGGATCTCATTTGAGGAACTTCTTCATATACAGATATATTCAAACTATTTACCTGACTGGGTACTGGACTTGGTGAAGGAGTAGTAGAGGGTGAGGCAGCCCTGTTACATTGTTGCCAACATGGGTGACATATCAAATGTGAAGAACGTAGCTGCGAAAAAAATTAAAAGCAAAGGTTCGTTTTTTATTATTTTATTAAAAGCTGTGGAGTTAGGGATGAAGTTCAGGAATTAACAACTTATTATATAAGCAAGTATCGTACCTGGCGTGGTTGAATTCTGTGCTACTACATTAATTATGTGCCTTTTACGATGAATGTTATTTCTTAAGCTATGTGATAGTTGTCATATAACAAACTGTCCTCAGCAAACGCATACATGGTGGTGGCCTACTTGTCTATTTGGTCGACTGGTTACTGATGTCTCGGTGATAGTTTGAATTGCTAATCTTAGACATGCACCACAAACAACATTGTCTTGTTGAACCTGTGAGAAAGAACAAAAACTCATTTTGTTGTTGTATATCAATACGTTCAATATAAATAGGCAAGAAAACTAGGGATTCTCAATACTTACAGCTTGTGGTGTTATCCATGGCTGTATTAAATAACGTGCTTCATCATTTTGCACTGATAAGAGAATACGTCTCATCCTTGCAATATCGAGATAGCAATTAAGACAGTGTAGGTTTCTATCCATTTGTTTAAATGTATACTGGGCACAAGTCCAAAACAACAGCAGCGTTGTATATAAAGCAGGTTTCAGATCCGTCGTCAAAAAGCCAAGTTGTCGTCTAGGCGGATCCAATGTAAGTCCGTGTTCAAAAACGGGTATCGTGTGCAGAAGTATAATCAAAATCCTTAATAAATAGCTACAGTTGTTGTTAAATATCATAGAAAACAATCCGTAATTCCGCAAAAACATGAATCAAGTAATATAAAAGGTACTCTGTGTCAATAAACGAAAAAATTAAAACCAGTAATGTCAAACTGTCAATAAGGCAAAAGACGTGATTCATACAGCCTACGATATGTTTTCGATTTTGAAAATAATTTGATTTTTAATTAATATTGACATACATATATTATTTTAATTAGATTTAGGGTACATATAGGTCGAGTTATATTAAATTAATGATAACTGTGCACTAATTCTATAAAATAGTTCGTTAAGGACTATTTGACGATTCCTGTTTGGCTGAATGTCACTTACTCATGTCAATTAAACACTGACCTTCAATAAAAAAATAAGAATGATCTAACGGATATCAAGTTAAATATTTTAAAGATCATTATATTTTTACCATAGATAAACAAACTTGAGAATTATTTCATTATACATAATAAATTCTAAATAGAATTGTGGACTATTAATAGTTTCTGTCCATTTCAGGCATTTTTCGGGCGTTCCCCTTTAGCACAAATGTTCCTTTTCCAAGGTGAGGACATTTTAATGAAGGATTTTTTTTAATTCATCCCCTAATCGGGTTACACAGGGGCTGAAAGTTGTATGGAAGTTCGTAATTTTTGCCGATGGGCAATCTCAATGGACACATGCGCTGTGTTATATAAATAAATTTATTTCCATAACTATGACGACATTGCTAAACCTTGACCCACGAGGTCAAGCTACGTTGCTACGACGTCAAGCTACGCCGCTACGTGGCAAACCTACGCCACTACGTAGCCAAGCTACGTCGCTAAGACACCAAACTACGCCGTTACGACGCCATGCTACGCCGCTACGACGCCAAGCTACGCCGCTAAGACGCTAAGCTACGCCGCTACTAGCCTTACTGATTGACTAATCTGTTCCCAAAATATATATTTAAATAAATATATATTTTCGTACAGGTACAGGTTCGCGTTTCTAATCGAATTAAATCAATTACCGAATGGGTATGTTTATTTGTTCAGTAGCAGACCGGATTCTGGATCAGTGCCCGGCTGATGACAATAGGCTCGCACCCTATTATATGGGAGTTAAATATAACTGGCGAAATGTAGGTGTACCTGTACACCTCTGCATAATCCTTCGGGGAAATACAGTATTATTGTTATGTGTTTATTCGAACGAACACCAGTCTGGCACATCATCTGCTACGGTATTAGGTACTTATTCTCTTGGGCTAGAAACACTTTTTGTTATACTGGATTAAAACCCAGGAAGAGATAGAGGTATAATATACGGTCAACTGATCTTGTGACCATTAATTTATACTTATAAGGCGATTATCGGTCTTCCTTCCAGTTTACAATACGGTGAACTTAATAGGATGCAAATTGGTAAACTTTTTATGTACGCGACCAAAGTACAGAAAGAACAGACAATGGTAAAATTTTTGTCTCACTGAATTTGCGTCATGTTCGTGAACCGGCGCCGTCAGTAGGGACTGGTCATCTCTTAGCTGCCACTGCTTATTTTAATTTAATTTAATATTTGAATTGTTTTTATCTTTTTATTACGGACGCTTTTAAAGTTATGCATCATTCTCACATGCATAATTTCAACACGAATGATGTAACCAATATTTTCTAACCATATTTTGATTTAAGTGTGTCCGTGGAGCTTCTTGCCCGTTCTACTCCACAGGCACCTGAACCGATTTGGAATGGGCAACCAGATCCATCTTTCTGACTCACCGACCCCTTGACAGTTCAAAAGTGCTTGTAATTGGTAATATTAATGCTACCGAAAACTGAACCGCAGTTTCTTCGCGACACTTAGCGTAGATATGTAATTTATACGACTCAGCCATTAGCTGCTTTAAATTATTTATTTGAATTACAGAAATTTTATTCACACTGTCATATTACGTACTAGCTCTTGCCCAGGCTTCGCCATCGTGGAGGTCGGAAATTATCTCACGGGATAAAAAGTCCTATGTCCTAACCCAGGCCCTGGTCTACCTATGTGCCAAAATTCATTGAAATCCGTGCAGCCGTTCCGACGTGAAAAGGTAACAGATCGACAGAGTAACTTTCGCATTTATAATGTTAAGTACGGAAGTATCGATATTATGCATTTTTAAGGAGCAGTGGAGCAGAAGCAGTGGTGGCCCAGTGGTAGCGGCCCCCACTTACGAGTTTTAGGTCGTGGGTTCAAACCCAGGCAGGCAATTTATTTTGTGTAATTTATTTTATCATCACTGCTCTCAAATCGCTGCGGGAAAATCTGCCTGAGTCCCAGCAGTGGGCACGTTATAGGCTGATTATGCTATGCTATGCATATTTAAACTCTTTTTTCACGTAGCCGCAACAAGTTCCAGGCAGGGACTCAGTCAATTATCGTGTCTTATCATCTGCACCTACGAGAAAGAAAGAAAAAAGAATTATTTGGGACACGCACAGGAAATACAAACAGTGAAAAAAATAATAATAAAGGAGCATTTAAAACTAACAAAATTAATATTAAAAACAACAAATAAGTAAAAAATAAAAGACCTGTGTGAGGCCAAAACCTCTCAGCATAATGCTGCGATATTTAAAAAAATTATACCGCAGCGCTGGTATTTTGATGGGCCCGCTGTGATGCCACGACCACACCTACGGACATCTATAAATCCCACTAGGGATTTAAAAAAATAAAAAATATCATGGCACAATTTTCCATTCACTTACATAGATCAAAACATCCCTTCCTCGAACACCTTTATCTCAACTCCCTCATCAATGAAACCTACACCTGACCTGAAACCTGCACCTTTGACTGCTACCAACAGTAGCAGGTAAATAAACAATAGGTACAAACTAACCAGATTGTGAACAGTCCACACGCCGTTTACATAAGACCAGGTTCCTCCAGGTATGCCTTAAGCTAATTATAACAGACAATGGTGCTCAAACTTGTCAATATTAACGGTCAATGAACAATGTGTCGTGTTCTCTGATGTATAGTGTGTATTTGCTGTTAGAAAATCAATGTAAGGTGGCTAACGAAGTTGGCTAGGTAGTTTCAATGGTGGTTAGTGGGGATCTTGAAACAGATTGTTGGGGACTAAGGTATTACACAGAATTACTGCCATCCTTAGAGACACAGATGAAAATAAATAATAAAAGATAAAAATGTTTATTTCAGTTACAAAGTGCATTTATATACAAGATTTGGAGATCACCTTTTAAACAAAAAAAATGCTCGTGTTAGGAGACTCTGCAATTGAGTGTAAATGTACAAAAATAAATTAAAGAAAAAATAAGTTCGTTAGATTTAAAAAAAATATTTCTCGTTTCTTTTATTTACCTGCAGGTTTTTATTGAACCAATTATTAACTCCGCAATAAAATTTGTTGACTAAAGTTGGTTGTTGTTGACTAAAACAACTTATACTTATACTAGTGACCCGCCCCTGCTTCGCACAGTTTGTACGACTAGACAGAACACCGAGATTCCTTTATTATATGTTAGTTTAATATAAATGGTTTCATTTTTTTTTCCGGGTGGTTTATATACATAAAACATCCGGAATAAATTCCCTAAATTATGGTAAAAACCGCGTCGAAATCCGTTGGGTAGTTTAGAAGAACAACGCGGTCATACAAACAGACGAAAAGCGACTTTAATTTTTAGTATTTAAATACAGAGTGGCGATTAGGTTATCACATTAAATAGTACAGCGGTTATTAGAAGTTGTTATCAGTCTGGTAAAATAATAAAATAATCAATTTTACAAAAACAATAAAACTGAATTTTTCAAACAAAATAAACAGCGTAAAAATTAGCACGAAATAAACCACCCTTTATAATGAGGCACTAGATACGCGCGGGGCGATGGTATCAAAAATTTAACACAAACATTATGGTCTTGTTACCAAATAATCACAAATGAAGTTTAATGTTGTTAAATACTAAACCCAAAAAAAAAATCCCACGACTAGAATGTTAATTGTTTTAAAATAATTGTGTATCTTAATAAGTAAATAATTCGTACTGTAGAAAACGTGGTTTCTATGAATGTGATTATCTAATCGCCACACTGTATTTATAAAAATATAGATGTACAATTCTACAATTTGCAGTCCAATCCCCTTGTATACATACACAAAGCATACATGTGCTCATATACATACACAAAGTGTTTTATAAGAGGTTTTTATATAAGCCTTATTTGTATGCTTAAGCGCTTATACACACAAGCAGCACGTGTCAACGGCAGAGGCAACTGCAAGCGCAGATGCACGTCGACGGCAGTCATCGACAACGTGCCGCTTGTGTAAAGTACGGTGCTCAAGTACGCGAGCGGCACGTTGGCAGCCGTAGTCGTGTCGGCGCGGCGGCCGGTGACAAGGGTGGACGACTGCCGTTGACGCGTGTCGCTTGTGTGTATAAGCACTTAAGCATACAAAAACCTCTTATAAAACATTTTCCTTTATAAAACTTTGAGTATCACATTCTCGGTGTCCAAGGGAGCGATACACACGCCCGGTCCGTCGATATTTCCTCATATTGTCCGCATGTTGCTTCGTCGGACTTATTATTAGATTATTGTCGCTTTACCCACGTAGAAACTCTGCTAAAATTGTATTTTAATGTTCGGTTGGATGGAGGTTTACGTAACGGACAGTATTATGTATAGATTTACTTTAAGTGTCCAACTTACCTCGACATTTTTCACAATTTTACCTTTTAGCAGGTCAATATTAAAGAAAAGTAACGTGTCATGCGATTTTGTACCATGTAAGCACAATTTTTTGATTTCTACGTAGGGTAAGCTCATCAGTAACTGGCCACTTAAGCACATCGCCCAGTTCATGTCAGTGTTATGACAAAATGTGTCCCGAAATTAATATTCTTATATTGCCTTTGGTTAAAGCGTGTATCCGTTTATCGATATTGATGTGTAAAAATCAAATAAAACTGAATTACGTAGAAATATTTTAATGGAATGAAAAAGTAGTCATTTTTAGTAGTAAATGGCCATAAAATTTATAAATTAGCCGCCGTAACACTAATAATTGGCCATGTAAAAATAACCATCAAAAACAATTACAATATAGAACAAAGTACCTAAATACAAAAACTTCAAGGTAAATTCTAACAATACTGTAGTTAAATCGTTAAAATAATCAACATCTTAGCTTACTTACTATAAGAGATCAGTATAACACAGTTTGTTTTTAAACTCTATAGGAACGAGAAACTTAAAATATTAATAAATTGTCTACATCATCATCATCACCATCATCATCAGATGTAGTGTTACTCTCTCTGTAACAATTATGGCACAAAAATGTATCACATTCATCCTCAGGAATATGAATTCTGTGGGTTAATGGAATACAACTCTGATGAAATTGTTTTTTACACAGGCTGCACGAAATCACCCTTCTTGTGATTGGATTTAGACAATAGTCACAACAAGTTGCACATTGTTTTTTCTTATTTCCTAGCAATTTCATAGACTCCTCTTGACTATTCATAGTTTTGGTTTTAGCAACCGTCTTATTCGTTGTATTCTTTGGTTTCTTATTTGGTACATTATTCTCTTTTTGATTCTTTTTTTCTTCTCGTAATCTCTTCCTTTCCTCTTTTGCAGCATCTTCTTCTTGCTTTTTTAATTGCTTTGCTCTTATCTTTTGAACATATTGGTCGGATGTCAACGCAAATGGAAACCTGTCTGTTTGGCGCTTTCCTTGTCGTTTGGGTAAATCAGGCAACTTTTGTTTCAGATATTCTGAGAAAGGTACATTTGATATGATAGAAATGCTTTTATTCGGATCTATTTGTTTCGAAGTGCTAGGTTGTGGTTCTTTGACAGTGTTTGGTATTTGCATCTCTATCTGTTTTGAAGTGCTAGGTTGCGGTTCTTTTGTAGTGTTTGGTATTTGCATCTCTGTTTGTTTAGATGTGTTAGGTTGTTGACTGCTAATGTTGGTAAAACTTTCTGGTTTATGAATATCTATTTGGATTGGTGTCGAAGATATAGGTATTGGAGTATTGAAATCTGCCAAATTTATTGTAATATATTAATATATAAAAAAAAAAAAAAAGAATATTAATAAGTATGTAAAATATTAATACGTAAAATTGTAATATATTACTAAAATAGTTGACTCGACAGACGTCCTGTCCAAAGAATAATTCTTACGAAAGCTCCATAGAAAAAAGGACGTTTAGTATTTTCAGAATTTGAAAATATTCCGGGAAACTGCCCATTTTTTTCTTTCCATAATAACCTATTTCGGACTAATAAAACAAAGAATAGCTGAACCGATCCTGCCGTTCTCAAGTGATGCGCTTATCAAGAACCGCATTTAATTTTTATTTAAACATACAGATATAGATTGACCTGTCCTGCATATTATCACTTGTTTTGCAAATGGTCGTGGTAAGGCCCTTGCAGTGTTATTCTTAACAAGACTTCGAAATTCGAACAGTCTCTAAGTTACGATAAGATACGCGCTGCATAATCAGCCTATAATGTTCCCACTGCTGGGACACAGGTCTCCTCTCGGTGAGAGGAAGAGCCGTAATCCACCACGTGGGCCTAGTGCGGTTTGGTAGATGTCACATGACTTCGAATTTTTGGTTCTGTCATGAAGGTTTTGAGAGCAGTGATGATGAAATTATTTATACAAAAGTAAAACGCTTGTCAGGGTTCAAACATAAAACCTACAACTCGTAAGTCGCGGCCGTTACCAATTAGACCATCACTGCTCAGACTAAGTACTCTCTTATTGATCTTCAGTAATATGTACCTACATAATAGTACATTATTGCAAAGGCCGTGAAATAGGCAATTGCAGGTCGAGTATGAGTTTCACTAATACGAGACAGGTAATTGCCATTTCCGCCGAGGCATATATAGTGCTCGTCTCAAAAGAATGCAGGGAAATAAAGCATACTTTTTATATCATACATTTAATTTCTCAATTTTCATTGCCAAAGATGCCAATTGGTTTTCCATTGCCAATTTGGCTTCTGATCTTAAATCTGGTTGAGTACAATCAATCTCCATTTCACTCTCTGAATCGTTGTAATTCATTTTAATTATTAAATTTATATTTATTAAGTATGTAAACAACCAATCAAGATGAATTTTCAGCTTTGCCGCCAATTTTTTGATTTATCACCTGTGTCGAAAGGCAAACGCATTTATCTATACATCCACGTGAACGCAATTAGTACTAAGCAAAGAGACTTACTTTGGTATGCCAAGAATGATAAAAGAGATCCAATCAAAGAGTATTTAATAACCCCAGCACGCCGTTTCATACAACATTGCTGGAGCGTTGTAATGTTCCAAATTCAGAAAACGCTCCAGCAATGGATTTGATTTTCTTTGTCCGTAAATTCGATAGCTCGCGTGTTCTTTTTTCGAAAATAATGACAATATTTCCAAGCATGTTTGAAAAAAAAATTATGTGCGCGCGCTATTTTGCTTTTAAAACAAGTGAAGTTCCCTTTCAACTTGCGTGCTTCATTGGAGTTCGAAGTGAACTTTGTATTTTAAAGTATAGCAGCATTTCTTTTAATTAATGATTATGTTCAGGTTTACGTGTCATAAATTAATTTCATAGAGTCCAATAGGTGACATTCATTGCTTCCTATGCTAATAATCCTTAATCCAAATATTTTTAAACGTATTTGTATACCTTGAAAGGTTCCTCAACAAATTAAGGGTGGTTCCATGTATAGCCTACTTTTCAAGGTAACATGTCCAAGTGCCCTTACATTTTGTTACTGTAGTATCCTATAGAAAATATCTAGTGTCGTTTGTCCATGAATATATCTGACAAATAGTTGCTTATCACCGCGTTGATTGATGGCTCCAAATTGCTTCTTAAATACTGGGATTTCGTTTGGGATTGGAGGATTTCTTCTGTAGATAGTATAGCGGTGGAATTGCCCTATTGAGAGTAAAAAATAAAAAACATATTTGTTTTAGTTCCGATTCTTCCGTCTGTCTACCTTAATTTTCAGGAAGTGACAAAGGATGGGCCTATTTTTAGATTAATAGGTATTATGTAATCTTGAAGTTCAATAAAATTTAAGTAAAAACCTTTTTAAAAACAAGCTTTTATTGAACTAAAAGTATTAAATAAAACTTACGTTAACATAAAACTTTAATATTTTCTTAGAAGCTTGCGGCTTATCTTAAAGTGTACGAAGGACGTTCACGCCTCAAGTTTTTAAGAAAATATTAAAGGTTTATGTTAACGTAAGTTTTATTTAATACTTTTAGTTCAATAAAAGCTTGTTTTTAAAAAGGTAATTTAAGGTAATTTTATTTTGTACTTTTTAGCATTAGAATTTCTATAGATAACAGTTCTATTACCTTCTCTTGAAAAGTACTTGTAAATACAAATCCAAAGAACCCAAACGCGCCTTTACACAAGTCATGGTGAGAAGCCATTCGAGTTGCACTATCCAAGTTATGCCACACTTTAGAACGGACTATCATTATAATTTAATGAAAACTTATTCAACATTTCGTGCCTGTGCTATTGACCTCTGAGGAGTTCTCTCGTATGGAGCCAGTTCTGGGTGCAGCAGCCAGATCATTGTAAACTTTAGAACGCGCTATCATAATTGTATGCGTATATAAAATTGTGTGTCTCTGCTATTGACCGTTGAGGAGTTCTCTCGACTGGAGCCAATCCTGGGTGCTGCAGCCAGGTCATGGTGGACTTTAGAAGGAACTACCATGATTTAATGCGTATATTAAATGTCATGTCTGCACCGTTGACCGTTAAGGAGATCCTTCGTCTGGAGCCAATTCTGAGTGTAGAATCACATGTCATGCATCATAAAAATGCATTGTCTACGAAACAAAATGAACGTGCGAAATTTCAACTCCGTAGGATAAGAGTAAGTGGTATTTTTTCAGCTTGCAAGATCCCACCTGGACAAACATACATACATTGCAAGTTAAATAAAAGCTTGACGGCGCGTCGACGTCAAAATCAAAATGTCAACGTCAAGAGTGGCTTTATGGTCGCTGTCAAAGCCACTCTAGCGGAGCGTCGTGTCAATGGTAGCGAGGCAGCCATCTTTTAAAACACACTTTTTGACGGAACGGCGCCAGCGCACCATGTCTGCGACGAATCGCTTTCCATTACCTCAATCAAAGTGATTTTAATAAGTTTTGTTAAGATTTAAAGACTAGAGACTATTGTTTTAATTTTAGAAGGTTAATTTTAGTGATATTGTGATTAATTATTTAAGAAAAGGATTATAACAGTTTATTTTCGGAGGTATTCGGTTTTATTCACTGCCTTATTTCCACGCCCTGTGAGATGAGTTCTGATGATGGCCCTCCTGCGCCTTCATCAGAAGTGGGATGTAACGGACTGCAAAGTGAAGGAAAGCCACCGGATAAAACAACCGCTGAGCAACTTTTGTGTAACATGGAAGCGTTACTTACCCGAGTTCTAGCAGCGCAATCGGCACCAACAGTGAGTACTATTCAAATGCCACTTTTAAAGTTTGACCCGGATGAGTCAGACTCAGATATTGATGATTGGTGTAAACTAACAGAAGCAATCGTGCAACATAAACGCTTGGAAGGAATTAACCTACTTGTGGCTCTGACGGGTGTGCTGAAAGGCCGGGCAGCTACATGCCTTACTAAGCTAAATTTAAACGAAATTACATGGAGTTCAGTTAAAGATATTTTAATCGCAAGGTTTGCTAAACCGAGACTTGTTCAAGATTATTTCGACGATATCTTGCGATTCCAAATAGGCGTTAAAGAGACGGCGTCCGAATCTGCTCTTCGGTTATGGAACCTCATCGAACGAATTCCTAAATCCACGATGCCTGAAGAAGTCGTAACTGGATTTGTTATATCGGTGCTGTGTCAAAAGGATAGCTTAATACGTCGTGAATTAAATGCACAAACAGTTACGAATCGAGCTCAATTATTCCGAATCCTTGGCGGAATATCACTTAAGCGACGTGCGGATGCTGAAGCTCAAGAACCTGAAGCCAAGCGAGCTCGTATGACGGAGAGATTCAGTGGCAGGTGTCACTTCTGTGGATTGGCTGGTCATCGTATAGCCGAGTGTAGGAAGCGACGTGGCGATATTGGATCGAAGTCGCAAGATACTTCAAGTTCATCAAATGCTATGGAGAAGAAGGCTACTGTGACCTGCTACACGTGCGGCCAACCTGGGCACGTGGCGACTGTTTGTCCGGACAGGAAGAATGGTGGTGGAGCTGCGGTCAAGGAAGTACATCAATGCGAGCACCGTCCTTCCAGGGGTACTTTGAGGACATCTTCCGGTGAGCTAGTCTCTTTTTTATTTGATAGCGGTTCATCTTGTTCTCTTTTAAAAGAAAGCTTCTGTGATAAACTTTTGGGTACTGTGCGTAAGAGTCTCGTTTATCTTAGTGGCATAGGTGGTGAAGATGTACAATGTACAACCCAAATTCAAAGCGATGTGACAATTGACCAACTCACAGTAAACTTACTTTTTCATGTGGTCTCAGATAGTCATATTTCTGATCCTATCATAATTGGGAGAGAAATTTTTGAGCAAGGGCTATGCGTCAAAATTGACAATAACAATCTTATATTTTATTCCAAGGACCAAACTCATTTTTGTGACACAAAATCAAACAGACTCGACTTTACAAAAATTGATACGGATTTACAAGGACAGGATAGGGAATCACTAATATCATTATTAAGCAAATATTCCGACTGTTTCACCGAAGGCATTACTTCCCGCCGAGTTAAAACAGGAGAATGTGAAATTAATTTGATAGATCCACATAAAACGGTGCAGTGGTGTCCATACAGACTAGCGCCGGCAGAAAAACAGATAGTTAGAGAAAAGGTTCAACAATTGCTAGATGCTGGGGTGATTCAGGAAAGCTCCTCCCCCTTTGCCAGCCCAATACTATTAGTCGATAAAAGGGATAAGAATGTGCGTGGATTACCGGGAATTAAACTCTAATACACAGCCCGAGCACTATCCTCTGCCACGTATTGAAGAGCAAATAGATCAGCTTGCCGGGGCTAATCATTTCTCAATATTAGATATGGCATCAGGGTTCCACCAAATAATGATGCACCCTGAGTCTGTGGGGAAAACAGCATTCGTTACACCCGAGGGGCAATATGAGTACCTTGCTATGCCCTTCGGGCTGCGAAATGCACCATCAGTCTATCAGAGGTGCATAACTAAAGCTCTGAATCATCTAACAGATAAGCCGCTGATCTATATGGATGACGTTTTATTCTACTCTGTTGACTTAACTGAAGGTCTGCAGCGCTTAAACAAGGTTTTGGGTACTTTAGCAGAAGCTGGGTTTACATTAAATCTCCAAAAATGTAAGTTTATGAAGCGTAAAATAGAGTATCTGGGATATTCGCTTCAATCTGGTGAAGTAAGGCCGAACTCTCGGCAAAATACAAGCGTTGGTAGATTCTCCTCAACCAAAAACAGCTACTCAGGTTCGGCAATTTCTTGGACTTGCCTCCTACTTTCGTAAATTTATTCCTGATTTTACACGCATCGTGGGGCCATTGTATCCTATTACGAAGTTAAAAGGTCCTATTAATTGGACTCTGAGGCACGAGGAAATACGTAACGCTATAATACTTATACTAACATCTGAACCGGTACTAACTATATTTGACCCGGAACTACCAGTAGAGTTGCATACCGATGCAAGCTCAGAAGGGTACGGTGCGATTCTCATACAGAAAAAGAATAATCTACCGCATGTCGTGGAGTATTTTAGCCGACGCACGTCGGAAGTAGAATCGCGCTATCACTCGTACGAACTAGAGACGTCAGCAGTTGTACGAGCGGTAGAACACTTCAGGCATTACCTTTACGGTCGACGTTTTGTAGTTTTTACGGACTGTAATTCCCTAAAAGCCTCAAAATCTAAAAAAGACCTCACTCCTCGCGTGCATCTTTGGTGGGCTTTCTTACAAGCCTACGATTTTGACATTGTATATCGTGAAGGACGAGGAATGGAACATGCGGACTACTTCTCGCGAAATCCTCTACCTAATATCGATGCTGCCAGCACATTTTCTGAGAGTTCACAGGCAAAGCAGGTTCAGTATATTGAGCTTCATCAAGATTGGCTTTCCATCGAACAAAAGCGTGATAGCGAGATACAAGATCTTATCGCGAAACATACTGATAATGGCTTTCCCGACTCAATAGCTGGCACATATGATGTTAGGGAAGGTATTCTTTACAGAAAAATCAACCGAAACAAAACCGTTTCTTGGTTGCCAGTAGTTCCACGGTCTTTAATTTGGACGCTAATTAACCACATCCATAATGAGATACAGAATTTAGGCAAGGATAAAACATTAGATAAAATTTATGAGCAGTACTGGTTTCCCGAGATGTCGAAATGCGTGCGTAAGTTTATCGACTCGTGTATTATCTGCAAAGCATCGAAGGGCCCATCGGGAGCTCAGCCCGTTCAGCTCCATCCAATCCCAAAAGTCTCTGTGCCCTGGCACACCATACACATCGATTTTACCGGAAAGCTAAGCGGGAAGAGTGATCGAAAAGAATACTGCTCCGTAATCATCGATGCTTTTACCAAATATGTTTTGCTTGAACATACTTCTTCTCTCGACGCCAAAAGTGCGATACGTGCGCTACAAAAAGCAGTTTGCCTGTTTGGAGCGCCTAAACGAATCATTGCTGATCAAGGTCGTTGTTATATTAGCTCTGATTTCAAGAACTTTTGCGCTGAGCATAAGATACAACTTCATTTCATTGCGACGGGCTCTAGCAGGGCAAACGGACAAGTTGAAAGAGTTATGCGTACTCTCAAAAGCTTGTTAACCATTGTTGAAAATGATCCCAATAAAACGTGGCGCGATGAACTAGAAAACATTCAACTTGCACTCAACAGCACCAAATCTGCCGTTACAAAATACTCACCCACAGAACTTATGTTAGGGTTTCGTGCACAATCGTTAGGTATGTCTAAGCTAAACTTGGAGGTTAATGGTCAACAAGATCGTTTAGACCTCGATACTATACGGGAAGATGCGTCAGCTAATATTGAAAAAGCGGCTAAATCTGAGGTAGTTCGATTTAATCGGGGCCGCGCAAAAATAAAACCGTTTACAAAAGGTGAATTTGTGTTCCTTAAAAATAGTGAACGGAGTCAAACCAAATTGGATAGGAAGTTTAGGGGTCCATTTGTCATAACTACGGTACTAGACAATGATCGGTATGAATTAAAAAGTTTAGGTGGTAGTTCTCGTCGAATATACAAGTATGCCCACGAGAATTTGCGCTCAGTACCCCAAGGACATGATGGATTGCTTGAAATGACAACTAACCTTTTGAATTATGACGAGGCCGAGACGGCGCTAGAAGATGTAACTTCTAATAGAGATGACGCATTACTTTCAAACGACTGTGATACTTTGACCGTATGCTCGGATACCATTTCCGCCAACTCCCGGACAATATCAGCCGGCTCAGACACTCTCAGTGTACACTCTGATCCAGAGACATGGGATATACAAAATGAAATAGAAATTTATGCTGAACAAGATAACCTGCAATAAGCTGTCGATCCTGGTGGATAGTGACATCCGGGTTCGCTGAACGAGAAAGGATTCACTAGTCCAGCCCAGATGTAAGGTAGTTTATCCTGGTCACGGTGTGTAGTCCGGGCCAGAAGTAATGAAGGTTGTCTATCCTGGTCGAGGTGTGTCGTCCGGGCCGTACCTGAAGACCTCGGTTGAAGGGATGCACTCGCTCGGTCCAGATGTATTGCGTTGGTTGACTGGTCGAAGGGACAGTGTCTTTCGGGCCAGACCCATGTGGGTTGGTTGAAGGGATGCACTCGTCCGGTCCAAGTCTTTGCGATGATGGTCCTAGTGCAAGTATTATTGATACGCACGATGATGGTCCTAGTTCAAGTATTATTGCGTTGACGATAATACATTCAGAGAAGTCATGTTATTAGCAGGATGATCGAGCGGATGTCCTAGTGATTAGAAACTTGTTTGTTCTAGATACATATTAACGCCCGATGACGGTCGTATGTCAGTCCGGCCGTGACGGCGAGTCGACGTCAAAATCAAAATGTCAACGTCAAGAGTGGCTTTATGGTCGCTGTCAAAGCCACTCTAGCGGAGCGTCGTGGCAATGGTAGCGAGGCAGCCATCTTTTAAAACACACTTTTTGACGGAACGGCGCCAGCGCACCATGTCTGCGACGAATCGCTTTCCATTACCTCAATCAAAGTGATTTTTAATAAGTTTTGTTAAGATTTAAAGACTAGAGACTATTGTTTTAATTTTAGAAGGTTAATTTTAGTGATATTGTGATTAATTATTTAAGAAAAGGATTATAACAGTTTATTTTCGGAGGTATTCAGTTTTATTCACTGCCTTATTTCCACGCCCTGTGAGATGAGTTCTGATGATGGCCCTCCTGCGCCTTCAAGCTTGTAATAATAAAAAAAGCATATTATTTTGTTTTGTTTTACAAATATAAATAGTGATAGACCACTACCACTATGTTCCGAAGATATTGTATTATCTTCGAAGACACTTGCATGTCTAGGACTTGGATAGTGTTGTAAATAGAAATATAAAATACCATTATCGGTATGATACGTAAGGTTTAAAATTATAGGTAAAATCTAAGTAGGTAATACCTATCGAAACTTTTTTATTGTTGGAACATATTATAATTTCCTCATAGTTCTTATTGAGAAACCACTTTTCATATGACCTTTTATGCTATAACACTTTTTCTGCTTTCCCTATTCAGTCTCCCTGCAATTTTCCTTGAAAAATATAAAACATCCTCATATTTTTCCATTTATTTATTTATTTATTTGGGATTTGCAACCATTTAGAGGTTATATCAGCCCCATCATCATCATGAGGTTAGATACAAACACTTCTTAACTGTTTTTTAAATAAACTTAGTATAAATGATAAATGATTTTATTTCTGTAAGAAGGTTTGTACAAACACTATTACACGCCAATCATATTTTTTAAATTAGATGAGGTCGGCGTTTCCTATCTGACTACTCTGAGAAGAAAGGCCGAACTTAACTCAGAGGTTACAGTCTCTTTTAAAGTCCAGACATAATCTTGGTCAGATCATGTGAAGACCATGTAGATGAAATGGTCAATGGTGATGAATGGTCTGAAATGGTCTTTTGAGGAAAAAACCAGACAGATTGAGTGGACCTGTCCAGTCAGTGCACGCATTTGACAGTAATCGTGCAGCTCAATGCTTGTCGGGTTAGCAATACCGAAATATAATGAATTTTATATTAATATTTTACGTTATTGTTGTCTACCTAAATTATTACCTACTAATACAATCCATAAGGATATACCTCTTCTGGCTTATTATCGATATCTTAAATTTTATTATCAATATCATTTTATCTTTTAGAATACAGGGTGCATCTTTCCCATCCCTACCTGTTATAGGATAGCTGATATAAATCACAGCTCAGTGCGTCCAGCTAACAGGCGTTGGTTTATATAATATATTGTTAGTAGTAGACCAGAAGAAGCAAAGTTCACTTCCTTGTTTAAACTATTCATTCATATTATAAAGAGGTAAACTTTGTTTAAACATTTGTATGTAGGGGGTAATCTCTGGAAATACCAGTCGGAATTGAAAATAAAATTTCGAATTTGATAGCTCAATTTTGAGGAAGGCTATAGGCTATTTCACATCACGCTAGGACCTCTAGGAGCAGCGCAAAATGAAAAAAGTCAGAAAGTACGCTAAGCAAAAACGAAGTAATAGCGCGGACAGGCGATGCAATGCGACGGGGGTCGGGGGACCAAGAAATTTCAAGAAAAGTCGCGAGCTGAAGCCAGTGTTATTATAACTAGTAGTAAAAACTCACCCTAGTCACTATTAAAGAGGATACTTTGGTACCCACACATTTTGTAGCTACTTTTGGATAGCCTTTTCTTCAACGGAATCGTCCAAAAGTAGACCTATTTTCAGGTCAAATCTACCTAAGGTTGAGGTTTATCATTATTGATCAGTTTATTTCAGATAAAATTAATCCATACAATTACATATAAATAAATAAAAGTGCAGTCCCCTTACGTAGCATACTTAAAATCATAATCCAACGAATTTTGAAGGATATTTATAATGCATTGCTTAATTTTGAATTAAATTGATAATCCATTGCTTCATAATATTATGTTCGAAAAGTTCGCCTACTCGACAGCGTAGAAAACCCAGTGAATGCTCTTGAATTATTCAAAATGAAAGGCATTGCCGTTGTCAGTGTGTTACACTGCAGTACAGCATTAATAAAAATACTAATCTATGTATTTGCGCCATTGATACATATCAGTTTTTAGTAAGTTTTAGTTTTTTTTTTTAGTTTTTTTTGTAGTTTTCTTTTTTTCTTTCTTTTTACTGTTTTTTTTTTTAGTTTCTTTTTTCATTTTTTTTTGTTTTTTTTTGTTTTTAGTGTATCAATGATTTGCGCATAAGTTTTAATCGGGTCTACCCTTTATAGCAGAACTTTTTATATCATAATATTATTTTGCATAACAGCGCATAGCATAAACTTCATTTCGCAGAAAATCGTTTGGCATACACTCATTTATAATACATTAAAAACGCATAAATTTAAGTCAGAATCATCTTTAGGCATAAATTTCATATCCATAATAATTAAAAGTAGAACCATCATATTGCAGAAAGTTCACTGTCAGAATCGTCTTTTGGCATAAATTTCATATCCATAATAATTAAAAAGTAGAACCATCATATTGCAGAAAGTTCACTGTCAGAATCGTCTTTTGGCATACATACATTTCATATCGATAATCATTAAAAGGTAGAACTATCATATCTCAGAAAGTTTACAGTTACTATCATCTTTTCAATCATCATCAAATCATCTTTCATCAAGCTTACACCATGCATGCATCAAGCATGTAGCATGCAAATATGCAAAAAAGCACACACCATGCATGTATGGATCAAGCATGTAGAATGCAAACATGCAAAAAAGCACACACCATGCATGCAGCTTGCAAGCAAGCATGCAGCATGCAAGCAAACATGCAGCATGCAAGCAAGCATGCAAGCAAGCATGCAACATGCAGCAGGCATGGTTTCTGTCACGGCTCCGGCGCTGCGGGGCTCCGGCGGTCCCACGCAAGCTTCTCGTCGCAGATGGTTGTAACACTCACCACAGCAGCTTCGGCTTGCTGGCCGGCTTCGCCAGCCAGCCTCAGCCGCGGCGGCGAGCGTTAAAACCACCTGCTCCTCAGCTCGCGGGCCGCCTCGCCCCTCCGCGCCTACGCGGGCTTAAATTACACTCTATGGGTAGGGCAGACAAGACTACGTGCAGTCGGTTTTGCAGCGATTCGGTTCTGTCACTTCACTAACTTTTGTAGTACAACATATTGACTTTTTAAGACAATATTTAAATTTTAATTTAAGGTTAAGAATATGATTACATTTTATAGAAATGACAATAATTATGCCTAATAAAATTATTCCAAATGATATTCTGCCATCTTCTTAACATGCCAAGTGAAATTATTCCAAATAATCGTCGCTCTAAATAAACGTTATGTGAAACGAAATTATGCGAAATTAAGCTTTGCCAAAAGTAATTATGCCAAATAAAATTCTGCCATCTTAAAAGTATGCCTTTGTAAATTCGGACATATAAACATTCGGCCAAACAATAATTATATTAAATGATTTTTATGCCATATATATATTCGTTTAAAGAAGATTATGCCAAGTGGGTTATGCCAAATAAATTTCGGAGCATCAAAATTCTGCCAGATAGAGGGAACCCGTTTTAATCATCTAATGCGCAAAACTTTAAGAGCTGGATATTTTGCCCTGATAAAAACAATTGCTTACTGATTTTGAGTTCCTTTTAGATACAAATATTTTATAATCCGTGCACAAACTGCGAAAGTTAGAACACACTTTTATTGAGATCTTTTGTGAAAAATATTTGGCGAATTATAATGAAACATTTTTATACTTGCACCCTAATTGCGTAACACACTATTAATCAGAATCTGAATCATTTTGAAGGATATTGCTAATCCATTGCTTCATATGATCGAAAAATTTGTCTGCTCAACAACGTAAATAACGCAATGAATGTTGTTGAACTGTCAAAATGAAAACCATTCCTAGGTACCGTTAGTGTATTACGCAATTACCCCGCACGTAAATCAATTAATCCTAGTTTTACTGACCAAGTACCGATACCCATATTACCCATACAATGATTCATACTTCCGTACACTTAGACTAGGTATAATTACTTCACCTTCATAACGTGTCATTAGATGATCAAAGGGGTTTCAGAAATCAACTTTGTTCATTAATCAGCGTGGTCTCGATGTTTCATAATGGAGACTCATAGTCATAGGGGAAGTTGGTAAAGGTATATATGGGTACCTATCTACTTACCACAAGCATGAAATGAGATTTATGATGGATCTATATAAAGTTATTGAAAAGTGTTCATGATAGGCAGCTTTCACAAAGCTTTTCGCTAAATGACGGATGTTAAAAAATATTTAAAAAAAAATTGCCATGTATTTAGTCGATCCCCGAATAATCTATTTTTAATTTAATAAAAATCGACAAGTTGATTATCTCGATCGTCTTTTTGTGATATGCCGCTTTGATGTTGCGCTTGCTGCTTTGATGTAGCGCTCGCCACTTTGATAGCCGCCGCCGCTTTGGTGTAGCGCTCGCCGTCTGCAGCCGCGGCAAAGCCCGCTTCTCTCGTTCGCCATGTGGTCGGAATGCTCTAGCATAGTTACTGCGACCAATAACAAATCGGGCCAGAAAAATAAAAAAAGATTCATTTATTAAAAAGGTGATCATCATTAGGAGGTCAAAAAGTTTTTAGAGGAGCAGAAAAAGGCAATCACCATTAGCATATCAATAACTTTTTAAAGGATCAATAAAATACTTCGCATTTATTTTTCAGGAGACGGAGTTCGATCCAGCTTCTAGTTTGCCATAAATAATGGACGGTTTTTGGGACTACTGAATACTGGGGACACTAATTTCAGTCCAATTCAGAACAGACAATTCAGTGATCGCTGAACTGTTTCAGCGATTGAACACACTACATGCTATTTGAAATACTTCAAATAATTTGACATCATGGCATCCGGTCCCTATAAGCTTGTTAGGAGAAGCTTCAATGATTTGATGGCTTCATCTCAGAGTAATTAATAACAGAGTTGATCAACAAGTGTAATTTCAACTGTCTAATAAACTGTCAGCGGTTATTTGAAGTTTGTACCATTTTAGACTAGGAAGTTATCATGACAACGTTGGAAATAAGACAGTAGGGTTAATTATAAACGTTGCTTATAGTTATGAACGTCAAAACGTAAAACATATTTGGTTAGAGAGACAGACGTCATTCATTACCTACTTAACTTTAGCAACGTTTACAAATACTTAATCCTGTTTATGTTTAATAATGTTTTGACAAATACTATTAGGGCAACGACAAAATAAAATGTAAATAAAAGAACCAAAACGAACAGGCAAATTTTATTACAGTTTTTTTTGTATAAATTATTTTCTGTCTGTAAAATGAATTTTGAATGATAACTAACACAATCTTTTCCAGAAACAAATTCATTAATCATTAACTTATCATTAGACTTTTCATTTAAAACATGTCTATTTGACTAGATACAACAAACAATAAAAACAAACGACTTATTTGAAGCAGACACAAGCATCCTTTTCTATTTCCTGCAATCTTCCTGTGTTCGTCCATACAATAGGTTGCTAGCATTTTAATACTGAATACTCATTGAAATACCGATGACTTCCTACAACATACAAAAAAACTAGCGTATTGCCCCTGCTTCGCACAGTTTTTACAACAAAAAAATTTTTGGTTGTTTAATATGAAAACCCTCCATAATAAATTCTATAAATGATGGTGAAAATCACATCAAAATCCGTCGCGCAGTTTAGAAGAATAACGCGGTCACACAGACAGACACCAAAAGCGACTTTAGTTTATAATATGTATATATGTCAGAAATACGTTAAATTAATCGTTTGACTTTGACCAATCGGGACGCCAGCGCCATCAGGCGGCGCTCGACAGAGTCTACAACATAACGCTCGACCAGAGTAAAAGCAGAGTTGAGCGGTGGCGGTCAAGCAGTGAACACTTTCAGAAACTGTCGCGCGTTCTATATAGTTGTGTCGTGTACCTATAGTGTGTGATTTGCTAGTGTGATTAATTTGTTTGTAGGTAAATTATAACTTCATTTGAACTGCAAACGGTTTTTCTATTGCGCAATAACTAACACGTCTCATAGTATGACCACAGTATTTAACCCTTTACCAGGCCCCAGAGAACTGCTGTAGCAACAATGTTCTTTTTATGGATTCGTATACTTATAAAGGCTTTGTTTCATATTACATCACTGAAACTGAAAAAATAATGATTGACATTGACTATATAAAATATTTATATGAAAATGAGTTTGTCATTTCACTTTTTTATTTAGTTATTTATACATTAATCATTAGAATAACTCAAAAATTACAAAATATCAAAAACAAAATACGAATTATTTTTCGTTGTTTCGCCATGATTAAAAAAAAAACGCGAAATTTGTTCAAAAAAACACTCAACCAACGAACAAACACAGATTTACTGGCTATAAAAGTGAAGTGACATTCTCGCTCCGATTCACGTTTTTTTTGGTGTGACCATAGGTAATATAATCCTACAGAGTTTTTGACAGTTTGTGGGCGGTATATCGCCTAAACCTGTTAAGCGCATCGAAAATACTATGTGGGAGGCATGTTCCCTTAACCTCGTTAAGGGTTAAAATATGGCTGATGATAACGAGAGAGACGTACCTTCTCCGTCAAATAGATTGGTATTCAGCTGCACCCAGTTAGACTGGATAGTAAGCCCAATATAGTTGAGAGAAGGCTAGGGAGATGACGTTTGGAACACCGATGACGGTTAAAACTGAAATATACCTGAAATCATTAAGACTGTAAGATAGTCACGCCTGTATCCCTTTGAGGGTTCGGTAGTGGTGTAGTTATAGAACACCCACTTTTCACCAGTTTCATAGATTTAATCCCCAAGGTTTTTAGGTACATTACGGAACTTGAAGTGTAACTAGGCTAAGCCTGTTTTTACAAAAGTTTAAATAATCCTTAATATTATAAATGAGAAAGTATGTTTGTTTGTAACGCTTTCACACTTAAACGACTGGACAGATTTGGATGAAATTTGGCGCATGGGTAGAGCATGAACTGGAAAAAGACATAGGCTACTTTTCATCCTAGATCGTAGACGAAGTCGCGGGCAACAGCTAGTTAAGAATATTTTGAAAAAGTCTTACTAGGCTAACTTGTAGGTGATTCTTATCAGCAACACTATAGCTCAGTAAAAAATACAGCATGCTTGTTTATATAAGGGATCGGGTTCGATTCCTGGTTCAGGCAGAACCTTTATCATAAAACAAAAAATGCAGTGTTATTATCCTTCAAAATTGAGGCCATGGTTCCTTTTGACCACTTTGCCCTGTTACCCAAAGTTTCGGATTTAGCGTGCCATCGTAACAATCATGTTCATTCCCGCGACTGACATATTTCCCCACTTCCACGCAGCTGACAATTTTTTTTGGATTGGTGATGATCCCTAAAACCGTCTCATAAGGTTTTGGCGGTATAAAATTACTTTGGTATAAGTTTTTTACTACTTTGACATGCTCTAATTTTCGACTCCTCCACAAGATACTAGAGCAGCTGACGCTCATATCTCTTATGCACTGAGGAAAACTATTATGTAATAATTTTCAGCTAGGTATGAAATTATTTGTGCAAACTAACACCATCGCCCGTACTATAAGGTTTTCAAAATACTGCAAGAGTTCGCAGTACACTGCCCCGGTATTATATCTAAACTAAAATATGATTAATAAAACATAAATAGAATCAATCAATCAATTTGAAATAACTTTTTCCAAACAAATTTAAACTTTTACAACGAAATTATTATCATGCTCTTATGTTCCCCTTATTACCATAATAATGGATTTCTATATGAATTGAATTTATTCAAGTTCCGAGTGTTGTTTTGTCCCTTTTAAGTACCTTTAACAAGATGTGATTAAAATAATCCCAGCTGATTTGACTTTCTAGTACCTACTTATGGTTAGTAAACCTAATACAATATTTTTTTATTCGAAGTAAGTATATTATTAGAAATAACTTAGTTCTGCTCTTAAGAAACAAATGCCAAAAGTTGCTTTAATAAACCCGCTTCTTATGTTAAACTCGGTAACTTTTTATTTCATTTTATGTAAAACGAGGGAAATAAATTGTTATGTCCGTGTATTAAAATCACAAACTGTCATTCTTTGACAGTGATAAGATATGGCTATAACATGGAAAATTAATGTAGTGTGGCAATTTCCATGACTATACATTCCCCTTTACATAAAAGCGGTCAAAACCAATTATTGTAGATATCTGTATGTGCAGTACCTAAATACTGCCTACGGACGCGCGACGTAAATGTAACGTAAATTCAAACGATTTTTTTATCGAAACTACAACCATGCCAAAGCATTTCATCCATTCAATTTCTCAAGTATGCCAAGGTCGACATCTTTTCCAATGAGACAATACAAACAAACACTTTGACCATTGAATAAATTGTTAATTAAAAATAATCTCCAATGGGAATGTAAATAATTGAAGAACAGAGTTCTTTTAAAATCAAACGGGACATAATTGATTTTGTAATTTCCAATCAGTTTTAAAAGGCTTTAAGTATTGTAAAAGTATTACAGAATGCCCAGATTTTTCGATATCATCAGTTTTTTTATCCGAGGAATAATATTGCCTTTACCTTTTGTTTAAATTATTACTTAAAAATTCAAATTAATTATTTAATAAAGATATCAGATGATTAATAGATCAGACTGAAAAATAAGCCTAATTAAAAAAAATCTCCCTGCCACACCAAAGGTTGATGGCTAAAGATATTCATATGGAACTCCACAATAAAAATTTAAAACATTTGTTTAAATTTTAATTCAATGATTTGATTGAAGAAATAAAAATATATAAAATAATATATTGATTGATTGAAATATTTCGTAGCAAGCCCGTAGCGTGCTCGTAGCAAGCTCGTAGCACCTGGCATTTATTTTGTAGGTGGTTTTATAAAGCCTTATTTCGCATCTAATGACTTCAGTGACCATAAATCTAAGCCTAAGTTAATGTCTGTTCCTAAAGTTCCTGTTTCAAAAGTATTTTATGACAAAGGGATCAGAAATCGTACCCGGGATACCAATTTGTAGTGCCACTTACAAATAGAATGCTTTGACCCCGAACTTCTAATTTCAAATCACTTTAAAGATAGATTTTCAATTACAAAATTCGGCAATTGAGATTAATTTTACAACCTCAACTTTCGTCGATGTTTTTTCAATTACGATTTGAATAGGTTATTCAAACAGTCATCGTTGGAAAAAGTGGTGAGATATAAAGTAGATTGTGTAAGAAGTGTTTACACTTTCATCAGATACTTTTGAAACAGTCTATGGTAAAAAATTGCCGATATCGACCTAAAAACAATTAAAAAACGACACCTATGATGGCCAACTTTTAATATTTTAATTGCCTTTTTACAGGCGCTTACACTTAACCTGGCAGGGAGCGACAGGCAGAGGCCAATATCCATTGAAGTTTATTTATTTCTTGTAATTTTATGAATAAATATTATTATTATATTCCTTTATTTCATATATATACATATAAATTATATTTTTAAATATTAGAATATAAAAATATAAAAACATTTAAAAATATAAAATTAATTAATTAATAATTAATTAATTAATTATTATTATTATTATTATTATTGTTTTTATATGTTAACATAGCTCGGGCTCATGAGATCCCGGTCTTTTGGAAGGCGTACGAGGGGCCGAAGCCAACTCGCAGAGGCCCCTTAGACAATTTTAAATGGAATGAGGCACCAACCGACGATTATCCCTGTATGCACTGTGCAAGTGCACCCAAGGACAATCCCCGGTTGGTATTGGACTATTGCTGGATATGGAAACAAAAATAATTATTGAACTATGGGTTTCTGTGGCTAAAATGGACTGGTTACCAAGAACTATGGATACTATGGCCCCTGCCTGACCAATGTTTTATATGTAAAATACACGGATAAAATGGCAGGGGGTGACTTGCATACTCAATAATGGGCCCCCGGAAACCGTCGCTAGCACATAGTGACGTAGCGACAAGGGGGCAACACTTCCTGAGGTGCTTGAGAAGTGGAGAGGTATTCCACGGCTATCAGAACAATCCCAGAGCCCGGAAGATGGTCAAGATCCCTACCAGCACTTACTGAAATACTTCCTTCCTCGGAGCACGTTTGCTCTTGCGAATCTCCACTCAAGCCAGCCAGTAAAGGCAAGAAAGAGGTAGGAGCTCTGTTACTCGTCATTGTTCACTCCAGCCGGCCAATAAAGGCAAGCCAGAGGTGAGAAACAAGACTTCTCCCGGGAGACAGGGTCCGTGGGGTCGCTACTGCCCAACAGCTCGCCACATGCTGCCCTGCGGGTTCCTGTATCTCTCTTGGTCTGGCTCCTCACCCTAGACCTGTTTCAGCAAAGTAAACTCTACGGGTACAGACCTAGAGTTCAGGAGCGCGCAAGCCCCACCACGACGTCAACGTAGAGATACGACGGTGGGGTTATTATTATTATTATTATTTTAATAAAGTTGAAAACTGGTTCCTCTCTGGACTGTCCTGGAACGTATATTGCAACTTATTACAGGCGGGATATTTCCATTTTGACAAGTGTAAAAATAACCATCACCAAATCATCAGTCACATAATTCTTCTCGTCATTTCATTCTTTCCTCCCCTATTTAAACCCTTTAGGGGATACATTTTCAAAAATACTCCCTTCGTTGTATAATAATATATAAATCTATATGAATCAATTGCCAAAAATGTTTGTCCGCGCATCACTTAAAAGCGGCTGCACCTATTTAACAATTTTTTTTTTGTGTTTGTAATTGTCAGGACAAAGTTCGTATGAAATATTTTTTTTTGGAAAATCCACCGTGAAATTCGGAAATTGTCATGCTATTTTTATATGAAATTCACCCCGGGCGACGCCGGGCATGAACAGCTTGTATTAAATAAAAATCTTTATTGCAGACCACATGAACCATAAGAACACAATAAAAAAGAAGAAAAATACACGTGTGGCACTCGGGGACTACCGCGGTAAAGCTATTGCATAGCATTTATCTTTTTATTTTTCTTTCTTTATTTATTATATATTCTTTCATTATTTATCAACTTATGCAATTATATTTATTTTAATTTTTTTATTTATGCAGTATTTTTTTTTCTTTGATATTAATTCAAGTCCAGTCGTACCATATACATACACGTTAAGCGAACGTTCGGCCAAGCTACATGGTAGGCGGAGTGGGGGGTGTTAGGTTTTATTGTCGTTACGGAATTTCTCGATTCGGTCGCCGCGCTCAAAGCCCGCGATAAAAGCTATGCAATAGCTTAAAAAAACAGTAAAATGACATACATACACAAACATATTTAAACTCACACCTTTTTTCTCTTGCACAAACACAAACATTAATACAAACATTTACGCGGCTATTTCCAACCACCACTTGTAGATCTTTGTAGCATACATCCTATCAGCAAAATACTTAATTATACTGATTCTACACGTACCAACCCTGGTCATTAATGAGGCAATTCTGCTTCTCTGAATAGCTTTGCACGCGTTTAGCCTCGCCTCCGCGAGCATTCCAGAGGCACTACAGTAGCCCTTCAACCCCACTAGGTGTCTTTAGATATTGTTGTACTGAACACGTATATCCCAAGACTTATTTGTATACTCAGTCTAGAGTTGGCATGTATAGAAACTTTGACAGTACATTCTGAATTGGTGCACTTTAGTCTGTCTTTTGCCTTAAAAAATCTTCTGGCAAGCATGTCTCCCACATCCCCCATAGGATCCCCCAGAACGCTAGCGATCGATATCCGCATCGTCTTTCATGTTCGATGTCAGTATGTGACCAAGGTACTTGAACCCTTCCACAACATTCACCGTCTGCCCTCCAATGCGCACTGGCGGAACATTTTGAGGCCCCTTTCCCGACCTGAATATCATAAGTTCTGTTTTTCTAGCATCGTAAATTAAATCACGGTTTTTAGCATACTGATCACAAATAACCAGCAACTTTCTTAAATTCTTAATTGAGGGGCTGAACTGAACATTATCATCAGCATAACTCAGGTTGTTTACATAATGATCTCCCAAACCTGAGTCCTACCGGTACCCTGCTCAACTCCTCAATCAAATTGTTTACGTGGAGATTAAACAGGTCGAGAGAGGTCAACCCCTCCGCCTGCTTAACACCACATGACAGCTTATAATCTTCGGACACAGAACAACCCTATCTGATATTGTAGGCCTGATATGACAATACCACTATTTGATAAGCCCCGTAACCCCAGTTGGCACATTATTACTTTCTAGCTTCCCTCACCATAGGTCATGATTTATAATATCAATCATGATATCAATCGTGATCAAGTTAACAAGCATTCACACTGGTTGCCTGATTGGCATAATGCTTGACAACCTCTTTGAGGGAGAATATAGCCATGTCAGTTGAAACCCCTGGCCGAAAACCAAACTGACCATCATCAAACTTAAGGTGAATCTTCAGCTGTAGCCCGCCAAATTCAAATTTACTTTAGTTTTTTTGCAAATTGCAGCTCTGCTTTAATAATAATAATAATAATAATCTTTATTATGAAACACACAAGATTCATGATACACAAGAGCAGATGTACAAAATAACATGGTATATCTACATAAATCTACACAGATCATGTAACCCTGTCTCCTAAACTAGGTAGTCCTGTATCTTAGGAGACAGTGTAAGGCCATACAGGGCGACTAGTAGGCTTTACGTCGTATATTGATCAAAATGCGATTCACGACTGTAGAAAATTAAATGATATATTTACTGAATAATAATCATCAATTTCATATCAATCGTTAAACTTTGGAATTTTGTTCCACCTAAGAATTTTCATATGAAATGTTCTGAAAAATTCTTAGGTGGAACAAATTACCTAAAACCAAAAAAAATATGAATTTGGTGGGCTGTAGCTAAGGATTCACCTTAAGTGACGGACTGGGCTTTCTGTGACTTTCAAGGACCTTGGCCACTATTGTTACGAGAGAGATAGGTTCGAGGATTAGGTATAAGGAACCCTTCTTCATTTCTAGCTTGTAAACCGAAATAATGGTTTGGCTGTGCGTTGTCTGTCAGTGAATTTTAAGGTCAAAGAGGAGGAGGATTTGAGGTGCACTAATTATTCGCAACCCCAGTGGTCACATAGCGGTGTTCGAAAGTGCGTACAAACCTACTTTGTGCAAGCAAATGATTTTTAGGGTTCCGTACCCAAAGGGTGCCAACGGGACCCTATTACTAAGCCTCTGCGTTTGTCTGTCAGCGGGCTACGAGTATATCTCATGACTCGTAATAGGTAGACAGTTGAAATTTTCAGAGAGTGCGTATTACTAATGCCGCTATAACGACAAATAATAAAAATAAATAAAGTTAAAAGTTAAAGAGGTTCTCCATACAAGAAACGTGTTTCTTTCGGCGTTTTTTGCCTTGTGGTACGAAACCCTTGGTGTAGGAGTCCGACTCGCACTTCTTATAATTTAAAAATGAAGAAGCCCCTAATAATCTCCTCAAAACCTAACAACAATTTAGTGTTACGATCAACATGAGAGGTATAAACTCCTAACTGCATGTTATACGATATTTATACAACAAAGTCTCCAATTAAATCTTTAAGTGAGACATAACCTGCGTACTTTATTTTACTGCTGTCATACGACGCTTATTTATTATTTTTACGACTTGTTGCTGCTATTCTGCCTTACAAGACGACGGGAACTACAGAATTAACTTTGTGTCGTGGCTATCCCACCATCTCCCTTCCACTACCAGACTACCAGACGTACTGCAGGGTATCATTCACATTTGGTCGATATACCGACAAGTCGAACTCAGCGCATCTCCTCTCCATCATCTCATTTATTATGCGCCCGGCTAAAGTGTGGAACTCTCTGCCAGCGTCTGTTTTCCTTTCCAAATATAACCCGCCAGCCTTGAAAGCAAGAGTGAACAAGCATCTTCTGAGCTTGCTCGTTCCATCATAGACTTCATCCATCGCTTTCCACCAGGAGATATCAAGGTCGAAAGAAGACCCAAAAAAGACCCGAAAAAGCCTGTATCTTGAAAAAGTTAAGAAGATGAGGCAACCTGAAATCTGCAGCTTACTTTTATCTTCGTTTTTCTCGATGAGGATAAATAGCTTGTCGTTATAAGCAGATGAGAATAGAGCAATGTCAATTCCACGTTTCCTTACCAAAATAGTGATAAGTCGTAAGGATTTATTGACTTGAAAGTCTGATAACAATCTGCCTTGGATATCTTTTAAAGAACCAAGCCATTCTAAAGGCATAAATTAAAAAGTGGGTCTTCTTCTTCGTGCCGCTGGCACGACTTTTTCCAAATTTTGTTGGCCCAAATCTTCGGCACTTCCACGGCGTCATCGATGGCAACGCAGAGGTCACTTTGACTGCAAATTTTGGGACACAGAGGGCAAGATAGAAGGTGGAGCATAGTTTGCAACATAGCTCTACATCCACATCCAGCAAAACTTGGGTTAAATAAGTACTTGGAATTACTATATAGGCCTCTCTACAGTTATACACATCAGACCATCCTTTTCAACTTTCTAGCGAGGGATAGCCCCGTTCGTCCTCTCCGTATAATACAAAAACTTGGGAATACTCGTAACACAAAAGCTCACAAGAAACTTCATTGGAGCGGTGGATCATTAGGCCCACATTCAGTAGCAGATGTTGAAGTATCCCTTGATATTTTCACTAATATAAAACTAGGTTAGCATAGAATAACTATGAGTAGAAGCGAAGCTTTTTTTTTTTTAATTGCCTACAGTTTCGAGGCATAAGATTATTTTGGCACCGCCAGGATTGTATAGTCGCTTGTTAACGTTACGCGAGCTCCTCCTCGGTCATAGGAATAATTGACACCTTTTATTGGATTCGTGCAGAGCTGGACGTACCGGGCTGGTGCAAAGTGGTGGTTTGAGATATTTATTGGCAGCATTATCGTACGTACAAAGGAAAGTAAATACAGGAACTGGTCGTTACAACAGCATTTCGAGTTCAACGGAAAAATCGGCATTGCATCTTCGACTCTGTCACACAGTATACTTTTGACAAAGTCAGTCTCGATGTGTCGTATGTTAACAAGCTCGGAGACCTACTGATCATGAATTTTGCTGCCATACTGATTTATTATTCTATGCTCCTAGACAGAAGTGGTTGAATCAATGAATTTATAGATAAGTTTGAAGGTTTTTGCAGTTTTGCAGACCGAAGGGTCTGCAAAACTGCAAAAACCTTCAAACTTATTATGAATATATTATGTCTTTTGTGGTCAAACTCGACTCGTCTTATATGTAAAGCAGATGGACGTGAGATGAATTCATATTCCATAGAGTGTAGGTATAATATTCAGTAGAATTAGGTCTTTGAATCTCAAGTTACCGCACACAAATCAAAAGGGAACTCAATTGTTTTTGAATTAACATTAATTTTGAATTTCAAAGTGATGTTTTAAAAATACACCCATAATATATATATGGAAAATATAGCTTTTAACTTCATTATCGCAGCTTGCCGAAATCACGTAAAATATCAAATCACTCATTAATAAAATGCGTTCTACTGAACACAAATTACAAAAATACAATTTACAGAAATAACACAATCACACATCATAGTGTGTTTTTTTACAGAAATTACAATTCTGTTATAATAATTGCTTCGTAATCGAAGCAATTAAAATAACAGAATTCTAATTTAATGTTGAATCTACTTTTGACTACTCCCCGTGATTCTGTTAAGATAATTATGTCCTCTTTTCATAAACGTTAACCAGCTATATATTTGAGCCGTGTTAAAACACTAGGGTTGTGGGGTCCGACTGCTCATCTAGATTTTCGGGACATCGCCAAGCGGTTAGTTGACTCTTCACGTGACCAGGGGGTGTTTTAGGCCGTAAGCGTATTTTTAGGCTTAAGAATCAGCATTGCCATCCAACGTGGCAATGCTTCCAGCCTTGTGGGTACTTTTCACATTGACAGCGATGCGGACGAATTTTTTGACGCCCAATGATTGTTTGCCTTTTTTATATGCTTGTATTTATAATTTATATATATTACTGTTGGTTGTATGTCGTGGGATGTATGGGGCTACTACCATCACAATGCTCCAAGTCAACCTCACCTGCCCGTGGTACATCCTGCTAAAAAACAAACGAGGTTCTGACTACCGACAGATGGCGGTATAAATATCACAAAAATGGCATAGTTAAATCTACAGGCTGGTGACGGACAGCAGCGTCACCAGTGCGAGAAACTACGCCCTCCGGTTGCCAACTCGCATGCCCGGTGTGACGACTATGGGCATTACCTTCAAATGAACGATACAACACAAAATGGCTCCTAGTTCCTGGCCGTCCTGCTATTCCTGATCAAGAATCCCCGGGCTACGGTAGGCCACCACCCACAACTGACTTTGGTAAGGTACAACGGACGAACGCTCAGGCTGGATGACCGCTTGAACTGGCGCATTTTGGGGTTCTGCGAAGTCCGAAAATAGGTGAGTACACCATAACTCTAGAATCGGGCTACCTTATATACGACCGGGAGGGTGACCAACAATTCCAAGGTAGCGTAGGGTTTCTCGTACATAAAGTCCTCACTGACAACGTTGTTCAGATCTCCAGTGTCTCGGCCAGGGTAGCGTGCTTCATAGTTAAACTGACCGAAAGGTAGAGCCTTAAGGTCATACAAGTTTACGCACCGACGCGGTCGGCGCAGAAGAAATGTACGAAGACATCTCTTCAGCTCTTCACAAGACTACGAAGACGCACTACAACGTTGTCATGGGGGACTTCAACGCTAAAGTGGGAGTACGGAATAGCAGCGAATCGAAAGTTGGTCCACACGGTTATGAAGCAGGAACAACAGGAGGCGAATCCTCGTCAACTTTTTGGAGAAAGAGGGGCTCTTCTAATGAATACATTCTATAAGAAACAGTCCCAAAGAAAGTCGACGTGGCAAAGCCCTGATAATGTGACAAAGAACGAGGTAGACTTCATCATGACGGATAAAAAGCACATATTCAGAGACTTCTCTATGGTCAACAGATTTAATACCGGTAGTGACCATCGACTCCTACGAGGCTCTCTGAATAACAACTTTAAGCTAGAAAGATCCCATTTGATGAAGTCTATGCTCCGACCTAACCAGCTCCAAACCGTTGTGGGATCAGAACAGTTCCAACTACATCTGGAAAACCGATTTGCTGCTCTGGAAACCACAATTGATGTCGACGAGGCCCTACATCAAGTGGTGGGAATCCTAAGGGAAGAAGGGTCAAAGTTCTGTCAGCTGCAACGTACTGGTACGAAGTCCAAACTCTCGGCGGAGACTCTTTAGCTTATGGATGAGAGTCGGAATGACGTGCATGCCACTTCGTCGGAAAAGCGGACTCTCGAAACGATCGAAGCTCGTCTCTCCGGTGATCGAAATATCGGCAAGCGGGTGCGACGGGACCTCCTCCAACACGCGCCAAATATAAAGGCTATAGAGCAAAATCGGGGGTCCAAAGTCTTCGCGCAGTAATTGTGGAGGCCCCATCTGACGAAGCTTAAAACATCTTCTGGCAATACCGTCACCTCAGTGCCGGATATTCTCGCTGAGATAGAGGACTTCTATAGCCGACTATATATACGACTCGCATGCTGTTAGGAGTTACCTCAGAGCTCTTGAAAGCAGCAGGGAGACCTGTACTTCGAGAGCTTCAGAAGCTGTTTAACTCTATTCTGAACGATGGGAGAACTCCAAAGGCATGGAGCAGAAGCACTGTAGTATTATGTTTCAAAAAAGGAGATAAAACGCTCCTTAAAAACTATAGGCCCATATCGCTTCTGAGCCATGTCTATAAGCTGTTTTCCAGGGTAGTCTCGAATCGTCTATCGCGAAGACTTGATTAGTCTCAACCTCCAGAGCAGGCCGGGTTTTCATCGGGTTACGGGACCGTAGACCACATCCACACAGTGCGGCAGGTTATACAGAAGACCGAAGAGTATAACCAGTCCCTTTGTCTTGCTTTTGTGGACTATGAGAAAGCCTTTTACTTTGTCGAGATTTGGGCTGTGTTCGAGTCCCTGCAGCGATGCCAAGTGGACTGTGATGAGATGCTTGTATGATGCCGCGAATATGTCCGTTCAAGTATAGAACCGGCAGACGAAACATATCCAGCTGCGCAGGGGAGTGAGACAGGGCATATCATATCCCCGAAACTGTTTACTGGCACCGTGAAAGATATGTTTAAGACGCTGGACTGGAAAGGAACGGGCATAAACATAAATGGCGAGTACATTTCACACCTACGATTTGCCGGTGATATTGTCCTTATGGCAGAGTCACTGTAGGATCTGGATCGAATGCTGACGACCTAGCTGTCACCTCTCGAAGCATCGGTCTTGGGATGAACATAGACAAAACCAAGGTTATGTGTAACGACCTTATTACCCCAAGACCGATTGTCATTGACGGTGTCTCCCTTGAAGTGGTTCAGGAATATGTTTACCTCGGGCAGAATATGCAGTAAGGGTAGGAACAATTTTGAGAGAGAAGCTGAGATGGGCAGCATTTGGTAAACTTTGTCAGGTCTTCTCGTCGTCTACACCGCACTGCCTAAAAACTAAAGTCTTCAACGCGTGCGTTCTACCAGTTATGACTTACGGAGCGGAGACGTGGACACTCACGGTGAGATTGGTCCATAAGTTTAAAGTCGCTTAGCGAGCTATGGAGAGGGCTATGCTTGGAGTCTCCCTGAAGGATAAAATCCGAAACGAGGTTATCCGCCTGAGAACCAAGGTAACCGACATAGCCCAAGGAATAAGCAAGCTGAAGTGACAATAGGCTGGTCACATCTCTCGCAGAACCGATAATCGTTGGAGAAAACGAGTTCTAGAGTGGAGACCGCGGTAAGGCAAACGTAGTGTGGGACACCCGCCGGCCAAGTGGAATGATGACTTGCGAAAGGCGGCTTGCAGAGACTGGATGAGGAGAGCCGAGGATCGGACTCAGTGGCGTTCACTAGAAGAGGCCTACGTCCAGCAGTGGACGAATATAGGCTGATGATGATGATGCTGACTGTTAGTTACTACTTTTTTATATTCTAGAGCGATACGTCCGGCTTTTCTTGAAATGATTAATATAACATCTTCTGCAAATTGATGCAGGATGGTGGTTACCTACGTCTTTAATGGCTTTCGTTGCGGTTTTTTAGCTTTGCTTTGTGTTTGTTACTTTTTTTAATAGAAAGTCAATGACGACCTGTTTTAAATTCTGACTGCCTCGTTGGTTTAGTGGTGCCAATCGCTACTGCTGAGTATGAGGTCCTGGGTTCGATTCCCAGGTCGGGCAAAGTGTTATTGGGTATTTCTATCTGTTACATTTATGCCCGATTGATTGCAAAAGCTTCACTCTTATTACAAGGGACTTAAATATATCTAGTGAAATGTGGGTGTACTATAGGTACACCTCTGCCCAACACTACGGGGAACGAGACGTGATTGTTATGCATCTATGTTTAAATTTAATCTCAGCCTTGAGGTTAGTAATGTAATTATTCCCACTCGTTTACTTTACATTCAATAATTGATTTTGTAATAACAAGCTTTACGTAATAGCAAAAAACTCAATAAAAATATCTAGCCAGTCAATAATCTAAATAATTTCATTCAGGGCATAATGTTTCCTCAACATCAAATTATTTATAAGAGTTATTATAACATCGAAAGTAGAGCGATGTTTCCCATATTTTTTATTTTCATTCATTTCCTCATAAATATTTAAGTTATAAACTGAAAAGTATTTGGGATCTAATTTATAGGAAATAGGTTATTATGAAGTGATCAAAACTTTATCGATAAACTCCATTTTATTAATTAAATAAAATATTAAATGATGCATTATGCTTTATTTAGTATTGCAACAATTCAATACATACTATTTTATTATTAACATCGATTTTAACATTTTAAATAAGTACATAGTTTGAGTAATGAAATGTAACTCTAGTGTGGGCATCCGAAATTGAAATAACACCCAGCCTATATTTCAGATGCTAACACTTTAAATGTCCTATTTTTTGTTTAATTTACAATATTATATTGAGAATAACTTTTGCAACATAAATGTTCCAGAAAATTAATATACTTCAATTTGTTGCATTTGAAGATAATTCAAGAAACATTCAAAATGAGTTTGAGAAAATAAATGTAACATTTTTTTTTTCTAAGAATATATTTATATATTTCGAGACACACTTTACAGTTGCTAATGGTTCAATTTATATTTGAGATCAAAACATTGCGACCGTTTTAAGCTTTAAGGATAAATATTTATATAATGAAAATATTGTTTAACTGTATTTTTCTAAAATTTTAAAACCCTATAAATACTTATACCATTTTTATATTTTTTTTAAAACATCAATGCACCACATAGTTTAGCCTCATTAGAAAACTTTAGCCCGTCCAAAATATTTGGGAAGAAATACAATACAATACAATGAAAAACCGCAGCATGAGATACACACTGCCAAATTACTCCTAATTTACGGTAATAATATTGACAGTTTAAAATACAGGCATTCCCAATAGCAGATTAAATTAAAATACTGAATACACTAATGACAATTCATGGAAACAATTTAGTATGCAAATCCTTTAAAACAACCATGTATTAAAAAAAATTGCTATCCTATGCTTGTTAAGTTCCCAATAAAAAATCTCATACAACGGTCAGCACAGCAATGTAAACGTAACAAAGAGATTACGACTGGCAGTCGTGACACGCTTCGGCGGACCTCTTCCTTCTGCTTTCTTCTGTCTCCTCAAACTCATTCTCATTAACTTCTTCGCTGTCCCTGCCAAGCCTGATGAAGTGATCCCTCGCTCGACTTTTCCTCTGAGGATATCCACTGACAACCAGCTCAGAATTCTGCTCAAAAGCGCTCTTCTCATCTTCCGCAGAACGGCCAAGACGGATAAAGTTGGGGTCCCGTCCGAAACGGACGAAGCTGGCGGATTTCTTGATCATAGGAGTGTCGTAGTCTTCTTCGTATGCTCTCAAGAGGGAAACCAGGTCGTCGGTTGAAAGTGTGAGAGGCTGGGAGCGGCCGAAGCGGAGGAAACTGTTGCCGCGCCGTGTCGGCCGCTGGAATGCTTCTCTGATGTCAGCTGCCGAAGGTTCTGGGGGGTAAGATCGGCCGAATCTGTTGGAGTAAGGGAAAAATTGTTATAAAAGTGCTAAGGATATGGATTTTGGAGGGAGCTAGACGAGGAACATTCAAGATATCGGGATGTCAAATTACATAATAATGTTTTGGGCAAAAGTCTGAAATGATCCCAAAGATACAATTTTAACAATAGGGGATAATAAACTCACAATGTTCATCTAACTAAAAAAAATGCTTGTACGCCACAATCACTTAATGCGATGCGCTAAACATATTTAAAACATCATTCTAACTCTGTCAACTTCAAAGAATAGACAGAAATAGAAAGAGGTTTTATATTTGTTCAGCGTTAAATCTATTTAGTGATTTGTGGAGCAGTTATTCAGCGAAGTTTATATAACTACTAGCTGTTGCCCGCGACTTCGTCTGCGATCCAGGACGAACAGTTGCTTTTTTATTTACTCAGGTCATGGTCTATCTGTGTGCCAGTTTTCATCCAATTCCTTTCTGCCATTTTGGCGTTAAAGCGTAACAAACAAACAAAACTGACTTTCACATTTATAAAATTAGTTTTAATTACTATCCAACCACTCCTTCGCCCTTACAACAAGTTAGCTTTTGGGCTATCTGTATATCGCCACCGATATTCTACAAAACAGTCTTATAATTCTCACTAACCTGATCATACCCCTGTCGATAGCACTTCTGCGCCTCGCTTCGAGATCTGGAGACCTTCTGACAGGGGTTGAGGTGGCTCCCACCACCAGCCACAACGCAGCCAGCAACGCAACGGTCCCGGAACAACTCATGGTTAGATGTGGAAAACTGAAAAGTAGGGAAAGGTTTTTGAGAATTTCTGGTCAGGTGTCAGCTATCTTCTCTCGGGACGAGAGTTTTTTATGCCGTGGTGATGTTTAGCCCGTCAGTGTAGTTTGTGGTGAGGTTGACCACCGGACGTGTCCATCCGTCAATGTCCCCTTTGTTGACTTGCTAAATATTTATACAACCACATCAGCTATGCTCAATGTAGGTAGTAGCTCCATGTAAAATACTGGTATTCAGCTGCATCCGGTTAGACTGGAAGCTGACCCCAACATAGTTGGGAATAGGCTAGACAGATGATGATGAGTTATGCACAATGGCTCTTAGGTACATAGTGTTATAGTTTGTGCAGATACGAAGGAAGAATCCGTGGCTTTAGCATCACCCGAACAAAAACCCTAGTTTACCGGTCCATTGAAAACTTACGCGAAATTAGCTTGAATTGAGCTGTCATTCCGCCGGATGTTATTGATTGACACTATTGACACTTTAAAGTCTCCTCCTCTAAGTTTTCATGGTGAGATTTTTACAGAATAGAACGACTGGTTTTATTTCATTACGGTACATCTAATATGAGATTAAAATGTCAGATCTATTTCGACCTACGACACGGTAAAGTTCTAGTACGATGTGTGATGTTCTTTTACTTCAACGTTTGCGTTCAAATTGTCTTTTTGTGTATCTTTGGTTGTGTTTATTTAACTTAGATCGGTACCAGCATTAAGTGCGTTGTTTGTTTCCGGTAAGGTTTGAACTAAACAATCCTGAATTTTCTATCCCACAGAATCACGTTATGTTTATCTTTGTGGTAGAGTTTTGACGCATGTATTTTGTCGTTGAAAATGGTAACTCGCAAATAAGGTAATGTGTTTTTCAGGTTTTTTTTATTAGAAGATAATTTATTTCGTAAGTTTCATCTAGGCAGATTCATACGTGACGTTTTGGTCAGAGAAGGGAGCAGAAAGTGATGTGGAAGTTTATGGGATATATTTTTGCCCAGCAGTGGGACTGTGGGGCAGTATAAGATAACTGTACAACTGCAAGCCTAAAACCTCTTGTACAAAGAGAGGATTAATAAAAAAAATTGCGCGTGCAGCTCCGTACACGTGATAGAAGTGAAACTTGTAAAAAAATTAAGATTATGAGAGATTTATGTGAGAGATAGGGAGAGCTATATCTTTGTTCTCTCTCATCTAACAAGACTTGTGGTGGCCCAGAGGTAACGGCCCCTCGGAGATGTAGGTCGTGGGTTCGAACCTAGGCAGGGGCTTTACTTTGGGCAAATAATTTCATAATCGCTGCTCTTAAAACGATGAAGGAAAACATCGTGAGGAAACCAGCATGTCCTTGAACCAAAAATTCAAAGACATGTGACATCTACCAACCCGCACTGGGCCCGCGTGGTATATTACAGCCCACTCCCTCTCGAAGAGGGGAGGCCTGTGTCCCAGCAGTGGGAACATTATAGGCTGATTATGCATGTAAAGAAATGTGCCTAAACGCGACGCGTCCTTAAAATTTCACTCTCAATTCTCGTCCAATTAATTATTTATCAAATCGCCTAAGAAGTTTCATTCTAGTATTAATATTAGTCCCCTCTCTGTACGAGAAGAGATTTTGGTTTTCACGCCGTAAGTTTTCTCCATCACGATTATCTTCACCGTGAATCGCTGGTAGTAATTACAAAAGAGCGATGATTCCAGCAGTTTTATTAACGTTTACACTTCCACATTGCTTCCGCGTATCACAACACGGGAATTTCGCTCTAATCACTATCTGTGTAACATAATTAGGTATACAGAATGCCGAGCGATGAAAGGTTGAAATATTTCGAGTAAATTCTCGTTCCCTGGAAAAACTGTTTTAATTAAAAAATTAACGCTTCAGTAGCTTTGTTACTATCCGAGTGCCTATCGAGAGGTTGTAAATTCGAAATGTAGCCCATGGTCTATAAAAATAATGTCTGGTACTCCGAGAGTGACACAAGCTTACGTCACTATCCAGTTGCCACTTTATTGCAACAAAACAAGAAGTATGGAAACATTTTGAGTCACCACTTTGTTAAAAAATATAATCAAGCATTTAAATTGTCGTTTTGTTTTTCTAATCAAACGAAACAATTCAATTTAAACTTATACCGACGTAATTGTTAGTTAAAACCTCATTGATTTATCGGATTCGCACAGGTAATAAAGGCGGTTGGGGAGTTATTAGGACACACTACTGGTAACACAGCGGTGATGACGTAGGCTTGTGTCACCCACGTGACCACTGTGTCTCGGAATGCTGTACCTGGCGAAGTATATTATTATACCATGATGTAGCCTTTGTCATAACGGATATATGGAAAATTTTACTTTTTTGTAGCTCATTATTTAGCTGGATTTTGGAAGATTAAAATCAATCTACCTATACCCTTTTCTCAACTATGTTGGCGTCGGCTTCAAGTCCAACTGGATGCAACTGAATAACAGTATTTTATATGGAGCGACTGCCTATCTGACTTCCACAAACCAGTTACTGGGTAACACGATACCCCTTGGTAAGACTGGTTGTTAGACTTTTGGGCTTCTGACTACTTGTAATGACTGTCAAAATTAACGTGCTTTTCGAGGGGTCTCGATATACTATGAATGGTCATCCATCCACAAATCGACCGCGGCAAGTGTAGCTGCGCGTACGCATGTGGCTGTTATCATTTAGCCAGGAGCCTTAGGTATGATTCATAAATAAATACTACTGCCCGTTTAGTACACTTTAGTTATTTTCATAGTGTGATGTCGTACGGTATTCTGTTGTGGGGAAATGCCGCCGATATTCAGACAATTTTTGTTTTACAAAAAAGGGCAATTCGTTCAATTTATAAATTAAGTCCCAGACACTCCCTCAGAGATAAATTTAAAGAGATTAATATTGTTACTGTGCCTTCTCAGTATATTTATGAAAATCTTTTGTATGCACATAAAAATATTAATCTGTTTAAAAAATACAGTGATATCCACAATATAAATACTAGGAACAAACACAAATTTCTTGTTCCTACAACCAGGCTCAAGAAAATTGGTGGCTCCTTTAGATGCCAATGTATAAGTTTTTATAATAAACTTCCTAGCCACATTCAAGATCTAAGCTTTAATAAATTCAAATCTTTTATAAAGCGGAAATTATGCCAGAAAGCCTACTATACTGTGAAAGACTATATTGAGGACAAAAAGGCTTGGGATTAAGCTGCTCCAATAAATTTACACAGTGAATGTTGATTGTAGTTTGCTAACTCTTTTTAGACATGAATATTTACTATAAAAAGTATTATGTTATTTTCATTATTGTGAATATGAGGACTATGTGGGTCATTTTTTTCAGTTTTATTCTTGGTCTGGCAGTTTAAGTAGTTTATGCGGCCTACCCAAATGTCCTTTCTTTGGTATTGTTCGTCGAATCGTTGAGCTCCTTAAGTTCTGAGTTGAGCTGCACGGTTACTGACAAATGCGTGCACTGACTAGACAGGTCGACTTAATCTGTGTGGTTCTTTCCTCAAAAGACCATTTCAGACACCGATCTACATGGTCTTCAAACATTATTACCGAATTTATATATACACATTGACATTGTTAAATTTTATATATACAATGACATGAGTATTTACTTGTAAAGTATTATATTATTTTAATTTTGTAAATGTGAAGACTATGTGGGTAATTGCTTTTTTTTTCTAATTTAATTTTAATTATGATCTGGTAGTTTGAGTAATTTATGTGGCCTACCCAAATGTCCTTTCTTTGGTATTGTTCGTCGAATCGTTGAGCTCCTTAAGTCCTGACTTCCTAAGTCGAGCTGCACGATTACTGACAAATGCGTGCACTGACTGGACAGGTCCACTCAAACTGTGTGGTTCTTTCCTTAAAAGACCATTTCAGATACCAATCTGCATGGTCTTCGCATGACCTGACCAAGATTATGTCTGGACTTTAAAAGAGACTGTGACCTCTGAGTTTGTTTCGGCCTTTCTTCTCAGAGTAGTCAGATAGGAAACGCCGACCTCATCTAGTTTAAAAAACATGATTGACATGTAAAAGTGTTTGTACAAACCTACTTACAGAAATAAAATCATTTATCATTTATCATTTACTACTATTTTCTAAGTTTTCTAATTAATTGGCACACCAACCGTGTATCTGTTACCGGCGGACAATTATATGGTTTCACTATACATTCTTGTTGCTACGTTGCTACCAAATCCAGTGTACATTTATGATGTAACTTTATTGGGCAGATGCAAATATACATACACACCTAGTCCGTAAACAAAGTCGTGTTACAAGAGAAAATCTGAAAGGTTATCGTTTTCTGGTTTGGCAGGTTTGCAGAGTAACAAAATTTGCCTCAAGTTTTAGTCCTTTCCAAGTTGATTTAAAAAAACGTGCGGCTTTTCTTAAAGTTTTTTTTTTAGCTTTTGTATGCTTAGATTGTTTGGTCATGTGATGAGGATGAATGAAAGGCGACTAACAAAAAGTATTTACAAGGCTGTTGTGGTAGTAGGTAAGTGTAAAAATTGTGCTAACGTTTGAAAAATACTCCAGTAAACTCAAGTTAAGCTGCACGCAAGAGAATACGAACGAATTGATAGTAATGATTTATTTTAAAACTAGCTGCGCCCCGCGGTTTCACCCGCATAAGTCTCGATCCCGATGAAATATCGGGATAGTAAGTATCCTATGTTTTAATCCAAGTCATGGTCTACCTATGTGCTAAATTTCATCCAAATCCGTTCAGCCGTTTTTGCGTGATTAAGTAACAAACTTCCAAACATCCACACTTTCACATTTATAATATTAGTAGGATAAAATTTAATAAATGACTGATTAATGTTTAATAAATTGTAATAATTAGAATCAATATTATATTACGTAATTTGATACATAAAATTTGCAGTACCTTTACAGTTTACATGTCTTAATGCTGTGTCAAGAAATTTTAATGAATGCCAACTAACCAGTTTTGTACATGTTAGCAAATATATAAATAAACGAATACGTGAAAAGACAAACTTGATTCTGAAAGGTTAAATGTAACATAACATCACGCCTGTATTTTCCATAAGGGTTAGGCAGAGTTGTACCTAATGTACACCTACATTTCGGCAGTTATGTTTAAGTCCCATGTAATAGGGGGCGAGCTTATTGCCAATTAAAAATATTGTAAAGTTGAAGAAAAGAAAAGAGGAATTCATATAATGATATTTATATGAATTTATGTAAATTTTGGAAGTCTGGAAATCAGTGAAAACTTTAAGTGAGCATTTTTTATTGAGATTTAGGGGTGTGATAGACAGACCGTCATACATCGTAGATTTAGAGACGCCTTTAAAATATTAAAATATCTGACAGTAAATTCTGTGTACGAAGAACAGTATATTCAGTCCGTCGGTATGTTTTATTAAATAACGGATTTTAACAAAACCTTGTGTCAAATTCATTGAAGCGAGTACAGTAAGTAGATTACTAGTTTCTGTTAATCCTGGCTGGCGTACTGTAATCCGAAATGTAATTAATGAATACAAATCATAGGTAGATAGTATTAGTCACAGAGGTGGTACCTTACGGCATCATGACTAATGACCCAGAGCTGTACCGGTCCCCTTACATAAAAAAAGCGCTGGCCTGTACCTGCGCACTGAGCGATTAATTTAATTCCAGTCTATTGCGAAGTACTAAGTAGTTAGTAAAGTACGTATTATAATTCTACAACAAAACAATTACACTGATATTATAAAACAATACCCTTTAATAAAGTAATAGTATAAAACATTGCAACACATCCCCTCCATGTCGCTCAGCGTTCTTTTTATGTGGCGGGACAAACAAAAAAAAAAAATGTACCCTACCTATCGGATGATTGACGTAAATCTGTTTGAGACAAGCATAGTTTAGCTAAATTATAGTTTCTGTTTAACAAAACCCTGTCACCGAATGTATATTTAAATATCCATGTGCTAACAAATCTTTTTTTTTTGTGGTAAACAGACTTATCAAGACATGAAATCACTGCCCAGACAATTTGGAAACCGGAAAAAATATTCTATTATTTACAACCGAAAATACAACACAATTTGTACATTTCCTTACATTCTCTAATCTCTCAATCAAGCCGACATCAAGTTCCTGTGATTAGCAGATGAGTATGACCTAATCACTAACGTAGGTAGGTACTATGATAGCAGTAACAAGGTCGAGACAGCAGACATCTAGGCGCCACAGTGGGTGGACGTCTGACTCACCACGCAAGGACATTACAGAATGTTATGTCAGGAAAATCTTTGTAAATATAGAAGGATTTGTCTTAGGAGAGAGGTAGATAGAATTGTGTGGGAGGGAGAGCTATTTGGCACGTCAAGAGAGTAATAGTTCTACTTTAGGTGATTTATAAACTGTTATTACTTACAGTCTAATAATAGTTACTTAACTGACGAAATGTGGTAGTGCAGTTCTAGGTACACCTTCGAAGATTACAGACCTGATGTAATGTTATGTTGTATAAAAGTTACTTTTAAGAGCGATGTCTTCATCAGGGATTTAATAGCTCCTCGTGGGAATAGTTGAAATTGTGATTAGAAGTAAAACCTTATTATTTTCTTATTACGTTATACATTATTATCTTATTACGTTACGTTAAAATAAATAACTAAAGGTATTCACTTTTAATACGACCAACGATGGAAATAACGTTCGGCAGTGTGTCGTAGCGTCATTTGTCTGGTTATCATTTACAGGAAGCTCTGTAGCACGTAAAATATTAGGTCGGGGAAAAAGTTCTTTAGTATTTTTTATACAAATTCAAGACTAAGAGCTCGTGTGGCACCCAAACATCGAGATTTTTTGTGTACTCAGACTTTTTCAAATGAGTCAAAACCAAAAAAGGTCAAAGTGTTCAACCCCTAACTCTTCAGCTATGTCGTAACTATATATCGGTGATCTTGCTCCACTTTTTCAAAAATAGCATCGACTTTATACGTAACAGGGCGACCAGAGCGAGCTGCATCTTTGATATCAAAATTCCGGGACTGAAAACGCTTGACCCAACTTTGTGCTACTCTTACTGACATTGCGTTAAGTCCATAAACGTCACACATTTTTTCGTGCCTTGTATGGCTTCTCTCCCTTTTTTGTAATAAAACTTCAAAATGTATAGAATTTCTTCGTTAGATTCACAAATTGCGGACAGAAAAACAATTGAAAAATGGTGGGAAATCGTTTTTACTTTATGTTTTTCTTTTTTTAAACGTCTTCTATTTAATGGTATCGAAACCAGCCAGATACAAACGGTACAGCCAAAGAGATTTTAGTACAACTTTATACCCACGGATATCTATGTTTATACCTATAAAATACGAAAAATAAAATGCTCGACCATTACAGATACATTAAGAAATCATTTATTTACGTCACAAGTCCGTGTTTGGGTCACAGTTTATATGTCTACCAATTTTCAACTTAATCGGTAGACCAGTAGATTCGAAGTAAATTGTCTGTGACAGACTGAAAGACAGACAAACACACTAGTGATCCTATAAGGGTCCCGTTTTTTCATTTGGACGTACAAAACTCAAAAAACCGAACCAATCATTTGTAATTTACCAAATAGTTTAGTACGACGCGTAGATGCAACCGAAAACACAAAAAATAAAACGTTAATAGGAAATTAGATGACGTTGACCTACTGCACACCAACTGACACAGTGGCTCACATCCTTACTAAGTTGAATTGTTTTATTCGTAAAGTGTCTGCGTCATGCTCGTTTCATTGACCTAACGTTGTTTTGGCAAAGCAATCCGGCATTTATATGTTTTGGACTACGACGTAATAAACCAAGGTTTCTCATGCCGAAACAGTTAGACTACATTATATTCAGATTAATCTGGACCAACGCAACCTGTGTTATGTGTTCTGGTAGTCAGCCAAATAGGTATCAATATGTGGCCTTTTCTTTCTGTGGGTGGTCTTGAAAGTATATTGTGTATTGTAATGTAGTCGGATAGCAGCTGAAATTAGCATATCAAAGGGACTGGAACCTCATCACTAGTTCACAATCACAATTCTGTCATCTATCTGCCAACTTCTATGTCACAAAAGCAATGGTTAAAATTCTATGTTAATATCAACCAATCCCAGTTTACTGCTTGGTACGTACAGGCTAGCAAGTTTTCCAATCACAATTATACAAGTAATGACCAGATTCTTCACCAAAATACCCTGAATAAGTATTATCATATGTAACAGTTCAATCAAAAGAATGATTTCTAGGATTCCTATTTCTATTAATAAGTTCAGTTTATGTAAGAAATAGCTTTTGCCCGCGGCTTCGCTCGCGTTAATTTAGACTTTGACTATCAATTCGGGTTATATAATTCAATCATGATTCGAAAGACACGTGGCGCCATCTATTATTATAAGAACGTTATTGTTGTTTTCCTCGGGAACAGTACTTTTTTTCGGGATGAAAGGTACCTATGTCCGTTTCTGTACACCTGACAACGTATATGCGACATTTCAGGATGATCGGTTCAGTGGTTTAGGCGTGAAAAGGTAACAAACAAACTTACTTTCGCATTTATAATATTAAGTTAGGATGATGGCTTGCAATGCTATACTACCCTACTGGGATCTGAGTCTACATTAACTAAGGCGGGATCTACACCTACAGTAACATTGTGCAATACTTTTATTGTGCAATAATTTGGAATCACTCCTCGCACTCAACCGATCAAGTATATTGACGCAATAACATGACGGCTCATAAGCGTCAATGTTTTTGCGTGAGTAAGACTTGCCTAGAGTTCCGTGACTATATCATGCTTCCAGCTAGGCTTTAAAATATTGCGCAATATTGATCCTATACGGTGCAATGAAAAAATATAGAGCAATAGAAGTTAAACGCCCTAAAACGTTTGTTCAATCATTCCGGAATCTTCAATATTAATCCTAGACGGTCAAAAAAATTGCGGAATTTATGATATTGTGCAACATAATTAATCATCTAGGGTCTGCATAACAGACGTGCAAGTCATAACTTGAAAAAATACCGCTCACTATAAGTCACTTAAATTTTTAAACACTGCTCTCTCAGCCGTCGAGAGATCAGAGGCGTAAAGGTTACTTACTATCTTTACAACACTACAGGGTGACGCTAAATGGTATAAAAGTCTTTCAAATAAAGACGTACAGCACTTCATCTTAGCGGTCATTCTTTGGGCTAATTTTATGCGATTTTTATGGTAACCTACTGAAATAAATCTAATGGGATGTTTATGTTTATTTGATGGTTTCAGGACAAAGTGTGGAGAGTGGTCATCTGTGCCTCGATTATTACACGGGTGAGGAGGATGGTAGATAATGGATGAATTACATCATTCCTGCCAGCTTTCTGGGCACGTTTCGGGATGACAGCGATGTGAAGGAGTACTTCAACACCTAAGTGTCATATTGTTTTTGTATGTATTTATATAGTTTTTAATTTAATACCTAGTGTTAATATTTACTTTGTAAAATTATATTGTATTTAAGAATAATGAAAATAATACTTAGCTAGTAAAAAATAAAAGAATTACCCATACAAAAGCTTATGAATTTAATTACATAATACATCGTGAATACAACAAAAATCTCGGACAAATTCCTTTAAGTAACAATCTATTACCCTAATAATTAAATGCCGTTCAACATAATGTTGAAATATCTATCAACTACCTATCTACCCAATATCTTAAAATTTCAGAGACAGAATAGTTTACGGAAACTTGAAATTGAGTCTGACGGTTAGGTATTTCTACGACCGTAAGTGTGTTAAAGAAATGTCCTAAATGCCCACGAAACTGAGCAGGAAGTCCGAGTTCGATTTCCAAGTCAGGCTAAGTGTTATTGGGTTTTTCCGGCAGGGATTTCTCAGTAGCAGCCCGGAAGCTGGATTTGTGCCCGGTTGTTGGCAATAGGCTCGCCCGACTTTATTTGGGACTTAAACATAAATGGCGAAATGTGGGTGTACTATAGCTACACCTCTGCCTAACCCTGCGGGGATTAAAGACGTGATATTATGTTAAGGCCGATGGAATTGTCAAACTAAAGAATGGGGCGTATTCATTGATATACTAAAAAAACTTTTAGTATACCAAATAGGCGTATTTCCCTAATGTGATTGTTCGTGCAAAGTGCTTGAGATGCTATTTAGTTGTCACGCGAGGACATAATCAATGTAATGGTGAACTTTACTCAGATTGAAGAGAAAATAACCTTTGCAAAGATATCATAAGCTGCGTCCAGATATGTTCTTTTATCCGTACGGTTCCTCCGTTCCGTATCCGCGTCGCGATCGAAGAACGCTAGTTTGGACGCGAGGGATCGGGGCGTACCTCGATGCGTTTCGAGACGCCACACTATGATTCAAAAGGCCTATTTGCGAGGCAAAAAGGGTTACTGGAATTCTATAATAATACTAGCAAAAGCGGTAACAGATTCTCCTGAGGTCACTATTCCGGTGACAATTTTGTGCGAGTACCCTCCAATAAATGAAAAATTAATTTTTATGTGTTATTACGAGTGGCATGCATAATTAAATCATTCACTTTTCTGCACTTGATGTGTCGATATTTCAAAGTGGGTATAAAATTAGTTGTTATAATATATTTAGTGATGGATCGCGAAGTTGATGGGAAGTACTTTAAGTACCTTTAATTATTCATATTGCAAATACATTTACGGTTACCGAAAATATTGCAGTCTGATGTGATGGATATTATATTGTAGTGCGAACTTTGTGTTTCTTGGACCAGAAACTACATGTACCTTCTTGTACCATGGCTGCAACTTTTTTATGTGGTAATGTCATTTATATGGTATTGCTCAATGTAAATTAGAAAGTGAGGACTAGTGCGGAACCTTCGCAAAATTTTAAGTTCAGCTGAGGCTTTGTTAGAAAAATACGCCATGAAGATAGTTTAGAGAATATCAGTTTGCCAAGTTTTGGTGATTCCGATAACGAAAATGAGTAGATATAAGTTGTTTATATAGGTTTACGTTCAAAATTTCATAATAAAAAAATTTAAACTATCATTTTGTATTTTTATTTCAGGCATTCTTTATTTATTTAAATTTTCATATGGAATTCGGCTCTGATTTTCTTCTTAGAAATGATGTATTTTAAGCTGGCTTCTTTTCACGTAGTAAATCTTCTTAAGCAAGGGTCAACTTATACTCGTTTTTGTATTTTACTGTTATATGTAGCAAAAATAAATTTAATTATTATTATTGTTGCTATATTTTGACAAATCTTCTATAGATGCAAACCTTAGAGCTAATTAATAGACTCAAATAATATTGTCTAACTAGATCGGCTTTTTGAACCATAGTACGCCGTAACGCCGTATCGTTCCGAACGGCGGCGTCCAAACTAGCGTTCTTGGATCGCAACACGGATACGGAACGGACAAAAGAACATATCTGGACGCAGCTTTAGATGACCTTAAATTTTGGGGTGTTGGCCTTGATTTCGTTAAGAAGTTTTCAGGCTCAAAACTTAACCTAATTATTGCCATATTTTACTGGCGAAGATAAAATAAAGTAGAAGGAAGATTATGGAGGATAATTCGATCAGGAATTAGGTTGAAATAAAATTCTACATAAGTTCGACGATACAGTTCACAGATTTCAAATTCCGTTTCTTTATATTTTTGAAAACTACACACTATATTATAATATTAAATAACTACAGCACTATATATTTTTGAAATTTGTATTTTGTGTACCAAAACAAGCATGAATTTGATCTGCATAGTGATGTTGTATCCAGACCTAGCCGCAAAGTTCACATGCTTCGTGTAACTTGACAAAATAATAAACTATTTTCTAATAATGTTTATGGCGACCGAAATTTATAATAAACTACCAGATTGTTTTAAAACTCTTAGGCTCGGACTGCAAGCATCCGGAATCTCCCCGGTCTGAGAAAAATCTAGAGTTCGGCATGCTATCGACTACACGCGGCTCGATTAAATCCGGAGAGAAATTCATTTAATCGGCCGCTATCACATGCGCTGAATAGTCGCTACTTTGGTGTTTCAAATGGAAATTTTAACTTAGTTGAAGTTTTGTGTTTAGCTGTGGCCGTTAATAAAGAGAGGAAAGCCAAACGATATTGGGTTCATACTTCTCAAGTGACCGCATAACGGAAGGTGTATTTCACAAGTCATATCCAAAATGAAGGTTATTTCCTGATAAATTCTACGAATACTACAGAATGTCTGTAAATTTGTCGTGAATCAGTCGTCGCACTGGTTCGTGATTGGTCCGGAAGCGTCCGGAAAGAAAGTTTTTCGGAGTCGTGTGGTCAGCTCCATACAACTACATACTATATTGAAAGGCCCCGCCCCTTGTGGCCGGAGAAAATCAGAGCATGATCCGGTTGTTTCCGGGTGAAATTCGGGATCGGATGGCCCCTGATCGTATGCAGTCAATGCACGAATTATTCAATTGATTGCTTGAATCCGGGCTTGTCCGGTGCCGTTTTCGGGCCTGGGAGATTCCGGATGCATGTAGTCCAAGCCTTAACTTTAGGACATTTAAATGTAAATTAATCAATTATCTCATAAGTAAATGCCACTACTCGTACAAATTAGTAAAAGTTTTAAAAAATCTACAAAAAGATTTAATCACTCATACAGTTATGGCCGCGCATAACGTTGTTTAACCTCGATGGTTGATTACGTACTTTAAATAAAGACCATATTTTTTATTATTTAATTACAAATGTATAGTTTTCAGATTTTATCCTGTATTTGTAGTATAAGACGATATTACTTGCCAAATTTCATAGTTCTAGGTCAACGGGACGTATTTTATTTTTACATTTTGATTCCCTTGAGAATATCCAAATATACGTTTTGTACGGCATAAAAGGCCGTATATTTTTTTAACGATAACGTAGAAGTTTTATTTTTCACAGCTTTAAGGGACTGTAGATTTAAGTATGTGGTTTTAATTTCAACTCGATACCTTCACGCGTTCCTGAGATAAAGGGTCTTGACAGACAGACGGAAAACAAAGTGATCCTATAAGGGTTCCGTTTTTTCCTTTTAAGGTCCGGAACCCTAAAAAACGGATCGAGATGTGATCGTGGCTACTGTCTCTAGATTAATACAACAAACCGAACACACAGACGATATTAGGCCTTATTTACAAGTAATAATAGAGATTTAAACCGCGTGAATCTGTGCACCCTACATAGGGTGCGCGGCGTTTTACTTCACATGCAAATTCAGTCATCAGACAAAAATTATTTATTGAATAAAACGTTTACAAAAAGTGTATATTTAGCCAACCGTAGTAAGATTTCTCATATAATTAAATGCCTAAAAATAAACTAAAACTAAAAATGTATTACAGGTGCAAGTAAATGTAATGTAACTTAACATCACTTGCAGGGCGGCTAAGTTCAGCCGCTTACGCTGTTTGGAAAATCCGTCAATTAACAGACGTGGATACCGCGAGACTAGTATATTTTAGTTACTTTCATAGCATCATGTCTTACGGTATTCTGCTGTGGGGACGGGCTGCGGATATTGATTCTATCTTTATTCTGCAAAAGAGGGCTGTCAGAGCCATCTACAACCTCCGCAAACGCGAATCTCTAAGGGAACTGTTTAAAAAAATTAACATCATGACGGTACCTTGTCAATATATATATGAAAACATTATGTATGTTCGAAAAAATCTACATCTTTTTAGTAAGATAAGTGACAGGCATAATTTTAACACTAGAAATAGGAACAAATTAGATCAACCACGTTTCAGGTTATCTAAAGTAGGTACTTCTTTTATGGGGTACTGTGTAAAATGTTATAATAAAATACCACTCGATATTCTTCAACTAAATGAGAAGAAATTTAAAACATGCATTAAACGCACACTATGTAGACAAGCATATTATAAGTTCAATGACTATATAGTAGATAAAAATGCTTGGCTTAATGCTGGTCCTGCTCCACAGCCGGGCGCACTAGTTAAAATTTGAATGTTTGGAAGAGATACTCCTTTCTTATTCCCCTTTTTATTTTTCTGACATTGCGAACTTAATGTTTGTTTATTTTTTATAAAATATGTTTTATTATTGAATAATTCAATAGATATTTTAATGATTATTTTCTTTTATGTAGTAAAATTTTATTCATTGCTCAAATACATAGCAAACTATAGTTTTGTATAATTTAGAAGCATATTGCAATTTTTGTAAATGTGAGTACAATGGATTCGTTTATTATATAATTATGTTGACTTGACAGCATGGCAGTAGAGACTATGTCATGCTCACTTAAATGTCTCACTGTTGGTGGCGCGTGTGTTGGATCATTCGGTTCCCTACAAAATGGTTGAGCTGGATGGTGCTGATCCACGCGTCATGTTCGTGAACGGGCGCCGTCAGTTGAGACTGGTCATCTCTTAACTGCCACGGCTTATTTTTATTATTAATCTTATATTTTGAATTCTTTTTTATATATTTTTTTTTTCATTGTTCTCGCATATAGAAGCAACACGAATAATGTACCCAGGATTTTGTAATATCTTGATTTAAAAAGAGTGTCCTTGGAGTTTCTTGCCCGTTCTTCTCCATAGAGATCTACGTTTTGGAATGGGCAACTAGCTTCAACTTTCTGACTAACTGACCGACTCTTTGACAATTCAAAAGTGCCTGTAAATGGTTTAATTGAAATAAATGCTTTGAGTTTGAGTTAAGGTAGCGACCCGCCCGATCTAGATTAATTCAAACCTGTGTTTCAGACCTGTTTTTCAATTGAATGAAATGTCATAAAACGTTAGCATGTAGTACTTTTACGTATATCTTGTCTATAACTTTGGTAAAATAAATAAGTAAGTACAAGGCGACTTGGTAGCTGCAGATTCACGGTGGTAAAATTGTGCTTACTCTTCCATTAAAGTGAGCTTCAATAATCAAGAAATTCATAGTAAAATGACGCCATAATCGTAAGTAATCGTTGGCTATCGTTTAGTATTTAATGATGAAATTACCTTTAAAGTTATCACCACGATTATTTAAGAATAGCTGTGGCCTAATTACGCAACTTTATCTTCTGTAAAATCATCGTCTAAAAATTATACGTTACACCTTTATAAGATTTTTAATGCGATTCTTACCTTTACTGTTCTCATATAAAACATTGCTTACATGAGAAAAATTTACGCGTAAATGAGCTGCTCATTCAGAATAAAATTATCTAAAAAAGCGGCAAACGCGAGTTGTACTCGCACACGAAGGGTCCCGTACCACCGTTGGTTGGTACAATATTTAAGACTACATATTTTCGATCGCGCAAAAAAGCGTCATAAAAACATTTCTCGTTTCTCGTTTGGACCCCCTTTAATTTCTAACTTAATTTTATTTTTATTATTTGTTGTTAAAGCGAGCAGAGTAGTACCTATACATACTATGTCAATATGCCAAGTGTCTATCTATTACGGTTCAAAAGATAGAGCCCTGTGATTGACAGACGGACAGCGGAGCCTTAGTACCGATGGCACCCTTTGTGTACGGAACCCAAAAAATTTTACATTTGATATTTCCTTGCGCTCGATTCCAAAATAGCTTGTCTCGTGTTTTGTCAAACGAAAACGTGGAAAAACGTGGTATACGTTTTTTCTTTGAGTCTCAATGTTTGAGCCAGTTATTTGGCATGACTGGAGGCGAAATGTGATCAAATAAAACATTTTAATATAAACCATGAGATTTGACGTTTATTTTTGGTTTGTCGAAAGTAGGTTTGTTACAACAGCGAGTTGCTTCAAAAGGTATAAAGAGCGTTTGTGACAACAGTTTCTTGAATAAATAAAGGTTTCGCAATCATGTCACAGAATATAAAATGGAGATGGTTTCGGTAACATTTTCTATTTTGTTATTTTAGTGTCAAGGAATTGGAGGCCATACTGATGTTACTGCTTACGCCTTTGGGCACAGCGTGTAGTATTTTCTTAAAGTTTAATTCACCAATCTGGACTAGCCACTATCGTTATCGCTGAAATCAACAAAACGTAAAAAGAAAAAAATTGAGCCGTCGCGGGACGCCAACATCGAAACTATTTTGTATAGAAAATATGCATGAAATGATGTTTTATTAAAGGGAATAAATATGCCAGAATCATAAACAAAATATGTATTCAGACTTTATTAACGAAAAAAAAACATATTTTTTTCTTTTGGGTGTTGGTTGTTGGCTGTTGGCCTGTTGGGTGCGTGTCGCCTCGCCATGCCAATAGCCGGTCTTTCCCACCGCGTTAGATATTTCGCATCAAAATGTAGAGAGGAAAAACGCACACATATAAAGTTGTATTAAGTAATTATTCTATTCTAAAAAGATAGGGAGAAATGATTGACCATCTAATTTGGCAGATCTCTTTGTCGGATTGTCAATCATCAGAATAGCCTGAAATAGCCTGTCTCTCCACATCATATTTCAGAACAACTGAAATTAACTTCAAGCTGAAAACAGTGACAAGAATACCTACATCAAGTAATAGTCGCATAAGTAAGTTAATTTAATTGAATTTAAGTTCATCGTTACGAATACAAAAGGGCTTAACTGTGTGTGAATCGAGAAATTGAACTCGATTACACAAATGTTTACCATTATACCAGATTGGAATTCCGATTTAATTATTGTTAGTTTCAGCAATTTCTATAATTTTGCTCAAAAGCTCGTAAATATACTTGTGCCCCTTTACAAAATTCCTTTCTTAATGCATCCCTAAACCTTTTAAGGAACCTTTTTCTATCTTCAGTGATAGCATTATCAGCCTATAATGTTCCCACTGTTGGGACACAGGCCTTTTTGTGAAAGGGAGTGGGCCGTAATCCACCACGCGGGCGCAACGCATTCTAGGACATGCCGGGTTTCTCACGATGTTTTCCTTCACCGTTTTGAGAGCAGTGGTGATGAAATAATTTACACAATGTAAAGCGCTTGTCAGGGTTCGAGCTTACGACGTACAACCTCGTAAGTCAAGCTACATAAAATAAAATTATACATGCAATCTAGTAATTTACCAAACAAATAGTGCTAACTCTAGATATTAGGTTCATTTAGTTCATAAATCTATTAAAAACAAAACAAAATAATTGTTCTAAATACAAAAACAAACGTTAACAAAGGGGTTCGGATACGGTTATTGTAATGCCGTGAACCGGAGACGGGCCGCATCGTAATACACAATGTGAATGCAACGTCTTTGCTTGTCGGATGACGTCAGGTGACGTCAGAATGGCGGAACTAGCTAGATTGTGCACACTGATTATAAAAGGTGAACAATAATTTGTATAGTGTAGGTTGGTTAAGCATTGTGTGATTTTTTATATAACACAAGTTACCGAGAACCGGAGTTACCGTCATAGATTGCAGAGTAAGCAAACTGAAGCGGCAGTGGGTTTGCACCCTAAAGAAGGACAAACGCGTATTTTTTTGTGCATGCGAAAATCTGAAATGTACGTTGGTGAAGTCACTTTAAAAGCACTAGTCTATACAAATACATACATACAAATAAATAAAATTGAAGTGTTTAATAAATCACCTTCAATCTTTGCCTGTTTGACTTTCTCCTGAAAAGAAACAGCCTCACTTTTGGCATTGACTGTCAAAGACAAATGTGAATTATAATATTGTCTAACAGAACAAAACATAATAGATTAATTATAATTATAATGTTTGAGTGTAAAACAAACCACAAGCATAATTTTTAATTTCGTGGTCTTCTGCATGCTTCTACAATTAATCTTACAGAATCTGTGTGTTTTTCTAATAAGGCAATGTTTTGTCATGGTTTGTGGTCTGTCGCGTTGTGTAATTATTGCGACAAATTTCGAAAGATCTGTTTTTGTTTTCCTCCAAAAACATCTCAGGGCTAAATAAATTGTCTTTTATTGCGAAAAAGGGAATGTTCTATTCGTTTTGTGTAGCTCCGTCTCTTTCTTACACCGAAGTAAGATCAATCAGGGGTATATAAAGTTTACTTTTTAATTTTCTAAAATAGAATGGTACTATATCTATTCGTCTTGTAACACTATACGTAAGATTCTAATATGAATTCCAAAAAAGATGATGTTAGACCCTCTGATAGTAATTAATTGTGCCTACCCATAGCCTATGGACGCTGAAGATTTCCAATGCCGTAAGGAATTTCAATGCCATTGACTACATTTGAAATTTCCACCGTCACTATGTTATTTATTTATTTTAATTACATGTAATTCTACATGAAATTACACTATCACTATTGAGGGTATCACTATTGAGTAATACCCTTTATTCCGTAGAACTCACTACTTTCATAAACATTGACACTGAAACTGATATTCGAGTCACAAGTTTTTATATAGTTTGGAATTCAGGAGTTCATATAGTTTTAGCTGTCTACTCACTTAGAAAATTAAATAAAGAAAGAAAATACATTTATTTAGCACAGACTAAGCGGCCCACAATATATTATTCTTACAGTATATAAAAAAATAAAAACGTTTTCATTTTTTTATATACTGTAAGTATAATATATTGTGGGCCTCTTCAAAATCAAATAAATAATGTAAAGTACGATTTAAGAAATAAGCAAGGAAGTGTGCCCCACGGCTGCGCCAAAAAGGCCGACGTGGTAACATTTTGTATTCACTTATTTAGAATTTTAATTTCTAATTGTAATTTATGTTTTCTCAAATTTAGTTTTTTGTTAATTAAGATGTTGTTTTGTGGTGAATGCTGTGCATACCTATAATAGGCATACATACCAGTGCTTTTATTATGTTATTGTTCTGTTTTAATTTATTGTATGTACTGCGGTTGGTGTACCAAATAAATAAATAAATTCCCAGTTCAGCAAAAATGCCAGACAACTAGTTCCTGACGCTGGTTTTCAACTGGACCAGCGGGGTAATTGCGTAACACGGTAACAGTAGGAATGGGTTTCATTTTGACAGTTCAATAACATTAATTGCGTTATTTACGTCGTTGAGCTGACAAATTTTTCGAACTTATGAAGCAATGGATTAGCGATAGGCTTCAAAATGATTCAGATTGTGGTAGGTAGTGTGTTACGTAATTAGGGTGATGAAGTTAAAGGTGACGGATGCAAATCACTTTTATACTGCAACGTGACGTGTGTATGCATACTTAAATAAAATAAATTTGTGTCAGACAAAAATAGTAACGAATATGTACATAGTGTGATATTGAATAAAATTGCAATTTTGAGAAAATTGATAAATAAATGAGAAGGACGCATGATAGACCTTCGTTGATAATGTAAATAAAGAAATCCTTCGAAACGGGTCAACAACAACGGACCTTTTTTAAACGATGCCAGACTTCCACGTGCTTCCACGTTCTAACACATTGACATATAATCTAGTAATCCGTGCACTTAATCGCACACTAAACTGCAAGCAGTATTTGTATCCTAGTTCTTGGTAATATATAACTGTATAAGGTTATATTTTATATTATTATTGTTGGGGCTGCCTCGGTTTTGCAGTGCATCGGGCATATTTGCGGAAGCGCGAATAGATAGATGACTTTCATGCCATCATGCGCAAACGGTGTGCATCGATGTTGCGACGATTCAGGGGTAGCCCAACAATATTTTAAGTACACTGGCGGACGAGGTTGATGGACCATTTATCAGGCTCTGGGCTGGCAGACATGTGCGTGCACATGTTCATGTAGCCAATTAATGTATAGTTACTCATACTCCTACTCCTACTCATACTCCTAAACATTTCGCACCTTTATAGACAAATCGTTACTAAACGAAATTATAAAATTTTACACTGGAACTTAAATTTAAAAAAATGCACGACTTTTTCGCAATAGAACTTATGTGTAAATAAATATCCATCATTATGACCTCAAAAGATGGCTCAAAGCTCCATAACCTTAAAATCTATTGCGAAAAAGCCGTGTATTTCGTTTTATTTAAGCTCCTGTGTAAAATTTTATATTTTCGTTTAGTAACGGTTTGTCTTTATAATAATAATAATAACTCCACCGCCGTATCTCTACGTTGACGTCGTGGTGGGGCTTGCACGCTCCTGAACTCTAGGTCTGTACCGGTAGAGTTTACTTCGCTGAAACAGGTCTAGGGTGAGGAGCCAGACCAAGAGAGATACAGGAACCCGCAGGGCAGCATGTGGCGAGCGGTTGGGCAGTAGCGACCCCACGGACCCTGTCTCCGGGAGAAGTCTTGTTCCTCACCTCTGGCTTGTCTTTTATTGGCCGGCTGGAGTGAACAATGACGAGGAACAGAGCTCCCTGTTCCTCGGCTTGAGTGGAGATTCGCAAGAGCAAACGTGCTCGGAGGAAGGAAGTATTTCAGTAAGTGCTGGTAGGGATCTTGACCATCTTCCGGGCTCTGGGATTGTTCTGATAGCCGTGGAATACCTCTCCACTCCTCAAGCACCTCAGGAAGTGTTGCCTCCTTGTCGCTACGTCACTATGTGCTGGCGACGGTTTCCGGGGGCCCATCATTGAGTGTGCAAGTCACCCCCTGCCATTTTATCCGTGTATTTTATATATAAAACATTGGTCAGGCAGGGGCCATAGCCGTTCCATAATTCTTGGTAACCAGTCCATCTTAGTCACAGAAACCCATAGTTCAATAAATATTTTTGTTTCCATATCCTGCAATAGTCCAACACCAACCGGGGATTGTCCTTGGGTGCACTTGCACAGTGCATACAGGGATAATCGTCGGTTGGTGCCTCATTCCATTTAAAATTGTCTAAGGGGCCTCTGCGAGTTGGCTTCGGCCCCTCGTACGCCTTCCAAAGGACCGGGATCTCATGACCCCGAGCTATGTTAACATATAAAAATAATAATAATAATATACTTTATTTTCAGACTTATTTTCCATAGAAAAAGAAAAGACAAAACATGCGTTATAAATTAAAATTACAATTAAGAATAAAAAAAAAAAAAAAAAAATAAAACACTTAAAAAATAAAACATAAAAAAAAATAATTTAGAATAATCAAGATTTAAAATTAGAATTAAGTTAAAAAATAAATAAACATCAGAATTAAAATCAAAATAGCAAATAAAATTATCATTTAAAGGTGTGTGTGTTGTGTAAATCTTTAAAGGTGCGATTTTAAATTACAACCTACCTACAAAACATAGTCATACAACCATGAGCAAAACATCGATTTTATGACAAATCTTTAGGAAACGATAAAAAACAACTTGATAATATTTCATGGTTACCATAAAACTTATAAGAGAACGCATAAATATATGTGAGACGTTACATAAAACTTGAGTTATTGCTGTACAGCGATTCTAGATTTTACGAAAATATGGATTGGAAATGATAATACTATTTCTTTGTCAAAGTATTTCTGGGGAGGACGATAACACAACAATGTAGAAAGTTGAGCTTTTGATTATGTAATACTAGTGCCGCTACCTAATGCTAGCTAGCAAATTATAACATAAACATGACACTAGTGGCTCTGTGAGCTGTTGACCTCGCGAGTTTGTCTTTGCATAGCTTATAATCATAGTCATAATTCCGAAAGCTAATGAAATTCCCTATTTCTAATAAAACAAGCAAGCAAGTATAAATATTTCATTACTAATCACCTTCGTTATTTATGGAACTTTTGTGCAAAACCGGTTTAGCTGTGTATTTTATTAAAAGGGATGCGCTAATGTAGCCCGCGAAATTCAAATTTTCTTTCGTTTTTTGCAATTTGCAGATGAATATCAGGTTATATGTTAATCTAAACATGATTCACGGCCGTAACAAATATTTATTTATAGAATTATAATCATAAAAATCAACAATACATCTTTCTAAGTTCATATTACCTTATTGAATGATTATTCCATGAAATCATGACATTTGAGGCCAATTCTAACTTAAGGAGTTTTATTGCTGATTTTAATGATTATAATTATGTAAAGCCATATTTGTTACGGCCGCGAATCATATTTTAATCAATATACAACCTGACACTGAGCTGCAAATTGCAAATAACGTAAGTAAATTTGAATTTCGCAGGCTACCTTAGCGCTTCCCCCTTAAGTAGATTTTCTTTTGTATATAATAGCTCGCCCCCGGCTGGAGGCTTAGAGTCATCTTAAGGCACCCACAGGATAATGATAGTCCGGTTAAGTAGCCATGACCTCTAACTACGAGTTGCCATTAAAAAAAATATAATAGCTCTTTCATTATTAAATTGACATATACTTAAATAAACATTAATGATCAGATTGAATGAGGGTTTTCATGAAAATTCACGTCACCAGTTGGCGCCACTTTGACAAGCAGTCTTCCATTTTGACAATGAATAAAAAATGTATGATAACTGACGTTCATCATTCGTTTCATTCATTCGTTCATCATTCAGTCACGAATAAAGAGAATATAGGCGCTTTGACACTTTTGACAGATGCCCGGACCTGACGTCTCAGCACTGCCACCTAGCGAACGTCATTTTAGAAAACCCTCATTGAATCGGCTTACGTGAGCTCCTGTTTTCATTTATATACACCTGAGTACTACTAGGTACTGCCCACGAGAAAGCCACACATTCTATTCTTACACAAAGACATAAGTAACGAGAAGACATGTCGGGAAGTAGGTATAGGAAACTAGACGTCATGAGTCATAACAGAATAAACATAACACGATAAGTATTGAGTGGAATGCAGTGAAACGTCTTCATGTGTTTGAAGCAATAAAATATTTAGAGCGGAAAGATACCGAAGAACCTACCTATGACTTCTGTGACAAACAGATTACAGTCGAAGATGAAAAGTTAAGCACAGCGGACTTTTCCTTTCACTGGTAGGAGCTGTGCAACGGAAATGCAAAAATTAGCGTTATCTGGTATTTTTTGTACAACAGCAACCCTACTGTGGTCCCACACTATTGCTATTATTTTTGGTCACTTAGGTTGAGGTTCGAAGTATTCAATTCAATTCGATTCATTTATTCAATAACAATTTTTACATCGTGTCTGAATTTCTGTAACTTAATATATTAGAAACATTCATGCAATCTATATTTAAATCATTACAATTATCCAAATTACATTAAAATCACGATAATAATAAAAATAAAAAATATAAAAATACTCCCTATGTTCAATCACATTTAACTGAAAGCTATTTCAGTCAAATGTGACTGAACATAGCGAGGAACTGATTAACAAGGCCTTTAAAGCTGTAAGACTAACTGGCCATTAAGACTACATTTAGATTATCTACACTACTCTTCACACACTACTGTATCTACCTACACAGCACAGATTCAGATACCAAGATATAATGATAATTTCCTAATGAAAAAAGCTAATAACACTGCCCCTCATGGGGGTCGAATCCAAGATACTACACTCAGCATTCGCGTTTGCGACGAACAATACAGTCGAAATAATTGCTATAAATACTAAGGAGCACAAAAAACATTTAACAACCCACATTAAATATTTAAGGTCGATCAAAATGTGCTCACACGTAGAGGCATAACAACCTTATTTGAATACCTACATCGATAACTGTTAGTGAATAATAACCGTTTTTATCGATAGTTACCGTGCGATTGGATTGTTCTAAAATGTCCCTTTCAATGGACAATTTCCTCTTCGGTATAGGCCGAATAGGTAACTAATTTCCGTATACTGTACCTATACCTTAAAAAGTGGGTATAATTTCCCGTTTTTCTATTATAATACATTTTAGTACCAATTACTAAATTTACAGCAGTGAAACAGATATTTGAAAATAACATCGTTCAGAAATTCATGCAATATCCCAAATTGATTTGTAACAATGTTTTGATTTCAAAGAGTATCCGTGGAGTTTCTTTTTCGTTATTTTCTTCCATAGGATCCTACTACGCTTTGGAATAGGCAACTAGCTTCATCTTTCTGACTGACCGACTCCTTGACAATTCAAAAGTGCCTTTAATTGGTTTAATTGAAATAATAATAATAATAATTTATTTTATTCAGACATAATGCTAGTCCATAGTTTTACACACATACATACATTATAAATTATGAACTATTCTAAATTCTAACAGATAAAAACCCAAAATAAAATTGTGAGTAATTAAATTTAAATATTCAACAACTCATACAAAAATAAAATAATAACTAAAACAACAAAAAAAAAAACAGAATCGTATAAAAATAAAATGTCAAATAAATGCTTTGAGTTTGAGGTTTAATTATAGATGATGAAATAGTAATTCTCAAGATCAGCTCAACCAATCAAACCGAGCAAGTAACTAAAATTGATACAAAAAAAAACTCTAATAAATAAGTATTTTCATCACAAAAATATGGAATCAAACTTATTTCTTGTCATGCTACAAGTACCCTTAAAAACATATGCCTTTCAAGATTAATCACAAAACGTATTTAATAAAAATGACTATCTAAGGGAAAATAAAATACGGTCTTCATTTGAGGACATTTCGGATTAAAACGATTAAGACCTATTTGGGAACCTGATAGACCGTGGATTTGTATCAAAAGAGGCTTTATGTACAGTTTCTCCGGGATTTGCTGTCGTTGACTGTTCTGTGAATGTCTATGATGAAGAGTTCTTTTGGAGAATTTAATACTTATGTCTGCCTAAACCCGATAAAACTTTTTCTAACTTCAGGCACAGATACAAATCATTTTAAGTGTATCAAGATAAGGGCTAAGCCTGCTCTTTATTTCTGCTTAACAAAGCTACAGTATCTATTAACTGATAAGCTTTTAACGTAGCCAATATTTTCCAAATACGATCAATATTATAAGAATGTTCATAAGCTTCATCGCTAAAAACACAACGTAATCTAAACCACTGAAAACAGAAACACGGAATTTTAGCCATTGCTTCTTATAGAAGTGTAGGTTTCTACTATAGGAAATATATTTTTCGAATATAGACTCTTGAAAACGAGAGTTAAAATCCATATAAACGACCGAAGACACGGGTAACATCTAATAATAGTATTATCCCTATAGAAGTACATAGTAAGAACAAAATATAGTGTACAAGTATTAACATGATGTAGTGACTTCGAAACTTATTCCCGACCTTAGCGAATATGCTTAGAGCGCCATCTATCAAAAGTTTTCGGCAGCTCCCCAACGAATGTGATTATTTGGAGGGTTACTTGTAAATATATTTTGATGTTGACGCATGCGTTTAGGTGCTGTGCTTACGTGATACGTTACTTATCACTATGCCTGTATTTCCCTATGGGGTAGGCAGGAATGATTAGTGAACCTTTGCCAGTTATGCTTTGGCGGAGTCGCAGTGCTTTTAACGGGTGTAAAAATACCTTTAACGAAGCCGAGAGTCACTTGTCCTTCCCGTTATAATGATATTTTTTTTGTACGGCACCATACCTGGAAACCCTGGTTCCCAGGATTATTGAAAGTCAAAGTTCCAACTTTTTTTATTATTTTATGTTATAACTTCCACGATTCCTGTACCGTTGCAACCACCCATAAGCAGAATGTTTTTGTGTGTTACATTGCGGATTTTTTATAAATTTTCGTAAAGTTAAACTGTACCAATTCGTCTTTATTTATTTAGCTTATTTCATAATAATTCCAACGACATAAGTTCTATGTACAGCTCCAATACAAAACTTTAGAGATATTGTCATTTTAATAACACGTGCCGATATAACCGGAAGTACCGCGACATATGCGCTGATTCGCGCAAAATGGCCGCGACAGTAGAGAGCATTAACAGCGAATTTTCACACCAAAAATAAAAGTCGTTTCTCAGCAATTATTTTTGCACAAAGATACTTCAGTAGTTTTATGTACAGAATGTGTAGATGAAGGCTTCGTGAAGGTCTTTTTACACCCTGTTTACACCAATATAGAATGAGTAAGGTACACATTTCAAACCAGATGATTTCCTACGAAAATTATCCAGGATTTTAATTTTCCGCAAAAATCTTTAGGGACGCGGATTGTATAAAGTATTCAGGAGTTTTGAATATAGTTAAGATCTTGAACTGATTTTAGCGATGACTTAAAAAACTAGGTACTTGAATAATATAAAACCATATTATTCCATGTAACGAAAAGATTAGTTTCATTACATGAAAAAATATGGTTTTATTATTCAAGTACGTAGTTTTTCTCAACGCTTAAATCAGTTCAAGATACTATATTTTTAAAAGATTAAATAATAACCTTTTCTAATATAAAGAACACAGATTTCAGCGTCTAATTAAATGGTATTACAAGATAAAAACGTAAATAGCTATTATTCTAAACTCGGTTTTTATTAAGTCAGTTGTTCATTATTTTTCATAGAATTTTGGATAGCGAAGGCAAATTAACTTTTTTCCGCCTTAACACGGAGAAGTGAGCAAAACAATGGAATTATTATATATAGCTATGCATAAAGGTTACCGTTATTTTTATCCTATAACTTTCCACTGATGCCATTCCGCAAGAAGCTCTGATTTTAGGGAACTTATTAAAATCAACTTTAGTATGGATTTATAAGAATGAAATGGGAGTGATTGATGCGGTGACGGTCTTCAGGGGAAAATTAAAGAAAAATCATACTATGCCCACCCTATGTTACTTAGGACCAAGGCAGGCAGAAACAGATTAAAATGAAGCTTAATACCTACCTATCATGAGAGAAGTTATTGAATATGGTAGAACTCTACTATGGCCTCTATCATGAGAGAAGTTATTGGATATGATAGAACTCTACTATGGCTTCTATCATGAGAGAAGTTATTGGATATGATAGAACTCTACTATAGCCTCTATCATGAGAGAAGTTATTGGATATGATAGAACTCTACTATAGCCTCTATCATGAGAGAAGTTATTGGCTATGGTAGAACTCTATTATAGTCAATATCTTCTCTCACGATAGGTAGGTATTAAGGTTCATTTTAATTTATTTCTGCCTGCCTTGGTCCTAAGTAAATACAGAACTCTGTACCGAATGTTTTAAAAAAACCTGATAAAGTGTTTGATCATTTAAACAAATGTCGAATATTTTGGTTGCTGTTGTTCACCAAACTAACAACTCACTAGTTAACATTAGAATAAAAAAAAAAAAAAATAAGAAGATTTTGAAGCCTAAGTAAGTTATTTTGAACCTATTCGCTACTCAAGACTCGAACAACTTCAGATGTTGATTAGGAAATACGTTTTTTACCTACTCTCTGATATCAAAATCTACTTTGATCCATACACTAACAAGAAAACGCTATTGAAATACAATACGTGACAATCATTCTTGATAAGAATACAGATTTATAACACATCTACATATTATATTTTTTTGAGGTAACTTGAATCTTTTTACTTCGAGATCCGTCACTTTGTTTAGATTAACTTACTTTCATCGCAGAGTGGAAGCTATTATGTACACAAGTTACCTTTGTAACGTGAAATAGTGTCATAGGACAGGATTTGCAAAGGATTTAATTTTCTACATCATTCTGGATGATAAAAACGTCACGGCTGTATGTCAAAGTCAAATCATTTATTTCAAATAGGCACATAAAAGGCACTTTTGAACGTCAATATTTACAAAAAAATAGAATTGATTCTAGGTGCCCCTTTCAAAAGGTAGTTTCGTATGGAGAAGAATGGGCAAGAAACTCCTTCGTTATTCTTTTAAAATGTTTTACAATATTATATAGGTATACATTAATTACATAACTATAATTATATGTGAAGACGATGCATGATATGATTCGATGGTAGACAGAGGTGCCCGGGTAGTATTGTTGCATTAGCAAATTATTATTATGAAATCTATGTAATAGGAGGCTCATGGCTAAGTAATAATAGCCACACGGTTAAGCTACACTTGACGAAGTCGGTCCATGGGTAACCATCTATTTCCTATCGAAACCCTCCGTGCTTAGGAAAGCCGTTGGTCGGCTATCATTTGTAGATTTTTAATAGCCGTTACTTGAGTCAGAAGCCAGAAAGTCTGACAGCCAATCTTACCAAAGGGATATCTTGTTACCAAATAACTGGTTTGTGAAGGTCAGATAGGCACTCGCTTCATTTAAAATACTGGTATTCAGCTGTATCTGGTTAGACTGGAAGCTGACCCAACTTAGTTGAGAAAAGGCAGACAGATGATGCTCTAAAGGTGATGAGCTTATTACCAAGCAGCGCAGAAACCATTATCTGGGATGCTACTTGGAATTTCGTAATGGAGAGAGAATATAGTTCCAGATATATTATAGATCCAGACCGTATTTTGCCCAAAGCGGAAAATCTCAACGGAGGCTAGCCTTCGGCGCGGGAGATATTAGGTCTTTACCTATGAAATTGCCGTTCTGCAGTACTGGCCATTTCAAATCAAAATAATTTTTGTTTGGCTATGAATTCTAATTTCAAATTAATTTTATTTTAAAAACATGGATTTTTTTTTCTAAAAGTAGTCATTTCTTTATTGATTAGTGTTACATTTTCATCGCATTTCAATCTTTTTCGTCATCATGGATACGTTAAAAATTCGAGTAATTATGGAATATGAGTACCGTCGTGGCAGCAACGCGGCACAAGCGGCACGCAACATCAACGACGTTTACGGAGCTAACTCTACAAACCAACGCACCACCTGTTATTGGTTTGCTCGCTTCCGTTCTGGAAATTTCGACCTGAAAAATGAACCTCGCGGTCGTCCGAAGACTTTGGTCGACAATGACGAATTAAAGGCGATTGTGGAAGCTGATGATACACAATCTACGGCTGAATTAGCAGCAGCTTTCGACGTTAGCGTCAAAACAATATTGGTCCATTTGCGTCAAATTGGCAAGGTAAAAAAGCTTGACAAATGGGTGCCCCACGAACTCAATGATCGCCAGCGCGAAGTACGCGTCGAGACGTGCCTTGCACTGCTCAACAGACACACAAATGAAGGAATTTTGAACCGCATTGTTACCTGCGATGAAAAATGGATTCTGTTTGATAACCGTAAGCGCTCAGCAAGTTGGTTGGATCCTGGTTCAGCACCTAAACAATGCCCTAAACGAAAACTTACCCCTAGAAAAGTGATGGTCACTGTTTGGTGGTCTAGCGCCGGTGTGATTCATCACAGCTTCTTACCAAACGGGGTGAGCATTACTGCAGATGTGTACTGTGAAGAACTGAACACAATGATGGAGAAGCTGGCGCATCTCCAACCAGCATTGGTCAATCGCTCGTCTCCGCTGCTCCTGCACGACAACGCGCGACCTCATACTGCACAGCAGACGGTCTCCAAGTTGCAAGAACTGGGGTTGGAAGCTCTCCGTCATCCGCCCTACTCACCAGACCTTGCGCCTACAGACTACTACTTTTTCCAGAATTTGGATAACTTCTTGGCGGGAAAAAAATTTAATACCCGAGAGGCAGTACAAAATGCCTTTGAAGAATTTGTTGCCTCCCGTCCAGCTGATTTCTTTAAGAAGGGCATCAATAAACTGCCACTGCGATGGCAAAGATGCATTGATTGCATGGGTGATTACTTCGATTAATACAAATAAAAAAATCATGAAAAAAATTCGTTTAAATTTTTTCATACAAAACGGCAATTTCATAGGTAAAGACCTATTATTATAGTGCACAAGTGTGTGCGCAGACACAGGTGCACTCTCTCTTCCCTCACTTTCATAGTCCGATGCGACGGCAATCCGACAAGACCGGAGAGATCAGGTGCAGGACCAACGGCTTAACGTGCTTTCCGAGGCACGGGGGTATCACACCGCCAACTTCCAAACTCCGGGCTGTTACTAAGAAATTCTTAATGGAAAACCCAATAACACTTTCCCGACCTGGGAATCAAACCCAGGACCCTACGCTCAGCAGTGACGCTTGCAACCACGAGACCAAAGGGGCAGTTAGAGATAATAATAAGTAACTCGACAGTTGTGCTACTTACAAAATTAGGTAAGTACCGTTAAACGGGGTGAATCGGAACGGAATTTTAAAAGTGATTTTAACATTGAAATAATATACAAGTTTGTTGCCAACAAGGGCGGGTTAATCGTTAATTATAATACAGTAAACACATTAGAGTCCTTTTTGGCAACAAACTATATTAATTCAATGTTAAAATCCCTTTTAAAGTTTCGTCTCTATTCACCCCTGCATCCCTATTCACCCCGTTTGACGGTACAGGCCGGTCAGTGACACCTAGATTATTGAAAGGCGAGACGACTACATTTATTAACACCAATCCTAGTAACGTTACTGAGGTTTTAAGATAGGCCTATCATCTTCCAATAATTTGTTAGATTAAGGCCATCGTAAAGTCATAGTAATTTATATCGGTCAGTCAACTCGGCTGCCCCATATCATATTGAGAGGACGTTATTTAGTATAATCACTAGTTTTAGTGGCATTAAAATCTCCGTAATTGCTAAGATTTGAATCCAAGTGCTTCTACAAATTTACTGGGACTTGCTATGAAAATATAGATTTTGACAACAAGCGAATTTTTTAAGTTTTCCTTTACTGGTAGTCAGCCGCACTATGCGATCAAAATTAGAACAGAAATGACCTTTCGCCGTGTAGTTTTAGTTGCTAAACTAACTTTAGTTGTAAATGGGTATAACAGCCTGTTACTGTCCCGGTGCAGGGCAAAGGTCTCTTCTAATTAGGCCACTGTCCCACCGTCGTCGACGAGCAATGGACAGCGAGTGCGCGACGGCGACGACTGCGATGAGCGATTAATCGCTGGTATGCGTGTTGTACCAAGCGTGAAACTCTCAGCGAGTGTTCTGCTTGCCAAGCGAGCGTTACTAAGCGAGTACAGTACAACAATTTTCTTAATGTCTCTTGGGAATCATCGCATTTCCGAATACAAACGAATGATCATTTCCATATCCATCAATTATTAGATTTATCGTATATAAAAATTTGAATCCAGAACTAAGTACTTTATTGTTATTTTGTTTTGACGTAACAACAATTAAAGTACTTAGTTCTGAATTCAAATTAATAAACACGATAAATCTAATAATTGATGGACGTGGAAATTAACATTCGTTTGTATTCGGAAATGGCAAGATTCCCGAAGGACTTTAAGAAATTAATTGTACTGTAATCTCTTTGATAGCTCTTGTCGCTGCGAGAAACGAATACCTACTCACCGGCGGTGTGAACAGTCAGTGATCAACAATTATTCTAAGGGTCTCTTTAACTTACAAGGAACCTACAATCTTTTGTTCGTTTCTTAAGAGAGGAAATCGTTTTATAGCTAGGCAGGTGTAATTCAGAGTCCAGCCCAGGTGGTATGTTCACATTTCTTCACGACCTTTTGGAAGTGAAAACTTCATTAGGCGCGTTGAGCGATTTTCGGTAGGAGAAAATCTTATGGGTTCGCGTCACCGACATGCTTATGTTAACAGTATTTCTGTAGATATGAGTATGGCATGTTGAGACAAGGGGACGTTATTTCCCCGAAATTGTTTTCTAACGCATTGGAGGATGTGTTTAAGACGCTGAACTGGGAAGGACGCGGCATTAATATCAACGGCGAGTACATCTCACACTTGAGATTTGCAGATGACATTGTCATATCGGCTGAATCGCTGCATGACTTGCAGCAGAAGCTGGACGGCCTAGTTGATTATTCTGTACGCATTGGTCTACGGATGAACTTGGACAAAACCCAGATTATGTTCAACGAACACGTCACTGCGGGATCGATTGCGATCAATGGCGGTGCTCTCAAAGTTGTTGTTGCCGGGAGTCGATTGCTACCGACTCCCGGCTACCGTAGCCGCGGCCTTGCGGACGGCGAGCAATGGGCAGCTCGCCGTCCGGTAAGCACCAGGCCCAGGTCGACGGCGCCTCGTGTTCCACGCGCGCCTCAAAGAGATGTCAGCATCATTGACGGGGACCGAAAGGGCCGATGCCTGCCGGGGTCGCGGATTGTTCGAAAGAGTTACCGTGGCTCTGGCGCACAGGCAACTGAAGGAACACAGGTGGGTTTTAATCAGTAAGAGTCTGACACGCCCTTCCGCTGCGCCCAGAGCGGGAGAAGTCATTTGATGATTTCCCACCCAAGAAAAATAAAGACGGGTGTCGTGTCTGGTGGGCAACTGCCCGACTTTGATGTCGGGACGTTGTGTATATGCTAGTTGCGCGGTAAACTCTGCTTGCGGGATGTAGGATTTAGCGTGACGTCAGTGTGATGCGTAGCTCGTATGTGACGTTGTAGATGCTGCTAAAAAGGTGTCAAAAACACTGTATTTATTTGGACAGCCGTCCAAATACCAGTGGCGTTCACCGCTTTTTTACCAAAGCTTCACCCCGAAATTACAGAGAATAAGAAAACGATGTTATATAACAAGACCTTTCAAAATAAACTACTAAACAAAAGTCACCTAAGAAGTTTATTTGCCAACTCAAAACTACTTCTTTCTTTTTTATTCCGCTGGAAAAACAATACAGTAATATTAAGATTTATTAAAGTCACTGTACTACAGGATTAATACTATTTATTTATACTTTCTTTCATCTAATTAAGTCCCTTACGGCACCTACAGGTTTCAGAGTTGCCATTAGACAACCTTTTTATGTAAACCGTAGTATTTTCCTTGTGTTTATTATTCCTTATACATTGACTATAATAATATCGAAAATGTATTCTTTTGCTTAATCTTTGGCTAATATTGCTTGAGGTTATTAGAACCTTTGAGAGAATTTTCAGCGACGTCATTAAGTATGTATTTTTATTTGACAGAGGTACGATAGAAGAATATTTGAATTAATTTGTGGAACTGGTATATTGGTTTGGTGGTCACCAAGACGTTTAGTTATAAGTTGGAATTCAAATGAATAATCAACAATAGTACGTGTTATCCTCTTTTCTTGACTTGGTAATGATATTTCAAATGTTTTTATTATTCTTGTTTCACCGCTTGTCAGCAGTTTGGGGTCTTCAAGATAAAAAACGATTTAAAAAAATAGTCGAACCCATGTTAAAGAACAAAATGAAGATGATGAAAGGAACTCAATGATTTTAATTGAATTTTAGTTCATCTTCGTACCCAATAAAATATATGATGCTAGACGAAACTACTTATTGGGGTGCATTCCATTGCTAAAGAACTATTCTTCGAATATTCTTATGTTGACTGAAAAACTTAAATGATTGTTTCGTGTAACAATATGTTAGTAGCGAAGCTCAACTGAAATTAATTGATGTAGTAAATTTATGGAATATTAAACAGTAATTGGCGATACTTAAAACTCGACAAATTATAAGTAAAAACAGTCTAAAATAATTAATATTTTATGAGTAATAAGGAAATGTAAAAAATCTATTGTATAATTAAACGTCAGGAAAACGTAAACAAAACAAAAATATGGTAAATTTAAAACCCTCGTTCATTAAAAAGATGCCTTTAAGACTTCGAAAGATGTCACTAATTAATTAGTTTCTAATTAAAATTTGAGGCAGCATTGGAAGAACTAATAAATAATTAATAATTTTAAGTAATTCTGTAAAATAATTAATTAATTATTAGACGTTACTTAATTCGAAGCTAAGAGAAGGTATTGCCATTTATTTTAGGTTTAGCAATTGTGGTTCAGAAATATAGTAATTTGAAGTAAAAAAGATATTACAAGACCACCCAGGACTTTTAAGAACTTCTAAACAAGTTTGCCGATGTTAACGTTATAAGTGACACCCCGTTTATGAAATGCAAAATCAACACGGAAATTAGTTAACATATTCTCAAACGGATGTTAGCTGATGTAATTGGTTGACTGAATTATCAACAGCCAATCAGATTACTTGACATTTAAATTTTAACATGACGTAGATTTTCGTTCCGAAAGCCGGGTATTAAGTCCAGTATAAACATGCCTGTAACTTGCACAAAATATGCAAGTAGCTTGCCTGCCGTGTGCCATAACAACTTCTGGTTGGTGAACACCATAATGGCAAGCAAGCTACTTGCATACTTTTGTGCAAGTTACAGGCATTTGTATTCCGGGCTTTAATTAGAACGTCTCTACCTGTAATTTTATCAGTAACCTTTTAAATCGGATCAAAACTTTTCTGCTTACCTACATTTTAATACATTTGTGCCGTCAAATTATCTGACCTACATACATACACCTTATTCCCACAAGTTTCCTTAATATATTTTTCCTTTTCCTTCTTTCAGCACCCTAATTGCGTAACACACTATCTATCACAATCTGAATAATTTTGAAACCTATTGCTAATCCATTGATTCATATGTTCGAAAAATTTGTCTGCTCAACAACGTAAATAACGCAATGAACGTTGTTGAACTGTCAAAATGAAAGCTATTCCTACTGTTAGTGTGTTACGCAACTACCCCGCTGATTCATATTATGTTTAAATATTGAAGAAAATTATTTAGCAAGTCATACATGTATGTTATTAAAGGATTCTGCCATAAATTATGATTTTAATCCCTTTTGATGACACAATAGATCTTAGCTGGTCATTGTTGCCAAGGACATTGCTGCTTTTGGTAATATAAGTAAGTATGTGACTAAGCGAGATGTCTTCAATGACACTCTACCATCATAATTACGTAGATTCCGGGGCACTCGATGTGGTTACATATTGCTTGAGAATGTTTATATTTGTTGAACTACACTAATGTTATAAAGAGGTAAAGTTGTTTGTTTACTTGTAAGAGCATTAGCTCTGGAGGTACAGATCCGATTACAAAAATTATTTCCCTGATAGTAAGCTGCAGTATTTAAAAGTAGAGTGAAAGAACACGAGCTTTCCACTTTGTCATAATTGCATATGTATTTATTATTTAAATTACTTATTTTTATATTTTTATATATTTTAGTGATATTTATTTTAGAAGTATGTATATGTAAGTAAGTATATAAAAAAAAAAAAAAAAAAATAATAATTAATTAATATTTTTTTTTATTATTTATTAATTATTTAATTAATTATTTCTTAATTTATTTTTAATAAAATTGATTTTGATTTTATGTTTTTTGTTTTCCCTTCTATTAAGAGTAGAAGGAAAAACAAAAAACGTTGTCTACATCTCTTATAATATACTCTCCTATCGGAGTTATGCTAGAAGAGATTTCTTTAGAAATAAGCATCACCTTTGTACGTATTTTTCTGTTCCTTTCTTCCTGTCTGTTTATGATGTATGAATGGTTTATTAATAAAATAAATAAATTTATAAAGCTACACTATTGTCCAGTATCATAAGATAAGAGATAAGAAGTTTTAGCCTGCATGGCTTCCCCACGAAACCTCCACGAGTATTTTATAAGTCGATGGGATGTATAATGCGATAAACACTACTTTCATATTTAAAAGAATAGGAAAAAAGAGAAGAGGTCAGCTTGGAGAGCTGACAGCCCCGTCGGATGAAAAAATATATAGATAGAATTCTAGAAATAACCAATAATTCAAACTACGCCTTTCATTGATCCCAGTACTGTAAGAGCGCAGAGCTCTTATAGTAAGTACCTATAACTGTACAACACGCGGACGAAGTCGCGGGCAGAAGCTACTCAGTTATTAATGTAACGTTTTATTTCTTTAAGATCCTAGACCTTACTGCGAAAATCTGTCATCTGTCTTTAACTTAAACGCAGCAAACAAAATCAAAAGGCAAATCGTAATAATGCAGCCAAAAGTTTTCATGTTTCCCACTCACAATAACAGGCTAAGGATTTGAACAATTTTTGGCTCACCGGTAATATTTTCTAAGTACTAAGAATATCTTGTTTTTAGTGCTAAAAACTAAGAGGATTTGGTGCAGCTGGGAGCTGCGAACATAGCAGTTTTTTTGATAATGGATATGTTGGGTACACGGATGTGTGTCGCAACAAAAAACCTTTAATGAACATAAAAGAGTTAGTATCTATTTAAGATATTTAGACGAAATTATTTTGTGTTACTTACATCTGCTGCTCAAGCCTTTCCAGTATGATAAGAGGGATTTGCTCAGAAATCTAAATAGCTGGTATTTATTTTAAATACGTGCTTGACTGTACCCAGATTTCCAATTATAAACTGTTATACCTATGTGAATGGATAGAAAGAAATAAAGAAAATACGTATTTGCGGTAAACAGGACGCAGAAAAAACACAGATATACAAAAAGAAAAACAATTACAAACATCATTACACGACATACCAGAACAACACGCCTGTATTCCCTAAAGGACTGGGCAGAAATATACCTACAATATACCCTCATTTCGCCAGTTATGTTTAAGTCCCATGTATTAGGGGGCGAGCCTATTGCGCAATATTTTCATTGTTTCATATCAAAACTATTCGAGGAAACCCTTGACAAAGTTATTTAAAATCGGCATTTTCCGAACATAGTAATCCAAGCTCGAGCTCGCGTCTACTCTGTATGTGAAAAGCCGCTAGGGACATTTTGAAAATCTACTTAAAATCTTTAATTCTTTCATTCACTGCCAGACGCACAGCAGCGGCAGCATCATGCTAGATCGGGGCCTTTTTGGCCTCGTACAGTACTTTCTGTTTTTATTTTCATTTTACTTTTGTTTTGTTTTTTGTTTTTAAGAGTGTGATTAGTTTCGTTTGTAATAAACCTGTGCGAGACCCAATAAATATGTTTTCTTTCTTTAATTCATATTATTTATATTATATTTATATATTATTTATTGTACACCACAAAATACATAGCAAAAAATAAATCAAACACTACAAAATATACACACATACAGATATATATATATATATATGTATATTATATATTTATTTCATAATTTCTTTCTTTCTTTCACATCCTTAACCTCTGGCTCCAGAAGTATGAAATGTTGCACAAGAGTGCCTTACGTAACGAATGTGAGCCGTAGGAAGGTTTTTTGAAAATTCATTCCCAAAAGGGGTTAAATGGGACATTAAACTTTATATAGAATTACATGGGGCATACGGCTTATAACTGACTCAATTATTAAAATTATTAACACCAATAAGGCATCGTCAAAAGTCAGTTAATTCTACAGATATGTTTCTCCTTGATAAAATCTAGGAGAGAAGTATTAAAACCCTGAATTTTAGCATTGGCTGTGTGCCAATCATAGTGTCCTTGTTACCAATATACAGGCTGATGGTTATGGGGAGAATTTGTGTTTTTATTTGAACTTTATGAAAATTGCCTAATGGATAATTTAATCCTTATGTGGCTGTTTAGAAAATCAAATAAGGACGCATTAAACAAATTTATTCTCTTATTTGTATTTTGTGGTAATTATTCGAAGATCTGACAACCAGTCTTACCAAGGGGTATCGTATTACTCAGTAACTGGGTTGTGGAGGTCAGATAGGCAGTCTCACCATGTAAAATACTGGTGGTACATATAAAACGCTGGATCCGGTTAGACTGTAAGCTGACTCCAATATATTTGGGAAAAGGCTTGGCAAATGATGATATTCCAAGATTTTATAAGTAGTTGTTTAAAATATTTCTAAACGCATTTCTATAAATATCACTTTTCAAAATACTATTAAGTACTCGTAAGTAGCAATGCTTTGCTGGACAACAATTTAGAATCGAAACTATTAATTGTGATTATGCCGCTCTCTACCTATAATAAAATTGATGACCACAATTTTTTTTTGGAACGAAGTCTTGTCATTTAAAAAAGCTGTATCAGATTTTTTTAATGACAAGACTATTTAATTTGGAATATTCATATATTAAGTAATTAAATAGCTTTAAGTAAATAGAATAACGGTAGTATCAGTCAGTAAAAAATTTGCATGCCATGAGGCAGAATGTATAAGGATTCAAAAATATTGTAACACCTAATTGTATTAACTACCTAGATTGTATGCAAATAAATTAATTAATTAATCTATCTATTGTATCTTATCGCACGTTGTACTCTGCACACTTGGCGAGTGAGAGTTTGGCCGAAAAAAGTGTAACATTTTGACCATCACGACACTTTTGCTATAGAGTATTTATTTTTATTTAATACTTTAAGCACACAAATGTACAAAGGCGGGGACTTAATGCCACGGGCATAGTATCTGTTTTCTGTTCCGTTTAGTTATTCTCAAACGTTGTTAATTCATTTAATTATGCCTGTTAATTAACATATAATATACCGGTAAAATGGGGTGAATAAGAACGCAGGGGTGAATCGGAACGAAACTGTCAAAGGAATTTTAACATTGAAATAATATAGTTTGTTGCCAACAAGGGCACTTAATCGTTAATTATAATACAGTAAACACATTAGAGTCCTTTTTGGCAACAAACTATATTATTTCAATGTTAAAGTCCCTTATAAAGTTTCGTTGCGATTGATCCCTCTGTTCCTATTCACCCCGTTTTACGGTACAGCGAAAGGAACTTCCTTCCAACCGGGTGTCCCACGACACCTCTCATTTCTTTATTTTTTATTATCATATGCGTATCATCAATTTCGAGCTTGCAATAAAGGTCTGCTAAAGGTTAAAATTTAAGACAGAACAAGATCTTTTTATGTAAATTATGACGATGAAAATAGCCTACCAAAGCCTAATAATATCCTAGCTTTTTACACGAAACAGTTAATTTTACTCGTGAGTATAAATAATTTAACAGTAGATTATAAAATCATGTCAAGATATTGACTCTTTAACCGTAATTAGCATAGAATTAGGCGATGTATTCATGAACGAGCTGTTTTTGATGAAAACATGTTATTTTGAAATTGAAAATTAATTTAGGTTTATTCGTGTCTGTCTAAGCTGCACTTAAATAAGTATGTATTACATGTTTATAGTTTTATTTTGTGATGCCAAATTGCACATAATTTTCAGAAAACCCTGTATAAATAATAGTTTATACAAAGGCATGGTTTTTTTAATACTTTTAATTAATGCATAATAAGTATTTTTTAAATTAATTTTTTAGAATGTAAACTTTCAAATCCTACTTATTCAAATTCCATACTTATACAAATATGGCGTAATTGAAACATGAGAAGCACCAGCTTCCAAATAAAAAAAGAATCATCCAAATCGGTTTACCTAGAAAAAAGTTTTGAGCTAATACACATAAAAAAAATAACGGTCGAATTAATTAAATAATTTATGTTTTAAAATTTAAAACTTTAAATCTTATTACTTCCATAATTTACCTACAAATATGGCCTAATTGGATTTAAACCTCTAATTACTTGGCGAAGATAACTTTGATTCAGTTGCAATAAACTTTAAGTTAAACCACTGTTAATACACTATGTACAAATAAACACATTATAATATACAATTCACATACCCGAAAAATTCACTCGAGATCGTACGAAGTTTACGCGGATGGTGCGTAGCGCGTCTACGCCGTAGCAGTGGCTCTACGGTTTTGGTGCTCGTAGCGGGCGCGCGTAGCATTTTATGTGGTAGCTGTGATCACCCGTGACGTCATTTTTGCTACAGATCATGGGACGTGGGATGGGAGTACAGTTGCACACATAACTTATAGTTTGTGCTGTCTTGTACAATCGAGAGAGAAAGTTATTTGGAGAACATTTAGTCAACCAAGCTATCCATTTTGAAGAAAAAAATAATTAAATGGTACTATAAAGCCGTGTTATAAAGTTAATAGAATGTTTATTAATAACGTCCTTTGGTTCATTTAGCATTTAAACTAAATTACATTTCACCGCACGCCTTGCAAAAGACTTCAACGAAAACTACTTGCGTTCAAAACAAAACCTTTGAAAGTTAACAAAATATGTTGTTCCATACATTTTGATTTCAACCCTGGTAGGAATAGAATTATTTTCTGAACCCATGGTGCAATGATGTCCCTTGATCCTTTCCACAGGTATATTATTTCCTTATTATCCCATGCTACAACTGCAATATTCTTCAACGTCCTCAATATAGAACATAGTAGTTTTTTCTTAACGGTAGAAATGTAAGTTGTAATGAAAGTATACTTCGAAATTTACTGAATAGTTTGTAACCTCACTGAGCTTATGGTAGAGTTTAACTTATATACCTGAATAAAAAACTGAACTTCTTCTCCTTAAGTACCTACTACGCTTTGGAATGGGCAACTAGCTTCATCTTTCTGACCAACCGACCCCTTGACAATTCAAAAGTAAGTAATAAAGTAATTGGTTTATTTGAAATAAATGGTTTGAGTTTGAACAAACGAACAGTTATACAAGCAGTTACTTGCAAAAGTTACAAAAAGCATTGGATAGGCAATTATTATTATTATTATTATTTATTTGTTTGATTAGACAACATTGGTCCACTGGTTAGTAACGACTTATCAACTAAGGGTTAGTATTTATGAATTAGAATAAAACAGTAGGTATCTATTATATATTCATACCTGCCGCACGAGCAACCTGACAAAGTGTCTCAGTATAGGTGCATCGTGTTGTTCGGCTAGGGTTTTCAGGATACTGTTGCTGCTAGCCCTCATTCTGCCTAATAAGGATGCGGTCTTTTTCCTCATAATAGCATGGAAGTCATCGGTTCGGGCTACAGCAAGCAATGTTTGCACAAGATGCTCAAGTGTGACCACCCAATGCGTTTAATCTCATACGTACATAAACTCACGCTTTTTTCTCGTGAGGGTAGGCAGAAACTTTGAAAAAAAATGTAAATGAAAAATTATATGGTTTATTATTTTAACAAGTAAACAACATCTAGTGATTGGAGCCACTTTTTAAGAAACAAGGCTGTGTTAGGAGTCCCCCCTCTTCAATAACTTAAATATAATTTCCTTCTTTTTTGTTATTCTATACCAATGTATACTTACATTGGTATAGAATCAAAAACTTCAATATTATATTTCATATATATTTATGACTCTATTATGTTTTCCGTGACTCAGCTTTTAGGTAGCGAATACAGACTATCTGCAACGCCCACAACTAGAAAACGTTAGGACTTTCAAATTAGTCATGACTTTTCAATACCTAGACATAATATTATATCTCCATTATTTTCCATGTACTTGTAGGTACATATTATGTGAGCGACCACAAAAGAGTATTTAATTGTAAAAATACTATAAAGTACCTATCCTTTAAAAGCCTATTATGGTAGCGCAGTGGGCGTGAGAGCGATTAGCTTCTGCGCTTCAGATTGTGGGTTCGATACCCATACGAAAACAACCCGTTTAGTTATTATTAGTTGTTGATCACATTTTAATAATACCGTACGGTAGATAAAACTAAAAAAAAAATGAAAAATTATTTTATTTCTGTAAGTAGGTGTGTACAAACACTTTTACACGCCAGTCATATTTTAAAAATTAGATGAGGTCGGCGTTTCCTATCTGACTACTCTGAGAAGAAAGGCCGAAACAAACTCAGAGGCCAGTCTCTTTTCAAGTCCAAAAATAATCTTGGTCAGATCATGTGAAGACCATGTAGATTGGTGTCTGAAATGCTCTTTTGATGAAAAACCACACAGATTGAGTGGACCTGTCCATTCAATGCACGCATTTGTCAGTAACCCTGCAGCTCAACTCAGAACTTAAAGAACTCAACGATTCGACGAATAATACCAAAGAAAGGACATTTGGGTAGGCCGCATAAATTACTCAAACTGCCAGATCAAAAGGCCGATCTTGTTATAAGGTGTTTAAAAAGAGCCATAAATACAACCAATTAGGAGTTTATTGTTTTCTCATAAGCAGTTTTTCCTCGAAATAAGCGCCATTTAGTCAATTAATAACAAACACTACTGACTTCACAAAATAATTTCACTTTTCAAAAGTTTGCGTAACAATGCTACAGTATAGTAGGTTAAAGTGCTAATAAATCAAATGTATTTGTCACAAAATCTTCTTTTATACGTAAGCCGACGTGGCGTAGACGAATCCGATAGATCGAAACGCGTGGGCAGACTGGGTACTCCATCCACGACCAGAACTGGAGTCGTGCCAAAAGCCCGTCGGAGACCCTAGCGTGCATACGCCAAGTAAACGTAACGTAACTTGTGACGATTTTTGAAGCGAAAATACAAGTATTCTATAGCATTTTAGTTTAATTTTATCCGACAAGTACAATGAGGTATGACTAAAGTCTTGAAACTAAATAAATATTACGTGTGAAACGAGTATTTTCAAATTTAAAATCGTTCGTATTTACGTTACCTTTAGTCCGCGCGTGCGTGCTAGGCCTACAGAAATTACTATGACTAATATAGTATATTGTTGAGTTGTTAGTAATATTGTAGCTAAATGTCAGTTCAATTTACATTAATTTTAGTAGTAACAAAAATAAGGTTTTTCTCAATACAATTACATTTTTAGGGATTTGCAAATCAAATTGGGAAATCAGAACCTCAACTCAACTGCACCCTAATTACGTAACATACTATCTATCACAATCTGAATAATTTTGAAGCCTATTGCTGCTCCATTGCTTCATATGTTCGAAAAAATTGTCTGCTCAACAACTTAAATAACGCAATGAATGTTGTTGAACTGTCAAAATGAAACCCATTCCTACTGTTAGTGTGTTACGTAATTACCCGGCTGGTCAGTGGTCTACATTGTATCGATATCGGATGTCGGATCAGCGTAATGGAGAAACGCCATCATCAGATCACTTTGTCGTTCGCTGTGTACTGACCATCAAGCTTTAGATATGAATTGAAATGATACGAGTACTGTCCAAGTTCTAAAGTCGCTAGATTGCGCTTGGCTTGATACATTATGACTGTGATTTAAATAGGAAGATGCCAAGATGGAGGATGAATTGGGTCTTGGGTTCAATCCCCAGACAGATCGAGAAGTGTTATTCGGTTTTTCCATCAGGAATTTGTTGAAGACAATAGGCTCGTTTCGTATTAGTTACAGAACAGGTTGGTTGGTAGGCATGTGGCTTGGTAATATACCTACATCTCTGCCTATCTCTGCGGGTAACACGGGCGTGAAGTTATTTTATGTTAGAGTTTTGCAAATATTACTTTTTCCATTCTTCTTCTTCGTTTCACTGGCACGACTTTTCTCAAATCTTGCTGGTCCAAAGCCCCAAAGTTCTCTCCATTAAAATCATAGGTACCTCGGGATCATTTACATTACATCAGAAAACTTAAGAAAAAATGATTTTTTCACTCGTTGGTTGCTACTCTGAGTCAATTTTTGTTCTAAAAATCTCGCATAAATAATTACTAATAATATTAGTTTGAACTAATTCGTACTTTCATAGATGAAAACTAGAAGCAATGGATAACACTCAAATTAGGCGTGCTTCAGACGTTTCTTCTTAGCATAGGAGTCTGTTTTATCCCATTTTACTTTCGGCGGGGTAATTGCGTAACACACTAACAGTAGTAATAGCTTTCATTTTGACAGTTCAACAACATTCATTGCGTTATTTACGTTATTGAGCAGACAAATTTTTCGTACATATGAAGCAATGGATTAGCAATAGGCTTCAAAATGATTCAGATTGTGATAGATACTGTGTTACGCAATTAGGATGCGGGTGTACCTACCTATATTTGGTATGTCAGTTCCTCCGTAAAACTTTGTTTAGAAGTTTAGAAGATGTCAGTCTGCTCTCTGTCTCAAAAACTAACTCTGTTTCTGTTTTGGGTTTTTAAGTTTTTTTAATTAGCCTGTCTGTACCCTTACAGGCTAATTCAAAAAGTTTTAACTGCTTTATTGAGACGGGACTTGTTGTTGCTTGGGGCTACTGTATGGCAATGGCCAATAATACGAGTATTAAAATTGAAAATTGGAATAATTAGGATCTCTTCAGCATAAACAGCTTAGAATAAATGTTACTAACACTAGTTTCATAAGTTTACATTGTCACTAACAAATATGGAAGTGATTCTGAAATAAATGTTGATTTATTTATTTAAAAATCTACTGCTGGAAAAACCTAAGCACAATTTTCTTATCAACCACTATCTAGAGAAAGTTGTCCCGTTCGTCAACAGCCTAACGTTCTGTTCCCAATTACAATAATGTTCTAAATTGCAATCGAAGGGATAATCATCGTAAGTTACCGTTAGTGTCGAGTTCACGGCGCCTGTCGGTCGGTAACTGACACTGTGTCCGTTTACAAGGCATTACTAACCGAAGACTGTGGTTAAAGGCGGTTAAACCTGAAAGATATTAGTTAGTTGATGCCTATGCTTGTGTTTTAGACATTTGAAATAAATGATCACTCATAACGTCTTAAGCTAGCTGTTGCTCGTGATTTTACTTGCGTTCTAGGGAAATAAATTACTATATAAACCTGGGAATTAAGTGGTCTGATTGTTAACCCAGGTAACATATACACACACCCACTACTCAACACACACATATACAACTACACACCCACTCACGCATTCATCTTCACCTCCTCCACCATCTCCACCTTCACAAAATAATCTCCTTTTAACTACAATTTTTTTTTTGTAACTTTGCATGATTTTTTTAAAAAAAACCTTGTATAGTTAATTTGCTCTGAGCTGTATAATCGGTACTTTTTGTGTTTAGTTTTTTTTTTTTATGAAGTTGGTATAAGGCCTGACATAGTACAGGTTTTTACCGAATTTGGGATTCAGAGGCCTCTGTAACTATTTATATGCCAAAAAAAATGCTATTATTTATTTAGGTCTACCTGTGTGCCAAATCCGTTCAGCCAAAAGCATGATTTAAAAAATATCCAAACTCAACTCTCAGGCATCCTAACTTTGACATTTATATAGGTAGTCTTAATTATCTGCCAGAATAGTTAAATAGAACTTATCAGGTGGCGAAACCGTTCATAAAGGTAATTAGGTCCTAATAGTATGCTGTTTTGTTGACTATACCACCCTACGTCGTAACTTCGAGAAAAACTGTTTAATACTACTCACATAAACAAATGAAACAGTAAACGTTCCACTTAACGCAAAAACTAAGATTTACAGATATCAATCAATCAACATTCAAAGCTAAGTGGTATCTCACAAAAACAGATCAGTGAGATGGCTCCTTGATACCGTGAAACGAAACGCAATGCGGGTGAAAACGATTTGGAGTCCCTGAAAACAGGGAAACACACAGATTCATACATACATAAATTCACGCCTTTTTCCCATGGGGGTAGGCAGCAAATACAGAACGCCACCTACTACAAACCATACTCCTTTTGCTTCGTTTACGTTTATACGGGTGTAATAGGGTACGAAATTTTGTATCTCTGGTCCTTTTTCCGATGAGAAATCTTAACGGGCACACGGCTTCTTGAACAATAACCTTTTAACTTTAAACTGTGCCGGGCGTTAGGGTAGGGCGCGGCTGGGCAGCGGCCCAGGGTGCCAAAGGTGAAGGGGAGCCGAAAGGGCTGTGACTAGACGCCCCTTCACCTCTGGCACCTGCAGAGTACTTTTGTTTTAGTTCGTTTGGAGTTAGAAAACCAAAAAAATTGTTGAGCTCTGTTCGCTAGCTCTTGGATCCGACATTCACTGAATTCTTAAACTTTTCTGCATAAGCCGACAAAGTAACTCCTATTTCTTTATGAATGGAGAAAGGAAAACCTAGGCGGAGTGCTGAAATTTTTCGCCCCTCTCTACTCTCCAAGAGGGGAGGGGGCCGCTGCCGAAATTTCGATCAAGGCACCTGTAATTTTAAAACTGGCACTGACTGTATACTTAGGTAGGTAATAAGCTTTTTTTATATATATTTTTTTTTTTTTTATCTGACTTTGTCCCACACTAGGAATTTCTCCTGTATTGTGGGTGCGTTTACAAACATTTAAACTCACATACACATACAGCCAGACCCGGAACAACTACTTGTAGGTGATACAAATATTTGTTCCGTGCGGGAATCGAACCCGCGACACGCAGCGCAGCAGTCAATCGCTTAACCACTGCGCCAACCGTGTCATCCGTCATTGGTTAATACGTAACTTTAGGATATCTTTTTCTTTTTACTAACCCACTACATAATATGGATGTTGCTTATCCAAATTTATGTTACATATAAACATAACATTACGCCGGTAATCCCCGAAAGGTTAAGCAGAGGTGTACACCCACATTTCGTCAGTTATGTTCGAGTCCCATGTAATGCTCTTTGCTATAATTTTATTATCGAGATGCTTTATCATTTGCAATTCAACTAGGCTTTGAAAAAGACACCTTTGTTAGTTACTAGATTTTGCCCGCGGTTTCGCTCGCATGGATGTCGCAAATTATCCCACGGAAACCTTATACTACGCTTAACAGTTCTTTTGAACAGGAATAATTCCGTAATACATTGTTTTCATAATTCTATTGGTTTACACAGCGCACGCCAGTAATGCTCCCAGTCGGAATGATTGTTTCAGACGTCTTCAACAATCATCGTCATATTTCATCTAATTTACACAAAACTCGAATGAACATACATCTAAACCTTCCTCATGAATCACTCAAATCCGTTCATTGGTGAAAACTGTATGAAAATCCGTTTGGTACCTAGTTTTTGAGTTTATCGCGTTCAGACATGTAGACAGACATCCGCGGCGGGGGGACTTTGTTTTATCATTATGTAGCATTATATGTATATGCATGTGTTGTTCCACTGCAGGGCAACTGCCTCTCTTCCCTCTTTTCACTTTACCCGGTCTACTATGATTGTTGGTCAATCCTTGAAGAAGAAGACCCAGCTTATCCTTTCATCGTCATGTCTTTCTGGGCCTGCCGCCTAGTCGACACCTGCAAAAGGTGTCAACTAGGTACCTTTAGAATGTTAATTTAGTATTCCGTAACTATTCATAATTTAACATGCCTATTTAGAGTAAAAACGTAAAAAATTAACTAGCAATTGTTGCCTGAAATACTGTAATTTCAGTAAATATCATGAACTTTTTGAATAATTAATTTCATAGCGCAAAAGTTGGCTTAAAATAGGCATAGGTAGGTAAAAGGTAGGAGGTACAGTACATATTATGTCACTTATAAGGCCTTACTTTCTTTCCTAAGTGGAAAAATAAATACTTATGATTGACTTTTGAGGTCAGACAAAATGCTATTGGAACTACGACATGGATGAATGGACTCATCATAAAAGATAATGGACATGTCATAAAAATCTACCTACTTACAACTTATTTACTCAAGTACAGTCGCCAGCAGATCAAACTACGCGAAACTGTCAAATTTCTCTAAATGATTTTAAACCTTAATATGTTGAAGTTTAAGTTCAAAATCGAATAAGAAAATCTGACAGTTTGTGGTAACTTGTTGTACTGGCGACTGTACAATGTTCTCACTGCTGGGATTAAGACCTCCTTCCTATGAAAGGGCGCCTGTCTTCTTGGACATTCTGGCGTTCTTCTCAGATTTGTTAATACCTAGGACTGGAATGCTGTACATTGGCCTATTTCCAGGAGTTTGATTTGGGTCATAGTTGTAGGTAGCTACCTTACTCCACAGAAGATTTAATCAGCTGGAGTCACGGAAAACCGTCGTCGGACTTAGTGCATATTGCTCTAGAGATGGGTGTGGCCTTAACTTACCTTCGTAGCTATTCTGGCCAACTTATTTTAATTTATCATCTTTAAAAGTTATGAAAGAATGTTGTTGTGTATTCGTTTCGTGTATCGCATCTTGCCAGCTTACTGTTCATTACTCAGGATCTATACCACACAATGGTGACCGTGACAATAAGCGACTTCTCACGTACGAGGCGTCACATGAAAACTAAGACTTGTCATCCTCATCCTAACTGATGTACTTGGGCACATACTTATTACCTTCGCCAGAAAGCTGAAGAACAAGAATACAGTAGGTATATTTTCAATTGAGCCATTTGCGGTGGAAACAGCGAATCCTCAAACAGAGCAGCACCCTAATTACATAACACTCTATCTATCACGATCTGAATCATTTTGAAGCCTATTGCTAATCCATTGCTTCATATGTTCGAAAAATTTGTCTGCTCAACAACGTAAAAATAACGCAATGAATGTTGTTGAACTGTCAAAATGAAATCCATTCCTACTGTTACTGTGTTACGTAATTACCCCGCAGGACGCTCTTAATGTAGATGGTGCCAGGGCCAGATTAAGGGGATTTCAAATTCCAACGAGTAAACACTAGTAGGTAAACAACTTTTCCTTTGATATTTTTTTCGCTGTTTCACCTTTACTTAAAGCACTTTGTACAAACATGATTATATTGTTTTGAAATATGAAAAAAACAACGATTCGAAATGTTTTTGATTTTAGATAATTCTCGTTTTCGATTATATTTATGTAAGTTTGTTAAATGCTAAAAGAATCTACTTGGTTTCACAATAAATTATTTATTGAAAAATTCATGTGATAAAAATTGTACATTTTATTTGGAAAATAATTTGGGAGGGGGGGGGGGGGGGGGCTCCACTCCTTTGCTGCCCAAGGCCTCCAGACCTCTAAATCCGGCCCTGAGTGGTGCAGTCATCGTCGCTGGTGGCAGCTGGGCTGAGTGACATTAGTAGAGGATTGAGTTAAATTGCGTGCGATTAATGAGACCTAATCTATGTATCCTAAGGCCAGCAGTGGACTTCTGTAGGCTGATAAATTGATGATGATAAGGATTTACGTCTCGAAAAGGCCGAAGGTTGGCATTGACATGGATTGGTTAGTTGTTGGTTAGCCCTTATAGGCCCGTACAGGCCTGGAGCTAAAGTAGCCTAGTCAAAATAAAAAGACTTTAGTTACAATAATGGACATCATGAGGGCAACCAATTGGTTATCTTTTAAAGTGAAGGCACGTGAATATATCCGTCAGACGTTGGCGAAACATCCCAGCGCTAATTTGCTGGATTCGTGTTTTTTTACAGATAGTTATTTCTCCTTACAAAGTTTATTTTGTTTATATCTATGTATTTATGTACCTATTAGTATTTATTCTTATATTTTATAGTTTTTTCCGAGTTATCTATCCCTTATACCCCCCCTCCCTCCCCTTACCCCTTGGCACCTGCCATGTTTTGTCTCTGCATTACCCTAAGGTTGACTGGTAAAAAATGCCTCAGGCATTAAGTCCGCCTTTGTACAGTACTTTTTTTACTTGTGCATATAGTTAGAATAAATACCTAAACAAACAAATAATGTGGGTAATTACTCAAATAATAATTAAACCAGACCCTTTTTCTATCAGCTTCGTCACCGGTGACTTGCCTAGTACGTATTCCGAAGAGGATTTATACTCTCAGTGATTGAATACTAAAATATTGAAACATCAAGTAATTAAGAAGCCACACTCAATCACTATTTCCTAACTTCTACCACCGAAATGAACCCCTGTGCTGGTAGGTCGCACGCTTTTTTAAGTTAGTGTCTTCTATATAAAACAAGTACTGGACACTACCTGGATTCACAAAGTTAAAAGCCAAAATATTCAGTAAGCAGTAAGCATGACTTGTAGCGCCATCTATGTATAACGCTGTGTACGAACGCTAGGTACAAACGAAACTATATATGAGTAGCAATACTTTGCTGTCTCAGTAATACTGGTCATCGCCATCTAGCTGGCACACGTGATGAAAACAAACAAGCAGTCTGCACGTTTCGCGTCTTCACGTATTAAAATTGCATGTAAATGTACACTTTTATTTACCCATATGCTTTCAATTTATTTCTCTACCCATTCAACTATTTCTGCAACAATTTTCTTCTCTTCCAGTGTTTAAAAAATCATAGACAGGAAAAGTTGACAAAAGCCTCGGAGTCAGGCACTTAGAGTATCAAAAAAAAAACAGGCTGACAGAAAAAAGAAATGAGAGTTTGACTTTGACATTTCCAATTTCATAGTCATCGTCGGCTTCGTTTGCTGCAAATAAAACTGAATTATTTTGTGAAATTTACTCGGAAATCTTAATTTTAACATGGTAAGCAGTTTCTAATGTATTATTAGTGCCTTCAGCAGCGAGAATTAAGTTAAAATTTACTTATTTAGACCTAAACATCGTCGATTATGCTCCGTCATTGCCGCTACTAAAATCGTTTTAATTGCATTATCACGATGTTTCTGTCTGATTTCATAAGAAATGCTTCTTGTAAAGTTCTTTATAAGTTTATTTAGTGTTGAAAACGTGAAATAGTAACTGTTTTGACAATAGTTCTTTATTGTTGTAAAAGCATAACCTAAATAATTCTTAAAACTTGTCATATTACTTTATTCGTAAATTTTCTATAGAAAACTGTATCCAAGCACAGGAATCATCAAACAGCCAGCAAAATACTCAACATAAAAACCTTTTTACAGTTCAGAAACCAGTATGACAGTGACGTCACAGTATGGAGTCCCCAGGGTCGTCTCCACCAGGTGGAATATGCCATGGAAGCCGTGAAGCTTGGATCAGCTACCGTAGGCTTGAAGAACAAGCAGTTTGCTGTTCTTATTGCCCTGAAGAGGGCTGTGAGTGAATTGTCTGCTTACCAGAAGAAGGTTATTCCTATTGATGAGCATATTGGCATTTCTATCTCTGGGCTGACAGCTGATGCTAGAATGCTGAGGTAAATATGAGACTTTAAATCAAGATAGAAAGAACAATTGTTTATTTTGCACAAATAAGATGCACGTTATAAAATAGACATCTTAAAATACAAATAAAAAAGTAAAAAGTAGCCAAAAGCCATATTCAACAAAAGAAAAGAAAAAAAAGGAAAGTTAAAAGTATGTTTTAGTAGTTTTGCTTAATTCATCATTAGAAAGTCTAATTTGCAGTTCTTTTTGAATATTATGAAGTTTTCTTACTTTCTTTAATGGTCTTTATTTTCATGAATTTCGTCATATTTCTGTGATAAGGTCCTTAAATCGATGTTAGAATCCGTGTATCAATCTATTTAGCCCATAATTTTCTACTGCTGAGCAAAGGCCTCCTTCTACCTTTTCAACACACATTTATGTCCTCTGCCGGTGCGTGCCAGACTGGCGTGTTAGAAAACAGTATTTTTATTTTTGCTCAAAACCTGATACAGAGTATATTTTATTTAAATATATAAATAAACATTTTGTTACTTGCTTAAACCATTAATATTCTAATGTTTGTTTCTATTATATCTACAGCCGTTTCATGCGCACTGAATGCCTGAACTACCAGTACGCTCACGATGCACCGATGCCTGTTGGCAGACTGATTGGTCTAGTTGGCAACAAGATGCAGATCTGTACGCAGAGATATGACAAGAGACCGCTTGGAGTTGGTCTGCTGGTAGCTGGTTATGATGTTAGTATCAAAAATTTTGTGATGTCACTTGCTAGAAGGAAAGAAAATAAATTTATTTGACCCAGGTTAAGGCACAAAATATACAATACACATAAAAACTTCGATTTATAAGTATGGTGTGCCTCGAGGTTGCGCCATATAGGCCCAGTTCAGCATAAACTGCTACTACTTGACCCTGAAATCAAATATGGTTGTAATAGGCCTATGTTCAAAATAGTGTATATGGTTTTACGTTATTTTAATTTTATTGCATAAATTGTTAATGTTCCAAAAACGGGTGAAGACACTGGTTCCTGTAGCACAGGTACCACCTAGCACAGGAGTCAGGGCTTTAAATGAAAATGTTACACCTTTTTTATGTCAATAAAACATTTTATTATTATTATAGTATTAAAAAAAAAATACTACACTACTTATTTAAATATTGTTCAAAGAAGGCTGAAAATTAGGATCTTTTGCTGTCAAAATTATCGACAAACAGCTTCCAATGCTCTCTTTATTGAATAAACTGAGTAGTGACAACAAACTCCATAGCAACATCTTTTTTTTTGTAATTTTATTCCAGCTATTGAGAGAATAAGCTCCTGACATCCAGTAGGACACTAATAAAAACAAATAAAGTTTAAATTCGCAAAACACGTATTCTTTTGTTCTCAGTATTTGCAGTAAAGGAATGCAAAGTGCTGAGAACAAAAGAATATGTTGTGTTACCTCTGATTTTGCATCACAGCGATATTTATTGTTGTTGCTTGATCTTTATGACTACCTCATTGGTCTAGTGGTTGCTAGTGCTACTGCTGAGCATGAGGTCCTGGGGTAGGTAAATTCTCAGTTTGGGCAAAATGTAATTGGGTTTTTTCCATTTTGGAACTTCTCAATAGCAGCCTGGAGTCTGGATATGTGCCCGGAGGATGGCAATAGGCTCGTTCTTTATTACATGGGACTTAAGCACAACTGGCGTAATGTAGGTGTACAGTCACAAGCACTAATATGTATATACTTACCAAATTCTTAATTAGAATTTCTCCTACTGTATTGATTGTAATTTTATGCTGTTACGAATATAGTATTTTGGAACCTATACTGTTATGAAATAGGTCTTATCTCAAAGTTGCAATCAATGTTCCACTAGAAAATCGCATTTAAATTTTGCTAAATGTATACATATTAGTGCTTGTGACTGTACTACCTATAGTTACACCTCTGCCTTAACCTTGGGGAATACAGGCGTGATTTTATGTATGTAAAATAACTGAAACAACTGTATACAAACTGACAGCTGTCAGGAATCATTCATAGACAATGAAAATAGGAAATGTTTTGGTAACTATTATTTAATGCCTCTATATTCTCCTTTCCAGGACCAAGGCCCCCACATCTACCAAACATGCCCATCAGCTAACTTCTTCGATTGCCGTGCCATGGCCATCGGAGCCCGTTCCCAATCAGCCCGTACTTACCTTGAGAAGCATCTGACTACGTTTATGGACTGTGATCTTCAAGACTTGGTGGCCCATGGTCTACGTGCCCTTAGGGATACCCTGCCGAATGAAGTAGATCTTAACACTAAGGTATGGTTTTTACGTTTAAATTTAAATTCTGGGATTGTTTTTCCAGATTTAGAAAGATACATAATGTCTTTTCCTAAAGTATATGATGAAAGTGTAAACAAACCCTATTCAGATTAAATTTCATTTCATGTCCTCACTTGTCAAATGAAAAACGTCTTAACGGTAACATAAAATTACAATTTTGGGTTTAATAATTATTCAAATAAACAAATCAAAGGTCTTAATTTGTATGTGACACTATGAATTGGCATCCACAGTTACATATTCTGATCCTTTCGTTAACATTTTCATCAGATACTTTTGAAACAGTGCCATTTGGGCACCTCTTCAGCCCTACAGACTCCTTTTGATTCACCAATAAATGGTAAAATGACTCATATGGCCGCGTTCACAAGGCATTGTTCAGTACAATATTGCATGGCATTTACATACTACAGTATTGTTGCAACTGCCTCATTGGTCTAGTGGTCAAAAGGGTTTAATTCCTAGGTCGGGCAAAGTGTTATTGGGTTTTTCCATCAGGGATTTCTCAGTACCAGCCCGCAGTCTGGATTTGTGCCCGGTTGATGGCAATAGGCTCGCTCCCTATTACATGGCACTAAAACAACCAGCGAAATGTGAGTGTACTATAAGTACACCTCTGACTAACCCTTCAGGGATTACAGGAGGGATGTTATGTATGTATTATTGTTTTCATGAACAGTGGAATGTTGTCTCGTGATCCCAACTTTTTACTGTTAAATATTGTACAGTACAACATATTGTGAACGGCCACTATGAGTAAGCTGCCTGACCATCCAGCACCAACCAACCAATATATTATTGAAACGAAAGGTGAATACCATAATTTGTTTCGGAGAGTACACATTACAGTGTCCTTCTTGCTGTATACATAAATTTGGCATACTGAGTGAACACTTATATATTTGTGATATAATTATTTGTAACGCAGTATGTACACTTCTTTCAATGGGTACATCTATTTGTAACTTAAGGGGGTATACATCTCTTAGTAGTCGACTGTACAGGTCAACGTATGGTGAATGGCTACTACGAGTAAGTATCCGCTATCCAGTTACCTTACCAATTTAATGTGTAATCACAAGAGAATAAAAAGAGAACATTATTGTCACGATTTTTGCCTTCTTATATCAAATCCAGCTATGCTATATCGCAATTGCCTAAAAGTTTAAATGTTGTTACAGAATGTCTCGATAGCGATTGTGGGTCCAAAGACTCCTATGCGCATAGCTGATGAGGAGGAACTCGCACGGTACCTGACTCTCGTGGAAGGTGAGGAGAGGAGGGGCGGCAGTGCTAGTGCCACGGGAGACGCAGGCGCGCCCGCCTCCGAACGCGACAGGGATGCACCGGGGGACGACCCACAGGTCGCCGTAAGTCCAGACAGATTTCTTTTTTATTTTTAATATGGAAAACTTTTATGGGGCTATACTGACTTCGGTGAACGAATCCATCGAGGGAAAACTTTTCTTGTTTGGGTGGGATATCATCGAACTAAAAAGTAAAAATAATAACTTTTTTACAAAAAAAAAATAACCACTGACTTGCAAAAAAAAAAAACACTACTGACTGAAACATTACTTTAATTTCGGAAGTCGGCGGCAAAAAATGAAAATACAAAACCAAAGACCCGACTTACTACACCGGGTACTTAGCCCACACAAATTCGTATACCATTACTTGCAACGTAAATAACAGTGACAGGAAGTTATTATAACATCATCAATATACACTAAAGTGGAAAAATGACGTATTATTGAATATAACTGAAAAACTAGCGAAGCAAATTTAACAACAACAACAGTAGTTACAATTTATATGGGACCACCCTTGAGGCATAACCTATTAATTAAAATAAGAGTTCGAAATCGATTCACAATTGCCAGAGATATCGCGTAACAAATATACAAAAAAAGAAAAAACATGCAGACGAATTGAGCACCTCCTTCTTATTGAAGTTGGTTACAAAAAGAAGACCTGTATGAGGCCAAATATACTTCCATGGGTCAGCATATAAAGGAGCATAGGCCCTGGCACGAACGCACGAAGCAAAAGTAACGTAAATTAGATATTTTTAATAGAAAATATAATTATCCTGTAGCATTTTGGTATAAATTTAAGCTGCTAGAAACAAGTAACACCCATAGATATGAATAAAGTCTTAAAACAAAATAAATAGGTACTTAATTGTGTGAAACGGGTATTTTCCATTTTAAAATCGGTCTTATTTACGTTACGTTTACACCGCGCGTTCGTGCTCGACACACAGGTTCTCGGCTGTCAAGTTTCGAGAGAAAATATGCTCGAGAATGCTCGAAATCGTATTTATCATGCACGCTCTTTTGAACGTGACAATTATCGAGCACTAGCGGATACCCGGCGTGTGCTACTACGATAAAACAATGCATTAGGCACTTTCAGTCCATTCATGAAGTTTTAGTTTCTTTTTTTCCTTTGTTTTTGTTGTTTAAAACCATCTTCGCATTATTGCCTTTCTAATGAAACCGGTTTGGGGCACATCGGTTGGATGGTTTCAGTCTATAACGGACATAGGTAAAAACTATTTTTGGGTTTTATATATAGACTAGCGACCCGCCCCGGCTTCGCCCGGGTAGCAAAGCATAATATGATGTAGCCTATGTCACCCGGAGATAGTGTAGCTTCCCAACAGTGAAAGAATTTTTGAAATCGGTTCAATAGGTTCGGAGCCTATTCAATACTAACAAACAATCATATATTTTCTCTTTATAATATTATTTCACTGTATTTCGTTTATTACAAAATAAATTTAGGTTATACCTTTGCCTCAGCAACACGTGGTGGTTATGCTATTAAATTGTAGCTTATATGAAACGTTTGTATTTTTTACATAGCGCCATCTATTGAATACTTACTCAATCCAGTCAACAGATATCGCCGTCTGTTAGAATCGTTTGGAGCTAACAGATAATTGTGACTGTCAAATAATAGACAAATAATTTGAAATAAAATAATATTGCGACTATAAATTGAGATGTAAGCTATCCTATCTTTCAAGTTGGATCAAATTGCACACGGTGTGCAAATCAAATTTAAAATCGGTTCAGTAGTTTAGGAGTCCATCGCGGACAAACAACGTGACACGTAATTTTTATATATATAAAGATAAATATATAGATAGATTTTGCTGCACACATCTGTCTGCATGCCACACATAGAATAACTGTTTGATTTCCACTTACTCAAGTATCGTGTAAGACGAACCGCGAATAACACCATACATACCCAAATTTCCAAATATTTAAATAACATGTATTTAATCGAACCTCTAATAATTCCCATTTTGCGCTATTAAAAATATGATTGGACATCTAATAAAATGATACCGCCTTTTTTGTGAACCTCAAATAATTTATATTTTGGGGACATAAAAATATGTAATAGCCAAGTAACTGCGACCAATTTGGATGTATAGCGCTCGCCGGCCGCTCCCGCGGCACCACTCGCTTCGCTCGCTCGACTCGCGCGCGGTAGTTCACGGTTCTAACGTGACCCATTTGGTCTGGGTACTCTAACTTAGTTACTACGACCAATTCGGCTCGCGTGTAGTTGGTTACAGTCCCAACCTTACCCGGTTGGTCGGTGTACCCTTTCTTAGTTACTGCGACCAACTGTGACAAAAATCCAGAAAGTTAAAAAGACAAAAATATTAAAAAAGTGTGCATCATTAGAAGCGCAAAAAGTTTTTAGAGGATCAGTTAAATTTATCCCGATTATAATTATGTGCTTCGTAATCCTACTATATATATAATAATATAAATGTGAAAGTGTGGATGTTTGGATGTTTGTTACTCAACGCTAAAACGGCTGAACGGATTTGGATAAAATTTGGCACATGGGTAGACTATGACCTGGATTAGGACATAGGATACTTTTTATCCCGATATTTCCACGGGATCAAGATTTCTGCGGGTGAAACCGCGGGGCGCAGCTAGTCATCAATAATATGATCTGGTCACATATTCCAAAGTGTCAAAGCCCTCATTGTTCCTTTGCAAAAAAGAGATGTTGCTATACGTCTGGCTTAACGAACGACAAATGGCTTAACTGTGCCGTCTGTACAGTACACTTTATAAACAAGCATATTACAAATTAGAGGATTATATCCTATATAAGAATGCTTGTAAACATGCTGGTCCTGCTCCATAGGACAATCTAAAGTCTAGACAAAATCAAACTGGTTGCTAATTTAATTGTATAATTTATAATTTTTATGACATTGATTTTTACATTATGTACTTAACTCACACACTTAATTATTACTTGTTAAAATTTTGGAAAAATCATCTAGGTTTCAATATTTGTAAATATGTGAACACCATGTATCTATCACATATCTAATTTGTCTGTCTTTGCATTATTGGTATAGTAATTCTATTCTAGGTGCATCGTCTTCACATAATATAATTATATAATTAATGTGAACCTACATAATATTGTGAAACATTTTAAAAGAGTAACGGTGGAGATTCTTGCCCATTCTTCTCCATACGAAACTACCTTTTGGAAGGGGCAACTAGAATCAATTCTATTTTTTTGTAAATTTTGACGTTCAAAAGTGCCTTTTATGTGCCTATTTGAAATAGGCCAACAGACAGTGTCGTAACACAGAGCAATGTGTATTATTGTCTTTGGTCCCTGGCATCAAGCAATAGACAAAATTATGAAACTTGTAACATGAATACGAGGCTTTTGGCTATTTTGTATGTCTCTAAATTAATGTCGTTCATTTGTTAGGTGCGTTTTGTTTGTGCAGAATAAACTATTTTTCTTTCTTTCTTTCTTTCTTTCTAAATAAATGATTTGACTTTGACTTTCTGTAATCTTCGACAACTCAGTCATCCCGTTTAACTCTGATGTTAAGAATCTTGGTCTGCATGTCGACACTTGTCTTGACTGGCGAAAACAGCTCACGAGTGTATGTCAAAAAGTAACCGGAAAGTTGCGGTCGCTCTATCGATTGAAAAACCTTGTCCCGTCACACATAAAGGCAATGCTTGTACAGTCTCTAATATTTCCTATAATTGACTATGTTGATGTGTGTTACTATGACCTGAATGCAGATCTCCTCAATAAATTTGACCGCCTTCTCAATAATTGCATTCGATTTGTTTTCCAATCTTCGTAAGTATGAGCATGTGTTTGCGCAGAGACTGCTTTTAAAATGGTTACCCATTCGTCAGCGCAGAGAGTCGAGGGCACTGTCCACGTTGTTCTTTATTCTCGACAAACCCACTTCTCCTTCTTACCTGACCTCCCAAATTCAATATTTATGCTCTGCCCGTAGTATAAATCTTCGTTCCACCAACAATCGTCTTCTACGATGTCCTTCTCACCGTTTTGGCTTAATACATTCTTATTTCTTTGTCCAGACGGTTTTTCTTTGGAATGCGCTCCCTCTGAACATCAAGATGGCAACCAGTTGGTTATCTTTTAAAGTGAAGGCACGTGAGCATATCCGTCAGAAGTTGGCTGAAACATCTCAGCGTTGATTTGCTGGATTCGTTAATCTCTTCTACCGATCGTTATTTCTCCTGACAAAATTTATTTTGTTTATATGTATGCATGTATGCATTGGTATTTATGAATTAATATTTATTGTTGTATTTTATAGTTATTTCCGAGCTACGAGGGGCGTTCAATAAGTACCTAGCCTCATCGCCAGAGGGCGCTGTAGTTTCAAAAGAGTTTTACCACAGTGTAGCACATTCTTTTTTAATTCTTTTTTCAAATTTTCATTCCAATCCCTTCATTTGTTTTAATTTGACAACTTATGGAAGCGAACGTGTCGATCGGTTTTACAAAAATGGAAAAAGAGCAATATCGTTCGGTGATTCGATTCCTATTTTTGGAAGGGAAAACGCGCATCGAAATCAAAGAGCGCTTGGATGCTGTGTACGGTGACTCTTCTCCATCGATGGCCACCGTCAAGAATTGGTTCAACGAGTTTGCACGTGGCCGTACGTCGGTTTTTGATGAACCACGTCCAGGTGCACCGAAAACAGCTGCTACGGAGGAAAACATTAAAAAAATCCATGATCTCGTATTGGCAGATCGCCGATTGAAGGTTCGGGAGCTAGCTGAGACTGTAGGCATTTCAGAAGGAACAGTGCATCATATTCTTCACGAGGAACTCGGCATGAGAAAGCTGTCGGCGCGATGGGTGCCGCGTTTACTCACACCAGAAAACAAGCGCAACCGTGAGACCACATCGGAGACGTGTTTGGCGCTGTTTAAGATGAATCCAGCGGAGTTTTTGCGTCGTTTTGTGACCGTCGATGAAACCTGGATCCACTGGTACACACCAGAGACCAAGGAGCAATCAAAACAATGGATCCAGACCGGGGAACGTGCTCCAAAGAAGGCGAAAACTGTAAAATCGGCCGGAAAAGTTATGGCCACCGTTTTCTGGGATTCACAAGGTGTGATCTACATCGATTACCTCGAGAAGGGTAAAACAATTACAGGGCTTTACTATGCCGATTTATTAGGCCGATTCGACGCCGAATTAAAGAAAAAACGACCCCATCTGGCGAAGAAAAAAGTGCTGTTTCACCACGACAACGCACCGGTTCACACGTCTGCCGTTGCTATGGCCAAATTGGTCGAATTACGCTACGAATTGCTGCCCCATCCACCGTATTCTCCAGATTTGGCCCCTTGTGACTTCTTTCTGTTTCCTAATCTGAAAAAATCACTCGCCGGGAATAGATATGGATCGAATGAGGAGGTCATCGCCGCCACGGAGGCCTATTTTGCAGAGTTTGACAAAAACTATTTTTCGGACGGGTTAAAAAAGTTGGAGCATCGCTGGGCTAAGTGTATCGAACTAAAAGGAGACTATGTTGAAAAATAAATTGCCACTTTTCCAAAATTTTCGTTTACTTTTTGTAGGCTAAGTATTTATTGAATGACCCTCGTATCTATCCTGTATATTGCACCTGCCATGTGTAGACTCTGCATCGCCCTAAGGTTGACTGGTAAAAAATGCCTCAGGCATTAGTCCGCCTTTGTACAGTATTTTTTTACTTGTGCATGAAGTTTTAATAAATAAATATATATTTACGTCCTCCATCTCTCTCTTGCCCTGGAACAATCATGGTTCTAACACATCATTAAATAACATTCCGGTTCGCCTCACCTCTTAAAAACCGTAGGTACCTTGAATGTGGAGGTTTCAAGGTATACGGCCACCGCGCCGGAGCGACGACTACTTGAAGCAAATTGTTATGCTACGGTCACATTTTCGCGATCATGCGAAGATTTGCGCTTTCGCGACACATATGGACAAGCAATTCGTCAATTCGCGAATCATTCAGGCGAATTCGATAGCGAAACTGTGAAGTTTTTTATTGCTGGGGCTACATACGAGGGCGGCACTGAAAATTTCGGGAATCAAGGAAGTGACACAACATTACTATTTAAAAATGTATTTATTGCTTTTCGAAGTATTCTCCGCGAAATTTGACACATTTTTCCATACGATGGAACCAATCATTGAAGCAACCATTCCATTCGGAAGTTGGGGTCTCCAAAATAGCCGTTTTGTAGGCGTCCACAGCTTCTTCAGGTGATGAAAATCTCTGTCCACGCAATTTATTCTTTATTTTAGGGAAAGTATAGAAATCATTAGGGCTTAGGTCGGGGCTGTACGGCGGATGGTCTAACAATTCTATGTTTTCTTGCTCTAAAAACTTTTTTGTTCTGTGCGCGGTGTGAGAACTCGCATTGTCGTGATGGAGGATGATGCGGCGGTTGCAGTTCTCTTTACGGAGTTCAGAAACGACCTGTGGCAAACAAATGCTAGCATACCATTCTGCATTAACCGTTCTTTGTCCCTCAAGAGGAATAGTCGTAACATGGCCGGTTTTGGAGACAAACGTGGCCACCATTTTTTTGCAACACTCCGTGAACGAACAATTTTTATTGGCTTTAACTCATTTTCGAACACCCAAACTCGTGGCTGGTTTTTTGTTTCGGGTTCGTACGCGTATATCCAGGATTCGTGACCTGATACGATGTTGTATACAGCATTTGAGGATCCTGCGTGGAATCTTTCGAGAGTTCTGACGCACCAAGTAACGCGAGCCGCTTTTTGCTCTTCACAGAGCGAATGCGGTATCCATCGGGAAAACAACTTTTTTTACACCTAATTGTTCATGCAAGATTATTTGTATTTGACTCATGCCAATGTCTAAAGTTGCCTGAATTTCGCGGTATGTCACATGTCGATCTTCCTCAATCAGCTTACGCACAGCATCAACGTTTTCTTGGGTGACTGCAGTTTTTGGACGACCTTGACGGGGATCATCACTGAGCTTGACACGTCCACGTTGAAATTCAGCAAACCAGCGATAAATTGTGGTTTTGGATGGGTCTTCATCACCAAATGCAGAAATCCTCCGGTCAACACTGTTTTTGTGTTAAACCACTTCGAAAGTCATAATAAATCATCGCTCTTGAATTTTCTCGAGTCAATTCCATTTTCTCAACGACTAAACAAGTTTGACAAAACCTTGTGACAAGAACGAGCATCTTTTTTTAAATAAATAAATGGTATTCGATTTTTAAAACCAAGGAGTTTTCAATTAAAAAGATTTTAATATGACAGGAACAGTGGAAATATTCCATTCCCGATACTTTTAGTGCAGCCCTCGTAGTCGCGAAAACGCGAACTACACTTGGCGCGCTCTTTGTTGTACAGCGAGACGACGAGCGGTGTGCGGTGTGTGTAACCTATTGTGTGGGGTGTCGATGGATAGGTCTTTCAAAAATATTGCGGGTATGTGGAAACAATTTTTCGATTAAGGGATCCGTTTGTGTAATAATAATAAAGTGTACATTTTTGTTAGAGTCAAGTGTGTGTCCCTCCTGCCAGCTAAATGGCTGTTTTTGGATATGTGAAAAAATTCACGGTAGTAGTATATACACGAAGTTAAAAAAGAAAACTATCACAGCTAAGTAGGCTCTACAAGTTAACGAGTAATAGTCGACCAACTTAGATTTGCATTTGGAACGTATGGGAGAACAACATGTTTTTCGACAAGTTTGTTCTTGGGATTAATTCATCCCAACTACGGAACCCTTCATTGTGCATGGCCCTACACGCGAATACGTGAATTGACCTTCTGATATAACATCAGTCAATACTGTCAGTCGTGGCTGTAGATCGTGTCGCATAGTTTTCAATCCGTAAACGGTACTTCCCCTAATCTTGTCACTGCTATCTAGAACATACTAATCGGAGAAGGTGAATGCACTTCGTCAACTTATGTAAACTCTGAACTATGATCGCATACATGTTATTAATATGTAAGTTGTATTTGCGTGTTTGCTCGAATTGAAATAGTATTTTTTGGGAAATATTCGTATAAAATGCTGTTGGGTGAATGAATCGATCGGATAATTGTAAAAAAAAATTGATCACATTCAGAAATGAGTCTAAATTGAGCCGAAGTTATCAAAGTTTATAAACAAGATGTCACACAAATAATTTATTATAGTAATGATAATAATATTTAACCCGTATATACCTAACTAGTTCAGAAATATAAAATATGAATTACTTTAAATACAAATTGATAGTAACCATTCGCGCAGCGTTAATATTAATCTTTCGAAATGCCTCAAATTAGTTTTATAGGAGATTCTGAACAATTTACTTTCGTAAGTTGCGTTAGCGTAGGCTAGAACCAGGTCAGCTCGCTCGGACCAGGCCCGGGTCGACGGCGCGTCATATTCCACGCGCGCCGGAAAGAGGTGTCAGCACCATTGACGGGGTCCGATAGGGCCGATGCCTTCCTGGGGTCACGGATTGTTCGGAAGAGTTACCGTGGCCCTGGCGCACAGGCAACTGAAGGAACACGGGTGGGTTATAGTCAGTAAGAGTCTGACACGCCCTTCCGCTCCGCCCCGAGCGGGAGAACTCACTCGATGATTTCACACCCAAAAAAAAGGCTGTAAAAAGACACATCACATACCTGTCAACTACGCATTATGTACATCAAACTAAGTATTATAGCACAAAAATAATTGCTTGGAAACTAATTTTATTTGTGGTGTGAAAAATCGCTGTTTACGGTAGTGCGCAACGTAACGCACGCAAAACATTGTGCTTATATGCATGCAACGGTACAGAGGTCGTGGAGGTATTTAAAGTTGTGTTAAAACATTAAAACTTATTTTCGTAAAAAAAACGTCAGTAAAAGTTGGAATTTTGACCAGAACCTGTAACCAGAAGGTTCCCATAATGGTCCAGTACAAAAAATATCACAATGACGGTACGGTACAAGTGACTCTCGGCGTCGTTATGTGTCTTTTTACACCCGTTATAATTCTGGGCCACAAAACGTAATCAATATTGAAACAAAGCAAAGCATAGACAGGCGTATCCGGTACATAAGCTTGTAAATAAGACACCGATAAAGAGATACTTGGAACAAATTACTTGACCGCGTGTTATCGAGTGACTTGAGACGAGGGTCAATTTAAACACAAGTAGATGTTGCAGTCAAACAAAAAAATCTGTGTTTCATAGAGTCACCACAATACTGTTTGAGTTATTTTAAAATTTGTTATAAATAAATTGTCAAATGCTAGTCGTAGGTATAGTGCTACAAGGTTATTTTGGCGCGGGGCCAAAATCGGAACGAACGCCGCCATCATGTTTTTCAAGTGACATTTCACAAAAAATCTGTACAAATGTTTACCAACAGCGCCCTCCTGTCAATGTTATTCGAGTGCCAAAAGATCCTTATAACAGTGTACTTGTGATAGTAGTGTTTCGTACTCTGTAGTACAAATTGGCGAACATGAAACATAAAGGCTCCTACAAACAGGCGCGACAGGCGACGCGAATCACGCTCGACACAAAGGCACCGCTCATCGCGCGACGAGCGGCGCCTTTGTGTCGCGCTGTCGCGTCGCGTCTGTCTGCGGGAGCCTTGAATGGCGAAAGGAGGGGTTCTGCACCTCTGCCTAAACCTTTGGGGAATACTGGCGTGATGTTATGTTAGTACAAACTGCAAAAAAAAAGTAAATCAACGAGCTTTCTTTTTATTACAGAACCTTTGAGAATGTATGTGGTGATTTATTTAGGATCAAATTTAGACTTTATACATCGCAATACCACAAAAAAACCGTTTTACAGACTACTTTGAAATTATTGACATCTATCATTTACATCAAGAAATCCCAAACTACTTTCCCATGCGAGCTTGTTAGGAGCGAATAACATTTTACAAACCATTTATGGTTAAATTGGACATCACCAAACAGCCCTTTAATTTACTAACAATGCTATGGAAACGTTTTGCAATGTGCGGGACTGATAAATTATATTTACAACAAGTCAGTCATTGGTTTCAGTTATGATCTAAATAACTGACACAAATGACTGACCCGTTGTAAATATAATTTATCAGCCCGGATACTTTGTGATGTTACCAATTCAATATTCTAACTGCGACGAATACAATAAGAGTGATTTACACTTATGTTGCCGTCCGTTCGGCAGTGAGACCTCGCCATCGTCATGTGGCGGTCCATTGTATCAACGCTCCTGTTGGGAGCTCTCGCGTCGGCAATAAACTTAGAATACTTAGATCCCACTAAACTACAAACCGTGGTACCAAGCGATGTTCAAAAACGTTCAGCATTAGACGTCATTACGCAATATTCTCAAAAAGTATTGGTCGAAGTAGATCCTCTTTTATTCAAAAATAATAAAGACTCCTTTCGCTTAAAAACACATGAAGGGGTGCTGAACATCAAAGCCAGCACCGGCGTGGCGGCAGTGTGGGGTTTCAACTATTACCTCAAGAAATATTGCAAGAGTCAAATTGAGTGGCAGACCAAGCACGTAAAGATACCTGATCCGCTACCAGAAGTAGATGAAATCGTGGTCGCTAACGACAGATTCCGATACTACCAAAACGTATGTACCGCGTCGTATAGTTTCGTCTGGTGGAACATTTATGACTACAGACAACATGTAGAATGGATGGCGCTCAATGGAATCAACTTGGCACTGGCACCAGTAGCTCAGGAAGCTGCATGGGCACAAGTTTACCGCCAGATGGGCATGACGCAAGAAGAAATAGACAAACACTTCACCGGACCAGCGTTTTTGTCATGGCTTCGAATGGGTAACGTCCACGGTTGGGGAGGTCCCTTGCCAAAGTCCTGGCATAATTTACAAACCGACATTCAAAACGATATCATCAGTAGAATGCGTAATCTCGGCATGGTTCATGTATTACCAGCTTTCAATGGTCACGTTCCAGTGGCATTCGCGAAGCTATTCCCCAATACTACGTTTCATAAAGTGGATCAATGGAATAAATTCGAAAACGAGTACTGTTGCGGCCTTTTCGTGGACCCATTTGACCCTTTGTTTTCCGTCATTGGGAAATTGTTTCTGGATGAAATCACTATACAAGCGCCTGTAAGTCACATTTACACTGCTGATCCCTTCAATGAAGTCCACATAACGCTACTTTCCACACCATTTGTCCAGGAGACAGCAAAAAAAATATTTTACACACTAGCGGATTTTGATAAAGATGCAGTATGGCTTATTCAGAATTGGATGTTTGTGGATGCTCCGCTATTATGGCCAGTCAATAGGGTCAAAAGTTTTATAAATTCCGTACCAAATGGCAGGATGCTCATACTCGACCTGCAATCAGAGCAGTGGCCCCAGTACGACCTTTATCAAATGTATTTTGGTCAACCTTTCATTTGGTGCATGCTACACAATTTTGGTGGAACACTGGGCATGTTTGGTAATATGGTGACAATAAATAAAGATGTTTATGAAGTGAGATCCCGAGCTAACAGCACTATGATCGGGACAGGCCTCACTCCTGAAGGTATCAACCAGAACTATGTGGTGTACGATTTGATGTTGGAGTCTGCCTGGCGCAAATCTCCAGTGCAGGATCTCGAAGCATGGGTCGCTGACTACGCCGAGAGAAGATACGGATGCAACGCCACCGCAGAAGCCTGGAAGTATTTGCTCAAAAGTGTTTATAGTTTTAACGGCTTAAATAGAGTCAGAGGCAAATACGTCACAACTCGAAGACCCAGTTTGAAAATAAAACCTTGGGCTTGGTATAAAAGCCATGATTTATTCGAGGCGTTTAGAAAGCTTGTGTTCCTCAACGTTGACGGGTGTACGGACACTGAAGGCTATCAATATGACGTAGTGGATGTGACGCGGCAAGCTCTACAATACAGAGCAGAACAGCTTTATGTGAACGTTGTCAATGACAGATCTACAAACACTTTCATTTATGACGCGTCTATTAAACGTTTTCTCGATTCGCTAAACGATATCAGTCAAATATTGGATGAAAGCGAACATTTCACTGCATCTAAATGGTTCAAAAAAGCAAGGGGTTTAGGAGCTGACCCCGATGAAGCTGACTTATACGAGTTAAACGCACGCAACCAGATCACTCTTTGGGGACCGAATGGAGAAATTTCCGATTATGCTTGTAAGCAATGGGCAGAGTTATTCAGATATTATTACTATCCAAGGTGGTCAACGTTTTTAACTGCCACTTTGAAAGCGAAGCAAGCTGGCGAAGATTTTAATGAGAAGGCTACCCGGCGTGTTGTGACAGCTAACGTTGAAGTACCATTTGTTACCAGTCGAACTCGAGACTCGATTCTTATACGGTCATATTCTATACCTTCGATTTTAGCCAAGGAATTGTACAGAAAATGGGCGTATGCTCCTGACGTTGAAGACTTGCCGGTGATCATTATAAAGTCGGACGATTTTAGAAGGACGACTATGGCGGATGTTGACCCCGGGAGTGATGAAACCCAAGAACCGCCCAGAGTTGTGATTATTCCTACTACGCCAGTGAATTAGTACCGATATTGCTGCAGTAATTTTGTAGTGAGTGTCTTGATTGTATTTCTTTAAACTTACAAAGTAAAAGAAAAGTTAAAAAACTTAAAAAGTAAAAGAAAAATGCCGCGTGAACGGCCAGTTCACGCGGCATTTTTCTTTTACTTTTTTATTTTTAGAGATAAAACTGATTTGCGACAAGTATCCGATTCATTACCATTCATTATCAGCTTTTTGTGTCCCACTGCAGGACAAAAGCCACCCTTCCCTCCTTCACACTTCCACTTATCCCTATTAATTGCTGTCTGCTGATGGTCAATGGTTAACAAAAGAGTCAAGTTCGTCCCGCCATCTCCTCTATCCGGGCTAATTTTACTGTTCGGCCGAATACCGCATAATAAACTGGACATTTATTTATTTTACTTTAACGTAAATCGGCAATAGCACTGATCAACAATGATAAACGCATATGAACGGCCGTAAAAAGGGCCCGTAAAATATATTTCAAAAAATCAAAATCAAAATATTTTATTTCACATAAACCTACATGGGCACTTATGAAACGTCAGAAGCTAGGTGCACGGTTCCAATTGGTTGTTTCCTATGGAGAAGAGCAGGCAAGAAACTCCACGGTTACTCTTTTAAAAATAAGGGCCTTTTACAATGTTTCAAATTACAATGTTGATAATGGGAGGACAGTATAGGCCTGTTAACAAGTAACAGGCATTCAACAAAATATAAAAAAAAAATATAAAAAGGTCTACTAACCTACAGTCTACAAGTTAGGCCTACAACGTTCTCACATTCACAAAATATAGAAGAATCTATATAAAAATAAAAGCCTATTTCAACCAAATGACATGATTGCCATTACTTGTTGTATTTGTTTTCGCTACTAGTGTAGTAAGTATTAGTATTTGTTTTTTTTATATTTGATTTCGCGTTTTATTTAAAAGACGCCTACGGCAGTACCCCATAGATGCGCAACGGAAGCTAGATATGATCAATCTGAATATTTCTTTGATATATATGACGACGACGATACGGTGACGATAGTCCTTTGTTTCTTGTGCAACCATACCATTTTGTTTCTTTCCATAAACACCACTATATTATTATCTATAATTATATTTTAAACAAATATCTAATCGATTTTATTATTATTTGTTACACATACATATCTATTTTTTATTTAAGTGTCACTTTAAAACGGATTTACATCCGTAAGACGTCCTCGTAACACAGGGGCCAGTTGAAAACCAGCGTCAGGCGCTAGTTGTCTGGCATTTACGCTGAACTGGGCCTAGTTGGCGCAGCCGTGAGTGAGGCACACAATACTGTTTTTAAGTTTTTTACAATTTTTTGTTTTTCTGTGAATATTGTGTGCCTTAACTTGGGTCAAATAAATTTATTTTCTTTCTTCCTTTCTTTTTTTCTATTAACTTAAATTCTTTTGATTTTAATTAGCTTCTGTGCTTGTGCGAATAAGTCGAGAAAATGTATTAACGATCCTAACTCATTTTGTTATATTTGTGGTGAACCGTGAATTTAGTTTTGCGGTTGCTCATCAAGACAAAGCTTGGGCTCCACATATTTGTTGCATAACATGTGTAAAAAAATTTACTGATTGGAAGAAAGGGTCACGTCATATCGTTCAAAGGTTTTATCAGTAGCCGTACTATGAGCTGTTAATACCATCATGGTTCCATGGCGAAAAAGGGATAGTGCTATCGGTCATATATAACTCCGTCTTACTTTCACGCTGGAACAATGATGGTTTTAACACGTCCATAGTAAGGCCACAGGACATTTCAAAGATGGAGAAGCGTTATCAGGGTAGATGGAGTCCAAGGATGTTGGCTGACTACTGCTAGACGATCAAAAGGGACCAACCGGAAGCCAAATATTCCAGAAAATCGTAGACCTTTAATTTACAAACCACATTTTTCACATGTTTCTGGAGAACTATTTAATATTTTCTTTAAAATTCATTTATCTTACCATAATAAAATGCATACATGAAAAAAAAATTACAGTGTATGTTATACAAAACAACTAATACATAGAAAAAACACACAAAAAGTTCGTGTTTCACGAAGAAGATTATATAAAAAAAAAAAAAAATTGTTAACCAGTGTAACGGCCGCATGCTTTTAACAAAGTCGATTCATAGTATTTAGGTACATATATTGATAAAAAAGCTTGAAAAAAATTTCTTCTACTTAAAGATAAATTAATACTTACCCAAATTTTATTAATTTTATTGCATTATTTTTGCCAATTAACGATTCTATTTATTGTTATATGGTCAAAATGAAACGTTTTGTCATTCCGAGTGTATTATGCAATAAGAATTCTCGTCCCAGATTTCTTGTCTATAAAACAGGTTTCTAAACTGAATTTCTCTATTTTTCCAGGTGGCAATGGATACGGAGTAAACGAAGAGCGTCTTCAGGGTGACGACGATGCTGACGTAACCATGAGTGACGGAACTATCAACTGTTTTCCGCGTTTCCATGGCAACATCAGCCTCGTCGTCTTTAAAGAAACTGTTAATCAGCGTCTCCCTTCCCGTTGCTTAATTAAAGGTCTGCCTTGGCCAGTGTCTGGGTTTTGTTCTAATTTAGGTGCGTGTTGCTAAACGTACTTTAATAAATCCGCGGTTATAACATTAATAATCATCATCTTCGTAGCGTTTTCCAACTATGTTGGAGCTGGCGTCCACTAGAGTCCCTTTTTTGATATCCGTGTCGTAGACATTGACGCTCCTTGTTATATTTCACGCCCCGTCACCTCCGTACTATAAACTCCTGAAGAAGAAAAAATAGGGAAATATTCACCCCCTTGTTGCATCCGTTGACGTAGTCTTCGCTCTACAAATGTCTACCTTCGTAATACATCTTGGAGCTGCAATCCCTGACCGCTGGAATAGGTCTATTAGCTAAGGGTTGGCTAAGATCAAGAATTATCATCTCAAAAATGCGTGCCACTAGCATGTGCATTCGCGGCACAAGGCATAAATGTTAACCAATAGCCAAGTTATTCGACTTCAACGATGGAGCAGCCCTACCTAGACAAGTCTGATGTGGTTGCGGCTGACGAACTGAGAGGTCGTCGATTGCCAAAAATCACTATGGATAATTGAGCTTGATTTATTAGATAATTAGTCAAAAAAATTATAGTACTGTGGTTATAGATTAATATTTATGCGATGACTACGAATACGTCATGTTGGAGCGGGCTGTCTAACTTGCACGGGGATACTGCCTATCTGACCTTGGCAACCCAGTTACTGAGTAACACGATACCCCTTGATAAGATTGGTTGCCAGATTTTCTGGCTACTGACTACCCGTAACGACTGTCTAAGTTCTACGAAGCCAGGACCGGTGAGTTTAAGTACTTTTGAGAATCTGGCGCGATCTCGGTACGAATTGGACGGTCACCCATCCACAGACCCACCGCGATAAGAGTAACTTAACCTTGATCGATCGACCCATGCTTCTGTTAGGTACTTAGCCAGGAGCCCGTCAAGTAAAAATAGAAAAGTATGCTTAGCAACATATTCTTAACTTGTTTTTCTAAACACTGGCCAAGGCACAAAAAATGATACAGTCGCATTTTATTATTATTTTTCAATTTATATTCAATAAAATTTTTGCTTTACTATCTGTATTTTGTTTCATTCGATATCCTGATAATGAACATCTTACCTTATGATCATCATCTGCCTAGCCCCACTATGTTGGGGACGGCTTCCAGTCTTACCGGATGCAGCTGAATACCATTTATTTAGCATTTTACATGGAGCGAATGCCTATCTCACCTCCAACCCAGTTGCTCAGTAACCTTGGTAAGATTTTGGGCTTCTGACTACCCGTAGCGACTGGCTAAGATCTAAGAATGACAGCTGGGACCAACGGCTTTTCGACTATAGAATATGTAATGTATGGTCACCCATCCACGGACCGACCTCGGCAAGCGTCACTTAACCTTGACACTTCGCTTTTACTGAATAAATGCCAAGTATAGAATCGGCAAAATTATGCTACCTACCTACTAAGTACCTGCAGCTAGACAGCGTCATTTTTAATAGGTGAAATGACAAACCTTTATTTTATCTGCATTTTATCAATCAAATGGTTTATTCCGTTTATCCACCTCAAAAATCCACCCTAAGGTGGATACGCGGAAACGCATGTCCGAGAATCTAAACCTAGGTCTAGTTGGATAAACAGAATTTATGGGCTTAGTGTGGATTCTCGGACATGCGTTTCCGCGTATCCACCTTAGGGCGTTTTTTTTTGGGAGGATAAACGGAATAACCGATTCAAATCAGCTTATCTCAGTCTGGACACAAGGCATTGTAGGCAGGCGTATCCAATACCCACTCCCATCTAATAAGTTACCCAGAACTAGTAATCGAAGTCCGGATCCCCCCGCACGGCAGTCGCGGTTGCGACTAGATAGTTTCGTAGTTTAAAGCAGCAGCGAGGCAAATATTGCTTCGTTATTCAAGTGGTCGCAAGTGCTTCAGCTGAGCATGAGGTCCTGGGATCGATTTCTGGGTCGTTCAGTATTATTGGGGATTTAATTCTGGTTTTTTTCAGAAGCAGCCCGTAGTCTGGATTTATGGCCGGTTGATGGCGGTAGGCTCGCCCCCTACTACATAGGACTTTAACAAAACGAAATGTGGAAATGTGGATGTATTATAGCTACACCTCTGCCCAACCATTCGGGAATATAGGCGTGGTGTTATGAAGCTACGCTTCCGTGGACAGCGGGGCCTTAGCCTCAATCAGATATTTTTAAATAGATGCCTTGTTATGCAAAGCTATGTGATTGTTGCTCATGAATAGAATTAACAAAAACATACTCTAGATACAATGGGACACCAATTAAAAACGATACGTCTGTATCTATCGGGCATTATGTAGCTGTCCTTACTTTCAACACTACCTACTGTTCTTACAACACTACTGTCCTTATTTACAACACTACTGTGCTTACTTACAACACTACTGTCCTTAGTTACAACACTACTCTTCTTACTTACAGCACGACTGTCCTTACAATACTACTGTCCTTACTTACAATACTACTGTCCTTACTTACAACCCTACTCTCCTTACTTACAACACTATTGTCCTTACTTACAACCCTACTCTCCTTAGTTACAACACTACTGTCCTTACTTACAACACTACTGTCCTTACTTAAAACACTACTGTCCTTTCTTACATTAGGCTGTTTTTGGAACCAGGCCACTAAACTTGGATTATTTAGATCCAATCAATCTACAAGTTGTGACTTCAGCACAGTTCCAAAAATGTGCAGCACTACTACGGTGTTTTCGCAGGCGTGTTATGCACACATATTTCGCCTGTTATGTTTTTAAGTCCCATGAATGAGGCGACCCTATTGCCACCAGCCGGGCACAAATCTAGACTCCGGGCTGCTAATAAGAAATTCCAGAGGGAAAACCCCAATAACACTTCCTGACCTGAGAATTGAACCTAGGAATCCAAATGTCATGAAAATCCTTAAAGCGCTTATTCCTTTTTTAGATTTTTTGCAAAAAATTCAAAAACTAGACGTCCTGGGTCAATAATAATGAATTTTTTATTCCCCCCCTTGTGCGACACCTCTTGCAATATTTGTTTTTACATGGTTTTCTGCAGTTTTCGATTTCTAATTTCATTGTACTGTTTTATAGCAAATGGCAGTTTTTTAAAATGTGTGGAATTAATCAATCGGGTTTCACTATTAGGTAAGTATAAGTGTAAGTAGGTACCAAAATATTTAAAATAAAAGACATGCTTCTTTATAATCGTTGTATATTTGTATTATCTACACTTATATAAACATAATTAATAATTATATAGGTACTTTTAACAACTAATTTGGGATGTTTCACAGAAAAAATATCGTTTGGATCATTTTGAATGTAGAAAAAAATATACTTAGCAAATTCTCTTGTAACAAATGCTTGAATTTATTTTACACATTTTTTTTGTGATTTTACTTTATAAATAAAATATTTGCCAAAACAATCTATCCATCACATTATATCCAGGCATAACTCACTTTGGAGCATAGCATTTGGCCCTATATATCCAGCACTCAAATAAGCTGTTAATTAGCGCTTTTATAATTCTGCACGTCACGTTATCGTGGACGTCGATAAGTACGATTTTACCGTTTATGTTAAAACGTCGGTGCACGTTATAACTTTATCGTAGACGGAAATTTAAAAGTAATTTTGACAATTCCCTATAAAAAAGAAATTTTTTACAAAAAATATATTTTGAATGGTTCAAATTACATTATTTTTTATTTTTATTTTCATATTATAACATAATTTTAATTAATAACATATTCATTTTTTTTAATAATTTTTATTGCAATAAATTAAATCTTTGAAAATTTCGAAAAAAACTAGAATTCTCGAATTTCGATTTTGGAAATTTCTTGCGTGTGTTATTGTCATGCCGTGGACGTCCACGATAATATCGCCACGTTGGAATTTATAAAAGCGCATAAAGACTCCCTGACTGACTGGCCTTACCACGCCATAAACTATGCTAATTATAGTTCGTTCTAATAACACATCAAAGTGGCTTATCGCTCTGCTTTTAGGGATTAACTTATAAACTTTGCTTAAAGTTTTGCTTTGCTTAGCGACTGTTTAACCATACAATTTTGTCGTTTCTTAAGTTTAAGCAAAGTTTATAAATAAAGGGTTTAGGGTCTAAAGGATTGGTCAAATATTTGTCAATATTCTATTGTACCTGCATAATTGTCGTTGTCGGAAGATGATTTGACTAGGCTTAGTGTAAAATGTAGGCTGTGATTGGTGGTTTTTATACATATTTGGTATTCGAATTAAATATAGGTTTCGTTGCTTAGGTATTAAATCAAAAGACTGTTCGTAATCCTACTAATATTATAAATGAGAAAGTTTGTTTCTGTGGATGTTTGTTACCCAATCACGCAAAAACGGCTAAACGGATTTTGATGAAATTTGTCACACAGACAGTTCACAAACCTCGATTAACACGGGACATTTAATCCCGGTAGTACGTTCCCGTGGGATATTTTCCGACATCCACGCTGGCGAAGCCACGGGCTAAAGCTAGTAAAGAATAAACAGATGGAGACAAAAACATTGTCTATTTTAAGTACTTATTACATTACGAGTCCTAATTTGGTTACCTACATTAGGTAAGTCTTAGCACCACTGATGTATTGTCATTGCTACTTAAATACGATTAAAATAAAATATCAGATACATGCGTGTAAATAATGTTTAAAATAATCTACTAATTCTTAAATAACCTTAATCTTTTGATACAGGTAAAATTGGAGGGAGTTTTTGCTATTCTTTTAGTAAGCTTTTTAGGAGTATCTTTTACAATTTCATTTCCAGCGATGGGTCTACTTAGGATTGCCCTGATTTTTTCAAAAGAAATTTTAGAAAGTCACAATATACAAGGTGGAGCCGACACAACGACAATAATTTTAAACTTCGTATATCTAATGAGGTTCTCAGTCTGCATACAGAAATTCAACCACATTATATTTAATAATTTAGTCACTATCTCTAGTCAAAGATCGGCCAAACCTAAAGTCGGCTCATCACTGCTATTTAGTACGTTTGCAAAAAAATAATGTTTTACGATGTTAGAATTTCTTTGAGCGTTCCAAAATAATCTTTTGCATGTGTATTCCCAGTGTTTTCATATATTGTCATATTGTCGTCTCCATATTGTATATACCTTTCTTTTTTTGGCTCTCTTTCTCATCTCACACTTGATATACAATAATAATTCTTCGATAAGGTTGCTCTCCATAATTACACTTACTACTACTTACAATATGGTAATTTGAAAATAACATCTTTGGGACAATCATTCCGATTTTAAACCTATGTCATACCAACGTATCGAGGACATAACCAGGGTTTCCATAGTTAAACGTCTGGTTTAAGTTAGTTTGGTCTAAAACAGGTACATAGCTGTCTTGCAGAAGAATCGGTTGACGACTTGACGCTTCGTTTAGCTGTCTCTCTAAAACTGTATTCTGGAGTTCTTCTTCCTCTAATTCTAATGTCAGTTCATCAAGGAGTTTCATTCTACTTTCTATCTCACTGTCAGCTTTTGCCAACTCTGCAGCGTTATCCTGCATCTCTTTTGCCGTATTCACTAATTCCTGGTCAATCTTGTCCAACAGCATCGTTACTTGCGATGCGTTTTCGCAGCTATTCGCTTTGTTTTCGTCCATGTATCGTTTGACTTTAGCTGTTAGTCTCACAACTAGTTCTTCCTCTCTGTGTAGTCTTTTGTTTACTATTGCTAACTTCTCCAACATTTCGATTTCTTCTCGTATCCTGGATAGTTCATCGGCCGATGCTTCGGAGTCTGTATCGTTTTGAGCTTGCATTAGCCTTTCGGAATTGACTTGGCATATGTCTGTGAGTTCTTTAGTGAAGTAGTGTTCTCTCATGAGGTGTCTTTCTCGTCTGGATTTGTGTTTAGTGTGTCTTCTTGGTGGGGTGCCGCTTCCTACGCCTACTCCACTGTCACTGTTCCCTGCTTGGCTGTCGTTGACTTCGCTACACCTGCCGAGGTCTCGTAGGTAAGATTCGAGAAGATAGTTGGTGCCATGTTTCTCCATACGATTCTTGTGGGTCTGGTCTTCTAGATGGTCAATGAGTTTTTCTTGTTCTCTGTAAATGTAAAATAAGAAAATATTTACGATCTTATTTTTGACTTAACAAAAGTGGAAAATAACTATCGGAATGATGTGAACTGCTTTTTAAAGCAGTTCACGCAGTTCTTTTGGCATCTACTAGTAGTTAAAAAATCTCATAATTAGTTCTAATTTGGAATCTATAAGATCAAAATTCTTAACCAAAAATGAAGTTGACTTTAGCCAAGATACAATGGGACTCTTCTTTCAAAATACTATAGTCGTTTTGACCAATTATGCTCCTCATCAGTTTATGAAAGTAAGTACAAGAAAAGGTTTCGCTCATATTGTTTCATACCGTAATTTATCAAGTTGCTGGTGTATGGTCCTGGTCTGATGGTGTATGACTGAGACGAGTCTGGCAGCTGGATCCTCACTCCTGGCTCTAGGAGGAGGAGTGGCTGCCCTTAGACCTCGTCTTCTACGCCGTCGTGCCCCTCCCCGACTTCCACCATCGCTGTCTCTACCAGAGTCGTCTTCTCCACCACTTGAAACACGACGAAGGGCTAAACGAACCTGGAAGGAAGAAAATGGTGAGACAGAGGTACTTTTCAGTCGTTTCATCAGCTTAGAATGTTCCCACTGCTGGGTCCAAGTGTCCTCTCTGTGAGCAGGAGTGGGCCGTAATCAATCCACGCGGGCCGAGTGCGTGTTTGTAGTTGTCACATGTCTTGTAATTTTTTATTCTAGGACATGCCGGTTTCCTCAGGATGTTTTCTTCCACCGTTTTGAGAACAGTAATGATGAAATACAAGCACACAAGATAGAGCGAGTTAGTTGCAATTTAATTTCTGCAGGTCAACTTACTATATATCACTAGTGACCAAACGACGTCAAAGAGATTGACTAATTCGATAAAACAGTATTGCAGCATCAGTAGGCTTTCTTTGATGGTGAAAATTTCTTTACCGTTTCGGATATGACCGTGCGTTCGAAACGAAGAAGAAGAAGAAGAGTGCAATGAAATGAAATGATACTGTAAGCTGATCTTTTAAGACACTTTTACCCGTAATTTTTCGGTTAATATTTTAAATATAGATGGCGCATTTCCTAGCTAACTGATCCCTGAGAAGAAATACCGAAACTTTTAAAGTATAAACATTATATTATTAAGAGATTATATGAGTCTAGTAGGGCCATGTCTAAAAGGGCCTTTTGAAGAAAGAGCCTTTGCAGCTTTAAGTTGACCTGTCCCGACAGACGGCATGCATAGATACAAACCTCATGTCTGGCGTCTCCCCAAGCTGCTAGCACGTGCAAAACCGGTACATCAGGTGGTAATGGTCTCTCGACTCCTCGCCACCTCTCAGCTAGCACCCACTCACCCTGCTCGCTCACTCCGCCTCCTGTTGTAATACAAATATTTTAACATCAAAGACGACAAAACCTTTTCCATGGATCATAAATCATATTTTATTACTTAGGAAGTTTCAACTAAAGGCCAGCGCAGATTAGGGAGGGCCGCGCCGCAACGCAACGCATAGCAAAACACTGGATGCGGCCCGCCTGTAGAGAGCGACGATTCATAAAAAATGTACGAAAGTCATGTAGAATATGGTAACACGGCGAGCTGCGGCGTGCCGCACCTGAAATATGCGCTTAGCAGACATGCGTGACGCGACGCGCGACGGTGCGACGCGATTCTGGTAGAACAATTTCCATGAAATTTGCATAGAAATTGTTCTACTAGGGTCGCGTCGCGCCTGTCTGCGGGAGCCTTAACACTATCTACTAGACCTTCCATATTCTCTATCTTAACAAATATTGTACGGAGAAAAGATTTGAGTTTTTGTATGTCTTTGTAATGGATAAACTCAAGAAAGACTTATCCGATTTAAAAAATTCTTTCACTTGTAGAAAGCTACATTATCAGCAAGTAACTAAGAATGTATTTTTTTGTATATTGTGGTGTCTTATGACTTCCACGCAAACGAAGTCGCGGGCAGAATCTGTTCACAGACAAAGTTCTTGAAGGTTTTTAAAGGTTTAATAAAAGTCATTTTAACAATTGGGTTTGGTAAGCTTCCAAGCTGATAATTTTTGTATTTCCTGTGCGTGTCCCATATTTTTTTTTTTCGGAGTTGGCTTGATAGTTGATGATGATTGAGTTGTAGCTATGAGTATCTAACCACTCCAACTCAGTCCTGAATAAATCCAGCACTTTCTCTCTCTCTATTCCTCTTTCTTTCTCTTTCTTTCTTTTCTTTTTTCTTAAAGTTAAGAATCTAAAAACCTTAATGAAACACAAAAGATCTTTTCGGCAACTTCTAAATAAAATAAAATATTTGCCCCAACTTTTTTCTCAACCAGTCCTTACCTTCGGGAGTGTCCTGCAAAGCCCGCACGATGTCTGCGCAAGTGGTGTTGGACCTGACTCCTCGCACCCACAGCTTTTGACCGCGCGCCAGGACTCCAACTTCCTCGTCGCTGTAGTCTGATGATGACCCTTCCATTGTTATGGCCTGAAATGGATGAAAGGTTTATATTTATCACGAGGAGAGATAGATAGGTACATAGGTAATGCATGGCAATTATGTTGAAAATCAAGAAGCAATGCGATATATCGCAAAAAATATGTGTCATTGTTTCTTGATTGGGTACATACAAAGTGGCGCGGACCTTATCACATTAAATTATACCACGTATACTACATGGTATACTTAGATGGTATACAAAATTTGAATGAAATCCATTCTCAAAAATAATCTGCTGTTCTTTACATTTTGTTACACGTAGCTCGACAAAATGGATGGAGCAGCAGATTTTTTTTGTGAATGGATTTCATTAAAATTTTGTATATCATCTATGTATACCATGGACTCGTAGTATACGTGGTATTATTTAATGTGAGAAGGTACTTTGTACACAGCATGTATTAAAAAGGTGTGGTCATATTTAAGCCATCCCATACATTTGAGTCCAGTAGGTATTGAAGTTTTGTTTATTTATTTTTATTTATTTAACCATTTATACACATATATAAACAGACAAGAAGAAAGGAACAGACAAAGGAACGTAAAAAGGTGATGCTTATTTCTAAAGAATTCTCTTCCAGCATGCCTGCGATAGGAGAGTATATTAAAGAGATGTAGACAACGTGTGTAAGAGTAGAAGGGAAAACAAAATACATAACTGTTTAGGAATAATTGTTTAGGATAGTTGCAATTTTTTTTCGCTATTACAAGTGGTCCCATTGAGTAAGTGGTTCAGTTTGATAGTCTGTACCACACTATTCAATATGACCACACCTTTCGGATACACGCTGTATAGTTATTGGACTAACGTGGATTGGATTAAATAGGACATAATTAATGTTGTTAAAAAAAAAGTCTAATTAATTGGGAATCTAAATTGGATCCGAACCTTAAACTCTGTAGGAAATATCTTATAGTTTTGTCAGTAAAGTTGGTTAAGGAATATTGTAGTCAACTACCTCGACTCACAAAAATCAAATCAAATATCTACCTTTAGGTAGATTTAGATATCATTACATTAATGTAATGAAGATGTAAATATGTGTGTGTAATATAATGTGTGTATTTCCTGAGCGTGTCCCAAATAATATATTTTTCTTTCTTTCTAAATATTTATTTGTGTTCACAGGTTAAAGCAAAACTAATAAGGGGTTTATTTATAAACGTGGCTTAAAGTTAAGTAATGATAAGCGACTGCTTAGCCATACATTTTTGACGTTTAAATGTCTCTTAATTTTAAGGAACGTTTATAAATAAAGGGGTAAATGTTTACACGATTTTTTTCAAGTAATGACAAGAATACCTATCTTATTTATTCATAACATATTTCAAATTTCTCCTACACTTTAAAAAACCCTAAGCAGTAAAAATGAACCCTAGAAAGCCAGCCATATACCAGTAAAACCATTTTCCAATACCTATAAAACAAAAGAAAAGCGTCTGTACGAAACCAGGGGTCGGCACCCACAGGTACGGTTTCCACGGAAAATTCTCGACGAACAATATAATGGCTTGGCAAACTTTTGAAACGAAGCACGTAACGTTGCATAAGTTTGCACAATTTTGGTGCCAGCCGGTGGCAAGTCTACAGGGGTGGGTTGCCAGGAAACTACCCATTACCGGCTCTATCCGGCTCCGGTTTTGCATGTAATGCACTCGCAAAATGGATGTCGATTAGTTTTCGGAAATGTATTTACATAATAAGAGGGTAGGATGGAATTTTCGGCGTGTTTGCGGGTCTGACTGTTTTGGCTTGTTGAATGAATGTTGTAGGTAAGACAAGTAGTGTCTGCTGCCACTTGCGTGCAGCAAAACAAGTGCATGTATTTCGTGTGAATTTTGTTGACAGCTTTGTTGGTTATAGACAAAACGACGTAATCCAGATGTCTAGACAGAAGCCCTTTGTGGCTCAAAGTGGCTTCAAAGTTCATATCGACATGGCCGATATAGAAAAAGAAAGAAAGAAAAACGTTTATTTGGCAACAGCAAATACAAAAATATAAATAAAAAAGGTTTTTTTTTAACAACAACAGTATTTACGTCACGGCTTCGCCTACAAGGTCCATTAATACCAGTTTTCTAATGCGAACCTTTACTAAACGTTAATTCAATACTTTCTTTCTGCCATTTCCTTGTATTGTGATGGCCTATTCATCAATATTTGAAGCAAATACCCCAATCCCTAGACAAGCCGGGCCCCAATTCACTATGACCACTTAACGATTCCTTACTTCGAAACCACGTCAATTCCATAACTTACCACGACATCTGCTAATAACGTATTCTCTATGATACAATAAACGAAACCGTTTCTACAAGACACGATATTGACGTGGTAAGATTACGCGGGGAATAATAATTACCATACAGAATTGGGGCCCTGTTTTCGCTGATTCCCGATATATGTAGAGGCACCTACATATTTTATTTACTGGCAAATAAAATTGTGTTCCAGCATTGATAAATGATAAATGATTTTATTTCTGTAAGTAGGTTTGTACAAACACTTTTACACGTCAATCATATTTTAAAACTAGATGAGGTCGGCGTTTCCTATCTAACTACTCTGAGAAGAAAGGCCGAAACAAACTCAGAGGTCACAGTCTCTTTTAAAGTCCAGACATAATCTTGGTCAGATCATGTGAAGACCATGTAGATTGGTATCTGAAATGGTCTTTTGAGGAAAGAACCACACAGATTAAGTGGACCTGTCCAGTCAGTGCACGCATTTGTCAGTAACCGTGCAGCATTGGCTGCCAAAGAGGTATTTAAGCTAGCAAGTAAGTTAGTTTTCCATTCGACTACTGACCAACACTTACATACAGTACCTACATACTTAATAAAATTTCACCTACCCACCCACCCACCTTCAACAGGCATTATAGGTTGTAACCTAAATCACAAATAGCGTGTCAAAACAGCTTAAACCTATGAACACTACACATTATGGCCGCAGACGAAAAAAACCATATACTTTTATATATTTCTTGGAACTCTGTGGTGGTAATTTTGGTGGTGGTTCGTGACAAACTACCATTAGGGGTTTCCGCCACCCCACGCCGCGGCCACCCCGGTTTCCCAACCCTATTTAGGGCGATGCCCGATGTTTTTATGTTAAATATTTTCTTGTAGGGTGTCTGCATTTTTGGCGCCGTGTCGACCATGGTTTAACTTTTTGAAAGGTACCTACTTTGCTTGTTTGTTATGCTGCCGTCCACCAACTAAAAGGCAGCTAAGTGCAAAAAGTAGTTTTCGAGAAAACGCAAAAATAAGTGGGAACTGATGTCTCTTGAAAAGTATGCTACCTAGGAACAAGGTTGCAAGTTATATACGTAGGCATAGTCTTTTTGACGTACTTTTAGTTAAGTAATTTAGAAAAAAATGATACATCAATTTGCCGTTAAAGTATGTTAACGTCTTTCTAGAGAAGTATTGTGGCTTAGCCGCTTTTAACTAAGGGAGTAACGAAATGTATGTGGTTTAACAGCTCAGCAATGTTCTGTATCTCTAAAACTATAAATCATAGAAAAATGATTCTTACACCAAAAGATAGAGCATCGAAAGTTGTATAAGACTACATTACAAAGTGAAAAACGACCAACTGTGGCTTAACGGCCTTTTAGTTAGTGGACGGCAGTATGGGAGTATTGACAGGTTTGTGGAAGGTGTAACTTGTGGCAATACGTGAGGAAAAAAGGAAAAGGTCTCTTTACATACAGAAAGAACGAGGATTGATCGCATATACTCTCATTGAGTGTTAGCAAATGTCTTTTCTTGTGAAATACAAAGAGCGCGTATAAAGTGCGTATAAAAAGGCAGTTGGTATCTTTTTATTATATTAGTGCACAGGACTACGTATCAAGCTATACATTTCCAATACAAGCTGACCTCTCATTGTACGGACATCGTATACAATGCGATATCAGCTTATACTGGAAATATATAACTTGATAAGTAGCCTTGTGTACCTACATAAAAAGAGTGTTTACTTGCAAAATAGAATAAAATATTGAGACACATTTTTGTCTAGTGTCGTTGAGCATAAGCTTCGATTCCCGGGTTGTACAAAGTGTTATTGGGTTTTTCCATCTGGAATTTCTCAGAAGCAGCCCGGAGTCTGGATCTGTGCCCGGTTGATGGAAATAGCTAAACCTCTGCCTAAGCTTTCGGGATAACTGGCGTGATATTATATTTGTGTTAGCAATTTTATCTTTAACGTTAAAACATCCTGATTTTCATACGATGTTTCGTTTCACCAAACTGCTTACATTTGACGTTTACACGTCTCATAAAGTCATAACTTAAAGTAACGTTTATAAATTGCTACAATGCTATTGTAATCTTTTGCTTCATTCTAAGTCATACATGATAAATGACTTTATTTCTGTAAGTAGGTTTGTACAAACACTTTTACACGTCAATCATATTTTTTATATTAGATGAGGTCGGCGTTTCCTATCTGATTACTCTGAGAAGAAAGGCCGAAACAAACTCAGAGGTCACCGTCTCTTTTAAAGTCCAGACATAATCTTGGTCAGATCATGAGAAGACCGTGTAAATTCGTTCCGACAGTGATCTTAGATTATATAATAGCATCTAAATACAAAATATTACATGATAACTGGTCAGTTTTACAGCATGTATCAGAAAGGTGTTGTCATATTTAAGAGTGAGGACCAGACCATGAAACTGAATAACTTCCTCCATAGGATTTTCGTTTGATGGTCTACTGTACCGCACCCTTAAACATGACCACACCTTACTAATACACGCTGTATAGTCGCGAGCAGGTCAAGCTATACGAAACTGTCAAATTTCTTCGAACGATTTTAAACTTTAAAATGTTGATGGTTAAGTTCAAAATCGAATGAGAAAATCTGGTAGTTTGTGGTAACGTGCTGTGCTGTTGACTGTACGTCCGAAACTTTGAGCTCATCTGCCCGTAAACATTCAGGCCACAGATATATACATATGAAAATATTAATGTAATTAAATCTACAATCTTTCAAAAGCATTAATACCTTATAATATATGTATTAACATAAGTTTAGAAGTAGCGAACCAACCGAGCCGCGGTGAGCTCAGAACGCCCACTGCTATTACCTGTAACTAGTGCTGACTTTATGGCGATAAACGAGCAAGAATTTATCGATACTACCATGGATATTTTTGAGTAAAAGAGGAAGTCTTTATGATTTTCTGATCATCGCAAATTTCAAGTCAGTCAGTGGAGTAAGAGTGTTATGTGCGATAGGGCTCTACGATTTGTCAAAAGACTGCTGCCACACCATTTCGAAATATGTAAAGTTGAATATTTTACTTTTTAATAATTGCTTTTTCAGTATTCATTTTAACTTTTTTTTTAAGTAATAAAAATCATCCCAACGCCAAATAACAAGGCCAAACAAAGTCCAGACGGGGGGGGGGGGGGCAAAACGCTGGACATGTGGGAAGGATGGTAACCCTAGCTACATACCGCCATTGCCGCTGCTTTGCTGTTTGGCCTCGGGAAATTGTGTGAGTATTTTTATCATTTATGTAAGTATGTATGTACTTATTTAGTAATTTTTATTTAACTGTGCATTTATGTGTTCTGTTTTTGCTTCAGTTTTGCACTAAATAATTGGTTTAAATCATCGACCGTCACCTGTCCCTACCCCTGTCTCCCTGAAGTATGCAACGAATTAAGTACAAACATTAATAAGTATTTACTTCGAATCACATAATTCTAAAGCCAACTCACAATTAAAAAATATACGACTAGCAACGTTTAGTATCAATTTTATTTATCGACTTTCACCATCACTAGTGCGCAAATTATCGGCAGTCCTTGCTCGCCGTAATAACAGAGCGAACGCCGCTCCTGCACGCAAGGGCGAACTGAATTATGTTCTACACACCGACTTTTAGTTGGGACAACAGCGAATTTTTTTATCTAGTACTAGTAAAGTAGTGGGACGCGACTGCTGAGCGTGGGGTCCTGGGTTCGGTTCCCAGTTCGGGCTGTTATTGGGTTTTCCATAAGGAATTTCTCAGTAACAGCCCAGAGTTTGGAAGTTGGTGGTGTGATACCCCCGACAAGCCTTTACCTCGGAAAGCCGTTGGTCTTGTGCCTGATCTCCCTCCGGTCGTGTTGGATTGCCGTCCCATCGGACTGTGAGAGTGAGGGAAGAGTGAGTGCACCTGTGTCTACTTACACACTTGTGCACTATATTATCTCCTGCGTCTATGGCTAGTCTCCGCTGAGATTGGCTGCCATGGCCGAAATTCGATCTGAAGGACTATTTTTTTTACTAGCTGCGTCTCCCGATTTCACCCGCATAAATCTCGATCCTGTGGGAATATCGGAATAAAAAGTATCCAGGCCATGGTTTACCCATGTGCCAAATTTTATCCAAATGGGTTTAGCCGTTTTAGCACGAAAGCGTGACAAACAAACATACAAAAAATCAAATCTTTTCTCTTTATAATATTAGTTTAGATTAGTAAAGTACATCTATCCCCTGGTTCCTGAAAGCCCGATTTCAATACTCAATCATTTATTGCATTCTAAAATATGTACCTACTTAGGGGGTAACTTAAAATAATTGGTCGGGGAATTAGTGGATTGTTGTACAAGGGGCTAAAATGACCCATTATGTACGTAGTTTTACTCCTGAGCTTTAGCGAGGGAGTAAATAGAAACCGAGTTATAATGAATTTGTAGCGCCGTGTGTTACGAGTAGGTACACTCTATTTTTCACCACGATTGCGAGAAAATAAAATAATCCAAAACAATATTAAAAATAAATTACGGACACAAATTAAATTTGTAATTAAGAGAAAACATCTCAAGATTGCGCGCCAACGCCTTTTTTTTCTGTAGCCACATCGCAATGCACGCATTCTACCGAAGAGATCGCCGCTTTTAGTTCCATTTTCAAAAATAAAATGTGCTTCTTTTATGAAACAGTCATATTTGAGTCCTTTTTTTTGTCGATTATTCTACTTAGGCATAAAGACTTTTTCGTTTTTGTAGGCTAGTTGATAACAGATAAAAATTATGAAAAAAAAAATACTTTTTCGCTTAGCTAAATATGCTATTTTATGCGCTCTGGTACGTTACAATGACGGACTGTTTGAGCAAGAGGGGTGATAATGTATTTTAGTATTTTATAAATATGTATTAAGTTGTAGTAAAATCTCTTTGGCTGCACTATTTGTATCTGGCTGGTTTTGATACCATTAAATAGATGACATCATAAAAAATAAAAAAAAAACGATTTCACGCCATTTTTCAACTGTTTTTCTGTCCGCCAAAATGAGTGAAACTAACGAAGAAATTCGAAACACTTTGAAGTATTATAAAAAAAAAGGGAAAAAGGTGAAAAAAGCCGCGAATAAAATATCTGATGTTAATGGACTTAACTCAGTGTCAGTAAATTAGTACCTACAAAGTTGGTTCAAGAGTTTTCAGTCCGGGAATTTCGATGTCAAAGATGCAGCTCGCTCTAGTCGCCCTGTTACGGATAAAGACGATGCCATTTTTGAAAAAGTGGAGCAAGATCGGCATATTAGTAGTTACGACATAGGTAAAGAGTTAAGGGTTGACCACAAAACAGTTTTGACTCATTTGAAAAAGTCTAGGTACACAAAAAAGCTCGATATTTGGGTGCCACACCAGCTCTTGTATTTGTATATTTTTTTTTCTCCTCAGTTAATTTTAATCATGGTCTGGCAGTTTGAGTAATTTTTGTGGCCTACCCAAATGTCTTTTCTTTGGTATTGTTCGTCGAATCGTTGAGTTCTTTAAGTTCTGTGTTGAGCTGCACGGTTACTGACAAAAGCGTGCACTGACTGGACAGGTCCACTCAATCTGTGTGGTTTTTCCTCAAAAGACCATTTCAGACACAAATCTACATGGTCTTCACATGATCTGACCAAGATTTTGTCTGGACTTTAAAAGAGACTGTGACCTCTGAGTTTGTTTCGGCCTTTCTTCTCAGAGTAGTCAGATAGGAAACGCCGACCTCATCTAGTTTTTAAAATATGATTGACGTGTGTGTGTGTGTGTTTGTTCAAACCTACTTACAGAAATAAAATCATTTATCATTTATCATGTATATAAAATACGAAATAACTTTTTCCCCGACCTAATATATTGAGATCATTATGGACCCTGTTGGACACAGCAAAGAAGTAGGAGAGATGAAGCTTATATAGTTAACCTTAGTCTACGTACCTATTTCATCTAATATTTTGAGGAGTTAATTCATTTACGAATTTGTATGGACTACTCATTTAGGTGTTGTGAACGGTTAACCACTTTAAAAATCGAATGCTTGATGAATCCACGTCCCACTGACGTCACGCAAAATCCTGCATCGCGCAAGCAGAGTTTACCGTTCAACTAGGATATATACAACGTCCCGCTATCAAATGTCGGGCAGTTGCCCACCAGACACAACACCCGTCTGGTCGGAGGATCCTCCGTTTTCTATAGAGTATGAGTGAACTTTACACCCTGTTCCTCATACCTCTAGATGCTCTCTGGCCCTTTTGAATGCCCCATTACATCAAGAGACGTAATCATAACTGGCGAAAATTGGGGAGGTAGACGGTAAACTTCAGCCAACCCCTAAAGAAAGTACAGGCGTATCGAATCTAATAACAAAAAAATAAAAACTAGTAACTCCACGTATTCAGAAAATTATTTCAGGATATATTTCAGTACTTAGACATATTAATAGTAATAACATAAAACCCTACTTAATATTATTCCATCTCTAGTTACCTACTGCCATTTTCATGTCAAAATCGACATCAATGAAAAATTCTTCAAACGCCATGACTTTTTTACGGCCAGAAACTTGATACGTAATTGGGGGTTCCCATGTGGTTACCAATTAACTAAATTGACAACCGTAATTGCTATTTATAGTTGCGTAAGGGGTGCCTTGTTTGTCAATATGCTTACACGTGTAAGGGCCTAATCACACATACCACAACCACACCACAACGGCAACCACACCAGAACGACAACACGTGAACGGGCACTAAATTTGTATGAAGATGAATAGTTTATTCACACGGACCACATTTGCACGTCAAAATCAACCGTATGGTCGATACTGACCACATCGCAGCCACAACGCATCCACCAGCGAGACCGCGCACTAGCGGCTGGCCACATCGCGAACAAAACGTTGCGTCGACCATTTGATTTGATGTTGTAGTTTGTACCACAACGCAACTGCAAGAAGCTGCAGTGACACTATTCACACGTAATCACTGCTCGACCACATTTTGTCGCTACGATGTGGTGTGGTTAACAGGCCCTAAGTTATCAATTCAGGAATAAAAGCATATGCTAGGCTACATGATTTACGCATGAACTGTATAGTGTTTATCGACCGCCAAAATAAGTTATCTCTACGGTTGTAACCAAAAATATCCCATATTTCAAAAACTATTTACTTCTAAATAGCAAAGTTACTTAGAAACACCATATTTTTTTTTAAATTATGGGTGCCAGCCATACCCCTGCACGCATATGTGCAATGATTTTTTTGTTCATCCTTTGCTTACATGTGGAAAACAATAATAGGGATAAAAAAAAATAAACCCCCAAATACTTTTTTCGTAATTTCACTACTACATTGTTTAGCGGTGCAAGAATACACCTTCTTTCCAATTCTCATCGATAGTCTACGAGTAAAATGGCTGTGTGACATCTGGATGTACGGACAGACAGACAAGAAAGACGACGAAATTATAAGAGTTCCGTTTTTGCCATTTGGCCATAGAATCCTAAAAAATGTGGAGTGTGAAGTGTGTGTCTGGATGTGGTGTGTGTGTGGTGTGTGCTTGTAAAAATGTGGTCGCTTACAGTATCATTAACAGACTGCGCTTCTGACTGAGAGAATAAGTTACAGATCTCTTGCAGGTCTATCCTTGTCACTTCATCGATTTTCTTAGTTTAATTAACACCCAGAGCCAGGTATCTATAGCAGGCGAAAAAAAAAATATTGTTACGAGTAGATATCGAACTGGCGACCTCATACGTACTGTACTTAGATACCAATTACTTAGCGACTATGCCTATACAAAACTTTTATTTTTAGACTATCACATTTACAACTAAAATAATTATTTCGATACGAGCCTTTTTCCCTATATTGGGGTCGAATAGATACAAAGTATTTTTCCAAAAAAAAAATGCGGGTGTGGGCGTATGGACACACGACAGAAGTGAAAACTTACCGCTGGAGCCAAGTAAACCCGATTCAGCGTTACCGTCCCGAGCGTGACGGTTCAGTTTCGTTCGCTATTCAGAAAGAGCGCAAATTGCGCGTTATGAAGTTTTCACTTCAAACATTTTAAGCTTGATGATCTTTTCAACCGTATTGTTCACAGCAAAATAAGTATTGTAAACAAAGGAATATGAGTTTATAATCTTCATGGATAAATGCACAATTTGTGAGATCGGTAGCAGATGCATCCTGTGTTACACACATCCTTTAATTTCTTAGAAATAAGGTACTTACCAACAGTTTGGCGCATCCTATCAGTTTTCTTATAAAGCAAAACAAAATTAAATTAAAAAAAAAAACACGAAGAATATACCTTAACCTTTTTATTAAAAAAAAGATTAAAAGTGGTTTCGTACTGCTGCGTATGTTTAAAAAAATAATAATTACCAAGTTGTCTTTTTCTTGTAAAAATACGTATTTACCACACCACAAAAATATTCCTTTTTCGTGAATCGGTAACAATTTAAGTAAATTGCCTGTTAGGCGGCACGAGCCAAAATTACCTGTTGCTAATAAAGTTCTAAGAACCGGCACGATTTAGGAGATAACTACTTTACTGATTGGGTAGGCTGGCAGGATAAGGGTTATAAGCAGAGATCGGATATTCGAATGCATATTCACCTAAAGTTGAGAGGTTGGCTAGTATGGAACGCGCTTTTTTATCGAAAATAATGTTTTTTTTTTTGTTTTAACTATCACTCACCACCCCTCCTCATACACCACCCCTTCTTTTACACTCTTCATACATATGTTTGGATCGGGGGTTAAACATTCATTTGAAATAAATATGCATCTGCATAGTTATGCAATCCAAGGACCCCGGGTTTTTTTTTTTATAAATATGTTTTTAGAATTCTCTTCCATACTAAACACTCGATTAGTTATGCATTCCGAGTGTTCCTGGCATTTTGGAATATTAAAAAAAAAATTAAGAAGCCTCTTCCATACTTTCAAAGCTTACTTACTTACTTTAGGTAAATATGCATCCGAATATCCGATCTCTGTCTGTCTGAATGTTTAACCCACATGCATATATGTGTATGTAGGGTGCATGAGGACGGGTGGTGTGTGACAGCTAAAACAAAAAACGATAAATAAGCGCATTCCATATTAGCCAACTTCTCAACTTTCGGTGAATATGCATCCGAATATCCGATCTCTGGTTGTTTTTTTTTTTTTTTTTTTTTTAGATTATCTAAAGTACATAAATCTTTTATGGGGTACTGTGTTAAATGTTACAACAAAATACCTTGTGACATATTGCAATTAAATGAAAGAAAATTTAAAACTCATATAAAAAGTACACTTTGTAAACAAGCATATTACAAATTAGAGGATTATATCCTAGATAAGAATGCTTGGAAACATGCTGGTCCTGCTCCATAGGACAATCTAGAGTCTAGACAAAATCAAACTGGTTGCTATTTTAATTGTATCTAATATATAAAATTCTCGTGTCACAGTTTTCGTTGCCATACTCCTCCGAAACGGCTTAACCGATTTTGATGAAATTTTTTGTGCTTATCCGGTATCTATGAGAATCGGCCAACATCTATTTTTTTTTTTTTTTTTTGGTAGGTGGGGTAGGGAGTTAGGGAGGTAGGTAGGTAGGTAGGGTAGGTAGGTAGGTAGGGTAGGTAGGTAGGTAGGGTAGGTAGGTAGGTAGGTAGGTAGGTAGAGTAGGTAGGTAGGGTAGGTAGGTAGGGTAGGTAGGGTAGGTAGGTAGGTAGGGTAGGTAGGTAGGGTAGGTAGGTAGGGTAGGTAGGTAGGTAGGGTAGGTAGGTAGGGTAGGTAGGTAGGGTAGGTAGGTAGGGTAGGTAGGTAGGGTAGGTAGGTAGGTAGGTAGGTAGGGTAGGTAGGTAGGTAGGGTAGGTAGGTAGGGTACGCCGTAGATAAGTACCGCAACCCGTGCGAAGCCGGGGCGGGCAGCTAGTAATTTATAATTTTTATGACATTGATTGTTACATTATGTACTTAACTACTTTAACTCACACACTAAATTATTATTTGTTAAAATTTTGGAAACATCATCTACTTTTCAATATTTGTAAATATGTGAGCACCATGTATCTATCACATAATTAATTTACCTGCCTTTGCATTATATTTAATTCTTTTTACCTATTGTGGTATAGTAATTTTATTCTAGGTGCATCGTGTTCACATATGATTACATAATTAATGTAAACTTACATAATATTGTAAAATATTTTAAAAGAGTAACGGTGGAGTTTCTTGCCCATTCTTCTCCATACGAAACTACCTTTTGGAAGGGGCAACTAGAATCAATTCAATTTTTTTTGTAAATTTTGACGTTCAAAAGTGCCTTTTATGTGCCTATTTGAAATAAATGATTTGACTTTGACTTTGACTTTAAGGCAGGCGAAAGTTTGTGAGGATGGATGAATATATGGATGTTTATTTACTTTATCATCGGGGAGGTCGGGTCGCCTTGTCTCAGTCCACTTTTAATGGGGAAGCTTGGGCCGACTCTTTCTAGCTTTACTCTGCCCGTGTTGTTGTTATATATACTCTTTAATACCTGTATATACTCCTTTTCTACCCCTTGCTCTATGAGCGCTTTCCAGATGCTTGAATGTGAGACGGCAGTAAACCGGCTAGAACAAACTGGTGACAAATAGCCCAAGATAAAGAGGGATGGAACTCTTTGGAGGAGGCCTTCACCTGCGGAGGGTTCTTGCAAATTAATAACTTTTATTGTATTAGATTAAGATTAGTTCACTTTGTTATTGCATGAAATAAAAGGCTTTTTTATTTTTATTTTATTTATTTTTATTTACTATATCACGCAAAAACTACTGAACGGATTTTGAAGAAACTTTAGGTTCAGTAATATAGCATATACCGGCGAAATAAAGCGAGCAAAGCCGCGGACAGTAACTAGTAGTAGCTTTATCTATGAGTTAAATGCTCTGTGCTTTTATAATTACCCTATTTTTATATTTTTGCGATATCATAAAACGCTACGTTGCAAATTTACGATCGATTCAAAATCAATTTAATAATTATTGCTTGTTCAAACAAGTTTTTGTACTAAAATGTTTAGTTTAGATTTATTTGTGCTGTCTATAATTACCTTCCGAGTTAAGTTATTAACGAATATGCTTTTAGTTACTAGTAAAATAAAATTAAAATTAATTTGAGGTCTAATTAGTAAACGGACCGCCAGCAGTGTTACAAGATTAGGAGTTTCCTTATACGTCTAGGTTTCGTGCTAGCTTTTAATTAATTGGCATTTTATTCAATGTAGTTTATTTTTTCTATTGATTAGAAATAAAACTATAACCGCATCTGCGTTAAAATACATAAGAATGTAGGTGGTCTAAATTCTCTAAGCGATACATGCATCCTGCAAGTACAACCTTTTATAACTAAAAAAAATCTCAGAAGTTCTACTAAGAAATTATAAACCAGAAGCAAAAAGTAGATAATTGACACTCTAATTAATTGAAACACATCAAACATTTTCCCAAAATAAACCTGCCATAGTGATGGAACACGACACTTTTTTATCGATATCGACCTTTTCCCACGAATTCTCATTACATCGTCATTAGGGCCCTATCTCACCTCCCAACTGTACTTAACCGCTTTGATACAAAGATATAAGGAAGTCGCAGCATTGTGTACTAAACTGACTCCCATCCGTCTAGCGATCACTTACAAAAAGGTGGCGCGGTGGGCCTTGAAATGTGCGGAAGTGATTTTGCCATATGGAAAAGCGTATGTTATCGTGTGTAGCGTGTGTGTAACTTTATATCTGTTATTTATATTATAGTGTAAGTATAGTGTGTAGTATTATAATGTGTGTCTTGCGCATTTTATCACGTTTGATAAGGTTACAGGGTTTCGTAGCAGCTACGGAACTCGGCTACGGCGTAGACCCCAAAAGTCTATCAATTGATATGTCACAGAAATGTCCAAATTTATTTTTCTTACTAAAGTGAAAGGTATCAGACATAGGGACACACTGCTTTGTTAAGATTTGAGATGATTTAATTTTTACTTAACGACTATTTTATTCTAGAAAGCTAATCAGAAATTGGAACAGACTATATTTCAATAAAAGATAATGATAAGCTTCAATGGAATTTCATTTGCAAAATAATAATTGGATTTTGTAGTCAACTTCATTTGTTTGTTACTTCACTGCAGTAGAACTTATTTATCTTGTTTTTATCAATCACTTAAACTCCCTTCAAGTAAGCTGCTACTAAACAAAACGCTACCTTCTTACAACCGCTCGTTTCACAGCCCCACACGCCCATCAATCAACTGATGACTCCGTTTTTCGTAGACATACGTTCATGTATACCATGTTTCACTTCCCTACCTTTATTGTGAACTTTAATACTTAGAAGTCACTGCAAGGTAACCTCTGTGAGGAATCATCGACCCTTCGTGTGTGGTTGAAGAGCCCCTGCCATATTATCCTTTGAGCCACTTCAACTTCATATGGATTTTCTTGCCCGTTCTTCTCCATAGGAACCTAACCTACCACGCTTTGGAAAGGGAACTAGCTTCATCTTTCTGATTGACAATTAAAAAGTGCCTGTAATTGGTTTAATTGAAATAAATGCTTTGATCAAACTCACAGAATTTATTTCCAATGGAACCAATCATATAATGTAACGTTTTCAATGACCTAGTGCAAAAACAGTGAACTTGTAATTACTAGAGTATTATGTTGAAGAAAGAATGATGTCTAGGCGAAGATATACGCCTACTAGTTTAACTGTTTGCCCATTTAGTAGTTTTTATATTCCTAAATTGCTGTCTATTATGTAGTCGGCTACTTCCGTACACAATTTTATCGAAGTTAATCTTCAAAAATCAAATTAAAAAAAACCCAGATAACGACGAAAATATCTAGAAATTAAGGAATTATAAATGATTGCATCCTCCATAAATCATAGTAAAACTACAAAATGTATATTTTTGAATATTTTATTGGCTTTTGTATTTAATTAAAACATTTAGTCGATTTCATGTGGAAATTTGGTTTTGCTAATTCCAGTCTCTAGAAAAAAATCAACAAAGACCACCTCTGTGAATTTACATGGTTTCTATATTCAAATACGGAAATAGTTTGTAATGCCTAACTGGTAATTTAAAAGAATTTGAAGGACTGTGGACATTAAAAAAAAGTCGAAGGGAAGTCCCTTTTGACGCCAAAGATTTAAATCGTTAGATTTGCCCTCACCGTATTCGAAAGTGTCCATACTGAGCTGAGACAATAATAATGACGTTTCCATGACAATCAAGTCAAGTCTCTGAGGCATTATGTGCGAATCTACGATTTAAATCTTTGTTTGACTCTTTAATTACTGACGAACTGACTTCATAATCACCCTATAATGTTCCCACTGCTGGGACACAGTCAGTTAGTCATTGAGTTTAATAGATAACATTGAACTAATAAACCTGAGAACAAATCTTACGTTCAAGAAAACTGGCAACACCACACGTTTCCGGGCGGTCGATACCATGCAAAAACCGAGACAATAACCATCCGTTAGCAGTAACGTTAGATCATCTGTTGCATATGGATTACAGGAGCCTAACCAACGATTAGCGTTGAATAGGGTAACAATCCACAAGTAACTGTAACATCTGTTTTGTGTGGTGCAATCCATAAGACAAAGCGAGGCAACTTTTCATGCAGCTTCATTTCATAAATGGTTGTGTTTATTTTGTATTCGGTTTCTTCAACCAATGCTGTAGTTACGGTCACCAAATGTGATAAGTAATCAGGGCCGTCGGATATAGTTGAAGTTTATTAAGGAACCGATGGATGTTTTCGAATGAGATTTAATTTGGTAAATGACCTGTTTGTTTTCTATTAGTTAAATTAAATTTTATACGAAAACATTCATCGGTTTCTTACTTAACTTCAACTATATCGACGATCCTGGTTACTTATCTCTTTCGGTGACTGCACCTAAGTCGGTCGTGTACGAATTGTATGCTTTCAGACTCAAGTAGCCAATATTCAATCACCAAATACGAAATAGTAAAAAGAAAACAAAGTTTATGTTTACCTTTATTTACAAGCATAGATTTCAGGCTTTCCTGTTCTTATTTGTTATTATATTTCCGCACATATTTCGAAAATAGTAAGATTAATATGTTATTCTTGCAGATACTACAGTTTTTTTTAATATCTAGGTATTCATCATCATTATTATTATTCTAGTTGAAATTATTGAGCTATTTACTACTGCGAATCTGAAGCAGACTTGAAATTCGTCCCTTTAAAATGCATGTCCCTTTTATATGCATTCTAGAATGAAATCGCCTTTTCTTTATAACTTGGAGGCACAAATGAGATTTTTCTCCATCGAAAGACAATATGTGAGGAAGTCTTTCCATATAAAGATAATATGCTACCCGCAGTCACACAGATTGTCAATACAACACTAATTTGTATGACTTTTGCATGTTTTATAAGTACTCAAATTACGCTAACAATGCTATTGTGGGATAATCTAAGAAACTAATAAGCTATTAGTGTGTGTGTGTGTGTGTGTGAGAGAGAGTGTGTGGGGGCGTGTGTGTGTGTGTGTGAGGGTGTGAAGTGCTTTTATTGCAATACGTAGGTAAAGAATTTGACAGACTGTCTCTTTGGCCAAGTGGTCGCATGGGCTATTGTTGAGCATCAGCTCCTGGGTTCTATTCCCAAGTCGGGTAAAGTGTTATTGGGTTTTTCTGGTAGGAATTTCTCAGTAGCAGCCTCTGAATTTGTGCCAGGTTAATGGCAAAAGGCTCGCCCCCTACTCCACGGAACTTAAACATAACTGGTGAAATGTAGGTGAACTATAGGTACACCTCTGCCTAACCCTTCGGGAACTATAGGCGTAATGTTATGTTTAGTATTTACGTGTGAAGCGCTTTTATAGCAATAAGTAAAAGATTTAGAAAAAAATCGTCATTGCAGAGTGTCGTCTTTGTCTATAAACATATTATAAAGAGGTACAATTTGTGAGTTTGTACCCTTTGTTCTGTAGATTACCCTCCACATAATGTAGAGGGTAATCTACGGAACTACTGATCCGATTCCGAAAATTCTTTCACTAATGGGAAGCTGCAATATTGCCGAGTGTCATAGGATATGGTTTATGTATGCAGCTGCCACTGCTAGTGGAGCCAGGCGCTCGGACCAACCTTTTAAGGGAGGCGCCGCCGCCGCTGGCGCGTGCGCTCCGCACGCTCAACCTCATAGCGAATGTGAAGGACTTATTCTGTTGTTCTCTGAGCGAATTCACAAGGAGTACATTGTTTATAATTGAGGAGCATTTTCACAAAACGATATATCGAATTTTATATTTTTTTATTTATTTAACGGCAATTTCATTTAACGTACTATATCTAAACCCTAATAAATAAATAAATTACATTATTGAAAAATACATTATTTTACGATGAATCGTTTTGTAAAAACGCTCCTCAATTAGTTATAGATGTTAGTATAGATTAAGTTAGGATAAGCAAATTCATCGCATGGGGTTATCCTGTAATGGTAAATGTAAGTTGATAAACAAATAAATGGTAAAATAAGGAATTTCACGCGGACGGAGTCGCGGGCAGAAGGTAGTCACTTATATCTGTATGACAATCTCATTCTAAGGCCTGATGTTTCTTATCAACCCCAGGGTTCTGCATGTTTGTTGTTTGGCAAATAATAAGAAATATTAATTACAGGGGTAACGCTCTTCACAGCCGGTTTTTTTAAGTGAAAACTAAAAACAGTGAACGAAACTGAACCGTCACGCTCGGGTCGGTGACGCTGAATCGGGTATAGTCGGCTCCAGTCGGTCGGTGACGCTGAATCGCGGATAGGTACTCGGCTCCAGTCGTCAATTTTTACTTCAATCGTGTGGTCGTAAGCACAAATTACGACCGTGTTCTGTAAATAATTTCGTGGGCCAACAAATTATTTGACAAAATGTTTGCTACGCAACAAAACAATGCAGCACACTCATAAATAATTATAATTTACAATGTAATCTTTTTTCACATTCTCACTGCCTACATGTTTCATTTTAATTACCTACGCTCAGTTATCTCTCACCCATTAGAGTAGGGAGTAAATTAATTACATTAATTTAATAATTAAATTAAGTAAATTGCGACTCAAATTGAAATGATGCATGTTTTAACTCTATAGGGTATGTTTCATCACGTCGCGTCCATATAGGTACAATAGTACCTAGTCACAGAATAATAAAATAAGCAGTATGATGTCTCAGCAGTGTCCTTGAAATAATTACCAACGGCCGCTCGGTAGATAAACACGCACTATGGTTGCCCACTGCCTGTGTCTCTTAGGTTGTAACTGTACTTCATAAGTCCAACAAATTTAATGATGGGAGAGAATTATTTTTGCAAGGCTTTCAATTTGTTGAACGTAGTATGTCCTGAACATAAAAATGTTTTTCACAAATCTGGTAGCTTGTGGTGTAAGGTTTGTTTGCTAAATCATCTTGGCACATCAGCCGAATCCATTCGAATAGTCTATTTTTTTTAAATATTATTCATTTATTCGGTTTCAAAAATAAAATACTTTCTATAGAAAAGTTACATACTCGTAAAAGGCCAATAAAGAAGTCCGCGACGACATGTATCTAAATGCTAAGATCTAATTCACAAATTGATAAAGATGTATAAAACAAATAATATGTTAATTTGTCTATGGTAAACCAAGTAGGTAGGTTAAATGCCCATCGAAATAAATTTGCTTATCGTCAGGGAAATTTTATGTAGATAAAAATTGCATTTTACACTAAATCATTTGGAAGAATATCGGACGAATAGTTTAGATTTCACGAATGTGTTTTTGATCGCGGGACGCACGATAAAGAGTTTCTGTGACAGACTGAAATCCACGCGGGCGAAGGCACGGACAGCAGCTAGTATTGGTATATTTTGTTCCTTAATTGGGCATTGATCACATTCAAGACATGGAAGAAGAGAGATACTCACCTTCTAAGTACCTGTCAAGGAAGTTATGCTCGCTACGCTTCAATAAATATACATAACATAAATAAATAAAAACTAAAAATAATGTTATTTTTATAGGCATACTTTACCGACTTAGTAGGTAATTTAAAAATGTTATATTTGGTTTAGTTATTGATGAATTCAAACATCCATATATCCACTGAGCAATACAGTCGATAACTTTATGCCATATTTCACGTAAATAAATGTGCTGGAGCGTCTCACACCGTCGTCGGCGTCCTTATTTAACTGCGGCGCACGCGCGGCTGTTGAGTGCATCGAGATTTCGAAGCGCGTCATTTCTGGCGATTTGTACGAAGACGTAATACTGCTTACTTTATTATACTGTGGCCTAGTGCAATAGTATCTATCTGGTATTTACTACCGACAAATAAAAAATGGAATAGAACTTGTATATCGGCGAGAAAAGTTAACCAGAGCTTGGAAGGTTATGAAACAGACCATTAATATCTATTTACATTACACTCTTCTTTAAAGTTCTTCAGTCTTCTATCACCTTCTCTCCTTTGTTGAAAGAGACCGCATTGAGCTGAGGCATCAGGAAATTCACGGGTATATTTACAACTCCTGTGAATTCTCCCAGTGCCAAGGCCCAACGCGGTCATGTCTTCTTTACATCTTTCTGCTTCAGAACTTTGTTCTTCACTCCAAAATAATCTCATAGATTGGACTATGAAACTTCGGACTCCAACGGTGCTCTTAATCAGGAGCCCTAAAACCAGTCAAATAGGCTAACGGCCAGAAGTGGCTATATTAAAATACGTCCTGCCACCTTGGGTTGTCAACTCCACTGTCCCCAGAATTAGACAGCAGAGGGCGTGTATTATAAGTAGGTACCTATAAGTACCTATCTATACAGGGTGTTATTTTATGCACCATCAACCTCTTAAGGGGTTATTGTACTCATCATTGTGAAAAACTTTCACTACGGGACCAAACCTAAAACCGCGAAAAAAAAAATACTGTTCCCTACATTTATGTTCACATAACTCGTCAAAATGTAGGGAACCGCTGATATTTTTTTCGCGATTTCAGGTTTGGTCCCGTAGTGAAAGTTGTTCATAATGATGAGTACAATGACTCCTTAAGAGTTTGGTGGTGTTTAAAATTACAGAATGTATTTACACGATTCGGAAATGAGTATTTCTATTCTATTAAGTTTAACAGGCTGGTATTTGAGTGTTAACGAATATATCGAATAATCGTAAATTTTCTCATTTCGGACAGAGAATTATGCTCCATGGTGCATTTTCCTTAACAAGTAGCTTTGTAGCGTTTCTACTGAATTTGCGGTTTCAGTCAATTGTATTTTTAGAGCCTACTAAAATGTCTGTCCGTGACACTTTCGGCAATCAGTTACGGTTATTCAGTGGGTAACCGCAAATTTCCGTATCATCCGCCGCTGAGAGCACAATTGGAACACCGATATTTTCCGCCATTTTTGAGATCGTCTAAACTGTCATGGCCGCGGTTGGTTGACATCGATGGTATCTGAAGTGGTGCTCCGTTAGAATGAAGTAGAATCAATTTAGAGGTAAGTATTATGAAACAAGTGTCGGACACTAACTGATTATCCGTATACCATAACAAAAAAGCATACTTGCTAGTGGCAAAACGCCCATTATCCTTTTCATTTGAGATATTATTTGTGAACTTGGAACTTGGAATCATTGGCGCATTTTTCCTCAAAGGGAGTATTTTAGTGAAACAGACATTCAGTTAATTCTGTGTTTTAGTTACGCGTTGATGTTAGTTAAAAACTATGCTTTGTTTATTTTGAAAAATGCTTACCTCATATGTAACTGCTTTATGTTGCTGTTATTATCTGTAACAAAAGAAATAACTTATCAGAAAAAAACTTAACGTTTCCAAACTACGGGTAGGAGTTATTTGAAACGCTAGAAAGATGGATCTTTCCGGTTAAGACTCTTTCAAAATCAAAATCATGAATCATTTATTCAAGTTAGGCTGAGAAACAGCACTTGCTGAACGTCAAAATTACACATGACAGTCCCCCAAAACGCCCGCCCTTCACCACATCCAAGTGGTTCAAAAAAAACATCTACCAACATTCTCTACACAGCAGCAACTATTTTCAAATAACCGTATTTACCTCTCAAAGTACCGCGTTATCAATATAATTTATGAGTTTCTCACATAAATATGTATGAGACACGTTTACAAAGTCATTAGTGTCAAATTAAATCTACTCGTTTGTATATCTTGAACTATTCATGTTTGTATAATAGTGGTTGGACCGTGCTGTATAATTTCTTGTAAAGGATTTGCAGAGTGATTGAAATTATAGGCTCATACGTATTATAAAACAAAAGTGGTTTGAAGATGATTTCATTTAAAAGTGTGTCCATGGAGTTTCTTGCCCGTTCTCCTCCATAGTAACCTACTATGCTTTGGAATGGCCAACTAGCTTCATCTTTCTCTCTGAACGTCTCTTGGGCAAGACAGAAGTGCCTGTTAATGGTTTAATTTAAATAAATGCTTTGGGTTAAGAATGATTTCCACCAAACGGCTCGCATCATCGGAACTTACAGTACAATCTTTAAACGATATTAAATCGTGTACACAGTGTTTAAAGTATATATTACCAAGCCTCGCACAGCAGCTTGACCGCGGACGTATTCCACGACACGCGAGCGTAGTCGAAAGTATGCTACGTCGCGTGATCGGCTCCGTTCGCCTGTCGTCGTATCCGATCACACATTCATCCGAATTAGAACACGTCAACATGGTAGGAATGAATAGATACATATATATATACATACATATCCTATAATGTCATGACTGTGTTTCAAAAATGGGGTTATTCTTTGGATAGTATTACATATTATATAGCTAACAGACTTAAAATAATATTCATAGTATGTACATGTGAATAAAAATAAAAAAAAAAACAAGGAAAAGAATCAGGGGACAAAACCAGGACATAAAAAATTCGTCCGCAACGCTGTCAACCGGAAAACTGCCCAAAAGGCTAGCAGTATTGCCACGTTGTATGACGATACTGATTCTAATGGAGACTGAGACTTTTTAAAGATTTGGTCTTTAATTATGTTGAAGAGAGACCTGACCATCCAAAACCATACTAGACATTTCTTTCACAAATCCACCTCCATTTTCATGTAGGTAGATTCGATCCTGGGTATATAAATAAACATAGTAAGGTACCTAAAAGCACCCTCTTACAAAATTCATGCGTCACTGTGCCATCAAATTAACGTAAGAGGGGGGTGAAGGGGGGTTAGTGGTTCATTGTGTAAGGGCGCTATTGTAAAGAATGACTGATGACGTAGGTAAAATATTGTGTTTCCTTTTACTTCACGATGTTTGATAAAGTTGGTTTTGTCACGTAGAGGACGTAGGGAATGAAGGTGATAGATACCTCGGTAGGAGACCTCAAATGTAAACTTTAGGCATCTACTACCAATCAATTAAAGTAATGGAGTTTCAGTTATTACAGTGGCGTGTCTAGGGGTCAAAATTAGGGCAAGCCAACATTTTTTTTTAAACACTCCCTACGGTATCGAATCACCTGGCAAGTAGCAAAGCTGCGGCTATCAAATGCGCCGTCCTGCTAAAGTTTAGAATTAGACGAACGGCGCATAAACAGCATTTAGACTCTAAACGAACGGCACAGTCAGTAGTCGCAGCAGTATTAGTAAGTACCTGCTTAAGTACTTACTAATATTGACAGTTAAGTATACTTTAAGTTTACCGTAACGTAAATTCGGCGGTGATATGGGCCGACGACATTGTTACCATTGCGGGATGCCTGGATGAGGCTGGAACAGGAGCGTGGGGATTGGCACAAGATAAGAGAGGCCTATGATCAGCAGTGGGTGTAGTGGCGCTGTGAATGTTGATGATGATGACGAACGATAATTAGGTACCTATGATCGTCAGAAACAGAAATAGTCACCGTGGTCGAAATCGACATGGGATGTTGTATTATTAAGCACTTCCTCTCTCCTTAAATATCATCATTACATTTAGTTTCCTTGCTCATGTTTCATGTTTATTATTGTGTATATTATTATAGATAAGTACCTATATGTTTTGTGTATGTATGTATTTATTGTTTATGTAAATGGTACAACGCCGACTACCTGCATTGTTGTATCTCCTTCTCCCTTTAATCCTTTTAGCGATAAGACCGCCCATTGTGTCATCCTATGTAAAATTTCTACATTTATATCTGTAATCTTTATGGTGTACATAATAAAAAGTATTATATTCTATTATAAGGTAAATTATCATTATTTATAAGCAGGTATACGGAGCTCCCGAACAAAATAAATGTTTTAAAAATATATGAATATTATTGCTTTGCATTGTCTTTTAGAGTATACGTCGTCGTAAACTCAAACATAAAAAATCAAATCAAATCATTTATTGGTTTGCAAACATGGGTATTTAGTACATAGATGTTTTATTATAAGAGTCCTCCATTTTCTACCGTCACATGGGCATGCAACTCATATTATAATCGTTTATTTATCTTGATACATATTAAATACATTTTAAAATATTTTTACAAAAAATATTCAAAAACATTTAAAAATATAAAAAATTGTGGTCCATCGGCATCAGAAACAGAATCCAAGCTGCCGGTGGTCAGGGCTCTAGAGAGAGGAACCTCACTATGCATGCCATATCCAGAAGTACTGCTCTCTGAATCAATCCGTTGATCCAACTGCGCAATGAGAGTCTCCTGAGGTGTTGGTGGAGGATCTCCGCTATTAGGCTATTTACTGTAACGATTATCGGTACAATGATTGCAGAGTCCACGCCCCACGTGTCGACAACCGCGTGTGCTAAGCCAAGATACTTGATTTTTTTATCTTTCTCGGCTTTCACGAGATTCTCGTCATGAGGGACATCGATATCAACAATTAGTGCACGGCGCTCTCGTCGATCTATCACATCAATATCAGGCAATTATAAATATATCAACTCATATTATTATTATTTATTTTCAAGCTTTTCGCAAATCTCGGGACCATGAGGTCCCGGACCTTTGGTAGGCATACGAGGGGCCGAAGCCAACTCGCAGAGGCTCGTTAGAATCTATAAGTAAAGGAAATGAAGCACAAGCCGGCGATTATCCCTATATGCACTGTGCAAGTGCACCCAAGGACAACCCCCGGTTGATGTTGGACTATTGCAGAATATGGAAAAGATAGATATTGGACTATGGGTTTGGGTGCCTAGAGTGGACTAGTTACCTAGAACTATGGAAGGACTATGACCCCTGCCTGATCAATGTTTTATATATACACGGATAAAATGGCAAGGGGTGACTTGCACACTCAATAATGGGCCCCCGGAAACCGTCGCTAGCACATAGTGACGTAGCGACTAAGGGGCAACACTTCTTGAGGTGCTTGAGGAGTGGAGAGGTATTCCACGGCTATCAGAACAATCCCAGAGCCCGGAAGATGGTCAAGATCCCTACCAGCACTTACTGAAATACTTCCTTCCTCCAAGCACGTTTGCTCTTGCGAATCTCCACTCAAGCCAGCCAATAAAGGCAAGAAAGAGGTGGGAGCTCTGTTACTATTATTATTATTATTGTTTTTATATGTTAACATAGCTCGGGCTCATGAGATCCCGGTCCTTTGGAAGGCGTACGAGGGGCCGAAGCCAACTTGTAGAGGCCCCGTAGACAATTTTAAATGGAATGAGACACCAACCGACGATTATCCCTGTATGCACATTATTATTATTATTATTTAATTTACACAAAATTAAAGATATTATAATTATAAATAACAACTAGGAAAACAAAACACAAATTAATGTTAAATTGTTTGAATTACAGTAAAAATATCACAATAATACAAAAATGTCAAATGTCAACAAGGTTACAGAAATAAAATAAAAAAATAATATCAAATGGAATAAATCATCAATACATCTCTCTAAGTTCATATTACCCAATTGAATAATTATTTCATGAAATCATGATATTTGAGGCCATTTCTAACTTAAGGAGTTGTATTGCTGATTCTAATGATTATAATTCTGTAAAGCCATATTTGTTACGGTCGCGAAACATATTTTAATCAATATACAACCTGACACTGACCTGCAAATTGCAAAAAACGTAAGTAAATTTGAATTTCGCGGGCTACCCTGGCGCTTCCCCCTTAATATTTCGTTTAGTGCTTAGTTTTATAAATCCTTAAAAAAATGATATAATTACACACATAACATCACGCCTTTTTTTTCGGAAGGGTTAGGCAGAGTTGTATCTATAGTACACCCACATACAGACATAATTAACTCGATCATTAAATTCTATACTTATCGGTAATTTTGGTCCGTAACCCACAGCCGAAATAGCTCAGTTGGGAGAGCGTTAGACTGAAGATCTAAAGGTCCCTGGTTCAATCCCTGGTTTCGGCAAAACACTCTTTTTGTATTAAAATGCCTTATTTAGCAATTATATATTGATGCGTGCAACACACAGCCATGATTACCTACGATTGACGATACTTAGCTGATATGTACACCTTTGACCCAACTGATTAGCTAATCTTTTTACTATAATCATGAGTTAACTAGGTTTCCATTTTTTAAATATATTACGTTAAGTTAAAAGAGTATTAACAACTCTATATACTTGCAAGTCGATTGTGACCGTCCGGTCTGCATGAAGTGCAATGGCAACTCATAGAAATCCGACGATTGACGAAACACGAAGTTTGCCGAGGGACATTAATAAAATAGTTGTACTGTACCTACCTACCTATAACCGTTTTTCGAGACATCGTCAAGCGGTTGGCCGACTCTTCATGTGACCAGAGGGCTGACCTATTTTTTGCCCAAAGAACAGCATTGCCATACATCGCGGCAATGTTGCCAGCCTTTTGGGCACTTTTCCTGTTGACAGCGATGCGGAAGAATTTTTGATGCCTTAGGATTATTTCCCCTCCTTTTTTATATACTTGTACATATTATTATATTTTTAAGCGTTTTGCATACCGGGGCCGTAGGGTCCCGGACCTTTGGTAGGCAGCAAGGGTCGAAGCCAACTCGCAGAGGCCCGATAGATTCTATAAGTAACGGAAATGAAGCACAAACTAACGAATATCCCTGTATGCACTGTGCAAGTGCACCCAAGGACAACCGTCGGTTGGTGTAGGACTATTGCAGGATATGGAAACAAAAGTAATTATTGGACTATGGGTTTGAGTGGCTAATAGATGGACTGGTTACCAAGAAGGGAAGGGCTATGGCCCCTGCCTGACCAATATTTTATATACAATACACGCATAAATGACAGGGGGCTACTTGCACACTAAATAATAGTCCCCTGGAAGCGGCCATTAACACATAGTGACTTTTTAAATTATGTAAATACTAGCTGCACCCCGCGGTTTCACCCGCAGAAATCTCGATCTCGTGGGAATATCGGGATAAAAAGTATCCTATGTCCTAATCCAGGTCATAGTCTACCCATGTGCCAAATTTTATCCAAATCCGTTCAGCCGTTTTAGCGTGATTAAGTAACAAACATCCAAACATCCACACTTTCACATTTATAATATTAGTAGGAAGTAGGATTAAATTGGAAATTAAAATAAAAATCCAAATTCGTTCTCACCTATAACTGTAAACCTTGATTGATGGAGAGGGAGAGAAAGACCAAATAAAAGAGTCTCTGCTACAAGATTCTTCTGGCGCTCGAATGACGTTGACAGAAAGGCGCTGTTGGTGAGCATTTGTTTTATTATGTATTAAAAAAACAAGATGGCGGTGCTAATTCCGGTTTTAGCCATGCGCCAAAAGATTCATTTAAGTACGACTTTGAACAGAAAGGGATTTGTCTATTCTTCGAAAGGTATCTACAGATAGAATTGTTTATGCTACGCGTGCTGGTGGATGTTAAGGGTAGGTACGTACCTCTCAAGAAAGCAGGTAGTTTGAATGGTACCAAAAGCATAAGCTTAAACGAAATTATTTATAGATGAATAACAAGAAAACCTTTCACTTTTTCCACACAATTCACCCAATACTATTATCAGCTATAAAATATTCATAGACGCGCATTGTCCGGGAAGCAATTACTTATTAACATTTCAACTCCAAAACGAAACCGAACCATATTCCCACATTATAAAATCCATTTTTCCCAAGCACAGTTGTGTGTGAAGGTATGCAGGTTTGTTGTCACCGAGTTACCATGGCAACCGACGAAAAAAAACAAGGTATGAATCAGGTAGTCGCCTATGTTTACACTGCTGTGAATTTCAATGCTTTTTATAAGGTTTTCCTACTAGTTGACAAGTCTGATGGTTGATAAACACATTTTAATGGGTTATGCCCGAATGGAAATATATTCAGTTGGTATAGAACTTCCCCTTCCGTTTCCCCCCTTTACTGCTCCGTAGATATGAAATTCTGTCGCCCGACCTTTTTCAGTTTAAGCTAGTAGTAGGCTTTGAATTTTTTTTCCTGCGAATTTTGATGAGAACCACCCGCAAAAAATGGTATTTTAAAGGTCCACTATATAACGTGTGTACGTCATCAGAAACGGTCTGGCAAGCTTAAAGGCCATCGATTCGATTCCTTGATGAAGTAAAATACTTATTAGACATTTAGGAAATTTTCAGTAACTTAAAGTCAAAATAATTAATTTACCAAAAACATGATTACGCTTACTGAAGGTTTCCAATGGGATCCGATTTATGACAAAACCTACACTCTTTAAGTACGAGACATTACCTAATGGTACAAACATTTCCATAGCCTACATCTCTGCCTGCCCCTTGAAAGAAGGCGTGATTTTCCCTTGATTTTTCCATCAATAAGTCTACATTCTTTTTCACTAAACATACAACAAAAAAAACCTTGCGTGTTCGAAATCACAGGAAGTAGTGACCACCCCCTTAACACCATCAGGTGACTTTATAGGTCACCCGCCGCCCCCAAACAATGTTGCCTTATTAAAAAAACATTTCTCGTGATTTAGGTTAATTTATTTATTTTTAAGGCAACACCGTTAACCTTTGCTTGACATTAGTGGTAATGTGTTTGAAAAAAGAATAGAAAAAAAAAAATTACCTAATGGCGTTTTTACACGATACCTGATTTTGATGGCTATCAGTAGATTTATACAATGAAGAAGTCCATTAAAGTTATTAGGGGCCTTCAATGAAAGAAAAGAAAGAAAGAAATATAGGTTTATTAATGGACAATGTTTAAAAAAGTTGACGTAATGACTGCCTCGACGGTCTAGTATACACTAGACATATGTTATACTCTATGTTAGACAAGTAGAAACTAGTGTTCTCATAAAGGGTGAAGTGTTGAAACCCGAAGATACAACAGTATTCTTAGGCATAACTTTGGATGCCAAGCTTCAATGGGGCCCCCATATAGACAAATTGTCGAAAAAGCTTAGCTCTGCAGCATACGCCGTTAGAAAAATTCGTGATTTAACAGATTTAGAGACTGCCCGTTTAGTATACTTTAGTTATTTTCATAGTGTGATGTCGTACGGTATTCTGTTGTGGGGAAATGCCGCCGATATTCAGACAATTTTTGTTTTACAAAAAAGGGCAATTCGTTCAATTTATAAATTAAGTCCCAGACACTCCCTCAGAGATAAATTTAAAGAGATTAATATTGTTACCGTGCCTTCTCAGTATATTTATGAAAATCTTTTGTATGCACATAAAAATATTAATCTGTTTAAAAAATACAGTGATATCCACAATATAAATACCAGGAACAAACACAAATTTCTTGTTCCTACAACCAGGCTCAAAAAAATTGGTGGCTCCTTTAGATGCCAATGTATACGTTTTTATAATAAACTTCCTAGCCACATTCAAGATCTAAGCTTTAATAAATTCAAATCTTTTATAAAGCGGAAATTATGCCAGAAAGCCTACTATACTGTGAAAGACTATATTGAAGACAAAAAGGCTTGGGATTGAGCTGCTCCAATAAATTTACACAGTGAATGTTGATTTTAGTTTGCTAACTCTTTTTAGACATGAATATTTACTATAAAAAGTATTATGTTATTTTCATTATTGTAAATATGAGGACTATGTGGGTCATTTTTTTTTTCAGTTTTATTCTTGGTCTGGCAGTTTAAGTAGTTTATGCGGCCTACCCAAATGTCCTTTCTTTGGTATTGTTCGTCGAATCGTTGAGCTCCTTAAGTTCTGAGTTGAGCTGCACGGTTACTGACAAATGCGTGCACTGACTGGACAGGTCGACTTAATCTGTGTGGTTCTTTCCTCAAAAGACCATTTCAGACACCGATCTACATGATCTTCAAACATTATTACCGAATTTATATATACACATTGACATTGATAAATTTTATATATACAATGACATGAGTATTTACTTGTAAAGTATTATATTATTTTAATTTTGTGAATGTGAAGACTATGTGGGTAATTGCTTTATTTTTTCTAATTTAATTTTAATTATGATCTGGCAATTTGAGTAATTTATGCGGCCTACCCAAATGTCCTTTCTTTGGTATTGTTCGTCGAATCGTTGAGCTCCTTAAGTCCTGACTTCCTGAGTCGAGCTGCACGATTACTGACAAATGCGTGCACTGACTGGACAGGTCCACTCAAACTGTGTGGTTCTTTCCTCAAAAGACCATTTCAGATACCAATCTGCATGGTCTTCGCATGACCTGACCAAGATTATGTCTGGACTTTAAAAGAGACTGTGACCTCTGAGTTTGTTTCGGCCTTTCTTCTCAGAGTAGTCAGATAGGAAACGCCGACCTCATCTAGTTTAAAAAACATAATTGACGTGTAAAAGTGTTTGTACAAACCTACTTACAGAAATAAAATCATTTATCATTTATCATTTAGTGGTCACAAGCGCTTGCTGCTGAGCATGAGGTCCTGGGTTCGATTCCCAGGTCGGACAAACTGTTGTTGGCGTTTTCCATCAGGAATTTCTCAGTAGCAGGCCGGAGTCTGGATTTGTGCCGGGTTGATGGCAATAGACTCGCCCCCTATTTCATGGGTCTTAAACATAACTGGCGAAATGTAGGTGTTCTATAGGTAGATACACTTCTGCCTAAAACTTCAGGGATTACAGGCGTGATGTTATTTTATGTAAAGTTGAAGTAATCCAAACCTTTTTATAGTAGGTTAACAAAAATTATTATAATAAAAATGCAACGAAATAATTAAATCATCAATGTTATACCTACAATTAGTTTCAGACACTAATCTACATGGTTTTCATATGATCTGACCAAGATTATGTCTTGACTTTAAAAGAGACTGTGACCTCTGAGTTTGTTTCCGCCTTTCTTCTCAGAGTAGTCAGATAGGAAATGCCGACCTCATCTAGTTTAAAAAACACAATTGACGTGTAAGTGTTTGTACAAACCTACATACAGAAATAAAATCTTTTATCATTTAGTAAAGATCTCACAATTAAACAAAAAAAAAATATGGTGTACATAATAAAGAGTATTCTATTCTATTCTTTTAGACCTTTTGTACACGGCACTGTTTTCTACGGTACGGTGTATAAACCGCGCTGTAGAAAAAACGTGTTCGTCAACATGCTTCCATAGAGATCCATAAATCATAGTAATTCATAGTGATGAATAAGCCGTAGTTTTTCACGGCAAGAAAAACGTGTACATAGGGCGTAAGGTAGCACCCGGGCATAAATATGTCAAATTAAAATGGTAGGTCTATAACATCTATGTAAGCTGGTGGTCTAACAGGAGTTACGAGTACACCACCAGCTTACGTAGAAGTTATAGACCTATAGATATATAGATATATATAGATATATAGTTATCGTTTTTTACATATTCATGACAAGGATGTCATCAGATATGTTGAAGCTTATAAGCAATCATGTAATGGTAATTAAAATAAAGTATGTTACTGTCACACTGTGGCCGCAGAAAGGAATATAGAGCATCCTCTCTGTGACTAGCCAAACTTTTCTTATAAGTTGGTGTCCCATTGTTTGCAGCCAGGTACTGTAATCGGTGTAGACACAGTCGATCGCGTGTCCACGTGGACATAAACGTACTGTCAAACTCGAACTAAAGGCACAGACACATCATCTACTATTCTCTTGACAGTACCGCTATTTCGTTGACACAAAAGAAAGTCGCTGTCAAAGTATTATTGCTACTGTATGGGGAGGTTTGCGTACTTCAAGTGTTACCACTAACGTGTGTTTAAACGTTGACGCAAATGTAGGCGGCCTCGCTGCAGAAATCCGACGACGCGGACGCAACGTTACTTTCGTAAATTCTGTATGAACCATCGCAAACTTTGCGTATATTTTTTGTTTCGTACTTTGCCCACACTAGGAATTTCTCCTGTATTGTAGGTGCGTTTACAAAAATTCAAACTCACATACACAAACAGGCACATCCGGAACAACTACTTGTAGGTCATAAAAATATTTGTTCCGTGCGGGAATCGGAGCCGCGACACGCAGCGCAGCAGTCAATTGCTTAATCACTACGCCAACCGTGCCGTCAAACTACAGGCAGGCATTCTTTTGTATCTTCTCAGCGTGTCAATGGCGACCTAGGCAGAGTCGGCCCAGAGTTTGTCTACGAGTTTGGCACCTTCAGTAGCGTCCATCAGTTGCTGTAACGTGAAGGCAATAGGACACGCTGGATACGACATTAAGTGTCACATTGTTTGTGGAACAGCACTAGCTTAAAATTAAATATATCTGGAGCGCTTTCTGTCTTTTAAATTGTAAACAGAAACAAACTTTAAACAATGGACATAAAGTTGCTTTTGCATTACCAATGTATGTACGGAAAGTATATTCCAGGCGGGAGTCATCTGTGAATCTTCACCTGAGCAGGTTTTCCTTGCTTCGGCCTACCTGGGTTAGGAGCCTATTTTGAGACTTCCAGGTTAGCCATTTTTTATATTGAAATGGGATGCGCTACGGCTTGATGCGCCTGTAATTTGCGTTTAGCTTAACCGTGCAGTAGTGCAGACCAGCGGGGTAATTACGTAACACACTAACAGTAGGAATGGCTTTCATTTTGACAGTTCAACAACATTCATTGCGTTATTTTCGTTGCTAAGCAGACAAATTTTTCGAACATATGAAGCAATGGATTAGCAATAGGCTTCAAAATGATTCAGATTGTGATAGATAGTGTGTTACGTAATTAGGGTGCGGATGTATGAAACGAAGCAAAAAAGTATGTAAGAATCATAGCAGGTGGCGTTCTGTAATTTCTGCCTGCCCCCATGGGCAGAAGAGTTGAATTTATGTATGTTTGTAGTGCAACTTGCATAATATGTGTACCTAACCGTTACTCGTGTGTGTCGGTAGGGATTATTTTTTATTACTCAAAGGGTGGGTGTTGCTACTACTGTGGGAACTTTTAACGGTTCTATTTTACTACGGGAAATGTATTTTTTACCATTGCCACTAGAAAAAGGGCATTTGAGTCATCGATAACAGTGAATACAACTCTATTTATGTCACTGAGTGAATAAAAATATTTTGAATTTGGAACAAGTACGAATTATACGAATTATGTACAAAAAATAAATAAAACGTGCTGAAAGTACCTACTGGCTGGCTAAATGGAGCTATACAATAAAATTTAAAAATAATATCGTATTCAAATCGAAAACTGTTCTAATTTCACTATAAATATGTACATTTAATCTTATGTTCTCTTATTAACGATTACAGATTATATAATTAAATGTAATAAATATAAATAGTATGTATAATACTATTTATTTTCTCGCAGTCAATGGTAAAACAAGAATACACAAATCGTGAAAAAAAAGTGATCTCGGTCCTTGTATATTTCGCTTCCAAATTAGTCCCACGAATTAAATTCCCTTTTTTTTCACTTGTTTTATAATCTACTATTTTATTTGTTTTCTGATCAGAAGGGTAATTTATTTAAATATGGAATTATGTTGATTGATTCAGGTCACGGATATCGGTATACGGCGACTAATTGCGTCAAAGGGATTAATTATTTAATTTCCCCTAGTTCAGATAATTTTAACAGTAAAATTAGGTAAAATCGGGCAAATTAATTGTATATCAAATTAACTACAGAAACTTAAATTGTCCGTATATTCAATTCACAAATGCCATTCTATGACAGTTGAATGAAGTGGCTACAACACGGAAAATTGACGTAGTGTGTCAATTTGATAAACAATAAATTTTCCTAGACTGCAAAACATGGTGAAATCATTTTAAATGTCTATAACTTTTCAATAAACTCTACAAAAAGAGTGTTTTGCCGAAACCAGGGATTGAACCAGGGACCTTTAGATCTTCAGTCTAACGCTCTCCCAACTGAGCTATTTCGGCTGTGAAGACAACACTAAAATTATCGATCCATAATTAATAATATTTATGAAAACTATTAATACGAAGCCATAGTTATTTTTCTCTATCTATTTGCATTAAAATTGATAAGCTATCAGTGAAGTGATAATGACATAATTAAGTATACATATTTCCAGGCAAAAGTATATCTCAATATTTTAATTTTATCATTTGTAAGCAGGCACTCATATTTTGTGTATTTATACAATAAAAACATACCAGCTGCCTCTTTATGAGGTATTCCATGGAGCACACCCAAACGAAGCACACCCAGACGAAGCACACCTAAAGTATTCCACTTAGCACACCCGTAGGTGGGCTTCAAATAAAAATTTAAAATAATTAATTTCCTATTCCACGAAGCACACCTACGAATATCACTCGCATAGTGCGGGGACTAAGAAATAAAAATGTCGATAGGAGAAAATATTTATTATTTAAAAGACTAACTTAAATATCTAACATCTTTCAGTTTCATTATAATAATGTGATACAATACTTGTCATTTTCATAGTGTTCATATATAAATCCCATAGATAAGACGTATACACGATGGGCTAATAGTCAACGCGTGCGCCCGCCACTGAATTCCCGAGCCAACCCGAATTTAGCCGAGCGTTTCCGGAACTTGTTTACATGCTTAGTTCTCATTACACTATCGCGACGTCACGGGCTGAGTGTATGCAATTGTGCGCCGGTCTTGTTATTATTATTTTTTCTGTTTTTCGTGCAATTTATTCAAACAAAATAATGGAGCCGATGGCAGGTCCAAGTAGTAGAAATTTTAACCCATCTATTAATTATGTATAGATCTCTATAGAAAACTATATTTACAATGTTTTTGATATTTGTCAATTTTTTTATTGTAATTATGAAAGAATCTGTGATTGTTTATATTAAAGTAGAGTATTTTTATTATCCACTCAACAGGTATAAGAAAACTTCAACATAGATCTCTATGGAAAACTATATTTACAATGTTTTTGATATTTGTCCAAGTTTTTATTGCATGATTATGAAACAATCTGTGATTTTATTAAGAACACAAAAAAGGAACATAATAGAAAAATAGTTAAAAAATAAAAAATAATAATTTTTTTGGAAAGATAATTATGAAACAATCTGTGATTTTAAATAGTAAGATTACAAAAATTACGAATATTGTGTCACATTATTATAATGAAACTGAATGATGTTAGAAATTTAAGTCTTCTAAATAATAAATATTTTCTCCTATCGACATTTTTATTTCTTAGTCCCCGCACTATGCGAGTGATATTCGTAGGTGTGCTTCGTGGAATAGGAAATTATTTATTTTAAATTTTTATTTGAAGCCCACCTACGGGTGTGCTAAGTGGAATACTTTAGGTGTGCTTCGTCTGGGTGTGCTTCGTTTGGGTGTGCTTCATGGAATACGTCCTCTTTATACGCCAAAATAAGCAATTTACATTAAGCGTACATATTTCACAAGAATACAGATGTTTCTCAAAGTATTTCTGAAGAAATTGTGTTTCAATTAAAACAGGTTATAGGTACTATCAACCACACTTTCATGTTAACAATTTGACAATGACAGTGTCTTCATTTAGAAGCAGTCATCATCCGCCCAGCCTTTCTCAACTATTTTGGGGTCGGCTTCTATTCTTACCGAATGCAGCTGAACACCAGTATTTTACATGGAGCACCTGCCTATCTGACCTCCACAACCCAGTTCCTGGGTAACATGATACCCGTTGGTCAGACATGTTGTCAGACTTTCGGGGTTTTGACTACCCGTAACGACTGTCAAAGGTCTACAAATGACAGCCGGTACCAACGGTTTAACGTGCTTTCCGAGGCACGGAGGCGAGACCCCTCCGACCCTCGGAAAGCATGCACGTTAAACCGTATGTAATGTAATATTTAATAGATGGTCACCCATCCACGGACCGACCTCGGCAAGCGTAGCTTAACCTTCGATCGCCCCATGCGGCTGTAATTATTTAGCCACGAGCATTTCGAAGCAGTAAGGTTGGTTTTCGTAGTTCAAGTATTACCACATACGTGCGACTGACCGTACCTACAAAATGTCTAGGACATGCCACAGATCATCTGCAAACAAGTAACATTTTAGTAGTTCAGAATATTTTGTACCGTTCTTTTATTTTATAAGCTATTTAGTACGGCAGCTGCCCGTTTTAGGGGTCTGGTATGTGGGAAATTTATCCAATAAAATGGACTTTCTTGCCTGTTGTTTTTCAAAGATTATACAGGGTGGCATCCTACATCGATACTTAAACTATTATCATGGATTTAGTACATGATTCTGAATCAAACCGCGTTGAAATTATTGGTCGGTTATTAAAAAAACGGGGTCTAGAATCATGTGTTGAATTCATGGTTACAGCTTGCGCGTCGAGGTCAAGACACTAGGCATTTGGGAACGCAGTGTCTATCATTTTGGGTAGTTCAATTTATAAAACTAATATCAATAAGGCCCTTTATACACATTCGTTTTTCTTGCCTTGAAAAACTACGGTTTATTAGCCGTGTGTAGGCACGGTTCAGTGTTGTGTGGATCACTATGGAAGCTTGTTGGCGGACGCGGTTTATACGCCGTACCGTTAAGAAACCGTGCCGTGTATAAAGGTCCTTATGGACTTTATGTTCAAACATAATTAAGTGATAAAAATACAAATAAAGATAGACATCTGTAAATTAACTTGCATGTGAAAGGTATAACATTGCCTTCTGAATTGACACCATAAAATCGGACCGTAAAAATAAAACCTTAAAAGTATGGAACGCTTTATGTTGGTATTATAAATTATAATAAGTAGATACCACTGTACACGATAAATAAATAAGAACCAAAGTGTCAGAAATTGCAATAATCTGCGAATTTTGTTCCAGAGAAAGCTCAGACCGATTCCAACGTAGCGACATTGCACTAACAGTAGGAATGGCTTTCATTTTGACACTTCAGCAACATTCATTGCGTTATTTACGTTGTTGAACAGACAAATTTTTCGAACTTATGAAGGATTAGCAATATCCTTCAAAATTATTCAGATTGTAATTGAAAGTGCGCAATTAGGGTGCTGGTCACCCATACCTACTTATCTACCAACGACGAAGAGTACCATCGACACGAAAAGAAGATGTTTATGGTCAATACATATCTAACACATAAGTTGAGAATGACGGGGGTTTCGTTCATTCCGTGTTCTCGATCACTAGAAGCCATCATCTTCATCATCCCCTTCTACCTAACCTGCTTTAAATTCATGGTCTGTTCTGTAAAAATCTCACCGTGAAGACATAGGTGAAGTGAGCTGCTATTTCACCTGATGCTAGAGATTGGCACTATTAAATTGACTGTTCACTTCCCCTAAGTTTTCACGATGAGATTTTTACAGAATAGACTAGCACCTTAATTGCGTAACATACTATCAATCACAATGTGAATAATTTTGAAGCCTATTGCTAATCCATAGCTTCACATGTTCGAAAAATTTGTCTGCTCAGCAACGTAAATAACGCAATGAATGTTGTTAAACTGTCAAAATGAAAGCCATTCCTACTGTTAGTGTGTTACGCAATTACCCCGCTGCATGAATTTTTGGCACCTCGAGATGGCTGTGTTACAAAACAGACCGGCTGGTTTCAAGTAATTTGGAATAGTGTTAGTTACAGTGTGGCGAATGCAACGCTCCACATTTGGTTTCTGTTGGCAACACCAACAGAATGGTCTAAAGTTAAGATTGTCAAGACATGTAACTGACAGGTCCAAGTTTTTCCCACCAATTGTTACTGTCATCTATGGTTTATGAGATTTGAAATTGTTTCTTTTGGGACTGATAATTCTCCTGTGTTGTGAGTCGTGTGTTGTATACTCGTAATCATAAGAGATAAAGTAATGCATTAAATTGTACGAAGTACGAGCCGGTGTTTGCTTATTATGCGTCAACGGGTACAGTGATTAGACATTTAGATTGTGAAGATGACAGCTATTTCGATTAAATGAATCGTTAATAAAAGGGCATAAGTATGATAACTTCCGACTTACACTCAAACACTATAATCCCTACATAACTTTAAGTGGCTCCATGGCGGTAAATCGTATATTTAATTTAGATACGAACATCCTGTTCATAAGTTCCAATCAGATTATTAAAGTATTTAATGAAGTCCGTGAACCGTTAGATGCAATTAGGAGCAAGTTGGAGGTACGGGAAATATACTCGTATAAGACATCCTGCCTAAGGCAGCTGCCCACCGCCTATGAGGGAGCGACTAGCTCTCAACGATTCTCTCACTCAAGAAATGTAGAAAAGCTTCCCGTGTAAGTAAAAGAAATACATACAGCGTCTATCAGAAATGTCTGGTCATATTTTTATTTGTAAATAATTACCAAAGTTTTTTTTGTAATATTATTATTTTGTTTGCAATTTATATATATATTTTTTTTTTAATTTTTATAACATTTTATAATTTGACAATTTTATATTGTCATTTTATTTTTTATAGGAATTTGTTTTTTTTTTAATTTTTCGACCATTTTAATTATATTTTTTTAATAAGTTGAATATTTAAATTTAATTAATAACAACTTTATTTTGGGTTTATATCTGTTTAGAATATAAAATAGTTTATAATTTAAATGTATGACTGTAAAACTATGGACTAGAATTATGTCTGAAATAAATAAATAATAATAATTATTATTATTAAGGGAGTAGTACAGAACATCAAACTGAACAATTTTCTCTATAGGAGCAACATCGTTATATATACATTTGGATCGAGTAGGTATTGAAGTTTTGTACGGGACAGCTTATTATGGAGAAATTTATTCAGTTTGATGGTCTGTATCATACCCTTAGAAATTACCATACATTTCTGATTCACTCTGTAATCTGTATATTATACTTGATCGCTGACTATTCACACCGCCGCGCCGGCGAGCACTCTTTCGTTGCAGCGACAAGAGCTATTAAAGAGAGTACTCGCTCGGCGGGCAGAACACTCGCTGACAGACTCAACGCTTAGTAAATACGCACAACAGCGAGTAATCGCCCGTCGCCGTCGCGCCCCCGCTGCTGATTGCTCGCCAACCCTTTTTTAGTTGCTACCTCTACTCGCTCCTCGCTAATCGCTGTCAGTGGGACAGCTGCCTACAAGTCACAAGTAGGTTGTAGTTACAGAAATGTTTCAATGATTGATATGTATAGGCGCGGATACAGGAGGTGGGGGGCAACGGGCGGAGTTGCCTTCCTCTAGACTTCGACCAAACTGAGTCTAAAACTCTAAATTGGACATAAACATAGTGTTACCATTAATGAGCACACCTAGTCCTTTAACTTCTTTTTGTATTTTTTATAGTTTTCTCGTACACCTTACGTCTTTATAATAATCGTCGTCCATCTTATCTGTCTTCCCTCCCTTTCGCAGTGTTCTCTTAGCGATCTTCTAACATCCCTCATATCTTGTGTGTTGCCACTTTATTATTCATTTCCACATAGGTATTACTAAGATATATATGTTGTAGTAATTCCTCGAAAAGAGCGAGCATATTGTTAAGTTTACAGAAAATAGGTGCTAATGTTTATTTATTTAATGGGCCTTTTATGGCCCCTCGTTTCCCAACCTCCCAGAAAGAAACATTTGACCCCCCCCCCCCCCCCCTTGAGCGAAAACCTAGATCCGCGCCTGGATATGTATGAGAGAATTGTTGGTGAAATATTGATTTATTGTGGTGCTTTATTGGTGCAGACAATGTTTTTTATAATTGCTGAGATTTGATTTCAGATTTGACTTGCTAAATGTGTTCATCCAGCCATTCAACATATTTTGCCAGTAAAATCTTAACTGCTGAATCGAATGTGCCAACCCCAAAGAGACTGTAACCTCCGAATTTGTTTCGGCTTTTCTTCTCAGAGTAGTCAGATAGGAAATGCCGACCTCATCTAGTTTAAAAAATATGATTGACGTGTAAAAGTTATGGTTTTTTTTTTTCTTCAAACTAACGGATGCTGAGCTTTGAGTTGGAGTTAGAAGTGTCCCCAGGTTGGGCAAAGAGTTATTGAGAGTTTTCACTAACTAGGCACAAAGCTAGACTCCGGGCAGTTACTGAGAAAATGTTGATGGAAAATCCCACCACTGAACCTTGGCCCTAAATGGGAATCGAACCCAGGACCTTATGCTCTGAAGTAGCGCTTGCTACCGCTACACCAACCAGGCAGATTGAGTAATTTGTGTAGGATAACTTTTCTTTCTGTCTAAACTACGTCCGCAATTTAGTTTCCAAACATGGAAAAAAATACCAGATTTTGGTACATTAACTTAAATACCTTCAAATAAAGTGAAGGTTGTGCAGAACTTTAACATTTCTGATGACTTTTTCAATAGCTATTCTAAAAACATCTTAATTTACGCAAGTTGAATTATCCTCAGATGACGTTTATCGTCTGACAGCTGTCAGTGCTTGTGCTATCAAGCGCCATCTTGGATTTACACGCGCCATAGAATTCAATGACGACTAGAAGTCGTATCTAATCGTCAATATAACAGTCACATCCTTGTTCTAATAGCTAATAGTCGCGAAAAACTACTTTGTACGACCGCCATCGGTGCACAGAAATATATTGATAGTATTTATTTCAACAAACTCATAGTACTTAATAAGAGGCTGTGGGATTACTGGGCAAAAAAATATGCAGAAGGTTTATTCGTATCATTCGAGAGAGTATTTTGGGGTTAAGTAGTTTGGCACTGGGATAAGACCATGCGAATCAAATTGACATAACAATGTTCTCAGCATTCAATTTAGCCGGGAATTTGATTCGTACGCACGCCGCACTTACACAAATATACTCTACCAAGAAAATTCGGGTCCACTCTTGTCTTTTATACGCTTTCAATAGAGAAAAGTACCATAGTAGTAGTAGAATAAAACCATTAAATTGATCTCTCCATTATAGGAGGTACAGTTATTTAGGATGGTGGCAAAAGGTGAACAAGAAGTCACGTGAAAAGGTTTGGTTTATAAGAATAAAAATTTAGGTAAGTTATGACTTTGCAGCGGACATTTTGGTACCAAAGACAATCACAGGACGTTTGTGGGCTGTACATTTTATTGGCCTGCTGTCTGTTATCTATACTGTGTCGTCAACCTCGCGCCGCGGCGCCGGCGGCGCACCGTATAATTTAAGGCGCAGCACTCAGCTGACATGTGTTTCCTATCGATAATTTAGTAGCCTGTCAATAATAATAAACCACGCTTAATTATCTTACGTGTCCACGTAATAGCAGTGCATTTAAGGGGAATACAGTGAAATACGGTTTATTTCCGTTCCGCTGGGATTTTGTGGGAATAATTTTTAGGTATTTCTACAGTTGATTTAATTCCCTTTATTATCATTACATCAAATATGATAGTTTACGCTCAACATTATGAGACATAAGTGACAAAAAAAAATTGAGCTCTGTCTTACGATTGTTTTATCATGATACTATTTTATTTTTATGAAATATTTTAGAATAAGTATTTCTTTGAAAAATTAGCAATACATTAAAAAAATAAACTGGGCTTGTAATATGTACCAATCCGCCTAACTGTGCGACAAAAAACTGAGCATTTTACGGTGACAGCACCTTAAAGATATAGGCAAAATCAAAAGGCATCTTTATCTACCTATACAAATTAAAGTCGCTTTTTGTGTCTGTCGGTGTGTGACCGCGTTGTTCTCCTAAACTACGATGCGGTTTTCACCATTATTTCGACAATTTATACCTTTTTTTTTTCGACGTATACGTATTTTAAACTTCGAAATCTTGATGTTTTCTCAAGTCGCAAGAACCGTGCGAAGCAGGGTCAGGTCGTTCGCTAATTTATTTATAATGGATTGAGAACAATTGCTTTTTGGACGACAAAATAACATAGACGGCCCATTACGAGCTTATCAAAACAAAACTTCATGACTAACAATCTAATTCCGAAATTTTTTAAAGAACGTCCTATAGGAAATTTAAGCTGACTGCATAGTTATTAGAAAAATGTTATTATTGTATAAAAGACTTTTTACATGATAAATATATATAACAATAACAAATGTATTGCAGATGACTTAATATAGTACGAGAATATTTACGAGAATATATTAATATTTATATTAGAACAGAATGACATTATTACCTAGTTGTTAATTTATGTTATGAAAATTGTATCTTAAGTTTTTATGACAGCATGCCGTAAGGTAGAATGTAGCGGAAACTCTTAGTGATGTACCATCTTATACCGGTACCTACATTGTTGACAAATAAATGAATCTAATCTAATCTAATCTAAACACACAATCGACGCTAACCGCAATCCACATTCAGGAAAACTGCAATACAACCAAAAAAGAAACATGAAAACAAAATGGGCGCCACATAGCGAAATGGCTATTACAGAGCAACACACATGTCATCATGCTATTATGCTACAACACGGAATACTGCCATTAAAAACGAAAGGAAAGTCGGAACAGTGAGTGATCGATGCATGTTACTAATAAATATGATTTATTTGTTGTGCATTGTTGCAAACAGATACAAAAAGGAAAGGTGGACTCTTTACATGCTTTTTCTGGATTGAGTAGTTGCATTATCCATTTCCTATACTTAATGATAAATGACTAATGATTTAATTTCTGTAAGTAGGTTTGTACAGCACTTTTACACGTCTATCATAATATGTTTTAAGAACTAGTTGAGGTCGGCGTGTCCTATCCGACTACTCTGAGCAGAAAGGCCGAAACAAACTCAGAGGTCACAGTCTCTTTTAAAGTCCAGACATAATCTTGGTCAGTTCATGAGAGAATCACCTAGATTGATGTCTGATATAAATGGTGTTTTGAAGATAGAACCACTCGGATTTGAGTGAGCCTGTCCAGGTTTGGTTCTCCACCTACCTATGGAATTTACCTATGAAACTTACCTGCCAGATTATTTAATAAAAAGTCTATGCCAGTTTTTATTTTAAATGTCTATCTCGGCATGGAGACCAGACTTTAACATGATTCAAGGTACCTATTTGTAAAAGGTTTGTAGCGGCATCTACAATCGCCACATGCGAGCTACACGTCATAATGACGTCACGCAAAATCCTGCATCGCGCAAGCAGAGTTTACCGCGCAACTAGCATATATACAGCATCCCGACATCAATCGTCCGGCAGTTGCCCACCAGACACAACACCCGTCTGGTCGGAGGATCCTCCCTTTTTCATAGAGTATGAGTGAGCTTTACACCCTGTCCCTCATACCTCTATAGGTTTTTACTATCATCATTCTCTTACCCTTACCCCAATTAATTTGTGTTCGGCGCACCATATCTTTTCCTTCCATGCTTCTCTATTAGTCGTCTTCTCGGTAGTCATCCCCTTTCTAGCCATATCATTTTACACACAGTGGATCCATCGTTTCCTTGGTCTTCCCCTACTCAAAACTTTCCTCACGACATTTTCCTCATTTTTCCGCATCACATGCCCATACCATTTTTTTTTTTTTTTTTTTTTTTGGGTTGGAAATCATCAAATGACCTCTCCCGCTCTGGGCGGAGCGGAAGGGCGTGTCAGACTCTTACTGACTAAAACCCACCCGTGTTCCTTCAGTTGCCTGTGCGCCAGGGCCACGGTAACTCTTTCGAACAATCCGCGACCCCGGCAGGCATCGGTCCTATCGGACCCCGTCAATGGTGCTGACATCTCTTTGAGGCGCGCGTGGAACACGACGCGCCGTCGACCCGGGCCTGGTCCTTACCGGACGGCGAGCTGCCCATTGCTCGCCGTCCGCAAGCCCGCGCCTACGGTGGCCGGGAGTCGGCAATCGACTCCCGACGCCCAGGGTGTCTCCTCCTCCTGCGGCGGCTAGGGGCGCGAGGGCGTAGAGATTGCCTCTCCCTCTCGCGCTCCGCCTCCTCCTTCGCGAGCATTACTGCCCATACCATGACAACCGATTTCGACACAACTTTTAAGACCCCATTGCCACTTTCAGACTTCCTCTTCTGTACTCTTATTATATCCATTCACGTAACAGCATACATCCCTCTTAGCATTAAAATGTGTTTACTATAATTTCTCAAATTCTATATTTTTTTCATATTCGTGCTTAGTATCCAAGACCATACGTTTGCGTTACAAAGTCATAGCATTAACTTGGTCCAGAGCCATTAACATCGAATATCTCGATTTAACATGTTGTTATATCAATATTTACGATGGCAAATAAAAATCACACTTTAAACATTGCGTCTGGTTGTCTCGTAAAATATTGGCAGGATATATTAAACATTTTATTGCTGGATCGCTTTAGATGTTCGTGCCTTATATATATTCCTTCATCATCGTCATTTGTTAATGAATTCGTAACTTACAAGTACCTATGCCAGAGGATAAGTTCTTCTCCATACGAAACTATCTTTTGGAAAGGGTGTAATTCGATTTTCTTGTAAATTTTGACGTTTAAAAGTGCCTTTTAATAAAAGATTTGACTTTGATACTAACACCCGGTTCTTGAATTGAGAATTAAACGTTGAGAACTTGTCAAACACCGTAGCATCATTTAAGGTAGGTCCTTAAAAGTAGCCCACGAAATCCAAAATGTATTTCTTTTTTTGCAAAGAAATTTAGAATTTCCCTAGCTTGACTTTACGGTGTTAAAAATCGCTCTCTGTGACAAATACACCAACTAACTTTCATCAATAAACTTTCAGTGACGTCATTTAACGGTAAATTGTGGACGCGATGTGGCGGCTAGCGCAGGAAACTGTAGCTTTAGACGAGTGGAACGTAGCAACAACATAAGAATAAAAAAAAGGATGTTTTTCGAGAGTAGTCTTCGCCTTAAATCCGGAAACAAAGTAGCAGAAAACTCGAAATTACACTGGTCTAAATACTAATAGTCGTGTTTGGATATAACAAGAATTATTTGACATTAAGTGTTTACTTATGGAAATTTTGTCCAAATTAATACTTTGAATGAATATTGTGCTAGCAAAATCTATTACATGAAACCTAACACGAGTTAAATTATTTTCGGTATTATTATATTTAACAAACAATAAACTAGTACAACCGAATGATTATGAACGAAATTCTTGGTTTGGAAAATTATACAGGATGGCAGGAACATCGACGCGCATACTGTAACCATGATTTCAGCACATGATTCTAGACCCCCTAGAGTCGAAATTTTTCGTCGGTTACCAAAAAACATACTGCTTTTTCATAGAAAAGTGCAATACCTACGCGGCCAAAATGTATGGAACAATACATTTTTTTTTTTAATTAACCGACGTTACATGTCAACGCATTTAAATAACGAACTGAATCCATGGTAACAGGTTGCGCGTCGATGTCTCTGCCACCTTGTATAGATTCGTCAATGAAACGTATATGTGAGCAAACGCCGTGATCAATGTTAGTTCCTTCTCTGTACAACAAAAAACTTTTGCCCTACAACAGGATAAAAAAAACCTGTGCAGTCGGGGGACCCCCGTCAGGTACGAAGTTCCTTACGCGATACTCGCTAAACGACACGGGTAATGAAAAAAAAATCCGCGGCCTCCATCTTGGATTTACATTTTGTCCTCACTGTTAACTTTAGTACCCTCGAAAGCCATAAAAACGACACCCATGATGAAAAATTCAAAAATGTTCGCCGCCGCCATCTTGGATTTTCATTTTGATCAAATTCATACTTTATTTCTTCTTTTTTCTTTCTCTCTTTTGAATGTTTTTGTCACTTTTTTTGTACCATTTAACTCCTACCGCATGCCGGTTAAAGGACTTCGGTTCAATATCAGGCTGTTTGATATGATTTCTTCCATTCAACTCCTATCGCATGCAGTTACAGAACTTCGGTTCAATATCAAGCTATTCATATTAAACTTCTCGGGTAGTGCCAATGAATTTATCTCGACAGTGCATCACTGCAAAATAAGTACTTATATTTGTAACCACATCTGATACTACTGGTAGCCGACCAGCCCGAGGTGTAAAGGTACAAAGACAGATTTCTTCAGACCTTATAGCCTACAGCTAAATACATGCAGGTGTCGATAACTAGATCAATTATGTTCAAGCCATTAATATAAGTGGTACAAACAGCTGTGCGACATGTATTGTTAATTTTGCTGTCAGTGGTTAAGTCATTTAAGAGCGAGATGAATTTGTCGTCGCTCCTGGGTTATTTGTCGGTGTTGGGCAAACTTTGACATCTGACAAATAGCATACGGGTGCTGGCCATGAAGTACGAATATATTTGGCAGTGTTGGGTCCCGGTCAACACCTGATCAACAAATGGAGCTTTTAAAACCATTTCAGAAGTATTTTTCTTATAACAAGTTTTGCGTTTTCACAGCTTTTTAAAACCAAGTGAATAAGCGGCTTGTAACTATTCAGAAAAGCCATGTTAAAATTAGTTTAAGTGGCAACCGAAAATTTGTTATACTGATATGATCACACTGTCACAGAATTTAAATATTTTTGCCAGAAAATATTCACCGAGTCTGCTGCTGGATTGTATGTAGATGTACCCTAAATCGTGGTACTCCTAGGAAAGTATAGTTGATGCCGTCTACATCTCCTGTACTTATTCCTTCATTATGTAATGTAATATAATGTTAAGGCTAATTTTAGCTCAGCGTTGTCCTATTCCAATGTCTAAAAAATAAAAATTCTATCCAAAAGAGGTCGAAACCAGTGAATAGAACGTTCTGTTCTAGACAGGACAATCGTTACTCATTGAATAGCTATGGTCTCAGTAATTACTGGCAACATCGCAATAAATCACTAATTAGAGGTGATTATTCGCTTATTTTCTTAATTGCGATCCCATTGATTCATACCGTACTGTTGGTCATGCGGATTCTCCTTGGGTTTAACTGTTTTAATTTATATTATTTAGGTCGGTGTGGCATTGGTTTTATTTTTTAATTTTTTTTTTCGAATCCATAACTATAATATTTTTGGTCTCCTAAAATCTACTGTTACATCATTTTAATGATAGCTGTTTGTCAGAAATAATTTGTAAGAAAATATGAATCTGTGTATCAGTGCTGTGCCAATATACAGGGACGCAGGCGTTCATTAATTCACTAAAAGCGAAAAATATCGCATGCAATGGGATATTACTACTGAAGGCTGCGAGTGTCGACATCAGGATGAGCTGCTTTTCATACCGACAACTGCACGTCACTTGCGCCCGTGTCATCAGTTCTCACTCTATATTTTGGCTGCTGAGACCAAAACTATAAACGTAGTCAGCTAAAGGAAAGTTTTATAAAAATGTAGCTGTTTTTTTTTGTAAATTGTGGTGTTTTACGACTTCCACGCGACCGAAGTTTCGGACTGAAGCTAATCTGTACTAATGTTGAAGTTGTTTTGTCATTCGGGTATATTTTGACAATAAGCTGAAAATTTCGTTCCAATTGAATTTTGACTTTGACTTAAACTGTTCACAGTTCCACGAACCACATAATAGTCTATGGTAAAATAAAATAGTTAACAATTTCAAAAATGCTCCCTGAAAAGTTTTAAGACGTGTATTTAGAACTCGTAATTTGACCTTAAGATAATCATATTAATCAATCAGATTTAAATAAGAAAGGATTAGGTCGTAGGCGCTTGCTAGTTAGTTTAACAAATAATAAATCCCTGTTAACCAATAGACCATGTATCTTGAGGAGTGAAATAGAATCCCTTGGCTACAATTGATATCAGAAATGTAGCTTAAAGGCTCCTACAAACAGGCGCGACACGCGGCACGAATCGCGTGCGACACAAAGGCACCGCTCGTCGGGTGACGAGCGGCGCCTTTGTGTCGCGCTGTCGCGTCGCGCCTGTCTGTGGGAGCCTTAAAATTGTAATAGAAACACGTATAAAACATCAAAGACACCGTACCGCTCATCTGCGCCTACACACGAAACAAAAGATCTTTTTATTTAACCCAATTAAATAGTCAATCGACTCATCCGACGGTGGACCGCAAAAGATGAAAGATGCATACAATTTGAGCGGCTACAACAAATCTAGTTATGCTGCTCCGGGTAATTTGCGCCGTGCAGTAGTTCACTAGACGTGACGACCTCTCAATCAAGTGTTACAGGCTGTTTTAAACATACCTATCCTTTTATTCTTATCATTATACCTACTTATCCTTTTTTTAATTTTGTTTTTTGTTACCCTAATTTTTATTTATTTATACTTTTAGAATGTTTTCTTATCCAGTTTTCATGCAAAAAAAATCGTGTCCTTTTTTATATTTTTCTACTTATAATTTGTTTATTATTCTTATCCTTTTTTTATCATTTGCGCCGTGCATTAGTTCACTAGACGTGACGACCTCTCAATCAAGTGTTACAGGCTGTTTTAAATATACCCATCCTCATTTTTGCCTTTTTATGCCCAGTTAGCCCAAAGAGCAGAGATAGCCCGGACTTACGAGTCGTAGATCGTAGGCTCGAACACAGGCAAGCACTTTATAACACCAGCCTATTATTCTCCCACTATAGGGCAAATGCCTCTCATACAGAGAAGGCTCAATTGATCACACGCATTGATTACCATTGCTCTCGAAATGGTGAAGGAAACCGACATGTCATGTCGGTTGGATGAGGATGTCGACAATCCTGAGGAAACCGACTCGTCTTAGAACCATACATGCTATAAGCGACATGTCACATCCATAAACCAACACTAGGCCCGCGTGGTGGATTATGGCCCACTTCCTCTCACAGAGAACAGGCCTGTGTCCTAGGTCCTAGCAGTGGGAACAGTATAGGCTGATTATGCTGATGCTGAACTTGACATCATCATTGATTATGTGTAAACTTTATTTCAATAAGATCTTTCAAAGACCCTTTTGAAAAGTCAAGATTAAAAACAAATTCCACCACAAGATTAACTTGATGATTTATGTGACATTAATTATGCGTAACATACATTTGCCTGATGTTTATGCAAAAATAATAACTGCAACATGCTGTAGACATCCCAGTGTGCTGCCCGGTAAGTATGTCAAAAAATATCGATTTATCGATGGATCTATATTTTCATTCGAAAAATCGATATTTTTTGGAGATATTTAATATTTCGGTGTATCGATGTTAAAATATACGTATCAAAAACGATAGGTATATTTTACTCCCATAAAAAAATCTATTCAGATGCATAAAAATAGAGCACGCATACCGCACGCGTTGTACCTCCAACTTGTCTTTCACAGTTGAGTGGACTTGTACGAGTCGGTAAAAACTGCAACATTTTTAATTTTTTTTGCCTTTATACCAATATTTCTTTTTGGAATCCGTGAAATCAAATCAAATCAAAATATTTTATTTCACATAAACCTACATGGGCACTTATGAAACGTCTGAAGCTAGGTGCACGGTTCCAATTGGTTGTTTCCTATGGAGAAGAGGCGGGAAGAAACTCCACGGTTACTCTTTTAAAAATAAGGGGCTTTTTCAATGTTTTCAAATTAAAGTTTTAATAGATATGGGAGGACAGTGTAGGCCTGTCAACAAGTAACAAGTACTCAACAAAATAGAGAAAGGTCTACAAATCTGGAGTCTACAAGTTAGGCCTACAACGTCCACACATTCACAAAATATAGAAGAATCTTTGTACAAGATAAATAAAATTATAAAAATACAAATAAAAGTGATATTAAAAAAAAAACAAAAAAAAAATAACAACAACAAAATTACGCCTGTGTTCCCCGAATGGTGAGCCAGAGGTGCATCTGCAGGCTGCAGTACATTTCGCCAGTTATGTTTAAGTCCCATGTAATAGGGCACAAATCCAGACGACCGGCTACTACTGAGTAATTCCAGATGGCAAATCCAATAACACTATTTTAAAAAGGTCCATACAGTATATATCGATACTTTTATACACTTCCGACATCCCTACTGCCCGGCAAGTTTTTGTGGCTACAGTGCTGCCCTGCCCTAACTTGAAGCACGTTGCTCCGCACTTGACCAGTGTTTATATAAATAAACATCTTTTTTGTCCACGCCGCGCCGGTTTGAACACTGTGCGACTTGATCTAGATACGTAACCCTTTGTTCTGTTTTTATTTTGTAGTGGTTATTGGTAACGGGATTTGTACAGTCGCCAAAACATCAAGTTACCACAAACTGACAGATTTTCTCAATCGATTTTGAACTGAACTTTTAACATTTTAAGGTTTAAAATCGTTTGGAGTAATTTGACAGTTGCGTTTAGCTTGACCTGCTGGAGATTGTACTGTTGTAGGTTTATTTTTGAATAGTATAGTAAGGTAAGTAAAATAAGGTGGTTATAAAAAATAAAAATAAATATTTAGCCGACACTGTTCCACTGTCTGACGATACTTTTTATTTGTGATTTTTTGTCCACAAGCTAGTTGTAGGTAACACAGCAAATAACTATTTTCAAACAGAAATGAGGTATTAACAGATGAGCAATTTCAGAGCATTCACTGGTTTTACACAATATTTTTGATGACTTATTGATCGAATTCAAAATGAATCGAAAACGAACGAATTCGATTTTTTTTTATTTTAATAATTTTAAATACCCAACTCGACCCTTTCACAATGAGGTAAAATTTCGATTTTTGGCATCGGAGACAAAAATAATAAAAACAAACTTCGCTGACACTAAATCTTTATCGGTCGTTGTCAATAAATGTGGTTTTTTTTTGTACCCTGTTTACCTGTATCAAGGTTTTAGGAAAACATAACAAGAACAACTTGTTATTTAAAAAATATATATTATTTTTTACAAGAACCTGTGCCTTGTTGACCGAAGGTCTTATAAAATTTTTGGAAACAATTCTCTTTAGATATTTAAGCAGTCATATATTGAATTTTAATGACGTCAGTTTCCTTAATAGATTCCTGTTGAAAATAATCGACTGGCACCCTAATTGCCTAACACACTATCTATCATAATCTGAATCATTTTGAAGCCTATTTAGCAATAAGCTTCAAAATTATTCAGATTGTGATAGAAAAAATTGTCTGCTCAACAACGTAAATAACGCAATGAATGTTGTTGAACTGTTAAAATGAAAGCCATTCCTACTGTTAGTGTGTTACGCAATTACCCCGCAAATGTCGTCACACATACAACCTCCCTAATTCTATGTTTCAGTGCAACAAAAAATCGATAGGTACTGAAAATCATTGAGCAAAGCTCTATAATCTAGGGCTAAACCTTTTCAGACTATTTTAGTGTTTTAATTATAATCGTTGAGCTCCTTAAGTTCTGAGTTTAGCTGCTCGATTACTGACAAATGCGTGCACTGACTGCTCGGGTCCACTCAATCTGTGTAGTTTTTCCTCAAAAGACCATTTCAGACACCAATCTACATGGTCTTCACATGATCTGACCAAGATTATGTCTGGACTTCAAAAGAGAACAGTCTCTTTGGAAGTCCAGACATAATCTTGGAAAGAAAGTTCGAAACAAACTCAGAGGTCACAGGACCTCTGATTTTGTCTTGACCTTTCTTCTCAGAGTAGTCAGATGGAAACGCCGACCTCATCTTGTTTTTAAAATATGATTGCGTGTAAAAGTGTTTGTACAAACCTACTTACAGAAATAATATTATTTGTCATTTATTCTACTTAATACTTTTATCTCCTCAATACTTCAACACACATATCTAGGTGTTTTATTACATAAAAATTACCAAATATAACTATTGCGTTGGTGCATAATTAAAATGACTACGTACATAATAATGATAATCAACGTGTCTATATTTGTGTGTTAAAAATAAACTCGGAGACACTATCTGTGGCCCAAATCAGCTGTTATTCAAGGCCTAACTATTTATGCAAAGTTAATTGCAATAGTTTTAAGTTTATTAATAATAAATAGTTTGTAATTACTCTTTAAAGGCGCGTCGCCTTGTCTCATCGCGCCTGTCTGCGGGAACCTTTAGACTCCTTCAAACATGTGCGACACGCGACGCGAATCGCGCACAACACGACACGCGGTTCCTCTGTGTAGCGTGTAAAGGTTCCCACAAACAGGCGCGACGCGACAGCGCTACACAAAGGCGCCGCTCGTCGCGCGACACGCGGTGTCTTTGTGTCGGGCGTCGCGTCGCGCCAGTGTGTACGAGCCTTAAGTCGCGTCGTGTGTTGAAGGAGACTTTAATGAGCTGCATCAACACATTAGTAATAGCATTATATTAATAAAACAATAAACAATAAACAAACAATAATAAAACAATAATTATTAGTGAGATAGGAATCAAAACCCTTACCGTGAAGTTAACTTCTATTGTCACCAGACAGATCAAACTAGTTTTTCTTTTATTTTATTTTTTTCCAAAATAATGACTTACCTCGACACACTGGGTACTGCTTCACGGGGACATTTTCAGTCGCTCTATCAAGAGTAATCTGAGGACAAGAGAAAATTCCTATTAGTTTTATGTTACCTCATAATCAGCCTACAATGTTCCCACTTCTGGGACACAGGCCTCCTTTCTGTGAGAGGGAGTGGGCCGTAATCCACCACCCTGGCCCAGTGCGGGTTGGCAGATGTCACAATATGTCGTCGAATTTTGGTTCTAGGACATACCGCTTTCCTCACGATGTTATCCTTCACCGTTTTTGAGAGAAGTGGTGATTAAATAATTTACACAAAGTAAAACGCCTGTCTGGGTTCGAACCTACGACCTACAACTCGTAAGTCGCGGCCGTTACCACTGGGCCACCACTGCTCTAAACTACCTATTTGCAACCTCTACCGCCCTATTTACTATTCCTGATTAACACTAAAGTAAAGCCAAAGAGACGAGATAAAATACGTAACCACCCTGACCTTTACTGAGTAACATTACGATAGCGAGCGATTACTATCTCTGTCCTTATCTCTCGCACGCAATAATGACGTTATTTGGTCGACGACGGCTGTCGTGTGATTCGTGGTACAGGGCCGGCAGTCTCGACATTAGATAGCGACAAAAATCTGTCACTAAGTCGTATCGATGTCAAATTCCTTTAATAGATTTTCAACTTCATTTCCAAAGCATAAGGTTGAAAATCTGTTAAAGAAATTTGACATCGATACGACTTAGCGACAGATTTTTGTCGCTATTCATGTCGAGACTGCAGGGCCAGGGCCGGCAGTCTCGACATAGATACCGACAAAAATCGGTCGTTAAGTCTAATCGATGTCAAATTTCTTTAATAGATTTTCAACTTTATTTCCAAAACATAAGGTTGAAAAGGGCCAGGGCCAGGAAAGCGGTCGATATAGCAACTATCAACATTTGGTGCGCACTTTTTGAACAAGTTCATTCCTGTCTGGATTGCGTTCGAAGTGATAACAGACTAGCATATATGCAACATCCAATTAATGGTCGGGCAGTAGCCCACTAGACAAGACACCCGTCTGGTCGGAGGATCCTCACTTTTCTATGGAGGTATGAGTGAACTTTACACCCTGTTTCTCATATCTCTATAAACATTATATCGGTTCGGTTTGGCAAAAGAGAAGAGTATTTCCTAAAAGGCTAAACTTTGATTACAACGCTTGGCTAAAGCCAAAGCGCTAAATACTAGTGCTTTAGCGTGATAAGTTTAACTGAAAGTAATGTATATGCCATTATCACGGTACATGTCTACCTACGGACGGTACTTATTAACGATAGTGTTTGATTGATATACAGGTGGTTTAAAACGCAGCAATGCTCGACATAGTATGACAACTTCTAATCAATAACAAATCACCAACAATTAACAGCAACTGCCTTAATCACCAACTGTCTTAATCACCATTAATTTCAAAAACTAATGAACTAAATAAAGTTATTAAGTGCTAACTGATATTTTATCGATGTCTGTTATTTCGCGACCTGCATTTGCAAAGTAAATATAAATTTTTCCGTTCACCTGCCAAGACTAACGGAAACAGTGATAAATAATAGATTTTCCAATTAAATTGATATACTCAATGAGTTTAATTGAATTGAAAGATTTATTGGATTAATGTTTTTGTGATTACTAGGTATAAAATAGCGCGGGGCATAAAATAGGCGCCGCTGAAGTAGAGCTCGACTCAAAACATTACTTATATTAGTAGATATTTATTCGTTGATAAGAAAATCGAAGTGTATTTAGAGTCGGTAAGTCTAGTGAAAAGGGAAATATTTCGACGGAGTCGGTTACGTCCGGTACACGTCACGTCCGTTTATGGCCCTATTATATTCTTGAAGGTGCACTTTTTCTCTGATCTGGGGCTCTCTACTCTCTAAGCACCACATCCGTAGTTTCAGCTGACGTTACGGGAGTTTCCTACTCCGTATCTCCTACGGACATAAGATTAGTTTGGGGCCCGAACTAATTAATTTAATGACACTACGAAGTGACAGCTGTCACTACTCTAGATGTGTTTATACCTGTTCGAAAAAGTTAATTAATCAGGTGTATGGTATATCCTCGTCGACGGACTTAGTGAGAAGCCCCCTGTCGCAATACAGCCGTTCTAGCTAAAGTACACTCAACGCTAGAAGTGCTTGTTTATAGAAAAAATCACGAAATAATATTGACTCGAGCATCTGTGTGGACCAGAAAAAGTTTATCCTGATAAGTCTGCTCACCTAGTATCATGCTTCACAAAATGTTAATTTGGTATGTGTGAGTTTTTACTTATCACAACTACTTCTAACGTTGCGTTGTTCTTCCAATAGGGGCATAAACGGACGTAACACGACTCCGTCAATATTTAATTGATCCTCTAAAAACTTTTTGATCTTCTAATGATGAAGTTTTATTTTAAATAAATGAGCGTCTTTTAACTTTCTGGCATTTTTACAAAGTTAGTCGTAGTAACTAAGTTACAGCCCCGCTTAATGAGTTAGGTCAGGTTACAATTGCGACTCACCACGTGCGACCAGAGCGAGCAAAGCGAGCTAAGTGAGCGGAGCCCTGGTAGAGGCCGGCGAGCACTATATCTAATTGGTCGCAGCTGTTAGGCTAGGGCACATCACAAAAAGACGATCTAGTACATAAGAGTATCGATTAGTTGTTTTATGAAATCAAAATGGAAATTATTTCGGGATTAATTAGATTCATTCCTAGTGAAAACCAGCCATCTTTTTCAACGTCAGAATTAAGGCTCGTCCACACTGGCGCGACGCGACGCCCGACACAAAAGTAACGCGTGTCGCGCGACGAGCGGCGCCTTTGTGTAGAGCTGTCGCTTCGCGCCTGTCTGTGGGAGCCTTTACGGTCTGCCTTAGTTTCTTCACACTAATCAAGCCTTCGGCTTCGGGTTTTCACAAACATTTACCTAAAGAATTTAAAAAGACCGATGACTTTGATGGTTACAACAAAAAAACTTAATTATTTCTAGGGAATTATCACCGTAAAATCTGAATAAAGATATCTTAGCTTTAAACGGTTTTCAAGATACGTAGAAGGTATATCTTTTTAGAATTTATAAAATGACTGCTCCAAGATGGTTGGTTACTTAACAATAACTTTACTTACATAGCAAAACGATTTTGCTCTATGGCCCTTTTATAGCTGTACAAGGATCTTTTGACGCGTGGTCAAAATCGGAACTAACGTTTTTCAATACATTTCACAAATCATTTTGCCCAAATGTTTACCAACAGCGCCACCCTGTCAACGTCAGTCGAGCGCCAAAAGATTGTTGCAGCAGTGTACTTATATTGAGTTGTATCCAACAAACAGGATACCTGTCCTAAAATCAGTTAACCAAAATTAGCAACGTGACCTAATTTTCAAAGATTTTCTTCTGAAATAAGTAACATAGGTACTAATAAAATGTTCTAATCTGAAACTGTCATACAAGTACGACATCTAATTTGAATCCTTTGGCAATATCCGCCAGCCTCCTCCAGCGATGTAAGGGCATAGCCTACATACTCCAGATCTAATCGTAGAGCTACCGACAGCACCAAAACTGTGCCTACAGTCATTTATTAATATTTTGTGAGTATTTTGTGAGGGTTGGTTTCTCTTCCTATATTCAGAGAGATACGCAAGTTGGCCTACAAAATTCCCTGTTCTGTCGAAGATTAATTTTGGAAGTTGGTATCTTATTGCAAAAAATGCAGGCAGCATTGTCCTTCTATTTGTTTTCATTTTATCAACAATCAAACGAGATCGTCGATCAATCGGCAAAACAATAACCGGTGGTATAACTATTCCTCTTTTTTAGTTTATTGTGATTCACATTTACAAATAAAGACGGCCCAATTGATGATTATTATTACCATGATATTAAAAGGAAAAAGAGCTTTAAATTGACATATTTAAATAAATAATTAAAAAAATATACATAACTTAAATAAGTTTTTACGACAATTTGTTTGCTACCACTATACCAACGCCAAAGTCTCGTGCAATGTAGAAATACCGCACTTTTTTCCGTCAGAATTAAACTAATTAATAAAGATTACGACATCTTACCGGTAAATAGGTCTCGGAGTCGTCAACGACACGCTCATTACTCGATTCTACTCGAATTTATATCGATTAAGGGTGTGGACACACAGCCCAACAATTTGGTCGATTTTAGTAAGTAGTACCAAAATAAGGAGAACAGTGGCCTTATTCGTAGTCTTAGACGTCTACTTACGTCAATTAGTCTGTAGTACTAGTTTATTATATTATTATGCTATAATACAAGTTTGTGAGTTTGTATGTAGATGGTAATCTTCGGGACTACGTATCTGTTTAAAAAAATCTTTCACTTGACACTTCACAAGTGCACGCAAAATAAGTCTGCTCGCGGCCGAAATCGGAAATAATCGTTTGCCGCCATGTTGACGTTAATATCAGGTGTCAAGAGAGTTTGCTGTGTTCCGTGTTTTCCAAAGTAAATAATCGCCATCATTATGCCGAAAGTGATTCAAAGTGCTGGCAGTGATATAGTCTTGAAGGACGAACACCGCACTTTAATAGAAATCTAAAGTATTGCCGGGTGCTATAGGATATGTATTATGTTAAAACATGCAGATAAAGTCGCGGGCAGCTATATGGAATAATTGTGTTTCACATCAAAGTCAGCAGGCGGCGCTTATTCAGTTTCAAAACAAATTGATGTTTACGTTAACACGATTGAATTAGTATAAAACTAGCACACGGCCCTCAGAATCAATGTCTTGCTGAATTTTTATATGCTATTTGCTTTTATGTGACAAGAGTTTTAACAGGTTTGAATTTGCCTACCTAGCCATTTTCAACCGACTTCAAAAAAAGGAAGAGGTTCTCAATTCGACTGTATTTTTTTCTGTTTCTATAATTTTTTGTTTAATTCCACAAACAAATTACAAAATGCAAATAAACAACAAGATTATCTGGTCTTTAAGAGTATTCTCATAAATTATTTACTAAGGGCTGATTTTTCAATCGCCAGATAACTTTTATCTGAAGAATAAAAATGGCGGTTTTACATATTTTCTATACAAAAACTGTCACACTATCATATTTATTCCTCAGATAAAACTTATCTGACGATTGAAAAATCAGCCCTAAATTGGCTAAACTTTGTAGGAGCGTTATCGATTAAACAGGGAAAGCCTGTGAGACGTTTTACGCGAATGTTAAATTTTGTTTAGTCGATAAGCTTTATTGATTTTTCTTTACGTAACCCACTCGCTTAGGGTTGAGATATTCATTATTTAGATTAGATTAGATTAAATTAAAAGTTGTAGAGTTTAAACTCTACAACTAAAAAAATCGCACCTTTTTAAAAAAATGCGATTTTCTTAATAATTTTGACGACTGCTACTACTGTGGCGCCACCGCGTGCGATATGTAACGTACAAAACACGCACAAGACGTTTCACATACTCGACTGCGGCTCCATACGGCCTACCCGATTTTCTACCATCTATAAACTAAACGAGTGTGCCCAAGCCCTTAAAATCGCTATCGAGTTTCATTCGATTGCGTAACTATGGTGGCGAGTTTTCGATTATAATCGGACCGTGTAAACGGTTTATGTTAGTATTAAATTACCCGGGATTTGTAATTAATATTATATTTTATTTGAATTAGAGTTATGCATGGCGTCGCGAGCTTTTCTTGCATAAGACTGATGGTAAATGTGATAGGGAGTAGAAAACTAGCTTTAGCATGCAGCTTTGTTTTTATTTATTAGTTGATGTTGATAACTGAATCTTTTTATTGTTTTCCACAATGTTAACTTAGGTGGCGGTGGTGGATTGTTATTAGTTGTTAAGTATATTTGTTTTAAATATCTTATGAATTACAGATTCTGTTCGCGACTTCAACCGCGTAAAATTTCGGCCTTAGATCACCCCGTCGCATCGCATCGCTCGCCCGCGCTATTCCTTCGTTTTCGCTTAGCGTTCTTTCCGACTTTTTTCTTTTTGCTCGTCTCTAAAGAGTAGGCTCCGTAGCGTGATGTTAAATAGCCTATATCCTTCCTCAAGAATTGGGCTATCAGATGCAAAAAGATTTTTTCAAATCTGATGGTAGTTCCAGAGATTAGTCCGTTCAAACAAACAAACAAACAAAAACGCAAAGAAACTCTTCAGCTTTATTGTTATGTTAGTATATAATATACAGGGTTATTTGTAACTCGACGTATTCCTTGCAGGTCGTCATAGTAGGGTTAAAATGCAACAAATTAAGCCACCAAATGTTCTACCGAAATTCAGTATTTTTTTTTGGTAAGTTTTGTCTGACATAAATAAAAATAATTAAAAATAAAATGTTTAATTAGTGATCTTTGCCAAACATTTAGGCATTTTTGAACTTTTAATTATGAACAAAGAACTGGTATAGCATCAGCTATGATAATAACTTAAATTCCAGTAAAGTCGCGCCGTAAATCGTTTTTAAATTGGATTTTTCTTAAAAAAACTAAAAATCTAACTAACTTAGAAACTACCGAATTTCGGTAGAACATTTGGTGGCTTAATTTGTTGCATTTTAACCCTACTATGACGTCCTGCAAGGAATACGTCGAGTTACCAGTAACCCTGTATAACAAATAATATATATATATAAGAGCTCGTGCCGACGTGAAAAATCCAACAAAAAAATACTTTTTACTGTTATGCGTTATATTTATTTTTATAACACATTCCATCTCATTTTTATCCTACCAGCCTAGTTTTGAAATCTAATTCTTAGCCATAACAATTTTTTTTAAATTATTAAATGTCAAAAACTTACATTGTAAACCAAGTTATTATGACATAAAATCCTATAATCCAAGATCGAATAAAAATAACAAGCACTTTAAAAGGCAAGTTATTTAATAAAATTGTTTAGTAAGCTATAAAATTCCGTATTTAGAAACTATAATAGAAATCAAATAGCTTAGGTGTTGTTATGTGATTTTACGACAGCAATAAATCATAGTCACCAACTTTGTCACTTAATAGTCTGCTCTCCAATCTTTTAATCTTTGTCCTAGAACTGTCAAACATATGTCAAAAATACCCATTTAAATTTGACACTTGAAAAAATGTTGCACTTCTCTGTACAGAGGTCAAGAAACATTGGTTATTTTTTCCAATATGAGAAATGACATCAAACTACTGACTACTGCAAGTGTTAATAATTACTCGCTAAAAGGCACAGAGATTGCGTGAGATAAGATTATAAATTATGGACGTGGACCACCCTTGACATAGATTAGCGAGTGTCGTATCTATTGGAGTTGCTTATTATTATATCTTTGTCGTTTATTGTTTCTCACGGTACGGTTTGTAATCTATGACGGGTGACTGTTTGGTTTTAATGAGAGTCCGGTTTTGAAGCGTGTTGGTCAGTCAGTAAGGTTTGAATTGTTTGATATTAATATTTGTAGCGACTATTATCAGTTATCGCTACACGATAAGCTACCTACAGTTTTTGAAGACATTTCTATACTATAATAATATTATAAAGAGGTAAAATTTGCTTGTTTGTTTGTAAGTTTGTATGTAGGGGGTAATCTCTGAAACAACCGGTCGGATTAGTTTTTTTTTTTGCATTTGGTAGGTTTTTTCATTTGGTGGTTTGGTTTTTGGTTTTTTGCTATTCTTGAGGAAGGCAATAGGCTATTTAGCACCACGTTATGACACTTAGGAGCCGAGCAAGAAGAACAAAAGGTTGAAAGAACGCTAAGCGAAAACGAAGTGATAGCGCGGGCTGATTGTTCGAAAGCGTTACCGTGGCCCTGGCGCACAGGCAACTGAAGAAACACGGGTGGGTTTTAGTCAGTAAGAGTCTGACACACCTTTCCGCTCCGCCCAGAGCGGGAGAGGTCATTTGATGATTTCACACACAAAAAAAAAAAAAAAGTTGATGCGTTGCGACGGCGTGAGTCGGAGGAGCAAGTAATTCCACGCGGACGAAGTTGCGGGCAGAAATAATCTAATAATCTATTGGATAATCTAGTACCTGCACCATCTTTATGCAGACTACCACAAATAATCTAGGTGTTGACCAGAATAATCAGTGATTTTTAAAAGCATATCATTATTTTTGTAGGTTAGGTGTCACACAAATATACAGATTATTTTCACAAGTTTGACTTCTTCATTTAAGCCCGTATTACAGAACCTCACTAACAATTCAAGCATTACTTATTTTTTAGAGCAATTTGATTGGTTGAAACTAGTTGTAATGCTTGAGTCTTGAGTGAGGTTCTGTAATACGGGACTAACTTTGATAAGATAATTTCGATTAACTTGCTACTACAAATGACGTTCACTTTATTAGACGCCATTAGTACGTAAAAATAAAGAGAACAAAAACTATGACGCAACCGAGAAAGCAAAAAACGTAAGGCGAAAACCCCAATTATCGTCCGCCTAATTAATACGTATATTTGCCTCTAAAAGGTTAAATCACGCCATTCTATTCGACCCGTGGCACACTACACGAAATTTCGTTGTGACGTAAATCAAAAGAACCATAAAATACCGCACGTGTGGCACGCGCCGCCCACCCATAATATAAATTAGCTATGTTGAATTGTTGATACATAACTTTTGTACAGATTTCAAGTAGCTTGGTTCGTGAGTCATAAAAACCGTTGAAAATTTTATAATATTTAATTGAATATTTTAGAAATGGATGACAAAGTTCTGTGTACGTTTTTATAAAGTACTTGCTTCTGCTCACGATTAAGATTGCGTGGAAGTCGCAAGACATCACAATTTATGTACTAAAATAACAGCCACATTTTTATAAAATACCTTTTTATTGGTAACTAGCTTCTGCACGGAATTTCGTCCGCGTAAAATTTCTTGTTCCCCCGACCCACCCCATCGCATCGTATCACCTGCCCGAGTTATCACTTCGTTTTCGCCTACCGTTCTTTCTGACTTTTTTTCTTTTTGCTCGGCTCATAAGGGTCTGTCTGAGCGTGATGTTAAATAGCCTTCCTCAAGAATGGCTATCAAATGCAAAAATATTTTTTCCAATCCATCATAGTTCCAGAGATTACCCCCTACATACAAACTTACAAGCAAACAAACAAACAAACAAAGTTTACCTCTTTATAATAGGTATTAGTACAGATATCGCATTGTCCGCCCGCGCTATTATTTCGTTTTTGCTGAGCGTCCTTTCTAACCTTTTTTCGTTTTGCTCGGCTCCTTAGGGGTCGTGGCATGATGTTAAAAGCCTTCCTTAAGAATTGGGCTAAATTATTTTTCAAATTCGACTAGACAGAGTTCCAGAGATTAGCGCGTTCAAACAAAAAAAAAAAGAATTCTCAGCTTTATTGCATCAGTGTACCTACAGGCTGAAGTTGAATAGGTGCGCCAAATTAAAATATAAAAAATTCTACGTGTTATAAAGAAAATTTTGAGCATGTTATTCGGCCGAGACAAAGGAAAGGGATGCACATACGTGCGCGTAGGCAAGCGATTTGGCAACGTCATCGCCTCGCGCCCTTTTTTCGTAGGAACGGTCAAAATAAGGTAAATGACCACTAGCTCAACGCGCTGCTAACTTGCTTCATGTTGTGAACTCTGCAATGAATGGATTAAGGCTCGTACACACTATCGCGTGGCGCCTATCTGTGGGAGCCTTTACTCTTTGGGCGCGCGCTAAAACTTTAATTTTCTGTTTTAATTTTACAGTAACGACGTTAATTGGTGTATACTTGAAGGTATTTAGGTTGCACTATCTAAGACGATCACACGATTTTTTTCAATTATTTGTAATTATTATGTAACACTTACTGAAGCTCCTATTTCTAGTTGACGCAAGTTTTCACTTTCTTCCTGTAGATAATATTACGTTACTCAGGGTGCCACCGTAGGCGCGGGCTTGCGGATGGCGAGCAATGGGCAGCTCGCCGTCCGGTAAGGACCAGGCCCGGGTCGACGGCGCGTCGTGTTCCACGCGCGCCTCAAAGAAATGTCAGCACCATTGACGGGGTCCGATAGGGCCGAAGCCTGCCGGGGTCGCGGATTGTTCGAAAGAGTTACCGTGGCCCTGGCGCACATGCAATTGATGGAACACGGGTGGGTTTTAGTCAGTGAGAGTCTAACACACCCTTCCGTTCCGCCCAGAGCGGGAGAAGTCATTCGATGATTGCCCAACCAAAACAAAAAAAGGGTAGCATGGCACAAAAAGGAGGAGACCTATACCAACTCAGCAGTGGGTGGAAAAAGGATGCCTTTGATGATGATGATTACGTTACCAACTAAGTGACTTTCATATCGTAATTTAATCGGGTTGTGGACGAAATTGCCACATCAGGACTGGTATAAAAATAAACTAAAAAGCATTGTGACTTGTCTTGCCGTTATCAGTAATCCTTCAGTTGTTTGGCATTATCTTCATTATTGAATTCGTTTTTATTGGGTTATTAATGCTTTATTGAATAATTGATGTGTGTAGACATAACGTTGGAAGCAAAGCATGCGCGGTGAATTACGTAAATAACCAATATTTGAAAAACTTCGATGCGGTATTTAATTTAATTATTGACTTACTAATATGGGAAGTCTGCACGACTACTCATATTAGTACACATATAAAATAATAATATTAGCTTTAAGTCATTTTTATTCCATAGAATAATAATAATAATGTGAATATGCTTCATATTGTGCTTCATTTCCTTTACTTATAGATTCTAACGGGCCTCTGCGAGTTGGCTTCGGCCCCTCGTATGCCTACCAAAGATCCGGAGATATGCGAAAAGCTTGATAATAATAAAAAATGTATGTGTGTGTGTGTAATAATGGTTTTAATTAGCTCTTTTTATTTTAATGCACCACAAAGCTCGTATAAAAAACATAAAAATTAACATTAATAAACCAGAATATTGTGCAAAACAGCTAAAGTGCAGAAATAATTTTGCTCATACTTATATATATGTGAATATTTCCAAATCAAAGCTTAATTTTCATCGTAAACAGCTTAATTGATACGGGTACTAAAACTCTGCTCCAATTAACTTTGCTTTAAACGTAGTATACTAAAATCACGAGTTGTTTTAACTAATGAATCGATTTGTTAGTATTTGTAGAACATTCATAACATTATAATTAGCAATTCAGTTCCAAACTGACTTGTTTTAGGGTTATGCAGTTAGTAAATAATTTTATTACAGTTTAGACTATTAATTTTATTAGATTTGTTTAGTGAAATAATAACTTGACTGAATAATTTAAAATCTAGCTGTTGTACGCGACTGTATTCGATTTTGGAGATCAATTAAATAATTTAAGTTACAAAAATAATTTCTAGGTAAACCTCTAGGCATTTATTTATTTATATATTCTTTATTGTACACCACAAAATACATTAAAAAAATTAAACACCACAAAAATATTAGGAAAAAAATAAAAAAGGAAATATTAGGTATCATTAGGAACGTATTTGCCTATTTTGGTGTTTCTATCGTTAGTGGCATTGATTGTGCGTTGTATGACAGTCCATTACGAAATGTTTTAAAAAAGACATACAAATTAATGTGCTGAGTCATTTTTAATTCAAAAATAGACACAAGGTAAGTCTGCAAACTTAAGTAACGATGTTTGATAAGTCACTGTCATTTTAATTATCGCCCTATAAAAGGGTGACCAACCCTAAAAGGGTAACTCCACTACCTGGGGTTGTATTTCAAAACTATAAAAAGCCTGCAATAATCGTTGGAATCACCCCTTAAAATGTAATACGGATAGGTGAGGCAAAACAAATATCGTGTCTTTATGAAGCTTATTTATTGATTTTTTTATATACATAGAGTGATTGTACACGTCAAGAGTATCCTTAACATATAAATAAGTGCAAAAAACAAAAACAAAAATTTATAAAAAAGTAAAGCATTTTACATCATTGCGCACGACACGTACGAGTATTGAACGATAAGTCGTGTCGCAAATCCGTTGCAATGGAAACTATCTCTAAACACATCTTACCGCTTTCCATGGTCAGGCTTGGGTAGTTGTCTGTGAAAACAATTGAAAACTGTTACTATTTTGTATTCAGTTAACCGATTAGTGAGTTAAAACTGCTAGGATAAGAACTGGAGTAGTCACCCTAGAATTTTTGTATTAGAACATTAATTCAATATTTTTTATATAAATTCAGCTGTTCAAATAAATTATTTATAATATTAATAACTTTAATAAAATGTTGCACTTTTGAGATTAAATTTTTCAAATCTAGAAACCAGCTACCCGCGCCTGCTTCGCACGGTTTTTACGACTTGATAAATCATCTAGATTTCTTTATTATGTGTAAGTTTAATATTAATGTATTATACACATAAACCTTTCGGAATAAATTCTCTAAGGTATGGTGAAAAACGCATCAAAATCCGTTGCGTAGTTTAGAAGAATAACGGGGCCACACAAACAGACACGAAAAGCGACTTTAATTTATAATAATAATAATAATAATATAATTTGTATGAATAGAAGCTCCTAAAACCGGAATAGTTTTCTAAATTCTTAAAAACTTTCGTAAAAATGCTTATTTTAATCCCCAAATGAATATTTAGCATACATTTATTTAAATTGGGCCGCCGTTAACGAGTGAAAATTCAAAATGGCGGCACTAATACGCAAAAAAAATGTAAATGGATAACTGCGCACACACCTTTTACTTGGAAACGTAATTATTTTAAAAATGAATTTATCATTTAATTCGTTAATGGCTGATATTAAAGTTATTTTTAATAATACCGCAAAAATAAAAACCAAAAGATCTATGACATAATTTGAAAGAAAGTCGACTTAAGATTTTAAAAGTAGAACTTACATGGTGGTATTGAAGAGCAGTCCCCAAAATGCTCGGCCCCAAACACGGATAAGTCTTGCTCCCCAGCCATCTTTTACAAGAATGAGCTGTGGGTTAATACCACGGCATGAACGATCCCATGGGGTGATACCACCACCACCAGGTGAATACCACCACGCATGCGCTTTAAGGGGTGGGGCAGGACTCTATTGATTATTTCTACCCCTATTTCCATGATGAACTGATAAAAGCTGTATTCACGGCAAGGTAGACAAATTGCCTGTGGGTGGTGATTTTTGAGCTGTGGTATTAATTATGTAGTGCACAGAATGATTGATAGGGATTGTCCTGATCGAAGTTTCGTACGAAGGTTTCTGAGTATCGAGTCTTTGAATCGAGTGAGTGGCGTTAATCGATATGGTTAAGTTTATAATGTATTTTTCTTTTATATGTAGTTGTTGGGGTATTCATTCACTAAATATTTTTGGGCGTTACAGGCTTTTTAATATGCTAACGCTTTTATAGAAAATTCGAAAGGAAAATAGGTAACAATAGGCTGAGATTTTTAAAGAGTAGAAAAGCTTTCAAACACAGCTAGAATTTAATTGCGTTTGGGGAAAAGCTTTAGACTCTATACAAAGTTATATCATCCATCTTGTTGACTTAGTATGTTATGAAAATAATATTAAGTACGTTATTACAAATATTGAAATGCCTGTTCATTTCCTATTTGTTTTTCAGTCGTAGATCTAACAGTATTTGTTATAAAGATACTGGAAGGGGTGCCCTTCAAAGCTCCGAAAACCATTTAATTCAGAAAATATACGCCTCTGTTTTTAAAATACCTACCCGGACGCAATTAGCGATAAATTATTGTAATCATTGCATTTTAATGATTAATAATAACAGCCTAATTTTCCCCCACTGCAGGGTAAAGGCCTCTTCTCATACGGAGAAGGCACGTGCATTGATCACCACGCTTGCACAAGACGGGTTGGCGATTTCAGACTTATATTACCTAGCTATAAGACCAGCGGGATAATTGCGTAACACACCGACTGTAACAATTGCTTTCATTTTGACAGTTTAACAACATTCATTGCGTTATTTACGTTGCTGAGCAGACAAATTTTTTGTACATATGAAGCAATGGTTTAGCAATATCCTTCAAAATGATTCAGATTGTGATTGATAGTGTGTTACGCAATTAGGGTGCTGGTTTCCTTACGATGTTTTCCTTCACAGATGTCAGTAATATCCAAGATAAACTCAAAAAATACTTATGAATTGAAAAATTGATTAATTACAAAACTAATAATTATAGAATGATTTTGGTAACAAACAAATAACTTTGCAACTTTTCATTCACAAATATTCTAAAGTCAAAGTCAAATCATTTATTTCAAATGGGCTCTTAAAAGGCATTTCTAAACGTCAAAATTTACAAGAAAATAGAATTGATTCCAGTTGCCCCCTTTCAAAAGTCAGTTTCCTATCCGGAGAAGAATTGGTAAGATATTCACAGTTACTCTTTTAATATGTTTATCAAAATAATCCTAACTAATACTATTAATGCGAAAGTGAGTTTGTTTGTTACGCTTTCACGCTAAAACGGCTAAACGGATTTGGATAAAATTTGGCACATGGGTAGACCATGACCTGGAGAAGGACATAGGCTACTTTTTTTATCCTGGATCGCAGACGAAGTCGCGGGCAACAGCTAGTTAAAAATAAAGCAATGATTCTGAATCCTTGACTAGTTTCACATACAAAATGCGTCAAGTAATCATCGATTATACCCCACATGGTATTCGCAGTGGTTTCCAGGTAAATGGGCGACAGACTGGCGACCTGTATCGACAGCGCTTTATATAACACAGCGGTATATCACTGCATGCAACCATTTTACCTAACATTGAGTAATTTGGTGAGAGGGTTGGCGCAGTCGTTATGCGCTGGGTCTTCAACTAAGGGCTGTGGGTTCAATGACAGAAATTAACCTACAAATTAAATTAAATCGCCCGGAAACTATTTTTTCGGTCGGACTTAATTTAGGAAATATATGCTTTTGTTTTGGTTTAATCTAAAATCTTTACGACACTGACTTCCCAAAAAACGATTGTCTTGACACTTATAACATCTTAAAGGCATAAAATAGATCGTGAAAACTAGAGTTGAATTAAGAACTTATCCTGTTTTGAAGTCGTTAAATAGACACTTTTTTCTCACGTATTAATCGCGAACTATACAAAAAAAACTCGCCAAATGCATCACTTCTTGGTTTTTTTCAAGTGGTTAAAAAGGATACTTAGCCCATGCCTGGAAATATACTTATTAGTTAGTCAATATCAGGCACTTTTAAATAGCTCAAGTCACAAAACAGGCCTTAAACTGAACAGGCTCTGAATTTTGACAAATTACATCATTGTACCTATAAAGGTTTATGTATCCTAAGGAGTATAATATGTATATATTTAAGGTACTAGACCACGCAGTAGCTGCTAATTTAGCATCTATCTATCAAAGTCAGTTTGACCCGAGAACAGGAAACACCTAGGTCTATCTGGAATCTAGACTGCACTGTACTTGGCAATTCCATGTAGTAGATAATTACGTATGTTAAGAAAAAAAAAACAGATCCAGACATGCTTATTGTCATTGGTTTTGTTATAAGCCTGTAAGGTCCAACATCTAAACGTTCAAGATTACTGTGCCAGAGTAATCGGTCAAAGAGGAAATAACCAAAATCTGTCGAATTGGTAATTACATGTTCTTTAGTAAAAATAAGTTAAAAAAAAAGTATTGTAAAATAATAGGTACCTACAAAATAATCCAGTGGATGCTGTTATTTACGATTAAGAGATGATTTCAAGTAGATGGGCCCCTTGGCAGCTGCAGCCATCTCTTATTTAGATTGTAAAAATCCAAATGAAAAGGGTTTCAATTCCATGGGCTAAAATTTTTCCACATAAAAAGCCTAAATTGCTGAACCGATTTCAACTGTAGAGGTGTTGTCGGAATGCGTGACTGACATGACATAAAATTCAATAAGTATGGCGGATGTTAGACGTCATGATGTGAATTTCCAAGCTTTTCAGTCCGTTTTCCCTCGTCGGGCTTTAATTTAAATCTCTAGTTTATTTTAAACTTTTAACCCCATGAAATTAACACTACTAAAAGTGTTTTTTCCTCGTAAACCATTTCGTGTCAATTATAACTTATAGAGTAAAAATTATATAGTTTTAAAGTCACAATTTGTATTTGTGGGCGGCGTCTAAAAGCGCATTGCGGCATACAGGTCAAAGGATTTTATCCGTTCCTAGAAAACATAAGGTAATAACAGATTGAAATAGGGTTATTACAGTCGCTTGGGTTTTTTCTAGTTATCGGCAAATTGTGTAATATGAGATGTATTGTATAATTTGTGGTGTGGGTAAATAGGTCAAGGTTGATTTTAGTCGAGGATAATAATGATAATGTCGAAAACGGAAAATTCTGTTGTTTATTCCCAATCATTTGTGGATTTAATATAAGTGATTCTGATATAATTGGTTTTGATTAGCAAACATAAAAGACTGGTCTTACGAGACGTAGGAATAGACAAAGAGTATATTTTCTTAAAAGTTACTATGACAGGGCTTGAACAACTAGGTGTTGTGTTGTCTATGGTTTGCGAGTAATTACGAGTACTAATTTCAACAAATTCGAATGCTTATGTGTCCAGCACTAAGTTACAGGGTGGCAGGGACATCGACGCGGTAACTGAAACCATGAATTCAGCACATGATTCTAGACCCCCTAGCGTAGATATTTTCCGTAGGTTATTTAAAAAAAAAATGCTGTTCCAACATTTAGACCGCGTAGGTATTGCACTTTTCTATGAAACAGCAGTTTGTTTTTTTACACATACACTTTTCAATTTTACACATATCTAATTTTTATTTTATTTGATTTATTATTTATTTCTGTATCTGTCCGTGACATCACAGCAGCGGGCCTTATCAGAATACCAGCGCTGCGACACTTATTTTTAAATGTCGCAGCATCATGCTAAGAGGTATTTTGGCCTCGTACAGTAGTTTCTGTTTTTATTTTAATTTAACTTCTTTTTTGTTTTAAGAGTGTTTTTAGTTTAATTTGTGATAATCCTGTGGGAGTCCCAATAAATACTTTTTCTTTCTTTCTGTATTTTACATGGAGCGACTGCCTACCTGACCTCCACAACCCAGTTACTGGGTAACACGATACCCCTTGATAAGACTGGTTCTTAGACTTTTGGGTTTCTGACTTTTGACTCCCAATTATTTACATAAGCTACACAGTACACAGCGTTTTTGTACACTTGGTTTGTCGCTTCGTGAGATAAAAATACCATACTAGGAGTTACCCTACATCACCATTGCATTTCATATTAATTAAGACTATTATTAATGAATTTATTGAATAGAGAAAACCCTTGATGCTATAGCATTTTACTTACTTACTTACTTGTAAGAAATCTTTAGCACCATAGCATTTTCTTACTTAAAGCCTTTGTTTTAAACATTAGCATTCTCGCGAATAATTCCACAATTATACAACATTAAACGTACGTGCTTTACTGCCTGCTCATTATCATATGAGCGTTATTTTTTGCTCTGAGCATACTGATTGACATTGTAAGTTAACTATTGTAATTTTAACCACTCGGCGGCTTTTGATGTGCGGTCAAATGTAAGCAGAGGATTAAATAAATAGTTAGGGTGTTGGTTCACTGGTGTGGTGTATAAATAGTTAGGGTGTTGGTTCACTGGTGTGTAACGTTTAACGTTAACCTAAATAATACTTTACTTACGATATGATTTTTTTCAATGTAGCAATAAACTTCATCAATTAAAGGCATTTTCATTGCAAAATTTGCAAAAAATTCAAATATGAAATTTGAATGGTTCCGGTCCAACGAATCGTAATAAATGATGATTTTTTTATTTGAGTAGCTTATGTTCGACTCCTGGAAAAAATAGACAGAAAGAAAGAAAGAAAAGTATTTATTGGGACTCGCACAGGAATAATCACAAACTCAACTAAACATACTCTTAAAAACATGAAAAAAAAATACAAATGACATCACATTCATACAAATAATCGTCAATACTTTAGATTCGTTCTACGAGTATAGGTATAAATAAAATAAAATAAAAATAAAAAATATTTTACTGTCAGGCATCAAGGCCCATAGGGTGTTAGTATTATATCTTACTTAAAAACTATATTAGTAACATGCAGGAACACTAAAAAGAAAGAAAAATGAAATCAAATCAAAGGAAGGTTTAACAAGCTTTGTTGCCAAGATGTAGCTTGGAGAACCTCCCCATTGTAGGCCCATCCAGCCTCTCAGCAAACAACTTCAGAATGCTGTTGCTGCTTCCCCTCACTCGGGATATTACTGAGGCAACTTTCTTCCGCATTATAGCAAAGTAGTCGTCAGTGTGCGCATCAGCGAACATACCTGACGCACTACATTAAGGTGGAAGCCTCAACAGCGCTCTGAAGGCATTGTTGTACTGAATGCGCAGGTCATTATCTGCTTTTAGGGTATTGTTATCCCAAAGACTGCTGCTGTAGAATATTTGGCAGTAGGCCTTAAAAAGAGTTAGTTGCACAGGAACTGAACAACCATGAAACCTTCTGCATATCATATTTCCCCTCACAGACAGTGCCCTGTGCTCCCTTTCCATATCCAAGTCGTCTTTTAATTCCTCAGTAACAACGTGGCCCAAATATTTAAAGTGGGCAACTCTCTGCAAAATTGAACCATTTAGTTTTACAGGAGGGACAAATGTTGGATCTTTAATCCTAACTCGAAACACCAACAGCTCACTTTTTATAGGATTATATTTTAAAATAACCATTATAAAATTCTTAGGTAAGTATGAGGTATATAGCATTTAAAACGAAGTTCAGTTTCTAACCGACTTCTTAATTAAAAAGGAGGAGATTCTCAATTCTGTTTATTTTTTGCATATGTCTTACGCGATATCTCCGGCAATAATAGATCGAGTTCGAAAATTATTTCTTTAGTAGATAGGGTGTGTCTTAGGGGTGGTCCCGTATTCATTTTATTAACTTTGCATGGGTTCTTTTTCAGTTAGCTTCAATAATACGTATTTTTCCACTTAGTGTATATTGATGATGTTATAATAACTTCCTGTCACTGTTATTTACATAGCCGGTAGTGGTATACGAATTTGTGTGGGGTGGGTACCGCAACCAAAAAGTGAAAAATTAAAACTATTTTACACAAAAAAAACCGTCCCCAAAAAAAAAGTGAAAACGAAATTACAACACCAAAGACTCCGACTTCCGAAATGAAAGTTATTTTTCACTTTGCAGTGTTTTTTTTTTGGGAGTCAGTTGTTTTTTTTATATGAAAAGGTGTTTAATATTCTGCTTTTTTAACTCTTTTCTTATTTCTACTTTTTTTTAGATTTTGTTATGTTGGTCAGATTGTACGCGAAGAAATCTAAGGGTCATTTCTTCAGGTAGAACCTTATCAATAAAACAAAAACGCATCAGCCGCAACAATGCATTCATCTTCCACCTACCTTACCTCACGAGAATCCACTTTCCCTACAAGTACCTCCACCTGCCTTCATATACTCACGCCTTAATTAAATTCATTTAAATAATCCACCATTAAGTATCACAATTTAATGAATCGCTAATTTAGTTTTTGTTCATCAAGAAGTTTTTAAATAGTATATCTGAAGAATGAAGTTGGTTTAAAGGGGAATGAATGTTTAAAGGAATGTAGAGCCTATTCGTTATTTTGTTGGTAAAAGATTCTAAGAATGAATTATCGGAACTAAATTTAGGTTTTAGAACGAATCCTATTTTTCTAGAAACAATTTCAGCCTCTAGATTTGATTATTACAAAAAGCGACAAAAGAACAACATTTTTAAACAAATGAGCAGTAATGGCCAGCAAAATTTTCTTTTGAAAACTTTTAAGCGAATCGGCTCTACTGATGACAATTTTAGAACTCTTCTAATAGGCGTGTCCTATTAGAAGAGTTCTAAAATCTTTACGCAGGTTATCTATACACAGAAAAGAAAGAAAGAAAATTAATTTATTTGACCCAGGGCAAGGCACAGGTGAAGCAAAGCGACCGCTCGTCGCGCCGAGCGGTGCCTTTGTGTTGCGTGCGATTCGTGTCGCGTGTCGCGCCTGTTTGAAGGCGCCTTAAAGAGTGAAATCTGTTTTATAAAATCAACCTCCAGAAATTGTAACACTGCAGGGCAAATACCACTTCTCAAGCAGAAGAACTAGTTCGTGAACAACACCTTGCTAGCTACGTGTTGACAATTTGAGATCTTTAAGTAAAGGATTCTTAATGAGGTTACAATCTTCATTAAATGAAACCGATATTCCGAAAACAATTAGTGCATTGACAGAATTGTTTTAATCCATGACAAACTAATTAAAAAGTCGTCACGAGTTCATTAAAAACATTCCTTTTAAGGAATAAGGTGTGGTTTTTTTTTTTTTAGGTAATTTTTAATGTGGTATTATATTTATTGTATCAAGCATGCTATTAGTAACTTAAAATTAATTATAATAACAATATAGAAAGTTACATAAAAAATATGTAAGGATAATATAAATTTCATGCAATGCTTCTTTTTAAAGTAGTTATTAAAATAGTATACAGGGCGGCCATACATCGACGCGCAAAATAAAACCATGAATTCAGCACATGATCCCAAAAAGTTTATATTTCAATTTTTGTCGGTTATTTATTTTTTAAATCTGCTGTTTCCTACGCGGTCAAAATGTATGGAACAGCTATATATATTTTATAATAACCGACGGATGATTTCAACTCTGGGAGGTCCAGAATCATGTGCTGATCATGTGTTGATGTCCCTGCCACCCTGTGTAGTTTTTAAAGTATTTACTTATACTGATCAGATTTTAAACGAATGGTAATAAATAGCCCTGATCTCTGATAGTAACTTACTTTGGTTTCCAAAACATTGGTCGCATCTGAAGATCTCGAAAACCTAAACAAAACACTGATAAAACGCCACAGTGAGTTACTACGTTTAAATACTAGTAGCAATATTATACAAACAGTATAATTATTGAACAAAAACTATTTCGTTGTTGTTTCAAATTTAAAATATCTAAATAATTAGCTGAAAACCTGCGAAAAGTAGCTGTTTTTGATCGAATATCATTAAGGTCGATTTTTTGTACTTTCTTTACTATTTTCAGGGTATTAAATAACTAGTATTTAATACAAAATATAACTAGTATTTAATACAAAATATAACTAGTATTTAATACAAAATATAACTAGTATTTAATACAAAATATAACTAGTATTTAATACAAAATATAACTAGTATTTAATACAAAATATAACTAGTATTTAATACAAAATATAACTAGTATTTAATACAAAATATAACTAGTATTTAATACAAAATATAACTAGTATTTAATACAAAATATAACTAGTATTTAATACAAACTCTCAGGTGCACTTCCTAGTTAAGTGCAACCCACATTTTGAATCGGCAAACACAAGTGCGTCACTAGCTGCCGATAACGCTGAGCAAGCGCCGCCCGCCGTCGCCGTCTCCTGCACCACAACACCGGCTGCGGAAACGTCACGCGTAGGTACATTGATCCCTAAACGTGCCTACGCTGCTATTGTCACTGGTGGCAAACCAGATGTGTCGCAACCAAAGCGACAATCTAGAAAAGGGGAAAAACAGAAAAAGGGTACTCAACCTGCCCTGACTGCGGTCCGTAGCTCCTTGCCAAAAACCTGCAGCCAAGTTGATGAAGAGGGTTTCACGAAAGTGGAAAGGAAGAGGAAGAAGCCCTGTTCTCGTAACCTGTGCGGCACCGCACCGAGTGGACCCAATATGCTGTTGCGCCCTGCTGTGCCTACGACGCAGCTGTACCTATCGCGTCTGCATCACTCCACTACAACTGAGGAAGTCGTGCAGTATTTGAAAGTGAAGACCAACTGGGCTCTGAGGGTTGAAAGGTTGGAATCGCGCCACAACATCAACTTTAAGTCATTCGTGGTACGAGTTCCAACCCACCATCTACAGACTTGCCTGAAAGAGGACTTTTGGCCGAAAGGTGTCGTTTATCGACGCTTCCGAGGACGGTTACGCGACACCACGCAGCGATACACGATGCCGTCAACATTACGTGTATAGATAGTTTTATAAGTTTTTTTTTTTTTATATGTATTAGTTTATTATTATATAAGATTATTTCGTGTATTTTATTTATGGGCCTTTAGTTGCCTGATAATAAAATGATTATTATTATTATTATTATTATTTGTACTAACATTTTTAAACAAAACCTTTTTTTTTCACTTGCCATTGCTGTCACACTGCTGGGAAAAGACCTCCGTACTCACCTGCCTACTCTCCTTCCACCTCTCTCTATTCAGAGCTGCCAGGGACCAATCATTATTAAAGGAGTCCACCTCATCCCGTTTTTCTTATCATTTTCAATATTTATTTTGCTAATAAAATTAAACTAAACGAAGTAACTCACTAACTTTTATAGCTAATTAATAAAGGTGCAAGTTAGTTATCTGACATTTTATATATTTTAGTATTGTTGTAACTTTAGTAAAATGATACCGAATTAATTTTCAATCGACCACGATAAAAACGTTCACCCTTTAAATGTTAAACTTCGATTCTAAGTTACATAAGTTAGTTAAGGAAAAGGTTAAGAGTTATGTTACCTAATTAACTGTAGGTAACACAAAATACAGGGCACATTTCTCGTAGAACAGATGACCGAGGAGGCCGAAAGGTTCTGGAGTGGTGACTGCATACCGGAAGACGTAGCGTTGGAAGGCGTCCCACAAAGTGGACCGATCACCTGGTGAAGGCCGCAGGAATCCGTCGGACGCGAGAAACACAGAACTGCTGGGGGTGCTTGGGGGAGGCTATATCCAGCAGTGGACGTCTTCGGCTGAAATGATGCTGATGATGAACACAAAATATGAGTGTACTAGGTAGGTACACTTCCGCCTAACCCTTCAGAAAAACAGGCGTGACATTATATTATGTGTTAACTGTAATTTTATCACTAAGATTCGCAGGTACTCATTAGGTAGGCACGTACAGCAAAAGTTGCGATACATCTTGCCTAAAAATGCTGCGGAAATGCGTTCCTTGAGAGGCATATGTGTGGTGTGACTATGAATGATAGGCTGAGGAATGATGTGATAAGGCAACGGTGCGGTTGAAAAGAATATGTGACAAAATTAAAAGAGTATGCTTAGATGGTTTCGTCATGTTGAGAGGATGAATGAAAGGCGACTTACAAAAGGTTTACAAGGCAGATGTGAGTGGAAACGCTGGGAGGGACGCCCTATATAGTGACCTTATTGGTGATATTCTTCAGAAAGGTCAGGTGCGTAGTAAGTACTCGCAAACGGCGTGCGTGTATGACCAGATAAATGAACGTAAACGAGGCAAAAGGAGTATGTTAGGATCGCAGCAGGTGGCGTTCTGTAGTTTCTGCCTACCTCCATGGGAAGAAGGCGTGAGTTTATGTATGTGAGTTTATATCATATCTAAAAATAGTGTACCTATGCCTGAAACGGTGTCTTTCAATTATTAATGTGCCAAAACTATGAGCCGATACTCTAGTTTGGGCAAGGCTCTAGAATATAGAAAACCCTTTTCATTCTTAAGAAGCATAGACAATAGCATTAGGTATGATATATGTATAATAAATAGCGTTCAGTATCAGGCATGTAAGCATGAAAGTTACGACGGATAACTAGAACCATCCGTCTTTAGACATAGTACTAATAACATACATATTACTACATACATAATATGAAGAAACAGGGCATATTACAAATTACCTAACAACACGTTACTTGTCTTTTCACATCCATATCAAGAACAAGCTTACACGAACAAATTACAACGCTGTTTAATAAGCGCAAACCACAAATAACATATGTATTCATTAACACAACATTATTGATACACGAAATTGATATAAAAACAGGTTGGCACGACCAGTAGCTGATTGCAATAATCCCTATCGGTATTACGATCCAGCTAATGACATAATGTTAATCAAAATGATTCCATTTAAATGAATTTCCTATCAAATATTGCTTGGCCTGTCATTCTGTCGATAGCTCGCTAGTGCGGAGACAGACTTCGCATTCATAAATACCGGTATCGAGAATAAATTTTAATTATTTATTAGGTGTATGGAAAATGTTAAATTTAGTGTATGAATTATTTAGGAACTAAGTGATATCTTGAGTTGTAATGTATTTTGTTTTGATTTGTAATATCTATTGCATTAATCTAAATTTATTGTAGGAGAACACAACTTCGAGGTGAAGTGAGTATTGTACTTGTTGATATGCAATTAGTTTTAATGATATATTTTTTAAATAAACGGTACCTTTTACCTTAAATCAAGGAAAATATGGTTATGGGCATGGGCAGCCCGGAGTCTGGATTTGTGACCGTTTGATGGCAATACGCTCGCCCTCTATTACGTGGGGCTTACTATAGGTATACCTCTGCTTTACCCTTCAGGGATTACAGGCGTGATGTACATAATAAAATAATAATAATATAAAATAATCATAATATTTCTTTCAAATGGTAGAAAACACTATTAAAACATCGCAGCATACTTCGAACCTTCCATATTTTTCTTCGCTTTGCGTCATGCAGTTGCAACACATTCAATTTACACGTAGAATTAAAAATATAATGTAAAAGTACTTTCCACTCCACTTTGCTGGCTACATTAAAAGTGGATAGATACGAGATTTCCACCGAACACATTCATATGAATGGACGCCTGTCCGAATTAATTAAATCCCTCTAAGAAACTCGGCAAAGACCGGACACAGTCGGCCTCGGCACAGTTTTTAGTATCGGCTTAATATATGAGACCAGCTCCACAAAGTTTTAATTAGAAACCAAACTAGTTCGATTGTTTGAATAAACAAAATATCGATCCTATAAATCAATTGAAAATCGATGTGATTTATCGGACGAGAATCCATGTTTTAATTGACTTATTCAAACATTCCTTTGTAATTCTAACTTGACTTATATTGATAGTAACAAAAGCAAGGCATGTTCCATAACTTTTAATGTTTTAAAAGCAGTGATAAGTGAATACTTACGCACGCACTGTATTTTTAATCTTTGCCCATAAAACATTTTTAAAGGAAATGCTTTAGTAAGTTCATAAATATTATCAGTGGTAAAACCATAATAACAACGACTGTATTTCAAAAAGAAAAATAGTTTTACTATGACTACAGGTCAATGCACTGTTTTTAGTGATGTCTTTTCAAACTGATATATAAAAAAAACTACTGGTAGCGGTATCGGTCCGTAATTTGGTATCTGCCGAAACCGAAACACAGCGCTTTACTACACTTCTTTATGGTCATATAAAACTCAAATTAGACTATGATTATTCGTTCATTTTGCATAATTATTGCTAACTAGATTTAATAGGTTTAGGTGCAACCTAATGAATAACAAGTGGAGACAAGTGTTTCAATTTGTTTCATTTCGTTTTTAAAACAGTAGGTTGTCTAGAGTTTTAATGTATCCTTGAATGGATAAATATAGAAATGATCACACATTATCATTAGCTGTTGCATTTATAGAAGAAGTACATCGGGTGTGGCTTGGATATAGGTAATCTTCATTATTAAAGGCATTGGCAATAATATTTAATTCGAACAACGAATATTTAATCAATATTGAGATTATGTTTTGAAGAATGACATAAGGGGCCTGTGAACTGTCCATTGGCAATGTCAAAAATAGAGTAGACTAAGCAGTATCGAAATCTGGTAAACGAGAATAAAAACTAAAGAAGCAATATGTAGAGCTCGTTGTAAAAAAAATCAGCCCGTAAAGAAAGTTTACCGCCCTTCAAGAAGAATATACGTTTAAAGGGAATACCTGCAATGCACCGGGCATAGTGGGTATTCCTTTTTTAAACTCAGCCTATGGCAGTCCCGACTGGGCACTAGGTTGCGCTGCAACACCAGGTTTCAACCCGGTTGCTTAATTTAAACAGTTCCAATTTCAAATCAGATCACCACACTAAAAGCGATAAGACCGCCCATTGTGTCACCCTATGTAAATTTTATACATTTATATCGGTAATTTTTTATGGTGTACATATTAAAGAGTATTCTATTCAATTCTAAAAGATAGTATTTTCCGCCGACTAGAACTAAACCAAACTCATCTCGTAGTTAAATGCTGTGATTATATTACATTTGTCACCCTCTTAATATATACTAAAATGTTTAATGTAGGAGAAATTTTATGTTATTCTAATAATTTAAATTTGTATAATTTTTTTACGCATAACTTTATTTTAGAATAAGTTTTATGTCATTTATCGTGGAAAGATTTTGTCATTTAATTTTAATGAAATTTAATTCTATTACATACCTAAGTTTAGATACTTACTTTATTGATTTTTGAACGCCGTCAACGGCAAAACATAGTGTACGTATACATATTTTATTTACAACACCTGTTTTTACACCCACCTATGTTTTACAAATAAAAACTGTGACTTTGCCTTTGACTCGTTCCGCAAACAAACTCACAATCACAGTTACAGATTGTATTAATTCATTTACGACAAATTCATTAACAACCGGATACATAGCAATGAATACATATAAAGCTTAGCGTTCTCTCATGAATTATGGGACGACTGTGTGAATTCATTTAGATTCATACTAGCGAGCCGACCTTTCGCACAGTTAATACGATTCGACAAAACATCGAGATTTCTCTGCTATATCATCAATCTCCTGTCCTTACATTAGGGGAAGCCGCTGTATGTCTTTTTCTTCCATACTTCTATATTAGTCGTCATCTTGGTAGTCACCTCCTTTCTAGCCATATCATTTTTCACACGACTGTTTGTCGATCCAACGTTTCTTTGGTCTTCCCCTACTCTTTTAGCCATCGATATTCATACTCAAAACTTTCCTCACAATATTTTCCTCATTCCTCCACATCACATGACAATCCATTTCCGCACAGTACTTCAGTCACCGGTGCCACTTTAAGACTTCCTCTTATGTACAAATTTTTATTCTATCCATTCGCGTAACACCACACATCCCTCTTAGGATTCTCATCTCAGCTGCATGCAATTGCCTTTCATTCATCCCTTTTGTGGCCCAACACTCTGATCCACACAACACAGCAGGTCTAACCATTGTTTTATTATATGTTCCTCTTTTTTTATTATAATATGTAATTTTAATATTAATGTATAGTAGTAAATTTGTACACCTTCCGGAATAAATCCTCTAAAATACTCTAAATGGTGGTCAAAATCCGTTGTGCAGTTTAGAAGAGTAACGCTGTCACACAGACAGACACAAAATGCGACTTTAATTTATTATGTAGATATAGATTACGTCGGTGATTTGAAGTGAGATTCAATTAGAGTTGCATTTAAAAGCTGTTTAGCTTTTAAGCTCTGTTTTTTGTTGCGGTTAATTGAATTGATATTAGTTGTAGGTAAATAAATTCAAGCATTGATTTCCGATTCTTAATGGGTTCTAGAATGGGTGATCGTAATTAAAATACATATGATTAAATTCCAGATTGTTCTGTCTGTAACTGTTTCTGACAACACAAGAAAAAACCTGCATTTTTAATATGTTGTTTTGTGGATGAAGATAGACAAATGAGATTAATAATAATAAAACCGCAGAACAGCATGTAGCGAGCTATTGGGGAGTAGCGACTCCACGGACCCTATCTCCGGGAGAAGTGTTGTTCTTCATCTCTGGCTTACCTTTATTGACCAGCCGGAGTGAACACTGACGAGGAATAGAGTTCCCATCTCTTTCACGCCGTTATTGGCCAGTTTAAGTGGAGATTCGCAAAAGCAAACGTGTTCGGAGGAAGAAAGTATTCCAGTAAGATGCTGGTAGGCATTTTGACCGTACTTCCGGGATTGTCCTGATAGTCACGGAATACCTCTCCACTCTTCAAGCACTTCACAATATGTTGCTTCCTTGTCGCTACGTCACTATGTGCTAGTGACAGTTTTCGGGGGCCCATTAACGAGTGTGCAGAATTTACCCGTGTATATAGGTATAATAAATTGATCAGGCAGGGGCCCATAGTGCTTCCATAGTTCTAGTTAGTCTCCATATCCTGCAATAGTCCTTTACCAACCTGGGGTTGTCCTAGGCAGCAGTCGCCTCCTTCTGCGAACACGTCATGTCCCAGAAGGAGGCGGCGGAGCGCGCGCGGGAGGAGGATCCTCACGCGGCGCTGCTCCGAAGGCGGAGGACTCTTCCCGGGTGGAGACCAGCAGGCAACGGGTGCGGGGGCACCCTTGCCTGTATTGCACAGGCCTCCACCAGTGTCTGACGGGAATGGCCAGGTGTTCCCGGCCATTCCCGTAGCCCCCCAACCAGGGGGGCATGCGGGGCCCGCCAGCTACGCGGGCAAGCGCCGGGAGGGTTGTGGATGTAAAGGCTGAGCCAGTTTCCCATGGCCCTCCCACCACGGCGATGTGGGAACACCGCTGAGTTTTAGTGGGTATACTGTTATTCTGACAGGAGTCCCACATACCCCGTCTCGTCCCCCGACGAGCGGAAGTGCATAAAGCATTTCTCAGAGACAAAAAAAGAAAAAAATAGGGTGTACAGGGATAATCGTCGGTTAGGCCTCATTTCATTACAAGCGTCTAACGGGTATCTGCGAGTTGGTTTCGGCCCCTCGTACGCCATCCAAAAGTCCGGGATCCCAGGGTTCCGAGAAATGTCTCATACGTAAATGTAATAATAATTAAAGTAAAATGAAAAAAAGGAAGAAAAATTGTTTATTCTGTACAAACTAAAGCAATGGTTTATTTATAAAAGAAGTTTGATTGTGACTTAGTTTTAACACAGCATGGCAGTTGACATTGTCAGCATTATTGGATTTTTCTGTCAGAATTATTGGGTTTTTAACGGCCCGTATAGTAACAGATATGAAATTTCTGTTAGTACTCGTATTTGCTAGTCGAAGTCGCAGTCTTAAATATTCGTCTATAAATCAGAATCAGCTTAAAGCACGTGCTCTTTGAATTGAGCTCCAAAACATCTGAATAGCGTTTTCCCAACTATGTTGGGTCGGGTTCAAGTCCGACCGGATGCAGGTGCCTACTAGTATTTTACATGGAGCGACTGCCTATCTGACCTCCACAACCCAGTTATTGGGTAACACGATACCCCTCTTTGAACTGAGCTCCAGATGTTTGAAAAATGATATCCCACCTAAGAGTACGTAACAATAGCAAGTACAGCTTAACCATCCAGATAGATCTGATAATACAAACCTTAACGCCTTTTAACGTATTCCAATTTATATGAAAACAATATATCACCTTTGGCATTTCAATCAACGATAAATCTCCAAAAGATTAAGATCGTAATAAACCGTTATTTCATCTTATAATCTTGATACCCACTCATACAAGTATTGTGCAGATAAACCACCTATATCTAGTAATTTGGTCCTTTTGCTCCAATTTTGGTCCTTCGATCCAATCCGCATAGAAAATATATACACTTCAAACAAAACAGCCTAATGCTCGAGATACACGACGCTAGTTTTTCAAAGCTAGGATAGCAAGCTAGAACCTCGGTATACTATCCTGGCCTGCTGTCCTGGCTTGGTACATACTAGTGCTGTACTGTATGCCCGATAATTTCAAGCGAGTACGGTACTACACGTGGTTGTGGTCGTAAAAACGAAACGCGTTGTCACTGCACACTAGCCAATCGAGTATTAGCTTCGCCGGCCACATGACACTAGTTCACAAGCCGGGATAGTAAAATCAGTAGAGGGGGTGTTACTCACTCATAAAATAGAATTCCATCCTATTAAACTATCCTAGCTTGGGCCGCTAGCTTACTAGCTTTAAATCACTAGCATAGTAAAGAAGCTAGTTCTATATACACGAAGTTAAAGTTACTAGCTTGCTAGCTTACTAAAACTAGCTTATTAGTCTGGTTTGAAAAACTAGTCTCGTGTATCTCAGGCATAACGGGTCGGTTAAATTAAACCAAGTTGGTTGCAAAATGTTAATTTACTGAGATTTATCGAGATAAATATCGTGAATAAATTGCTTTAGCAAAAACTTTAATGTAGTGACGGTATGTAGTTGAATCGAAACTTTAATATTAAGGTTAATACTGCATTTACGTGTAAAATAATTATGTTATTCTTCCTCTACATGGTCAGCTAGTAAAACAGTCTTCAGACAGAAGTACAGACACATACAGACAGGGTTCGTCAGTCTTTGACAGTCGTTACGGGTAGTCAGATGCCCGAAATTCTGGCAACCAGTTTTACTAAGGAATTATAGAGGTGTGAGGAACTGCGTGTAAAGTTCACTCATCCTTCATAGAAAAGGGAGGATTCTCCGACCAGACGGGTGTTGTGTCTGGTGGGCTACTGCCTGAATACTATATGCTGAATACTGGTATTCCGCTACATCCTGTTAGACTGGAAGCTGACTCCAACATAGTTGGGAAATGGCTAGGCAGATAATGGTGAATTAGTAAAACGTTATCATCACCAGCCTTCATGCGAACTAGTTTACCTACTCTGTTTGTTAGGCAAATTATAGTCAACCCAAGCCAAATCTGGATATCAGGCCCTAGATGCATAGTAAAAAGTAACTACCGGCATCCCCATCAAATACGGGAAAGCATTAGTAAAATTAATACCTTTCTAAAATAATCCCTTTTTTTCAACTCACCCTATCACAATTGTGGCAGCTACTATAACGCCATGTGAATTACGCAACACTGACGTCACGCAAAATCCTGCATCGCGCAAGCAGACTATACCGCGCAACTAGCAACAACGCCCCGACGTCAACCGTCTCGGGCAGTTCGGTCACCAGACATTACACTCGTCTGGTCGGAGGATCCTCCCTTTTCTATGGAATATGGTTGAACATTACACCCTGTTCCTCATACCTCTATACTGGTAACCTCGACGCGATCGTCAGCGCAGCCTTGGTGCAACTACTTCTGCGTGATGTTATCATAATCACGTCCTCAAGCTTTCGAGCGGCGAGTCACACAGCCAGCCAGCACCCACGGCTTCAACGGGTATCCCGACCACCAGCAAGCAGCGGACGCGCATTCCTGGTCATCACCCCCAGCCTCATCAGCAACCTTGGCACTGCACACTGCACTTTCCGCCGGTCAATAAGCAGAGCACTTAAACCCTCTCCTGGTCGTCTCCAGGAGTCAGCCTCAACCCGGCGCTGTACTACATCTGACGCGCTGGAACATAACGCGTCGCTACTCCGACTCCTTGGGGAATCACATATACGACGTCCCGACATCAATCGTCGGGCAGTTGCTCACCAGACACAACACCCATCTTGTCGGAGGATCCTCCCTTATCTATGGAGGATGAGCGAACTTTACACCCTGTTCCTCATACCTCTATACAGTCCACTGCTGGACATAGGCCTCACTCAGGCTGCGCCACAACACTCCAGACTGTCCTAGTCACCTTTTTAAGGTCGCCCCCTCAACCCCTTTATTATTTTGTTTCATCTTCTCCTTATCTAAAAGTAGAAATCAAATGTTAGGTATCCATACGAACCTTTGTCCCTCTTATCTTTGAAAGGATCTACAGTGAAATCTACGAAACTCCTAAACAATAGCGATGGTATTAATCCAACATGTACCGAGTCCAACCGACTTCAATATACTGGTCACTGTGCCAAATACTTAGTGAAGGTAGGTACTCTTTTGCTATATTTTAACGTTTTTCACAGTGACTAGAATGGTGAAAAGTATGCCTTTTGACAATGAAAGTTACATACCTTTGAAACCGTAAAGAAAATATTGTAAACATGCACCTTTCTTGGTTAAAGATTTGAAAAGGGATAGGTACTACTTTATACAGTAAAGGTTTCATGCATTCTTTTTCAATTATTTATTTAATGACTGTGCCAGTAGGTCAAATTTTTATTGTTCTATTACAAGAAACTATTGGTTTTTAGGTTCGCCTAAAAGTTTGATAATTTTAAGAAAATGCCGTTTTGTATATGATAAATAAATGATAAATGATTTTATTTCTGTAAGTAGGTTTCTACAAACACTTTTACACGTCAATCATATTTTAAAACTAGATGAGGTCGGCGTTTCCTATCTGACTACTCTGAGAAGAAAGGCCGAAACAAACTCAGAGGTCACAGTCTCTTTTAAAGTCCAGGCATAATCTTGGTGGGGTGCTAGGACAGGAAACCTCCCCGTGTGTCCGTGGGCTGGAGTTTCCCTTGGATGCGTCTGGGGGAAAGGCCAGTCTTCGGGACGGTGCACCCTGGGGTGCGGGCAATAACTCTCCATTAGGTACTCTGTGCCTAAGGGGTCTTGTTGCCCGTACGCTAATATCCTGTCGGAGGAACGCTCCAACGTGTGTATCTCTGTTAAGCAGAGACGCACAGCGGCGGAGTAAGAGCGGGCTCGGTGTGCACTAACCCTGCCGCCGGGCAGGCAGTAAGGAGTCTGCTCCTTCTGCCACCGTTAGTCTCGTAGCCCCGAAGATCGTCAACGTCATGTCTCTGACTTTTGACGGGGGTCGAGGGTCTTGGCTTAACCGCCCGGGCCGCGAGGAAGATAACCTCTATAAAAAATTCCTCTAATATCAAGTTCTGGTGCGCGGCGAGGGTATGAATGGCTGAGGAGTAGTGTCATCTACAACTTTCCAGTTGTAGGTGGCGCATCAGTCGTTAGCGCACCCCCAGCCAGAGTACCAGTGGACCCTCTGGTTGGGAAACAAATGAACACTTGCCTAGGGACAGGGGGTGAACCTGGGAATGACCTTTTATATCCCCCATACTCGTGGGATTAAGTATGGAAAATCTGAACAAAACAACAACACAAAAAGAGAGCAGTGGAGAGGAGAGGAGCGATGCGGGGTCGGAGTCCGATGCCGCGTCGGGCGCGAGGGGCTCTTTCAAGAGCCCGGAGCGCGTGATTACGGGGGATGCTGGAAAGAACCGTAGGCTCTTCCAGAAGCGCCCCAAACCAGAGGATGGCCAGGGGTCGTCCTCTGATGGCGGGAGGAGAGCAGCCCGCAGAAAAATTACTCGGCGGGGTGGGGTACATGAGCCGAAAGACAGAGGGCTCACCACCGAGGAGGACAGTGAGGCAAGCCGAGCCAGCCCAGTCGAGCCGGCCCAGGCAGCCGAGACGCTCGCCACGGAGGGCGCCGACCCTGGAGGGACCGGTCGCAGGGCGACATTCTTGGAGTTGTCCGGCAGTGGGCTGGACGCTGCTGGCGGCTCCAAGACGGAGCGGGTGGCCAAGTTTGAGGAGGTTGTGGTAGCTGCGATCAGGGGTGTGGCCTTGAAGAGGATACAGTCCTCTAAAGACAAGGTCATACCCACTGCCACGGCCTCCATTATGGCGGCGGCGGAGGCCCTTCACTGTCGGCTTCCATCGGACGGAATGTCGGAAATGCGGGCGGAGGTCGCCCGATTGACAGCCGCCATGGAGCTTCTCCGTAAGGAGAACGAGGAGCTCCGAGCGGACTTGGCCGGCCTCCGGGCAGCCGGCCCCCGGGAGGTGCCGCAGGCGCAGGCGCAGCATGGGCAGGGCCGGCCGGTGCCGGTGCCTGCAGAGGACCGGGTTCTGACCCTGGTGCGGCGGGAGCTGGCTGCCTTCCAGAGCCGATTTTCCGCTCTGGAGGCCGTTGTCCTGCGCCCCCCGCTAGCGGCGAGCCGGCAGGCATCGTTTGCCGCCGCTGCGGCCAAGCCAGTAACGGTAGGGCGGTCGAAAGGCGGGCCAGCACCAGATCTCGCGAGGCCGCCCCTGGCTAAGTCGGCACCGCCCAAGCCCAAGAAGGGTGGAGTGGCTTCGCAGGCGGCGAAGGCTCCAGCCCCGGCGGCGAGACGGCCGCCCCCCCCGCCTCCTAATGTTCCTCCGGCCGACGCCGAATGGCAAGTGGCCGGAGAGAAGAGGAAGGCGGGTAAGACATCTAGGGCGGCCAAAAGGAAAGAGAGGCGGCAGCGGCGCAAGGAGCGAAGCGTCGCGGCTAGGCTCCGCGCCCCGAAGTCCGCAGCTGTAGTGATTACACTACAGCCGGAAGCGGAGAAGAAGGGCGTGTCCTACCGCGACGTGCTCACCAAGGCGAGGGCGGCGGTGAACCTACAGGAGCTAGGCGTCACCAATGGCATCCGGGTGAGGGTCACTGCGACCGGGGCCCGGATGCTGGAGGTGCCCGGTGTGGCGAGCGGTCCAACCGCTGACGCTCTGGCCGAAAGGCTCAGAGCGTCCCTAAATGCGGACGAGGCCCGAGTGTCCAGGCCCACCAAGTGCATCGACATGCGCATTCTGGGCCTGGATGACTGTGTGACGGAGGCTGAGGTGGTGGCCGCCGTCGTCAGGACTGGGGGGTGCTCTGCCGAGCAGGTGAGAGCGGGCCTCATTCGTCCTGACCACACGGGGATGCGAGCCGTGACGGTGAGCTGCCCTGTGTCGGCGGCCAGGAAAGTTGCCGGGGAGGGCCGAAGGCTCCTGGTGGGCTGGGTTTCTGCGCAGGTGAAACTGCTGGAACCCAGACCTCTGAGGTGCTTCCGCTGCCAGGTGGGCAACCACGTGGGAGTGCAATGCACCTCGGAGGTAGACCGCAGCAATAACTGCTTCCGCTGCGGTCAGCCCGGTCACAAGGCCGGCTCGTGCAATGCCACGCCGCACTGCTTTTTATGTGCGGCAGCTGGCAAGCCGGCCGATCACCGGGCTGGGAGTAAGGCCTGCGCTCCACCCACCAAAGCCAGGGGCAGGGGCAAGCCCTCCGCCACCGCCGTCACCGCCGCACCCGCCGCCACTGCCGCCGCCGCTGCCGCCCCCGCCATCGTAGTCGCCGCAACCACCGCGGCAGGGCCCTCACAAAAGGCTCGGGAGGGGGCTGACATGGAGTGCAATTAATGGCCCCATTACGCCTCCTCCAGGCGAACATCAACCACTGCGCCGCTGCTCAGGATCTGTTGCTCCAGAGCATGGCGCAGTGGTCGATTAACATCGCCGTGGTCGCTGAGCCGTACTTTGTCCCGCCCAGGGATGACTGGGTGGAGGACCTGAGCGGCTCAGTGACCCTCATTTCGTCGGCCGCCGCCGGTACCCCGTCGCTTGAGGCAGTTAAGAAGGGACGGGGTTGCGTGGCAGCACGGTTCGGGGAGATTGTTGTGGTAGGGGTATACTTCTCCCCGAGCCGAACTCTCGCCGAGTTCCACAACTCCCTTGCGGAGTTGAGAGACGTCGTCGTCGTCGGGTACCATACCCTGCCCGTGCTCGTACTCGGGGACTTCAATGCCAAGAACACGGCTTGGGGTTCCCGGTACACGGACACACGGGGCAGGATGGTGGAGGACTGGGCTCTGGAGACAGGCCTGGTCGTCCTAAACCGGGGTTCTGTCCCCACGTGTGTGCGGATGCGGGGCGAGTCAGTGGTGGACATCTCGTTCGCCAGCCCCGCTCTGTCACCGCGTGTCATTGACTGGCGCGTCATGGAGGGGGTGGAGACGTACTCCGACCACCGGTACATCCGGTTTGACGTCTCCGCCCAAACCTCGAGCGCGCTGGTCCGACAGGCCCCGAGTGGTCCGCGGTGGGCGCTGAAGAAGCTGGACCGGGAGCTCCTCCTGGAAGCCTCGATCGTGCAGGCCTGGGTGTCACCACCGGACAGGCCTGCAGACATCAACGTCGAGGCGGAGTGGTTCCGGGAGGCCATGTCCGAGATTTGTGACGTGGCAATGCCCCGGGTCCAGCCCGGACGTGCCTGGCGCCAGGTGTACTGGTGGTCGCCGGAATTAACGTCTCTGCGCGAGGCGTGCGTTGCCGCGCGACGCCTGTACACCAGGCACCGCAGGCTCCGTATCCGCCCTTCGGATACGGAAGCCATTCAGGCGGAGCTGTACGAGGGTTACAGAGCGGCGAAGACCGCCCTCCGAGCGGAGATCCTGCGGGCCAGGGGACTGGCCCGTGAGGAGTCGCTGGGGACTCTGAACAGGGACCCGTGGGGACGCCCATATAAGGTGGTGCGGGAGAAACTCCGCCCATGGGCTCCCCCGCTGACGCAGAGTCTCCGGCCCCAGCTCGTGGAGGGCGTGGTGAGCGCTTTGTTCCCTTCGCGGGGGGAGCATACTCCCCCGCCCATGGCTCCGCCTCCTGCGGTGCCAACTGCGGACCACATGACCGACGATGACGACGTTGCTCCTGAGGTGACCGAGGTAGAGTTGAGAGCGGCGGTACGTAGGCTAAGTGCCAAAAATACCGCCCCAGGACCCGACGGCTTACCGGGAAAAGCTTGGGTCCTGGCCTCGGAGGCTCTCGGGCCTCGACTAAGAGGGCTCCTAAGCGCATGCTTGGAGGAGGGCCAGTTCCCACTTCGTTGGAAGACGGGGAAACTGGTCCTCATTAAGAAACCGGGGCGCCCGGCGGACTCTCCGTCCGCTTACCGGCCCATCGTGCTGCTCGACGAGGTGGGCAAGCTCTTTGAAAGAGTCATTGCAGACCGCCTCGTCGGGCAGCTGGTGCGGGTGGGGCCGGATTTGGCGGAGAGCCAGTTTGGTTTCCGCAGGGGGCGCTCTACGGTGGATGCCATCATGCGCGTGCGAGCCCTCACGACGGGGGATGCTGTGGCCCGGGGTGGGGTCGTCTTGGCGGTGTCTCTAGACATCGCCAACGCCTTCAATACCCTGCCCTGGAGTTGCATCAGGGAGGCATTCCGGTATCACCGGATGCCGACCTATCTCTGTCGTGTAGTCGAGGCCTATTTGGCAGATAGAGCAGTTATCTACCCCGGTCACCAGGGAGAATGGAACCGGCGAGAGATGTCGTGCGGTGTCCCACAGGGATCGGTCTTGGGGCCGCATCTGTGGGACATCGGTTACGACTGGGTGCTGCGCGCCGACCTCCCTAGCGGCGTCAGCGTGGTGTGCTACGCTGACGACACGCTGGTCCTGGCGCAGGGGAGGTCGCACCAGGCGGCGGCCGAACTAATGACACGCGGCGTTGCGACAGTCGTTCAGAGGATCCGGCAGTTGGGACTCGAGGTGGCCTTGCACAAGTCCGAGGCCATGTGTTTTCATGGTCCTCGGAACGCGCCACTGTCGGGTTCCCAAATAACGGTAGGAGGGGTTCACATCGGCGTCGAGTCGACGATGAAGTACCTGGGACTCGTCCTCGACAGCCGGTGGAACTTTGTCGAGCACTTCCGACGTTTGGCTCCCAGACTGCAGCGGGCCGGGGCTGCTTTGAAGCGGCTCTTGCCCAATCTGGGGGGGCCAAACGCCTCCTGCCGGAGGCTCTACGCGGGGGTCGTGCGGTCCATGGCCCTTTACGGGGCGCCGGTGTGGGCGCGTTCGTTGAGGCTCCGGCCAGCCCGCCGGTTGAACGCGTCCCAAAGGGTCATGGCCATCCGGATGGTACGGGGATACCGCACGGTCTCCTGCGAGGCGGCGAGCCTCCTTGCCGGATTACCGCCGTGGGATCTGGAGGCAAAGGTCCTCGCGCACGTTTGGGAGTGGCGCGAGGAGGCGAAACGCCGGGGCGTAACTCCGCTGCCGCGAGTAATCGCGGCACAGCGGACAGAGCTCCGGCGGGATCTCATGGCGGCATGGAGAGTGCGACTGTCGCAACCCAGCGCAGGGCACGCCACAATTGCGGCGGTAAGACCCCTCTTTGAGGAGTGGCTTGAGAGGCGCCACGGCGTCCTCACCTTCCGCCTGACGCAGGTCCTCACCGGACATGGCTGTTTCGGGAGGTTCCTGTTTCGGATAAGGCGGGAGGAAACGCCCGGGTGTTACCATTGTGTGGATCGACCGGAGGACACGGTGGAGCATACGGTGGAGGTCTGCCCGGCTTGGGCGGAGCACCGCCGTGTCCTCGTGGCGGCGATCGGCGGCGGCGACCTCTCGCGTCCGGCCCTGGTTCAGGCCATGGTACGGAGCGAGAGGGAATGGGAAGCCGTCACCTCCTTCTGCGAAGCAGTAATGCTCGCGAAGGAGGAGGCGGAGCGCGAGAGGGAGAGGCAATCTCTACGCCCTCGCGCCCCTAGCCGCCGCAGGAGGAGGAGACACCCTGGGCGTCGGGAGTCGATTGCCGACTCCCGGCCACCGTAGGCGCGGGCTTGCGGACGGCGAGCAATGGGCAGCTCGCCGTCCGGTAAGGACCAGGCCCGGGTCGACGGCGCGTCGTGTTCCACGCGCGCCTCAAAGAGATGTCAGCACCATTGACGGGGTCCGATAGGACCGATGCCTGCCGGGGTCGCGGATTGTTCGAAAGAGTTACCGTGGCCCTGGCGCACAGGCAACTGAAGGAACACGGGTGGGTTTTAGTCAGTAAGAGTCTGACACGCCCTTCCGCTCCGCCCAGAGCGGGAGAGGTCATTTGATGATTTCCCACCCAAAAAAAAAAAAAAAAAAAAAAAAAAAAAGGCATAATCTTGGTCAGATCATGTGAAGACCATGTAAATTTGTGTCTGAAATGGTCTTTTGAGGAAAAACCACACAGAATGAGTGGAACCGTCCAGTCAGTGCACGCATTTGTCAGTAATCGTTCAGCTCAACTCAAAACTTAAGGAGCTCAACGATTCAACGAAAAATACCAAAGAAAGGACATTTGGGTAGGCCGCATAAATTACTCAAACTGCCAGACCATGATTAAAACTAATTAAGAAAGAAAAAGAAAATAAAAACAATGATAATATACTATTTTACAAAGTAAATATTCATGTCAATGTATTTATAAAAATTCATCAATGTCAATAGGTATATAAAAATCCTGAAATAATCTTGGTCAGATCATTTGAGGACCGTGTTAGATTGGTGTCTGAAATGGTCTTTTGAGGAAAGAACCATACAGATTTGAGTGGACCTGTCCAGTCAGATCTATGAAGAAGAAGAAATGTTTAAAATATAACCTTTCTTTGCAGTCGGGTAAAAGGTTCCTCTCCCGCCTTATAAAGTTCTTTTCAGGGGTCACTATCGCAAGAGATGTATATTTTGACCTTTGCTCTCATTATTTAGCCATGGCTACCAATAATTGTGGTAAAATCAGAACAAATGCGTGATATAGCATAAATTTTACTTAGGAATAAGGAGTAATATTGCATATAAACGAGTATCTGTAATTTATATGATAATGTCGATGATAGCAATAATATGCAAAACGTTACTGTTGTTGAGATCTTATAGATGAAGATTACGACATTTTCGCATTTAGACATTGAAGAAATGTTGTAGGTTTGAAGAGGAGGTCTATATTTTTTAGTTGAAATAGAAAGAAAATACGTGTATTTGCGGTATAAACATGACGCAAAGAAAAACACAGACACAAAAAAGAACTAGTTGGGAGAAAATATGCCTCACATCCACGCTAAAGGGCAATCGCTCAGCATAATGCTACGACCCTATGCGAGACGGAGCCCCAGCCCTGGTTTTCAGCGACAGCCGGCATTGACCTAATGACGTTAACAGGTGCAATATAAGAAAAGATAAAAAAAACAAATAATAAGAAATAAAATAAATACACAATATCTAGTACTAAATCCATACATAATATGATAAATTTGCAAGTAACTCGGTCTGTACGTTACCTTTTCACGCCTAACTCACAGAACGGATTTCGATACAAATTGGCAAGGAGATAGATTGCATCCTGGGAAAGGACATAGGCTACTTTTTGTCTCGGTAGCACATTCCCGTTCGGTAATTTCCGACATCCACGCGGGCGAAGCCACGAGCAGAAGATCGTGTTTATATAAACATTAATTTATAACACGACAGCGCTCAGCTTAAACCACTGGGTCTAGATGTTTGAAATTTTGCTCAAAAGTTCCTTATATAAAGAACTAGGTTCTGTCTTCGACTTCGTCCGCGTCAATTCTTTTGTTTTAACATAAACTATATCCTATACCCCGTGCCCTACTACTTCGTTTTCGCTTAGCGTTCTTTGTGACTTTTTTCTTTTTGCTCGGCGCCTAAGGGTCGTAGCGTGATATTAAATGGCGTATAAACTTCCTCAAGAATTGGGTTACCTAATGCAAAAATAATTTTTCAAATTCGACTAGTAGTTCCAGAGACGCGTTCAAAGAAATAAACTCTTTAGCTTTATAATTAGTAGGTATACGACACGACATACGACAGAATTTTTTAAAAATCATCCCTTAAAGGGGTCAAACAGGGTATGAAAGTTCGTAATTTTTGCCGATGGCATACCCTATCGGGCTTGTTAAGTTAATAATGTGGCCATTGGTTCTTCCCCGCAAATTACTCTTTCCAAACGACACACTTTTTAAAATGGCCGAATGACAGCTGTCAAGTTTAAAAAGACATTGACCCCAAAACTTTCCTATAATTTAAAAGTAACATTCAAGCACTCTCCTAACACAATGCGAACAGTAAGAAAAGGCAGGAAACACACTTAGTATTGTTTACAGCCAAATGAATTTAAAGTAGGCTCGTTGGCTAGTAACGAATTCGCGGAACCCGACGCGTTTCCGCTTACGAGATTGTTACTTTACTATTACCGTGGTTTTTGGGTCAACTGTTTTAAGGCTGTGAGGGAAAGAACCATCCTGCTGCAAATATTGTCAGATGACGTCATTTCTGTATCATGGGTGCTTCTAGAGCAGTCTGGGCTGGCTGGTCCGTTTGATATCTTTTTATTCCTGAATCTATGTGAAGATATTATGGAACTAGATCTCCCGATGAAATATAAAGATTGAGACCTTATATTCTTGCGTGTGTCATTTTTAAATTAAAGCTAGGATTGAGAATTGAATTACATACTTATTTACTAAGTTCTTAGTAATGTTGTTTAATAGACTAACGGCCCGTTGTTTGATCGGTAGTCAAACATTAAAATGCGTTAGTTAAACTAACAATTTGTTAAAAATTATAAAAGTATGTTGTTTGACAAATGCTTAAGCTAACTACAGTTAAAAAAATTGAGAATTTGCTATAAAAGTTAACCATGCGTAGACGGTGTAGTTAAACTTTGATAGCCATTGCTGTATAGTTAGTTAAGTTAACTATTAGTATGTTTGACTGCTGATCAAACCACGGGCCCTTAACAATGAAACGCTGCAATGGTTTAATCTTCAGTTTCCTATCGGATTGCGATCCATATGACTGATTCGGAGATCCCTAGTCTACAAAATTCCAGATTTCCGATTCCTATACCCATTACCAGTGGTCTCAAGCCTTCATATACATATGATGCTGATCAGCTCTTCTGTACAAGGTATGACCGGGTTTTGAAGACCAAATTTGGTTTTGCAAGTCTTCAGAGAGCGGACGAAAGGAATGAAAATTAGTCTGAGTCGCTGACGCCGAGTACGGTGAAGAGGCTTATACATATATATGACGGAATGTTCGAGCGGCTGAGACACCACGTTTCGTTGTTGATCCGTCATCTGCTGGTCCTTCATCATGGGCGTGTACGTGCAGGTGTTTGGAAAATAATACTGGCAAAATAACCCAGTTAATTTACTTTCAAATATCGCAACGAGACTTAACTATAAAATTTAATGATTACAATGATTATCACTGATTAAGTCTAATCACAACAATTGTTAAACTTGCATTTAGAGCCAATGGATTTGTGCGTGTGCACCGCGCGACGATCGCATCACAAAAGTGCTCGCCATCGCCGCCATGACACTCACAACCCCATTCGGTGTTACCCGCTCTAAGTTAAAAATACCACTAAAGAAATAAATTCTAAACCACAGAGTAAAAATAATCGATTACAACTTTTAAAAAGTGTTACAATAAATTGACTAAATAATCACGGCGTCATATATATACAAGTGATAGTAAGTAGTTAATACGGGTTGATCACACATAGGTAACACAACTCATGGATAGCATGAAGAGCATCATTATCATATGCCTAGCCTTCTCCCAACTATATTAGGGTCGGCTTCAAGTCTGACCGGATGCAGCTGAAGAGCAGTACTTTATATAAAGCGACTGCCAGCCTGACCTCCACAACCTAATACTGGATAATACGATACCCCTTGGTAAGACTAGTTGTCAGACTTTCGGGCTTCTAACTACCCGTAACGACTGTTAAAGATTGACAGCGGGGACCAACGTTTTGCATGAAGATATTCAGACTAAAACAAAATAATTGGGGCCGACAGTGTAACAGCCAAAGAAAGATGTATTACTAGCTAAAAAGTTCCATCCATTAAAAACCTACCGGAGTAATTTGTAAGTGCTAAGTGCTTTCCTCATGAACAGACTTTTCCAATTATGCACGCAGTATGTAAGCGAAGGAAATTCCCATGTAGGTACAGTAACTTGGCTGTTATTTTACTTTCTCCACTGATGGCCACAATGGGAAAAGGTTTCTGTTTGGCTTCGTCAAGCTGTGGGTTGGACTATGTCTATATGTAGATGACCAATTTTACCTGATAACTTTTTACTGATATTTGGTAGAATTGGTCTTCTACAACTGCTTCTGTCCATCTTGAACAGAGCTATTAATTCGTCTGATGTGAATTGACGTGGTACTCACATTTTAATATCACCATCACTTTTGTTACCTACTGTCATCATCACCTTCGCAGATGGATTGCCAGTGATGTTGTTAGCAAAAGGATAGTGCCGCCCATCTTCTTGACCTTATTACGTCCTTAGTCGACTTTTACGAGCCTAGGCCTATTCTTCACCAGATGCGAGGCAGAATCCTAAAGAATGAGTACCATAATCTATGAAATTATTTATCAATCACTATTTAGAGACACTATCTAAGGATTTTTAAATGTTAGGTGTGGTAGACGCAATTTTTCCTAAAGGCTCCCGAAATCAGGCGTGACGCGACTCTAGTAGAACAATTTCTATGAAAACTTCATGGAAATTTGTCTACAAGAGACGCGTCACGGCTGTCTGCTAGCCTTTAAGCTTAATTTACACCAAAAAATATGAACCTTCCCATTAGAGGTACAAGCATAATTTACATTCAGTTGTATAGATAAAAATACATCATTAAACCTAGCACCATATAATCCCCTACCATTGATAGTAAACGTAATGTACAAGCAGTAATTCAGCTGCAGATCCACAGTGACAATAGACGGAAACGTTGCGTTGGCGCTCCACATGGCAGGCTCGCGTGACGGCGCGACAAACTTGTGAAATGCGCAGTGACACACTGGCGGAACGAATGGATAGCGCTAGAGGATGTTGCGGATGGCCCATTGTGTGCGAAATAAATAATTGTAGGGACATTACATCACGCCTGTATTCTCCGAAGAGGTAGGCACAGGTCTACTAGTAAGTAAAATAAGCCCAACAGATATTTCACCAGTTACGCTCGTGTTCTATCTAATAATGGACCAACCTCTTGTCATTAACCTGGCACAAATCTGGACTCGAAACTGCTACTGAGAAATTTTAAACGGAAAAACCTAATAATACTTTGCCCAACTTTTGATATGGGTATTAAAGCTACGTTCAACAGTGGACTACTCAATGTCGAAGTCAAACTTGTAAAATGTGCGGGGACACACAGGTGGAACGAATGTATAGGGCTGAGGCAATGTTGCGTATGGGCATTATGGATGTATTGTATTGAGTTTTTTTTTTCATGTTTATTTGTAGAACTGCATTTATTCAGAATTAAAATAATATGTACGACGTACGTAAATAACAATTAATACCTAATGAATTAATAAAAATAACAAAACTATATCCTAACGGAACTAAAACTAATCACAAACAAAAATATGGCATTGAAAAATGTCTCCGCATCGCTGTCGACTGGTAATGTACCCAAGAGACTGGCGGCATTACCACGTTGTATGGCAATGCTTAGCCTCTGACTAAGGTAAAAGCCAGCCCTTGCGTCACGGGAAGTTTAAACCAGGCCTTTTGAGATTTTCTTAAAGAGACCATAAGCACTTGGCCCGAAGGCGTCAACTCCAAACGGCTCGAAAATATAGTTACCAATAAGATTTTTATACTTACGCTGCTTGAGGTGTTCCGCAGTCGCAGCAGCAGCGCCAGCACCGCACGCCGACGCAGGCAGATGGGATACCGCAAGAGTATTGATACACGTTGCATCCCACACTAAAGGCCTACCCACCTTCCATAAAAAAAACATGCCGTCTGGTCTCTTGGAATCGTCACGTACCAAGCCACGCTGATGGTGTATTCGAATAGTTGGTATTCTTTTAATGATATAAATTTTTCTTCAGCTTCTTCTTGGATGAGAGAGAGGCAGAAAGTGTGTAATGCTCTGTCGCTCTCTCATCCAAGAAGTTTCTATAGATATTTTTTTGGTGCATAGAACCGTCGGTTCAGTTTGCAGCCAAATTAATAGGAGACAACGCTACAACAGCCACTGACCGCACTGAATTTACTTTATTAAGTAAAGTACACGTTCCGTACGAATTTATAGGTATTATCCTTCTATTTTATATAGACGTTCTTACTGAGTTTAGATTGTACGAGTAAATGGGTAGTTCTATTAAAATCAACACACTACAGTTTGAAATAAGAGCTAAACTAAAGAGAGTTGGAATGACATGATATGCGGTTCAAATAACATCCAGCTGAATATCAATATTAAACAAATATAAACTACCATATAAAAACCACCACCCATCTGTATGCAATCACCGCATGTACATACCTATGTACTATTGTAACTACATATGTACAAATAATGAAAACAGTTACAAAACAGCAAAATTAAAAAACAATTTCTATGCAACGTATTGTATACTACCCGACCGTAACGATTGTGTGTCGTTGCGAAAAACGGAGATGCGGTCCCGAGATGCGCGTAGGCACCGGCGCGTGCGCACACTGCAATTATTTGTGAAATTAGACCTTATTGTTGATAACATAGAGTTGGTTTTGTAATGTATGTGTGTAATGATGATGATTTTGATCGATAGTTGATAGACAGTTATTTTCTAAGTTCGAATTGTTTGACGAATTTAACTATGTAGTAGAGGAATTTTCATAATGGAAATATAATATAGTATGAGATTCCTTTATAGTTATATACTTCAAACTAAATGCATATAAGTTGAAACCCATTCCAGGCTACCGCAAAACAATTATACTATAATTAATGCCCTCACTAACACTGCGTGGCACCTATATTAATGCCTGAATAAAAGCAAACTTTTGGATTTTCAGCGCTTCACTCAGCGCCAAAAGTTGATAATCGAACAGTGCAATAATAATTAGAAATTGCTTTTTTATAAAAGGAAGTCCTAAATTTGGAGAAACCAAGATTTTCTTCGTAAAATTATGCTCACAGACGCCGATTTCGTTAAAAACTTACGTTTGGACAAACCCTAGGATCTAATATCTTTGGTGCCATTCCAAACACCAACCACATTCAACACATAGCATGCGTCCTTCACTTAGTAAAGTTAAGCAACCCGCAACTAGGTTAGTCATTAGATGGGTGACCGATACACCGGATGGCAGCTACATTTTAAAGACTCGTGCACTTATCTCAACCAATATCGTTAGTTTAATCTGTCAGATACGTTGGAGGGTTTTAAACGACCATAAAATATAGTAGGAAGGTGGCTTTTAGTGATTTCACAGTTTTAGTTGACAGCGCTATTTACCATATATTGTAGATTAGCTATGGTGCTTGCGTGGACTAATAATAAACTAAAACCAAACTAAATATATCTATACTAAAATAAGAAAGCTGAAGAGTTTGATTGTTTGAACGCCCTAATCTTTGAAACGACCAGTCGTATTTCACAAAATATTTTCGCATTTGATAGCCTAATTCTTGAGGGACGACCGAGCGTGGCAGCAAGCTCCACTTCCCATTCACCTGGGTTGTCTCAGCGTCCGCAAAATTTCAAGTATAAGTTTACTGGCTTTTCTCTCCTCGGTTCACAGTGCCAATAAATTAACCAGGTACATTTTATCTTCCTCACTGGTCGATTCTGAGGTAGATACTATGGTTGCCCAATGCGTTGAAGCTTAGTTTGGTATGGCTTGTCCCAATACGGATTTGCCCGATAACCCGTCCTCCCACAGACTTTGGGACGTGCCGCTCTGCAGTGTTATATAGAATACCCTGGTAAACGCGTTACCTAATACTGTTGAGCATGTTCGTCTTCTAGCTGTAGGAGAATGGGAGTCAAGCATTTGGCTTCAGGTGCGGCCGTCATTCACCATAGAAACTACGATGGATGAATCATTGTTTCGGCCCACTACGTGTCTCCGCTTGGGCGCACCTTGTGTTGTTCCGCATCGGTGTCACTGCGGTGAAGCTGTCGACAGTCTTGGGCACCATGGCCTGTCCTGCTGCAGCAGCGCAGGTCGCATAGCACAGCAAGCCAGCATCAACGATATTATTCGTCGAGCCCTTATCACCGCCGGCGTACCAGCGGTATTAGAACCTAACAGCTTGGTACGTGATGATGGGAAGAGACCAAACGACATGACATTGTTGTCTTGGGAGGTGGGTAGGCCTCTGGTGTAGAACGCAATATGTGTCGACACCCTTGCGGCATCTCATGTTTCAAGAACAAAATTAATAAAAGATTATCGCTAAAAGTAACTACCTACTTATTTTCCTTATACTGCAGAATCTAAAAAACAGAATTTCCCCACATCTAAAAACCAATAATTTAGTACCGCAAACAATAAAATAAAACATAAAGCAATACAAAACGCGTTTTCACTTGCATTACGATTTTACTATCTTGTGAAAATTGCACTTACTCCGCTAACAGCGAACGCAATGCATCGTAAACATGAAGGAATTATTTGAAAATGTTATTTCGTAACGTGTATTTTCTGTCTGTTATGTAATCATTACATTGTGGTAATGATGGGTTTCTTTGTTCTTAGTTTATGGAAGTTTCCCAAAATTGTTGATTTCGTAAATACTTAGAATAACGGTATTGATGGAATTTTCTTGTTATTTATGTTGTCTTTTTCGGAAACCATAACGTTTTTCTGTCTCTGCAAGAGTCTATGCACCGGTTTATTCCCATAAGCTCTTGATACTTAGGTATGTATGAGAAGCTTCAGCATAGCATTTCAAATAAAATAGTTTGGGAATATTACCAAAGTTTGCGGTAAGTTGTTATAAATTTTAAAATTTTCTCACACTATCTTCTAGAATTATTATTCACCAAAATAACCCATGTAACAGAACCAGAGAAGAAAGAAGAAGAAAAGAGTGGAATCCTCTGAAGATTGAAACGTGAAAATTCGGAAGATTAATGTTCCCGTGGAAATATCTCCCAAAAGGTGCAATGTCGGGTTGAGTTTCTTACGGGCAAACGAAGGAAATACTGATTGCCTGCCTTTCCAAAATTCATAGAGAAAAGCTGAAGAAGTTGTGCACAAAAGATAGACCAATCCAAGAGAAGGGGGGTATCGCCTCTAACAGAATTTTAAAATTAATCTTATTTTGAGCTTAAAATTCCTGGCAGAATCTAACCTATTTGTTTGAATCGAGAGATTCTGTTGAATCTTGTAATAAACCGCGTAATGTATGTTTGCAAAGAACTCATTATACTTGCATTGGGTATGGGTATCGGGCCAGTAACTTGACATAAGCAGGACAGTGTTCCCACCAGTTACTTTAAAGATTTAAACAACATAATATTATATCTTTTGTCAGACAGACAGCTAACTGCCGATACAAAGTCCCTCTTCCATAATCTTGGATAGGTATACCATTAAGATCCTGAAAGAGGTGCTAAATGTAGATGCAAATTGGGGTGAGCTAAAGTCCAGCGGTTGAGTTCGTCTATATTTTCATAGACTAAGTTAATATCTTGTATCTATGCAAGCGTGTACACGTCTCAAACACGAATTTAAGAGGATGCTCAAGCAAGAATTTCAATTGGAAAATTTTGAGATTGTCACCCAGTAATGTGTATTTCGATTTGAAAAGTATGGACGGTGTAATGCCAAGCATAAGGGTAGTACATTTTTCAGCTTTGCAATATTTCTGGTAGTGCAGATATTCATTGACGACGGTGATTCTCACTAGTTGGATCACCTGCTTTTTAACCACCCAAAAAAAAAGATCGATCACATCTAGTTTTAAATGAAGTTTTTAACTGACTTCAAAAAGGATGAGATTCTCAATTCGTCTGTATTTATACCAAAAAAAAAAAACAACCGACTTCCAAAAAAAAACATGACAAAGTTAAAAATAAAGGAAAAGAAGTCGGTGGCAAAAAACACAAATTCAAGACGAAAGACACAAACTTCCGATATTAAAGTTACTTTTCACTTTGTTGTGTATTTTTGGAAACAGGTTCTCGATAAAAAAAAAAATGAAAATAAGTTTTTCTAGCAGTGTATATTCTTTATAATCACCGTTAGTTTTTTTACAGGGTCAAGTTAAAATAAAGCTCAGCCATTAAGCCAATCGTCCATTACAGTCCCATTAACAATATTGATCGACTGAAACCCTTTGTGTAAACACTGATTAATATTACAAGCACAATTACTACTTGATTGGTTCCGTACATTATTTGGTAAATATAGTTATTTTAATTCACCTGGAGCTTTATGGGTATTTGATGGTTTTTTGTTTAGAAACTTTTTGATGCCTTGACCACCTTGCCTTGACCTCTTTGATGCCTTGATTTAAGGCTGTAGTTAGGGACTGTTTTTTGTTAGGTCCTACTCACTTGTTGGTCTCGGCTTGATTTGGCACAGCCGCGCGGCAAATTTTAATACATCTAAATATACAGGGTGTAAAAAGACACATAACTTAGCCATCAACTACGCATTTTGTACATCAAACTAACATAGCACAAAAAAAATTGCTGGGAAATGAATTTTATTTTTGGTGTGAAAATCTCTGTAACGCATGCAGAACATTTTGCTTCTGGATGCATGCAACTGCAACGATACAGGGGTCGTGAGGGTATTATTTTAAAGTTGTGTTATAATATATAACACATATGTGTATCATATGTGTGTGTGTGTGTGTGTAACTTATGTGTGTTCTGTGTTTGTGTTGTGTTGTGTTATATATTGTTGTTGTTTTGTGTTGTGTTGTGTTAGTTGTGTTTTGTGTGTGTGACTTGGCTATCGCATTAGGTTAAGACCTGTAATGATAGTTTTAAGGCATTTAAATAAATAAATAAATAAATAAGTAACACGACATTAAAAACGTATTTCGTAAAAAAGCGTCAGTAAAATTTGGAATTTTGACCTTTAATATCTCCGTAACCAGAAGGTTCCCAGGTATGGTTCCGTACAAAAAAAATTATTATAATGATGGGGAGTATTAGTGACTTTTGGCTTCGTTAAGTGTCTGTTTACATACGTTATGTTCGGGATGAACCGCTCGGTTCACCTTGAATTGTGTCGAGAATATGATTCAGTGAGGGTAGCAGGCCACGAGCCGAATGAAAGCCGACTATGTGTAGTAATAGGTACTTTCGGGTCGGCATTGTTGTTTAACAAATACTGCTAAATCGAATTAGCCGGCCCGAATATGGGTGTAGCAGCAGCACCCCTTAGGTTTTCATACAAAGATCGCTTATGGGTCGATTAATATTAGCATTTATGTTTCTGTTAAGAAGCAACGTCTTTATTGCTTAACATAATACACTTGCGTGCAAAAAAATCGATCCACTCCGTTCTCTTTGATTTGAAACAAGATAATTCAACAAGTTTAACTAACAATAACCTTATACAGTGTGTATTAAAATCTTCCTGAATGTATTTAGATTAGTTACCGTCCAACGGGGTGAATAGGGATGCAGGGGTGAAAATGATTTTAACGTTGAAATGATATAGTTTGTTGCCAAAAAGGACTCTAATGTGTTTACTATATTATAATAACAATTAAGTGCCCTTGTTGGCAACAAACTATATTATTTCAATGTTAAAATCCCTTTTAAAGTTTATTTCCGATTCACCTCTGCATCCTTATTCACCCCGTTTGACGGTATGTTAAAAAAAAATTCAACACTGATTCATTGGTTTTTGAGAAAATCGCGAAATTAAGATCATACGGGTCGAATACAGAACCTCCTTTTTTAAGTCGGTTAATAAATGAATCAATAATCGATCGGTGATAAACAAAATTAATTTTTTGTCAACTTCACTGACAAAAAAAGTCACGCAGTTTTTCTAAGCATTAGTGAGCGATGAGGACATCTGAAGAATCAAGTCGATCTTGTCAAGAATATTGTTTTTATCAAAGTATAGGTATGTGTAAATAAAATTTATCTTACCTACCTTTACACAATATCAAATAATTAAAATATACATTATCATTTCTGAGATATCGTCTCTCAAATAGAGAGCATGGGGTGCGCCAGTTTTTTTGCAAGCAAGTGTATATATATATATATATATCTACAGATACACTTTCATCTTTTAGAAACGATTATCGTTAATCCTGGTCCCAATAGTTTTTAAAGGATACAATAGGTTTTCCCAAAAGATAATTGATTATCCAGGTTAAGAATCCTGATGACTGGCTGATATATCATTAATATTTGATTATACCCAATTTAGTGGTGTGACAAAATAATTACTTTAATGTTAGTCATCCGGCAGTCTTATTTTACATTTTATTGATTTCGTGATTGACCTTATTGAAAATACACATACATTTGAAATTCATTGACCAACTGCATTCATTTGCTTCTAGAATTTTCGTCTGACCAACTTCTTTAATTACCTTCTTATAAAAGTCATTAGTATCTTCTGGTGTTAGTTATTATTATTTTCTAATTTCTTCTCCTTGGTTCTCTGCTAGTTTACATCTTCTTTGAAATGCTGGTTTCGAAATTTATTTACGCTCTCTCCATTCCCCTTACATTTTCTTTCTCATTTTTCGCTTCTTAAGAGCGATCCATTAAACTTGTAGACACTTTCCGTCAGTTTTGACGTTTAAAGGAACCTGGACCACCCTCCCTCCTGGTCCCGGGGCGCTAGGTACGTGAAGTATGATCATAGTTCATCAAAGTTTTATCATCATCATACGAAGGCTTCGTCCAAAGAGTCAAGCACAAATTATGATGTAATACCGCGTAGTTTTACACTGAACTTGCACCTTATTTCAGATATATTTTGTTTGTTTACTTTTTTTACTCATCGAACCTTTCTATCTTCATTCGCGTTTTATACTTTCACTTTCTATCATTACTCATTATTATCATTTATCAGTACATTTATATCATCGATCCTTATAAACTGAGGCTTATTCATTTTAATATTAATACTTAGTAAATTCTAAGCACCAATAACTAATCTTAATTCTATATTTTCGACATCCTATCCTCCTCCACTTCTGCCTACACCGATTCTTGTAACAGTATGAATATTTAAATGAGCCTCCACGTTCCCATGCCTCTGAGCAATGGTATTCCTTCTCACATCGGCATTCTTGGAAAAGGTGGCCTTGAGATTTTTGAAGATCGGCCTCAGAATATAAAGAGGTACTTACCGTATTTAGTTTATTGCTTTGTAATTTGAGTGTTCTTGGGGTAGATTGAGTGTAATGTCTATGTTTAGAACGTTATTTGTAACATCGCTTTTTAAAAGCAAGTTAAGCCCTTGGCTCCAGCTGTCATTTGTAGATCTTTGACAGTTGCTACGGGTAGTCAGAAACCCGAAACTCTGACGACCAGTTTTACCAAGGGGTTTCGTGTTACCCAGTAACTGGGTTGTGAAGATCAATAGGCAGTCGCTCCATGTAAAATACTGATATTCAGCTGCATCCAGTTTGACTGGGATACGTAGTTCGGAAAAGGCTAAGCAGATGATGCTTTGTGATATCGCTTCTTGGTTAATTTGATGGTGATGGAAATATAGCTTCGCAAATGCTGTATTACCTACTACTTTTCTCTCTCATCTTCAATCCTTATTCACCCAATGTTGAGTGTAGGGTCTCCTCCATTTTTCCCGGTCTTTAGCTTCTCGTAACCAACTCTTTCTTTCTAAATAAAAGTCATCGTATTCATAACTTTGTACAACCACCAGCGCTGCGACACTTATTTTTAAATGTCGCAGCATCGTGCTGAGATAGGGGCCTTATGGCCTCATACAAGACTTTCTGTTGTTATTTATATATTACATTTTTTGTTTTTTTTTTTGTTTTTATAGGTGTATTTAGTTTAGTTTGTGATAATCCTGTGCGAGTCCCAATAAATATTCTTCTTTCTTTCTCTCTCTCATTTCAGATAACTTTTATTTAAGGAATTCAAATCGCGGTTATTGATAGCTTTTATGTAGAAAATAATATGTTCTTCAAATAAAACTTATCTGACGATTGAAACATCGGCCCTAGATAAAAATAATGATGCAAGCTAGCACCATCGTAGACCATATTTGAAACTTTTGCATTTTACATTGCAGTTATTACTTAGCATTTTTCCACCTACTCATTTTATTACTGTGATAGACTACAGTTAACTATCTTCATCAAGTATCAACCCGATCGATTTATCTCAATAAAAGTCGAGTGTCGGAAATAATTACCGTCGAGTGCTTGAAAACCTGCTACTGGAGTGTCTACTGTATTGTGGCAGCCAACTACTTTTCATCTACATCTTGGTTTTAAATGGGTTTTTCCACAATCTTTCGTTATTGCTAACACAAGCAAAACATAACACGAGAGACATATTTTCTTTCCCCAGTTTTTAAAGGCTGATTGTCTAATTTATATCTGGCAATGCGAATCTCGTGTAATCTGTTGTGGTTCACCAAATAGGATTAAAGAAGTATTAAAGTAGTAAATTATTATTATTTTGTTAGTCATCATCTGCCTAGCGTTTTTCCAACTATTTTGGGGTCGGCTTCCAGTCTTACCAGATGCAGCTGAATACCAATATTTTACATGGCGGAACTCCCTATCGAACCACAACCCAGTTCCTGGGTAACACGATACCCTTGGTAAGATTGGATTATTTTGTGTATTCCTTTAGTTATAGCTATGATTTGAGGATACTTTCTACTCCTTTTCCTTACTACATGTTTACTAAAGGCATTAAAACTAATGCGCACTATTAACATCGACTTATAACTCTCTGAAATAAAATAATAATACTAATTCATTCCTCTGATAATGTTAATGTTAATTTCAACATCATTATCGCTTTCGTGCTCAAAGCGCGACTCTAGCGCAGCTGTCACTGATGACGTAAGCTCGAACGCTCTAGTGCACATCAATGCACGTGCGCTTCGCCCATCTATGACCGAGAACTATGTGCGAATTGTGTAATGTGCTCGTTTTGACCATTATATTCAGGATATTTGGAATTGTGTTCACCAACATATGCGGTGGTTGGTAAAATGGTTGTCTTCGAAAATTGATTTATCAAATTTTATGATCAAATGTGTGCAAATGTAGTAGTGGCATCAAGTGGCAAAAAAATCAATTTTCTTATTTTATTATGGGCAAACTATATCTCTTCAAACTGGCTTTTTAAAACTTGGTAAATGATGTAATTTATAATGTCATAGCTTCACTTTCTTTCGAGCTGAAAATTACAATATCTTTACGAACTATAAGGTACAGTCAGAGGCTCATGGCGAAATGTTAAAAGCCGCGTCGGTCGATCGAAGGTTCGCTTACCGCGGTCGGATAACATAACATCGATTTTGTACGATACGGACTACAGATCAAGAAAAAGTAGAAAACTGAGCGAACAACCTAAGTACTACGATGATAATAATTATAAATACAGACAAAGAAGAATAAACATATTTAAATTAATTAGGTAGGTACCAGTGTCTCTCGGCATAAGCATTTGTTGGTGAAAAGCTTATTTACGGAAAAGTAATTGTTTGTAAATGATTCTTAGTTTGTGTTAGTCAATAGTGTTATATTTATTTCCTAATTTATGTTATAGGTATTTTGTACCGAATTTTTGTTTTTCTTGTTTTGTAATTTTTTGTGTTTATCAGTGGAAACTTGTCAAAGGCCTTCAATTGTATATTGTTTAAGAATACTGTATAAGTTAGCTGTAAGTTTCCCGAATAGAGTAAAATAAAATAAAATAAAAATAAAATAATAATTATAAATACAGACAAAGAAGAAGAAACATATTTAAGTTAATTAGGTACCTAATAAGGCACTCACAGGTTATGAGAAAGACCTTTACCTAGATTAGATAAGTAATTACAATTTTACGATCACTTAGCACTTTATACATCTGCCATATATCCACTGGTATTTGCTTAGCAATAGAAAATTGCGTAAATATATAGCTAACTTTCTAAGCCACAAATCATTTGAATATAAGCTTCGTGTGTTGCGCAGACGCAGCGGACATCAACTTAATATTGCAATTGTGCGAGCATACTGTAATATGAACTATGAAATGTTAGGCTGCTGCTCACACCGTGACGAATACTAAACATAATACTAGTTTATAAAACTGTTGCATAATGAGGGGTATTAAAACACGAGTGTGTTTAAAAACCCAGCCATAGGCGAGGTTTTTAATAGTATCACACAAGTGTTTGAATACTTAGTTATGTCCAGTTTCATACACTACTTTATCTACTCTCATACATTAGGATTGAACCTACTAAATACAAGATCAAAGTTTCCCACGAAATTCAGTACAACAAAACGTATGAATGGCGCCAAAAGCCAGCACATTACCGCGAATGCGCTAAAGCGAGCGCTGCCACAGAAAAGTAAAAATTTGAGTCAAAACTTTTTTGTAATGCTATAAAAATGGCGCGCCTCTCTTATGCGTTACATTAGAAAAAAATAAATGATGGAAAGTTCTCGGTGATATTAACTTCTTGGATCTGCACTGTATCGTAAATTACATGCATAAAACCGCCAGCTCTATTGCTTTACGACGTGTTCAAATGTGTATAACGTACTCCAAATTGCTAATAAATATTTAACACGAATAAAATAACAAACAAATCACTTAGTAAGTATTCAGCTATGAGCGAAAGACTGCACCTTTTGAATATTAATTATATGAAAACAACAAATTTTTCGGCGTACGTTGCAAGCATATCCGATACAATTGTGTCGCAGTGATTTAAATTCACGTGTATATAAAAGAAATCAATTTATTTTTAGATATGTGATCTTGTGAGACCTGGTTCTTTAACCTTAATTATTTTCCTCGTCGCGTTTGAGCTTCATGAAAACTAAGGCAAATATCACAACTGGTACTGGATACTGCGACTGAATGAGAGAAGGAAAGCAAATGGCCTGCGATTGGAGAGGCTTATGTCCAGTAGTGAACTGCAATGGCTGATAATGAAGAGGAATAACATAGGATTTTATATATGTATAGTTTTGAAACATATAATAATATACTATTTATCTTTTCGATATTGCACAATATACTTCTTCACAGTGATTTCATTATTTTGATTCTTAAAATAGCCATTACATATGTTTGTAATTTTTTATTTCGCTTCGGCACATAGTTAATAGGGTTTCCGAAACCTTCCTTCTTTAAATATTATTCGACACACTCCCGTGTAACAAAATCCAGTTAATTGCGAGCCATGTCAGCACGCCACGCCATGATACTAAATGAAGTAACCAGATTCGTGATAGAGTAAAATGTGGTCGTTCATCGGGAAACGAACTAACTATAGCGTTTGATCGTGGTCTGCTTATAATTATGAGTGATTTAGTGACTGTTCGCGTTATAATTGTGTTTTCATGACGATGAAAGGGAAAGATTATTATATTGAAATGTACGAGTTAGTGTATTTTGCATGCAGTTGGTTCGAAATTTCTAGAATTTAGACTGAGCTTGTATGGCATGCCGCAGGGAGCTATTTTGGGTGCAATGTTAAAATATCTTTGCTGCTATTAATTAGATCTTAATAATGACCTTTTTTTATGTAGTCCGGCATGAAAATGAAATTGAAAGATGATGACATTAACAGGTTAAGCTGATGACAAGAACGTCTGATGTCAACATTATGAACATTATGTCCAACCTATCTAAAGAATTGAGGACGGATTTCACCAATGAAACTGAAAGAAATCAGTACTGCGTTCAAGAGCTGTCAGTGTCAATATTCCACAACAATGATGACAATGACAACTCTTGAACTTGGTTTAGATGTGCTGATCGCGTTCAGTTTCATTGATCAAATTAGGACTAAAATAGAGAGACATTATTTCTGTTAAATCGTAATGAAATTCTATGAAGTAAAAGTTAAACAAAAGAAACAAACAAACACAGTCAAAGATATTTCTGACTCACATCTCCTGAGTCACACAAAACCAAACTAAATATGTTCGTAAACGAATATATTAATACCTAATGCACATAATACCTATGTACAACAATATATTGTTCCCACGTACCTTTCACGTAAAGGTGCGAACACATACGTAGATGGTATCAGAATAATTAGTAACACTATACGAAGAATTATTTGAAACAACAACATTTTTAACAATGAATACGGTTCATACAGTATGTCTAGTTGATTTAATTATGTTTGCAGTGGGAAATGTGTAATTGGGGCTAAGAGATGAATGGCTAAATGGCCTTAAAGAGTGTGGGTATGATGAAGAGTTTAGAACATTCCACTGATTTAGATAAGACATGTTAACAAAAGAATAAATTGCCCGTAGTCACCACAATAATTACGCTAGGCGAATTGAGTTTGTTGGCAGATTCAACAGTTTGTTGCAGTAGGTATGTCTGCTATCCACAAACCACAACTGGTATTTAGCTTGGTAAACTAACAGTCAACAAAATCAAATGTATAATAATGATAGTAGTTGAGTTGAAACGAATCAATGAGTGGCAAGCAAACATGGTATGGTTTAGCCAGATTAACTGACGGCGACGATTCAAGAAGGTACCTAATGCTGAAATAGAATAGAATATCCGGAAGGCGAAAGCGAGACGTAGCGACGATTACATCATAACTATGATTAAATTATAATATTCTAAACCCAGCAGGGGACTGCAATAGATTGAGTTGCATAATCAGCCTATTATGTTCCCACTGCTGGGACACAAGCCTCATCTCTGTGAGAGGGAGCGGGCCATAATCCAACACGCGAGCCCAGTGTAGGTTGATGGATGTCACACGTCTTCGTATATTTGTTTGTAGAACATGCCGATTTCCTCACGATGTTTTCTTTACCGTTTGGAGAACAGTGATAAATGATAAACCTACGACACGTAAGTCGAAGCCGTTACCACTGGACCACCACTGCTCTGCTCCGAGTTGGCTGATTCCAAAATCCCACAGCAATTAGTCCTCTCCTAGAAAGTAATAAATCAATTACCAAAACTTCACTAGAACAAATTAAACACCATCTTTATACTAAAACAAACGCTAAAGAACATAACATTCCCCGTTTCTCCTGTCTTGTGGCCACCATTGAAGTGTCTGCCAACATAACGCCTGCTAATTAATGTTACTAAGAAATCAAAAGTGAAACTACCTACGTGTGAGTTACCGTACCCATTATCAACAGACAATAGCCATAGGTTGTAATGGTTTTAGGAGGCATACATTTAATTCTGGGTATTTAGGATTTTGAGATGGTAGATGTACCAGAAGGCCTAGACATAATGACATTGTATCAACGATAACGATACTGGAAAAGTAGAAAATGTGCGGGACTAACATTACCTATCGAAGAGATGTCAATCTTGTTGAAAATCGTTGTAGAAATACAAAATGCTTTGAAACCGATTGCCACTTGTCTAGACCCACAGCTGGGTAATTTCGTAACACACTAACAGTAGGAATAGCTTTCATTTTGACAGTTCAACAACATACATTACGTTATTTACGTTGTTGAGCAAACAAATTTTTCGAACATATGAAGCAATGGATTAGCAATAGGCTTCACATTGATTCAGATTGTGATAGATATTGTGTCACGCAGTTAGGATTGAGTGACGGATGACAAGTGTTTTCTACGTCTATACAGAATTTAAAACAATGGAATATAATAGAGAACTAAGAAAAGTGAATACTACAACTCTACTATCTATTGGATCCCGCCGAACCCGAAAGTCTGACAACCAGTACTGCCAAGGGGTATTACCCAGTAACTAAGTTGTGGAGGTCAGATAGGCAGTCGCTCCATGTAAAATATTTATTCAACTGCATCCGGGGTTGGACTGGAAGCCGACCCCAAAATAGATGGGTATAGGCTAGGGGGATGATGAAGATGACTGGCCAAGTGTGGTGATAAGTAATCAGGTATTTTTTTTATTTCTCACTTCTTGTGACCGTTTATGATTGGACATTTGAATAGTAAATTGTTATACAAGGGGCTAAAATGACCCATTATATAAGAGGTAGTTTTACTCCCGAGCTTTAGCGAAGTAGTAAATGGATCCGAGTTATACTGGGTTTTTAGCGTCGTGTCTTACACTCTAGTCTTCACTGGGATTGCGAGAAAATAAAATAATCTAATACAATATTAAATAGTTTACTTTTTTATTTATTTCTTCTGTTGCCGCAACGCAATGCTCGCACTGAAGAGATCACCTCTTTTAGTTCCATTTTCAAAAATAAAATGTTCTTTTTTTTTATATGAAACAGTAATAAGTCGATTCTTTGTACATTATTATTCTACTTATGAATAAAGACTTTTTCGTTTTTGTAGGCTCGTTGGTAACAGATAAAAATAAAAAAACCCCTAGAGGAAAATGTGCTATTATAACCCGCTCTGGTAGGCTACAATGACGGACATTTTGCGCAAGAGAAGTGAAAAGCTTATTTAATTTAGATGCACCATGGTCATAACTACGTGAGCGTCTGTTAGCCTAGCTTAATTTTGCAGTTACGTAAATAACATTATTTTGATCAAAATCTTTCTTAAATTCCATATTTATTATAAACGAAGGGCTATTTTAATAGCAGCTTCAGCCATTTATGATGCTTATCTTCCCCGATAGCTGACTTCATCGGCGTTATTATCTATATCTCTGCCTATCTGTTTGCAAAACATAAACGTGACGTTTTCTAAGACAATGGACAATAGTTATAGCTACTTTATTGTCTAAAAATTCAATTCTTGAAATATAATAATAGTTGGTTCAGAAAATCGTTCTAATCAAATTGATACCGTAGTGTTTATGTCAAAACGAAAGGCATGTCCAGTTTACTATAGGCGATATATATGGTCGGTTAAATTGTTCTTATTGAACTGGCTTAATCAGTATTTCATCATACTGTTAATTATGCCTTAGATGACTTAGTTTCTGCTTGTGGTAATTGAAATTATGACTTATTTTTGTACGTTTTTTTTAAATCTGTGCTTCAGCATCTTAAGCCCACTTGATGATAAGTGGCCAGGCCAGGGCTACTTGGTGATACTTTAACAGCATAGAGAACATGCTGTCCACCAGCATCCATATCTTCAAACTTGAACCGACCAACGCTGTTTGGCGTCAGAAATAGGTATGGTGGTAGTACTTTACCGGATGAGTTTACACAGATGAAATCAAATTAAATTCAATTGTTTATTCTGTAATCACTTTAACACGTCATATTTAAAAATAATAAGCTACATGGAGTCATTGAGTCGACATCAGTGTAACGACCCCTGAGCAGAAAAAGCGAAACAAACTCAGGGATCGCTACTACTACTATAAGTAGGAGTAGATCCCTACTTATAGGTGTCTAATCCGTTTGGAATTCTGCCCATCATCCTTCACGAAAGAGCGTGAAGTAACGCCGGTATGTCCCACTGAATATTCATGATGCAACTACCATACGTCCGATGGCGTATTGTATGTTTGATGGGGCCATATTCCCATAGCCCGTCCGGCCAATTGTCTTTTTGAATGGAACTGACAAGGTCACTGTTGTATGGGCTTAATAAGGTTTAAGTATATTGTATGACTGTGTTTCGTATGGTTTTTTTTCGTGTTGTTGGATTCGTGGTACTTATACACTACTTCGCTTAATACGCTCTCAAAACGGTGAAGGAAAGCATCGTGAAGAAACCGGCATATCTTAGAACCAAAAAATTCGAAGACATGTGACATCTACCACGCCGCACTGGGCCCGCGTGTTGGATGACAGCCCACTGCCTATCACTGAGAGGAGGCCTGTGTCCCAGCAGTGGGAACATTATAGGCTGATTATGCTATACTCTACTTACCATAAGTTAATTCAACTATCATAAGGATGTTCTTAATTTATTTATGTCTAGATATTTTTTCAAATGTATGCAATGATGGAAGTTAATAGTTTGCTATCTAGCAAAGTAAAGCTTTTCTTTCCGTGGATGACATAAAAGACGATCTTCATCAAGAAGAAAAGGAACCAATTTCGTCTTAAGCTATAATAATTGTAGAAAGTGAACTGATCACCAATGATCACCTGTTTTCCAATCATGAGCATCAGAGTTCTCGAAAATCTTCTGCGAACTATTTAGTGACTAGGGACCTCGAAAGGGAGCATCAAAATGCCCCAGTCCAGGAAGTAGACGAACATCACTACTGCGTAGGCATTTTTTTCATCACCCTTCAACTTTTCAACTTCAACTTCAACCTTCAACTTCAACCTTCAACTTTTCAACTTCAACCTTCAACTTCACTTTTCCCACAAAAATAATTTCCTTTTACATAAAGATTTATTGTGTTCTAGATTCACGTGTCAGGCTTACGTCCTACATGATAGGATTTTATTCTACGAACGTTACCTACGATATACTGTCCGTACCAGTTACCGATTGATTACCTTAAGTTAAAACGTGTGACATTTTCCTTTCATAGTATTCTACATTGGTGTTTGAAATTGTTTATATTAAGCCCAGTTTCTGCCATTTATATTGCTTAATTACACTTAACATCATTCCTTGTTTCCCCGAAGGGTCAGGCAGAGGTGTACCCATAGTAGATACACCCTTATTTCGCCAATTATGTTAAGTCCCATGTAATAGAGGGCGAGCCTATTGCCATCAACCGGGCACAAATCCAGACTCCAGGCTGCTACTGACAAATTCGTAATGGAAAAATCCAATAACACTTTGCCCGACCTGGGAATCGAACCCAGGACGTCATGGTCAGCAGCAGAGCTAGCGACCACTAGACCAAGGAGGCAATACTACTTACTTCTCAATACGTAATTAGTTCAATAAATTGTATTTAAAAGAATTTTAAGTAACGTTTTAAGATTTACCTTACTGTAACGAAATATTTAGAACATTTCAACTTTCACTTGGAATATTAGAATTCTATTTAAAAATTAGTTGCGTAACTTGAGTTGTTTCTGGCCACATGTTTCACGTAACATTCATTTGTAGCATTTAGGTACTTATTATGTGAGGATAGTGAAAAAAATAACTAATTATTTTATCAATATTTTAAACAAAAAGCAATCGTGGCTTACTGTGTTATTCTAAGGAATTATTAGAACAGTGGCCGGTATCCATTTAAGTGAAATATATTAACACTCTTCAACGAAGGAACGAAGAAAATGTCATAAGGGAAGTTTTTTAGTACGAATATGAATGGCTTTATGAGTAGGAGAAGACCAAAGACACGATGGATGGACTGTGTGAAAGATGATGTGGCCAGAAAGGGGAGTGACTACCGGATGACGCCTAATAAAGAAGTATGGAAAAAAAGACATGTTGTGCCGACCCCAAATAAATTGGTATAAAAGCAGGAGAATGATGATCTACAACATCCCATTTTCTTACCAAACTTGATAATTTATATCATCATGTTGAGAAAACCAACCATTCACATATGTATGTGTATATACAGGATTTTTAGTAAAACGTCGGCAATCCATTTAGGGGATGTAGGGGAATTAATTTTCAACCAAATTACCCCTTATGACCTCTATGCAAATGTCAACCATTTTCGCGTAATTTGACATTTTATATTTTTTTGAAGATTTGTGGTATCTTATTGTATCTCATTGGATAGCTGAGAAGTTGTACATGTTATTAGAATGTTCTGCCGATAATATCTACCGTGTTTTTTTGCATAAATCGACTATTTTAGTCAAATATACGATCAAATCATGCTCAAAATGATGAAAATTTTAGCTCTGATTAAAAAAATACTAAAGTTAATGGGCAGTTTATGGTTGATTATTATATATTGAAGTAGAAGTAGATAATAATATATTTAAAAAAATCATGCATAATTATTTTTAAAAATTTTCAAAGTTGTGTACCGCCACAAAATATATAAAATTTTCTACTCGAAAATGGTTGACATTTGCATAGAGGTCACCAGGGTTCATTTGGTTGCAAATGACCTCCCCTACATCCCCTTAATGGATTTCCGACGTATTACCAATAACCCCGTATAAGAAAATCCATTAGTCTTCAACGCATTCCACAAACTACATACAAAAACTAAAACAAATCCGGTTTTCTTTACATCCATATAAGTAAATACAAAGAATTAAAATCGTCTTAATATTCCGCTTAGCTATTCACACGAAAGTCATTTAAATTCTCAAAGCAGTTGCTGTTTCTTTTGACAACCATTCACTCTGTACAAAAACGTATTGAAGAACATCATCAATTCTATTTGGCGATGACTTAAACAGTTTTTTTTTCTTTACCAAAACTAATTCACACGCCGACGGTAGCCAAGACATAGTTGAATGGAGATAGTAGACTAAGTTTGTGTAGCTCTTCAAAGTGGCTCGATTTTCTTTTCATCAATTTCACTCTTTATTTTTATTATGTCTTGGCAACTCGTCCCGGCTTCTCACGGGTGCAATTACATGACTGTGAAGGCGGTATCCTGTTCGCGACACGTTGTGCACAAGCTCTGAGCAGTAATATAACAAAAGCACAAGGCTTGCATGAATTCAAGATACTCAAGATAGTATTTCATTATTTATTAAGTACTTCTTTTGTATTTTATGTAACACGAGTATATTGCCTATGTCCATCTATTAGTGTACTTTTCAAATTGCGAAAGAATTTTTCAAATAGGAGCTGAGGATCCGGAGATTACTCTGCACATATACTACTCACAAAATTCGCTCTCTCGCTCTTTATAATATTACTAGCTTTTCAACGCAGCATCGCCCGCGTGTAGATTAAAAAAAATCGTCGTAAAGCAATTGCGACCATCGGCGGTTATTGTTCTTTTCCTCGGGAAAAGTACTTTTTTTTCTGGATGAAAGTTACCCTATGTCCTTTTCTGTACCTCTGACAACGTAGGTATTTGAAAAATTAAATGATGATCGGTTCAGTGTTTCAGGCGTAAAAAGGTAACAGAAAAACAAACTTACTTTCGCATTTATAACATTAGTTAGGATTAGTATAGATATTTGTAGACCGGTATGTGAATATAAAGCTAGTAATGGCGAATGGCTGTAGAAAAGGCGACTGTTCAAACAAAACAAAAAAATAACTTTTGGACGTTTTTGGTGCGACATCGCGGCTAAGCGATAAACTAATATTTATGTCAATATCATAATTTTGATGCGTTTTTGACATATACGAGAAAAATACAGGTTCATCTTACCAACAAAATGGCTACACAGTGATAGTAACAACAAAATGATTGTGTATATTTCTTGCATCTGCACCCTTATGATTTGCATTACGTATGGTGCGACGTGGATCTAAATGAATGTAATGGCGGCGGTAGTTGTAAATTGAAGATGTCAAAAACCTATCAATTGCAGAGTACAACGGTACAAGGTTCGTCTGGCGCGTGGCCAAAATCGGAACTAACGCCGTCATCTTGTTTTGTCACTACAATTTCTGTGAAAATTTCACAAATGTTTACCAACAACGTCCCCTGTCAATGTCATTCTGGCGCCAAAAAATCCTATTAGCACTCTACATTATCCACGTTCAATATGATCCAGTCGCAATTTAAATAATCCATTGACTTACTGATCTCCCTGCACTACGGCTCTCCTACAATCACGTCCTTGCATGTACATAGCCGCACGTTGCTAGGCAACTAGTGTTGGGAAACGATAATATCGATGTCACCTTCCAATGACAAGCACCTAGTGTCACTTTAGGTATTAGAACGTGATGTTTATGGTAAAGTCATCTATGTAGATTAGTTTTAGATAGTTTGGACTATGACTTGGCTAAAGTATATGCGTGTTATAATATTTTTGTTACTTATCCCACTGATCATCGGGTACAGAGGTCTTAAAGTCAGACAGAGAGTAACTATGTGGAACATTTTCCAGAGACAAGATAGACATAAGTATTCCGACATTTTCCGTTTAAAAAAAACCTTCGACTGGCGACCCTTTTGTCCACATAAGAGAGCTTCCATTTGAGTCCGATATCAGACGAGTGAAACAGTAAACAGTAACAAAAAAAAAGGTACCTACTTAAAATTGGTTACAATATTATTTTTTATTTTTTGTTTGAGTTTTAAATCTAAAAAAAAACATTAACGAATACCTGCCGTTACTTGGTACCGCTTGCAGATCGCCTTACCTGAAAAAATGCAAAAGGCAAAGTTAGCTATAAAACCTTCTTTATTTTTCAAGCTTTGTACTAAAAATGTAGAGGTTATCACCGGCTCTAGCTTTTTACAGTATTTTCCACCGCTAGAGAAATTGAAGTAAGTAAGTTCTTTGGCAAATAACAATGCGTACACTTCCTGTCTTAAACGATGACCATCTCCCAATGACAATCATAATAATTAATCATTGCGCTTAGCATGCTAATAGGTTAATACAGCGTGCTTTGATTGGCTGATTGCCTATTCTAGGGTACATAATTTCCGTCATTCATGAAGGTTCTTTAATTGACATTTAACGGAAATGCTCAACTTACTACAATTTTATGAGCCAGCAGGACCAATGTTGTTCTCTCGGAGCAGCACGAAGCTAAAGAATAAGTCATGCTGTGGTAAAAATATTAGCCAGTCATCAAAGTAGATAAAACAAAAAAATAAAACACGTGTGGCACTCGGGGACTGCCGCGATTAAGCTATTGCATAGCATTTTTTATCAACTTATGCAATTATAATTATTTATTTATTTTTTATTTATGCAGAATTTTTTTTCTTTGATATTAATTCAAGTACAGTCGTACCATATACATACACGTTAAGCGAACGCTCGGCCGAGCTACATGGTAGGCGGAGTGGGGGGTGTTAGGTTTTATTTCCGTTACGGAATTTCTTGATTCGGTCGCCGCGCTCAAAGCCCGCGATAAAAGCTATGCAATAGCTTAAAAAATCGCACTATACATAACCTCCTCCTTTTTTGAAGTTGGTTAATGACTTGCCCTTTACAGAGATAAAGTTCATAAAAAGTCACATTACTTTATTTGCCAGAACCATACTTAAGATCATGTTAAATTTTTCATACATTACGATAGTCGATAAGTCCTACTTATAGCCCGGTACCCAATCTTATGCCCTTCAGCGTGCTTTGATCCGGAATACAGCAATGCTGGTAACGGCAGAGTTTGTAGTTTGTTGTATTTTCGCAAACAAATTCATAGAGAAGCCGTTCAACAAAACTAGGCTACACTCTGATTTGTATACAATAGAGGTATGAGGAACAGGGTGTAAAGCTCACTCATACTCTATTGAAAAGGGAGGATCCTCCGACCAGACGGGTGTTGTGTCTGGTGGGCAACTGCCCGACGATTGATATCGGGATGTTGTATATATATGCTAGTTGCGCGGTAAACTCTGCTTGCGCGATGCAGGATTTTACGTGACGTCAGTATGACGTGTAGCTCGCATGTGGCGTTTGTAGATGCCGCTACAACCTCATTCCTTACGTTTTCTTTCTTGTAAATGTATAAGAATCTAGGCGTGACAGTCAGTGGTAGACAATGGATGATGGGTGACAGATAGACGTCTCAAGCCGACGGCGACCGGCGCGTGCGGCGATTACTAACGCCGCGCCCGTAGTGAATGAACCGACGGATAGTAGCTACTGGGCATGTAGGTAGGTTTTTGGATTAATATGACAGGAGGGAATAAAGTTAGATATATTGAACTAGTCTTGCAAATTTGTATTCCCCGCGACTTTATTCACTTAGATTACAGTTTTTAAGCTATTGCATAGCTTTTATCGCGGGCTTTGAGCGCGGCGACCGAATCAAGAAATTCCGTAACGAAAATAAAACCTAACACCCCCCACTCCGCCTACCATGTAGCTCGGCCGAGCGTTCGCTTAACGTGTATGTATATGGTACGACTGTACTTGAATTAATATCAAAGAAAAATAAATACTGCATAAATAAATAATTATAATTGCATAAGTTGATAAAAAATGCTATGCAATAGCTTTACCGCGGCAGTCCCCGAGTGCCACACGTGTTTTTTTAATACAATGGTCGATGGCGATGAAAATGGGATGTATGTATTAGTGGTTGGTAGAATGAAATAAAACTAAATCTCGGTGCGATAAAAGGATTTTAGTGGGAAAATGATGAAACATACAGGGTGCGCAACCTGTTACCATAGATTCAGTACATGATTTTGGACCCCCCAGTGTTGAAGTTAAACGCCAGTTATTTAAAAAAAAAATGCTGTTTCATACATTATGACCGCGTAAGTATTGCAGTTTTCTATGAAACAGCACATTTTTTTTTGCGATAAATTTCTACGCTAGAGATTTTAAAATCATGTGCTGAATTACAGTTATACTTTGCGTGTCGATGTCCCTGCCACCCTGTATTGCATACCTATATTGAAAACACAAACCAAACCTTTTGACAGATAGAAGCAAACAAAAGAACAAGTTCTTTTTATAACTCATAAAAAGTTTACATCAAACAAAGAGTTTGCAACAACTTTTTTGTGCCCTTGATTTTCGATAATTCTTCGTGCATACTTAAGCTCTTCCACAGAGAGTGTTACCATAACATGCACAGATATTTTATTTCAGCAGGGTAATTGCGTAATGCTCTAAAAGTAGGAATAGCTTTCATTTTGTCAGTTCAACAACATTCATTGCGTTATTTATGTTGTTGAGCAGATTTTTTTTTCGAATATATGTAGCAATGGATTAGCAATATCCTTCAAAATGATTCAGATTGTGGTCGATAGTGTGTTACGCAATTATGGTGCCGATCAAAGCATTCTCCGTATACTCCGAATGAAAGTAGCCCCATTAGACACGCACATATCTCTATATATAGGCAACATTAGGCTCCACTGTATGCCCTAAATACATTACATAAATACCTATTAAGGCCGCATGTGCTCATATAGATAGATTTATAACTTAATTCAATAAACTATATTGTATAATGGTCTTGTTTGCTCTGGGAATGTAAAAAAGTGTTATGAATTTGTTATTATCATTACTTAGAGGTCTATTCTGACACTTAAAAAACAGTTGCTTGAAATAAAACCTAGAAAAAACGATAGACACATTTTGTTGTAGGTATACTATTGTAGGGCAAAGGCCATTTATCGAACAGTGAACGAACGATAATTGTTTATCTTATTTGCTCACTCATCATCATCTTCCTCTCTTGTCTCATGTTTAGGTTGGTGCATAACATTCTCCCCTGTCAGTCATAACAAATTATCATTCACTCCTTTTTCTTTCATAACATCCCTCACACGATCCACCCATATTTTGTTTGTTCTACCTCTCACTCTACATCCATCAACGTTTACCAAACTTGCTCACTGCAAGCCTAAATTCCATTTCTTCTTGGTTAAATAAAAAAAAAACAAATTAGCTTAAAATATATTATAATGAGCTAATCTTTACGCAGGAGTTTTATGACATACTCCTATTTCATCACAACATTTGGTGATTTATCACAAAAAAATAATTATTAAAGAGTAACCTTATCAAGCATCTAAATGCTCCATAACCAGTTATAAACACCAAAAATCTTGCTATAAAACTTTTTTGCCCTATATACAAGCTATTCATGATACAAAATATATTATACAGGGTGGCAGGGACATCGACGCGCAACTTGTTACCACGGATTCAGTACACGATTCTGAACCCTAATGCGTTGAAATCTTTCGTCGGTAAAAAAAAATTGCTTTTCCAAACATTTTGACTGCGTCGGTATTGCACTTGTCTATGAAAAAACGGTGTTTTTTTTTAAGCTATTGCATAGCTTTTATCGCGGGCTTTGAGCGCGGCGACCGAATCAAGAAATTCCGTAACGAAAATAAAACCTAACACCCCCCACTCCGCCTACCATGTAGCTCGGCCGAGCGTTCGCTTAACGTGTATGTATATGGTACGACTGTACTTGAATTAATATCAAAGAAAAAAAAATACTTTACTTACATTTTGTGCGTCGATGTCCCTGCCACCCTGTACATATACTTAGAAGACCCAGTAAGCATATTTTTATTTAGATTGTAGACAAGTATTTGATCACTAACCGGTAGGCACTAGTTTGATGGGAACTGCGAAGGAGTCGATTCCGTTGTGTGTTTTTGTTACGATCGAACGGGTTGTACAAAATTGGCATTAGTAAAAAAACTGGACTATTTTTATTTGTTCTATGTTTAAGTGCAGTGTCACGTGGTATTTAAGAGGTGCGTGTTTACTTGAGCGTAATTTAAATAAGAATAAATAAACTAGATGATTGATAGATTTTTTGGAGTGAAATTACCGAAAATTGTAGGCCTCAGCAAAACCCTGGGTACCCAACGTCTTCACTTTACAGTCCATCAAAATTTTAAACCGTGACTTTTATTGGTCAATTTGGCTATAAATCTGTCTATTTTCATAGATCATTTAGACCATAGGTTCTAAACCTTATTTTGCCTACAGCCCACTATGAGTTTTTTTTCTAGAACCCTCCAATTTTTTGTACTTACCATCCGTCGCGAATCTGAAACAGCTATATACGATTACATTTTAACGTGTAATATTATACCCGTTCGCAACCCAGTCCTCAGGCGCAAAGTTCTCATCCAACAACTTACGTATCAAATCATTTGTTGCATTCTTATCTATGTTCTTAATAGCATTATTAAGTCGTAAGATCCCATCTCAACGCCCTTTATTTTTCTCTGGGTCTTCTACTACCCCACTGAAAGTCTCAAACGCCTACGAGGGAGCGTTATTGCCTACGTTGAGGATCTATGATTTAGGCCTATGAAAATAGACGGTGAAAGAAAACATTGTGAGGAAACCTGGACTTATAGTTAATATAAGTCTGAAATCGCCAACCCGTCTTGAGCAAGCGTGATCAATGCTGGTGCCTTCTCTGTATGAGAAGAAGCCTTTGCCCTGCAGTGGGGTAATAAAAGGCTGGTATTATTATTATTTAGATAGAACTAAAAGTGTCATGTTTCAGAGAATTAAACTTAACTGTTTTCTGAGGAAAAACTAATATAATAAAAAATCTTTTTTAAAGTTGTTTGAACCTCATTATTTCAGATTAATTCCTGCTTTATCAGCTACTCAATGCCGATTTCTAATTCGAAAGCCAATCATAAAACCAATTAATTAAAAAAAAAAACCTTAAAATAGTCATGTTTATTTTGATCCAGAACTTCTCTAAACTGGATTGACTTGACTTGTCTTAACCAGAAAAAAATTCTGGACTGTTAGCAAGACGAGTCTTGTACATTATAGTATTGTGAGGCCTCTCCATAATCATTGAAGAAAAATAAATAAAAACATAGTTTGCCATCTTTGTTTTTGAGATATACAGCATGTATCAGAAAGGCGTGGTCTTAAACAGATCAACTTTCTCCACCAACATCGTAATCGGAAAAAAAATTCAACTGTCCTATACAAAACTTTAATACCTACTCGACCCAAATGTATGGGACTGCGGATATTTTTTTCGCGACTAAGATGTTAGTTACATGGAGAAAGTTCTTTACTTTGATGGTCTGCACCATACCCTTATATAACCACATGGCACACCTTTCTGATGCACGTTGTATTTTGAAAACTGCTTTGCCTAGAGAAGCTAGTCAAAATGCTATGTTAATTATTTTATTTTTCCACTATAATTAATGCACGATTCCATACAATAGATCATTATTATGGAGAAGAACTACCGATCCAAAAATAAAACCTGTGTAATTTTAGGATTAAAACAAATAAATTTTACAGAAACAGGCTAGTCTTTACTGACTCCAAAAATAAACGCCAAGCCACATTTTAATGAAGTGGTTCATACTTAGCTAGCACTTCAATTCTTAATAGGTTTGCTTTTAAACACAAATAGTCTTGAAACTGCTCTAGATATGTATTGAGAGAGTAAGGTGAGTTTATTTATCAATATTATGGTCCAGTTCAACTACGGACCACACAAGAACTGGAGTGGTCCTTTTTGTGTGGTCCAATTTGCTCAAATAAAAGAGTTGACAGTGACATGCCGCCATTTTGTATTTGCGAAAGATCTTTAAAGAGGAATGGGCCCAGCATGAACATCGAAAGATCAAAAGACGAATGGCTATTATCAGAACACTGGAGAAGGGTAGGTTATGTAATTAATTGCATATATTAGGGGTTTATTTATAAATGTTTCTTTAAATTAAGTAATGATTAGCGACTACTTAACAAAACATTTTTGACTTTTATCCGTATCTTAACTTTAAGCAACATTTATAAATACGTTAGTTGTTAGAACTTACAAGCAGTAGCATTGATAGCGCGTCAGTAAACGGCCTTTAAGAGCTTTTTCTTTCGGAAATCACGCAAAATGCCGACATATTGTGATATAACATTATAAAGCTATGAAGGATATCTCAATCGCTTAATTACCACGAAGTAACGAAAAACGGATATGCCATTTTAAATAAAATAAACACTTTTTAGGGTTACCAAAGGCGTACCCAAAGGGTTCCCACGGGGCCCTATTACTAAGGCTCCACTGTCCGTCCGTCTGTCACAAGGCGGTATCTTTTGAACGGTAATAGGTAGATACTTGAAATTTTCACAGATTGTGTATTATGTGACTGTATGTGACCGCTATAAAAACAAATAATTAAAATAAAATAAAGTTAAAAATTATAGGGCAATATAAGGCAATAATGGCAATACAAACAAACTGCTTACTAATCTATTAAAAGGACTAAAGTATAAAAAAAATTTAGTGTTAAATATTGTACGGTCGTACGGAACCCTTTGAGTGTAAGTCTGACTCACAATTGGCCACTTTTTAAACTTGACACTGCCGTATACCGTTGCGGATCATGTATAACATTACAACTTCAAAACAGGCGCTCGTCTTTAAGATTCAATGAGAAACGGGTCAGTAATATTATAATGTTGTCGCTTAAGTGCTTTTTGAACAAATATGCAAATTTTTAGAAATATGGGTAAGTAGGTACTTATGGCTATTTTCTTTTGAGAGGCGATGAAAGAGAATACGCTAATAGATGTCGGCTTAGCTCAAAGATGTGCGAGCCGTGTGTTAGTGTGGTTACGAATAGACCACCATATCACGTTTTCCCATAGGTGTTGGAAGATATCATTGAATTATTGAAAAGCTGCAAGTTTGAGATGAAAGTAAACGAATGAAAATTTTAATAAAACCGGCCAAGTGCGAGTCGGACTCGCGCACGAATGGTTCCATACCATTATCTACAAAAACGGCAAAAAAATAATGTCTTTTGTATGGGAGCCCTCTTAAATATTCATTTTATTCTGTTTTTTTTGTATTTATTGTTATAGCAACAACAGAAATACATCATCTGTGAAAACTGTCTAATTATCACGGTTCATGAGATACAGCCTGGTGACAGACGGACAGAGAGACGGACGGAGAGCGGAGTGTTAGTAATAGGGTCCCGTTTTACCCTTTCGGTACGGAACCCTAAAAATGGACTCGCACTCGCATTAGGAAGATCACAAGATATGTCTGTATGTTTGTGTCTAAAACACAAAGTAACGGTTGTGCAAGTTAAGGTATAGTATTTTTACCTCACGAAGCGACACGCGCTTTACTTGTGGTTACAAAGTGTTCAAACATGCTGTTAATGTGTGTGTAAGCGCAGGAGCTCTCGGTACCGTCCGAGACAATGGAAGTGTGTGTGTTATGTGCTGACGCTACTTGTCTTCACGCACACATTCACAGCGTGCTTGTACACATGTTTACCACAAGTAAAGCGCGCGTCGTTTCGTGAGATAAAAATACTGTAATATGAAAGTACAGAAGTTAAAATATATGTTACAGTTTTCATCCTGAAACAAGTCCCATACTAGAATACAGCCAAGTATCTCGGTATGACCCTTGACGCAAAGCTACGCTGGAAAGTCCACGTCAAGAAGAAAAAAGATGAACTCGACCTCCGATTCAAAAGAATGTATTGGCTGCTTGGAAGAAACTCATGCTGTCCGTGCAAAACAAATTGTTGCTATACAGACAAGTCCTGATGCCAGTTTGGACTTATGGTATTCAGCTATGGGGCTGCACCAAACAGACCAATATATTAATTATATAACGATTTCAGAACAAAGTGCTAAGGGAAATTGTAAATGCACCTTGGTACATACGAAATGATGACCTCCACCGGGACCTAAAAGTTAAGTTCATCGAAAAAGTGATCCAGAAACTTGCAGAAGCTCACGAAAAGAGACTTCATCAGCATGTGAACGTCGAGGCAATCCAGCTCCTCGACCACACAAACATAGTTAGAAGACTAAAAAGAACAAAACCGTTCGAACTAGTGTTTAGTGTTAGTGAATAGTGTAAAGTACAAAAGTGCTAAGCAAACACAAGAACAAAGTGTATTCGCCTTAATAGAGACAATAAGAAAAGTGCTATTGGACACATTCTTAGTAAAGACAATTTAATAGCTTAGGTTATAATTAAATTACTTATTAGTCTATTTATAAGGCTAGATTGTAATAAGATTAGGGTCCATCCTATTTTTGAACCCTAGGACAATGGAAAAAAAAAATAAGTTTTCATCCTGAAACAATTAGTGTCATTTCCTCAGTTAGTGCGCACACTCAAGCCAAATCGTGTTAAGTTTGACCTAAATCAATCAACAGTTTTATTCGAAAAATAAAATAAAAAAGCCGTAAAAATTACCCAACCAAATCATTAAAAAAATGCCAAGTAATTAAAACTAAACAATGTCACGAAAACATTTTAATTAAATTGCGTCATTAACATTTTATCCGCGAGTAATCAATTTGATGCTGCTCAGTAACAGTAAAAAAAATGGCCAAGTGCGAGTCGGACTCACACATGAAGGGTACCGTACCACCCTACAAGATTTAGCACAAAATACTTTTCTTTTTACACTTTAGTTAAAACAGAACACCTTTTTTGTATGGAAAATAAAAATAGAATTAAATAGAACAAAATAGAATTAAGTTCTTAGTAGTTAGTATTCTATTTTTATTATTTGTTGTTATAGCGGTCATAGTAGTACACACTCTGTGAAAATTTCAAGTATCTACTTATTACGATTCAAAACAACTCAATTCAGTCCAACATTTGTTTTAACCTAGTTAATAATACTCCTGTCTCAATCAAATTCGCGTAACTAAGTGCCAACAACCATTTTCCGTAAATATTATAGAAATTATCTACATGTTTAAGACCTTAATTATTAGTGTTTAAGTAAATTATAACATAATAAATTAAATAGCTATGTCACTATTCTTAAAACTGTTGTTAAATATTGTTAAGAAATCAGTTGTCCTAATAGTAATTGTTAGACCTCACGCCGCCTGTGATACAGGTTTATCCTAGTACAGGCATCATACTTTGTAATACCTATATTATTTCTAAGATTTATACTGTATTTTACCATTTTTTTATTTTTGAATAAATATTTATTATTATTTTATGATTATAAAAGATACAGCCTAGGGACAGCGGAGCATTAGTCCCTAAGAGGGTCCCGTCTGTGGAACCTGGTCGTAGACAGCCTCATCAAAGAACTCTACAACAAAGGATACTTCACAGTAGGTTACGCCGACGATATAACTATAATAATAAATGGTACCCACGAAAACACCCTATGCAACCTCATGCGCCAAGCCTTGAAAATAGTAGAGGTCTGGTGCAATAAACACCAGCTATCAGTGAACCCCACAAAAACCGAACTAATTCTCTTTACAAAAAAGAGCAGCAGATTGGCAGGAATTGGGGGATTAGCCCCAAGGTCACTTACTGGCTATATACCACAGTCATCCGACCAATTATCACATATGGCTCACTAGTCTGGTGGCCCAGGACAGATGTAAGCACAGCCCAGAGAGACCTTGAAAATCTACAACGGTTTGCTTGTGTAGCAATCACTGGCTGCATGAGAACTACACCCACTGCGGCCCTACAGGCGACGCTTGGACTACCACCTCTGCACCTCATCGTGCAAGAGGAGGCCGCCCTGGCAACTTTAGGCTGCCTATATCAGGGACCCTAAGCAAAGGCTGTAGAGTCAAGCACATACGCATCAAGGAAACTGCGATCAAACGACAACTGATGATGGCATCTCCCTGCGACAAAGCCCCGAAACTACACTACTTTCAAAGGCATTACAACATAACACTTACAGAAGAACGTTGTGACCACTCAGGCCCGAAAGAGCGGAGAGTATACACCGACGGATCTAAGACCGACTCTGGAACCGGAGTCGGGAGTTTTCTCGCACGACCTTAACATAAATATATCCAGCCCGCTAGGAAAGTTCAACACCGTCTACCAGGCGGAGTGTGTGGGTATCATAAAAGCGGTGCACGCCATAGAGGCCAGGAGACTCACGGACACCCATATACGTATACTCTCCGACAGCGCCTCAGTCCTCCAATCCCTGGGGAGAAAGTATATTACGTCGAGTATAACACTTGAATGTCACAATGCTCTAGAACGTGTAGCGGTATCTTATCGCAACACAGTGACACTGCAATGGATTAAAGGACACAGTGGATCACTGGGTAACGACGCAGCTGACGAGCTGGCCAGAAGAGCATCCAGCGCATCAGTCTGTGGACCCGAACCCATCGTGCCCATCCCCTTCAACCAGCTACGAAGATGGTTACAGGAGTACACCCACACACAAGCAGAGACCTGGTAGACCTCGACAACAGGCTGTAGGCAGTCCAAGAATGCCATACTATCCTTGGATGGCAAGTTAACCAGACGCTTATTACGTCTGGACAGGAACGGCCTGCGCCTGGTGACGGGGACCATCACGGGACACTGCTCGCTAAACAAACACTTTCACACAATAGGCATAACGTACAGTCCTCTGTGCAGGGCTTGCATGGAGGCTGAGGAAACCGTAGCGCATGGGCTCTTCGAATGCACAGGCGTCACCCAGACTAGGTCACAAACCCTCGGGGCACCCAGATCCTACACAGATGCTCTCAACAGACCAGGAGACATCATCAACTTCTGGAGGGAGGTGGGCTGGTTGGAATAACCACCGACGGCCGCCATGGCCCACGCACAATGGTCCACTTGAAGGACTAAGTGCGGAATCCAAAACCCTAAAGAAGAAGAAGAAGAGGGTCCCGTTGGCAACATTTGGAAACTGAACCCTAAAAATAATTTTAAGCAGCAAAATTGTTCATTGAGCCGCGGACACATAAAGAACCATGAAATGACTTTGTTTACAACGAAAAAGTTGGTTAAATCAAGTTTTTAGACATGGAAACAAATAAAGAACGGTTTAAAAATGTAGGTTAAGATTTGACGCTATATTTAAGCCAAGTTTCTGGCGATGCGAGGCAGGTCGGTAAGTACAAGATATTGTGGTCGGTAAAAAATAATTATAACTGCAATGGTTCTGTTTTTCTGGCCTGTTTTCTTGCTACTGTGTTCAAAGACAACAACTCGGCCATGTATCCGTCCACACTATTTGAGAATAAGTCATCCTAACTATCCTAAATATATATATAATATTATAATGCGAAAGTAAGTTTGTTTGTTACCTTTTCACGCCTAAACCACTAAACCGATCATTCTGAAATTTTGCATATACGTTGTCAGGTGTACAGAAACGGACATAGGGTACCTTTCATCCCGCAAAAAAGTACTGTTCCCGAGGAAAACAACAATAACGTTCTTATTATAATAGATGGCGCCACGTGTCTTTCGAATCATGATTGAATTATAACCCGAATTGATAGTCAAAGTCTAAATTAACGCGAGCGAAGCCGCGGGCAAAAGCTAGTGGGTAATAATTTAATAAATGTATGCTCATTTCAACTTACACTAGGCGACCGACACCTCAATAAATGCCTAAATTCAAAAGCGCGCTGTTGAATTTTCAACTTTGGACGCTGAGCCGAGTGCTGAAAATCCAATAGCGCGATTTTATTTAGGCACTTTCATGTGTCGCTTAGTGCTTGTGAAAACGGGCATAAGACAGCAGGGTGAAAACAAGGCTGACTGCATTTTTTGTACTTTGAAAGGCAAGGTAGGGGAAAACTACGGAATTTAATGGTGATTTCAATTATTTGCACCGTTCCGCGCTCCGCTTATGACCTAATAGGGCGGCCCTTGCGCACACATTACCGAGGAACCAGCGTGGGTGTCCTTCCACTCCCTCCGAGAAAAAAGTACTGCGTACTTTTGCCCACTACCTCCTTTTACCCCGAATGACTCAGCTAATTTTCCAATAACTACACAAACATCTTCACACTTATCACAGTTACAAAAACAGACCATTTAATATGTTAAATGGTCTTAGTGCGCTTGCGCATACGCAAGCAAAGCAAGCAAGCAGTATACACTATGTATAGTCGACCACAGAATTGCTCTACCACCTTAAGATTAAATGTCACAATGCACGTCATGACACGTCAAGGTTCATTTTTCCTTACAATATATGTGACAGTGAGACATCTTAGTTTATAGCTGTTCAAATATCTTTTGCTGCGTGGCCAAAATCGGAGCTAACGCTGCCATCTTGTGTTTTCAATACTATTTCTCAAATATTTACCAACAAGAGCCAAAAGATCTTTGTAGTACTTTAGTAAAGTTTTAATTTACTGATATTGTTTATTTATTTACTTAGGGTATCCAACAAAAGATATACACAATACGTGACACATAAAATTAATGAGCAACATCAGATATTAAGTAGGTGTACTCCTTCACTTGAGACCACAGCATGCACAATAAAATAAACAACTACATTTGATAATATCGGAAACTCATAAAAGGCCTACAGTTTCATATTGTTTATAATGTTAGCTATAGAATAAAAAATTAAAATAAAATAATTACATAATTAAAATATTAATGAAAGGTTTGTCAAAAGCGATAAAACTATTACAAGGTTGACTGTACTTCTTCACTATTACTCATAGCATTATTCACAGTCTGAGCATTCGACTTCCCACTGTTAACAATGACGATATTATCTTACAAAACATACAAATATATGCAGAATCAATGGACACATCATATGCTGGATATATTTTTAACAAACAAGTAGCAAAAGTCTTTAAGAATATCTTCAACTGGCTGTGCCCTGTACCCCGCTTGTAAAAGCCTACAATTTTCGCGATAAGACGTCTATAGTTTTTAGACTAGCCGGTCTATTATCTAGCTTCTATTGTCTTTTCTTCTTTACCTAAGCTTTGGTTCTAGAGCTGTAGTGGTGTTCTGTAAAAATCTTACCATGAAAACTAATGTGAAATGAACTATCATCCCGTGTGACGTTAGGGATTGTCACTATTGACAGCTCTCTTCAAATATGTTTTCACGGTAATATCTTTACAGAATACCACTACAGCTCTTGGACCAAAGTTAATTTTTTACTCGTTTTCATGGAAATCGGTTCGACAGTTTCCATAGAAAACGATAAAAGTTTTCGCGCTAAACGAACAAAGAAAGGAGATGCTGGTCTCAAAAATTGATTCCTTTTACAACCATAAAACTCACGCCTTCTTCCCATGGGGGTAAGCAAAACTACAGAAAACCACCTGCTACGATCCTTACATACTCCTTTTTTCGGTTATAGTTTCAACTTGGAAGTACGTTGTATGGAACGGCACTTTATTTTCATAGTTGTTCCTGTTATACAAAATACTGAGTTCGTCCACTAAATGTCAAAATGATGTGTGTCATCATGATAAATGTTTTTTTAATCATTGTTCCTCTCAACCAAAGCACCTGCCATATAATTTCTTCACCACCCTTGGTTGACTGGTAGAGAATGCCTGAGAATGCATTAACTCCGCCTTTGTACCTTTATTTTTGTGCGAAAAGTTTAAAAAAATTCATAAAAAGAAGCTTATTCATTTGACAAACAAATCTTTAATCAACGTGAACCTAAAAACTACCCTACATGCAAATATTATATATAGGGGTTTATTTATAAACGTTGCTTAAAGTTAAAAGAAGTTTAAACGTCAAAAATGTTTGGTTAAACAGTCGCTAATCACTAGATACAGAACTTTAAGCAACGTTTATAAATAAAGGGTAATGTTCTTGCTTCCTGCCACTTGGCATTTATTATCATGGCTACTACCGTATGATAATGGCTACCAGCTACCGACATTATTAATTTCTAAAATGACATAACTTTTCCCCAAAATTCTGTCAATTACGTTCATAAAACTTATACTCGTATTAGTCACACAAGACCAACCATAAACAGAGGTAAAAAAAACGCATCTAAAATACATAGTAGGTACTCCATTCATAAGTCGTTAGCCATATTAGTAGAGGTCAGTGACCTGGTGAATTGTGATCGACTCACGCGCAGCACTATGCCTTTTGTATTGTTGTTTTTAAAGCTCGTTGGATTATGGTTGAGCTTGAGTACTTTACCTGTGTTTGTGAAGCCGTGATATTTTGTTATATGATTCTTAATATTAATATCTACTGGTCGAGTTTTAATGAAAATGGTGATTAAACGTTTTCCATCCAAACCTACATTTTCTCACGAAACATCATCATCTGCCTAGCTCAACTATGTTCGGGTCGGCTTCCAGTCTAACCAAAAGTAGCTGAATACCATTATTTGACATGGAGCGACTGCCTATCTGACCTCCACAACCCAGTTACTGGGTAACACGATACCCCTTGGCAAGACTGGTTGTCAGACTTTCGGGCTTCTGACTGCGTAACGACTGTATAAGATGTACAAATAAGATACGGAGAAATAAATATTTTGTCGAATTTTCTATTTTAAAAATCAAGAAACATGTCTCTTTTTAATTCTCGCTAAGATTTTTTTAACATAAACTACCAAAAATACATTAAAATAACTATGCTCTCAAGTACATCCTGTAATAGTCCAATATCTTCATCATCACGGTCGCTACATCCGATAATTGGTACAACACAAGTTACCACAAACTGTCAGATTTTCTCATTCGATTTTGAACTTAACCTTCAACATTTTAAGGTTTAAAATCGTTTGGTGAAATTTTACAGTTTCGTGTAGCTTGACCTGTTGGCGACTGTACATTATGGCTTCACCGCAGTGCGGCCATTAAAGTAGCGGTTGTCATTTGTCACTTCGGTTATACATTTTTTTTATACCGGCCTTATTGTTCCCCTGCAGGGCAAAGGCCTCTTCTCAAACAGAGAAGGCATGAGAATTGATCACTACGGTTGATCTTGCGGGTTGGCGATTCTAGACTCATATTAAAATTAAAAAGTCCAGGTTTCCTTACATATTTTCCTTCACCGATGTCATTGATGTCCAAGATAAACCTATAAAGTACATATGAACTGAAAAAGTCACATTGGGACTTGCCCGGATTTCAACGCACAACCTCGTGCATTTGAGCCGAGGGCTTAGCCACTGGACCATCACGGCAGTTAACTGACTTTAATAGTCAGGATCGGAACGAAAATAAGTAGGTACCTTTACTTAAAAAACTATTCCCTCCAGTACGTTTACTAATTGTCAATCAAGAACGATCATAAACATCACAATCTTACAAGTTAAATGTATTACAAATAATTGATCCTAAAGGCTCCCACAGACAGGCGCGACTCGACAGCGCTACACAAAGACGCCGCTCGTCGCGCGACACGCGGTGCCTTTGTGGCAGGCGTCGCGTCGCGCCAGTGTCTACGAGCCTTAACTCCCAAACTAGGCCTGGCCTAGGCCTGTATTTTGAGGGTCAGTGTTCAACCATGGGATCCGTTAAAACAAAACAGCATATTTTTTTTTCATACGTAATTAAAATGCCTGATACTATCTCATTTCCATCTTATGCCTCAAGTTTTCTAAATACAATTATAAGAATACGCGGATCACAAATAGTCTGATACGCGTACGCGTAACCTTATACTTGTGGTTAATTAATGGTTAAGGCCGCGTCCTAACCAAAAGCGAGCGTCGTGTTCAGATGTCACTTTTGTTCGGTGAACCGGAATGCGTAGTCGCGCTGACAGAGAGCGCCTTCCGGTTTTCCGAACAAAAAGTGGTATAAGAACACAACGATCGCGTATTCGCGCGACGATTGCTTTTGTTTAGGAAGCGGGTTAAAGAAAGAAAGAAAGAAAGATGACAGAAAATAAATTTATTTTACTCAGGTTAAGCCACACAATATTCACACAAAAACAAAAAATAGAAAAAAAAAAGAAAACAGTATTGTGTGCCTCACGGCTGCCCAAATAGGCGCAATAGGTGGTTAAGACGTGAATTCACTCCTATCAAAATCATATTATTTAGTTATCCTAGTTGAAGGGAAACAGAGCAATCGGTACGGTACTAATCATTATGCACCCCACACGAATACTTCTAAAAAAGTGAGGCAAGAACTATATTCACACAATCGAAGTAAGAATCACAACAATCTTTTTATTTTCAAGATTTGTTTATACTTACCTTGAAAATAAAAAGATAAAAAAAAAACACAGAAAATACTTAAAACAAACATAGATGCAGGGATAGAACTATCACGCTCGCTGCACACGAAAATTGCAGCACATTATGGCCCTACCACGGTGTGGCTATGAGAACAGCTTACGCTTACCATCTGTCACTTCCGTGATTTAATTCTTAAGGTTTCCAAGCGCCGATTTTAGGTTTTTGTACAAGCACTATATTTTGATTTTATTTTTTCAACATCTGTTTAAAATGCAGGAAGTTGGAAGTCAATCGGTGTTACAGGATGCACAATTTATGTTTTAAAGCTTAAACCTTTTTGTTGCTACGGTTCGAACGGATCTGACGAATATTTACCGTTAACTGGATGGTGGGAAACCAAGCAAGGATTCAAATTATATTCATACAGAAGTGCTAATGTAATAAATATGAAAGTGAGTTTATACCTAACATTTAATATAAGTAAAGTAGGTACCGTCGAATCGATTTTGATGAAGCAGGCAGATAATTATGTAGCTTGGTGAATGCAGCAGCAGGTGGCGTTCTGTAGTTTCTGCCTACCCCCATGTGAAAAAGGCGGAAGTTTATCATGTGTGTGTGTGTAACAGTAGAAAACACAAAGACCATATTTTTGGAAGAATGAGTTTTCTGACTGTTCTACATGGAGTGGATATCGATACAATTTATTTAAAAACAAAAATGTTTTCGCATAGTCAACAAAAAGAGACTAAAATGAAAAGTCACATCAAATGTTTATAGATTTCAAGCAATGTCGTGATACTTATAAAATCCATGTATTTAATCAAACCCCAATTAATCCCTATTTGCTTTCCTAAAAATATTATTGAATACTCTAATATAATGAATGCGCCTCTTTTTGTGACCCTCTAATTATTCTATTCTGGGGTCCTAAAATACTAAATAGCCAAGTAACTGTGATCAACTAGGATGTAGCGTGGTTGGTCACAGTTTTTACCTAACCTAACTCATTTGGCCCAGGTATCCTAGCTTAGTTACTGCGACCAGCTGTAAGAAAATGCCAGATCTGTAAAAAGAAGCACATTTATATAAAAAAAGTGTTCGTCATTAGAATCCCAAAACGTTTTTAGAAGTTCATTAGGTAATTTAAAAAAAGCATAGAGCATTAGACGATCAATATTTTTTATAGAGGATCAGTTAAATTGTGCTAACAAAATAAGACATTTTTTATAGGATCTTGTTTTACCACCATCAAAACTAACTGAATGGAGAAAAATATCCAACACACCAATGATTTACGTAATATCAAAAAGCATTTATCTGCATCTATCAGATACGTTCTCATCGCCACGCTCAATGCTCATGAAGATTGGCAGACGAGCATTATGGCCTTACCGCAACGTGGCCACAAGAAACGCGACAATTACGCGCTTCCGCTAGGTTTCGTGGCCACATCCTGTACTTACATATACGTATGGATGTATTTAGGGTTCCGTACGTCCTAATAAAAAAACAGAATCCTTTTAAGATCACTCGTGTGTCTGTCTGTCCGTCTGTCACAACCAATTTGGTCCGAATCTACCGGAAGATTAAGTTGAAATTTGGTACACATATGAATTTCTGTGACTTAAATACGGACGTGTAACGTAATTTTGAAGATAGGGGTTTCTTTTGAGGGGCAAACAAAATTTTAAAAACAAAAGTTTTGCAAACTGTACCGTGTGATTTATATCAAATGAAAGGAATTTGTGAGGGTCTAAAATATATTTTTGTATAATTTTAATATAAACGTTAGGTTCAAAAGTTAGGGGCTTGGCCTCTACATTAGATCTGATAACTTTTTTAACAGTGAAAGCGTTATGTAATTCTTGGCAACCTACTCTACATGAAACGTTTTTAGTAGGTAACATATTCATTGCGCGGAGCCCTCTCCACGCGAGTTCAACTCGCACTTGTCTGGTTTTTTAAGCTATTGCATAGCTTTTATCGCGGGCTTTGAGCGCGGCGACCGAATCAAGAAATTCCGTAACGAAAATAAAACCTAACACCCCCCACTCCGCCTACCATGTAGCTCGGCCGAGCGTTCGCTTAACGTGTATGTATATGGTACGACTGTACTTGAATTAATATCAAAGAAAAAAAATACTGCATAAATAAAAAATAAAAAAATATATAATTGCATAAGTTGATAAATAATGAAAGAATATATAATAAATAAAGAAAGAAAAATAAAAAGATAAATGCTATGCAATAGCTATACCGCGGCAGTCCCCGAGTGCCACACGTGTTTTTTTATGTTGGTTTTTGTTTGTCATTCGAAAAGATGTAATGTGTCAAAAAAAATCTTGACTACATGGATAAAGGTTTAGGATATTACAAGAGCATTTATGCTTAAAATAAAGCATGACTTTCGTGAGATACATTCAGAAAAGTGGACGGTTTTACTCACGCGATTTTTCGACTAGTTTTGGAAATTAACGGAAATCATAATCATGAAATTAATCACGAGCAAAACTAAAATAAAAAAATTCTAATGCCCTTCTTCGCTCCAATCTTGTCTAGGCTTCCCACACAAGTTGAATAATTTGACTTACTCTGCCATCAGTCTTTTAGTGTTTACATGTACAAATCATAAAGGTTAACAAAGAAAGAACATTGTTTATGCGGCACAGAAACTCATACATACGAGTATAATTTTTCCATCGGCCTCTCTACGTTACCTACACTTCCAGATCAAAATGGTAGATTTCAGTAATTTTGCCTGCATTCAAAACTGTCCCAGGACATTCTCAGTCCCCAGCCCTCTTCTAATACAAGTAAAATGAGGCGTAAACAACCTACATATATTTATATAGTCCATGACCCACTTTAGGGCGAGCCCTAAAGCCCCGTGTCGCCATAAAATGACGTCATACATGCACCGACCTTTATGTATATCAGTCGCCACGCGCCATCGGCGCGGTTTTGAAACGTGTGACGGCGCGGCTTGAATCTTCACTCGCATGGAGGAACAGCGGGGATTCAGACGCTGATGTTCTATGAAATATCCCTAAAGTATAAATGAAAGTGCGGTGTGTGTCAGTGAAAGAATTTAAGATTTTTATTGAGTAGATATACTCACACGCTTATGAAAAGCAATTTATTTTTCAGTCGCCAAGCGCCGCCTCCGACTCGGTTATAAACCGCGTGACGGCGCAGCGTGAATTTTCACTCACATAGAGGAACAGTGGGGATACAGACGCTGATCTTCCATGTGAGATCCCTAAAGTATGAAACTGTGTTGCCTCTAAAATAGAGAAAGTTGGTATCCAAGGTTCTCCACGAGAATTTCTTCACGACGAAAATCGGTATTCCGGACGTGAACTTCTACTAACTAAAATAATGTTGTTAGTTATTTACTTTTTATTTTATTCCTATTTAAAGTACCCACCCACATGCAGGAGGAAAGTATCCTACCAAGAAAACTGTGAAAAATGTTTAGCAACAAAATCTGTTTATGCGTGATATTAAATGATAAGGTTATCCTCGAGGAGATGCAAAGGGTTCATCCAAATATCCAACCTTATAAATGTATGCTCCAGTAGTGTTATTCTCACTTCTTTGACTTATCTTGAGGTCCTGGGTTCGATTCCCAGTTCGGGCTAAGTGATATTGGTCATTTTCATCAGGACTTTATCAATAGCAGCCGGTAGCCTGCATTTGTTGATGACTGGCCCCCTATTACATGGGAACATAATATTATTATTTTATGTATTGTTTTAATTTTGAAAATTTTAGTTCCTACGATTTAGATTTTTACCTTTAAGAGAACCCACGGCCAGAACGTGTCAATAATGTCACCCAGCAGGAGCTCAACCTCACATGGTCTCAACTGGTCATCTCTTAACTGCCACGGCTTATTTTTATGATTAATCTTATATTTTGAATTGTTTCTTTATATTTTTTTTTCATTGTTCTCGCATATAGAAGCAACAAGAATAATGTACCCAGGATTTTGTAATATCTTGATTTAAAAAGAGTGTCCTTGGAGTTTCTTGCCCGTTCTGCCCTGGTTATGATAATTACAGTAAGTCACATTTTTGTCGATATTGAGTTAAGTACATATTTGGAATGTAGAGATTGAGATCTACATATTTGCATTTCATTTCTTAAGCTTATTTGATTTTCTATGACATATTTTCAAATTTTAAATGTACAGAAATGTAGATTTCAATCTCTACATTCCAAATATGTACTCAACTGAATATCGACAAAAATGTGACTTACTGTAATTATCATAACCACGGCAGCGTTCTTCTCCATAGAGATCTACGTTTTGGAATGGGCAACTAGCTTCAACTTTCTGACTAACTGACCGACTCTTTGACAATTCAAAAGTGCCTGTAAATGGTTTAATTGAAATAAATGCTTTGAGTTGAGTTTTGAGTTTGAGTTCACAAATCATTTGAATTCGCACTTATCCGTAAGCTCGACTACCTATTAAAAAAGAGATATTTTTGAATACCCTTCCTAACCGAAAACGTCTAAACAATGACGTATAGTTGCCAGCAGGTCAAGCTACACAAAACTGTCAAATTTCTCCAAACATTTTACACCTTAAAATGTTGAAGGTTAAGTTCAAAATCGAATGAGAAAATCTGACAGTTTTTGGTAACTTGATGTGCTGGTAACTGTACATACGCGACTAGATTGATCACGCGTGTTTGTCATAATCATAAAAAGAACGCGTTCGCATCAGGTTAGAACGCGGCCTTAGGTACTCATCAATAATAACAAGGAGAACATAAAAATGGCAGGAACAGACTTCACATCGCATCATGTCATCGATCGTGTGTTATTACGGGATATCTCCTGAGAATCAGCAGGTGTCAGCCGCTGTCAGTCGTTATGTTGATTACCGTCAGCCTGTAGGATTCAGGACATGAATAATTAAAAATTCTGCTTTTTATGAGCATCGACTGTGAAAAGAAAGATGTCTTTTACTGGCATGAGTCATAAATAATACCTTAAAATGACATCAAAAACTTATTAAATAATATCGTCAATGTGGCGTCAGCCCAAATCCAACATTCGAAAGCGGGGGTATGCGCCACAGCCACCGATCATTTTGTTCGTCGACAGCAATTAAAACCTATGAAGTGAGAACTCTTTTGTCGAACTGTACATTAATAGAAAAAAAAGTTTTTTTTTTTTTATGTTTGCATACTATATTCTCAGTTGAATTTCCAAATTCAAATCGCATTAATGACCAGCGGGTCATAATAAAATTCAGTACAATATTAATGCCCGGCTAGAGCCTAGGGCTTAAATTACTTGCTTTAGGTTAGTTTTGCATGACATAATTTGACGCATGGTATAATAATATAATTTTTGATGTTACCGAGCAGGTGGTATGAAAATAGTACATTACTGCAGCGGCCGACAAGAGAGGCATTGATGGACGAACGTGAAAATGTGGGCCGAGGCGAAACCGAGATACACATGCATGACTCCATCAATGCCTGGTCGCGGCCAAGGCTTGTATAGTACTTGTCTCAAATAAGGCGCGGAAATTCAAATTAAGTAAATTAATTATAAATTTCAGAATCAATGACGAAGAACGATAACTTTTCTCGCGCCAATATGTTCATTTGTTTCTTTTTCACTTTAAACTGCTCTATTTGCTAAGCCAGTTCGAGATTTAAATAACATCTTTGATAAGTTACGTCCTTGGTTGCCATGGGGCGAAGGAAAAAGTTCGTTCCATTTTTAAATTACACGACAGATATGAGTTTTTATAGTAAGTTATTGGGCCGCTAAACACGATAGATATGAATTTTCATATTAACATTACCGGCCACTGCTCGCATGTATTTGACCAGTACAACATTTTTGATTTATCTCGAAGAAGGCTGTCAAAATAATGCTTGAATTTCCAAGCATGTTTGAGAAAAAGCTTTATTACAATGTGGTCAAAACGATTGCCCCAGAAGATCATAGTTATAGTCACTCACCGTAACCAACATTGCCGAGTCGCTCAAGTGAAAAGTGTTGTATGGAATAGTTTGCAACATCTCCTATTGTCGGTGGGCGTAGTCTGGAAAACTTGCTACATGTGGTTTTCTAATGTCGGAATTGTTTCAACCGACTGTGAAATAAAGGGGTAATGGTTCGTGTAATTTCTTTTTTTTTTTAAGTGGCTTTTATGTGGATGCCTGACTGTTTACATCACAAAGAAGAATAACTTATTTTTTATATACACACATACACTGGCGCGTTTTCGCCAAGGAACTACATATAGAATTTTTCAAAGAAAAATTTTCCATTGTGAAAAGTTAGTATTGGAACAATTTTTAAAACAGTTTTTCAGTCTTAAATAACATACATTTTTCTATTAATTTTCGTAAATCATAAATCTAGTTTGATGCAAGAACACTACATAAGAAAAATCCAACAATGACAAGATTTTCACACTACGAGTACAATGAATTATTACAAAATAAAGCTATAATGCGTACATTACGTCATACGCAATTTCATTGTGTTCGCGAGTATTGTGTGAATTTATATTTTATGCATGTGTGTATCCCTATTGGTACCATGTAGTATCATTATGAACATTGCATTATTATAATGTAACATAATGACATGACATGTTTATGACTAAAATTATATTAAATTCCAATGTGGTATTACTAATATAGGTCGTAAGTTTTCAGGAGTGATTTATTCAATAAGATTACTTTGTATGCTATGTTTTTAATAGACAATAAAGAAGTGTTGCAATATCAGCCCTTTCAACTACGTTCAATTCGAGACAAAATGTTTGTTTTTTTATGTGAAATCATCACGTTCATCAAGAAGATTAATGATCGGCGGGGTAATTACGTAACACACTAACAGTAGGAATGGGTTTTATTTTGACAGTTCAACAACATTCATTGCGTTATTTACGTTCTTGAGCAGACAAATTTTTCGAACATATGAAGCAATGAATTAGCAATAGGCTTCAAAATGATTCAGATTGTGATAGATAGTGCGTTAGGTAATTAGAGTGCGGGTCACAGCTTCGTTGTTATTAGCCATCAAGAGTCTGCTGCGGTCTTTATTTTTAATACCCAGGCAAGAAATGCGGTGTTTCAATAGCAATATGGCAATATGGTCCTGCTCCACAAGGGCGCATTAACTAATTGATTAGCATTTGGAACTACTGAAGATTATAAAAAACTGTCTTTACATTGTATAAATTCAATCTTGTAGTATTGTATAATTGCATAGCACATGTGTGAGTACTATGTACCTACTATAAAGCTACCATTTTCTAGGTTTGTCTTTCATTGACTTGAATGTGCCCTGGCGGCTGAGAGTATGTCATGCTCACTCAAATGTCTCGCTGGTGGTGGCGTGTGTGTTGGATCATTAAGTTCCCTTCAAAATGGTTGAGCTAAATGGTGCTGATCCATACGTCATGTTCGTGAACGGGCGCCGTCAGTGGGGACTGGTCATCTCTTGGCTGCCACGGCTTATTTTAATTTAATAATGGAATTGTTGTCGTCTCTTTATTACGGACGCTTTTAACGTTCTGCATCGTTCTCACATGCATAATTTCAACATGAATGATGTAACCAATAATTTGTAACCATATTTTGATTTAAAAGAGTGTCCATGGAGTTTCTTGCCCGTTCTTCTCCATAGGTACCTACTACGCTTTGGAATGGGCAACTAGCTTCATCTTTCTGACTGACCGACCCCTTGACAATTCAAAAGTGCCTGTAATTGGTTTATTTGAAATAAATGCTTTGAGTTTGAGTTTTGAGTTTGAATAAGTCACATTGCAATAAAAAACAACACAAATTCTAGGTACAGTCGCTAGCACATCAAATTACCACAAACTGTCAGATTATCTCATTCAATTTTGAACTTAAACATTAGCATTTTAAGGTTTAAAATCGTTTGGAGAAATTTGACAGTTTCGTGTAGCTTTACCTGCTGGCGAATGTACGTCACAAAATCAGTCCCTATCAAACACGCTACCTACAAGGTTCTTTTGGCACGAGGCCAAAATTTTGACTAACGCCGCCATCTTGTCTTGTCAGTACAATTTCTGAGAAAATTTCACAAAATCTTTACCAACAACGCCCTCTATCAATGTCATTTAGGTGCCAAACTATCCTTGAAACACTCTAACTGAATCCAGAAAGGGCTTTGACAAAGTGACATTCTATCAGCGATAACAATGATGGAAAACTCAAAAGTGCAACCTAAAAACATATGTCACTCCTGTTGAAAGTCGTTGTAGAAATACGAAACGCTTTGAAAGCGATTGTCACTTGTCAAAGCCCCTCAGCGCGGTATTTGCGTAACACAGTAACAGTAGGAATAGCTTTAATTTTGACAGTTCAACAACATTCATTGCGTTATTTACGTTGTTGAGTAGTCAAATCTTTCGAACATATGAAGCAATGGATTAGCAATATCCTTCAAAAGGATTTAGATTGGGATATGTATAGTATGTTACGCAATTAGGGTGCTGCACCCTAATTACGTAACACACTATCTATCACAATCTGAATCATGTTGAAGCTTATTGCTAATCCATTGCTTCATATATTCGAAAAATTTGTCTGCTCAACAACATAAATAACGCAATGAATGTTGTTGAACTGTCAAAATGAAACCCATTCCTACTGTTAGTGTGTTACGTAATTACCCCGCTGGTCTTACAACCGATTTCTAGAAAGACAATCAATGACGTGTCAAAATTTTATGTCATAACAAGTGATCTGATTCAACATCATCCAGGGCCCGACTTCCACGGATGTGCATAGGCTTCTCTTATTTTCAGCCTCATCCAAGTTCTATCCGAGATGGTAACGATGTTATTTACCCATCTCGCCGCCGCTCGACCGACACTTCGTCTTCCAGTCCTAGGACGCCACTCCGTCACTGCCTTACTCTACCTGTCATCACTCCGCCATGCCAGGTGTCCTGCGGAACTCCATTTGAGTACCATAATTCGTTTTCCGACATCGAAAACTTTCGTAACTATGATTAGCTGTTGATAATTAAGTCGACTAATTACCGCAGTTGACATGCGTTTGAAAATGTTTTAACAAATTTTCGTGTTGATTTCCGTTCCAGAAAACGGGTATTAGTTATTTAACCTGGATTTTAAATATGTACTATAGATTCTGATAATATAGAGCTTCACAAGATCTAGAATGCGAAGTACCGAAGGCATTTCCGACCGACCACAAATATACCCCTCAAGGCTGTGGGTCAAGAGAAAGCTTTCTTAAGCCATATTCTGATGGAAACGATTACATGATTTATAATAGCATTATTTTAATTGGTCAGAATAAAATGTGTGACGTGAAAAGCTGGTATTATTTTTTATTTCACCCGTTCGGGTGCCATTAATCGGCACAGCCGAGCGGTAAAATCGAACATGTATAGTAATAATTGCTTCGGGTCAGCTTATACTGCCGAATCGAATGTCACCCGAACAAGTGTGTACCACGCCTAACACTTAAATCTTGTGATCGATTTTATATCGACTTTCTGTAATCTAATCCAGTTGTCAATTGAATTGTATATTTGCACATCCGTGTGATGCTAATGAAAATACAGTGTTATGGTGTCATAGTTGATCTGATAAGGAAGACGGATGGTGATCCGTCCGACCTTACTGCTCTTCTGATTGGAAACACCGACATAATTCCATAGTCTAAAAAAACAAGGTCTGGCATTCCGGGAGTGACACATGGTTACGTCAATACCCAGTTGCCACTTTGTTGCAACAAAACACGAATTATGGAAACATTTTCAGTCACCATTCTGTTAAAAAATATATTTATAGCATTTAAATTGTCGATTCGTTTTTTCTAATCAAGTGAAACAATTCAATGTAAGCATACCAACGTAATTGTTAGTTAAAATCTCATTGTTTTATCGGATTCGCACAGGTAATAATGGCGGTTGGGGAGTTATTATTACACACTACTGGTAACACAGCGGTGATGACGTAGGCTTGTGTCACCCTATGTCTCGGAATGCTATACCTGGCGAAGTATATTATTATACCATGCATAATTCGAAATTCTGTCTTGTCCATCTACTTGTTAAAGTTTTTCAAATATCCAATTATTTTTACCACACTGCAGATGAACTCCCAACAAATAAATGCACGTAGATTCTTATGTGTCGCAAAGCTCAAACAAAAACTTGAAACGTTCTCACACAACTTACATAACAAAATCTAAATATAAAAATATAACCAGTTATTAAAAAGTCCTAAAAACCGTTACAGAGTGATGAATTGATAAAAATAATCATGACGGCAAGTGGCGCGGGCGCGGGGCTGCGCGGTTGAGCGCACGCGCACGCTACGTCACTTCCGGTCGCCCCCCTCCCGACTTCCGGCCACCATAATGAGCCGTCAACGTAGGTAGGGTCGCCATATTGCTTGCTGACTGAGTTTTATGCAATTACTGACCTACGAGTATGTCAGTGGCCGGTGCAGTCACAAAAGCAAATAATTTGTGTTGCCTTTAATTCTATTTTTGACACGAAAAATTTTACCTGCAAGCGCTACTACTTATTTAAGTATGAAAGGGCTATGAAAACTACCCATCATTTAAAAAATATGCGAGAGTGTTTGTTTTTACGAATAAACGACACAGTACCATAGATACACAGTGACAAATAGTAGGTATAACGTATTCCAAATAATTTGAATGCATCTAATTTCATACTTAATCAATTAACTATTTGAAATCCTTTATCTAATATTCATACTAATTAATGGTGAAACATGTAAAGCAATTTTTAAATGTATATTTACATCCTATTTATTTACCATATTTCTGGAAAATCAATTACTTCGGCATTGACTTCGTCTTTTGAGCCTTTATACTAGTTTTAGTTCATAATACTTTATTAACCAGCACCCTAATTGCCCAACACGTTAATAATCACAATCTGAATCATTTTGAAGGATATTGCTAATCCATTGCTTCATATGTTCGAAAAATTTGTCTGCTCAACAACGTAAATAACGCAATGAACGTTGTTGAACTGTCAAAATGAAAGCCATTCCTACTGTTAGTATGTTGCGCAATAACCCCGCTAATTCCTGGCATATTTCCAGGGTTCGCTTTGGTTTGAGGAAGTCATTACCAACTGCACGACAAGTTCGTAGCAGGACTTATAATGGACGATAGGAACAGAATGCATAGCAGATAAATGTGTGTGGCACGAACTTCGAGCAAAATGTTATACTCGCCGTTGTTGTGTGATGTGTCCTATATTATACCTACTAGACAAATGTATTGACTAATGTTTAAATAAAACAGTAGTGTTATTCCGTGAAAATCTCTCTGTGAAAACTTAGTTAAAGTGAGCTGTCATCCCACGATTTACAGTTCAACTATTTTCTTAATATCCCTAGGGAATAATCGGATTTCCGAATACAAACGAATGCAAATTTCCATGTTTATCAATTATTAGATTTATTGTGTATAATCATTTGAATTCATTACTAAGTACTTTATTGTTGTTTTGTTTTAATTAAAACGATCGATTGTCAAGTATAGTCTTTATTTATTCGGGGAAACAAAGAGTTAAACAAATATCTTAATAAACAGGTAGTGAGGAAAAAAAAGAGATTGTCCTCCCATACACTGCACTTAGAAAACATTGTAAAAGCCAATTATTTTTAAAAGAGTAACCGTGAAGTTTCTTGCCGGCTCTTCTCCATAGGAAACAACCAATTGGAATCGTGCATCTAGCTTCTGATGTTTCGTATGTGCTTATGTAGGTTTATGTGGCATAAAATATTTTGATTTGATTTTATTTGATTACATATGACATATTTAATTCAAATGATTACACACAGACATATTCAGTTCGGTAATGTTACGGTGAAGATATTCTAAGCACTTTTCCTGGCAAAGGGTACATCTCTGCGATCGGCCCTCAAAGCACAGTAAACATGTTAGTATTAATGAAGTAGGTATATTGACACTGGTCATCTTTAAATTGTGCCTACATTGGTCTGTGATGAAGGTCCTCGTTTTAAACCCATTATAAAGAAAAGTTTTTATATGAGGAAGTTGAGGAAGTTGTTGTGGATTGATCTCTAACTATGACTATGTCATGTCATGTCATCAACTCACGCCTTCTTCCCTTGGGGGTAGTCAGAAACTACAGAACGCCACCTGCTACGATCCTTACATACTCCTTTTGCTTCGTTTACGTTCATACATCTGGTCATACACACACGCCGGTTGCGAGTACTACGCACCTGACCTTTCAGAAGAACATCACCAAAAAGGTCAGCATAATGTCAGTACAAAGATATAAATAAAAGGTCCTTCTAGGGCGTCCCCTTTGCGGCGTTTCTACTCACATCTACCTTGTAAATACCTTTTGTCAGTCCATGTTTATGACCAATTATTCATCAATATTACCACCCCGTAAACTTTCCTCAGATTCTGACATGATGGGATATTTTTTTCTATGGTCGGTTAACACAATCAAATAACTTCATGAATCCCATGAGAATAAATCCCACCGTAAACCAGGAACCATGCTTTTAAAATACTAAAATATTTCCTACCATTGAACCCATTGCGTGTTAGCTTTATTGTATACAGTTCCGTTGAACTACCCGGCGTTTCTAAAAGGAACGAATCGTTAAATATTTCACCAATATTTTGGATATGTCGGCGTGACATATCGATTTTTATATGAGATGGTGCATAACATGGTGTAGAAGCGTTTGATTAGCGAAATGATTCGGTTTAATTGGGTTTCGTAATGGCGCCAATGGGGCATGGAGGATTGGTAACTTTTGTGAGGTCTGCATGGGAAACCTCATCATTATCAGTCATTCAATTCAGTCTATGGCAGTCCACTGCTATATTTTCGCTTTTCACCCACAGAAACATTAATGAAGCCTATTATTTACGAGTCTGTTTTTGCATAGCTTAAAACTGAATAAATGTTCACCTTAAAACAAAAAAGCGCGAAATGGCTGAAATATGTTTTTTTTTAAGTATTCAATCTCCATATATCCGCCATTAAAAAAAAATTCGGAAATTTGAATCGACAAAAAGAATTCGGAAAAAGAATCGGTTGAGAAATGCGACCTGTAGAGGAGAACAGCCATCCGACGGACATCCGGACATACGAAATCATTTTAGCCCAACCTGAAACGGAGACGCTTCGCTCGCGCTTTGTGTTCATTCGGTCATTTATATTGTTTTTGTTATATTTGACTGATACTATCCTTAACCATATCTATACTTAGGCCTTTACATTACACCACAAGAAATTACGCGCAGCCTTCTTTCAGAGGGACAATTGCCGTTTTTTAAGAACGTTCGCATTCTTATCTAAGGTCCGTCGCACATCTGGCGAGGCGCAGCGCAGCACATTTGTCACTGCCAAATAAATATGGACCTTGCATCGATTGAAATAAAGTTGAAAATAAATAAATTTTAATTTTTGCGCAATTTGCGCATTTCAGGTTATTAATTCTTAACTTTATTTCTAGCCACTCTACGTTGATATTTGTTGGGCAGTGACAACCGCGCCGCGCTACGCTTCGACAGGTGTGCGCCGGCACTTAATTTCAGTCCCTCTGTCTGCATCTTTAATTTTTCTACATTTTTTACATGTTTTTGACACTGACTGTCATTGAGATGATATTGCGACTAGATTTTGAACGTTTTTAATTACGAGAATTGGCCTTCAGGTCACCAAACCTCTGCCAGGGTCGCCAATTGTTCGAAAGAGTTACCGTGGCCCTGGTGCACAGGCAACTGAAGGAACACGGGTGGGTTTTAGTCAGTAAGAGTCTTACACGCCATTCCGCTCCGCCCGGAGCGGGGAGAGGTCTCTTGATGATTTCTCGACACCCCAAAAAAAAATGTGACCAATCCTTTGCTGACTGAAAAACTTATCAATAAAACAACCTGCTGCATTAACTTGACATCATAATAAGACACTTCATTTCTAACTTTGAAGTTCCTCTGTGATCGAAACCTTTCAAAAATTCAGTAACGCGTGCTTACAAATCCCAGAAACGATTTTCTCATCATTAATTCCGTCAATAAACCATATTTCTTGCAATTCCTAGCTTCGGAACATTACGTCATGAGTAGTGGGTAAAGTCAGCAAAATAATTTGGTAATCGTGCAATTAATAAACATCTTTGTACTACGCAAGCAATATTTTCTATTACTGTAATTTTAATTAAATAGCTTTACAGGCAATGTCAGTCACTCAATGGCTTGATCACCACCGTAATCTGCTGTACCAAAAGCTTCGCAAATACGTTGCCATCTAAGAGGCAAAGATTAAACGTCCCATGTGCCTGCATAACACCGGCACCGATAGCTTTTAAACCAGAACACAGCAGCGTTGCGACGTGCTTGGTGGCAGAAATACGTGTGGTTGCAGTACTACCATATTTCTTTTGTTCGTCATCATCATCATCATTGGCCTGTATAGTAGCCCACTCCTGGGCATGGGTCTCTCCAATCGCTTGCTTTGTAACTCGATCTTCAGCCACTTTCATCCAGGTGGTACCACCCTGCGAAGATCGTCGCTCCCTACATTTTCCGATTTGCAGTCTCGACTCGACATCACGTCAACCCCAACGGCGCATCTGCTATTTCGTGGTGGCCATTTTTATGCTAACACAAAGCATATGGACAGGGCACAAGTGTTGCGTGAATATAGCGTATACTCAGCTTAATACATGGTCAAATTAAATTAGCTAGCGAAACTCCGCAGACGTGATGGTATCCATATCTAAAAATGATAAAACAAAAAATAAATTAATTTGTTGTTTTTTTTTCTTGTCATCGACCGCCGTTAGTGTATACACTTGAAGTCTCAATTTAAAAAATGTGTTTTTATTGTGTAAATTTCACAGACGCGATTGTTATCGATATCTTAACACGATAAAACATATTTTTTCAAACCATACTTCAACAACACTATCAGCAGTTGATGACCCGTAAAAAAAACATAAAATCATTTTTATTTTATCGTGTTTCGATATCGATACCTACCTATCACGTCTGCGGAGTTTCGCTAGCTTATTAATTTGACCGCGTATTCCCATCTATTTTGTTGACCGTACATATTAAGGTCCTACAACCACTTATCAGGCTAACTGCTGAATAGCAAAGTATAGACTTCGTGTCTAGATCGTAATATAACAGTTAGTCGTGAGTAGGTAGGTACCTAGTGAGCGCTGTGGTAAACTGTATCTGTTGTTTACTTTCAGTTTTAAAAGTATAGGGTTTTGCGTTGAAATATGGGATGATACTTTAGTTTTATTACTAAAGGCAATCATAATGTCATTGTGTGAGAACTATGCATTATTTTGTGAAAAAGAAACGGTCCACGGTATTAAAATTGGGTTAAAAAGATTATGTGTGTGAGTGTGGGTTTAAGTGTGTAAGGGTGCGTGTATGACTTGTTCGGGTCGGCACAGCTGGGCGGCAAAGTCGATATGTTGCCGCCCGACAGTACCAAGTTTGGCCGACCCGAACTAGTTTGTAGCACGCCTTAGATAGATATTTTCGTAAATAAATTAAATGCGTACCTATACATACTATTAGAAGAAAACAATAAAAGAGCAAAAAAATATGACAACGATATTCTAGGCAACGTAGCCACGATTCAAGCCTGTTTCAATAAAAAAATCCAAAAATATTTTCAAAATTCTTAAAACTGAATAAATAACCTAAACTTGAAATACCCTGTGTTGTCCCACTGCACAGCAAAGGTCTCCCTCTCTGATTTCCACACAATTTTATTTTTGCACGACCTTTCGGTAGGAGTCAAGCTCCTCCAGCCATCTTCGCCTTGGCCTGCCTCGATGTCGTCGTGAATTAATTGGGACCCAATCGGTTGATCTTCTTTTAGCCCACTGCTTATCTAAGATGCGGTGGACATGTCCGATTCAGCCCCACTTAAGCTTAGCTCACCTAATAGCGTTTTGTAAAATAAAAATAAAATGGTTCATTCTCATAATCCAACGATTACAGCATAGTATAATCAGCCTATAATGTTCCCGCTGCTGGGACACAGGCCTCTGTGAGGGTGGTCGTCATCCACCACGCGGGCCCGTGCGGGTTCGTAGATGTCACATGTCTTCGAATGTTTGGTTCTTTTTGGTAACTAAGGTCCTAGAAGAAAAATGGTGAAGAAAAACATTTTGAGGAAACAACTTTCCTCACGGTGTTTTTCTTCACCGTTTTGAGAGCAGTGGTGATGAAATAATTGACACAAAGTAAAGTGCCTGCTTAGGTTCGAACCCACGACCTATAACCGGTAAGTCGGGGCCGTTACCACTGGGCCATTACTGCTCTCTATCTTCATTACAGTATGCCATAGATAAGATTTCTATGCAGCATACCTAGAGTGAATCACAGACCATTGTCCTTGACGTAAAAGAGCGTGCGCGAACAGCAAAAGATCGCAAAAACCTGACTAGAAACTATTGTTAACCGGATTCTAACTCCATTGTAGGCTCTCAAGGGTAATAAAAAACATTTTTATGTACTGAAACTAATGGCGTTTTAAAAGGAAGAACTAGGCGTGAATTTGTGGTTACTAAATAAAAACAAAAAATCGTCTATGAACTCTTGATTTTCCGGTAACAAAATCAGTGCATACGCACAGTCGACCTCGTAAATGCTGTGCCACTTTTGACTACAATTCCTAGTATAAATTAAAACTTCACTTTGGTTGAAATTAAATTAATTCATTAGATAAACGTGTGCCAAAATAGTACATATGGACAGAAGTGCCATTGAAGTCAAGAGACGAGACAAAGTAAAATAGATAGGACATAATTATGTTATGAGAGGAAAAAGAAATGGCTCAATAAATAACGGAGTGGTACCCAAAGGATGGAAAAAGGAGCAAAAGACAACAAGCGGGACGTTCGGGAATTTTTATCGTGAAAATATTGTAGAACCAGCAATAAAAGCTTATTTTATTTTAATTTTATTTATGGTTGAAATTATGTAACTGTCACAGACAAATATATCTTGTGGTTTTATGACGTACAAGTGACATTCAACCATAAGTTGGTAAAACAATGAGGACGAATGTACTAAATCCAGGCTTTATGTTCTGAAAGTCCGAAAATGTCGCTTATCAGGGCCTCGAGAACCATGTATTTCAAGAGCTAGTGTTATTTTGATTAAAAGTGATATTTAAACATGACATTTAAGGTAATTTATATGTAATTTCAAAGGTTTTATTTATGTAACAGAAACTAATAACGACATAACTACACATAACATAACATTACGCCTGTATTCACCAAAGGATTAGGCAGAGGTGTACCTATAATACACCCACATTTCACCAGTTATGTTTAAATCCCATGTAATAGGGGGCGAGCCTATTGCCATCAACCGGACACAAATCCAGACTCCGGGCGGTTATTGAGAAATTCCAGATGGAAAAACCTAACAACACTTTGCCCGACCCGGGTATCGAACCCAGTACCTCATGCTCAGCAGTAGCGCTTGTGACCACTAGACCACAAGGCACTCACTTCATGACTACTTCACAATGCAATAAACAATAAGAAAAAAGCATAATTATTAATTTCTAAAATTCTAACATATTTCCTTCATTGAATACAGGTAGTCCCTCCTAATTGCATATTCTCCGCGCATCCGCTAAAAACCATTTACCTTACAACATGCACAGTATAAAGATAAATACATACATAAAAATAATCTTGTAAACAATTTTGAATACTACTAACCTACTTGCGTAAATTGTGTAGTAAAATACTATGTTGTAGTTAGCACTTAAGCAAAGGCTACACTATCGTCGGTATATTTTATGATTTGTGTTATAGTCCTCCAGACCGTATTCCGGCCATGGCGGCCAATCTCAACGGAGACTAGCCTTCGGCACGGGAGATATTATAGTGTACAAGTGTGTGCGCAGACACAGGGCCACTCTCTCTTCCCTCACTGTCATAGTCCGATGGAACGGCAATCCGATCTAACTAAAGAGAGATCAGGCGCAGGACCAACGGCTTAACGCGCTTTCCGAAGCAAGGGGTTATCACACCGCCTACTTCCAAACTCCGGGCTGTTACTAAGAATTTCCTAATGGAAAAACCCAACATACTTTGCGCGACCTGGGAGTCCAATCCAGGACCCCACGCTCGTGAAACCAACGGGGCAGTTGATTTGTGTTACTGGTGAATGGCGCAGTGTGTGATTAGCTTTTTCAACGTAGCCAGTGTATTCGATTGCGTATTTTTTAATACTGGCATCTCGCAAGTCAACCTAGGAGGTGGTCGGCTTCTTAATCGGGCTTGCCAGTGGGTGCCTCAATAAATTAAGGCCTCCAGCCAGGGTTTAACAAACTTAAAAACTAAGCGCCTACACGCTAAGGGCCCTGTGGGGTACGGACGTTGGCTTAGGGCGTTACTGGGGAAGGGCAGCAAGGGACAGGCTGGATCGGATTATTTTGGGATGAATTTTTAAGGGTTTTTTAAATTTACAGGCTCAGCGGCACGGGCTGGCTCAAGCAAGGGTCGGGGCGGACATGGACTGGGGCGTCTCGGCGGGCCTCGGCGGCGAGGACGGAAGGACCGAGTACCAGTGGCCTTACTACTCTCCTGGAGGACGGTTGTGGTGTCGTCGGGTACAGTTAAGGTATACCTCGGGCGGCGAATCCTTCTTATGCAGGAAGGAGTGTAGCGGGCGGCCGCCGTAATCAAGGGATTGGGGTGCTTTATAGCAGAGTCAAATAAACGCTTTGAAAGGCGTTTTATGAACTGCTAGACGGTGGGCATTCTGAGATCTAACTGAAGAGTCTCATTGCGGACATAGAAGGGGGCTCCCGTAACCTTTCTAAGAAAATGGTTCTGGAGAATCTGCATCCTACGAAGATGGTGTGGCTTAGCGTGTGCGAAGACGTCGCAAGCATAGGTCATGATGGGATGGATGACCGCGGTGTAAATGCGCAATTTGCACTTGAGTGACAATTTGCTGCGGGCGGTCAATATGAAGTGGAGCCTACCGAGAGCGAACCGTCTTTATGTGCTCACTGGAGGTAAGTTGGTGGTCAAGGATCAGTCCTAGGTATTTAGCTCGCTTCTCCCAAGGGATCAGCTTGCCATACATAGTGATCAGACTAGATTTTTGAATGAGGGAAAACAATTCATCATGTATAGTCAACCTCGTAACTGATATATCACTTTAACAACATTTCCCAGTAAATTGAAACATCGCTAAGGTTAAAAGGTTAGGTCTTATTTTGATCATTCATACAGAAATAGAATTGCTTTGTCGACCTATGCAGAAAAGCTGAAGATTCAAGAGAAACTGAGATGTAGGAGCAAGCGAAGCGAGCTCGAAATTTTTCAGCTTCCCGCCTCGGAGAGAAGCCTTTCTAGCCATATCATCTTTCACACAATTCATCTATCGTTTCTTTGTTTCTTTTTGTAATCTACAGTTTGAACACAAATATTTGTAGGTACCGATTCGTGGATGTCACAGAACCTGCAAAATAGAAAAAGTTCTAGAGTAGGTATTGCATTGTTTAAATAATAAGGTTTGAAGGCCGATCGCAATGCTGGACATAGGCCAAATTCAAATAAAATATTCCATTGGCCTCTTCCAAAGAAGGATGTAGTCAAGGTGCCTGTTAATTGAATTTAATTGAAACGACACACCATGCGTCACTGTTCCAAGAGAGAGAAAAAGCTTATGGATACAAAACTTAGCTTCCTAACTAGTTATAACCTCACTATTACTAACTAGTATATTTTATATATTTTTTATTTTTATTATATTAATGCGAAAGTAAGTTTGTTTGTTGGTTTGTTACCTTTTCACGCCTAAACCACTGAACCGATCATCATAAACTTTTGCTTATACGTTGTCAGGGGTACAGAAAAGGACATAGGGAACCTTTCATCCAGAAAAAAAGTACTGTTCCCAAAGGCAAGAACAATAAATTTCGACGGTCACAATTGCTTTAGGACGCTAGATGGCGCTATATGTCTTTCGATTCATGATTGAATTATATTATTAGAAGCCTAAGTAGTGTTCTAAGAGTTTTTTTTTTTTAATATAAATAATACATTTTGTGGGTTTAGTGTGAACTCAACACCGTTTGACCGAACACCATGACAGTTGGCACGTACGTTTATATATTTTATATTTTTAAAGGAGAAGGATTGAAAGGGGTTTTTTGGACCTCCACGCGGGCAAAGCCGCGGGCTGAAGCTATTATTAATAATTCGTATAGTGTTATTACTGCTGTTCACACCTTGATTTTCCCATGAATTTATGTGATGCTCAAACAATAAACTGGAAATGGTGCTTATGGACACTCGCAGCTACCAGATTATTGAACACTAGAACTTCTGCCTGCGGCTTCGCCCGCGTGGATATCGGGATTTATCCCACGGGAACGTGCTACCGGGACATAAAGTAACCTATGTCCTTCCCCAGGATGCCATCTATCTCCTTGCCAAATTTTATCGAAATCTGTTTAGTGGTTTAGGCGTGAAAAGGTAACATTCAGACAAAGTTACTTTCGATTTTATAATATTAGTGTGGATTGCAGAGGCGGTACCAACATTACAGATAGACAACGTTGAAGGCTGATGAGCTAAATGTCACTAGCGTCCCTAAAAACCCCCAACAGAAAGACGGTAATGTTTGCATGCAGCAAAAATAAGAATTGATCATTTAGTACTTATCAGTGATACGGTTATTACGGCCTTGGCCTTAAACCCACGACGTGTAGGTCGTGGGTTGAACCCAGGCACTTTTTGTAATTACTTAAATCCTTTGTGTAATTTATTTCGTCACCACTGCTCTTTAAATGGTGAAAGAAAACATTGCGAGGAAACCGGCATGTCCTATTATTAAAAATTCGGAGACATGCGACATACACCAACCCGCTCTGAGCCCTTGTAGTGGATTAAGGCCCACTTCCTCTCACAATGAGGAGGCCTATGTCCCAGCAGTGGCAACATTAAAGGCTGATTAAGTTTATCAGTAAACCCTTTGGCACCGAGCTCGTAAAGTGCTTAAATTGACCGGCAGTAAACTGTAGCCTGTTGAAATCTGTAGAAATATTTGAGTTATTAAACCAAACATGAAAATGAATATTCACTTAAATACTTAACTTTACAACATAATAAAGGCATGTTTTGAATAGAACCTCTTATAATTCCCATTTTGCTCTCCTAAAAATATTATTGAAAACGCTAATATGATGATTACTAATGCTTATTTTGGGGTCCTAAAATTACTAAATATAACTATACATACTACATATACGATATGTAACTGCGACAAACTTGGACGAAGAGCTCGCCGGCCGCTGCCGCGGCACAACTCGCTTCGCTCGCTCCCAACGCGCGCCGTTGGTCACAGTTCTGAACTAACCTAACCCGTTTGGTCGGGGTACCCTACCTTCGTTACCACGACCAACTCTGAGAAAAGGCCAAAATGTTTAAAAGAGGCTCATTTATTTTAAAAAGTGTGCATCATTAGAAGCACAAAAAGTTTTTAGGGGTTCATAATTTAAAAAAAGCGTGTATGATTAGAAGGTAAATAAGTTTTTAGAGGTACAGTTACAAGTTTAATAAAGTGATAATGCACATGATCTTGTCTTGTAGAACAAGCATACGAGTACTTATTCAAATATGTAGTTATTTTCCCTACGCCATAGCTAACGGTCGCCATCCTCAATTAGCAGCCTTTACAGGAGCAACTTAACAAGAAATTGAGTTATTCCTTGAATTACTGTATTTACGCTTTAGATACTTAACTCAGTTCCGCCTTGTGTGGTAGCGGATCAGATTCCGGTGTGGGAACGAGATTATTCGTGGCTATATTGATGATGGTGGTACTCAGAGCTGCTCTACAACTTGTAACAGAATAAACGCAAGACCTGTCATCCCAATTAGAATATTAAATTATAAGACTGAAATAACATCTGTATTAATTTAATTTAGTTAAACGAAGCCATGTATTTTTTTTATAAAATAGTTGTGCTGACTGAACGACGTTAAACGGTAAAAAAAAAATTAAGTTCGGTCGTGCATTTAAATAGGCTTTATTTCTCTAAGATAAGTTAAATGTCCTTAAATTAAAGATTTTATTAACTTGTTATGACGCGGTGGTTCAAGATACATGAAAGATTTTTCAATAAAAAAATACATACCTATATAAATAATGACGGAAATCGATTCAGAAGCTGATTCTGAACAAACTTCTTTCAGCACCCTGATTGCATAACACACTATCGATTACAATCTAAATCATTTTGAACACGGATATATAATCTTGAAGGATATTGCTAATCCATTGCTTCATATGTTCGAAAAGTTTGTCTGCTCAACAACGTAAATAATTCAATGAATGTTGTTGAACTGTCAAAATGAATGAATTGTTACCTCGGGTCTTGCGTTCATGCTTTTACACCTTGTAGGGATACGTTTTAAGAATATTAAATTAACTAATGTACATTTTACTTCTCTCGTGGTTTTGTCTCTCTCTCTCTCTCTCTCACACTCTCTTCCCGGCTTTAGAGGGTTTATAAGGTGGCTCTCTGCTTTGCTCTGCCCTTTATTTTCGTCTTGCTTTCCACCAGGCCAGTTTGAGATCAAGAACATGCTCATTTACTAATATAAAAAAACAAAATATAGGCATTTATAACATGTATGATAATTTTTTCAATCAATAAATAAATAATTTGAAAGCTAACAGTCTTAAAGTAATAATAATAATATATACAAGTATAAATAAATTGTTGCCCCTGCTTACCTTATGATGTTAAGAAACCGACATTGTTTTCAAAAAGTAGTCCTAAAACCATTTGACAAAAGGCCCACTGGTGCTTTCTATCTGCGTGTGTGCTCATTGCTTCCCTATGGTCTGCGAACGGCTACTGAATCTAAGTACTTCTAAGTTTGACACACCCCTTCCCACGAACTCAACAGGAAATAATTACTTACAAATCACAGCTTCGATGGTTTTCCTCATCAAATTATAGCATAATGTAATTTTAAATGACAGCCATTGACCAGCTGTAGTTTAGAAAGCGCCTTGTAGAGAAAACCCGCGGTTTTACACAAAAACAACTCGTTGAAATGAAATCTGTATTATAAGCTTAGCTTGAAGCAAAAGCATTATGATAGACACAGCACAGTATCTCCGTGGGCAAAATCCCGAAGCATTTTAGACTATAAGATAACGCATTTCCCGCCCACCCGTTTCCTTAATAATAAAACGTATACAGGGAGTCCGGTAACTAATGTACACATATAACTTTGAAATGGCTTCAAACATCAAAATCAAAATATTTTGTTTCGCATAAGGGCATTTATGAAATGTTACGGTGCACGGTTCCAATTGGTCGTTTTCTATGGAGAAGAGCCGGCAGGAAACTCCACTCGAAGAACGCCTGTCATAAAAATTGGTAGTTTTATTTTTAAATGTGTATGTAATAACTAGTCATACAGCCTTTCAATTAACAGTAATAACGTTATATTATTATATCAACAAAAACCAATGAAACTCATTCATTTGTGGCCGTGGCGTACACAAGGCTGCATATTAAGCTATACGTTTCCAGTATAAGCTGATCTCACATTGTACAGGATTTCCGTACAATGAGAGGTCAGCTGATACTGGAAATTATAGCTTGATATGAAGCCGTGTGTACAAGAATTTAAAATAAAGTGAATAAATTGTCTATTTATAAAGAAACATCCCTGCTAATCCTACTTCAGATAAGTATATTTTATTGTATTTTTTTTAACGGCCATATTTTCTTCTACGCTCCATTTTAAGGTTATCCATTAATTACCTTAACATCACGCCTGGCACGCATTTCCCGAAGGATTAGGCAGAGGTCTACCTAAAGTACACCCACATTTCGCCAGTCATGTTTAAGTCCCATGTAATAGAGAGCGAGCCTGTTGCCATCAACCGGGTACAAATCCAGACTCCCTGTATACAACTTTACTTCAATATCACATAGTAGGTATGCTTCTAAAAGATTGGCATAACAGTAGCATATGACATGTGTTATCTGCAACGGTACACCCAAGTCCTTGAATAAAATGCTAAACAAATGCCAAACGGCCACTCGTGGGCAGATTCGCCCAATAATATAGCACTAAGCAATCCTGTGGGTCTTTTTATACACCATAGAACTTAAATTATACGATCCTAAACACAGATAGGGAACATATTTACATTTTGCCAAGTATGCTACCTACATTGCATGTCAGAGGTAGTTTTGAACTGAGTAAAATGTCTAAAGTTATGTGGAATTGAAGCTGACAGCTTACCAAATTGCTGGCTGTAATATAACTGGAATCTCAGCAGTACAGTTCGTTATAACAGCAGTTATATTCGTTCTGTTTGGTTTTGAACCTGTTTCAGCTAGGGTCAATGAGAGTGATGAGGCTGCAGCTCTGTATGTTATAGAGGATGGTCCAGTCCTGACCTCTTGAATAGTAATGCTATGATAGTTTATGGTTGTCATAAAATATTATAGGGACGGTTGTAACGGTAGGGTCTATGTTGTCGTTTATAAGCTGAAGTGATAGTGATGATAACATATTTCCAGTTTCTAATGATATTGATCAATAAAAAGCTCTAAAGCTGTTTTCCGAGTATTCATAGAATTGACGACTAAGTTGACCTATTACCCAAAAAAGAGCTCTACCTTAAAACACTTACCCACCCTCACATATACAGACCTTCACTCACACACACCCTCACTCACACTACAACACCACACCGCACCACAACATACAGTTGTAATGTTTTTTTTTAATGTTTATTTTATTTTTTTGTCAAAGTCAAAGTCACCTCATTTTATTTCAAATAGACACATAAAACGCACTTTTGAGCGTTAAAATATACAAAAAAAATTAATTGATTCCAAAAGGAAGTTTCGTATGGAGAAGAATGGGTAAGAAACTCCGTGAACACTCCTTTAAATTATACTGTTACGAAAATATTAGTTACATCATTAATGTTGAACTTGTGAGAACGATGCAAAAAAGAAGACGTACACGTTAAAAGCGTCGAGAGTATAGCAAATGGAAACAAAAAATAAAACAATCCAAATATTAAATAATTAAAATAAGCCGTGGCAGCTAAGAGATGAACAGTCCCAACTGACGGCGCCCGTTCACGAATACACACACACAGTGCTAGAAATATATCTCATTATCGATGAAATAGTTTGTGCAACAGGATTTTTTTTTAAAGGAGACTATCAAATAACCTTCATTACTTGGGTATTCCTAGTAGAACAAATCTTTGCATAAATATTTTCATACAAATTTCAAATAACACAACGCCTTATACAGGTTCCTAATTTAAGATTATGCTACTAATGCACATTATTGCATAATTTAATAACGAGGGGACCATTGAGCCTTCTTAAAATTAGCATAACGATTGAAGCGAAAGACCTCCTGGTTTAAAGTGTAGAGTGCCTTACCATAAAGTAAAAAGGAACAGTAAGACATTTGTAATTGTCGCTCGAAAAGATAACCCCCTTTTTTTCTTTTTTTTTGAGTGGAAAATCATCAAAAAACTTCTCCCGCTCTGGGTGGAGTGGGAGGGCGTGTCAGACTTTTACTAAAACCCATCCGTGTTTCTTCAGTTGCCTGTGTGCCAGGGCCACGGTAACCCTTTCGGACAAACCCGTGACCCTGGCAGGAAAAGATAACCCCCTTGTTTAACATCAGCATCGTTCATGATTACACGGCCTAAAAAGGGCTGTACTGCGAGCAATGAAATTTTTGGTTTATTCTGCCGAAATCAGCATACAAAACATAACATAACATCACGCTTTATTACCCCGAAGGGTAGGGCAGAGGTGTAAGTACCAAAAGTACACCCACATTTCGCCAGTTATGTTTTAAGACCCAGGGCGAGCCTATTGCCACCAACCGGGCACAAATCCAGACTCCAGGCTGCTACTGTGAAATTCAGATAGAAAAACTCAATGACACTTTGCCCGACCTGGGAATAGAACCCAAGACCTCATGCTCAGTAGTGGCGCTTGCGACCACTAGACCAACAAGGCAGTCAGATCAACGAGGCAGTCAGATCAACGAGGCAGTCAGACCAATGAAGCAGTCATATCAACGAGGCAGTCAGACTAATGAGGCAGCCAGACCAACGGGGCTGTCAGACCAATGAGGTAGTCAGACCAACGAGGCAGTCAGATCCACGAGGCAGTCAGACCAACGAGGCAGTCTGACCAACGAGGCAGTCAGACCAATGAGATAGTCAGACCAACGAGGCAGTCAGATCCACGAGGCAGTCAGACCAACGAGGCAGTCTGACCAACGAGGCAGTCAGACCAATGAGGTAGTCAGACCAACGAGGCAGTCAGATCAACGAGGCGATCAGAACAACGAAGCAGTCAAATTAACGAGGCAGTCAGACCAACGAGGCAGTCGGACCAACGAGGCAGTCAGACCGACGAGTCAGTCAGACCAATGAGGCAGTCAGACCAACGAGGCAGTCAGACCAACGAGGCATTCAGATCCACGAGGCAGTCAGACCAACGAGGCAGTCAGACCAACGAGGCAGTCAGACCAATGACACAGTCAAATAAAACACCATACAAAACAGTATATCGGAAAAACGATATTGCGACATCGCTCTTGAACATTATTTTATAGCCCTTATAAACTTGCATATAAGTTCTTACCTGCTACCTAGATCCTTTTAGACAGATTCGTTTTTTTACTGGTAGATAGTGGCTATCAGGCACTGAAACAGAGGCATTAGTCTCCGTTCCCGATACCTTCAGCAGGCAATGTTTTTGAAGTGAAAACTTCGTTATGCTCCCTTTGCGCTCTTTCTGAACAGTCTCTGTCTACCGCTCGATGTGTTTTAACTACGCCTGTGTGCTGCATGTTTATTGTTTGGCAAACAATAAGAAATTTTAACGACAGAGGAAATGCTCTACACATACAATTTTTTTTTTAAGTGAATTTTTTTTACACTCTTGTCGGTAACGCTGAATCGGGTATACTCGGCTCCAGTCGGTCGGTGACGCTAAATCGCGTATACTCGACTCAAGTCGTAAGCTTTCTCGTCTATAGTGTGATCATAAGCACACACTTCTTTTTTTTAATTATCACGTTTTCTTTACCAAGAACCACACGATAGGCAAAATTAAATAAACCTTCTGTTCTTATTTTGTGATGCAAAGGATCTTACCAATAACAATTATCTGTATGTTAACATGCATATCGAATATGAATCTAGCATTTAAGTCGAGTTTTAAGTCGAGAACACACGGATGTGAGGCGTCAGACATTAGGATCATTTTACGCAAATAGTTCCTATTTTAGAAATAGGCCTTGAAATATGTAGATGTAACAAAACACTTCTTAAAACCGTGTTTAGAAAATCGGGTAAAAATATTTTATAATTACACACTGCCTTCAGTTTTTAGCTTCAGAATACCATAAGTTTGGTAAACAGGCCACCTAGCAAAAAATGCGGTTGCCAGCGCTACTATAAGCCAACATAATACTTTGTAAACAAAAGGCTAGAATCACGTTAATAACCTGAAACTGTAAACAATTTTCTGATTAACAGTACCCCATAACTTAATGTCATAAACACAAAAACCTCAAAATATTTACATGCACCTTACAAACACACATTATAATGCCTCGTCAGCTATGCATGTGCACCTGCCTTATAACGACACTTTGCAATGTACGCAGCGTACCGGTACACTCGTGTGTTCAGCCTTTATCTTGCAACATTTTAAATACAAGTGAACGGAGAATTCTCGTATTCCGTTATTTTTAAACTGTGTATTTGTCACGGAAAATGGAAGCCATCCTATTATGATATTGCAATTTATATACACCTCTTGTTTACTTTTTAAAGAAGACAACTTTTGAAGATTTAAACATAGGTCTCTTCAAAAATGATGTGCTTGAAATCTCCTTATAAGGAAAACAACTTTTCTTATTCAGTGATGGACCGAGCACGGATTAAGACGCGTCATCAATGCGTATAAAGCCCAGTCCTAACAGAAAGTGATCGTCGTGCGAAAATGCAATTGTCGCGATCATTGTGATCGGCGAAACCGAACGCATCGGCTCGCCTCCAGAAGGCGGCGCGGTAAACGTTTCCCAACAAGTGTGACAAATAAGTGAACGTGTTTCCGATCGTTTTCTATTATGACTAGGCCTTACTCTGCCTCCTAACCAAAATGATCGTTCGCGTGAATACGAAATCATCGCGTTAATATTTCCCTTTTTTGTTCGGAAAACCGAAAGGTGCCCTCTGTTGACACGACCACGCGCTCGAATTTGCCGAACAAAATGAACGCGACGGTCGCGTGTTCGCACAACGATCGTTTTGACTAGGACGCAGCCCTAGGGATTTAATTCAGGATGTTTTTATTTCACTATAAAGTCTGGATTTAAACCTGAAACCAGATCTCTAAACGCCTTTCTCAATAGCACGTTAAAATGCACAACCGTGAGATTACAGTCATAACCTCTTATTAAAAACATAACTACAAACTCAATACAAACTAACATACAAATAGAGAAAAAAAAAATGTCAGATAACCTGAGAAATAGATATAAAAACAAACTGGAAGTCATCAGCGTACGCACTAATTACGGTAGAAAGACCATATTATTTGAAGGAGCACAGCTGTTCAACGGATAGTGCGATAACGTGAACACATTTAAAAATAAGCTTAAGAAACATGTATGTCCTTTATAACTTCTAATACTCTGGTAAGGAATTGTATTGCACTGTATTATCATACTTATTACCTTATCTCATTATAAGCGGACTGTAAGGTCATATGAGAAATAAATTTCTTTAAACCGACCTCAGTGCTTTCAAACTGATAATAATCGTAGTACGTACATAAGGATATAGCAGTATTACCGAAGCTCTAACCATAATCCGTTAAAAACTTTACTATATTTCGTTAAATAAACAGTGGGTATTTTAAAATCCAATGGATGGTCTGGTAGGTGTAAGCTTAGCTTCCTTGCATGCTTTACTTAAAATCCCTATTGGCGAATTAGGGTCTTAAACCCCTTTCCTGAGGTACTCTCGGAAATATTGGAGTCTTATGGTACCTATCATTATAGATTATACTAAGACTGGAGATCTTGTATTTTGAAGCGGTAAGATTCCGATTGCAATAATCCTCAGCCTTACTTGCATATCGACGGTGTAGTATCAATATCTAACAACTAAAAAAACATGATTTTACAGAAGGCGACAGAAACGTTTACATTTGAATCAAAAAGTTACTTATATTTAAAAAAAAAATACGAAACGGTTATGATGGTGATAATGATTTTAGGCTTTATGTCCGAGGATGTCTTTCATATTTCACCTACGAAAATGCAATAAAGTGACAATCGCTAAAATGTTAGATACGAGTATTAGATATTGATACTTCGCAGTCGATAAATGAATGATAATTAGTCTTTATAGATGAAAAAATAAGGTTCATAAAAACAGGATCAATCGACTGAAGTTGTATCTGCTAAACATCTTTTTGCATCAGGCCATCACCAATTGCTTTAATGCCTCAACAAAAGTATGTTACAGACAGACCTTAACCCAACAAATCCAATAAAAACCTGCCACAGTAATATAATATTTCTTACCAGTATTCAACATACAGGTGCGATTACCTAGATTACATAAAAGCTAAGTTGTCTCATATATTTGTATCAAATGTGTTTGTCATGGCCAATGGAAAGGGCGTGGTTATGTGGGACAATCATTTTACAAGGGCCGTTGAGCTGTAAAGGTCGCTTCGAACTGTGGCAGTCCCGGGAAATACGGGATCCATACTTAATGTTATAAATTCAAAGCTATCTCTGTCTGTTAAATTTTTACGTTTTCTCGCATTTGGCACACAAGTAGACCATGACCTGGGTCAGGAAATAGGATACTTTTTATCCCGGTAGTAGCTGGGGTGGATCGAATAATCGATTTTCCCACCCGTACGCAAAATACGCGCATTGACGTGGAGTTGCGGACACCTGCCCGTATTACCTACCTATCCCGGTAGTACGTTCGCGTGGGATAATTTCTGTCCTACACACGGGCAAAGCCGCGAGCAAAGCTAGTTTGAAATATACTAAACTGATACATGATTTTTCAGGAGCGTATAGAATTTGTAAGAATCATCAAAATGAAGACACTGTAAGAACGGAAAATAAGTCATTGCCAATAAAAAATAATCCTATACGAAAAGCCGTACTGTTTATTGAAATCGAAAATATTTATTTCAGACCAAGCACACGGTAATTGATACAAGTCCATATTATGTTAGTTAGAAGGTAGATACTTATAGCTATGTTAATTAAACTTAAAATAATTATTATTTTGAACATACATGAGCGACTAATGTCTCAGGATTTGGCTGTCAACCTTGTCCAACACCACTCTCAGAAGCGTGTTAGTGCTACACTTACCTGAGACCACAGGGAGACCGTCCTTTTGCGAAGCACCGCCTGGAAGCCGTCCGTGCTGTGGTCGGCGAACATGCCGGAGGCACTGCACCACCAAGGGAGCCCGACAAACCACTGAACGCGTTGTTATACTGGACGCGCAGAGTATTGCAGGCTGTTTAGTGTAATTGCTCCACAGATTGCACATGTATAACGTTTAACTTATTCAAAAATTTCCATGATTAAAAATCTTTGTTCAGAACAAAATTTTATAACGAACATATTTTTTTTTTTGTAAGCTTAGCTAGCTTAGCTTGTTTTTTTTTAAATAATAAATGATAAATAAATGATAAATGATTTTATTTCTGTAAGTAGGTTTGTACAAACACTTTTACACGTCAATCATGTTTTTTAAACTAGATGAGGTCGACGTTTCCTATCTGACTACTCTGAGAAGAAAGGCCTAGATTTAGACTTATATTTAGATTTTAAACATTCATTAGATTATAAAATATTTTCATCTTATATGCTATAAGCTTATCAACTCAGTCTGTCGCAGTCCGCTGCTGGACATAGGCGTCTCCCAGGCTGCGCCACAACACCCTGTCCTTCCACATCAAGTCTCCCCCAGCCACCTTTTTAACTGCCTTTTGATTGAACTACTGTATGTTTCTGATTTAAATACATGTTCTTATAATAAAAATTACATCTCATATCCAGCCATAAAACTTCGCCACCATCCCGGGATTGTGCCATTCGACACAGACCTTAACTTTACAAAAACACGTACTTCACACAACTTACCAAGTAAAGGATAAAGCAGTTAGCGTTTACGATTACTTCTCGAAACTCTATGGAACGTCTTAGTCGACTAATGAAAATAGACGGTAATAACTTCATAGACTCTAGTTTATAACTTATTATGCGCGGTATAACCAACGTTTGATAGTAATAATCTTTTTTAGTGTCTTGTAAGTTGATGAGGTAGTCAATTTTCACCTTTGATCCAGGTACTTTGTCTTTTATTCCTTAAACATGTTTTGTAACTTACCATGGAAGCCAAAGACCCACCATGGATATTCAAAGTTTTCTGTTTTGTGCAAACTTTATCCGTCCTAAATATCTCGCCTTCGTTTTTGAATAAATAACAGTACTTATACAGCAAACGATTATTTTTTTAAATATCTCTGTATATCGATTTCTTTAGTTTAAAAATATTAACTTAGAAACTTAGTGGAGTCATACTCTATTTTCAAAAGTTCTGGGTTACCTACTTATGATAATTTATCTTCAGAACCAACGATTCGAATTTTTACTGATTAGAGATAAAAGCTCACCTTTCTTATGCTGGGTTTTGGTATTCCATAATACTAAGGTCATATTTTATTTTATTTTATGTTATCTTTATCTGAATTTTTACTTTATTAATGCTCATTATTCATCCATGTTATTACTGAATGTACTGCTACAAAAATTCCTAGCGATTAAACTTATGTTGTTTTTTCTCTAAACTTTTATATCTACCTATGGACAGCGTTGTGGATAATATTATTACTACCTAAATTGTTTTTGTTAAATTAGTTGTAAGTTCTTATAATGTAACTGTTTGCTGTTCCTTTCAATAAAAATAAAATAAAATAATCGATATTTCAGTACTTACTTCATCATTAAAACTTGACCCAATTTTCACCTTAATACCGACCCCTAACAACGGCATCCCACAACACTTCATAAAATTACTTGACCTGTTTATTTTAGACCAAAATAAGTGAAATGCTCATGAAATATTCATGTTATTTCCGTTACTATTGAGCGGCCGTCCATCATACCACAATTTATGGTAAAAATACATTACATAATATAATGGTCAACATACTTAAGTTCGAAGATTTTTTGTAACGATACCAAGTTAAGTGAGTTTCTGTTGTAAAAAAAACTGGTAATAGAGGTATTTTGTCGGAAAATTATAAGTTTGAGCAAAAGGAGTATGTAAGGACTAAGGATCGTAGCAGCGTTCTATAGTCTCTGCCTACCCACATGGGAAACGGTGTGAGTTTATGTGTAGGTAATTAAGTATGAATTTTGAGTGATTACCGCTAGGTACCAAAGCAAGTATGGATGAACTAATATGAATTAAAAGGGAATTAATGAAAAGGAGTTTTTTAGCTGGGATGATTGTAAGAGTACATTTTGAGCCGACTTCAAGTAGCATGGGACCAGGGCATACAGCAGAAAAAGCTCCATAACCCAACCATATGAAATAACACACGGTAGTGCTGTTCTGAAAAAAATCCCTTTGAAGAAAATAACACACATATCAAATCGGAAAGGGATCGTCACCGTATCAACTCAAGCCATTCAGTATTCTTTGTATGAAACTCCCTACTGCAGCGCACACTAATCGGAATCTTAACGTAATCGCCTCGCCTCGGGACAAGCTCACGAACCGCGGTGCGGTGCGTGGTCAACTTGCAGTTCCCGCGCTTACGGCTCGTCGTCCCCGCGCTTACGTCTCTCCGTGCCCAAGCTTACGTCTCTTCATCCACCCTTGCCCCTCTCACCCCTCCCGCGGCCTATCTGCAGCACACTACTGTTGCCACACGTGCTGTCATTCGGTCGGCGAGCAGTAAGCGTGACGTCGCCTAGCCGTAGCCGAGTCGACGTATCGGATCTGCTGATCCACTTTGGTTACGTGCTTACGTTGGGTTGACGCCTGTTTGACGGCGAGGCGAAAGGCGATACGGTGACGACCCCTTTCCGAGTTGATATGTGTGCTATGACCTTTAACCTCACTCAAGTGACTGCATACAAATCTTGCGCACTCACTTGTTTTTAAAATCGGCATCGCGAATTCACCTTCGAATATCGAAATATTTAGATTAGCATCATTCAGTAGTAGTATCTTCTGTACGAGAAGTTTTCTTCACATAATTATGAATACTTTTGACGCTTTGATATACTAATTTATATATATGCTTACGTAATAATGCTTAAGTAAGTGACTTCGGTTTTAAGTTAAGTAATTCTTAGCTGTGATCACGTCGTGCCGATATTTCACTGTTAACATGACAAGGGACTACCGTTCTGAGGGTAAGCACCCACACTGAGTTTTAAAAACATTGAACTGTCCTTTCTAAAACAAATAAATTACATCAGAATCTACTTAAGTAGACTTAAGAGTCGCCTTTTCAGCCATATTCTTCGGAACTACGAAAGATCACCTTAACATCGACTTAACACCAACTTACCTCACATTTCAAGCTAATGTTTTCCGTCATTTACACCCACTTTAAGTTCAAACATTCATATTGATTAAGTACGTAACTGCTTACTCACTTAAGTGTCACTTATCCACCAATATCAGTATTTTAAGCACCATTACTAGCATAAATCTTTACGTCCAAGTGTTAGTTAAGTTAGTTTGAGTCGTGCTTAACTTACCTACCTGTTGTGTCATAAACTCATAACAGTTTTGGTGTATTTTAAGTTAGAGATAAATGGAAGTCATTTGTATTTTATAACACAAAATCTGCGGCTCAATTCTAAAGGTTCCGTATGCAAATGATGCCAACTGTACCATATTATCTATTATTACTGATCCACCGCCGTTTTCACAATGCTGTAACCTTTTAACCTAAATGTTTAATCAAAGTTAATTAAATCACAGAATACCTACGTACCTATTACTATGGCCTGGATCATGGCAAATATAATTAAGTCAAAAATCAAGAGGTTAAACCTCAAAAACATACGTATTTCCATGGTATAATAATATACTTCGCCAGGTATAGCATTCCGAGACACAGTGGCCACGTGGGTGACACAAGCCTACGTCATAAACGCTGTGTTACCAGTAGTGTGTCATAATAACTCCCCAACCGCCTTTATTACCTGTGCGAATCCGATAAATCAATGAAGTTTTAACTAACAATTACGTCGATATAAGTTTAACTTGAATTGTTTCGTTTGATTAGAAAAACTGAACGACAATTTAAATGCTTGATATATATTTTTTAACAGAATGGTGACTGAAAATGTTTCCATAATTCGTGTTTTGTTGCAATAAAGTGGCAACTGGATAGTGACGTAAGCTTGTGTCACTCTCGGAGTGCCAGGCCTTGTTTTTTTAGACCATGCGTATTTTAACGTTTTGTTTTCTGCTCAATCTTAAGAGGGCACACACGGATCCACTAGCGCCACTTCTTTAAAATAATATTATCTCGTGACTGAGAAGGAATTTTGAATAACGTCAATAAGCACCCTCGGTAAGTGTGTCTAGAATTTTCTACTACCTTTTATAAACTTTCATATTGAGACACCAAGCAACAAAATACGATCTAGAGGTATATGGCAGCTTTTCTTTAGATCGAATTTTGTTGCTTGAGAGTGCTTATTGAGCCGTTATTCAAAATTCCTTCTCAGTCACGAGATAATATTTTTTTAAAGGAGTGGCGCTAGTGGACCGGTGTGCGCCCTCTTAATAGCCATGGGAACTCTTAATGACATTATGGGTATCCAAAATATATTCACTACCGATATTCTGTACGACGATAGCATACAAATTTCTAATCTACAAACGCACCCACTATACACAAAATCGATTGTGGAAAAACTAGTTTTATTGTTTTTTGATAAAGAAATAGCAACTAGACTAAATTACACCAGGATGTCACTAAAAGCGTGCCTAATATAGTCAATGAATTGAGAAAAAGCTCATAAATCTTTTCCAGCCCATTAATCTTTTCCAGCTCATAAATCTTTTCCAGCTCATAAATGACAGAACAGAGTTTAATTATATAATAAAAGACACATCGTTTATCAATCCAATCACTTATGTTAATCAAGACAACTAATGACATAATTTTTAGGAAGATTTTAGACATAAGACTTAAGTTTATTCCTGTTAAAATCTTCTTCTGAAACGTGGTCACTCACGATGGGCCTCAGACGGCTGAAAGTCACCCGAAGGGCAATGGAGAGGGCTATGCTTGGAGTTTCTCTACGTGATAGAATCAGAAATGAAGAAATCCGCAGAAGAACCAAGGTAACCGACATAGCTCGAAGAATTACCAAATTTAAGTGGCAGTGGGCAGTACACATTACTCGCAGAACGGTTCTGTAGTGGCGACCGCGTACCTGGGACCGTACTCTGTAAGTCCGTCAACGAAGATACGAGCCCATCCGAAAGTAGTTAGATACTTCAGAATGAACCCTACTCCCGATGAATTAACATTTTTAGACGGGCAAAAACACTTCGGGCGTAAGGACAGCTGACAAATAGTGTTGTCATTCATTTTTAGTTCGGGCCTCTCAGTAATCTTATGTCCGTAGGTGATACAGAGTAGCAAAGGCCTGTAACTGCGGCCGAAACTACGGATATCGTGCTCTGAGATGTAGCGTTGGAAGGCCCAAGGTAGACCGATGACCTTGTGAAGACCGCAGGAATCCGATGGAAGCGAGAAGCACAGAACCGGCCGATGTCTTTCCACTGAAGTGATGGTGATGATAATGAAGTTCTCCTACAGTTAAATATGCTAGGAGTAAGTTTATGGCCTTTTTGCACCACAAATCACTCAATGTGTTTAGTATGCTAACCGCTATACTCTAAACATATTTCAAACATGAATCTGTTTCTGACTTCTGCAAATTATTGACGGAAAGATTGATGTTTTAAAAACGCTTAGCGCTAAACGTATTTAGTGATATGTGGTGCAAGAGAGCCTAAAGGGAAGCCTTTAGACTCTTGTAGAAAATTTTCCATAAAGTTTTCATAGAAATTGTTCTACTAGAGTCGCGTCGCGCTGTCGCGTCGCGCCTGTTTGAGGGAGCCTTAAGTCAATATTGCAAATGGTGACATGAGGCAAGTGTGAGTGTGTGAACATGCGCGAAAGTTTGTAGTGCATATGTTCAGACCGGCTATGGTTCATCAGCCGTATTGTACCTTACGATATTTTAGAATACGTAACGTGCTTTTGAAGCACCTTATTATACTAATTACGAAGTGTAACAAGGACCATTATAAAAATATTATGTAGGTATTATAAAAAAAAAACATATCAAATCTAATTCCGAAAGCCTTGTATTAAACCACGGGGGGTTTGTGTCAACTCTCATGAGTGACGCATAAATAAAGTAAATAGACATGTAATCAATAAAAATGTTAATGTTTAAATTAATTAATTGTTTTTGTATTATTTTTAGAAGGCAGCCATTGTGGTGAGTTCACTAATCGCGGCTTAGCGTGCAGGGACGTACTCGGTGAAACGAAAGTGCTAATAAGAAAATAAAAAATCAGCTTTTGTGCGTGTTAAAGACTTGTGATTTTAATTGATATTATTGTGATACCTACCTATATGACATGGAAATAAAACTGCTGTCATACGGTTAAAGGCCGTTACTAACATTTTTATCAAAAATTAGTTAAATATAGGGTCGGATTCAGTATGAAAATCTCTATCTTTCTTTCTAGATGATAAAGGTCTATTTCGTTCTTAGCGGATAAAAACTGTTAAAGATAAGACCTATTGAAAGAGCTTAAAACTTCAGTTCAGACAAAACAGTTATTGCTTCAAAATCAACTTAGAAGTAGATAGTTACGGCTTTGTACCGGATGACGGCAGAATATAATCATAGGAGGCTACTGAACCAATAGGAAATTTTCTCAGATCTTGTATGATATTCATTAGTTTATCATTTAGCTGTATTGACAGAAGCAGCCTCTAAATTAACCGCTTAACTAAAACCGCATCGAAATTACTTGTTCAGCACACAGAACGTGTTTCCAAGACGTGTAATTTACGCACAATTCGTCTTTCATATAATATTTATTCAACTTATATAAGTAAACACCATTATAACTTACCTACCAGATAGAAAATTCACCGAAATTAAATCTATACTAAAATAATAAAGCTGAAGAAATTGTTTGTTTTTCTTTTTTGTTTGAACGAGAATCTCTGGAACTACCAGTCGGATTTGAAAAATTATTTTCACATTTGATAGCCCAATTCTTGCGGAAGGCTATTTATCTAATGTTTCACCCTGCGACAATAAGGAACCCAGCAAAAATTAAATTTAAAAGACCGCTCAGCGAAAACGAAGTAATACCGCGGGCGGGCGATACGACGCGGTGGGTCGGGGACCAAACGGAGTTTTATGAAAAAATGGCTGTTATTTTAGTATATTGTGCATCTTACGATTTCTATGCGAATGAAGTCGCGGGCAGAAGCTAATTTTTATAATAAAAGCTTTTCGACAAAACAAACACTAACGGACTTTATGAAATTACACGAGCTTGAGTAAATATATACTCGAATTAGGAGTAAATATTTTATTATATTTGTTTAACGCCTACATGTTTCTAAGGTAAATAGAACCATGAAATTATTGCTTGTTGATTCATGGTAGGTAATATTTGACGATTATTTATATCTTTATACTACTATTTGTACCCAGGATTTTGTAGTATCTTGATTTAAAAGAGTGTCCCTGGAGCTTCTTACTCTTTCTTATCCATAGAGCTCTGCGTTTTGGAATGGGCAACTAGCTTCAACTTCTGACTAACTGACCGACTCCTTGTCAATTCAAAATTGCCTGTAAATGGTTTAATTTAAATAAATGCTTGACTTTATAGAAATTGGAAAAACCTGTGATTAGCGTTGAGGTTAGCGTTTGGTGATAACTATGTAAATATAATTAAAAACTGCTACAACAGTGGATGTCAACCTAAAATGGTGAAGAACTCAGTGTGCAGCACCCTAATTACGTAACACACTATCTATCACAATCTGAATCATTTTGAAACCTATTGCTAATCCATTGATTCATGTGTTCGAAAAAAAATCAGTTCAACAACGTAAATAACGCAATGAATGTTGTTGAACTGTCAAAATGAAACCCATTCCTACTGCTAGTGTGTTACGTAATTATCCCGCTGGTTTAAGTGTGTTATCAATTGCAAAGTTGGTACTTATCCACTTATTTTTTTTTTGTCCTGTCAGCTTTCCAGGAACTCCTTTCCCATCCCACCGTGAAACCAAAACCTTTTTCCGCTACTTACATTATTTAATTAAAATAATTAGCTTCTAAATTCGGACCTGCTGCCCGTGATATCTCACGACAGATTAAGAATATAATCTCTGAAAGCATCAGACCAGTAGTAAATCCAGTATTTATAAATAATTCTACTGCCTATTAGATCATAAGCATTTATTTATCTATGCCTAGCTTTTGCTAGTCGTATATAAATAAATGCTCATGCATACCAATAAGTGCTTACCACCACACGGGCGAAGCTCCGGGCTAAAGCCCGCAGCTTCGCCCGCGTGGTGGTCGGATATTATGCCACGGACGTAATATACTATACCGACCGGTAAAGTATCCTGTGACCTAACTGTGGTCATGGTCTATCCGTGTACCAAATTTCATCCAAATCCATTCAGCTGATCGTTTGACGGGTTAAGGCGTGAAACGGTAACAGACATACAGACAACAATCTGTCTGTCTGTGTGTAGTTACATTCGCATTTATAATATAAGTATGGATTCGTCAAATTTTTTGACGTGGTAGTAGGAATTAAATCGCTAAATTTTTGTTGAAACAAAACTGATGCACATATTCTCATGTTTAAAAAATAAGCATGCCTAGATTTTATTCCATTAGATTAAAAAAAAAAACAAATCATAAAGAACAAAACTTTTAAATTAGTTATAACCACAGCTGCCATTATACGTCCCCTATAAACAGACTTCGAAGGAGAAAGCTCTCAAAACTAAGTGAAATCAAAGCCACACCTCTAAGTTAACATTTGATATTTAAATTAAAACTTTTAAATATCACTTCTCTAGCTTCTGCACGTGACTTCATCCAAGTGAAATTTCTTTTTTTTTTACATAAAACAAGTATATCCTATCCCACTCCGCAATATTGTAGCTTAACATTAGTGAAAGAATTTTCGGAATCGGATCAGTAGTTTCGAAGATTGCCCCCTACACACAAACTCACTTTATCTCAAAGTCAAATCATTTATTTCAAATAGGCACATAAAAGTCACTTTTGAAAGTCAAAATTTACAAGGAAATGGAATTGATTCTAGTTGCCCCTTCCAAAAGGTAGTTGCGTATGGAGAAGAATGGGCAAGAAACTCCAGCGTTACACTTTTAAAATGTTTTACAATAATTTGTATACATGAATTATATAATGATATGTGAAGACGATGCACCTAGAATCCCTCTTTATGAGTATAGATAGGCAACATCGCGGGTAACACCTAGCCAAGCCTCAGTCTACAACAATAGCAGTTAAACAACTCCCACGCAGCAGGAAAGTTCATTATGCTTGCAAATCCCTATTAATTTTACTGATGACAGTAAAAAATGCTAACACTACTATTAAATTAAGTGAATATTTTGACAATGACTCGAACTACATTCTTTTGTTTTTATATGAATGGAATCGTGAATTAATTAATTCTACACGTTTGTGGACTTCTTTGTGGTTTGACAAGAATAAAAGTAGATTTAAATACAATCTGAATGGTTAAGTATTTTGTGTATTTACGCTTTAAGGCTCAAAAAACAGGCGCAACACGCGACGCGACACAAAGGCACCGTCTGTCGCGCGACGAGCGGTACCTTTGTGTCGCGTGCGATCCGTGTCGCGTGTTGCGCCTGTTTGAAGGAGTCTTTATAAGAAAATTAAGTAAAGTATTTTAAATTAAATTTTTGTCAAATATTGTTTACGTACTTGTTGTAACTTTAATATTTTTAGAAGCTTGTACTATGGTATTTAACAAAATCAAATTCGAATAGCCTCAATAAATTTTGTACTCACGACTACACATCAAGCTATACATTTCCAGTATAAGCTAGCCTCTCATTGTATGGAAATTCTATACAATGCGAGATCAGCTTATACTCGAAATGTATAGCTTGATATGTAGCCGTATGGACATTTTTATTAAACATCGGCAATAAGTTTGATTCGCTTACCAGCTTAGGCTTCCCCTGGACCCTTCCACAGTTTTCAATCGTAAGCTTTCCTGTCCATGTCGCATCTGCGGTCGACCTCAGGTCATTCTTCCACCTACTCAACGGTCTTCCTCTTTTCCTCTTCCCCTCTCTAGGATACCATTCACTGACGTCTTTGGCCCATTTCTCTATTTTGCTTCTGATAGTAACAAAATACGTACAGCGATAATTTATATAGGCTCACCTAACGCCTAACATTTTTTAATTATATCGCAGACTAACTTACACTACACAGTAGTTTAACTAGCTGGTAACAAAGTAATGTTTGCCTACTTTACTATTACACGTCACACCAGCACCCTAATTGCGTAACACACTATCAATCAGAATCTGAATCATTTTGAAGGATATTGCTAATCTATTGCTTCATATGTTCGAAAAATTGGTTTGCTCAACAACGTGAATGTTGTTGAACTGTCAAAATAAAAGCCATTCCTACAGTTAGCGGGTTACGCAATTACCCCGCTGTAATCCTCGAAGGGTTAGGCAGTGGTGTACCCAAAATTTATTTATTTCTTTCTTTAATTAAAACGGTTTAAAAACAATTACAAAAATTAAAGACACAGTTTGTATTATTACACATGCACATAAAAGAGAAATATAGTTTAAAAAAATGTAATAATAATACTTATTTTAAAAAAACAGGTAAAAAGTTAGCAACACTTTCATAAATCCCTCTCACAGTACTTCTGACAAGCGGATAAAATATTCGTCCATTCGTCCGCAAGCAGATCATTTGTTGGATTAGCAGGAATATTAGTTACACTGCATTATTTATCACTTACAAACCAGCCATAAATAAACTTCACTTGAAGAGGTTAGTGAGCTAATTAAGCAAGGTACGCCGGTTTGCTAACAGGCTAACAGACAAACAAACGGACATAAAGTTCACACGGACGCTCTTAGATAATAATAAAATCATACATCTGTAGGGTAAGCTTGGTTTGAGGGTTGGTCGGGATAAGTCTTAATTTTTACTTTTTGTGACATTTAACCAAACAAGACTGACTAACTAAAATTATTTGCTTTTATTTTTTTAATTGAAATGTGACCAAAGGGAAAACGGAAAAAATGCAAGGTACTTGTTTAGAAACTAACTCATTTATCTTTTAATTTTATCTTATTGAAATGTGACTAAAAGAAAAAAAACTAAGTAGAAACTAACCTATTTGTTTTTAAATTAATAGATTACTATTTATAGAAAACATAATACGAGTAAATACGGCTAAGTCAAAATAAAATGAAAGTGTAATGAACTAGCTCTATAATATTGGTTTTCATTATAATTTTATAGCAGGAATTAAATTTTACAACAAGCAAATATTTATGTAAAATGTAATGAAATCAAACGTATTTTATATTTAAATATAATAAAAAGACAAAAGAATATAAAATAAAAGATACTAATTAAATCGTAAAAATCAATATTTAAAGTTTCTTTTGGCATACATTTTAATGTTTAACAAAATATTTTATATCCCTTAGACATACTTAAACGTCTGAACTAAAAAGTTTATTGTTGTACTCCCACGTGTTTCCAAAAACGGAATAAAGCCTTATCCTGAATCTATCGTCACTTATCTAACATTGTTAAAATACCAACAAAAAATCTTAAATCAGACCGATTTTAACTCTAAAACTCTTGTTATCTGACTGCGGCGAAGCCCAAAAGGAGCATTATGTGTTTAAACTGCACTGAATGAGCAAGTTTCCTAATACACAGCTCTCCTTAGCAAACTCCTAATATAGCTACAGTGTCATCTTACAGCTGTAGAAGAATATTAGAAAAATCATCAAATATCAAAAAACTTAACAAGATAAGAAAATTATATTGAATAGCTCATGTATAATCTAATCAAATTCAAACCAACATGATATATCTTTTTTCAAAAACGACTACAATAAAAAAAATATCTTTACAAAAAACCAGTTTTTCCAAAAATCAAGTCCCAATTTGAAGAGTCACATGGAAACTACTCCATTCTATGGAATTACTTCAAGTATTGTTACAGTACGTGGATGACGTCATCAAGGTGTTAACTATGGTAGGCAGCCAGTAGTTATATTCCATATCTGTAACTGATCCTTATTAGGATTCTTTTCCTTTTAAAACCTAGAAACATGCCTTCTGTCAAGGTAGCTATGGCGAATGTCACTTTTTCTTTATCATCATAAATAAATTCCGTGTTTTACTTGTTAAAAAACATGGAGTATACAGCGAATATATAACATTACCTATTCTTGCACGTATAGTTTTTTTTACTTAACCTGTAATTCAAATAGAAGATGTGATCGTCCATCATCATTCATTGACCCCAGTAAGTATAGAACATCGTTAATTTTCTTAATCGGTAGATAAGAGGAGGAGGAGCTCCTTTTTGTTCTCATCGCTGTCACTGTGGCGAAGTAATCAACAGCCTCGGGCACCACAGCGGACGGTTTGTCTTACAGCCGAAGTGCGGGCTGCTTAGCGCGGCACGCAAACATTAATGACATCTTCCGACGAACTCTTGTCACCGTCCGTCGGCGTTCCAGCTGTATTAGAACCTAATGGCTTGGCACGTGACGATGGCAAGAGACCGAACGACGTCTTTATGTCCATGGAAGGTGGGTAGGCCTTTAGTGTGGGACGCAACGTGTGTCGATACTCTTGCGCCATCCCATCTTCCTAGCGCGACGTGCTGTGCTGGCGCTGCTGTTGCGCCTGCGGAACACCTCAACCGGCGAAAGTATAATTAACCTTATCGGTAAGTATATTTTCGAGCCGTTTGGGATTGAAACACTCGGGTCCGAGTGCTTATGGTTTGTTCAATGAAATATCCGAATGGCTAGTTCACACTTCTCGTGACCCAAGGGCTGGCTTTTACCTTGGCCAGAGGCTAATATTTCCATACAACGTGACAATGCCACCTGTTTCTTGGGTACATTACCAGTCTATAGCGATGGGGAGGGATTTTTCGACGCCAAATTTTAGTTGGTTAATAGTTTTAGTTAGGTTAAGTTATTATATTTTTATTTTAATAGTTTGTTAATTTAGTATAAGAAGTTTATTGAATGTAATCATTTAATCGGTAGATTGATATAATCTAAAGTAGATGATTAGATAGTATCCAAAAGCCTGAATTATATTTCCTATTGGGAAAAACACGTCTAATAAGGAACGAGCTTTGATCATCTCTCTTTTTCACTGCATTTTGGCGGTTTTTTTTCGTTTTACCCAGGATAAATTCCTCCACGTTACACTTCACGTTCATCTATATTAGATAATTCTAAAAAACATATGAATTATGGCAGAAACCACAAATTGGACCTACCCTGGATTAAACCCGAACCCCATGTCTACAAACCCTCCGGATGAAAACAAACACCAAAAAGAAGGATGCCTAAGATTCCAGCCTTCTTCAAACAATAGATGGAAATATAGTTTGTTTGTCAATGTTTCCTAGTCAAACCAAAAACATCATACCATATGAGTCGGTAGCGGTGACTCACAGGTCAACGGAATCTTGACCTCGCGCGTGCTAACAACGATTTATTAATTATGCGTACGCGCATGTTTTCCGTTTGTTTATCTATATGGATTAGATTGATCGTTCGAGGTGTTAGATTCTGGTATTGTTTTGCAGTTGTGAATTTTAGGGTTCCGTACCTACCCGAAAAGTGGAATTATTTTGAAAGAAAAGAAAGAAAATACATTTATTTTCGGTAAACATGACGCAAAGAAAAAACACACAAACACAAAAAATAACGAGTTGGGGAAAAATATGCGTCACATTCACGCAAAACGGCAATCGCTCTGCATAATGCTACGACCCTATGCGAGACAGAGCCCCAGCGCTGGTTTGTTTTTTGGTTTGCCGTTTTCTGTTTTATTCGTAGTCCGTCGGCTCTTAAAAATGGCTCTTCGTAAGTACTTGAAAGCTCGAAAGCTACAATGAACGGTGAATTAGAGAAATCGTCTTCATCATTGAGCTTGGCAGCTGGTTCTGTATTCCTGCTTCAGTATTTTTAAGGACCTCTTTACCTCTTTACGACTTGCACGGATATGAATCATCATTATCTAAAGCATGAGGTAACAAATGAATTGTAGAATGAAATACAGAAATAGGTACATTTAACGTGGGAAAAATAAGGATAAAGGAGGAAAGTAGGACAAAAGTACGCGGAAAAAATCATGATACGTAATCTATCTTCCTTTGTATTTCAAACATCTCCTTTTTTATTCAACATTTAACTAGTCAAGCATCGCTAATGAGACACAATTGATTATATATTGTACTGGCCCTCTAGCGGGCCACCTCGAGCCTAACTAAGCAGAGATCCATCTATATTCAATTCTGTCGAAGGATATTCTGCATTTTGACTGTTCATTTTTGGTACATAGATTGATGATCAGACCGACTGCTTCAGAGGAACGAATTTACCCCCAATACGCAACCAACACCCAACCAATACGGATACTTTAAAATACTGCATTTTTTTTTTCAAATTGGATCCTAATATAGCTGCTGAGTGTCAGAATTAGGCAGATCTTTAAAAGTTCTTTTTACCATTAGCTTCATTTCAAGTACTTTTATTTCCTCAACCAGTAATAAAATTCCTTGTAAGTATTTTTTTGCAACGTGAAAATAGAAGCTATTATCGTCGCAATATTTTTTAGCGTCAAATTAACCATTGTTTGTGCTTAAACAAATTCTCATTAATTGAGATTAATTTCGTGTATGTAAAGAACCGTTTCTAGAGATCCTTTGTCTGTAAGGTTTGCTTACTAACGTCCATTCACCTGTTTTTGTTTCTTTAGAAAAACCTTTTTTCACTTGCCTATTCTCTTGTGTACCTACCGACCTATTATTAATTACGTCTTCTTCATTTTCGAGCTTTACAAGCTCATGATTATTTTAAATACAAAATCAATCTGTCTAGCCTTTTTCAGCTATGTTGGGGTTGGCTTCAAGTGTAACCGGTTGTAACTAACTACCAGTATTTTACATGGAGCGACTGCCTATCTGACCTCCACAACTCAGTTACTGGGTAACATGATACCCCTTGGTAAGACTGGTTGACAGACTCTTGGGCTTCTGACTACTCGTTTTGTTTTGAACACGTCATAAATGCTATTTCATTTTCGTTATCATAATCAAAGTTTTATGGATTGTGTGCATCTACTGGATTCTTTCTAGTATAATACTTAATATCATCTAAATTATTTATTTTTACCTGTATAAACTAAGCCTCAAAAGAAAGCTAATGCCTCACCCACACCGCGAAGCATTGTTTCGCCACTTGTATCAATATACATGATTCATTATTTGATAGGTACTTGTCTTTGATACTTGTCAGCAGTTCCAATTTTGTGTTTGCCGAAGCCATGTGCCATACACTTACCAAGCCAGACTGTACTTCAAACATGCTTCGAAATAATCAACGTCATCATGATCTTTCTAGCTTTTCCAACTATGTTGTAATGGGCTTCTAGTCTAACCATATTCAGCTGAACACCAGTGTTCTACACGGAGCGACTCCCTCAGACCTCCACAATCCAGTTATTGGGTACTACAACACCCCTTGGTAAACCTTTCGGGCTGCGAAATAAACATATTCTCATTTAATTTATCGGAGGAACCCAAAGAACCGACGCACACTAATTCTATTTATCTAAGTATGTACATAATTCAGAACCGACAAAGACAAATTAATGCTTCTGCCCACTGAGACGTACCACCATTATTATTATTGTATCGTCGAGAGCATACACGCGTGCTGTTCATAATTCTTCACCTTTTTATTAGCTGGCTAGTGTACTATTATAAGTTACGTCTCAGTGGATAACGGGTTTAGTATACGGTAGCCCATTGTTGTTAGTAATACAGGATTTAAATGTTATTAATTAGATTGATTTGAATTGTTTTGTTTTGTTTCGAGATCTTTCTAGGATTTTTTTTTTTTTTCAACTTGAGGATGTGTAGCGTAACAACATAGAAAACTAGCGCAGCGGCGCACGCCCGCAGAGTCGTCACTTGTTTGCTGGCGCCCGAACGACGCGGACGTGTGGCCTCTGCTCTTGAAAAATGAATTGTTGTTTAAGAGGGCGCAGCAAGACAGAAAAAAATCAAGTTTCACCCGCGCCTCTTTGCCTACCCCTCTCATCAAACACGACAAAAACAAAACACAATCCCTTCCCGCCAATTTTAAACCAACAATCAACTCAACAGAGCGACGGCGACTGATTTGTGAAACAAAAATATGCTTGAAGTTCCCGCAATATGCGACGGAAGATGACTTCTTCCACGAACTAAAAACGTCGTTAGTGATTAAAGCTTGTAGTCGTAATAATACCAAAAATAAAAGGAATTTCAAAAAATGCCTGCACCATTTTTTTCGCCTTGTCTTGATACAGATAATCATTAAAAAATTATCCTATTACTCGTAGTCATTAGCATATTAAGTACAAATTGAAAAAACGTGAAAATTAGGGGTAACTTCGTGATGTTATTTTATCGAGAAAATTTTAACGTATTGTGTTTCTGTTCCACAAAAACTTTCAAAATATCATGTAGTTACTCATATTATTTTTATTTTATACCTAAGTCTAATGAATTTCATGAAAAAATAAATTGAAGATAGGCAATTTTGGTTACTACCCGCTCTTAATTTACCTACTCGAATACTTCCAATAACGTGGTGAATACCACAAGATGTATTTTTGCTTTGTACTGCATTCATTTCTGAAGCCCGATAGTCTGCAAACTAGTCTTACCAAGGGGTATCGTACTACCCAGTAACAGGGTTGTGGAGGTCATATAGGCAATCGCTCCTTGTAAAATACTGCTATTCAGGTGCATCCGGTTAGAATGGATGACGAGTCCAACATTGTTGGGAAAAGGGTAGGAAGGAAATGATGATTTTTTTAATTTATGTAAATCCACAGGTTCTGTGAAGTTTCACAAGTTAATTTAACGTGATCATGTACCTATATTTGTATATTATGCAGAAATCGAAGGTTTTGAAGGAAACAGGGAGGTCTTTGCCCAGCAGTGGGACACAAAATACTTTAACAAGTTTTTTTTCTTAGGTGTCATTACTCCGAATAGTATTTCAGTGTTCTTTAGACTTCTAAAATAGGTTTTTAATTTTCTCTAACGACCATAATTTGTTGTATGCAAATGGACTAAACATTAATTAAAAAGCCTTGACGTAATCGACTTACAATGATTTGTTTGCGAGTCGGACCAACCGGCTTTTTTATATACGAGTAGCAGGGATAATGAACCAATGGGGTTACAGGAAATTGTTACTGAAATCCTTACCTACTTTAAATTTAATTATCAGCTTATTACGGATCAACGTCCTTACATTAACATTAAAATAACATGAGTTATGTTCTAACAATACTCATTAGGATTATATTGTGTACCTATTTTTCTCTCATGGCTTTAAATGTATCAACAAACCAAAGCTTTACGACAGCAGCACTCTAATTACGTAACACACTATCTATCACAATCTGAATCATTTTGAATCCTATTGCTAGTCCATTGCTTCATAAGTTCGAAAAATTTGTCTGCTCCACAACGTAAATAACGCAATGAAAGTTGTTGAACTGTCAAAATGAAACCCGTTCCTATTGTTAGTGTGTCAGGTAATTACCCCGCAGGTCTTGGTCTTATAAAATACTATCGAGCCGTCCCTGCTTCGCATGAATTTACAACTTGACAAAACATCCACATTTCTTTATTATATGTAAGTTAAATATTAACATATTATAAAAATAAACCTTTCGGCATAAATTCTCTAAATAATGGTGAAAACCGCATCAAAATCCGTTTCATGGTTAAAAAGAACAACGCGGTCACTGAGACAGACACGGAAAGCGGCTTTAATTATTTTATAATAATTATGTATTAATATAGATAGATTTGATATTTTCGTCTTTTAATTATTTTTATTTACTGAAAATCCAAAGCTTTACAACAACAGGTCTGTTGTGGGCTCATTAAATATTATAAATAAAGAAATAAAAAATAATAAGCCTTATAGTTCTTGCCAACCTTAACTAGTAACCAAAAAAAAAAGATTGTATTCTCACAATATTTTTTTTTTTGACAACAGACTTGTTGTCGTAAAGCTTTTTTTCTTTAATTCTTTAAAGAAAAAAAGTTTTACGACAACAAGTCTGTTGGGGTCGCATTAAATATTACACAACAGAAAAATAGCTCTGTAACAACAAAAGGTCCACCACCCCTGTTGTGAAGTATCGATCGTTTGCAGCCCGCTATCGCGATCTCGACGAAGCGATACCACACACGTTATATAATAATGTATGGACAGCACATAAAGGCTGCTTTATAGGATTTATAAGTGCATTTTGAAAAAGGGTGTGGAAAGACCATAATAGGCGCGTCGAAATGGTTTGATCAGCAAAAAAATTCGATAAAAATTACCAAGCAATTTGGCCGACTTCGTTTTTCTGATTAATAATATCACACCATTATAAAATACTAGCTTTTGCCCGCGGCTTCGCTCGCGTTAATTTAGATTTTGACAATCAATTCAGGTTGTTGAAACACACTACCAAAGTTTATAATTTTAATAATATAATTCAATCATGATTTGAAAGACACGTAGCGCCATCTAGCGTCCTAAAGCAATTGTGACCGTCGAAAGTTATTGTTCTTTCCCTCAGGAACAGTACTTTTTTTCTGAATACCCTGACAACGTACATGCAAAATTTCATGATGATCGGTTTAGTGGTTTTGGCGTGAAAAGGTAACAAACAAACAAACAAACTTACATTCGTATTTATAATATTAGGTAGGAGGTAGGAAGGTAGGATCCCTACTAGATAAGATTAAGGCTTTGCAGCAAAAACCCAGCTTAGAATGAAGTTAGTATAATTTGAAAAATGTAAAAATATTAAAATATTCAGTTATAATATTCGCTGTATTTAAAATCCAACCCTTTTCTTTAAGAAACAAGGTTCACTATTGTATGAAACGGAGTTCTACCATCCCTTTGAATATAATCAAGTCTGAAATAGGCCTTACTGCGCCATATTGTGGCCTACTGACCTCAGTCAAAGAGTAGCCAATGAAGAACATATTTGTTTTCTGCCTACGCGCATGCTGCGTTTTATGGTACCGTAGCCAAATGGCAAAAATGGAACGAAAAATGAAGATTAGGGGTGGCACTCCCCACATAATACGTAAAAGAGGGATGAAAAAAATTTCTATGCACATAAGCGTGTGTGGTATTGCTGGATCCCATGATTTTAAATATTATGATGTTTCTATGTGACTTTACTATTTAACTCAATAGTTTTTGACATATTATGTGATATTTTTCGGTTATAACCGCAGAAATAACTTGTAACTGAAATAACTTCATAAAACAAATTCCAGAACTACTATGATTTTTGCGGTCGATACAATCAATACTGTACATGCGTAAACACTCATCCCAACTACGAAACCCTTCATTGTGCGTGGTCCGAGACGCATTTGGCCAGTTTTTTATAGACTCACTAATTTGTGAAGTACCTACACTGTTGCACATTACGCAAGCGTATATTTACGACAGGTGCACAGAAACTGTGCTACTTAGATTCTACCTTTTATGGTACGATAAGTACTTGGAGACATAGAAACTTGTCAAACGAGAAAATATGAAAATGTAAGTATGACACATAGATGAAATACGAGCAGCTAGCTGACTTAGTAGCAGAAGGAACAGTGGTTTTAGTCGGTAGGACTCCGACATAGACTTCCGTTCTCCCCAGATGGAGGGTATCCATGAGGATAATCATCCGAAAAAAAAAGGTAGGTAAAGCTCCGGGTAATAGGCAATCTATCTTAGGAAGGGGATGTTTTGGTTTTTCTGCTAAATAATTTGATACACATGAAGGCCGATCCCACTATTTTTGTATCACTGTAGTCGGCCATTCAAAGCTTAGTTGCAATCTCATCTCAGCTCACAATCAAATGTCAAAAATAAAGGTATAGGTATATACGATTTTTGACAGATTAAGTATGAGATTAGAATAGAAACGTTCTTAAAAATACAGGAATTGCTCCTTTGATAGCACTTTTAGTCGTCAAAGGAGGGAAGTCTCACAAAGTGTCAACAGTAATCTTTTGTCACTCCTTCCTGGCACCGAACTATGTTTACTAATCCAAACTTGCTGAGCAACTACCTGCGGGGTAATTACATAACACACTAACAGTAAGAATGGGTTTCATTTTGACAGTTCAACAACATTCATTGCGTTATTTACGTTGTGGAGCAGACAAATTTTTCGAACATATGAAGCAATGGATTAGCAATAGGCTTCAAAATGATTCAGATTTAGTTTGTTACAAAAGTCGATCATTTCATGTATTGTTTGTGTTTGTTGTTGTCCCAGTGTCGCAACGCTTTACGCAATTTAAGTAATATTGTCTTTGGTTTTAATCTGTCTTGACATTAAGCAATTGACAACATTGTCAAACTTTTAACGTTTTGAATACGAGGCTTTTGGCTACATTTTATTAGTGCATGTATTTTGTCCAGTTTTTTTTTTCTAATGTGCGTCTTGTTTATGCAGGATAAACATTTTTTATTTCTTTCAAATACCGTGTATCGACTACAGCACTATTTTTTACCTCTTAGTAGAACCTTGTGTTCGGCAGGACACTTTCAATAACCTAAAACCGACATTCATTATCCTAAAGAGACCAGGCAGCAAATCCGTTCAATCTGTACCCAAGAACCACTGTAAGAAAAATCATTATTAGAATCATCAACCTAACTGCGTAACAAACTTTCAATCACAAGTCGAGGGTTTGTGAGGAAATTTCTAAACCATTGCTTCATATGTTTGAAAAAATCGTCTGCTCGACAACGTAAATAACGCAATGAACGTGGCTGCACTGTCAAAATGAAAGGCATTGCGATCGACTGGAATTTTATGTTTGTTACGTAATTACCCCGCTGGTCCTTCTTACCACACATTGTACTTGATCGCCATAGCTTTATTACCCGACCGCTACTGTGGGCGATACTAATTGCCAGGTTATAGCATTTTATGGCCTTATTGTGTGAATTATAATTGACGGGTAGCTGTGAATTTTATTGATTTCTTTTGATAAGCGATTTCTTGTGTTTTGTAGAGTGAAATAGTTCAATGTTTAGTGTATTGACAAGAAAGATGTCCCTTAGAAAGTAAGCACATATACAGGGTTATTGGTAAAACACCAGCAACCTCTTAAGGGGTCATTGTTCTCGTCATTATAAACAACTTTTACTATGGACCAAACCAGAAATCGCGAAAATAAAAACAGATTTTCCCTACATTTATATTCGCATAACACGTCAAAACGTAGGGAACAGCTGATATTTTTTTCGCGATTTCTAGTTTGATCCGTAGTAAAAGTTGTTTATAATGATGAATACATTGACCCCTTAAGAGGTTGCTGGTGTTTTACCAATAACCCTGTATAAATAGCATAATGCTTATCAGATACCTACCGCACACTGTTGAGATTGAGACGAAATAACATTATCTTGAAGTTACTACTTGTTAACTATCGTCGTAAACTTTATGGCACAATAATCATTACAAACACAATTCACAGAATCACAGTTTGTCTATAAAACGCACTAAGGAAAGGGTCTTTAAAGTCATTATAGAAGCCAACTAGTAGTAATGTCTAATTATAGTTAAGCAGTTGTTTAGTCGCTAATTTTGTAGGTCCAATAAAGTAATTTACTTTGTTACAGTTGCTTATTTGAGCGAAAAAAAAAAACTAAAGTGACATCTAGCGTCTGACATTTTGAATAATCTGTGACTGTAGCCTAAGACATACTGTAAAACATAGACCAAAACAAAATAAACGACACCTCATTTATAATTAAAAACTATTCAGTAATTTTGGCTCTTTAATGTCTCAGAAACATAAGGTATCCTCTTTCGTAGATTACGAAAGAGGATACCTTATGTTCTGGTCAATAACATTCTGAGTGTAGGTAGAATACTCTCTCCCCCTACTCACCATCAACAAACATTCCTATCTGCAAAACGAGCCCCAATCAGGCATTATTAGCAGCGGGAAGTGGAGACGCCCACGACTCGCCTTGGGCATCCGAATCTTTAGGAAACTCACGATTTATCTCCAACACATATTAACACACGTACGTTATAACATGCGATGAAAGACGCCGAATGCTCGCGGCGTATGTAAATTTTTTCTCGACAATTACTGAGCAAGAATTGATTGGACTGGACTATACGTAACTGCAAATGGTGGAGAAATTCGCTAGAGGCGAAGGAAGAATATTCGGAGAACGTGGACAAATGTTGTTTTCTTGAGTATTTTTGGTATTATTGTCATTGAGGTATTCAAGAATGTACCTGGAGGGAGCTATTAGGTTTTGTTGACCCAGAATTTAAATTGTAAAGGAATTTGGTAATAATATAATCAAAACATCGAAATTGGTCCTTCGGGCTCTCCATGTGTTCCAAGGATTGAAAGGCTCATTCGTGACTGTAAATTCTTAAGCGGTACAAATAATGCGATGACTGATGGATGGCTGACAACCACCCAGCTTGCTAGCCTAAATTCTCCAGTCTAATGAACGTTACGAGTTCCAACCTGATTCTTCTTCATTAAGTTTTTCTCCTTTATCGAGACGTGTTAGCTATTTGAGTAAAGCATAAGCGTTGACGTGGTAAAAGATACTCGCTAAGGAAATGCTTGTGTTGATAGAATGGTGAAAACTGAAGAGGTGTACCCCATTTTCCTAAAGATGGCGCTTTAATCCTCTGCACTTAAGCAATTTTTTTTCACTACTCTTGCTCAAAAAGTTCCGTCATTGTAGCGTACTAGAACGGGAATAAAGTAGCATATTTTCCTCTAGGAGAAAAAGTTTTTTCTATTTTTGTCTATTACCAACGAGCCTACAAAAAGGAAAAAGTCTTTATTCATAAGTAGAATAATCATGAATACAGACTCCACTTATTACTGTTTCATAAAAAAAGAACATTTTATTTTTGAAAATGTAACTAAAAGCGGCGATCTCCTCGGTAGAATGCGTGCATTGCGTTGGGACTACAGAAGAAATTAAAAAAAAAGTAAACTATTTAATATTGTATTGGATTATTTTACTTTCTCGCAATCGTAATTAAAAGAAAACCCATAATATGTGGGTTTATATTTACTCTTAGAACTTTCTTGTGTATAATGGGTCATTTTAGCCCTTGTTTATCAATCTAATATTGATGACGCACTGACTTTCCTAAAGCTGGTTGTAGACCATGAACTAACCTAATTTAGCTCGCTTAAATGAGGTGAGTTTTCATACTTGTGTTCATAGTTTGCACAAGTCTCAAAAATAACCTTAACTATGTAACCGGCAAGTGGCTTAAAAAAGGATGACTCGATCATAATAAGTAAAAACTCAACAAAAATACCCGGAATTAAGTATTCGATGGTTTTTTTCCCTGTAAACACTTCTAGATTATGAAAGGGGCTCCTATTCTATTCAAGTTATGGAAACGAAGCTTCAAAATTAACCACATAGAAACTAGAATGTCAAATTTTGACCAATAACGGTCAGCAAGACGTTAGTTATCTGGCATAAGCACAACATGACGGTAAAGTGTAAAGTACTCGCGACAGTTATGCCAAGCATGTTGATAACCGCGTGAAGTAAGTAACGTTCAGGCGAATATTGTTGCATAAGTACATAACTGTCCCCGCTACTGAGTAAAGCTTGTTCATACTAGAGCTTAAAATAAGCATTATTATTTGCATCAATTTTGATGAAAATACTAATTAATAATAATATTAATATGTATATATATAATATAAAGTAATATTTATAATACATTCCTATTAAATTAGGATATGGGCCTCCTGCTTATATCCCAATTTAATATGATCAATTTTGATGCAAATAATAATTAATAATAATATTATATAAAGTAATATTTATAATACATTCCTATTAAATTAGGATATGGGCATCCTGACCATATCCCAATTTATTAGGGGTTTTTCCAAATTTCCCAATAATGATGATTTGCATCAACATGAAATGTTTTAGATTCGTACGACATGTCGGTTCTTCGAAAAATGATGTAGCATGAAGAGCTGACGTTTGGAGTGTATATCTTGGTTGCGCACTCGCTTGAGCGTGATTTGGTAAATTCTTTTGAAAATTATTATCAACAAGGGCATTGCACTCGTGATCAGCCAGAGGCTACTCTATAAACACACATAATTCAAGTTACTATTAAATCTGCATCGTCATTCATTACCAAATTCTGTTTATTTTTCAAACATAATTATGCTATTTACTGAATATTTTTTATTTGTATTTTGTGTTCACATTCTGTGTCCAAATAAACATTAATCCTACTTTTTATTTGTACTTTGTGTTTACGTTCTTTGTCCTAATCAGCATTTATCTTTCTTTATTTTCTGTAATAGCACATCTCTCTAACCGTAATAATAAAACTAAACAGTTACATTTTGCAACTGACAACCTTGAACACAAAAAAAACAAAACTTTTACACCACAAGCCGCCCTCAAAAAACTTAGCCATTTACAAAACCGAGTAATTGCAAATTACAATTACCACGGTACTAAAGAATTAACAACTAATTAAATTCATTTAGCACACAATACTAAACAATTAGAAAATGGAAAGTGACTCTACTTTCTCTTCCAGTGTATGATTCACCACGCCCACTGACCAGCCTCTTTTGTAGCTAGCTTTATGGTTATGTAGATATGCCCTTTTGGAAATATGTTATTGTTAGAAACTTTGTGACGTGGTTTTTATGCTTAAAATGCAGTTTTGCTTTTGCTTAAAATCCGTGAAGCAGATTATGTAGCGTATTTTTTAAATAAATTACAAATTGAAAATTACTTTTCTTAGGTTGTCATGTACTTCATTGATCCTCAATCAAAGTAAAAATATCTAGAACAATATGGTTAGTTTGTATTAGAAGTCTAATATTGCGTCAAAGACTATATGCCCATGAGTTTCTGCGAGCTCTTGTTCATAGTCTTTAAGACCACTACTTAGAACCGAGCTCCTCATTTTCACCTCGTTTTTCCTGAAGGTCGCGAGATAGACCTGTGTGAGATACGCCCAGAACAGGGAAGCATGGCCCAAAAGGGAGGAGGCTTATACTGAGCAGTGGGTGGAACAAGACTGCCAATGGTAATGATTTAATGACCTTGTTTTGTTATTTCATAGAAACCTACTTGTTCTAAGGTCCGTTTCAATCCGTATGTTCAGAAACAACTTTGACCATACTGCATTAATCTATAGAAATGGGAAACAGAAGTTACACTGCGTGAACCAAACCACCCGTTAATTTTTTTTCCCAAAAAAAAAAACAAAAGAGCTCAGAAAAAAGAATGAGATTTTTTTTTTTTTTTTTTCGTTAGTCGGTGTCGTCGGTCTTGTATTTTCAATTTTTGCCATCTTCTTTTTTTTTGTAAGTCGGTTAATAACATTCAAATTTCTCTAGGTAGTACAAATAAACTTTAAAATACGTTACACTTACTTTAAAACTACGCGCCATAAAACTTATACCACATGCAACCAATATAATTTATAACACTACTTAAAATTCTAAAAATATAATATGAACCGTTTTCATACTGAAACTTCACGGCTTCGTTTTAAAAAGGAAAGCCATGCAGAATGATAAGTTAACTAGAATTTCATACATTTTACACTTTTTTGTTGAGGTTTGTGACTTGCAACATGGTGTTACTATGGTTACATTAGAGTTTCACATGCTTGACCTCTTTTCTGTGACATAGGGACGTATAAAATGGTCAGATTATTGCAGAGGCATATAATTGGCAAAATAGTTGGCAATGAAAAGGGGAAAGTACGTGTGAATTATTCAACTAACCCTGTAGCATTCCACTGGTGGGCATGATAACTCGTGAAGTCAAGATGCATGATAAATGATAAATGATAAATGATAAATGATTTTATTTCTGTAAGTAGGTTTGAACAAACACTTTTACACGTCAATCATATTTTAAAAACTAGATGAGGTCGGCGTTTCCTATCTGACTACTCTGAGAAGAAAGGCCGAAACAAACTCAGAGGTCACAGTCTCTTTTAAAGTCCAGACATAATCTTGGTCAGATCATGTGAAAACCATGTAGATTTGTGTCTGAAATGGTCTTTTGAGGAAAGAACCACACAGTTTGAGTGGACCTGTCCAGTCAGTGCACGCATTTGTCAGTAATCGTGCAGCTCGACTCAGGAAGTCAGGATATATGCGATAAGTAAAATCAAATATTTTTATCAATACTGTCAAAAATATGGAAAAGACTGACCAGACTCACAAAACTACGGAAAAATCTGATAATACAACTCCTGAAAAGGAAACTAAACTAATCAATGGCCGACTACTAGGTTAGAACAGTTTCGTCAGACTAATGCTTGTAAACTTTACTCTAAGCTTGACCCAACTCCTATGAATGATGACGAGCAGTCATAGCATAAGTCGTTTCCCATTCAGAATTCATATCACTATTAGGTAACAGCTCACAAATTATAAAAATATACTTATCTATGCGATAAATTATAGTTTCAGCAGTACATAATAATTATTGCGGCCCCTAAAACAATCTAGTATTGCATCTGTGTCCTCACGTTTAGCAGGGAAATTAATAAAAATGTGCAAACGTCACAAGCCATCTTATACAGGGTGGCAGGGACACCGATGCGGAAACTGTAACCATGAATTCAGCACATAAATCGGGACCCCTAGCATATAAATTTTTCTTCGGTTACGAAAAAGAAAAACTGACTTTTCATAGAAAAGTGCAGTATCTACTTGGTCAAAATGTATCGAACAGCTAATATTTTCTATAATAACCAACGAACCAATTCAATTGACATTATGTAGCGGCATCTACAACGCCACATGCGAGCTACGCGTCAGACTGACGTCACGCAAAATCCTGCATCGCGCAATCAGAGTTTACCGTGCAACTAGCATATATACAACATCCCGACATCAATCGTCGGGCAGTTGCCCACCGTCTGGTCGGAGGATCCTCCCTTTTCCATAGAGTATGAGTGAGCTTTCCACCCTGTTCCTCATACCTCTATACCTCTAATTCTTATTTCAACTCTTTACTTTTATGGCTTTTGTAGACAGGATTTTAATTCAGATTTGTTACAGTTGTAATGGCAATCATGTCATTTGTTTTAAATAGGATTTTATTTTATATAGATTCTTCTATATTTTGTGAATGTGAGAACGTTGTAGGCCTGACTTGTAGACTAGATTAGTAGACCTTTTTATATATTTTTATATTTTCTTGAGTGCCTGTTACTTGTCGTCAGGCCTACACTGTCCTCCCATTATCAACACTGTAATTTGAAACATTGTAAAAGCCCTTTATTTTTAAAAGAATAACCGTGGAGTTTCTTGCCGGCTCTTCTCCATAGGAAACAACCAATTAGAACCGTGCACCTAGCTTCTGACGTTTCATAAGTGCCCATGTTGGTTTATGTGAAATAAAATATTTTGATTTTGGAACGAAAAAAATTCAATGCAGGGGCTTCAGAATCATGTACTAAATCCATAGTAACAGGTTGCGCGTCGATCTCCCTGCCACCCTGCATACAGTGCTGCCATTTTATTGTGTCATGTGTGATCTCTACAAAACGACAACATTTTCCCTCACAACCTGTCCACCACCAATCCGCGAGCAAGTTCGCCATCCTCTTCACCCGTATGTCGCCCAAGTGTCAAGTGTCCAAACGAGTAAATTCAATAATCTCAGTGTGTTTGTCGAACAGTTATCGTATTCGTGTGTCGATTGTACGGTCTTGTCGTGTCGTGTCGGATAACGGAAGAGGACATCAGACTGTGTCGTGAAGAGAGTAGGCAGAGTTAGACAGATTTGTACCGTAAAGGAAAGATTTATGAACGTAGGTCGTTCTTAATACAATTTACTGCACAGAATGTATGGTGACTAAGAAATGTTTAGATGGATCAGGATATCATCTCTCATACCGAACACTGCTGTCAGAGATTTTGAGAAGCCTTGTCGATGTAGCCTTATTTCGATAAGAATTTTTTGGTGAACTATTCTATTCTATTTGGTAACTATTCAATATATGTGCTGATAGTTGATCTCCGCAAGTAATTTTGGTGCATGTCTAAATCGTTACTTGACAAATACAATACACCATAGCCATAAGCCAAGGTACCTGTTACATACATACATAAACATGCCTATGTTAGGCCCCCTTATCTTCCAAGTACAGGTAACTACAATAAACTTACAAACAGTCATATCAAGTCATAGAGCACGATGCGCGGCGCATTAACATTCTGCGCACGCGCAAGACGCCGTCACCCCTCCCTCTCCCTCCCTGCGCACACCTCCCCGCCACTCACGCGCAGCACCCCCGCGCTAACCGCCCGCTGATGATAGGTGCACATAGAATGCTATGCTATACTATAAATAGTAGTAGCTCATGCTCAATTAGCAATCTACTTTGAAAATTGCAAGAAATAAGTATGATTAAATAATACACAATGAAAAGCTAATATAATGAGATTAAGATATGAAAAGTCCTGTTATTTGCTGGGGTATAAACTAAAATTTTATAGAACAGCAATATCTTCAGCACGTAAATTTGACAAACAGAACGTCATTGCGTCAGTTGTAAAACCTCTGTTTCAATAAAACTTTAAAGTAACTGCAAAAGTAAGCAATTCCCCCTGCTCATTCAGCTTTACTGATTTTGCTTCGTATCGACAACCTTCGGCTAGGTTCCTATACCTTTTCGCCCGCACCTTCAAGCACAAAATTAAATCTACGTTGCTAAATAAATCTATCGCTTACCTCTTTCAGTGTAGCCAGTTCCTAAAATAGATAACTCAAACAAAACTGGTGTGGTAGCAACGACAATGGAATTCCTAAATTGTAGCACGTTTGTACCGTGTAATGAGACAAACTTGTATCTAGTTTGTCCAGCAGTGGGGTTACTTAAAATAAAGACTTTCTTGGAAAACATTTAAGATTTTTTGACAGGTCGTGGTAGGCGTTTTTTTGGCAAGTTTAACTTGTTTTACCTTGGACTTATAACAGTCCTTGAAAATGATATAAGTAATTTTGGAAAAATATCTTTAAATAATATTTTCGAAAAAAATAAAACGAAATGAGATGAAAATTAATATTTCTTACGAAGAAAAGACATCAACGAGATCTTGAGTCACTTTTTTTACTTTTGACATTTTGATAAAATTACTTATCATGATCAGAATTTAATTTCTTATTCATTGAACTAGACAAACCACAATTTAATCAAAGCTATTGTTAATTCATAAAGTCGGTTGTCAATCAAACAACATAACGATCGTATTATATATGTCATATTATTATGTTTATCTTTATTTATTTGACACCTAGTCAAATATAATGTCTATTTAAATATATGTAATCTTAATTTATTTAATTTGATAAATATTAATTCAGTTTTTTGGTCTATGTCCTAGGATATCTTATATCTAAAGTCGTGGTCATGTATGACGTATCATAGATAAAATGTAACATGTTATTGAATACTAATGACGGACAGCTCACAATTCGTACCGTTAGAAGTATAAAAAATCATTAATTATATATTGAGACCCCTCCATGCTCCAAAAAACACGTTAAGCCGTTGATCCCGGCTGTCATTCGTAGATCTTTGACACTCGTTACGGGTAGTCAGAAGCCCAAAAGTATAACAACCAGTCTTACCAAGGGGTATCGTATTACCCAGTAACTGTGTTGTGGAGGTCAGATAGGCAGTCGCTCCATGTAAAATACTGGTTTTCTCCTGCATCTGGTTAGACTGGAAACCAACACCAACATAGTTATAAAAAGGGGACATCAACAATCAGCATATTCAGTTTATCCTGAGTGAGATTACGTAAAGAAAATATACCCTATGAAACATAGTTGGTAACAATCATCAAGTTTGAATACAGAAATTCGAATCGAAGAATTCCTAAGCTTAAACAACATTGTTTAGGCTTAAGAATTCTCATACCCCTAAATCTGAGGAAGATGGAGACATAAACACCATCTCACACACTAATCTGCACGGTCCTCAAATGATCAGGCCCTGCAGTCTCGACATGAATAGCGACAAAAATCTGTCGCTAAGTCGTATCGATGTCAAATTTCAACCTTATGCTTTGGAAATAAAGTTGAAAATCTATTAAAGGAATTTGACATCGATACGACTTAGCGACAGATTTTTGTCGCTATCTAATGTCGAGACTGCCGGCCCTGGCAAGACTAGGTGACCTCTGAGTTTGTTTCGGTGTTCCTTCTCATGGTAATTGTATTTATTTATTTATTGTATAGGAAACAACGACCTCATCTAGTTTAAAACATAATCTATTTTTGACGTGTAAACGTTTTTTTAACCAATTTACAGAAATTGATAACATTTATCATTTATGAAAACATTACTGACGGAACCCATATTTATGGTCCGAAATGGTAGTCAGAAATGTTTTACTTCCGCACAGTATAGTTATAAAGAAGTTAAAAGAATCAGCCGTTTTCTAACTAGCATTACCACAAACCTAGATTACCTTTAAAGTTCGTCAATCCAACAAGATATCAACTTTTACTTGTCACAATATTTCATCGCATAACAATAAAATCTCGTTCTAAACAATGCATAATATCGATCGATAAATGTTGAAATAATCGTAATAATAACTATAAACAGTCGTGTGTTACGAAAATTTCATACAATTCTGATTATTATTGTGTCATTATGCTTTGATTCGTTATTAGTATTGTCTTCTCTGTGAGCAATTTCGACGTTTTAAAACGGTAATAGCTCAACGATTATGGCTCTTATTGACAATCAAGAAGTCGTGAGTTCGATCCACACTCGTGGCATGATTAATGTAAGGCCATTATTGTTTTTTTTTGGTGGAGAAAATGCTTGTGCGCATATACCACGCCATTCGTAAAAAAGAGTTTATTATCTGACGATTTACCCCCAGCATAAGCATAGTTAGCCACGTTTAATTTTCAGACACACAGATACAAAGACAAAAATAATTTTGCTAGTCAAAGACATTTTTATGAAAGCAGAAAACATGCTCAATATCTACGTAATAAAAATCTTAAATGAATTCATTCACTGACACACAATGACAGCCTACACCGCTGGGTCTAGAAACTTGAAAGTTTGCACAAGAATGACTCTTTTATTGAAGGTGAGCACTAAGGAAGGATTTTTGAAATATCATCCCTACAGGGGTTAAATAAGGTAGGGATGACAGTTTCTAAGGAAACATCGCGCATCGGGTGCACGGCTTGTCCCAAATAAAGTGAGAAAGACCTTTGTTATTAAATAATAAATAGATATCCAGTAATCAAGTTTTAAGCCCCATGGCTTAAAACTTGATTACTGGATATCTAATCATAATTTAAAAAAAATAAAATAAAAAAATATTTATAATTTATTGATAAATCGATCAGCAATGGAAGTTATTACGGATTCGAGATCAACGCAATTCGGGTGCCACGCCGTTCTAATAAAAACCAGTACGTCCAACTACACCTATTTTGGACAGGCCTATAGCCAGCAGCGATTTAGCGATCTAACAAGAAATTATAACAAAGCTATTGTGCCGGAGATTGGCAAAGCCTAATGGTAATCATAATGATTTATTACCCCATTCACACCTCAATATAAAGAACACAAATACATATTTTATCAAATCGACAGTAAGATAGCAAAATTGACGCCCACGGGAAAAATACAATATTCAAGATTTTTAACCTAAGTCTAAATGTTTAGGTATAATATACTTAGCAGATTAGCCCCAGGTATAATAATAAACAACCAACATCTGTTAATAACGAAATTATACATTTATTTAAAAACGATTTTGTAATGTAATAAAATGTATAGAAATATTGGAAATGCAGTATGCAGGTTATAATTTATATTATTATGTAGGCGAAAGATTCTATGTTGTATTTAAAATATAGAAAATTTAAGCTGTTTTATCAATGAATATAAATTTCAGTCAATATGATGTCAGTTCGAAAGTTTCTGAATGGGAATAGTACATTACTGCAGCGGCCGACAACAGAGGCATTGATGGACGAACGTGAAAATGTGGGCCGAGGCGAAACAGAGGTACACATACGTTAGTCGATCAATGCCTAGTTGCGGCCAAGGCTTGTATAGTACTTTTTTCAAATAATGTAATTCAAACTAAGTAAATTAATAATAAATTTCCGAATCAATGACGAAAAACGATAACTTTTCTCGCGCCAATATGGTCATTCGTTTCTTATTCACTTTAAACAGCTCTATTTCTCTAAATATTTGATAAGTAACCTCCTTGATTGCCATGGGCCGAATTAAAAAGTTCGTTTCATTTTTAAATTATACGACAGATATGAGTTTTCATAGTAATTTATTCGCCCGCAAAACACGACAAATATGGATTTTCATACTAACATTGCCGGCCGCTGCTCGCATGTATTTGACCAGTACAACATTTTCGATTTATCTCGAAGAAAGTTGTCAAAATAATGCTCGAATTTCCAAGTATATTTGATTAAATACTTTACATCAGCATGAGTTATTACAATTTATTTCGTACTGATACGATTTTAAGATTAATATATTCATATTATATATTGCGATTAATTTAGTATTTCCCTGTCTATTTATTTACATAATACTAGCGACCCGCCCCTGCTTCGCACGGGTGCAATAGTGACATGCCAAAACATCGAGATTTCTGTGCTATGTCTAATTTATAAATAAACCCTCCGGAATAAATGCTCCAAGTTATAGTTAAAATCGCATCAAAGTCCATTGTGTAGTTTAGAAGACCTACGCGATCACGCAGACAGACACCAAAACCGATTTTCTTTTATACTATTTAGAGATTAAACTTTTGAATAACATTAACGTATTAACATAACATCACGCCTGTATTCCCTGAAGATAGAGGTAAGTAGAAGTACCTACAGTACACTCATTTCGCCAGTTATGTTTAAGGCCCATGTAATAGGGGTGCGGCTATTGGCATCAACCATAAACTTTTGAATCTTTAAGAGAATTCGATTCAAATCAGAAATCTCGGCTATGAGTAGAGATGGGATATTCGGATGTATATTCACCTAGAGTTGAGATGTTGGCTAATATGGAATGTGCTTTTGTATCGAAAAAATCTTATCTTTAACTAACACGCACCCCCCTCCTCTTATACCATACATACACATATTTGCATCGGGGGTTAAACAATAATTTTAAATAAATATTTTTTGACGTCTTTTCCATTCTACACACCCGACTATTTATGCATTCAGGTGTTCTTGGCATCCTGGAGATGTTTTTAAATAAAAAAATATATTTTAAAAAGCCGCTTCCATACTTTCATAGCTAAAAAATAACTTTAGGCAATAATACATCCGAATATCCGATCTCTGGCTATGAGTCAAAATGCGCTACGAAAGTTACTATCTAATATATATTTTTTTTAAACATTGCCCCGCACTAGGAATTTCTCCTGTATTGTGGGTGCGTTTACAAACATTTAAAATCACATACACAAACAACCAGACCCGGAACGAACTATACAAAGTTGTTGAAGCCACAACAATACCAATCACCCTTTCATCTTCAAAGTATGTCATTACAGTCACGACTAATGACAAGGCACTCCTATTACGTCTAGTCCATAGTAACAGGTGCTTGTGACAGGTTCGGCTAGTTTTATAATAGTAAAACCTTCAGTAATGAGTCACAAGGTATCGTAAAAACTTTTACGTAGTGTAAACTAGTTTTAAATGTTTGTGGAGTAGTCGTTAATGGAATATAAGATGGTATATGATAAACCGGAGTTACCGACTTAGCTTGTCTAGTAAGCAAGCTGAAGTGGCAGTGGGCCGGCCATGTTTGTCGAAGGACCGATGGCCGGTGGAGCAGACGAGTCCTTGAGTAGAGAACGCATATCGGCAAGCGTAGACGAACCCCAGCTAGATGGACCAACGACCTTAAAAAGGTGTCTGGGACAGACTGGATGCGAAAGGCGGAGGACAGGGTGTTGCGGCGCAGCCTTGGAGAGGCATATGTCCAGTAGTCGACTGCAATAGGCTGAGTTGATTGATATGATCTATGTTTTTGAGTGACTATGCAATAGTTAACTTCTCTTGGACCCTCACTTTAGTGACCGCACACAATTCGAAAGCGAACTCATTTGTTTTTAAAGTCATGATCGTGGATTCATAAAGACACCGTTCGAATTTTGAAGTGATGCGATGTTCATTGGTTTAGTTCATCGGCTAAAAAAACCTAGACAATTGCACATGATCCTAATATTACACGGTTCAACGACATTCATTTTATTTTGATTGAAAATCTCAGTAATAAAGGGTATAACCGAAATTGAATGATTCACATTTATGTTTGAAAGATTCAATTTGATTGCTTCATTCAAATTGTAAGGCAGAAGTAAACCATGCAATTCCGGCGTAAAATTATGCTTCATTGCCTTTAATTGAGGCCTATCATAACAGGACATAGGCTTGCCCCAAAAAAGGTGGTATTGCCAAATGGCTGCATACCCAACACGGTGACTAAAGGCAATGCCTAATTTGATTGCAGATCTAGAACTAGACATTTTGGTTTCCTTTCTTGTAAAGTTGTAATGCCTGAGCTATTATCTTCGTATGATATCAGCATGTTCATTAACTATTGCAAATATCACTTGGAACGAATAGGAATATTTGGCAAACCCGTATTAGCAATAAATTGTTATCATCAATCTGTGTTTTTTTTAATTTGGTCCTTCTACTACACGGCTGTAAGGAATCTTTAGCGAATATTGCGAAAATGACCATCCTCGATAAATAAATTTTGATCAAAATACTATCAGAGACGAGCAGATAGATTTAGGGAAAAATATTTGAATATGAAAACATTAAGTAACAGAAAGATTAAAAGCAGAGCTTTTTTTTTTTTGTCAGTTCCGTCGTATCCTAAACAATTGTACTTTCACAAGACGTGGGCCATGAATTTGAACAAACCCAAATAACCAACCCATTTCGCATCGTCGCCATTTGGTTGAGATAGAATTGTATGGAACATGTCTACATCAGTTCTGTTCAAATTCAGGGACGTTACAAAATTATTTCGACTGGACTCATATTGGACACGATCCATCAATAAATGTTGGAAGTCCTCGACAACTCCACATCCCTCACTATTGGGTGAAGCGATTTTCTTCATCATGAAGGCAAATTTTTTGCATGGAATGTGTCGAGATCTGAGTCTAATAGCAGTAACAATCAGTTTTCTATTAACATCACTATTCATGAACCAGGGCACGCGAAGAGGTTCACACTGTATGGTTTTATACCATAAACCCTTCTCTAATGACTGTTTATTAAAATATTCTCTCCAATAATCATAGCATATGTTTATAATCTAATATAATCTTTATTTATTTTCCATTCCTAGCTGCTAATTTCGCCAACGTGTCAGCGTCTTCGTTGCCCCGCAACCCAATATGCGATGGAACCCACAGCAACCTCAGTTGGATGCCTTTTAAAGTAATTTCATCAATTTCAGATTATCGCTATCGTTGCAAAGCGTGTATTCTAAAGCAGAATAAATACAAAATTAATTTTGACACTTAGAACGTTGCGTTCGTCAACATGACAAAGATTGCGTTCATATTTCTTCAATATTTCTGTCCCAATTGGCAGTGGTACCAACCGGATCGTTAAGTTTTGACAACCTACCTTGGGCTCACGTTGAAGAAGAAAATAAATTTATTTGACCCAAGTCTTACACACAATATACCTACATACAAAAAAAAAACCGGTAAAGACTTAGGTATAACAGTATTGTGTGCCTCACGGCTGCGCCAAATAGGCCCAGTTCAGCGTAAATACCAGACTGTTAGTGCCTGACGCTGGTTTTGAACTGGACCTTATGTTATGAAGACGTCTTTGGTCATTAGAACCAGAGAATACAGGCTCAATCAACTTTGATTCAAGGGAATTAATAGTTTACACACAATTTTTTATAGACGGCCATAAACCTAGATGTTACATAAACGAATCAATTAAATAATTAAATAAAACCCATTGACCCAGAAGCAGTAACCTTCACGCGGAGTGCTTTAAATCAATGTTTTTTACCAATCTGTTAAATATTTTCGAAAGACTTTATCGTTTTTGTGATTCTTCATATTTCTTTACACCTTTAGCTCGATTGTCCAAAGCAAGAAGGATGGTTAGCGAAAAAGGTTTCTGATAAAAATAGGCTTAAATCTGTGCCTACGGGGTCTCTAATAACAGCTTTTGGTCAAATTACCCTTGTCTTTGGCGTACTCGTACGTTGTACATCCATCAAGGATTGTATCTTGAGTCTTTCAAAGACTGGAAACTGGCTCCTCCCAAAGAAACATGACAGACCTGACAGTGACTTCTATAACTTAGAATTAAGTAATTCACAGCCAATCAATTCACAACTCACTTCTCAAGAGATATAAGTAGCAGACTGACTTTCAGAAACCACAGACAAGTTAACCAACGATACAATGATAAAGAAAGCGACAGAAAACCATAGATTATTCTAAATCGATCCCATAAATCTTCTTGTAAACGTTTGGCACAAGCAGTAACCACGTCCAGCCTATAGTTCAATCTAGTCTGACAGGTGGTCTGTAAGCATTATGGTCTAAGTCTAGAATTATAATTTCAAATGCGCGGGTTTTCTTGATAAATTTTCTGTCACCTTAAAGTTTGTGAGTGATTGATTGAAATGTGTGTGAAAGTGAGTGTGTGTGATATGGGGCGTCTGTGTGCGTGCGTGATATATAGTGTGTGTGTGTTAGTGTTTATGGAAAATCCATGGAAATGGCATGGCATTAATATTATGATCATTATTATTTGATACATTAATTAATTATTATTCCGAAATGGGCTTGCTCTTGACCTCGATTTCGCCTGATGGAAAGCGAAAGATGAAGTCTACGATGGAACGAGCGTGCACAGAAGATGCCTGTTCTCTCTTACTTTGAAGGCTGATGGGTGGTTAATCGATGGGCTAACTTCTTTACTCGTATCAGATCATACTATAAAATAAAAGCTTACTCCGTATGAAATCATTGGCCAGTCAGAAAATTGGTAGTGGGGCAGACATTCAAGGGTGTGCAGAAGGTACTTTTAAGAATTACCACTCGTAGAAGCAATTTTAATGGATCCTAAATGACGCAAATGTGTATTAAGAAGGATTACATTTGTACCTATAACTGTTTATAAAAGGCAATAGCTCAAGTCAATTAAAGTTGTAATAACTTGCTAGATTCTACTGATAATGTTTGTTTTGCATGTAATATTCACTAGTGTTCGGACATAATTAAAATGATATAATAGTTTTGCATTACGCATTGCATTATGATTAATGATTATACATATTTACCGAGTAGATAACTACTTGATTATTAACTAAAATAACTTTTTGTACTGGAAACACCAAAGATGCACCTGTGGGTTTTTCCGTGTTCCGTGTTTGTCTGTGTATGCTGAAGGAGGCCATAGGGGGGTTTTCCTGCCTTACTTCCAGGAAGTTGAAGTTAACCCTCTCAAAATCGATTGTTTCTGAACTCATGGTTTGTGTGTATTTAACTGTCTATACAAATAGATGCTCCCTAAAGGCATCGATCATACTTTAAGATTGAGGGATCCTCATTTAATTTGGTCGATACTGATAGCTTACCTACCCATATTATTTCATCAAATTAATGACCAGGGCCTGCAGTCTCGACATTAGATAGCGACAAAAATCCGTCGCTAAGTCGTATCGTTGTCAAATTCATTTAATAGATTTTCAACTTTATTTCCAAAGCTTAAGGTTGAAAATCTATTAAATAAATTTGACATCGATTGGACTTAACGACCGATTTTTCTCGCTATTCATGTCGAGACTGCAGGGCCAGATGTATGGACGTAAACGAAGCAAAAGGAGTATGTAAAGATCGTAGCAGGTGGCGTTCTGTAGTTTCTGCCTAACCCCATGGGAAAAAGGCGTGAGTTTATGTGTGTATTTAAAAAAGAAATATTTTCTATAAAACGCCTCAGGTACGTATTACTTTAAGCCACCTAGCAACTCAACAAGTGAAGGACATACAGAAAATAACATCAATTAAGTTAATACTAAAACTACTTATTTACGTACCAGCACAAGGTCGAAGCCCACTGCAGTGACTCAGCGGGCATTCATCATAATTGTCTCAAATTACCCCCATTAAGATACGGGAAAAAATAAACGACCCTCTAGATCCGTGTAAAAATAAAAACGGAATTCTGTACTATAATCATGTTTCTGCTCTTGTTTTGAGAATTATAGGAAAATATCAATTACTAGTTTGTTGTTTTAATGCTTGTGGTGTGTTGATGACCTGTGGGCGCAGTGAAGTGATGATTCACTTCGTGGATGCGGGTTCGCGTCCTGTTTCTCTTTTTAATTTAGACAAGATACTCGATGAACTGGACCTTATAAGAAATTATGATATTCTGACGACGTGGTAAAGGTTGTAGGGACTGACTGAATACAAGTGATTAGAAGCCATTTGTAATTTGGACTGTTTAGGGAAGTGCTTGAGTTTGATTAATTGGTGACCTTACAGCTGAATTGATGTTAAACTCAAAAAATTTAGGGGAGCCAAAGTATGATTACAGTATTCATTATAGTATTCATACTTTCAGAGGTAGGTATTTTGAAAGCATACCTTAAAAGGTGTAGGTTTAATTATTAAGATATGCTTTCAAAATAAGTAAACGTGGTGATGACAGTTAAGGCTAAGCGCGCACTATTTTAATCGTTGCGATTTTTAAACTGCGAAATAAAATCAGAAAATAAAATATTTTTTCCAGCGATTTTTTGCCGCAGTGCGCAGACTCTAGTATATTGGTATTGCTGACAGATTTGTGATTATTATCCGCAACGATTAAAATTCGTAGTGCGCGCTTATCCTAATCATCGACATCGGCTCAGTTGTCAAAGAGGAAAAAAATACGTATAATTGATGTAAAGAAGCTAGGTAGGTACTTACATTGTGTTTATGTTGAACTATGAACGATAAGCCCTGTGTAATAAGTGTAATAACATAACAATTGTTATTATTTTCTCAAGCAATTATCAAGTTAACAGTTTGATAAAAAAAAACATCATAAATAAGTTCTTGTGTTCACGAAGTTCTTTTAAAAACATTATATTTTAAAAGTCTTTCATCTAAGGACATCTTGAAAAGATTAAGGTAGGTATTTATTTCCAAAACTATGTTTGAAAAAAATAGGAGGAGGCCCTAGGGGCTTAGTGAAAAGTCGATTGCCTATCTCCTACCATAATGTCAACAAATATATAGGTAAAAATAAATAAAATGTCAGTGTTTGTTTATAATGCCAAAATAACAGGTTTTTACTAAATGCATATGAAATAATAATTTTATTTTGTCTCTCTGTTTGTTTGTACTAGCTAATCTCCGAAACGGCTGGATTTTGATAAAATTTAGTATGAAGATACTTTGAACCCTGGGAAGGGCAAAAGCTAGTTTTAGTCGACATACCACGCGGGCAAAGCCGCGGGTGGAAGCTAGTTCTATATAAATATGATATTAATACTGTGTTTTTTGGTTTTACTATAAAATGTCTCGTAGTTCAGTGTGCCTGTTGGCATAGGCGTCCTCTAACATTCCACCTAAACACACAAAGTATTTGTATTTAACCTAGTAATCCAGAATAAAAGTCTTCATTATTATGATATTAATAAAAGACATTTATTTAGGGGTACCATGAAAACGCTAATTTCATTTTATCCCTACGTTTAATAGTAAGGTCAACTACCTACCTATCACAAAATCTTCCAAGGGAGATCGCTTTTATTGACAAGATCGCCCATTGTGACACCCTATGTAAAATTTCTACATTAATTTGTATGGTGTGCATATTATAGTGTTTTCTATTCTATTCTATTCTATTCTATCACAGAACTTTAAATACCTAGAAACTTGCGAACAACTGAACCATTTAGGCTCCCGCAGACAGGCGCGACACGACTCTTTTAGAATAATTTCCATGAAGTTTTCATAGAAATTGTTCTACTAGAGTCGCGACGCGCTGTCGCGTCGCGCCTGTTTGCGGTAGCCTTTATTCACAATAGCTCAAAACCTGTCGTAATTATCAAAAACACATCGCTGAGTTTACGTTTAACTTCGGTTTATATTCGAAACTTGATTGTGAAAGTGAGACTTAATTGTTTACGTTTCGCAATGGTATTATAAAACACTATTCTTAAGATTAGCCTCGCTATTTATAATGTGAGGACAATACTGACATCATAAAAATAATTGATTTAGCTTATTCATGGCTGCGACAATTATACGCGTAATTATCTCGAAGGAAAACATATTTTCCTTATAATAAATACGAGTGACATACGTAGAGCCAAGAAAAAACAAGTTCGTACTATTATTATAGAAACACACACAATATACAAAACCGTATTATCCATAATTCAAGCATTGAATAGTTTTCACGTCGTGACGATGCCATAACATTAAAACACACCCAATTAAAACTAGCTTAAAATAATAACTCACCGAAAATTATCCGAAATGTTTCGTCGAATTTGTCGAAATATCCAAAAATTAATGATACACAACACAGACTCACACACACTTTTTATAATTCGTACAACAACTATTCACAAACACAGACACTTTGAAAAATAATTTTTCAAAAATACGTTCACGTGATTGATCGGTTGCGGCGGCGCGCGACCAACTCCCGCGCAAGTTGGTTAGAGACTGGTGCGCAAGCGCGGTATGGCCGCGCACCTGTCTCACTAAAAAACAATGGCAAACAATACACATAGTAGCATGGAGTTAAGGCTAAAGCCTTATAGAGTGCATAGTTCAATAATAATATTGAGTAGGTCATTTGTTGGAGGTTGTAAGAGAACACGTTTTGAGAATCTATCATATTTTACAGCATCGTACAGCAGTATTCTTAACATTATAGCACTTGTTTAGATCTTATCCTCTACTGGTTAATATACACCTACCAATTATTAAAATAATGTCCTTTCCATCTTCACATTTGCTACTATCAAGGACTTGATTTGCTTCAAAAGAGCATCTGTTTCATCTTCTTCAAGAATTGTACCAACAAGATCCTACTCTTTCGAACAAGTTTAACTATAAAGAATTGATGATAATGGACACTTTAATCTTCTAAGCAAGTCATCATGGTCTTGACGAAAGACGTTGTCACCATGTCCTCACGAAACCTCATCTGCAAACTCTTCCGCCCATTTTCTGGATCAACGCACAAGCTTATCTGAATATTGATTTAAAACTGCGCGATAATTGCATAACATACTAACAGTAGGAATGGCTTTCATTTTGACAGTTCAACAACATTCATTGCCTTATTTACGTTGTCGAGCAGACAAATTTTTAGAACATATGAAGCAATGGATTAGCAATCCTTCCAAATTATTTAGATTGTGATTGACAGTGTGTTACGCGGTTAGAGATTAGTATAAAACCTCGACTGTTTTGAATTGAGAAAGTGAACCCGGATATGACGAAGATTTCAGTAGTACTTTGCCGATCGCAAATAAATTGGTTTAGGACAGGGGGACGATGAATAAGTTTAATAGATAACCAGCTATTGCCTGGGAATTCGTGGGAAGTCTATGTGGATTTTGTAATTCATCATTATTTAATACTAATATCTAGGAAGAAAACTAACCTATGTCCTTCTACAGGTCCCAGGCTACCTATTTGTCAAATTCCATAACCATCGGTTCAGTGGTTTAGGCGTTAATAGGTAAAAGACAGACAGAGTTAATTTGCATTTATATTATTAAAAAAATGTTTTTCATTCTTATTATTATTTATGGATTAGTATGGATGGATGTTAGCTTATTAATTTGAAACTTCATACCGTATGTCAAAGCATTTTCTTTACAATTTTGCAGTAGCTCTAAACATTAGCAATGGACAAAGACTCCATTACATACCCAGCACCTGTCGCCTCAGATATAAATTATCGAGACTAGGTTCCCTTAGGCCTTCCAAATAACCTGTAATTGTCAATAGAGAGGCTGTTTGCATATTTTATTTAAATGGTGTGAAGGTAGAACACCCTCTTTCTTACTGTCGGCAGCTTAAGGGGGTCTGAAGAGTTAGTAAACTTAAGACTTCATTAGACAGTTTTAAGTCCTTGTAGCACGGAGCTTGCAAGGACTTACAACGTTCCTATGAAGTCTTAAGTTTACTCATATGAAGTCTTAAGTTTACTCATATGAAGTCTTAAGTTTACTCATATGAAGTCTTAAGTTTACTCATATGAAGTCTTAAGTTTACTCATATGAAGTCTTAAGTTTACTCATATGAAGTCTTAAGTTTATTCATATGAAGTCTAAGTTTTGGTTAGCTTTGCCAAAACACTCCTCGCGTTTGAAAGTAAACTTATCGTTTTTATTTTATACTAATATGACAATAAAGGTAAAGTGGAAGAGAACATCGATAGCCTTTTTAATTGACCTTTGACGCGAAAATCCTGGAAAATAACTATTCGGAGCAGAATTCTCTAAAGGACGAAATAGGATAAGGGAGACGGGACACCGAAGTATGGGAATTCGGGGCAGCCTCCAAGACCAATAACATTATGTATGACCATTGGATAGTAAATGGAAACATAAGTTAATATTAAAACTTGACTCAGTGGTTTAATCAGTCCATTATGGGACCTTCCGAGATAGTAGATCACGGAAAACCTTTTTCTGTATTAATAAAGAAAACCCAGTTAGGTGATTTAGACCGCCCGAGGTATTAAATGTAACAGCTCCCAAAATAACTCTTCCCACTTAACACTTCTTGTAGACAAACTATTTAAGTAATTACTTAAACTTAAAACATAAATCGGAGTGTCTCTACGCGTTGCCTGACTGACAACACAATGGAGGTCTCGCTCTACCACTCAAATGGTTAATAACTCTATAATTCACTTAAACACAGTCCATCTGTTACTTACTTGAAAATGTACGCTAAAGTGTGGGTTGACTTGAAGCTTAAACCACGTGTATGTCCTTAGGCCTATGAGGTTCAAAACGGTGTATTTAAAAAAGCTTTGAAAGATGGTTTGGTGGTTTTTGGATGGGTGGTTGGTAGACTTGGTTGGTTGGTTTGGTGTCCTCAGCAACACACATAAAAATAAAAAATGAAAACATTCATCGTGTCACTCTTGAAACGATAAAATGAAGACAGTTTTGATAGAAGACTTAGGCACACTTGCACCACAAATGACAGAAACAATTATGTTTCAAACGTTTAGCGCTAAATGCATTCATTTATTTGTGGTTTACGCGGGCTTTAGTTGTGAGCATTAAGTAGAATAATGAAGAAATATAATAATATACCTGTTACAGGAAATCTAAAGTGGAGAATGGGATCAAATACCTAAGTGATAATTATAGAGACGGCCTTGACCAAGAGATTCTTCCTCTCTCTTCCTTTGCACCAGACAGGATCGATGGTATTCTTAATTTTTTAAACCTTTGACTGAGGTAATCGATAAGCAATTACTATGTGATAAAAAATTACAATACAGCTTAGAGTTAAGACTCTTCGCCATAAAAGAAAAAATTGATAGCATTCATAGCGAATCAGAAAACTTTATGTCAATCGTTCAGCGTAAACTTACCATGGACGAAAGAATGAATGAATAGAATAGAATAGAATACTCTTTATTATGAACACAATAAAAATTACAGTTATAAATGTAGAAATTTTACATAGGGTGACACAATGTGCGGTCTTATCGCTAAAAGGATTCATTTACAGACCAACTTTAGATGGAGTAAAGGGACCTTTGAAGGGGGGATTTTTGACCTCTGACGGTGAACTAGGAATATTAGTCACATATTCACATTTAAATAATAAGACTTGATATTTCTAAAACACTGTTATATCCATCAGACAACTAATGACATAGGTAATTAATTATTATTTTGAAAACCATGTCAAAAACAGACAAATAACACATAAATTATGTTTTTTTTTTCACCTAAAAACTAATTTAACAAGAAACTATTATAAATAAATAATCTATAACATTTGCAAAATAAATATATAGTCTCCTACTAATATTATAAATACGAAAGTTTGTATGTTTCGATGTTTGTTACTCAATCGCGCAAAAACGGCTGAACGGATCTGTATAAAATTTGGCACACAGATAGTTTATAAACCGCGGGGTAATCGCGAAACACACCAACAATAGGAATGCCTTTCATGTTGACAGTTCAACAACATTCATTGCGTTATTTACGTTGCTGAGCAGGCAAATTTTTCGAAGATATGAAGTGATGGATTAGCAATATCCTTCAGAATTTTGCAGATTCTGATGGATAGTGTGTTACGTAATTAGGATGCTGGATTGACACATAGGATACTTTTCTGACACCCACACAAACGAAGTCGCGGGCATAGCTAGTACGTATACGTAGTAAAAATCTTTAATGCAAACTGCATGTGTTTAAATATTTATGTTTGAATGAGTTCGTTAAAGCTAAATTATTAATGTTATTAAAGAATTTTATAAAATAATTAAGTATCGTTATTCAAATATTTGTGGACAAAACACCTGTTTTATTTGAGTTACTATGATATTTTATAGTGTGAATCGTTTAATATATTATGTTCTTAAATGTTTTTGTCTGCTTTCTACTACATAATTATTATTTGAAATAGGTTTTGTGACGTATTTTCAAAAATATGTTTCTTTTTTTGCTGTGAAATATTGCTAATTGATAGGTTTCGTTATACAAAACATTTTACATTTATATTAAGTAGATAATATTATGTATTATTATGACATAGAAAATGAGCACATTATTAATCCCATAACTAATTAAAAACCACAAACTCAAAGGACATTGCCCGGCGCCCATACATTGTTCGCCCTGGAACCAAGAGCATCACAAAATGATGTGTTGTATTATCGATCGTTAGTAAATTCCTGTATGATGTTTTTTTTATAGCGGACTAGCTTCAGAATAGATATATCTCAAAAAAAGTACCAGATTTTGAGGTTATAATTGAACCACGAATATTATGGTTTTTCATAACTCCGTGAATTTTTAGGAAACAGAAAAACAATAAGCTAATGCATTTAGCTATTTTTAGCTATTTATACTTATCTAGATAATTAGCCTAATCTAAAGCCTAATTGCGTTAAAAAAAAGCGTATGTAAGTGCAACATAAAAATGCATAGAATCTAATTAACATACCTACTTTCTTACCATGCATTGGTTTTGGAATGAGATAAAATGTTTGTGTGTATTAATGTAAAAATTGAAATGTACTTATACGTACTCATATAATGGCAAGATAGCAGATATTTTTAGCATGTAAATAGGTACAGTACGGTAACGTAGCTAGTACCTAAATGTATCAGGATTTAGGCTGGTTTCAGTCACTTTGATAGACGCGCCATCGAACAACAATCAAAAAACAGCGCTCGCTTGAACGGTGTGACTATAAAACGCGACTACTACTACATTTGTAAGCGTGTGCGTCTGGACGGCGCTGTTCAAACGCATGACTATGAATCTAGCCTTACCACTATGGTACTCGTAGTAAGTTATTTTTAAACCTAGATTAACTTATTATGTTTGAATAAGAAATAAAACACAGATTTTAAATTCATGTTTATTGTTCTTCTTCTAAATTGGCAATTAAAATATTGTCTAGAAACTGTGCAGGGGGGTCGATATTATTTTGATGTCTCGCAAAGCTCAAATACCAAATAATGGTCATAACATGGGCGCAGCAACCGATGGTTCTGCGCCCAACGATGCAATTACAACAATATTGCACGATTGCTTGTCGACCTATTTGTGATGCATCTATTAAAATAATAGGTCTTTACCTATGAAATTGCCGTTTTGTATGAAAAAATTTAAACGAATTTTTTTCATGAATTTTTTATTTGTATTAATCGAAGTAATCACCCATGCAATCAATGCATCTTTGCCATCGCAGTGGCAGTTTATTGATGCCCTTCTTAAAGAAATCAGCTGGACGGGAGGCAACAAATTCTTCAAAGGCATTTTGTACTGCCTCTCGGGTATTAAATTTTTTTCCCGCCAAGAAGTTATCCAAATTCTGGAAAAAGTAGTAGTCTGTAGGCGCAAGGTCTGGTGAGTAGGGCGGATGACGGAGAGCTTCCAACCCCAGTTCTTGCAACTTGGAGACCGTCTGCTGTGCAGTATGAGGTCGCGCGTTGTCGTGCAGGAGCAGCGGAGACGAGCGATTGACCAATGCTGGTTGGAGATGCGCCAGCTTCTCCATCATTGTGTTCAGTTCTTCACAGTACACATCTGCAGTAATGCTCACCCCGTTTGGTAAGAAGCTGTGATGAATCACACCGGCGCTAGACCACCAAACAGTGACCATCACTTTTCTAGGGGTAAGTTTTCGTTTAGGGCATTGTTTAGGTGCTGAACCAGGATCCAACCAACTTGCTGAGCGCTTACGGTTATCAAACAGAATCCATTTTTCATCGCAGGTAACAATGCGGTTCAAAATTCCTTCATTTGTGTGTCTGTTGAGCAGTGCAAGGCACGTCTCGACGCGTACTTCGCGCTGGCGATCATTGAGTTCGTGGGGCACCCATTTGTCAAGCTTTTTTACCTTGCCAATTTGACGCAAATGGACCAATATTGTTTTGACACTAACGTCGAAAGCTGCTGCTAATTCAGCCGTAGATTGTGTATCATCAGCTTCCACAATCGCCTTTAATTCGTCATTGTCGACCAAAGTCTTCGGACGACCGCGAGGTTCATTTTTCAGGTCGAAATTTCCAGAACGGAAGCGAGCAAACCAATAACAGGTGGTGCGTTGGTTTGTAGAGTTAGCTCCGTAAACGTCGTTGATGTTGCGTGCCGCTTGTGCCGCGTTGCTGCCACGACGGTACTCATATTCCATAATTACTCGAATTTTTAACGTATCCATGATGACGAAAAAGATTGAAATGCGATGAAAATGTAACACTAATCAATAAAGAAATGACTACTTTTAGAAAAAAAAATCCATGTTTTTAAAATAAAATTAATTTGAAATTAGAATTCATAGCCAAACAAAAATTATTTTGATTTGAAATGGCCAGTACTGCAGAACGGCAATTTCATAGGTAAAGACCTAATATAAACAAAATATGTTTTATTGCTGATATGACGGCTGTGAATTTTGCCTCGTAATAACCATATGGTTTCTGAATTAATTGGTTCTAATTCATCAATCAAATCCTGATCGACCTCTCTGCACACTTCAATAATATACGAACCATCGTGTCTGATATGTTCACCGTAGTATGAACGGGCTTGTTTAATTTGATAAACACCTAATGGTATTAAAATCATGTCATTAAAATCCATTTGTGGAAAATCTAAAACATTTTCATTATTGACAGTAATACTTTCAAACTGGGCCCGTCTTCTATTTAAATTATTTCGTTCTACAAAATCAGCCAATGAATTAGTCATAAACATTCTTTCCTGTATTATGGAGATAATTACCCTCGCATCCTCTCTGTCTTCTAGAACCGGGTGAAACTTGTTTATTAATGCTGCTGCCACCTTAAAATCTTGCATCAAATGATTAGATGCTCTATTAAAATATTCTTGGCGCAGCAGCTTAAAATCTCGCTTAAAGCGTCCATTTACCACTTCTACTACCCATCGACATAGAGTCACTTTACGGGATTCGTTTGCATTTTCTGTGCTCAATTGATGTTCACCTGGTTCTATTGAGAGAGGATAATGAACCGAATAGTTCAAACTCTGTAAGAGGGAAATACTGTCACGAAAACCTCTGTCTAAAATCATTACATCACCTCCTCTAAAATATTGTCGCATAGGTTTTGAAGAATCATAAAATTCATCTTTTAAAATGTCAGCATCTGATTTTGTGGCTGCATAAGGGCCCAGTACATCAATTATGTAGCCATCACAACATACTACTATGAACGGTTTGACAAGGTTCCTATATTTATGAAGGGAATATGTTTTCTTTTGATATGCATAATTGCTACTCTTCTGAACATAAATATATGTTCCATCCATTATAATAATTGCCTTTCTATCCTCCACATTAGTCCCAGGGTTTCCAAACAAAGACTCGGGAATATAAAGGTTTCTTGCTGCAACTACTTCTCTACTTATATGTTGTAACCCTAAATGTGCTGGCACAAAGCATTCCACCATAACCTCTCGTGCTTTAGCAACAAGTCTTGATAGAGTACTTCTTCCAATTTTTAATAATGAAGAGATTCTTTCATCTGAATCTCCTGTTCTGAGCTTCATTAAATAAGCGCCAAGTGATGTAGCACGTTTATAAAAATCAGGGAGTTCTGCTTCGAGTTCTCTGAATTGCTCTTTCGTGCGTCCCAGCCAATACCACACTAGATGATCATCCATTTGCTCAATATTATCAAAATCTAAAGTATTGTTATCATTTTTCAATAACTCACAAAAGTCTTCTATGTGAGCTGCCGTGAAGCTTCGGTTAACATTTTCAACATCGAAGAGTTCTGACCATGACTGCCTTGCCAAATGCAATTCACATATACGACAATCTCGTGGTATATAGTAGTTATGATCACTAAAGAGCCTCGCCCTTAATGCAAAAGGAACTACTCGCTGTGAGGTACTATTACATAGCAGAAATACACATCTGTTATGTGTATCAGATGCTCTAGAGTAATTTGGCAAGACTATTCTTTCAGTATGCTGTGAAACTGCATTGACTCCTGACACAGGTAAGATATCATTGACAGCTGTGGTGTTTGCTCTTTGAAAGCATCTATTACAAAGTAAATCTGATGGAAGAACCTAGAAAAAAAAATGTTGGTTACACATGGCATAAATGTATAGTACAATAAATTAAAAATGTTCGATTTAAAAAAAACATGTAAAAATATAAAAAGATTGTAGCCCACCGGTATCGGGAACAGAGTCCAAGCTACCGGTGGTGTTATGAATTTCTTGCAATAGTTAACCAATCAAAAAAATCATTCACCTCTCTCGGTTGAACCCAATTTCGCACAACATCTAAAATATGGCTGTTACTTTCTGCTTGCACAGAGTGACTTTGGATTCGTGCCACTGAACAACCACATACCACACAAATATGTTCATGACCAACCATTGGTACATCCTGCAAATCTTGTGATGTTGTGGTATCTCTATTAACAAATAATGTGTGACAGGCATCACATATGTAGTCATTTGCAGTCACCTGTAATAAAAAACATGTTATAATTTGTTATTTTATACCTTCCCTTCTATACAGAGTTATTATAAATGTAAATAGTTTCCAATGGTAGAAAAAGCTTACAACACGAGTGGGTCGTTGCTGTATTTGCACAAGAATGGCATCATTATGAAGAATATGTCGTCTCTGTCTATTGAAATGAATACCACAATTGGCACATCTCGATTGATTGCTTGTTGTTGGAGTATCCCTTGATGAAGATGGTGTTGAATAATGCCTCGCAGCACGATCACATTTTTGCCAACAAGGATGACATATATAATGTGATGCACGTATCTAAAAAAAATTGCAAATCAGATATCAATGGCACCCACTGCAAATGCATTGTTAAATAATTATGACTTAGTAATATTTTTTTTTAAATATTGTACCTCCAATGGCACAAGTCTTTCTGTGATGATATTTCTGATATTCACATTATGTTGAGTGTCAGTTCTCAGAGCAATCAGTTGATGTGAACGTGTACGAGGTGCCATCATTCTATTGCAGAGTGGACAATTTCTACCAACATTTGTTACTGAAGTGTTTGTCGTCTCTTGAGCTCTTGTCCAACATGTTGTGCATATGAGATCATGAGCTTGAACCTAAAAAACAAACATAGTTCACTTGATTTGATAAGGCGACCTAGCAGATTGTTTCCTATTATTATTTATATTATTTATGAAAATAGTCCCAATACATTTTTCTTTTTTTTTTCGAGAAGAAGATAATTGCAAACATCATAAAGAAACTTATTTATAATATGTAGTTAATACAAGTCTGAGAGAACGCAAACAGAATCATTTACATCACGGGTCCCGAGATATGCAGACAAAGTAGAAATATAATTACCAAGAGAGGTGCAGTCCATTGTTGTACACAGTGACGAATCTGTTCATTTTCCAACAACATGGAACCACTAGCAGAGCCGCAATTTATACAAAATACACTGTCCATTGCGAATGCGTAAGTCCGTTTGTGAGTGCCAGGTTATCGTTTGAGCGGTACACAGTTCCGAAAATCACAGCCAGGTAAGTCGTTCGTAAAAGCAATCAGTCCGTTAAAATAGCCAAGTCGTATTTTAATAAATATTTATAGTCCCGAAAGTCACCAAAATACACCGATACGATTACGAAGAGCGAGCGACGCCAATGTAATTGACAGTGAGAGACAGAGACTGACAACTTGACATGCAAGTGACAACCAGGGATGTAAAAAATAATCGATTTTTATATTAATCGATATTTTTGTCTTATGATCCATTTTCACAAATCGATTTATTTTAAAGAGAGAATAATCGATTATTTAGTCATCGATTTTTCCCCTCCAAGTCACATCCCTAGTGGCAACTGACCACTTAGTGACGTCAAAAATAGGAGTGCCAAAACGATATTTCCTAAGATTTACTATGGCCATACGTTACCTCAATTAGAGGTATATTATGTAATACCACCTAAAGAAGTTTTGAATTTGCCGCGTTTTCTCAGGTCATGCTTTCATTTGCCAGACTCTAGTAGGTTTTTAAATTATACTGAATAATTATAATGGGATAGTGATTGAATGTTTTTATTGAAGCTTTTATTTGCACTGTAATTGAAATAAATTCAAAATGTGATAAGATTTAAAAAATGTAACAGTAAAAAAAAAAAATTGTTGATTACAGTCAATTGGGCATCCCTAATCATCTTCGACACGTCAATGACACATGTCTTATCGTTTGGCAAAGATGGCGGCGATTAATGATAGTAGTCGCATAAAATACTTTTAATGTTAATTTTGGCATGCAGCTAGTCCATGTTATAAAAGTATTTGCAACTAATTTAAGAAAATAGACAGTTAATTATCGTGTATGTCCGATACTTAAAGTGCACAGGGCGATTTATGACATTGTCCTTTATGAGTCAAGATTATTTTTCCTTATAATTTTTTTTCATCTTTATCGTCAAAATTCTTAGTAAAACATTCAAGTACAAATGTGGCAACTAAGTTGAACTAAGTAATTTCTAAGTAACTCACGTGTGGTCTCAGTATTAACTCCGAGTAATGTTAAGCAATGATTACCGGTATCTTAAGATAAAGTAGCATGATAAGCAACATTTTTTATACGTAATATACTGCAGAACTTAATTAAATTATAATTATATTAATATATGATTATGCTGTGCTTCTTGTGGGAGGTAGTAAGCAGGATTTCTAATGAAAAGGTAAGTTTTTCTTAAGCTAGCAAATGGTGACTTTGTTTACTGTGTATGTTGCATAAACAACTTAAAAGAAAGAAATAAAGAAAATACGTTTATTTAGCACAGACTAAAAAGCACACAACACAACATATAGATACAAGTAAAAAATAAAAATAAAACAAACAAATAAAAAGTGTAAAGTGCGTTGAAAAGAAAAAGAAAAATAAAGAAAAAGAAGAAACGAAAAAAAAAATTAAAAATGAAAAGAAAAGAGAAAGAAAAGAAAAGATTACTCTTACGAGCAGAAATGGAAGTTGCTTTAAAAAAAAAAAGATAAATTGATACTTTTCTATTCGGTTTTACCATCATCATCATTTCAGCCGAAAGACGTCCACTGCTGGACATAGGCCTCCCCCAAGCACCGCCACTTCGACCGGTTCTGTGCTTCTCGTGTCCAACAGATTCCTGCGGCCTTCACCAGGTGTTTTACCCACATGACAGGACAAAACAGTAGATTCGATTCCCGGCTGAAAAGTATTTTTCATGAATATAAAAGCTAAAATGCCATAATAGTTTGCTCTATAATCGATTCAATTACCATAGTTTAAATCGATTTCCTCTCTAAAGAAAATCGGAAATCCAAACCTGAGATCATCTCAAATTTTGATTTTGGTTCTATCAATACTGGATTAGATTTATTTGGTCATCGTCTAACGTCTAGACAAACTTGTAGGCGGTAATTAAATATAATAACCAAAACTCCAAATATAGTAACGGAAAATAATTGTTAAGCAAATTGACACCTTACGTCAGTTTGCCGTGTTCATAGCCAACTCATACAACTGTCAAAGAATGACAGTTGTGATTTGAATGTACGGACGATTTAAGTGGTAGTTAATTTGCTTAACTTTTAATTTGCCTGACTTTACATTGTATTTATTTTGACACACAAAATAAATATGATGCGTCTAAGTTGAATTTATTCATAAATAAATTATACGCATAATAATCGACGTGTATTAGCATATTTGATCAAATAACATTAAATTATACATAATTAGCTGCTGTTTCAGAATTTTATTTGCGTTCATTTAAGATTGGCAATGCGAATCGATTAAATTAATTAAGATTTATTAAGTTTGCTAGGCTTTTGACAGAATAATTGACATTGGTGCCGATTCTCTTGTACACCTAACTAAACTAACTAAACTATCACTAAAATTCCTTACTTTTGGCTATGAGAATCTTAAAGCTATTCTGCAAAAAGATATCTCTAAATTTAAAAATAATTTTGATGCAACTGAAATTTAATTTGACATTCGCTACTGCACGTGGTGCTTGTTTGCCCTACCCCGTGATTTTCTTTAGAGCCGGAAGCGCGCATGGGGTGCAGCCTCAAATTGTTTTATTATGGAATTTTTCACTTTTTTCAAGGAAAATATGACAAATTATTACCTTCTTGTAAAGTTTTAGGGGTTTAAGGGTCGCTTAAAGGGGGTCGAAATTTTCATTATTTTTGCGATAGGACACACCATTTTCGAGATATAAGCAAAATAAAATTTAAAAAAAGATATAGTACTGTTTTTGCACCTGAAGTCGAGGTGTTGTGGTGAATTTTAGTTCATGACAACTAATTATATTCCACACCTTTTTAATCGCGATTAAAAATAGACAGATTTAGCTAACTAAATCTGGCTATTTTTTGTTATTTTTTTTTTAAATTTTGGTTGTATAAACAACCAAAATTTTATGTGATAAATGTGAAATACAGAATAACAAAATTGGCATTTTCACTAAACTAATAACTTAATGCCATCTTAGTGCAGTCAAACTAAAATATAGTTAAGTTGTGTCACTTTCGTCTAATTCAGAATGAGAAATCGTCGTTTGACAGGAATAAACTAAATTTTAGTGATTTTTGTCTATTTTAGAGAATTTTGTGACAAGAGAATCGGCACCATTAGCAATGCAATTAATATTACGATCAAGACATCCCGAATTCAAATATTTCTGTCATCAAAATGAATGAATAAGTTAAACTTACAAGCTAATGGACCTAAGCTACCTATAGGTAGTAATTTAGACATAACGACAAAATCCTTTGCTGAAAAATACATAATTGCATATTCTCTGAAGAAGCATATAAAAGACTTATGATATCCCAGTGTTTTACGAAGAATGAAAACCTAAATTGTCAGTATTATTTTAAGAGTTTTGTTATCAATGATTTATAACAATAATATTGGCAGTAAATCAATAATAAATGGGTGAGACAGAAATAATATTGGCAGTAGGTAAATGTACACGTACAGTCGCCAACACATCAAGTTACCACAAACTGTCAGAGTTTCTCATTCGATTTTGAACTTAACAATCAACATTTTAAGGTTTAAAAACGTTTGGAGAAATTTGAAAGTTTTGTTTAGCTTGAACTGCTGGCGACTGTACATTACTATCTACAAAAATTTTCTTTCGCCAGACCCTGCCAATTAGAAAAAAAACACCGTAATAATACCCATACCGTACTTACAATCAGTCTGGCCAATAACCCGCCACTGGAAATACCATAAAACCCAGTACCCCACTTAAAACCACACAGTTTCCATAAAAAACAAGCCAAGATCTTAAATTAAAGTCGCTTCTCGTGTCTGTCTGTGTGACCGCGTTGTTCTTCTAAACTTCGCAACGGATTTTAATGCGGATTTCACCATCATTTAGATAATTTATTCCGGAAGGTTTATGTGTTATTTTTTTTTACATTAAACTTACTTATAATAAACAAATATTGATGTTTTGTCAAGTTGTAAAATCCGTGCGAAGCATTGGCTGGTCGCTAGTAAGATATAAATTACGCGGATTACCCGTGTAACAACTTAAACCGCTTTATAACATATTGTGTAAACAAACCAGGCTAATGTACGTTTAAGCCAACATCGGTGGCGGAGAGAATTGATAATAACCTGTTATTATGGTCAATTGAGTGCAGTGTGAAAGTTAGATGGAAAAAGTGAAATGGGTAATATTTGTTATAAAGTGATCAATTCATGTTAACTCATAATTTTCCTGATCAATTTATGTTAACTCATAATTTTCCTAAACTCCGAACACATACAGGATTCACGTTGAGCCTGTATGCTTTTCACAATATTCGCGTTACATTACACGATGAATTACATTTCACATTCCACGCCTTTAGTGAAGTTTCGAGATTAAGTCCCACTTGCACCGCCAATTATTAAGCACGTTTAGCGCTAAACGAGCTTAAAACATAATTATGTTTCTGTCAAATATTCGAAGATGACAGAGACAGAATTATGTTTAAAACTCGTTTAGCGCTAAACGCGTTTAGTGATTGGCGGTGCAAGTGGGTCTTAATAGAAACCACTGGCTGGATATATCCCGTTTACTAAAGTAGTCCAAATGGTAACCAGAGCTATATAAAAAGCCAGTATTGCCGTCAATTGCTAGGGACACTGACTACAGTAACCGAAATGATTAGTGAGTTTGATAGTGAGCTAGCTAGAACCACAATAGTAGCGAGTATTTTGGGTCTACCAAGTTCAAAATAATTATATAGGTACAAACCTCTAGGTACTAGCCATATATATTTGTCAATTTTGTTTTTTGTAATTAAAAAGAAAAAAAATATATAATATGTATATATTTAAAAAAATATGTATAAAATTATTTAAAAGTAAATTAATTATTTAACATCTCTCATAGAGCAAGGTGTTTGATGTAGGAAGGTGCTGAATAACAGATCACCCACATCACATCAGGTTCCACCAATGCAAAAAGATAAATTAATTTACTATGTTACGATTTTTTTTTGGGTGGGAAATCATCATATGACTTCTCCCGCTCTGGGCGGAGACCTAACACACCAACTTTATTCACTACGCAACAAACAACAGAGTATCGTCAATGCGTTGATGGAGACAACAGGTGCGCGTGCGCAGCTGTTGTGGCGCGTGCTCTAGCGTAGATCCTTTAGTTCAGGGGTTGCCACAAGCAGGGGATGTAGCGGAAACTAGTTATCACGCTTTTTTGTGTGAATTGAAACTTTTTTGAATAAATTGATAGGGAACTCAGGGGTAAATAATATTAGGAAGTGGATAAGGGGGACTGAGCTACTTTAAATATGATTATCATAATAAGACAAACCGTAGTTAATCATAACCCGTAGTTAATCATTATTGTATCTAGATAAGCTTTCAAGTGACGAATTTATTAATAAAAAGAAACGTTCGCTGGTACTTACAAAGTAAATTATGAATCTAACTGATCAAAATAGGTAAACCCCACACGGGAAAAGGCGTACAATTTATTTATGTATGTGTACGTAAAAATAGGGAAGAAAAGCGATAAAACAGTACACAAAATAGAATCACAAATGACTAGAACCATTAGTTGTAATCATTTGTATATTTTTCTTTTCATTTTACAACAATACCTTTTGCATGGATAAAAATATTTATCAAGTGTCAGTGGAGCTGACAAAAGGGGTGATACTGGACTGGATGTGGAATGCAAAGCACCGGGTGTTGTGGCGCAACTTGGGAGGCATAAATCCAGCAATGGATTACTAAAGGCTGAGTTTATTGAATGGGGATGGCTGAACATGGTCAAATCGGTATATATATATATATATATATATAAATCTCGTGTCACGGTGTTTGTGGTCGCACTCCTCCGAAAAGACTCGACCGACTTTTATCAAATTTATGTATATTTAGTAGGAATGAGAATAGGTCGTATAGTATATTTCAGACCGCTCCCATGGGATCGACACGTATGTGGGTGAAACCGCAGAGCGCAGTTAGCGTTATACAGGGTGTCCCAGAACTCAACGTCAAGCCGAAACGGGGCGACAGGATTGATTGTAAACATCATGAGAAAAATCAGAAAAAAAAACAAAAATAAAATGTAAATTAAGAACCTACCAAGAGCTTGTGCGAATAAAAAAACATTTTAACTGAGTAAAATGGGTTAGCAAAAATCGGGTTACTTGATGTTTTTATTTTTTACTCGTTTTTTTTAGTATGAAACTAACAAGTATTTTACTATTTTACAATCCTGATTAAATGCGCCAACTTTTAATGGCACTTGCCAAGGCACTCTAGTACATTTTTTTTAAAGGAGGGTCTTTCAAAGTCGACAAATTTTGAAAATTTTAAATTCATAGTTTAACAAAGTCTTTATTCTAGGAAACTTGGGGCAATTGTGTCATTATTTTTGACTGTGATTCTTAGAAATATTATTTAGGGTTATAGTTCCAAAGTTTAAATGAACAAAAATAATAAAAATTAACCACAATAACCGAAAAATGGTTACAGATTGACCAAATTTTTAGGTTTTTCTTAAATGCCCATAATTTTCAAACTGCATGGGATAGATTTTTTTTCTGATTTTTCTCATGATGTTTACAATCAATCCTGTCGCCCCGTTTCGGTTTGACGTTGAGTTCTGGGACACCCTGTATAACATTATTCATTTTCCTTGCCCTTATCCCAATTTATTTGGGGTCGGCGGTGCATGTCTTTTTCTTCCTTACTTCTCTAAAAGTCGTGATCTCTGTAGCCACCCCACTTTTAAGCCATATCATCATTCACACAGTCTATCCATCGTATCTTTGGTCTTCTCCTACTCTTACAGTCATCCACATTCATGCTCAAAGCTTTCCTCTCAACATTTTCCTTATTCTTTCGCATCACATGCCCATACCATGACAACCATATTATTGGAGTCAGGCAGTTATCACTTGGACATGTCTCAATTTTGCAGGCTCCTGCGTTTATCTCAAAAGTACTACATTCTTCCCTTAGCAAAGGATACAAGCGGGAAGTATTATTATCAACTGGGTTACAATATCATTATTAAAACCATTACTTTGTAAAATTATGTCGGTCATCAAGGTAGGAACTTAAACTTGAATCCATGATGTTTTAAAATGAGACAATATTTTTTAAAGAATGTAGGCAATGTGGTTTGCATTTCACTGGTAAATATTTCTGTTTGTATTCCAACTGACTTAAATTATTATCATGCCATAATAATTCGATGACATTTCATCGAATTATCGGAGATATATCGGAGCGAATGATCGGATATTAGGAGACGCTCTGCCACAAAAATGATGGCAGTGCGCCTCCTTTTCGGACATAGATAGGTAAAGTGTCTTAGAATTTTGGACACACATAGCTTAAACTCAAAGCAATACGTCTTGGCAATAGGAATAGTTCTGTTCGAAGTACTTACATCCCCGGACGAGATATGACGCAAGAAGCTAGAATAGAACTAAGCATAATTTATTCCTTAATTAAATCGCAAGCATAACGTAAGTTTTCTAATGAAAATGAAAGCGTTCACACCAACAACCGACTTGGCTGTCCGCTTTAATATTGATAGTTCATTTCACCGTTCACATTGGTGAGAAATATATATTCGATAACGTTTTAATATGCTTCCGTTCTTTTAATTAATTATCGGAAACAGACGAGTTTAATCAACTTTTAAGCACTGCTTAATTTTGTTCGGAAATCTTGAGAATAATGTTTTAGTATCTTTATTATTTTATTATATGCTCAAATCAGAAACTTGTTATGCTTACATAATCATAATGACCTTCATAAGTTAAGATCTTGGCATCGGTTTCTGGCTTTTCGGACGCTCAGGATGGTGGTGGTTTTGTGAGAATATGTTAATTTAAAAGCATATTCATGAAGTTCCTTGCCCGTTCTTCTCCATAGGAACCTACTACAGTTTGGAATGGGCAACTAGCTTCATCTTTCTGACTGATCAACTCCTTAACAATTCAAGAGTGCCTGTTAATCATGCTTTGGGATTCAGTTTGGTGCATGTGTGAGTAGTGAGTACTCTCATATCATAGTAGCAGGAGAAACTTTGATGCATCCGTCGTTAGGAGTCTGATATGGCTCTCCACTCTGTGCAGGGTATCCACGAGGTTCTTCCCACAGAAAAAGCAATACTTTCTCAGTCTATATTCTGTTCATTTTTGTTTGTAGATTGCTCGGTTTTATCGAGAGGTTGTAAGTTGGCACTTTACTGGTAAACATGTCCTTATAGCAAGTTTAGCTAAATTGAATTAACCTCTTTAGCCAAGTTAAACGATTAACTTGATAGGGTAAACATCAAACTTTTTAATTGTTCGCGACGATGCGTCACCAAAAGAATTTGAATTATGTAGTATATATTAATATTGTAATTATGTATATATATTAACTTAGCGATAAGATAGTGATTAATAAGACTAGTTAGCATCAAAATTGTGCTCAAATAGTGATTTTAAAAAGAAATCGTAAGTACAACCTTTATAATCTCAATTAGGTGGACTATATAGCCGTAATTTATATACCCAAGATCGAGACCTAGACCTGGACCTAACTTTCACATATTTAGTCCGTAAGAAAAGCCAATTTCATTGAGTTAATAAGTTGTAACACTAATAGTTTGTTAATTTTAACTAATAGTTTGTGTTAAATATTAGATTTTTTTAGCTCAATAGACCAGCCCGAGGTTTCTATGTGTAACTTGGAAATCTTTTCGAGTAATATAATATGTAAAACAGTTTTTAATTAAAAAAGGTAATATTTCCCCAACAACTGAAATATCTTTTCAGCGAGAATAGATATAGTAAATATAGTAGCCTCAGTAGATAGGTAATTTTATAATAAATCTGATGCTATACAACATGACTTATGTACCTGTATATTTTTTGCTGTAGGAAACAGTGTAAAAATAGGCAAAATAACAACAAACACAATTTTAAATCAGGAAGCAATTTGCGGTCCTCGTTACGGTAAAGGTGGTCGGTACTTAAGCGCGCATGTAAATTTTTGTATTTCGTAGTCATCTGTAAGGTACTTTATACCATCTAATACTTCAAATAGAACCCCTGAAAAGACTCGCAAGTGTTCCCTGAACACTTATGAAAACTTGGTGTTATTATTTCTACGTCAAGAAACTTCTTCCCGTGGAGACTTCAGGAAATAGCCGTCACCTGAGTGTTCTCGAAGACACCCGGAATCTATTAGTGCAGGACGTCAACGCCGCCTGGACTGGGAGAGACCTACCCTCACCCCGGGATAACCAAGGATAGGCATACACCCTCCTTGCACAATTCGCATCCAGCAATCACTCCCGTCCGGTAGGTACAGTAATGCCTATATTATCTAAGATTTATACTATATTTACCCATTTTTATTTTTGAAATAATATCTTTTATTAATTTATTAACTTCAAGACACTTGGAAAGGCACGTTGATTTAAAAATCTCTTGAATTCAATTGGACCTTTTTCAACAAACTACATTATTTAGTACCAAACTTAACGATGACTTGCTCTAACACATTTAGGTATTAAAACCAACATTGCAATAATAATAATACTGTGTCCAGTGTAGCCTATCGTTAATCACACACGATCATTACACGTTCCGGCTGTCCGGGCGTCCGGCACCGGACCGTGACCGGACGTACGATATGGTACTTTACTCCTCTGATTGATAATGTGAATTATATAAAAAAAAAAAAATTAAACCTCCTCACCTCTCATGCACGAGATCGTATCCTCTGACTGTATTGTCCAGTAAACTCAGAAACCGACCAATGTCAGTAATGACTCAAACCGATGTAATGTCCATTACTGACATCGGTGAAGGCAAACATCGTTAGGAAACCTAGACTTCATCTAAACTTTACATAGTAAAGAGAAAAGGTTTGATTTTTTGTGTTTGTTTGTTACGCTTTCACGCTTAAACGGCTAAACGGATTTGAATGAAATTTGGCACATAGGTAGACCATGACCTGGAAAAGGACAGAGGATACTTTTCATCCTGGATCGCTGACAAAGTTGCAGACAAAAGCTAGTAGTTAATAAGTCTGTAATCGCCAACCCGTCTTGAGCAAGCCACCATGCTTGCTCAATCAATGCTCCTGCCTTCTCTGTTTAAAAAGAGGCCGTGAGGCAATAATAGGCTGGTATAGAAGGATTTTCTTCCAATTGTGATGCTACCTCCTAAATGCGCCTCTTATAGAAGCGTCCTGAGCAGTCAGCCCCATTTCGCCCTTGCTTTGTGGCTAATACTTTATTTTGTTTTGTTTTTTTAAAAACGTTGATCCACACTAGGAATTTCTCCTTTACCCCGGCAAGACCGATTCTCATACAAATGTAGTTCGTTGAGAGCAGTGGTGGCCCATTGAGCTGTGGCAGCCCAGTGCTAACAGCCGTGACTTACGATTTGTAGGTCGTAGGTTCGAACCCAGGCAGGCGCATTACTTGGTGTAAATTATTACATCAGCACTGCTCTCAAAACGGTGAAAGAAATCATGGTGAGGAAACGGGTATGCCCTAGAACCAAAAATTCGAAGACATGCGACATCCACCAAACCGCACTGGGCCCGCGTGTTGGATAAATGATAAATGATTTTATTTCTGTAAGTAGGTTTGTACAAACACTTTTACACGTCAATCATGTTTTTTAAACTAGATGAGGTCGGCGTTTCCTATCTGACTACTCTGAGAAGAAAGGCCGAAACAAACTCAGAGGTCACAGTCTCTTTTAAAGTCCAGGCATAATCTTGGTCAGGTCATGCGAAGACCATGCAGATTGGTATCTGAAATGGTCTTTTGAGGAAAGAACCACACAGTTTGAGTGGACCTGTCCAGTCAGTGCACGCATTTGTCAGTAATCGTGCAGCTCGACTCAGGAAGTCAGGACTTAAGGAACTCAACGATTCGACGAACAATACCAAAGAAAGGACATTTGGGTAGGCCGCATAAATTACTCAAACTGCCAGATCATAATTAAAATTAAATTAGAAAAAAAAAGCAATTACCCTCATAGTCTTCACATTCAAAAAAATTAAAATAATATAATACTTTACAAGTAAATACTCATGTCATTGTATATATAAAATTTATCAATGTCAATGGTATATATAAATTCGGTAATAATGTTTGAAGATCATGTAGATCGGTGTCTGAAATGGTCTTTTGAGGAAAGAACCACACAGATTAAGTCGACCTGTCCAGTCAGTGCACGCATTTGTCAGTAACCGTGCAGCTCAACTAAGAACTTAAGAAGCTCAACGATTACGCGCCGTGGATTACGGCCCACTCCCTCTCAACGCGAGGAACAGCAGTGGGAACATTATAGGCTGATTATGCTATAATGTCGTTCGTTTAACCCGTTTATTCATACAGTAAGTAACTCTACTAATGCGACTAAGAAAATGGCACATAGGACTCCTCCTACTTGAAAGATCAAGGAGGCAGGGTGAACAGCATAACAACTGAAGGATAATTATTGTCTCTTTCTACCAAATACATACATAATTATATCGCGTTTTATAAAAAAAAAACTTGCTGACGACAGACGTTGACCTGTAAAAAAAAACAAAAATTCAACAATATTCCCAAAGAAATGCACCAATTTGTTTTTCCGTAAAGACCTTATTCGGACTATTACGGATATTTTAAAACAAAACAACGAACAGCATTTCATTTTTAATATTTATTATTATTTATTCATTTTTATTTACACATACATTTTCAACATTTAAGTCGGTGCCAACATAAACTCATTACAGTTTTACCGTGCACCAAAGTCATCGACTACATAATTTAGAGCATTAAAACCACTTAAGCAGGTATTTAGTAAAAAATAAAAAATAAATAAACATTATAACGGGTATTTAAGCAAAATATTGTCTAATACCAACGAGCGAAAATTGGTGACTACTCTGACCGTGCCTTCACCACTTCTGTTGTAAGGAAAACACAAAAAGTGGTGAAGAAATGTTTTCGAATTAATACAGGTTGTTCCTAAAAGTAAATGTTTCTCGTAATATAAAATACTATGTAAGTATGTACTTAAGAAAGAACAAGCATTGATGACCTTTGCTTTCGATTTCAGCCCATTAAATTGAGGTTAACACCTGTTTCAATGAAATTAGTTTACACGACGGAAAAATAATTAAAAGCTTTTTTCAGGATAGCAACAAGAAAATTTGTATTTTTTTTTACATTAATCACTTCTCTGTCAAAGGAAAACTGTAGGTACCGATGACAACAAATGATCTACCTTTTGTAAAGTACGTACAATTAAAGGTTCGGAACTAAATTATTAAAAGAATTGCTTTCCGACGCCATTACAAGGATTATCTTTGTCAAACTTTGATTAATTATACATGAGCCGGTTTACCTATTGTTGAGCCGTTCTATGGAGCGAACTGGCACCTTGATTTGATGTTGTTTTCTATACATTTGTTGGGGAATTTAATGGATTACCCATACATTTTATGTACCGTTCATTATATTTTCGTAATTTTATGGAATAGAGTTCGTCCAGTTTAAAATTGCACGCCCCTCCACTGATTGTTGCGTACACATTCCAAATGTTTCTATATATTTTTTTGTGGAGAGGCGTGCAGTTTTATGTTAGATGATCTCTACCAAGCTATGAATAGAAAAGATTTGAAAAAACAAGTAGGAAATGGAAAATGTATTGGACGAAGGCTTTCTAAATATCAGGTTGAGTAGAAAATAATGTTGACATTTTCTATTTCATTAAGTTCCTGGTACTTGTAGACAGGCCTACACTGTCCTCCCATACCTATAAAACACTTTAATTTGAAAACATTGTAAAAACCAATTACTTTTAAAAGAGTAACCGTGGAATTTCATGCCGGCTCTGCTCCATAGGAAACGACGAGTTAGAACCGTGCACTTAGCTTCTGACGTTTCATAAGTGCCCATGTAAGTTTATGTGAAAGAAAATATTTTGATCTGAATAAAATTGTACTGATAACGATAAAAAAATAACATTTATTTTTATGATTTTTTACCCAATACCTTTTTCCATGCAATATAGTTGCTATGTAGGTACAAAAATATAAGCAGTCAGAATGTAAATTTCAAACAAAATAATAGCATGTAACGTGTACATAAATTTATATAGGAAAAAAAAACTTTATTAGCTAGCCTCATGCTGCAAGTGAGTGTAACCGACTATCTGACTTAAATAGACGTCATGTGACCATTTTCTGTGAATATAAGAAAGAAAAAGAAAGAAAATACATTTATTTGCGGTAAACATGACGCAAAGAAAAAACACACAAATACAAAAAATATCGAGTTGGGGAAAAATATGCGTCACATTCACGCAAAACGGCAATCGCTCAGCATAATGCTACGACCCTATGCGAGACAGAGCCCCAGCGCTGGTTTTCAGCGATAGCCGGCGCTAACGTGATGACGTCAACCAGTGCAGCATACGAAAATTAAAAATAAACATTAAAATAAGAAATAAAATAAATACACTATAACCTAGAATATAGAACACATAGATATTGCCTTCGAATTAACGCGGGTGTGTGTACCCGTTTCTAAGCAACCGTGCTACGGGTAAGGCGTACTTACACATGTACGGGTCGGCATGATTCGGCCCAGCCGAGCGCCTTAGCGCGAATTCTGCCAAGCCGGCTCAAACATGATTCTGCGAGTAGGTACCTATTAATGCCAAACAGAGTTTGTCGATCAGAACGAGCTAAATGTAAGCCGAATGTGTGTAATAATTGCTTCGGGTCCGCTTTGTTGTTAAAAAAATACCGAATCAAATGTGCCGATTCTAAACAAGTGCTTTGATCTGTCGAAATCAATGCATTTTGGCGTGATTTTGGCAGATCGCAGCGTAAGTTTGCGCTGTTTCGTCGTCTCTGTATCTAACCTGAGACCTGAAAACGTGCTTTGGTTTAGTTAAGTTTCCGTCTTTATCTTGCACGTGGAGTTTGACAGTTGTGCGAGTGACAGGAATAATTCTTAGCCTAAGTATGTGCTAATACTTGCTTTTCCAATTCACTTTAGACATTGGCAGAATAGTCGACATCAGCTTTGCTTGCCATAATAAAAAATAGAATAGAAGTATATGCTAAGTAGCGTTTATAGATCTCTGCCTAAGTGCACCTCCATGGTGTAAGTGAAAATATCTTCCAAATGTTTATGTCCTCAGTCGTTAAGGTTGTGAGTTGTCTGTCAATCATTAGAACTGTTTCATATACCCGCTTTAAACTTATTTAGTTATAAATGTCCTCGGTAGTTACAGTATTTTTATCTCACGAAGCGACACGCGCTTTACTTGTGGTTACCAAGTGTACAAGCACGCTGTGAATGTTTGTGTAAGCGCAGGAGCTCTCGGTAACGTCCGAGACAATGGCGAAGTCGGAAGTGTGTGTATGTGTGTTATGTGGTGACGCTACTCGTTTTCCCGCACACATTTACAGCGTGTTTGTACACTTGGTTACTACATGTAAAGCACGCGTCGCTTCGTGAGATAAAAGTACTGTACATAAGGTCTGTCAAGTTGAACTGGTTATTGAACCAAGTTTTCATCATTTTGCTGTGTAAAGTACGGCGACCTGTGATTCTGAGAAGTTTTTTTTAGAGTATGTGGCAGTTTTTAACCGACTTTATGATACTTTTAAATTAAATACGTTGGCTAGAAAATTGATAACTATATGGCAATTATAACGGTTTCAGCTGATCCATTTGAATTTTAGTTATTTAAAATAGCAAAAGCTTGATAAAGGGACCGTATTTTGCCTACCAAATTAATTCAAACTGCATTTGAAACAAAGAACTAAAAATAATTGTAACAAATTGTTAATAGTTTTAGTTAAATTAGTATTTTTTGTTTTGTTAGTATTTTTATTTAATTAATTAATTAGATATAACTTGTTACTTATGTACAGTTTATTTTAATTCTTAATTAGTAAATAGTTTTTTTTTAAAGGTAACAAACAGCAAAAGTCTAAAATAACTTCAAGTAGTTTCTATCATTTCAGGTTCTACATAACAGTATATTTAGAATTACAATTTACTTCATTTTCTTTGCAATTGTATCACGAACAAGCGTTCTTACTGACCGACTTGTAACTACAAACCGTATTAACTGGATACGTAAGAAATCTGAAACAGTTTCACGATTAACTATAAAAACTCTAACAAAAGCGTTCGAGTGAAATATTTCTTTATTAGTAGCGAAGTTGAATAACAAAAAAACCAGCTAGTGCGAGTCAGGCTCGCATACGAAAAGTTCCGTACCACCGCACAGTATTTAACACGACATATAAAAAAATCGTCAGTAAAAAAAACACGTTTCTTGTATGGGGATAGACGCCCATAAATTTTTTATTAAAAAAAAAATTTTTTTTTTATTGATATAGCAACCATAGTAGTAGAAAATAAACAGAAAAAATTCTATAATAATTAGACACTGTGAAAATTTCAAGTTTCGAATGATGGGTTGTGTACAATAGATACAGCCCTTTAACAGACGGACAGACGGACAGCGGAGCCTTAGTAATAGGGTCCCATTGGCACCCTTTGGGTACGGAACCATAAAAACTTTAACAAAGCTTTAATAATAGCGAAGTTGAATTAAAAATAGAGGAAAAGTTTTCTGTTTCTTCATGGTAGATTTTGCTTTACAATTTATTGAACAGTAGGAGCTATTTTAGGCCTAATCTTGTTCTAAATCTTAGAGCTATTTTCAGCTATGTTACATGAAGCAATTTGGGAGAGATCTCTGTTTATAGTAGGTTAATTCGGTTGATTGATTGTGTGAAGCAAATCGTTATTTCAAAGGCTCCTGAGTTTCTTCTCCTTTTAATTTGGCATTAAAAGCTATTCCTCATTTTTAACATAGCATTAATTTATCATCATTTATTGCTCTCTCCATTTATATTATGACATTATCCCAATACTTAAGTATTTAAACAATAGCTGTCATCCCCCAAGCCCGCAATAACTGAACATGTTTATATTCCTACCAGAATTTCTTCAATAGTTTTTATTATCGTCGTCGCTTAGAAATAATCAGACAGACTCGAGTGCCATTGTCACTAGTCTAGTCGAGTCTCAATCAAAAGCTTAATAATATATCAAATGCTTTTAATTCAATTTCCAGCTAATTCGATATTACACGTAATGCTCACTAACCATACAATAGCTGGCATTATTGATAACAGCCGCCAGCAGACGGTGAAGCGAATGAAAATGAGATGCGCGTGAGATTTCCTATCAGAGTGGGTGTGGGCGGTTTGAGAGCTGCTGCGAAATACGCCTAGATTATAATTGTATTCAACCATAGTTGAATAAACACGATCACACAATCGACTATTAAAATAAATAAATAAACGGATTTAACTGCGAGGTAACGCATAACTGACAAACTGTGGAAACCAGATTGTCGAGGACTGTAAATGTGAAAAACTAAGCACAGGATTTCAGTAGCTGTTAGAAGCAGTCGCTCTTTGTACAAGATTTTAATATCCAGCAGGTTTTGGTTGAGTTGCAGCTTCTAGCTGCTAGATATTGCATTTATACCCTCATCCATCAAGTCATCATCCAAAATGCGAAAAGCATGAGACCGGAGTGGATAGTATGCTGAAGACCAGCAGCCTAGTAGAAAAAAGGACTTGATGACGATTCGGACACAATATATTCGGACACAGTGTCCGAATCAGAGTTTTGTTCACTGATGATTCGGATAACAATAAAAAAAGCTGTTTTGTACAGTCAGATAAAAAACATCCAACGATACCTTATGGCTTGATGTTCGTAGCCGATGCGTCGGAGCAAAACGAGCGAGAGAGACCTATACGAATAAAAGAGATAGAGAGAGTGAGTTTTCTATGAACCTATTAGCGCTTTTTCGCTCGGTACTGCACTTGAGCAAATCCTTATTACCCGACTGCCAAGCCGCGTAGATACGCGGCTTGGCAGATAGATGACATAGATATGTATGTGGGTTTGTGATATTATTTATTAAAAACGGCTACTTTCGTTAAAATCCGGTTAAAAATAGTTTTTTGGAGATTTCTACTGTTAAGGTATCGTTGGAAGATTTTTATCTGTCTGTACAAAACAGCTTTTTTTATTGGTGTCCGAATCGTCAGTGAAAAAAAATCTGATTCGGACACTGTGTCCACATATATTGTGTCCGAGTCGTCAGCTACTCGGACCGAGGAAACTGAAGACTTATGCAATTGCGGTTGTGGTGGAATACACGGATAGCTTTTATAGTTTGGGAGTATTTTTATTTATTTTATTGCCTAATGGGCAGGCGCTCTTGACCTCGATGTCGTCTGATGGAAAGCGATGGATGAGATCTACCATGGAATGAGCAAGCTCAGAAGATGCCTGTTCTAGGTGAGCTGTTATATTAAGCAATTTAATTCGCCATAACTGCGCCCCCATCCTTAGGCGCCGGCGATCCTCGCCGCCAACATTGTCATTCAGCGCACAGCGGCCACATGACACAAGCCACGCTATTGTGTGACTAGGCCATTGTTGGCCAACATGCGCCATGCTTTATGACCGTTAGTCCATCGGGAGTTATTGCATGTTCCTGTGTTCGTGTTTCTGGAATTAAGAATAGAGCATAAAAGCAATTGGTATCCTCCATATGGATAATCTCGTCTATAATTTTCTCGTGTTTCTGATTTGACAACTTCTAACATAACATCACGCCTGTTTTCCCCGATGAGTTAGGCAGAGGTGTACCTATAGTACACTCCATTACGCCAGGTATGTTTAAGTCCCATGCCATAGGGGGTGAGCCTATGGCTATCAGCCGGGCACAAATCCAGACTCCAGGCTGTTGCTGAAAAAATCCAGATGGAAAAACTCTATAACAACCAGGACCCAACTCCGGACCTCATGCTCAGGAACAGCACTTGCGACTACTAGACCACGACGAGCCTGATTTGACAGATTACTATCTATAACATCGATATCATTAAAAGTAATTGCTCTAAAAGCTAAAACGGGCCCAAGAAAACTTTGTAACGAAAGAGTTTTTTTTTTGGCTCTTGAAATACAGGAGCCAGGCCTAGCTCTGGAGCCAGGGTCTCACATTTTTCTATAACCTGTTTTTATGGCAATATAGGATGTATTATTATTTACTAGCTTATTTAGCCTACCTTACCTACTACACATGGCACCACGTCCAACAATATAACAAGAAACTATCCAAATATCCAGCTACATTAATCAGTAGCCATTACTGAGCCATAAGCCGCTGGTCAGGGCAGTAATGTTACGAAATTTCCATAATTCGGTATAAGTTGTGCCTCCCCCGCCCCCCTGCGCTGCCTACCCCCTGCCACTTCCGGGCGAAGCGGCGCGTGACGCCGTGGTCACGCACCACAGTGGTACAAGGTGGAAGAGACTGCGGAATCGCTGGGAGAGGGATGGATGGATATAAAACGATGTAGATTATAATGCTCGGTTCCTATAAACAAAAACCAATCGTTTTGCTTACCAATGGTAGCATTTTTTATTGCCAGACTGCCCCTTATAAATCGATTTGTAAGCGAATTTTACCTGTGATAACTACTTCTATATGGGAGGGTCTACTATGCAAAGATATGAGGTATTTGCTTCATTATTAGTAAAGAGTCTTAATTTTCTTATCAGAGTCTTAATTTTAACAAATAACGGTCCTTAAATTATAGGAATCGGTCATTAGTGGAAATCTCTTTTTGTAAAGGCTCTAAAAGGTTTTATTTAGAAGTGGTACACCACCGATGATATTTCTACCTCCAGCAGACATGAGGCACACATGGCTCTTTCCGACAGGTCTCGTTCAGAGAAGGTCTGATACTATACTTGTATAATTTTGTTACCGTGTAACATGGCTGCGTTTAGGCTTATAAGATATAGGATTTCGTGGATATTGCTTGTAATAACAGATATATGGCTCATTCTATTTGGATAATAGGTATTATGCTGAGATAGGAGCCTTTTTGGCCTTGCACAAGTCTTTTATTTTTAACTTTTTTATTGTTGTTTTTATTGTTAATTTTGTTAGTTTTAAATGCTCCTTTTTATTTTATTTTTACTCTTTGTATTTCCTGTGCGTGTCCCACATAAACAAAAAACCTTTTTATCTTTTCTTTCTGTAAGGGTTTGTCTAAGGAAGTACCCTATAGTTATTTCTGTTGCCAAGCAGCATCGGTGCGTTCCAGTTTAATGGTTCTGAGGTGAGACCATTTAACGTTGTCTCTAAGGTTAGTACCGCATCAGTGAGCCATGAACACACATTGATGTTGCATGTGTCCAAAGGCGGAAGGGGCCCGGTCACCTGTTCGCCAACCGTTAAAGAAAAGAAATTAATTATAAAAATAATTATGAATCTAATCCTAAGGAAATAAATTACTCTTGTCACATCCAGTCAACAACATGTATAGTCTGTCAAGGATCTTTTGGCGTTGGAATGACATTGACATGGAATTAGTATGTACTTTAAAGGAAACGTATTGACAAAACAAGATGGCGGTGTAAGTGCCGATGATGGCCACCCACGCGCCAAAAGATTTTTGTTTGCTGTAATTTTCATTTTGTTCTCTCTCTTTCAGATTCACCCATTAATAAAAGTCACAAGCAACAGAGTTTTGCAATTATTCATATTGCTCTATTTAAGTTGATTTCCCTCTTAATTTTACCAGCAGTCTCTTATAACTTACGCACAGTAATAATACGTAACTGGTCCTTTGTTATACGCCCTTATCCACATCTTTTATTTCTTTACTTCAAGCTATAGTCTTGAGAAATGCGCAGGATTCCCACTTGTAACCATGGAATGATATAATTAACTTTAAGAAACTGGCAAAAACCATTGATCCGTCATGTTTTTTTTTTTATTGTTGGTTATTAATTTTCAGTGATCGAAAATATACTTTCCCTTTCCAGGATAAAATTCGATTAATAATATTTGCCTACACAACTCGACAGAGGGAAGCCCAAAAAGGACAAACGTTGAACTTATGAAATGTCCTGGTAAAAGGTCACATGCATGGATCCGAATCCACCCTTATAAAACAAAAATAAAAGTATAAGCATAGAGGTAAATGTATCCAAGTACTTATTTTGAGGGTAAATATTTTAAGGTGAAAAAGTTGTATAGGTATCGCACGTGGCTTTCAGTAGTATTTTAAAGACTTTTTCTCAGAAATACTCTTCGCAAAAATGATAAGGTAGGTAACTGCCCTTAGCAAATGAGGTTTCGAAATCTTAAGTAGAAACGGAAGAATACTTCAGGGTACGTTCAGGGATTCCTGACGATCCAAAATCATTGTAGGGACTTGCTATGATTTTGGATCGTCAGAAAACTAAATAATTTTCCCCAGTTTCAAACCACCAGCTATTCCGCCAGAATTGCGTAAATGAATAGTAGATTATGCACCAAGGGGATAAAGCAGTATCTTTAAATGTCGCAAGCGCCGCATTGAATCCCAAGCGCAACGAAGTATTCTAGTGTCAACTCCCGAGCGGAGCGAGTGAGTTTTGAGCTAACTCCCGAACAAAGCGAGGAATCCTGAGTGCAGCGAGGGATTCAAGCTTGCCCAAGACGAAGGCACGTTTATCCCCGAGGAGGATACTCTACTTTTCACACCATTTACGAGACAATAAAAATAGCAAAATTGCTATTTTTACTAAATTTATTAACTAAATGACATTAGTGCTGTCAAACTATAATATTGTTAAGTTGTGTCACTTTAATCAATTTCAGAATGGGAAACGACGTTTGACAGGAATAAACAATATTTTGTTGATAAGTCTAATCACCATCACATCACGTTAACTATATTATAGTTTAAAGTAAAGTACCGTAAAAAATTATTTGCATAGGTTGCAGGTACAGTAGAATAAGATGTCAGTTAAAATATGGGTAACATAGTTTGACAGCACTAATGTCATTTAGTTGTTCAATTTAGTTAAAATATCAATTTTGCTATTCTGAATTTTACGATTTTCATTAAAAAAAAATATTGTCACGCTAAATCAGACTATTTTTAATCGCGATTAAAAAGGTGTGGTGGAATAAAATTAGTTATCATGAACAAAAATTTACAAAGCACATTTCTCTACTAGTTCTTGAAAGTTTGGATGCTTGACGGCACGGTTGGCGCAGTGGTTAAGCGATTGACTGCTGCGCTGCGTGTCGCGGGTTCGATTCCCGCACGGAACAAATATTTGTATGACCTACAAGTAGTTGTTCCGGGTCTGGCTGTTTGTGTATGTGTGTTTGAATGTTTGTAAACGCACCCACAATACAGGAGAAATTCCTAGTGTGGGGCAACGTTTTTTTAAAAAGAAAGAAAGAAAAGAGCTTGTTTAAAGAATTTTGTGACAAGAGAATCGGCACCACTGTCGAGCAGGTGGTGTGAAAACTCAGATAATATCCCAAAAAGGGAGCTTTGTTATTTTCTTCCAAGACTATTACGAAAACCAAAATACAGTGGAACCCTTAGTTATGATTAATGGTGTTCTTTTACGCATAAAACGTGGCGGTAAGTGGACGAAAATTCCTAATTAGTTCCACCCCAAGGTGGTGGAGGTAAAAAATAAAATTCTTTTAGCTTGAAGTTACAATCTGGGTTATATGAACCGTATCCTGTGCTGGACGGGGCGGCGTGCGTGTATTCGGCCGCTCGATATTACTTGTTCGGGGGATTAGAGCGCGATTTTTTGGATAGATATTATACCGGTTATGCCTGCATTTCCCGAAAGTATAGGCAGAGATGTGTCATTAGCATTGACCATGTTTTAAGTACAGGCAGTCTCAAAAAGATATACATCTTCAAGAATTCATTTAATTGTCTACAAATCTTTGTTTTATAATATTATTTCAATGTGTATCCACAAAACATATTACACATTGGGTACCTACTTAACCTTTGCTACACACACAACGTTACTAACACATTGATACTGTATTATTGAACACAAATTATCGACATTCAAATGAATAATTCACAATGTAAAAAAAAAATTGAGTCTGACTGTACTATGAAGGTCACATCCTTTTGTAATTCAGGCATAAATTCAGACCCGGTCTGCTACTGAATCTAATAGAGAAACTCGAGAACTCTGCCTTTAGTACTTGGTGGTACACCAGGACACCACGCTGCGATCTACGCGACAAGGTATATGTTGTACCGCTAACATCAACGAAATCAATCATAATTCCTGCAGACTTACGGGAACTGTAACCTTGTTAAACACCTGAGATACTCTCTTATACGGTTTACGATACAGCAAGACAAGTACTTACAAACATAAAATAATAACCATCCATTTGAAATTACCATCCATTAGTACCAGTAGACGGCAGTTAGTCATAATTCCAACTGTCATATTATTTTAAATCACCTTATTATGAGATGCGGTTACTACTTTATTACGTAACAGCTAGGCTAGATGGCTAATTTTCTTTCTGTAAATGTCACCGCAAATTCTATTCCTGTTTATTGTGAGTAGTTTGTTATTTGGTGCTTCTGGCGAATTATTGTTGTACGTGGTCAGAGTGATGGTTTTCACCACAGAGACAAAGAGGAATAATTTTCCATAATTTCTTAACAGAATTTTATTCTTCGTAATAAAATTGGATTGTAGACTCTTCACCTTTGGAGAAAATTACTGAAAACCTAATTTAACTAAACCAGGTTATCTGGTGAAGTTTTGTTTTAAGTTGCCCCACTGAGTTGTAAATCACTAATACCATCTGCGTTACCGTTCACCCACTTGATATTTAGTAGCTCGCCAGACCGATAGATGTCACTGTGCGCTGACGTCACGTTTCTGAATCGCGTTGTTAAGATTCTCCGCGGCTGAATGACCCTCCTCGATTTTCCATTCGTTGGTATCGCTTCTCGGCCTTTTGGCTAAGATCAAAGTGTAGTATCTGTTCTTTTCAGCTTAATATCTGAAAGTTCCCTCACTGAGGGACCAGTATATTAAACTGATTTTTATAAGCTGACGGGATGTTCGGGGCTCGCTCCACTCCCGTCGCGGGTCGGCCCGGCATTGCAGTGCCGCTGGGATCGGCCCACATAACAATTGATATACATGCTCCCGAAGAATAGAATTCACGCAATTTTATTCATCGGGCAAAAATAACCTTTGGTACCTACAGCGCAATCAGCCGTATTTACAAGGCAGATGTGAGTGGAAACACCGGAAGGACATTATTTAGTGACTTTATTGGTATGTTCTTCAGAAAGGTATTTAAGTATATTTTCAGGACATCAAAATAGGAATTATTCGGGGTACGATTAAATAAATTCCTTTAAACTTAGTAAATCATTACGAAATATGTAACATTTCGTCTGTTATGTTTTAGACCCGTGTAATAGGGGAGTAGCCTATTGCCGTCAACCGGGCACAAATCCAGCCTCCTGGCTGCTATTGAGAAATTCCAGATAAAAAAAAACAATAAAACTTTGCCCGACCTGGGAATCGAACCCAGCACCTCATGCTCAGCTGTTGAGCTCGCGACCATTAGACAAACGAGGAAGATCTACAAATAAATTGCTGATTATTACGTACGGTCATCAAATGTGATAAGTAACCACGGTCGTCGGATATAGTTGAAGTTTAGTAAGAAACCGATGGATGTTTTCGAATGAAATTTAATTTGATAAATCACCTGTTTGTTTTCTATTACTTTTATTTTATTTTATTCTAAAACATTCATCGGTTTCTTCTAAACTTCAACTATATCGGCAATCCTTTGGTGACTGTACTTACAATTCGTGCTTGGTTTTTTGTGATGGTAGTTGTCCGCCCGTGTGCCCCGATTGATTGATGATTTTCTTCCCAACTTTTGCTTAAAAAAATGAGGAGATGGCCCAGTGGTTAAAAACTCGCATGCACGAGACTGTTGGTGAAAATCCGGGCAAGTACCAATGTGACTTTTCAATTCATATGTAAGTACTACAGTAATGACATCGGTGAAGGAAAACATCGTGAGGAAACCTAGACTTGAAATAAGTCTGAAATCGCCAATCCGCCTTGAGCAAGCGTGGTGATCAATGCTCGTGCCTTATCTGTATGAGAAGAGGCTTTTGCCCTGCAGTGGGACAATAATAGGCTGGTATTATTTGCTTCTTGCTTTAATTTCTCATCTGACCAAAATTACACACACAACTTCACTAAAGAACTTCTTCCATGAAGGTTGACTAAATCAGTGCACCATATTTAGTCGTACACCCAACACGTCGTTAGTTGCAAGTGTAATCTAAGCGATTGTAAGCAAAGATTATAGGATTGGCCCTTTGCGTGTAGCGCTGACCCGTACGATCAACCGCAAGTAAGAAGCAACACTTGAGCTATGAAAACCGCCCTTATTGCCACGAAATTAAGCCCCTTTAGAAGTCAAACTATTATAATCGTCGTGCGGTTGACCCTACACAGCTAAGTATTAGTGCTGTTGCTATTTCGGCTACATAATGAATTTCCTTTTTTATTGTAATTTTGTGATTCTGAAATTTTGGTTTTATCGTTAATTTCTATGTTGAGTTTTGATGTGGTTATGCTTGCGTGGGTGAAATGACGGATGAGTTTTCTATTATGAGTAAGGTATAACGTTTTATTAGATTAAGAAAGTCATTAACCAGATCAATCTCTCGCTTTAGGATAGCTTTGCTGTAAATGATAAATGATAAATGATTTTATTTCTGTAAGTAGGTTTGTACAAACACTTTTACACGTCAATCATATTTTAAAACTAGATGAGGTCGGCGTTTCCTATCTGACTACTCTGAGAAGAAAGGCCGAAACAAACTCAGAGGTCACAGTCTCTTTTAAAGTCCAGACATAATCTTGGTCAGATCATGTGAAGACCATGTAGATTTGAGTCTGAAATGGTATTTTGAGGAAAAAATACCACACAGAATGAGTGGACCTGTCCAGTCAGTGCACGCATTTGTCAGTAATCGTGCAGCTCAACTCAAAACTTAAGGAGCTCAACGATTAAGCTGATTGTAAGCTGCAAGGCTAGCATTCGAGCGTTTATTGTTTGCATAATTTATTTTGTACATTGACTTCGTCTATTTCCAGAATTTTCCTGTTTGATTTTGTCCTGTCCTGCTTAGCTTAGCTATAGTTAATAATTATGAATCTGGTTCACATCGCTCAATAGGTTTTCCTATCACCACACCTGTATACTTCGAAGGGTTAGGCAGAGGTGTATCTGCATAGTCCTTATAACCACATTTTAAAAGTAAGTAATATAGGAAGTAGTTAAAAAAAAATATTATAAAAATTTAAATAATTTTTAATTATTATTTTCACTGTTATTTAACCCATAATGAATGTGTGAACAGCGTCGTGGGCTCGTTTTGGGCAACATTGTCTATGATTTTTGTGTATTTCATGTTTTATATTGTAGCTGTTTGTTGTTCCTTTTCAATAAAATAAAAATAAAATAGTAAAGTCCCATGTTATAGGGGACGAGCTTATCGCCAAAAAACTACCACTTTAGACTCCGGGCTTCCATCTGAGAAATCCCGTCAAATCAAATCAAAATACTTTATTTCACATAAACCTACATGGGCACTTATGAAACGTCAGAAGCTAGGTGCACGCGGTTCCAATTGGTTGTTTCGTCATATGGAAAACTCAATACACATTATAAGCATACCGAGGATCGAACCAAGGAATCCCCAGCTCAAAATTTGAGACAGTGCCCACTTGACCAACGAGACAGTCAACGAATTCAGTTGTGGCTATCTTTCTATCACCGTCGTTGTGAAGTTGCATGCCAAAGCAATCTACTGCAATCTCATACACTGTTGTATGCGCAGCTAATATTTGTGCAGTACATTATGTCGCTTTATCTCTGATTGATCTCGAAGTGAGGTTATGTAAATTTAGATTGTGTTCTCAGTTTGAATTGCTTCGTAATGTTTGTTGGTAACAGGTATGCATGTGGAATTAGGGAATTTATCGTGACTTATCCACTTCACCTATTCACCTATATTTTCTCTTGTGGAAAGGCTGGGATTGGACGCCTTATAAGGGCATAATAGTAACCTTATTGATGAAGTTCTTCAAAAAGGTCAGGTGCGTAGTACTTGCAGCCAGCGTGCGTATATGACCAGGTGTATGAATGTAAACGAAGCAAAAGGAGTAGGTAAGGATCATTGCAGGTGGCGTTCTGTAGTTTCTCCTTTCACCATGGGAAAAGGGTGAGTTTGTGTGTATGTGTATTTTCTCTTGTTTCGTTATAAGGCAGTTGTAATTATCCTAGGTCCACCAATTATTTTTTGATCCTCTTTGCAAAATCCTCATGGATGTTCTCCGCTCTGGGGGGCGGAGGGGTCTGTCAGACTCTTACTGACTCAAAACCACCCCGGTATTCCGTCTCACACCTGCGCCGGGGGTCGCGGGAACGTACGAATCTTCCGCAACCCCCGGCTGGTGCCGGCCCGCCTCTGCGGGCCCCGTCCGGTCGAGGGGGGGAGTGAGGTGTTTGACTCCCCCCGCGACGTCTAAGAGGGGCGCGCGTGGAACACTACGCGCCGCCACCTCGGGTCCTGATGTATGGGGGGCGACGGACGTCCCCGAGTCCGTCGCCCCTGGACCCATTTAGGAAGAGGGCGTTGTCCACCCTCCGCCGACGCCCGGTGCGCCTGCTGCGGGCCGGGTGAGAGGATGAGATCTCTCGCTCCCTTTCCGCAGCCTCCTTCTGCGAAATTACTGTTTCGCAGAAGGATACCACCGCGTCCCAGGACTCCTCGCCGCCGACCATCGCATTCACAACGGCAGACAGCGACAGGTCACTGCCTACTCCTGAGATGAGGGCACGGCGCGGCTCCTCCCAAGCGGCACACTCTGCCAGCGTAAGCCACGCCATGTCCTCCCGGCAGTCGACGCAGTGGTGACACCGGGAGTCCGGCTCCCTGTTTATGCGACACAGGTACTTCTCGAAGCAACCATGCCCCGAGAGCACCTGCGTCACCCGAAACGACAGGGAGTCGTGCCTCCTCCCGAGCCAGAGGTCGAGCACCGGCCGGACCGCCTCGATGGTGACGGGGCGTGGTAGGGCGTGAGAGCCTGTCCCGCCATTCCGCCACCAGGACCTCGCGGAGCTGCGACCGACGCTGCTACATTTGTCGCTGCTTGCGCCATCGATATAGTGACGCGAGCACTATCTACCCTAACCTAACCATTCTTGTGGTTGATTTTGGACGCAACTTAGTGACAATTCTGTCAATGTATTTCAATAGGAAAGTTATTTTAAAATCAAACAATGAAATATTAATTTATATTTTTTATTTTCATTTGTATGAATTGTATTGGCATTTTTACAAAATATAATGACCCCTTTATTTTAATGGAAGAATTAAAACAAGGCTTATATTAATTTGGCAAATCCAAATTCACCTCAGTAACAATTACACTATGTATAAAAACTCCAAGTAAATAATTAAAAAAAAATATACATTTTTTACAAAAATGTAACATTACGTAAAGATTACAGCTAAGAGACTATTGTATTCTTGTTATAAAAATACTTAACATCAAGTAATATTGCTAAATAATTAATTAGAAATAATAATAGTCATAAAGTCAAAATTCAGATATGCAAATTCTTTTATAAAACGTATTTTTTATTCAGATTATTTACATAGATTTCTTAAACTAGAATAATAATATTAAATATGATATGTACAAAATGTACAAGTTATGCTTAAATCAAGATTGAGCACAAAAATATATCACATTATTTAAAAAAACCAGACAATTTTTGTAATTTTGAATGTTTAACCAAAAACTGTAATTTGTTAAAAAGTTGATATATTTTTGTTCACAAAATACTAAAAATAAATGTCTTTACTTATAAACGCTGATTTATTGTCCTTTGCTGATGAATTTGAATGGCAAATAAATAGAAAGGCTTGTTTTAGGGTGATTCCCCAAAGTGTCAACGTTTATAATTAAAGATGGCGTAGTTTAAACATAAGAATGATAATGAGTGAGACAAAAAACGTTCAGTACAAACTCAGATCTGTTAACACACATGGAATTATAAGCTATTGATATAACGTTGTATATTGCACGTTTAAAACGACAATATGCCCGGGTACGTTCGTGAGAGACCTAGAAAATTTAAACTTATCATAGATTTATTAGGCACGTACTTTAATACAACTTCTTATTTAAATAATATGATGAATATTTATTTGTGAACACAATCATTATTGAATTTTATTTGATAATAGTGCTTGTAATTTCAAATAATTTCTAGGTCATTAGAGTTTGAAACATCGTGTAGGGCAAGTACTCCACGTATCTAAAGCCTTATGTACAAAGCTTTCTTTTTGGCCTTTCAAGTCCTATTTATTCGGTGGAGAGAACCCTAATGAGATATAACTTTTGCAAAAATTAAAAATATAATTGCAAAGTTAGTCAAATTGCAAGTATTATTATTTATTATTATTATTATTTTGAATGAATCAATTTAGACAATTTTAAAATTTTGCAAAAATTATTTGTTTTTATTTTATCTACAGATGAACTTAGTCGGTGGGTCCGCAATTTTACGTATTTTTTATTTACAAAGTGACCGTAACCCCACATTATGTTCTAATTACAATAAAAAAATATGTTTGGCATATATTTTGTGACTCATCATACAACTACTTTGTACCTATTTACCCCCGTCTGGCATGCCATATATGGCACAATCGCAGGCTTTAATATCAGGCACCAATAATAAAAAGGCACAATTTTACCCCTGAACTACATTTAACATATTTTTTGACTTGGCTACATTTATGTAATATCAATAATAAAATGTGTTGCAAAATTTTTGTATTTCTAGTTTATCAATATACAACTTTAAATACATAAGTATACCTATATGGACGGGATTATATCAAATCATACTTGTTTTCAGGAGTTTCTATCATTCAAAATTTTGTTCTTTACTTTGTACATACAATACGATACATAATAAGTGGTATTAAAATGAATAAGATTCAATATGTAATCTTAATTTTATGGCACTCTATTTGCACATATACGTACATGTATTAGAGTCCGGATATATATAATATAACCAATAACACATATATAAGTTCTCGCTCAGTCTTCTGTCCAGAAAATCTCAATAGGCAATAATGATCACAGTTATATTTAAATATTGTTTATTTGCAATTTTTTAATGGTGCCATATTTTGCCATAGGCCATACTAGAGCTGTTTTGCATCGGTTGGTTTAAAATAAACGTTTCTTTTAATTGATTTTTATTGTGAAACTGTAAGGTCAGTAATAATTGAGAGTAATTGCGCAGGAGTTGCGGCGAAAGTTGATTTCGTTCAATGACAACAAAAAGCCTTTTTTTTATCAATACATCCGTTGTTGTGTGGCTGTTTGTCACAAAAATCCTGACAACGTCAGAATTTATGACAAAACAACCCAATTTTCAATGATAAAAATAATTGATACCAAGTTCTGTCGCAACTCCCGCGCACCCACTCGCAACCTACCCCAACCAACCGCTGAAAACGCCGCACCTTTCAAACCTGTACACCCAGCACTCTATCAACCACAAAGTCATACCTCACCTCATCAGTCTTAGTGTCATCCTTCGCCTCTGTCGGCCCCACAATATTCAAACAGGGATTCTTGCACTCAACCACTTCAGCCACCTCTTGCGTAGTTACTGGGAGGTCTCTACGTAGTTCGTAGGATGTTTTAGAAGACCGCCCGTCCGGTGTTCGTCGTTCTTCTAAGTCTTCCTCCCAATCGTCTTCTGATAATATTTCGTCGCCATCTTCTCCCGGTAGGAGGGGGATTGTGGTTTTGGTGCGAGTGAAGAAGGCCATTTTTTCTCTGTGAAAAAGAATTTAATAATTAGTTAAATTTAATATTATTTTAGTAAGATTTTGGAGTGTTATAGCAAATACAATCGAAGTGTTCCTATAGTTTTGATAGACATTTATAGGTTTAATAACAAAAATTAAACATTAGTTTGGTCGTGGTGGCTCTCAATAACATAGAATTCATAAGCAATAAAGAGAATTGGAAGGACAGTTCGAACAGCAATCTTGCCGTCAATTTGAGTCTATACAGTATCACTGGCGCGCGCCCCTAATAATACCCCATCGGGCAACGGGACTCGAACATTTAAGAAATTTCCTTTTTTTTTCTGACGATGAATGTGCCAGCCGTTCTATTCTGTAAAAATCTCAACTGATATCTCAGTTGAGTTGATTGTTTGAAGTGAACTTGAAGTAAGCTGTTATTCCACCTGATGCTAAGGCTCGACACTATTGTCAGCTCACTTTACTTAAGTTATCACGGTGAGATTTGTACAGATCGGCAGGAGTGGTCTTTGTGGGGATTATACTGAGAGTTTGTGTAAGTGCTACGGCCAGTATTATCATGGTTAATTTAAATACTTACTTGAAGGTGACGAGGTCAGGTTTCCGTCCGCCCTGGCGCGACTTCCTGAGCCGGTAGATCTCGCGACAGGTCCGACTGAGCAGGCGAGAGGCTCTGTCTGCGGGGGGCTCGTCTGGAGCTACGAGACGACGTAATGTTTCGTCCTCAGCCACCCACGCGGCTACTGCTGGGTCGCCACGGGTCCAGGCTTCTTCTAATCTGGAAGATTATAAATCGTGAGTAACGAACGTCAAAATCATATCTCTTTCATCGAATGGTCTAACGTGTCGATGGTACAGCATTTTTACCAGAAGTGTGTGTGTGCATGTGTGTTGTGCTGATTATAGATGTGCTGACGCTACTCGTCTTCACGCACACATTCACAGCATGTTTGTACACTTGGTTACCACAAGGAAAGCGCGCGACGCTTCGTAAGAAAAAAATACTATAATCTAAATTGAGTCAGCCCAGAACTTAGATACAAGTTCACCGTTAATTAATTCTAGTAAGTTGCTGGTAGCGCAGACATGACATGATATCAAGTGTCCTGTCGTTTGCGGAACGGTACCACATTTACTGTACTTAAGGCTGAAATAAAGTTGTAATTTCCACCTGAGCAGCAGGTAGTATTACCGGAAGCATTTGAACACCGGTTTATTAACACGATACCCCTTAAAAACGCTGGTTGTCAGGCTTTTGAGTATTTTCTTTTTAACCTTGACTGATGAACCCGTACGACGGTTATTTTTCCGCCGAGCCTGAGGACACCATCTGTGAGTAATAATGTACAGCTTACCTCTTCTTGAGTGCGGTGAGGTTGGCGATGTCGGTGCGCAGGTGGTGCAGCCGGGAGTGCTGCGCGCGCAGGTCTAGAGTGAGGTCCAGCGAGGTGCGCGCGACCTGCCAGCCGCGCCCGCGCCCGGCGCGCCCGCACGAGCCTGCACGACCCCATCTGTGCACAAAACTTACACGGTTAAGGACGTGAAACTATGTTTTTGTTACAATATTTTGATTTCATATAGTGTCCATGGAATTTCTTGTCCGTTCTTCTACATAGGTACCTACTACGCTTTAGAATGGGCAACTAACTTAATTTTTCTGAACGACCGACCCCTTGACAATTCAAAATGCTTAAATTTTATTTAAAATAAATGCTTTGAGTTTATGTGAAGTGTTTATTATGTTAAGGGTGATCAGTAATGTAGTCCGTGAAATTCAATCTTTTTTACGTTTTTTGCAAAAGTTCAGCGCTATTTTACGCTGTATGCTGATCATAATCATAATTCAATTCGCTGCAATTTACAATAAACGTAAGAATATTTAATTCCGCGACTTACTTTAAAGGAGAAACTGCAAAAGGATTACATACACGAGAAGTTCTTGAAAACCGAGACGCGAGAATGTTCATGTGAAACTCGAACAAGACCGTTCATTACAATGTTTTCATGTGTGGCTATTTCCTATTTCAATGTACATCAAATTTATTCCAGGGTAGAAAGCAAAACTGTATGGTAAAGTTATTGCATTTCAAAATCGGGTTTCAGTCATTGCAATTTCAACCTTATGTCATTGATATAAAAGTCACATGGTAGCATACAACGTGTTGGAAACTTCTCGGTTTTAGCAAACTTTTTGGTTGTTTTTACATTTTTTATCGGATGTTGGCTTTTATTTATATTGACAAGCTGTCAGATTCGTATTTGGTAGTCTCTGTGTAAATATGTTTCCATTTCACCCTCGAAGGAAATAAAAAATCAAGACATAGCACTGCGAACAATACAGTGAAGCATGCAAAACTACGCCTTGATCTGTGCATACACGCTCACACGCACACATTTACAACCAAACTACACCTCACTTAGTGCACACATGTTTACGAAACCGGCCTCACGTCATAGTTTAGAGCGCTGTCTTGATTTTTTATTTGGTCTGATATTTCACTATTAAAAATCCTTTATTTCTGATTTTTTTTTATTTTTCATCGCGCAAGCAACACATATTCAAACAAACCACACTCATCGTTCTGAGATATACGACTAGATAATGAAAAATACACATACCTAAGTGAGCGTCGCTCACGCACGCTGCGGTCGAAGGGAATGCCGGAGGGGGGCGGTGGATGTGACGTTACACGACGCGCGTACGCAGCCATCGACGAGTCCGACTCCGAACGGTTCAGTCTGAGGAAAAATATAACATAGATTAATTTAGTTTAAAATTCTGAAAAACGTCAGACGTTGGTAGATGTAACATGCTTTCGAATTTTGGTTCTAGGACATGCCGGTTTCCTCACGATGTTTAACTGTGTACTGACCTGCAAATATACTGGGCTTTGGCGATGCTCTGTGGTTGTGGCGAGAACGTTTGTGACCTCTTGATGGTAGCCAGGGGCTCGGAGAGGCTGGCGTTCACTTGCTGGCTTTTTCTATAAGGAAATATAAGTGTATTGTAGTAAAGTAAAAAATTTAGGGGAAGATTAGTATGTGCAGAGCATTTTTTTTGTCGATTTCATAACCAAAAATATGTCAGTTCCACAACAAGAGACTGTATTTAAAAGTATAGTATTTTTCTCTCACTAAGCGACGCGCGCTTTACTTGTGGTTACCATGTGTACAAGCACGCTGTGATTGTGTGTGTAAGCGCAGGAGGGCTCGGTACCGTCTGAGACAATGTAGAAGTCGGAGGTCTGTATGTGTGTGTGTTTATGTGTGAGTGTGCTGTGTGTGTGTGTGTATGCGTGAGGGTGCTGTGTGCTGAGGCTACTCGTCTTCACGCACAGCGTGTTTGTAGACTTAGTTACCACAATTAAAGCCCGTGTTGCTTCGTGAAATAAAATTACTGTATCAGGGTAGATATTCAAAAAATATCAAAATATTTCATATTATTTTCAGAGTAAAATTAAATGGTAATTTTATATGACTTTTAAGTAAATGAAATTGAATAAAATAATGCAAAAAAAGACACCAAAGATACATCCACATTGTGCCACGTTTCATGCTATTTCATGCACATAACACTTGTGTGTAGTAATATCATTAATTGAATATAACATGCGAGGTGACATACCCAATACAAAACTTAATTATTATAATTTTCACACAAAAACAAGACAACCTATATATTTAAATATGATTAATTTGCAAAAACACAAATAATAAAACCGTCCCATATTTTATTATTATTAATTCAAATACTGCTATAGGTAACTAAAACATAATAACTTAAGCAAACAATATTTCAACGGTCCAATTTTTAAAGGACCTGGAATCTACATTTTGTACAAGAGATACGATACACAGACCACAAAAAACAATTGTGCCCAAAATGGTTTCACACATATTAACATAAATCCCATCTCTTAGGCCCGCTTGCAGCACAAATCGTTAAATACCCGTCACCCCCCCCCCCTCGTCCCGTTTATCGCTAAACTTATTTAAACATCTCTCGGTTTCTGTTAGTCGTTTGAAGATGACAGAGACAGAATGATGTTTTAAACAGGTATGTTTAACGCATTCAGTGATTTGTGAGAGACTGTTGCAAAACTGTAGATAGGAGATTCAAATAGGTACCGTCGAATTATTTTCGTTATTCCCAATTATTAAACTAAAAACAATTGAGCACATCACCCATGTTAATGAAAAATAAACCAATACTTTGTTATGGCTATAAGAAAGCAACCCGACACAATGTAAACATACCTATATACAACTATGTACACAAGGGGGTATATATTATTTCTCTGGCGGCGCGCGCTGCGGCCGGCCGTCGCCTGCCGCGCGTCTCAACTTCATATATCTGAGAGGAAAACGTACATTGTAGCCCCACACCAATGTTAGTAAGCCTCAACTACTTTTAAGGAATTAAGATAGATATGAAGAACCTCATAAGTCAGAACCTACGATTTCTTCTAACTTATCAGACAGCTGTTCTGGTGGGCAGTTTGTTGCGCCACGTCTTCTCCCCAGCTAAAGCACTAGGAAGTGGTGGAGGGTGGTCGTTTTTGGGGGACTGGCTTATGTAATTCTGACGTTCAAAAAGTGCTGATTCTTAGGCTAATTTGAAAAAAATACTGATATAAATTGATCTAGTAGTTCACAATGTGGCTGCTGTATAAGCATCTAGGTTTTCGTTACCAAGGCTGACTTGGAAATCACAATATTTAAGGGTATTATGTGAACGAGGCACCTTCTTTAAACGAAGCATTGAGACTTAAGTAACTGTCAAAATTAAGAAAATTATTGAAATCATCGTTTTAATGTAATTTTAACTCCTTATTTTACACCGACACAAAATTGATAGTTACTTTACTTTTATGCAACATTAGACATTGAAATAAGTCTGAAGCATTACAACTAAGGCAATTTACAGCTACAGTAAAACTACAAAAAAATATAACCTAACATTAAAATATATTTCAGTCAAATTGCCACCACCTTATAAAAAAATATACCTTTATCCAACAAAAATAAACGTTTACCCTAAAAAAGTCAGCTTATTAAAATTACTTTCACCGAGGCACAGTATTACCTCCTTTGTAACTACCACCATTTAAAAAATACCTGTTACCCAACAAAAATCTACTTTTATCCTAAAATTACCATACAGGCAAAATATACTAAAATTACTTTCACCAAGGCACACAGTACGTACCGTCTATGCAACTGCCTCGCTCCTTCAGGACAAAAGTTACATTCAGTGTTGGTCTCTTTCTCGGCCGTGGTTGGGTGAAGGTATTCCTCTTCTAAAGCAATGTCTTCTTCCGGAATGTAGTCCTCGAATGAATCCTCTTCCACTATCTGTAAGAGAGTACATACTGCTAATAACTTTTTGTTTTTTAATGCACGTTGTGTGATTTTTTTAGAAGAGGAGTAATGAAGGAACAGGCTTTTTTTGCTGATGGCCAAGTAAGCACATTATTGCTGTCTTTGACAGTTTCATAATCTTTTGTTGACAACCCTTTTGTCTATGTCTCTGGACAGACAGAAAAGTCTAAAACTATGCTTTGAGTGGCAGTATTACCAGAGGAATAAAATAAAATAGTTACAATAAAAAAAAATGTTTGCTACTGCCTGTACAAATATTTTGACAAACAGTTGGTTGCCAAAATTCTTATGTTTGCTTAGTTTTGTTAGCATACCTGATTCAGTGGCTCTCTGGACTCTTCGTCCTCCGATGCTGAATTATCACCACAATCCACGTTGCATTCCGCACCTGTCATACTTTCTGGTCCTATAAAGAATAATATAGACATTCATACGCTTGTTACACATGATTTACTTTGAAATCTATACAAATATAGTATTATGGCAAAAAAAAAAGTATTTTTTTCTGAAATAAATAATTTCATTTTTAAATCAAATATTATTTATTTTAAGTCTGTAAGCTTATGTATTATGGCAAGTATTGTTGCTTTTAAATAGCATGGACACAAAAGGTGCGCAGCTCCATTGATCCTTTATTGAATCGACAATATTATTCTCTAACAATTAAATATGTTGCATTGATTTAAGTTACAGTGTTGATATTACATTATGCGTATAGCCAGATATAAACCCGACACTAGAACGAAGATAATAAAACAAGCTCACCTCTATTCCTAGTCAACGTAGAAGTCTGCGACGAAATAACAGTAGACTCATCAGAGCTCTCATCTCTTCTCATACATCTGAAGCTAAGCACGTTGTACCATTTCTGAGATACAGAATCCGGCTCGAAGTCTGCTAAACTCACTTGAGCACAACCCTGTAGGGTAAAAGGTAAGTAAGGGTTAGTTTAAATAAGGGTACGGGTAAGAAGGGTAAAGGGTAAGGTTGGTCAGAAGTAAATCGCTCTCGCCTTATGGGGTATTCACATGGCACTCGAGGCTTATAGCCGAATACTCAAATTTGGCTAGTTCTCATCATAGTAAAAATAAATTAAAATGTTTATGAATACTGAAGTAGTTAGCATGGTTTGGCATTTTCCTATTAGATAGAATTTATTTCATAAGTTTATTTGTTTTGAATATTGAAACTATTTAGAGAAGTGCTTTAAAGGTGAGGATGGAAATTAATTAATTTTTTAAGAAGTTTTTTAAGAGTTTCTACTTAAGTAATTACTATTTGATTTTCAACGTAGCTAGTCAGGCCCGAGGTGGCCCGCTAGAGGGCCAAAACAATATATAATCAATTGGGTTTCATTAGCGATGCTTGATGAGTTAATACATTAGCTTGATTGACTTTAAAACCTAGCTCGTATTCAGCACATTGGTTTCTGCAATCTTCCATCCTATATGTATCGATTTACTGTGATTAACATTAGTACAGACATTATTTAAATTAATTCACCTCTTCATAATGAACAGGACCGGACAGCGGCGCGGCGTGCGTGTGGCGCCGCGCCACGCCGCTGTCGCAACATTATGTATCCCAATATACTCACGAGGCACTCCGTCCCGGCAGTGAGGTTGACCTGCAGCGTGGCGGCGCGCAGCGCGGCGGTGCCGGACAGCGGCGCGGCGTGCGTGTGGCGCCGCGCCACGCCGCTGTCGCAACATTATGTATCCCAATATACTCACGAGGCACTCCGTCCCGGCAGTGAGGTTGACCTGCAGCGTGGCGGCGCGCAGCGCGGCGGTGCCGGACAGCGGCGCGGCGTGCGTGTGGCGCCGCGCCACGCCGCTGTCGCAACATTATGTATCCCAATATACTCACGAGGCACTCCGTCCCGGCAGTGAGGTTGACCTGCAGCGTGGCGGCGCGCAGCGCGGCGGTGCCGGACAGCGGCGCGGCGTGCGTGTGGCGCCGCGCCACGCCGCTGTCGCAACATTATGTATCCCAATATACTCACGAGGCACTCCGTCCCGGCAGTGAGGTTGACCTGCAGCGTGGCGGCGCGCAGCGCGGCGGTGCCGGACAGCGGCGCGGCGTGCGTGTGGCGCCGCGCCACGCCGCTGTCGCAACATTATGTATCCCAATATACTCACGAGGCACTCCGTCCCGGCAGTGAGGTTGACCTGCAGCGTGGCGGCGCGCAGCGCGGCGGTGCCGGACAGCGGCGCGGCGTGCGTGTGGCGCCGCGCCACGCCGCTGTCGCAACATTATGTATCCCAATATACTCACGAGGCACTCCGTCCCGGCAGTGAGGTTGACCTGCAGCGTGGCGGCGCGCAGCGCGGCGGTGCCGGACAGCGGCGCGGCGTGCGTGTGGCGCCGCGCCACGCCGCTGTCGCAACATTATGTATCCCAATATACTCACGAGGCACTCCGTCCCGGCATTGAGGTTGACCTGCAGCGTGGCGGCGCGCAGCGCGGCGGTGCCGGACAGCGGCGCGGCGTGCGTGTGGCGCCGCGCCACGCCGCTGTCGCAACATTATGTATCCCAATATACTCACGAGGCACTCCGTCCCGGCAGTGAGGTTGACCTGCAGCGTGGCGGCGCGCAGCGCGGCGGTGCCGGACAGCGGCGCGGCGTGCGTGTGGCGCCGCGCCACGCCGCTGTCGCAACATTATGTATCCCAATATACTCACGAGGCACTCCGTCCCGGCAGTGAGGTTGACCTGCAGCGTGGCGGCGCGCAGCGCGGCGGTGCCGGACAGCGGCGCGGCGTGCGTGTGGCGCCGCGCCACGCCGCTGTCGCAACATTATGTATCCCAATATACTCACGAGGCACTCCGTCCCGGCAGTGAGGTTGACCTGCAGCGTGGCGGCGCGCAGCGCGGCGGTGCCGGACAGCGGCGCGGCGTGCGTGTGGCGCCGCGCCACGCCGCTGTCGCAACATTATGTATCCCAATATACTCACGAGGCACTCCGTCCCGGCAGTGAGGTTGACCTGCAGCGTGGCGGCGCGCAGCGCGGCGGTGCCGGACAGCGGCGCGGCGTGCGTGTGGCGCCGCGCCACGCCGCTGTCGCAACATTATGTATCCCAATATACTCACGAGGCACTCCGTCCCGGCAGTGAGGTTGACCTGCAGCGTGGCGGCGCGCAGCGCGGCGGTGCCGGACAGCGGCGCGGCGTGCGTGTGGCGCCGCGCCACGCCGCTGTCGCAACATTATGTATCCCAATATACTCACGAGGCACTCCGTCCCGGCAGTGAGGTTGACCTGCAGCGTGGCGGCGCGCAGCGCGGCGGTGCCGGACAGCGGCGCGGCGTGCGTGTGGCGCCGCGCCACGCCGCTGTCGCAACATTATGTATCCCAATATACTCACGAGGCACTCCGTCCCGGCAGTGAGGTTGACCTGCAGCGTGGCGGCGCGCAGCGCGGCGGTGCCGGACAGCGGCGCGGCGTGCGTGTGGCGCCGCGCCACGCCGCTGTCGCAACATTATGTATCCCAATATACTCACGAGGCACTCCGTCCCGGCAGTGAGGTTGACCTGCAGCGTGGCGGCGCGCAGCGCGGCGGTGCCGGACAGCGGCGCGGCGTGCGTGTGGCGCCGCGCCACGCCGCTGTCGCAACATTATGTATCCCAATATACTCACGAGGCACTCCGTCCCGGCAGTGAGGTTGACCTGCAGCGTGGCGGCGCGCAGCGCGGCGGTGCCGGACAGCGGCGCGGCGTGCGTGTGGCGCCGCGCCACGCCGCTGTCGCAACATTATGTATCCCAATATACTCACGAGGCACTCCGTCCCGGCAGTGAGGTTGACCTGCAGCGTGGCGGCGCGCAGCGCGGCGGTGCCGGACAGCGGCGCGGCGTGCGTGTGGCGCCGCGCCACGCCGCTGTCGCAACATTATGTATCCCAATATACTCACGAGGCACTCCGTCCCGGCAGTGAGGTTGACCTGCAGCGTGGCGGCGCGCAGCGCGGCGGTGCCGGACAGCGGCGCGGCGTGCGTGTGGCGCCGCGCCACGCCGCTGTCGCAACATTATGTATCCCAATATACTCACGAGGCACTCCGTCCCGGCAGTGAGGTTGACCTGCAGCGTGGCGGCGCGCAGCGCGGCGGTGCCGGACAGCGGCGCGGCGTGCGTGTGGCGCCACGCCAGCGCGGCGCCGCGCCAGGCCGCGCCACGCGCGCCCCACGCCACGCCGCTACCGCCTCCTACCACCAGCGCGCAGCGGACACCGCTACCCACAACAAAATGCAGTTTATTAACATGCCATTTAACATCGGCGTCCCGCTCGCACCACAGATCACTTAATGCGTTTGCGTTACACGACATATTCAGTGATTTGTGGTGCCAGTGAGCCTAAAAGAGGAATAAAAATAATACCTACTACAATCGCAGACTAAAATACTGTTAAAAACTTATGACACCGTAACGATATTAATCTCTCGCTGTCCCAATAACAATTTTTCTTATATAATACTATCTATGTTTGTAGATGCCAGACAATACGATCTATACTCGTAAATGCCAGAACCTAGTGCTTAAAGGCAGTAATCTGACCAAAAGAGACTGATTAAGGGCTCATTTTTCCAATGCTCCAAGAAATAATTTTGAATTATTCACATTAGACGTAAATTTTATTCCACGGATAAAAATCACGACCAATTCACACAAAAGAAAAAATACAACTAATTTATTATATTATCAACTTTACCAGACTTGCATAACAACTACCCATTAATACCAATTAAGGCACCTAAAGGAGAATGGTCAAAAAAAAACCCAGAGCGAACAGATACAGAATGTAGCTCAGAATTTTTGTGATATTTAGTGATATCATTCTGTAAATATTTCACTATAAGCTACGATGGCTAAATGTGTGATATTCAGCTATTTGTTTTTCATCAGGGGTGTTTTTTTTTTATTTAAGATAACAGTGATTTGGGTATATCCGATGATATAAATACATACATACATATATTCACGCCCATAATTCCATAGTAGGCAGAGACTGCAGAGTGTCAAAATCAACTATCCACAGCCCCAGCGTGATGAGTGGCGAACCCTGTCGCCGCCGTTTACATGTTAAGTCTCATCTAAGCCTCTTAGTCGACTTTACGAAACGTCGAGAAGAAAGCGTTGGTGCTATTCGTAACCGATACCACACAGCTTAAATAAATATACATATATATATATATACAGGACATAAATACATTATTTAATAGTGTTAATACACTTTCACGAACCCAATCACCATTGCCTCATTTTAAATGATACAAAACCTATATAAGTAATAATTAAATGTTGCTCGTTTTTAAGCGCATCACCTGAGAAGGGCTGGACCGATTTTGACGCGGTTTTTACTAACGCCTTAAGGATATTACCAGGAATGTGTTTGTACAGTTAGTAAAAGATTAAAATGAAAATAATGGAAAACATCAGACAGATCAATCAAACAAACATTTGCAGTTGGGCCAACTACTATGACCTCTGCGTCATTGCAGTCTGTAAGAATTATGTTGTCTCTATTATGTATAAAAGTCAATAGTCTTCATAATATATAAATAAACAAAAGTTGTATTATGTTTATTTTTAAAATAAATAGTTAGTAAGAATTTTGATGTGTTTTCTACATTCAATGAGTACGTTGTTTTTCAGTATTGTTACTTTAATCTTTACCTAATGGCCATGGAAGTGTAAAAACACTAATGAATAATGTATTTATATCGTGTACATATGTATTTATTTAAACCATGTGGTTTCGGTTACGAATAACACCAACGCCTTCTTCTCGGCTTGTTGTAAAAGTCGACTCATAGACTTAACATTCAAAGGGCTGCGATAGATTTCGCCCCTCATCACGCTGAGTCTCGCAAAAAACCAGCGAAAAGTGGGCTGTGGATAGTTGATTTTGACAATCTGCAGTCTCTACCTACTCCTATAGGATTATGGGTGTGAGTATATGTATGTATGTATTTATATCGTCGGGTATACCCAAATCGATGATATCTTAAAGAAAAAAGAATCACCCCTGATGAAAAACAAATAGCAATATCACACATTTAGCCACCGAATCTTATAGTGAAATATTTACAGAATGATATTATTAATTATTACTAAAATTCTGAGATACGTCCTGTATCTGTTCGCTCTGGGTTTTTTTTTCATACTTGATGAACATGCTCCTTACTCGATTGATGAAATCGATCATTCAGATCGATTGAATATGATGTATGACAGCCGGATCACGTTCATCAATCGACCATTGATTATAATTATTTTTTGAATCGACTAATCGACGCCGACCGCACCTTTTTAAGAGGCTTAGGTACACTTATCTGTATCACACCATTCATTTGTTGTTTTGAATTGTGTGTTATTCTTATTAATGATGTAGATAGTAAAGATAATATGCGTACATATGACTGTGAAGAATAAGATTATTTTTTTTCCTTTAATTTTATTGGTGACCTGGCAGTTTGAGTACTTTATGCGGCCTGCCCAAATGTCCTTTCTTTGGTTTTATTCGTCGAGTCGTTGAGCTCTTTCCCTAAAGTTCTAAGTTGAGCTTCACGATTACTGACAAATGCGTGCACTGACTGAATAGGTCCACTCAAAGGACGATGGGCAAACATGTATGGGATGCATTTGTACGAAATAACAGTCATGAAAAGAGCTTTTCAACCACATACGTCCGGTCATTATTGGTCACTGGGGACATCCTGTCGCATCATCCTTTGTCGGTTTCTTTCCTCAAAAGACCATTTCAGACACTAACCTACATCGTCTTGACTTTAAAAGAAACTGTGGCGTCTGAGTTTGTTTCGGTATTTCTTCTCAGAGTAGTATTATTGACGTGTAAAAGTATTTGTATAAACCTACTTTCAGAAATAAAATCATTTATCATTATCATTTATAATAACAATAATACTCACACTTGAGTGCCGATATCAATGAACAACGCGTGCAGGTTTCGCGCGCGCAGTATTCCTATCTCCAACGCTCTTTCTTCCACACAGTAGCGTAATTTGATCTCAATTTGGGCACTGTTCACTGCAAAATAAAATAGTATATTAGATACACGTCAAACACAATAATAGTTTGAAGTTATGTAATTTAACTAATGAATAACAAAAACTAAAAACAAAAAATAAGTGGTTACCAAAAAATATCACCAACAGTGCGTGTCTTGGGTCGTTTGATAGAATGTTTTGACTAAATTATCGGTACTGTATCTTCCAAATACAAGGGTATAAAATTATGGCTCTATCTTTCACCAAAATTTCAACATTTTCGGTTAGACTGTTACTACTACCCGTTTCGGATAGTAAATTTAGCAAAAATCTATTAAATCTACCCCTAAGAACACAACAACTAAATAACGTTGAGCTCCTTAAGTTTTGAGTTGAGCTACACGATTACTGACAAATGCGTGCACTGACTGGACAGGTCCACTCAATCTGTGTAGATCTTTCCTTAAAAGAAAGAAATAAAGAAAAATTGGTTTATAAGGTTGAAAAGACCATTTCAGACACCAATCTACATGGTCTTCACATGGTCTGACCAAGATTATGTCTGGACTTTAAAAGAGACTGTGACCTCTGAGTTTGTTAAGAAACGCCGACCTCATCTAGTTAAAAAAATATGATTGACGTGTAAAGTGTTTATACAAACCTACTTACAGAAATAAAATCATTTATCGCCAAAAACCCTCCAATTATTTATCTTCAAGCTTAACTAAACCTTACATGTCCCTATCATACAACACAAACTCAACCCTATTCTCATAATTGTAAGGTTAACAATGCATTACCTGCGTTAGAAGGATCGTTCGCCGCCTGCGCCGCTTCGAACACACCAGAGTCGCCCGCCACTGATTCGTCACTTACTGCCGCTGATACCGATCTAGTGTTTGTACCTGTAAATAATGTAAAATCTTTGTTGTTTTATGCCTAGAAGTATGGAATTTGCCTGTAAGGTAAAGTAACACAAGAATTTTCTTTGTTGGGTTATCGGGTATCCAAATGTCAATGTTTTATTAAAAGCGAGACCTACACAGACTACACGTATTGATGAGGATTTGTTGCGCCATTTCTTAGCTCACTAAAAAAGATCACTCACAGAAATCAATAAAAAAAAAGTGATACGACTCGGACAATTTTGAAAAACTTCTTTTGTTACTTTTGACTATCAAGAAGTGCTAACTTTTAGCCTGATTTGAATAAATGAATTTTTATTAGCAACACAGTATCATGTCCACACATAAGCACGATCTATATAAAAACAGTACATGTCGGGATAGAAGGATTAGACAGTCATCGGGGCTGTCTGATCAGTGTTGAGTATCATCACTGATGGGGGCTATTTTTTTAATACACTGCGTTATAAATATAATAATCAAATCAATGATACTGACCACTAGACGAGGGAGTTCTGGGCGAGGGTGGTGGAGGCGTCTCTGAGATGGGCGATAACGGCTCACACGGCCGCCCGGGGCCTTGCAACTGTACTGGAACTAATCATCCAATAATATGGTTAATATACTTGAAGTAATCATATAAGCTGCTACAAGAATCTTTTGGCGCTCGAAAGACGATGACAGAAGGGCGTCAATCATGATTGAATACAGTGCAATTCAGAAATAAATTAATGTGAACTTACTTGTAGCAAGTCCTGTGACTTCATTCAGTCCAGTGGCGACACCTATCCTCATTTCTGCTAACTTCTCTTCCAACTCTCTTTGCTGCCGCCGTTGCCTTTCCACCTAGAAAAGAAAAAAGCCGTTTATAACTCTTGAATAGATGATTTCGGATGAACACACTTTAAGGTTTTGTTTTGTGTCATTGGTACAGAACGATTCAAACTTAATGGCGGCTGTGAAGTGAGCTATTCGCTGCGCAGTACCTCACCCCTCACCCCCTCTGACACGTGAATTAGTAACTGTGCAGCGACTCGCCTCATGTGCCAAGCCGCCATTAAGTTTGAATCGTACTATAGCAGAGTAATGATTAAAAAAATCGTCGAATAGCTCATTTCTCAGGTAGGCAGTGTTTTTGGGATTTGTAACACCAACCAACATTTCTCTGGATTTCATACAGACTCAAGAATTCTCAAAAGCCACTTAATTTTATGACTATTTGAGTAGTATTTGTATCTACGAAACACCTTCAAATGACAGAATGATTGCCTGAGACTTAACCAAGTCTATAAATTGTGTTTGCCAATTCAACCGTAAGTCTATTTATAAACATTTTTATTACAAGTGTGGTGATTATGTCATACAAGTATACTTTCTCATACAAAGACACAACATTAGAATGACAACAAATAAACACTAATCTCGTCTATTTACCGTTCATAAAGTGAAAGCAAGTGACAGGCGAGCCCGGGGCGTTTAATATGATTTAGCATAAAAACATCTGGTAATATTATGACTATTGCATCTCTGATGTCGACCAAATACTATAAATATCTACAACGGGGTAATTGCGTAACACACTAACAGTAGGAATGGATTTCATTTTGACAGTTCATCAACATTCATTGAGTTATTTACGTTGCTGAGCAGACAAATTTTTCAAACATATGAAGCAATAGATTAGCAATAGGCTTCAAAATGATTCAAATTATGATTGTGTTACGAAATTAGGGTGGGTTGTTAAGGATTGTCATTACATACAGATTGTGAATATATTTATATTTTTTGTAGACAAATCAATCTTAATAACATGTGTTATTTTCTGAAAGTTGCACTTTGGAGTAAAAATTTAGACATCTAAAGTGATGTTCAAATAAAAGTAATCATATCTATATAGGTAATTAATTATACAGGGTGTAAAAGGCCCATCACATAGCCGTCAACTACGCATTCTGTACATCGAACTAAGTAACATTGCACAAAAATAATTTCTGGGAAACGACTTTTATTTTTTGTGTGAAAATTTGCTGTTTGCGGAGTGCGCAATGTAACACACACAAAACATTGTACCTATGGGTGCATACCACGGTACAGGGTCATGGAGTATTTCCTGTAGTATTTGACTCTCGGCTTGGTTAAGTTTCTTTGTACACCCGTTATAACCATGTTAAAAGCAAAATAGGGTCCTTTGAATATTATTTATCTACATTCTACTGTAGCCCCGCCCTAAAAATTTGTATTGTACACTTGTAGTTCCATTATTAAATGCTATTCGAGGAAAGTAATTTGCACATTTTCTTTAAGCATTATTTAGTGTTTTTTTTTCTTTTTAGTAATCTCATACCTACCCATAGGTAGGTAACAAATGTACGAACGCAGACAAACAATTGCACTGCAGTCATCCAACGTCACAGAATTAAAAACGTCACGTTACATGCGCTTACGCCGTGTGTACACCTGAAGAAACATTCGTCACACTGCGGCAAAGCCATGATTGGCCACAACGTGACGTTTTACACCGATAAGTGTGTACAATTGTGTGTCAATTACAATCACACACGCTTTCATCTAACTAAAAGGTTGTTTACGTAAAATGCGAAATATTTGTTTTGTTAATGTAATTTGTGTATTTTTGCCTGAATGATAGAATCAAACATAAAGACTACTTCTTCAGGTCCAAGATTGGTTTATGGTAAATAATTTGGTACTTAATGAAAAAAAAACCAAATGCATTAGATTTAAATTACCTAATGTTAGAAGTTGCGAATGTGACATCATATTGAATGGAGAAAAACTAGAATTTATTAATCAGACGGTTTTCCTGGGAATCACGCTAGACGAGAAATTGCAATGGGGACCCCATATAACATCTCTTGCGGGGCGGTTAAGCTCGGCCGCTTATGCTGTTAGGAAGATAAGACAGTTAACAGACGTAGAAACCGCGCGTTTGGTCTATTTTAGCTACTTCCACAGCATTATGTCATATGGCAATTTACTGTGGGGTCGGGCTGCTGACATTGAATCCATTTTCATTTTGCAAAAGAGAGCTGTCAGGGCCATTTACAATCTATGTCGTCGCGAATCTCTTAGGGAACTATTTAAAAAGATTAATATTATGACGGTACCTTGTCAATTCATTTATGAAAATATTATGTATGTAAGAAAAAATCGACATCTTTTTAATAAAATAAGTGATAGACATCATTTTAATACTAGAAATAAAGATAAAATAGATCAACCATTTTTTAGATTATCTAAAGTACATACATCTTTTATGGGGTACTGTGTTAAATGTTACAACAAAATACCTTGTGACATATTGGAATTAAATGAAAGAAAATTTAAAACTCATATAAAAAGTACACTTTGTAAACAAGCATATTACAAATTAGAGGATTATATCCTAGATAAGAATGCTTGGAAACATGCTGGTCCTGCTCCATAGGACAATCTAGAGTCTAGACAAAATCAAACTGGTTGCTAATTTGATTGTATAATTTATAATTTTTATGACATTGATTGTTACATTATGTACTTAACTACTTAAACTCACACACTAAATTATTACTTGTTGAAATTTTGGAAACATCGTCTACTTTTCAATATTTGTAAATATGTGAGCACCATGTATCTATCACATAATTAATTTACCTGCCTTTGCATTATATTTAATTCTTTTTACCTATTGTGGTATAGTAATTTTATTCTAGGTGCATCGTCTTCACATATGATTACATAATTAATGTGAACTTACATAATATTGTAAAATATTTTAAAAGAGTAACGGTGGAGTTTCTTGCCCATTCTTCTCCATACGAAACTACCTTTTGGAAGGGGCAACTAGAATCAATTCTATTTTTTTGTAAATTTTGACGTTCAAAAGTGCCTTTTATGTGCCTATTTGAAATAAATGATTTGACTTTGACTTTGACTTTGACTAATAAATAAATAACTTTAAAGAATATAATTGGCTTTAGGTCTACTTCAAGGAGCATAGTCGTTTTGAATATCTTACCAGCATGCATAGCATGGCCACTGTAGATACGGAAGAAACGGAGGACAAAATGATAGATTGTAGAAAGATTTCTAAGGCGTGATGTCAAAATTCAAGAACAGAATGACTTTTTTTAAGAAAGTGATTTGTGTTCTCTTCGTAGAGATAGAAGTGGTCATGCTACGAATGCATATCTCCAACAAATAAATACATTAGGTATCTAAATATCATAATCTCAGACTGCCTCATTCGTCTAGTGGTCGCAAGCACTACTAATGAGCATGAGGACCTGGGTTCGGTTCCCAAGTCGGACAAAGTGTCATTTAGTTTTTCCATCTGGAATTTCTCAGTAGCAGCCCTGAGTCTGTATTTTTGCCCGGTTGATGGCAATAAGCTCGCCCCCTTTTACATGAAACTTAGACATAACTGGCGAAATGAGGGTATTACTATAGGCACACCTCTGCCTAACCCTTTAGGCATTACAGGCGTGATGTAATGTTTTGTTATATCATAATCCTACTCCAATTCTCCATATAATCAGACATTTATTACTGACATTGCCTATATCATCTTATACAACTGCTCCATGTACATAAAGATAGTACCTAACAACGTTTTCAATTTACTAGAAGCTCCTCATAATTTGTCTTTAATTTTCTTAAAGCTCAACTTGCAGGCAAAAAACAAATCGAACTCTTACTCTTACACAAGAATATATAATAACTTACCTGGTTATAAGAAGGTGGTGGCGGCGGTGGACTCGCTGAAGAGAGGCTACTTCTTGGAGACAAGGAAGGCTGAGATGGAGAACTGCTGGCACCAGGAGTTGCACTCTCCGCGTTATAACTTGTGCCGCGTAGTAACCTGATGAAAACGATTGATTTTTAGAACAATATTCGATCCTCGCAGTGTGGCTGGTAGGAGCTAGATGAGAGTATGTAACTGAGGATCGAGGTAAATTGTGCTATTGGAGCGGTTTATATTTAGCAGTGCATTAACACAGGTTGGTGATGCTAATTAACTAATAATGGAAGTTGTTTTTAAGAAGTACAGTATCTACTCGCGCAGTATCATCTAGTTTTAGAAAGAGACTGTCAAATAATTGGAAAGCACGTTTAGCAGTAAAAAGGTAGGTATAATCATTTGTAAAACACAGTAAAAGGGCACAAACAGGTAAATATAAAGGGTAGTTAGTAACACGGTCTACTCTCTATGTCCGTCAACGAAAATACGGACCCATCCGACAGCAGTTGTTCCGTCAAAACAATTCACAAATTAAATTTTTCGGACGGGCAAAAACACATCGCTAGGATCGATGCCTGCCGGGGTCACGGGTTTGTCCGAAAGGGTTACCGTGGCCCTGGCACACAGGCAACTGAAGGAACACGGGTGGGTTTTAGTAAGTAAGAGTATAACATGCGCTCCCGCTCCGCCCAGAGCGGGAGAAGTTATTTAAAGTACAATTTTATGTAAAATTTCAACATTTATATCTGTAATTTTTATGGTGTAAATAATAAAGAGTACGAGTATTCTATTCTATTCTAATGATTCCGCACAAAAAAAAAGGAGGAACATTTGTCAAATCGTGGTGTCATTCATTCTTAGTTCGGGCTCCAAAGTAATATTATGTCCGTAGGTAATACGGAGTAGAATGCTCCCGGAACTTCGGCCTTAACTACGGATTGGTTGTATAGGGTGTAGATTCCCAAATACGATGCTCTACAAAGACAAACTTTTCTATAAAACCTGATATGCCATTTGCCGCGTGCTGTTAGCTTGTAAATACAACTAGTTTTAAAACATTCATCATTTACAAAACAAACGAATTAGGTCAAGTCTATAAACTACTTGTAAACTTTCAAAGCATGAGAGTTCATAAAACAATAGTCAGTAAGTATGTCTAAACCTGTATCAGTTAACCTTACATAGGAGTTAGGAAAAGCGAAGATATGCAATGTAACGATTTAGTAATCCTAGGAGAAAGTATTATTGCACTACACAATCCTTTTAAGGTTGCGCTTGCAAATATTTAGACTGAGAAAGTAGAATCGATACCAAGAAAGTTCAAACCATTGTCCGAAGTTCAAATTTATATCATAATCCTAGTTTATGAAGGTCCTAAATCGAGAAATTAGCATAAAGCTATCCGGATGACGCATAAATGTGCTTGATGTATCGCCAAACGTGTTCATAATAATTTACTTTGACGTTTGAATGGGGAAAAGTATTTTGCACTCACCTTTCAACTCTTCGATGCAAATCGACCATATCGATAGGCTTGTCAGCTGAGAATGACGTCGCGATTTGCGGTCCACCGTAAATATCGGTAAAACTGATGCCGGAACTAAGTGAACCTTTGCTACTGGCCGTAGAAAGGGACCCTAAGCTTGAACTGCTTGATACTGAGAGCGTGCTTGCTGATAGCGTCTTCAACTGTCCTTCTAAGGTCGTCATTGATGTTAACGCGTCTTTCAACTGTTGGAGTAACAGTTGCTTTTCTTCGTGTAATCTCAGTCGGTCAGCAATGCACTTGTTCGACATTTCGAAGGCATTTTTCAGGTCTTGCTCTAATCTCTTGCACTCCGTTTGAATTTCCGTCATCTCTTGTTTAGATCTTGTTCTTGGGGTTATACTCCTAAGTTCTCGAAGCAACTGTTCTTTCTCTTGGAAGAGTAGCAGCCTATCCTTGTCGGATTCTGCTTGTCCAGGTTGAACTTTGTCCTCGAGGTCGGCAAGTTGTTGTTGTATCTGTTGTATTCTCTTCCTCGCTTCATCGTATTGTAGGCGAACCCGCGCCATTTCTGCTAGTCTCGTGCCGATGGGAACTAAGTCGGCACAGAGGTCAGTTTGGGAGGCAGTGCTCAGTTTCTCCTGAGGGAGAGACAAAGTTGATAAATCAGGTGATGCGTCCCCAAGTTGCAGTCTCGTCAAATCATCTTTGAGTTTGGCTAAAGACTGCATAAGGTCTGCCCTTTCTTTCTCTCCGGAGGTGAGTGATTTCTGAATGTTTTTCAATTCAGTCATAATTGCTTGGGCTTCAGTGATGTTGTAGCAGCCCTGTTGGGCACTGATCTTTTGCTCCACTCTGAAAAAGGAAATAAAAAATTAGTCATGGTTACACACTATTATCAAAGACTTTAATTCCATTTCTCAGAATCTCATTTCAAACCTAACCTGTCCGAACTCTGGAGTCATTAGTCATTCATGTCTTTGTACTAACCATCACGTAGATTTGTGTCCAGGGTTCTCCGGAGCACACACACCTTTTCTGTCCTTACCGTTATTCCAGCCTTACTAGGTCATCTCCAGACTGTCCTCTTCACCTGTCTTCACCACCTAAGAACCTAAAGCAGTTCCACACAAGCATACTAACTCTGCAAGCGTGTCGACTCCGCGACGTGCACTGGCGACCTCAGCTCGGGCTTGCCTTAGCTCCTTGCGAAGCTGAGCCACACGGCCGCGCGCCTGCGTCACCTCCGACCTCAGAAGATCTGGATCGTGCCGAGAAGTGGTTGACGTCGTTGTCATCGACGTCGTTGATGAACACACTGCGATGAAAAAGGATAGGTGAAAATTAGGATAATTGGCAGCAGAATTTGGGCGAACTCAATAGAATGCGAATGATCAAATTGAAGATGAAAGGAGCGATTCCCATAAATAAAATGATGCTAAGGGAAGTCAGTGCTGTTCCAAATGTTCCAATCAATTTGTTAGCTCGGGTTCTATTTTAAGTTGAGCTGAAAACAAATGAACTTATTCAAGTCCTTAATCCTCTCGAAATATTCAGCGTCAACAAAAGATTAATAAATTGTCGTCATCAAAGCAGAACAAATAAAACCTAAAAATAAAATAATGTAGGCGGGCTGGACTATAATAAAATTCAAAATTCAATTCAATATACGGACACGCAGCATAAACATTAAGAGGCAAGTTTTTGCGATAAAATGTGGACACTATCTATGGAATCAGATAAAAATAAAGCCTCATACACTTAACTTTTATTGGGAAGAAATATATTTTAAATTGAAACGCTTGTACACACGACGAGATACCAAGCTATATATTTCCAGTTTTAGCGGACCTCACATTGTATAGGCTTTTCGTACAATGAGAAGTCAGCTTATACTGCAAATGTATAGCTTGGTATGCAGTCGTACTTAAACTCGCATCGAAGACAGTGTATTTTATAGAAATATTAGTATCGTTGATGAAAAACATCAAAAATAGTGACTGATTGATTTTTATTCTAGAATCTCCATTCAAAATTATTTTTGCTAAGCACAAAACATAAAGTTTGGACTTAGTACGCAGACAGTTAATCTTCCATAACCGATCCTAGTTACACAGTAAGCAAACCCAAAACAGGGAAAATACTGCCAACACCACTTCACTACGTAAAGTCAAAACATTTTTATTATACCTCGACGGATCCCTAACAAAATAACAAGACCTCAATCGGCAGAACAGGACAAAAAATATTATTTTAATTTATCCACGTATCCTTCTTGAGCATATGCAAACGTATTAAGTACTTTTATATGGATTACAATTTACTATCTGGTTCAGACTACGACGACGCTAAGCTGTTTGAGCTCTGCATATTATTAATCTATAAAGCTTCGGTCGATTTGCCTGACTGTTAAGTGGCTTATGTTCTCGGAAAGTGTTTTCCATAAAGTTAAATTAGAAGGATTCGGAACATAAAAAAATCTTTAGTTCTTATTTATTTATTATTCTTATTTATTTATATCTAGATGGATTAATTGAACACCAATGCCCCATTTCTAAACCTTCTTAATAAGTAAGATATATATCGCATAAAAAATCATGAATTTTGAAAGGGAGACTTTCGTTCAAGTAAATTATGAAGCACCAAAAGTTAGGGCTGGTAAGCAAAATGATCCGTTAGCGGTAGTATTTAACCGGGCGTAAATTATATAGGGAATTGTATACTTGTTATGTAGGTTTACTATTATTATTAGGTTTACTTACGACTAGTCCTAGAGGCTGCGAGCGTGGAGAGCGCATTATTCAAATGCTTGTACTCATCCTGGGCTAAACACAACCTCTGCTTCTTCACATCGTACATCTCCTTCTTCGCCTGTGGACAAAAAGAGACGGAAATAAATATAAGATTCCAAGTTGCTACAATGCAGCCTTTTTTTGGGGAATTCTAGAGGATGTTGAAGTAACAGTCTGAGCAGGCAGCATCATAAGTCCTTTAGTTTGGTTGCATAGCTCATTTTCGACCTTATAAGTGCGAGTATCAAGCTATCCCTTTTTACCATTTGGTAATAACTGGATACATTGTCGTATGATAATATAAATAAAGAGAATGATTATTTTGAACTTGAAATTCATGTGACCTTTAACAGTTTTTTTTACATAACTATCTCTGCTTTCGTTTTTTGTACAAGCCTATGATCGAAGAGCGAATACATTATTTTTCTGGCATACCAAGAGGTAGGATACACCTAAGAAAAGGTCGTTTCTCAAAGGAAACAGGAAAAAGTTTTAGGAAAATAATTGAAAACCCATAAATACAAAAAATATCCTGATTTAATTTAACCCACTAACAGAATAATCTACTGACCAAATAACAACGCAATATTGGTCAATCCATCAGTCAATTGATCAGATTAGAAACATAAATTAAGAAGACTTATGTACGCGGATATTAAAGTTGCATACAGATTAATATTGCAAATCAATTCTATTTGCATGATTTGCATCAAGGAAACAAAAGGCAGTGGACTAAACCGCGGCTATTTTCAGCTCCAAATGCTATCGTACTCGTACGAGTAAAATTCAAAACAGAATATTAAACGTATGTTCTACCACCAAAAATCAATTTCGGCAGCTGTATTCAAGTGCCTAAGCAATTTAATTTTGCATCAGTAATTTCTTTAAGAGGAAAATATTGAGCTCATTTGATTTAAAAAGGGTACATTATTTATGTTGATGAGTAGTTCAGTGAAGTTTTTGTTGATAACATAAAAATTTATTGAATAATGAGACAAAGCTGCATATAAAAACTTAATTATTTTGCTACTGGTGCTCAGCGATGCTGTACGTCAGATTTTATTACTATAAAACGTTTGATCGACTGTGAAAAATTGTTTAACTTATCTACTTCTTGACGCAAGTGTAGTGATGTTTACGGTACGGGTCTTAAAAGTGTTACCCGCCCGTAATCTTTCGACAGCTCGATCAATATTTAACAAAATCGTAAAATACGTATAGTGTAACCAGCTAAAATAAACTTAGTAAAGCTGCCTTCGTTTTGGGCAAAACGCTAATCTAACATCTATTCGCATAGTGCAAAATCTTCCTGTTCAACTTAACATTTGTCCTAAAATATTTGTTTTAAGACATAGCTGGAAAACGTGCATCATAAAAATAATAATGGAACGTAATCATTATTAAAGATAAGGCTAAGATCGCAAGCCCTTACGAAATTCATCAAGTCATATACAAAATTAACGAGTCATTAGATTAAAATACCGAAAGACGCATTTTTTGCTCCCAGAGTTAAATACGGTATTATAAGTTGGGCAATGACTTTTTTAGTTTGGAATCCGTGTAAAAACACCTTCGAATCATCGTACGGTTATATCCTGTTCTGTAAAAAATCACAATTAAAAAACTTTGAGCATTGTATTCGAAGGAATGACGTCAAATGCTAGGCGTAGTGTAAGCATATTTTGAGTGAAAAAACAAGTGACATTTACGGTGAAAAGTCGCAGCGATCCATTGGGCCTGCATGCTTGCTGCAGCCGACTCCAGGTGTGCGGCGGACACTGCGGGAAAGTTCCATTTCTGCTGAGCACCTGCGTGGCCACGTAACCTTGACCTTCGTAGTACGCCACTTCGGACACAGGCACTAAACGCACTTCCGCGGAACGTATCTGACGCACTGACAGTATGTTTTCGTAAATAGCTTCATCCTCTAGGTTCTGACCTTCGGGGCAAAGCCGGTAGCCGAACTCGCGACTGATCTCGTCGAGGTTAGCGTACTCGGGTCGCTTGCGCATCTCGTCTATGTTCTGGTACTGGGGTTCGTCGCGCACGCGCAAGCCGGCGGGTCGGACGGACGTGGGGTCGACGCGGACGCCGTATTCGGGCGGCGTGCGGACCATGCGCGCGAGTTGTCGGCTGCCGAAACAGCCGCGGCACCAGGTGTGTGCGCGCCCGCGGACCGTCTGTGTTTCGGGCTCAGGGGGAGGCGGCTGGGACCACATAGTGAGCGCTCGCCGCAACGGACACATCTTAACCCCCAAAAGGGCGCGCGTCGACTGGCGCGGGCGCGCGGAGCTCGGATGGCGCGCAGTGGAATGCGCCCGCGCCGCCGAAAGAATGCAATCTCGGGCGCATTTCGGAGGTCGATCTCTCCGAAGGGCCGGGGTCCGCGGGCGCTCCCGCCTCCCGGGCCGCGGCCATCTGTCGTAATAAGTTCGTCGAATCGAAACACACGGCCCGCCGAGGTGTCGGCGCGCGGCGACGCACTAACGGACCATCACTGACCTCCTCCCCTCACGCAAAATAAATCGCACAATTCACATTCAAATTTGTTTTATTCAATTTTGAATTTTAATCAATTCAATTTAATTTTTGGACCTCAAGATTTTAAATTGTACAATCCAAAGGCAAAGGGTACGAGTTTTAGGGTGCATCTGTCGAAATCACGACCAATTTTAATTGAGAGTTAATTTCATCAAATTAACTCTCAATTGAAATTGGTGAATTAATGCTTGTCATCACAAGCATGAAATCGCCAAAAACAATAAAGAGATAACTGCAACTAAAGTCAAGATGAATCAATAAAACGTCCGCTAACTCCTACTTAATTTCCTATTTCTGCATCACAAAACCTCAAAACTTAATGTCCTTAGTAATAACAATAAAGTGGCAACCCTAAACGTAACAGTTGTTTAATTATTCAGAATCAGCTTAGGCTCGTTAACTAGGGGGCGATAAACAATCGTAATCGCAGCAATCCTTGGACGACCGCGGCGACAACAGCGCTGTGGAATGCAAAAAAGCCGAGCAATTTCACATGTGACACTGGCCATGTAGCGGTCACGCGCTCGGAGCACTTAGCGCGCGATTTTCTCAGATTTTCCACGTAATCAATTTACATGGTTTAATGGCGGTATGCGAGGGGGAGGTGCGCGGAGGGGGCTCAGGGCGCATCTGCCGGCTGCAGGTAGACGCACACATTTTTGTTCCGGAATTCCTTTACACGCATTTGCAATCCCGTCCCGACTCCGAGCCTTCGTATTGACCCGAAGTTCGGAAGTAAGAAAAAAGATAAAAGCAAGTGAATTCACGTAAAGTGTTTTTGGATCGGTCGATGCAGCCTGCTATTCTCACAACTAGTTCGATAGAATAGCTCGTATTATTTCTAGCTAACTAACCGCATAATTCTAAAGCTACACATGCGCGCATGTTTGATTTTTCAATAGACACGCGAGCACCATGTGATTTTATGAATATCACAAAATACATTATGAATTGAATACAATGCAAATATTTTAAAAATATTATTACATTGCTTCCATAAGGGTTCTTTTGTTTCAAAGCTATTAAAATTCAATGTTGTGCAGCGTAAAAACCGCGGTTAAGTATAACGCTCTGTCAGCAAGAGCTACAACATAGGCAATTTAATTCATAAAACTCAACGTTAACGAGATGATGGTCCACAGGCAGGTAATTTGGCACGGTGCCTACCTACATTCCACCGTGCGGTATGTACGACTAATAGCACCATGTGTTTTTTGCTAACAAATACCGGTAAACTTTCAGGTAATGACGAAAATAACACGGATAATGTATCTAAGATTACTAGTTTTAATGCTGAAGACGAAATTATTAAGAATTTTGTGGTTCAACACGAAGATAGGAACGCAGCACAAAATTAGTATGAGTCAACAAATTAGGTGCAATTTTGATAAAAAGGAATCTGAGATGCAATTAATATTGTTGTACATTTGCTATAAGCAGACTTATTTTAACAATTCTGAATAGTAGAACTCGTTTAGGTGAAAGCGCTTGATCTCCTTGAATTGTTTGTGGCATATTATCAATCCATCAACTTATGTTCAATCAAAAGAGAGATCTCAGATTAAAGGACTCTGCTTTTACTCTTAAACTTTTTATTAGTTGATTAAGACATAAAAAAAGTAATGAACAATTTCTATCGCTACTTTTTATGTACAATATTCTACATGAACGCATTATAGGCATGAGGTATGTATGTATACATATCCACGACTATGTAGGTATGAGGTAAAGCTTCCTACGAAACCTTCGTGAGAGGTAATTTTATTTCCCATGCAAATGCCAGAATCTGGATAAAAGCTTTACTGGAATTGTTTTTAGTAATTATTTTCTTATTGTCGGAATCTGTAAGTTTGCCGTGGGGGTTTCTAGTAAGAGCATCTGCCTCCCCTGGACCGGTTGCTTTTCGACTCACTCTGCCATACTTGCATCTCTTTCTTACTTATACGAGTTTACTTATAGAGCTGTCCTTATCACACCTGCAGCCTACGGAACTAATTTTACGTCTTTTTCTTCTCGTTGGCTATCTGCTGTAAACGACCGACACATTCGAGTTTTCTTTCCCTCTCAAAAATGTTATATATTATTTATACATATAAAAAAAAACAATTATATACAGTTAATTATAGTACCTAACCAAAAAAACAACTCTTAAAATCTTATTTCCTAATTTTTTAAACAGTAAATTAAATATTTTAATGAAACCAAACCAAAGACAAAACATTTTAAAATTAGCACACCGAACATTTTTTCTTAATTTAACGCTAAATAAAATTCATTGTTCACGAAGCACATGATTAGAAATATCATTTAAAATTTAAAACTGAAGGTCTTGCTAGATAATGTCTGTTCATATCCAAAATTCAAGCTGGTCCGAGGTTCCAAGTTTTGTTTTTATTACTTTCGGATGGCGGCCAGCGGCCGGGGGCTTGGATGCGATTAAAATTCCTGAGATACCTCACGCCTGCCTTCCCTTGGGCGTTACGATGACCATAGACCGGACAAGCCGTGTAACTTTCCTACACTATTGTTGCTCGGTACTAACAAATTGCTGATTTTCTGATAAAAATGTACCTTTTTATAAAACAAGGTAGGAAACCAGGTGTCTGTAGCCATGCTTCAGTGTAGTTATGTACGTTTATAAATTAGAGAGTTGTATGGAAAGAATAGGATAGATGAGTGATCTTATTGTAAATATTTATAAATGTAAGAAAATTGTTCTACAGTAGGTTGCACTGAATGAAAAGGCTATTGTTATAGCAGATGTGACGAAAAGCAAAAATTAAATAAAAAAGATAATAAATACAATATTGTCTTGTCTCAACATTATAAAGGCAAGACTCGCCACGGGCCCCTCCGAGAGCAATCTCTTGTAAGAAGCAAGCCCACGGGCAGGCACTGGCATTACCATATTACAGAAATTATTACCATTACAACATAATGCGATGCTGTGCTGCGACGCGTCTGACACGACTACGAAAACTGATTGTTAATCATTATTTAACATAATTATAACAAATTAATAGGTACCTTATGAAAAATAATCAATAATATTTTAAGTAATAATTCCTAAAGAACAATATGGCGTCAATTTGATTCAAGTGACAATTACGTAAATCGATATAAGTACCGCAATAATATTTAATAACTTAATCATTTTCCTTATTATGTTTACCTACTGAAAAATGTTTTGTTATGACAATAATATCATTATTGTTAAATATGAACTAAAATTATAACCGTAAAGTAATTACAAAAATATCAAAAAGAAACAAAAAGTAATCTTCAAAGCCAGAAAAATTAAAATGTCATTTGTGCCCCGCTAAGACATTCCTCTATAGAAGAAGAAATCAAATTAGGAGACACAAATATTTAATATTGCATGTTCTTAGAAGACTGTGGCTATGTAAAAGCACACCGTCTGTGGAACCATGCCGGGATCGAACTCACGACCAACTGCGCGACAGTCGATGCTTTCAAAACAGCGCCATCTGCGCTATCAACAATCCGTTGAAAATTGCCTATACATTCAACACATTATTATTATTCTTTTCAACCATTGAAGCAATTATTTTTAGCTATGAATATATTACTTTTTAATAAGGTATACATTCACTAAAGAACTGTACTAAAAACCTACTTTTGTATAATAATATTTCAATCAATACATTTAATTTGATGGATCGATCAAGCGCCAAACACTTACTATTACGGCTTTTTAATTAGCAATTCCCTGTAAAAGTTATTAACACGGAATATAAAATGGCCACGATGAAAATACGATGTGATGGTTCATGAGGAAAATAAAATACAAAGCGGACGTAAGAGGTGGTACAAAAAAGTCATGTTACTATCAATACAACAAAAAATCAAGGACACGCATTCACACGAGTTTAATCTCATCCATCATACATTCAGACGTACGTACAAAGAGAAGAATGTACCGAATATTCATATTAATAAACTCGAGTCGAATGCGGTCTAGCGTTATACACGATTATCCTTCCAGGGGAAAAGAAAAAACGATGGTAAAAAAAGTAATATGACAGAAGGCGGTGGAGGGGGAGGCGAGGTGCGCAGGCGAACGAAACACGCGGTTTGACGTATTCGTTTTTTACGCTCATATTCTTATTATTGGGTCCAACCGCTCCCGGTGTTACGGGCGTGGAATGCGCCATAGATTCAACTCTCGCCCAGACGCGGCACCATTTTATTAACTTACCAAGATATTATAAGTTAAGTTTGTTGTTTTTGGTTTCAAGTCCATATAGATTAATATACGATGGCTGACGCTCCACGTGTTGATAAGTAATTAGAATCAATGGAAATTACCAGAGCAGAGTAACACGATACGGTTATACAAGAAATTTACTTAAATTGTAACTAAGTAGCGAAAGAATTTAAACACATGTTATTTATCTGATAACATCGGAATAATTTCTAGATTCGTATACGATGTCTATATTCCAACATGATGTTCTTGGTACCGAGTTGAAAATTGCTACATTGAAACAGAACGCGTACGAATACGAATTAATTCAAGGAATAATTTCCATGGAACCAATTAAATTAGGTTAATCCTTAACACCGTAGTTCAGTGCACCCCTATTACAAAATTCATTTCATAGTATGCCTATTATCAATTCCATAAATATTTTTATAGTAATCAACCTATCAGGTTGGAACGCCAGCCCGTCGGCAAAGAGGCTATTACTAGATAATTGCACGCACTAAACTTTATGAAATGACATTCATCACTGCCCTTACAAAGGTTGGGAAACATTTTACCAACTAAAGGTTTTCATGATAATATGTAAAAAATAATGTTTTCGATTTTTACACCACAGTATTTGATTAATATGAATTCGAAGTAAGTCCAGTTCAATAAATCATTGATTGTTTTCTCAAGTAAAAAAAAGAAGTGGTGGGTATTTCCCAGTAACAGTTTTAAATAATTGTTGTAAGGTGTATATACAGGGTAACAAACGGTACAATAATAACAAAAATCACCTAGCACTTATTTAACAAAGAAAAAGGTAAGAAGGGAAACAAACCAAACAAAAATACTCGGCCGGAATGCAGATCTACCTACGACCTTCATAACGTAAACATTTCTGGAATTTGTTGAGAAAACAACAAACGAGCGAACACCCTCGTGAGAAATGAAAAAAAAACAGAGATCCTTTGTCGTGGATGGGAATCGTGAGTTCCAGGAATTCGCGTGCCATCCATACAATAAATACATTTGTTCATAGCACAGGCACCGCCGTTGTGTGGAAGAACGCACCAATGACTGCTAGAAACATAGATGCAAGGAAAAAACCGCTGGAGTTTCAATTAGATGATGAACATTTCTAGGTTTGTTTTTGTTTCGCTTTGTAGGGTTTCCTTATCATTGTTTATAAAACTTGGAAGATAATTTCTAAGAATCGGACACTACAATATCTTCAATCTTTTGCGAGCGTTCATAATTGTACTTGTACTCGAAAGATTGATCTTCTGGAACACTGTTTCCACGATCATCAATTTTACTCAACGAATATAGAAAATCAACAAAATTACAATTTACTTGGAACAGGCAAATTACACTATGGGTAACAAGCTCGTAAATCACGCATGTGCCTTTAGTAGGCAAGCACGAAGACGAACAAATGCTGTACCCCCAGGCAATGCGTTAAGCATCCCTTTATGAGGCCGTTGTTACTGCCCACTTGCGATGATGATAGACCTAAAATCGATCCGGGTCAGTCTTGACTGTGATGTTTAATGATCGAAATGATGATGATGATGATGAATGATGATGAATGAATGATGATGAAATGTGTCGAATATATCAATGTAAGTACAGAGGATACAAACGAAACTATACACGTGCATGTAATTGAGACTGGAAAATACCTAAAAGAGAAGCGTTATAATGTAACGCCTCATTGGCAATCAAAATGAAAGCTATATTTTCTAAGACTTCGAAAAACACTATTCTTTAGAAAATTTTAAAGCAAGGCAACCCTGCCACAACGTGCGAGCATGGGAGGCAAACACCTACAAAAGGCTGCGAGTAAAGCCAGAATTAAGGACATTCCTTATGGCATTATTTGTGTTACGTTTCAAGTTTATACTTATTCATACTGCTGTACTAAATACTGCCCACATGCACATAGCTCGCGTAACGCAAACGCGGTTAAAGGCATGAATACACATAATAATTGCGAGTGCGTGAGTCTCCAATGTAGGGTTACCAGACAAGGGACTTGGCCTGAAAGTAAAGCCAGTTTCTGAATCTTATTCTCAAGTTGTTCAAAAGACTATGATGTCATTCTGAGACTTCAATGTAACGAAGTATTTTCAAAAAGACATGCATCAAGTTTTATGTCCTGGATTTACAGAAGTCCTATAGCCAAATATCTGAAACTCATTTGTCTACGTGGGTAATATAATTCACGCGTAAAACTCGATACAGACTCCAAAATTAAAATTTTCGGAAACAATTTCTCTGGTAACCCTACTCCAAGGTCCAGCGCGGAGGTCGTCCTGCGCGCATGCGTCTCCCGCTTCGAAAACAATCTCAGGTTACGAGCAGCCAGCTCATGTGGGCACGAAGTACCAACGCCGGGACGACACGAACTCGCCCGATTAACATCCAGATTGATATGCCCGTGCAAAAAATGTAAGTCCGAAAATGCGAAGGAGAAATTTCGTTCGTGAAAATATTTTCTGAAACGTGTGCTGTATTCGTGACGTGGGACACGTAGAGCAAATTTGATCAATCAAGTGTTTGATTACTGATAATGCATTAGTATTCTGTAAACAATGTTGAAATCGTTTTAATAGTTGAGTCGACTTATCTAGCTGGTGGGAATGGAACCAACGAATAAAATGTTTAAAAAAAATCATTTATGGTTCAAGATGGCATCATGTTGCAGACCTGAGACTTTCCCAACAAACGGGATCGACAACCAAGTGTAATAATTCCAGATTACTGGAAAAACAGGCATGCAAGTTCGTAAAATGTGAAAATATGTCCACGTTGGCTGGGAGCGTTGGTCACGGTGCGCGCACGCAAGTTTACGACGGGTGTAACATTAGCCGGGCGGTGAAACAATGGGCGCACGCGCTGAGGTCGCTCGCCGGGTCGAGGACGGGCCGGGACAGCCTTCCCCGTCCTTCAGCCCTGCCCGCTTTATTGTACGTGTTGCTACGGACCTATAGCCAATATAAACTCAATATTTAGACTCAACCTGGATTTATGTTTCAGAAATTTGAAAGCCGGTTGAAACACCAGAGCAGTTTAGAAGATTTAAAAGTTGTTTAGGGGATCTAAAAGTAATAAACTACAGCAAAGCATCATAATTCATCTTCTGAGTTTGAAATTGGGAACTAAATCTTAAAAACATATTTCAGTATAGATCTGTCCCGAAACCAAGTAAAAGAACTTTAAAGACAATGTAATTCAAATGCCGATGGAAATTATAAACACATAAGAAGCACTATAAATCAAATTCAAAATGAAATTGTGACTCAAAAGACAGTCACGTATAAAGAATAGTGTCCATAATTCAGTTCGTGTTGAAACATTTTAGAGTGTTAGTTAAAAATGCGACGCTCGTGGACTCATGTCATCTGCTTATGATTGGGAGGACGCATTCCATCGTTGATACACGACCGACGTCTTATGGGTGAATACAAATAAGATAGGACATGGGTTTCTTTTTTTGTTAAATTTTATGTTGGGCTCAATGTTGTGTAGAAGTGAAATACATAAATTTAATGTACGATTTCTTGTAAAGTTAAGTTTGTCACGTTGAATTTAAATGGCTTTGAGAATTGAAACATTTTGGGAATTGAAGATCCTGTCATAGCATTTAAATTATGTTCAAGGACACAATATATTGGGATTTCTACATGATACAACCGGATTCTTCTTACAAAGTTATTGTAAATCGTTATGCTATGCAGCCATCTATAGATGTTTCGATTTTATCACTCAAAGGCTCTAAAATCTCAATATTTTGTACCACAAGTTTCACAGTTTCAACTACTGGTTCATTTACATCACCGGAGGGCCCGTCTCTCCATACCACGTCAAACTTGTTTTATTTTTATGACAGAGATTTAAAAGGACAATGTGTTTCGACTACTGAGTTACGCCGAGATTAGATAATATTAAATGGTCCTTTGTGTAAACTACAAGCTCTTAAATTTTGTTGTTTATTGCTACCATGTAAGTTGCTATCAATAAGTTACGATGTTGACTGTGTAATCTGATTAGGTATTTTTTTAAGGTTGTAATATTTTTAGTAGAAGTTGAAGATTTTGATTGTTATATATAAAATGATAGATGTCTCGTGTGGCTTTTACCAACTCAATATAAAAAAGTCATGTATCGCTCCGGTGAATTAAGTAGTAGGGGTATATTATTCTACGCATGCAAAGGCGCCAGCCCATCTCTAGTAATATATATTTAAAAGGCAATGTAATTACACAATTTAAGAGATAGTACAGTTACATCATTAATTACCATTTCACATTTTGTTCAATAAGGAATTGATAAAAAGTCTTACTTTCACTTTGTATTATAATGGGAGATCATCAAAGGCCTCGGGCTAAACAAATACGTGGCCTAGCATGACTAAAGCAACAAAGATACTACAAAAAATAATATTTTTTTATGAGGAAAATGTTAATTTCTATTTATGCTAACCAACGGAATATCAAAATAATCGTATGGACCAGCTTGACCTTTAACGGTTTACAGCTTTGACAGATGGTGTCATTAACTGCACCGGCTTAAGCGCACGGTGAAAAAAAAACATTAAAAAAGTTAGGAACGCGTCTATAATTATAATGAAGCATGAACACATCGGGTCAAAAGAATGTGGTAATGTCAATGGTTTAAAATAAAATGTATGGGATGTTTATCAAGAGAATTCTTTAGTTTACGACTGGGGTTGGATTTGAATGCTGAGTTTGGGGTGGCTTAAGAATTTACTTACATCATTAGAAGTTTTATCATCGGTGTCACAAAGAAACTTCTTTATATAATTATTATATAATTGAGACAAGAATATCTGTCGACAAAAACAAAAAAACCTAACACTGAAATTATTATCACTAATATTAACATCTTACCAAGACTTAATAAAGACTGAAAATACAAAACACTCCGAGAAAATTCCGATCGACTCTTAAATCTTCGACGAGACGAACCAGATGCGCCAAACAGGTATAATATTAGCGCAACATTTCTGTTCATACCCCAACCTACAATTACTGGAAAAAAGAACAACCCGTAATTTATCTACAGTAGCCTGCACGTACGTAATAATTATTTTTTAAATATTAAAAAAAATACCGGCCCATGTAAATTGGACGGTAAGAATCTTTTTGAAATTGTATGCATTCTTAGTATTGGCGGTAGAGAATTCAATCTCATTTAAGTTATTTTACTTTGTTCTTACATGCCCTCTTGTATTACTCATGCCATAGTCCTTGAATTTGAAAAATACGCAATATTTAACACGTGTGGTTGTAAAGTAGAACATGTAACAAAACATTTTCGTAGTTATAAGATTGTATTCAAATTCAAAGGTAAAGAATTATCGGAGGAAGGGTCACCCTTCCCCCTTGTTACATTGATTTTCCATAGAAACATTGCTATTGATTTAATAAAAACTGTTCCCCAGAAACAGGGTGAAAAGGAAACGTTTGTGCAAAAGAAATTACTAACACAGAAAACCAGTTGAAAATCCAATGCCAAAAAGATGATTCAAATGTTTCTCCATAAGTAGTAATCACTGTAATTATATCTTAGAGATCATTTTAAACCTCAATCCAAGTTACGTCAGCCGTCCATAAACGTAACATATCAACTATGTTGGAATTTTCCCATAAAACTCTGAAGTAGATCTCGTCCAAGATAATTTATAATTATACAGTATGTTACAAGTATTGTCGACTGGAATGCGATATACTCGTGACCCCAACGACCTGGGTGCTGTCAACATTTTTATAGATTTATACAAGTCTTTTTATGACAATCGGATTTGAATACCAAGCTTAAGTGCCAATGGAATTTAAAACGCCGAGCTAACATTCTGGTATACTGAGCAAAATAACGTTTTACCTTCCATTTAACTGTCCTCATTTTCATACAAGGACTTACCAAACAGCTTAATTAAAAACCAAAATTCTGGTTAATTTTGACATCGATCGCAAGCATCCAATCAGCTCGTAAAATAAAACATACGATTCCCATATTTCATTTATCTCGAATGCATCGATCACATTTCTCTTGTGGGCCATTACCACAACTTTGGGCCCGAAAATATTCATTCACAATTACAAGGCGAATTTTAAAACGCTACCGGATGAAACATCTTGGTACACGCGACTGTATCGAAAGGTACTTCTTAAAATTCCAACATTCTCATGATAACGATGGCTTTACTCGTTAATGTTATGGCCGTTACATGTTTTATACGAGCCAACGATAAAACTGTGGATTTTAAACAAAAGCCTTTTATATTTGATTGCACAAGACACTTAAGTTTGCAGGAAAAAATATGGGACGAAAGTTAAAATAAGTTTAACAAGTTATAGTGTTGGAAATTGGCATTATTGGGAAGGAAGAATCTTTAGAAAAGAGTTTTAAATGTTTGTCGACGTTGAAAAAGTTACGCTATGTATTTTACTGCAGAATATAGCGATGTATTAACAAAAAAAAAACTAAAAGTTATAGCATGGATACTGTACCGAATAAGAAAATATTACAATCTAATAAGGATTTAAAAAGGACACGGAAAAAGATAAATAAAAAGGTAGCAATCGTGTTGCCACTTCAGAGAGACAACAAACATGAAATCTTAATTTGACGTAACAAAACTTTGAAGACTAAAACGTTACAATAAAAATACCAAAGAAAAATGTTACCGCTGGATGCTCTGTCATCGTATAGTACTTTCGAGCTTTTTATTGTATAACTGATCCCCATTCTGAACATTCCAAGGGTATGACTGTATGATGCACATGTTTTAATGATTGCAAAGGATTGGGAATGGTATTTGAATATGAAGAAGGATTTGTTCGTTGGTCTTTTGTGAGACTGTCAGAAAAATGATATGGTTGGACGGTTGGTTGGTTGAAGAAACAAGAATTGGAGGTGTGATGATTGAAGCACAGTCACATAATTAATAAGCCAGGGAACTCTTGCAGCTCACTTATGATAAAGAATATGTACTTACTTGGTAAAACGTATAAGAGACGAAATTTTAAGTGTCTATCGCAATTAAATATATTTTTTAAATATTTTTTTAATATATTATTAAAACATTAAAACAAAAATATAAATGATTCTACCATGCTAATGATTTCAAAAATTCAGGGTAAATATTTTCATAGCATAGATTATAATCAAACTCAAATCTGCCTACATTGAAGCGAAGTTACGCTTGCGTGGAGATTAAAATACATGTCATTGGATTCTTATGACAAATGCGTAGACCCAGACGATTTATATCGACGGTATTTTAATGGATTTAATCAATTCCCCTAGTGCACTGCAGTGCGTTTACGATGAAAAATGGAAGAATCGTTTTGCATATTATCTAGATGTATCGTTTCCAACTGCTACAGAGAACGTTCATTTATTATGGGATGTATTGAAATAATGCTTTTAAACTTTCTACGTGATATCTGTGAGTGATATATTGTACAATTTAGTAGCTATCGGATCACCTGTGCAATTTGTTAACTAAAATCTTCTCTGGCCATAGACCATGAAATTGGTGTAATAACCCACGCATCCTCGTAAATTTACAGCCCGAAAGCTGTATAGGGCGAGGCGGCGTGTAATACGAGCGGCAGATATATCATAATCAAGCCAGCATCTAGAATCAATATATTATCTGGGCGGTAGCCAGTCGAACGGTAGCCCAACGTTGCATTACATTAACAAACGACCCGTTTCTAACTCAGCGGCCTTTTATTATAATATTATGCGATATTGTACATCCACTGTAATTATGTGTTGACCTGTTTTATGGTCAGCTAGTGTCTGGGTATCGTTTTGCCTCTATTGTCGTTTATTTCTAGATTATTAATTTCAATGTTGGCTTATTTTAGTCTTTTATGGCGATAGTTATATCTACAAACTGGTTTACATGTCCACATGCTTCTTCAATCTGAAATGCTAATCTTTACCTAAGTTTTACGTATAAAGAAACGTTGGCGCATGGTAAAGAATAGCACCCAAGAAAGTTTATGCATGATGCTGCAACAGACATATGTGTACCACCGACCAGCCTGTCAACCTGACAACTTTACGACAGCGCTCTTCTTTACGATTTCCGATGGACAAGACCAAGATCGGCTGTATCCAATTAGCAGGTACATCAATTTCTGTGTCATGGTTATTACTGCCAATTAGGGATGGGCGATACCTACGTCGCGGGACCGCATACAGATCGACTTTTTAGAGCAAGTCAGGATATAGATCGGCTTCATACAAGTCCGTTTGCGCTCAAGTTTACTATCATTATTGATGGATATTAAATTCTTATTGTATTACATGCTGTTTCTCATATATTTTATTGAGACAGTATTAATATCATTGGTATATTTTTTTTAATGTGTAAATAGACGTAGCATGATCTTTTACTCTTTTTTGTTGTTCACATTACAACTTTAATGATATATAATATTGTAATGTACGACGTCACCAATGAAAGTCTTATTTAATTGCCCATCCCTACCAACATTTGAATATTCATTTAAGTATTACGTAGATTACATACATCGAACCAACTAGGTTATCTAATATCTCGTTTGAAAGAATTGATTTAAGAGGCACAAGGAGAAAATTATTCAATTTATTGCTAATTACTGTATTAGTGAATTTAAATGGTATGAAATTTTATTGGATGGATTGGCCGCTGGTTGCCGGATGCTCGGTTATATAATAAAAGTAACAGGATTTTCGTAGCCTAAAGATATAGTTTCAGATAGGTAATAGATATAAATTGTATGCGATGCAGATGTTTTGATTTAAAGTGGTTAATTTTAATAATATTGTTGACAAAACTGAAGTCAATCCTCAAGTTACCTTTTGCCATGGATTTTTGTAATTTGTTAGTTAAACATGCACCATAGAGCCAAAGACTGCGAAAGATTTCCCCAAATTGCCAAAAAAGTCATAACCACGACGGGCGTCACAAATTTTACGCGAACCGTACGAGCTTTCCACGCATGTGTTACTTTATTACCTAATACTGATTGCGTAAACATATTTTATGAGGATTGACGTGGTCTAAAAATGGCTTATCGCGTATCGTAATGTGCTACGATAATAGTAATGTTGGAGAGAAAATTTCTTTGTTCTAGGCGTTTACAATTGACGTGGGTTTAGATTTACGTTTTTTAACCGTATGGTATGAGTCATTGGGAGAAATTGTTTGATGATGCACAAAGATGTCGGACTTGCGACCTGAGATGGTTATGAATGGAACAATTATAATAGACGAAGTAGCATTGTGTACGGAAGCCATAATATATAATTATTACACTGTAGATTCTGTTCAAAGTACGTGCCTACATTGACAATGCTTATTCAAGAATAATACAATAACATTTTTCTTCTTAACTTTGATCAATGGTGAGCTAGAGAAATTAATACCACGAATTTTTTTCAATAATTTTTCGACTCTTTCTACGCCAGTTAACGACGAATTTCAGCCTATATGGCTAATTATTATCGCTGCAGCAATAATGCCATTGAATGCGATTAATGAATAGGATTATGACATGAGTAATAACTAAAAACAATGATGCACCAACATTTAGTCATCATCGCATCATACTCTTGTTTTGTATTGTTTAACAGAAGCTTGACGTGGAATAAAACTGACGAGCGTCATTGCAGATCATACACATCACAAACATGTTTCTAATGCTACAATTATTTTTTTATCATTTGCTACAAACATAGTAGAATCAACACCAGCAGTGCTATTTTGTAAAAATCTCTCCATGAAAACTTAAGCGAAATGAGCATGAAGTGAGTTGTCATTCCCCCTGATGCCGGAGGGATTGACACTATTGACAGCTAGCTACAAACTCACTTCATCTAAGTTTTCACGGAGATATTCTTACACAATAAATCGGTTGTAATAGGTCTTTACCTATGAAATTGCCGTTTTGTATGAAAAAATTTAAACGAATTTTTTTCATGAATTTTTTATTTGTATTAGTCGAAGTAATCACCCATGCAATCAATGCATCTTTGCCATCGCAGTGGCAGTTTATTGATGCCCTTCTTAAAGAAATCAGCTGGACGGGAGGCAACAAATTCTTCAAAGGCATTTTGTACTGCCTCTCGGGTATTAAATTTTTTTCCCGCCAAGAAGTTATCCAAATTCTGGAAAAAGTAGTAGTCTGTAGGCGCAAGGTCTGGTGAGTAGGGCGGATGACGGAGAGCTTCCAACCCCAGTTCTTGCAACTTGGAGACCGTCTGCTGTGCAGTATGAGGTCGCGCGTTATCGTGCAGGAGCAGCGGAGACGAGCGATTGACCAATGCTGGTTGGAGATGCGCCAGCTTCTCCATCATTGTGTTCAGTTCTTCACAGTACACATCTGCAGTAATGCTCACCCCGTTTGGTAAGAAGCTGTGATGAATCACACCGGCGCTAGACCACCAAACAGTGACCATCACTTTTCTAGGGGTAAGTTTTCGTTTAGGGCATTGTTTAGGTGCTGAACCAGGATCCAACCAACTTGCTGAGCGCTTACGGTTATCAAACAGAATCCATTTTTCATCGCAGGTAACAATGCGGTTCAAAATTCCTTCATTTGTGTGTCTGTTGAGCAGTGCAAGGCACGTCTCGACGCGTACTTCGCGCTGGCGATCATTGAGTTCGTGGGGCACCCATTTGTCAAGCTTTTTTACCTTGCCAATTTGACGCAAATGGACCAATATTGTTTTGACGCTAACGTCGAAAGCTGCTGCTAATTCAGCCGTAGATTGTGTATCATCAGCTTCCACAATCGCCTTTAATTCGTCATTGTCGACCAAAGTCTTCGGACGACCGCGAGGTTCATTTTTCAGGTCGAAATTTCCAGAACGGAAGCGAGCAAACCAATAACAGGTGGTGCGTTGGTTTGTAGAGTTAGCTCCGTAAACGTCGTTGATGTTGCGTGCCGCTTGTGCCGCGTTGCTGCCACGACGGTACTCATATTCCATAATTACTCGAATTTTTAACGTATCCATGATGACGAAAAAGATTGAAATGCGATGAAAATGTAACACTAATCAATAAAGAAATGACTACTTTTAGAAAAAAAAATCCATGTTTTTAAAATAAAATTAATTTGAAATTAGAATTCATAGCCAAACAAAAATTATTTTGATTTGAAATGGCCAGTACTGCAGAACGGCAATTTCATAGGTAAAGACCTAATATTATTCTGATACTAACCAATTTATATAAAATTAACACATGACGAATTATTCCCCAAAGGGTTGGGCAGAGGTGATTTTTTTTGTTTCAAAAGTTATTGCATATATTCCCTATATGTAATTAATCTAAGGATGCAATTGCTAATAGTTTTACAGGATCTAAATCAAGTAATGTCAAACAAGGCGATTATTACAGCTATGTCCTTCATACAAGGAAGTGGGTGCTTAATCAAATGTATAGGCAAGTAGTTGGCATTTATCGCGTTGTAGGTAGGTACCATCCCACAAGAAAGGTGACATTATCTACCGACCAATTATTTCATCATATTATTATAATAACCAGTACCTGAGGTAGAATAACAGGAGAATCCCAAATTAAACATACCGCATTTTATTTGATGAAATTTCTACAATAAAGTCGACGGGAAATACCTATTTGGCTGCTTATAAATAAAATTAAAACTGGACTAACTAGAATTTGTTGTATTGCCAATCACTGGAATTCCAATAAATGTCTTAGGTTACGACAGACGGGGATTTTCTACGGATTTCCCAATATATTAGACCCGTACCCTAATTACGTAACACACTATCTATCACTATCTGAATCATTTTGACGCCTATTGCTAATCTATTGCTTCATATGTTCGAAAAATTTGTCTGTTCAACAACGTACATATCGCAATGAATGTTGTTGAACTGTCAAAATGAAACCCATTCCTACTGTTAGTGTGTTACGTAACTACCCCGCTGTTTACTTGATCAAGATTTACTTATACATTTTATTTTAAAATGTTCAAAGGCCTTACAATTATCTTGGTTCTTGTCTTCAACCACCGGCATTACGTGTCTTCAAAATACAGCCCCATTTGTTAGGATCTAATAATACGTTGTTTCATAAAAAGACTACATAATTGCTTGTTGCGATGCTAATTTTCTTTTTAAAATTGCCTGTTCTAGGAATAGACTCTGCAATTAGGACCAATGAAGTGAATCCTATAACCAGTTGATCGCATGTTCGAACCGTTACGACATGGGACTCCGATTACCACTCAGTAAATTAAGTATCCTATGTGTCATATTAATGTATTATGTTGCTTTGCTGCTTATTTCCTTTACAGGATGGGCAATCTTTATCAAATGTTAAGTTAGGTCAATGTTTACCATTCGAAGGGCTTGAGTTACGAGCCAAAGTTCTCTTATGAGACATGGCATGACTGATAATCAAGAAAATAATTATTATAGGGATGCGGAGAATTTCGACTCAGCAGCATCACATATCCAATCATAACCACAGTCACGAACAAACATTGCAATTTAGACAGACAAACTTGTCTACAAAAATGTCCCGAAAACATTTGTAATTACATCAAAAAGCAAAAGTTCCATACATGGCTACCCGACACCTCAAACATTACTGTTTTTTCAATTAAAATATTTCGAGACCCAAAATCGAATGCGGATTGGCATTCCTCGGCTGAAAGCAATACTTCTGATAAATTATTGACCGTGTCGTTTATCACCGGCAACATTGTAGGGGTAATAAAAAACTGTCGGGCAAAGATGGGTATCTGATGCGTTCGAAATCTGAGGTAACGCGAAAGTTCTGGTTTAAAACAAAGGATTTTTTGTGATTTACTTGCACGCGACGACTAAATTGTTTATGTTACTGATTGTGGTATAAAGAACTTATTTAAAGTTAACGAATGTTGAGCGGAGGGTTTAATAATCATTATTTTACTAAATGTCATCGCATTTTACGCTTACACTATCCCTTTTTAACCCACTTTATCAGGTTCATAATTCTTTATCTCATCTTACTGCTACATTTACCCCAGAGATTTCTTGTCATATATTTTTTTCCTTACATTAAACATTTTCAAATAATTTGAAAATGTTGAACCGCGTCTAAGTATTGAGCACCCAACACGTTAATTTCTTGCATTTTCATCCTCAACTTTAGTAGAGCTATCGAATTGTATTACTCTGTCTTCAGTGGAGTCATTTTCACAAATCACAACTCCAAGAAACATTTTCCATTCCCGCATTTGCCTGATAAAATAAAGTGCATGCACATCGCCCCGTATTCCTCGCACACGGCCCTCCATTGTACCTCTCACACGTTTTGCTTGCAGCGTAACCTGGTAGCGTCTCATAACTATTATTTATGGACGGTTTGTTTCATTTTAAATTTAGTGTAATGATGAGTCTTGGCTGCTGCCGTGCACACTTCAATTTAATCGCTGCCCGTCTTGGTTGTGCAGGTATGTAGTTTGGTGATGGTTTTGTTGGTGTACTACCGGTTTATGTTGGAGAAAAATCTCTTGAGAAAAGTATTTTTAGTATAGTTTTGCTGTATGAAAGCAGCTATAAGCATGAATAAAATTTCAATCAGATACGGATCATTTTCAATATTATTATTTCACCAGGTCTGTATTGAATATATTCGTTCGTCTTAGACCCCTTACTCCAGCCCTGGGCATAAAGACTTAAAACAACATTGTAACTTTCCTATAAAGGATTTACTCCTTCTTCGTACAATTGTTACTACTTCTCTTACGATTTTGGTTTAGAACAGCAGCACTGCCTACAGTCAAGGTTTAAAATAAGTGCTAACAATATCAACAGTGTTATTGGAATTTTCTTCGCAGGCCTTGATTTTTTTCCCGGAACCCCGAATTCTGGATTCAGAATGGCCCAAAAGATATTCAATCAATGATGAATGGAAAGATTGTGGCAAGCATACAAGGCAATTCACTTCTGAAGAAACTCTTTGGGCATCACAGATGTTAAGATACATTTCTTGTACAAATGTAGTAAAGCTTTTAAGTATAATTTAATTGCTAATGCTATCGTCGACAGCAAACACACGCATGTCGACTTGTAATAGGAAAGTTATAAATAGAGAATTTATCAAAGTTCATGTACAGCCACTCTGTCTCATTGGACAAAGATGAGTACCTACGGAATGTCAGTGTTTCCTGTTATTTTATATTTCTGTGGCTACGCAGTTACATAGAATTGTGTTTGCATAACATTTATCTTTTTATATTGTTGCTCATGCTTAGTATATGAGCCAATATGATCTAGAAGCGTTCCTTAGGGAATCTAATGTGTAGGTCGTGCCATCTGGCTAAAATGACGCAGCTTCAACAATTTCGTGGAAATACTAAGCTAAGTAAGTAATGAAATTTCATGTGTAATATAACTACAACTTTAAGAAAAGCTAAGGATTATAAATCCGAAATCCTGGTATAGTTTCTCAACAAATTCTGACACATTTAAGTCCGAAAAAATAGGACACCGACATTGTTTTAGGGCCTTGCTTTCAAGATTAACCACGTATGTTGACATTTGTCAGTTTGTAATTATAATGACCGTAATCGGGCGTTTCCGAGAATGTGGACAGAGATGCCTTTCACAGGAAAGAGCTTTAAACAGAATGCAAAGCGGACATCTTTTATGTAATGTATGTTTTTCACAAAAACGTTGAGGCAGGTTCAAGTGCTTAAGTGTCCCCGTAGCCCCCGGTGCAAGTGTGCGAGGGAACAGGGGGTGGTTTTAGTCAGTAGAAGTCTGACAGACCCCTGCGCCCGCCCCAGGGCGGAGGACATCCATGAGGATTTCCACCCCGTTTAAAAAAAAAAAAAAAAAGGTTCAAGAACTTTGCAAGTTTTGGATTTAAGTGGTACGCCTTGAAAAACATACGTATCACGTCGACCGCCGGGTCGGCTTTTTTTTACTATTTTTAAAAAGTCAGCTTCACTCACAGCAATTTCATAGAAAAACAGGTTTTGGTACACTGCCATCAACGTCAGACTGTACCCAAACATGCATTCAACTCCAAACCATATCATTATAGTTCATTAAACAAAGCTACCATAAACCCGTATTCCCAACATCCGAAACTTCAAAACAACCTTGTCTATGGTAAAAAAAAGATCTGGAAGCTGTGCCCCTCCCTCTCATCTGTGGTGCCTGGGGCTGTGGTTCACGTTGACCTTGGTTCCAGGAACAACCCGGGTCAAAAATAATAACCGTTCGCAGCAACCATCAATTTTCTACCATCACAATCAAAATAATACAAATTATACGTATCCCTTTTTAGGGTTCCGTATAAAAACGGATGAGACGTATGAGACTCATGCCAGCGATTTAAGAGTCTCGTCATTTTCAGTTTTACTCACTGTTGGTGTTGCAATGTCCCACAAGCTCAGATCGAAAGAAACCATTGAATTTATTTGTTTTAGATAGAGCTATTTAGCACATAGGCTCCCTCTTAAACTAGAACTCGTTTTACATCTTTTCATCTTCCAAAGTCTACGCGGGTCCCTCAAGGCACCAAAATGGGATACCTTTTTCGAAAATTCTATTTCAAAATTGTGAGGCACATAACCAGTTGTTACGGCGCATATAAAATGTACAGGGCGTGCTCAATTAAATATGTATTAGCGTATGTTACCGCTCAGCATTTGAATAAATGCAATGCTAAACAGAATTTGCAGTTGCCTGCTGACAATGAAGCCAGGAGAAGTCTTCGTTGAATGGCAAAGTTTGTAAATATAGGGAACAAAGATCCGTGGACTTGCATTTGAGAATGTAATTGTATTAATTAGACAAATCTTCACGCTGTGCTCGACTCAAAATCTTTATTCAACTAGGCAATTAGAAGGGTTTTGAATAGTAAGTTGCTTTGCTACCCAATCGATTTGTTTGGTAAAAATTTGAAAGAAAACGAAGTTTATAAGTAATACTAGACTCAGCCTATGATTATTAGGATTAAAGAATCCAGATTTCACATATATACGAAATTCGATCAGTGTGGAAAACAGTAAAGTTTCCGATGACAATCAAATAAGTAATTCTAAAGAATGGAATTCGTATCATCCATCTACACATATATCTCACCAAGATTAAATTAAACAATGTTGTATTAACATACCCAAGGCATTCCATCTAAAAAGATAACGCACAACAGTTAATGATACCGATATAGGTTAAAATAAAAATACATTAAAATGCCCACAATGACAAAGATAAAAAAATAATATGGGCTCTATTGTTAGCGTAACACTAAACAAAGGTGACATCATGGTGGTACCGAAAGTGACGCTGGATGATCGAATTACTGAAGTGGAGATATGAAAACAATAGGCCTGTTACGGTTTAAGTCGGAATGCTGTAATAGACAGGAATGCTTTAGCTCCTAATATGGAAACGTGTTTTAATATTCACTTTGAGAAATCTTGATGAAGCTTTTTACATGAGGCTTTATCAGAACTGGCTTTTAGAAACGCAGTTTCTTGTAATAAAACGTTTACAGACGTTAATATATCTTTTACTAGAAGGATTAAAATCCCCTTTGCATTAAGCAATTGGTAGTCTTAAGAATCTAATACAAAGACGTGATTAGTGAAACAAACAGCTTACAAGATTAGGACTAGAAACAATGAATAAACAAGGTCTTCTTTTGAAATGTTATAAACACCTGCTTGCAAATCATTTCAAGTATTAAGGTCCTTTGTAATCGGATAGCGTAGTGGCACACGACCAGTGGCGCACGCTTACAGTTCGGAGAACACGCCAAATCTGACTGGATCCTTCCTGGAAATATTTTTTACTACCTCTTATTTTTTTGTTTTTATTGAAAAAAACTATTTTCAAAAAAAAAAAAAAATCTCTATGGATTAGGAGGAACAAGATTATTAATTTGGAGGAAGCAAGCAATAACAGGAGGCTGCCCTCGCGTGGAAAGATGGAGGACAAATGAGATGAAGATTTAAAAAAATATAGCAATACAAGAATCAGAAAACCGCCTTTTATGTGGGACGATAGATAATATTCAGATATCCGATATATGTGCGTAGTAAGACCTCAATATATTTTGTGTAGAAATAATTGATGCATAACATGCAAACATATGCATAATTCTACCTAAATGCTATTCACCTAGCACATTAATTTCCAAAAGAGTGATACATTTTTCTTTAGCCACACGCAACCGCATTCCTTGTTACAAAATTAGTGGCGTGAGTAGGTTCTAGGAAGCGACACGAGAAATTTTATGCTTCTGCGAAGGACTGATGTCTTATAGACCAAATCTAATTCTGTAATCGCACGATACGACGGAAATACCTGGAGTCTATGCAAAAATACTGTGAATGCAGAACTGAGGAAAATCTCCAGTATGGATTACTGAATTGGTTTCTTTAGCTAAAATTGGTTTGAGGTTTTGAAAATGTGTCCCTAATTTTGCATTTGATAATTCTACCAGATTTTGAAAATGTTCCTCCACATTTCTTATAATGTACTTTGCTTTCACCACTGTTGTCTTTATCAGTACACGATTAAATAGATTTCATCACTGAGCTCTCATTAAGACCTTTTACTGAGCACAAAATACAATCGTCGATCAGGCTTATAACAAAGATTAATCCGTTACTTTATTTATCACCTATAACAAGAACAATTATCACAGCTAGTTTCTAGGTTACGTAGGCGACGTCCCAATTAAAATTCTATACGAAAGCTTATTTGCTAATTAGTAAGCACGATTTTATTCATATTGCTAAACTCTTTGGGTATAGCTAGTGCTAGTCACATCTTCCTTGCGCAAACGCGTCCATGCTAGACTTAAGCATGTATACGATTGGGCAAATTTTAATTTTCTGTTGGGAAAATGTTAGGTTCTTTCTATTCTTCGGGCAGTAGAGGTTGTTTTTGCTTGGGGTGTATGTTGTCTGGTAGTTAAATGTTTGGTTTTAATTGTGTGCACATGCTTGCACGTCCCCATAGTGACGAGGCTTCTGTACTATTATACTCGAGATAAGTCGGTGAATTTTTATATGCCACTCGCATGTTGTCTGCCATTTTAGAATTGAATTACTTTTTTATTTAATAATAACGTTGGTTGTAACATTCCAAAGGCAGGTTTTACTGTGGAAGGAGACTCTACAGATGACGTTGTTTAAAAAAAATGTAATTGATGGAAACATTCAGCAAAGTATTACTTTGTAGGTCAAAAAGCGATAAGAAAAGCTTGAATAAAATGACTAAATTTATACGAAGAAACCATACCAAACCAGCTACATACAACAAAACCCATCTCTAAAAGCTATAGACAACCAGCATTATCGGTTCAAAGCTCCAAGACGATTTGCAACTTGCCTAGACGTCTCCTATCTCCAGCTAAGTGACTTTGATGGCCTGTTCAGCTATCAGCTGTGATAAAACTCTCGTAAAACGTACAATATGCACAACTTTACTGCTTATGTCTTTGTTATCTTAAAAGTATGAAATGGGGCATCAAGTGTCGATACCGATTTACGATGTGTCGATCGTTTATGAGGTCATAAAAGCGGCTCTCGGTTATTGGTGTAGGTACTATATTTTTTTACTTTCTTGTAATATTTTTTAAGTAAACATCTTTTATCTACGAACCCGCACAGGCTGAGGACTGTGTCCCAGCAGTAGGAACGTTATAGGCTGATAATGCTATGCTATCTTTTATTGCAAAATACAGACAGTCGTTTCAATGTTTTACTCTTAGTTGAAAGCATCACCCCCTCCAGCATCTTCTCTTTACATTGTGTTTTTATTAGTATCTTTAGATTTATTTAAGACTTCAACCTTACTTGTAACCCCAACTATCAGAAATCAAGTTAAACTTGGTTATTTCTAACAGTTCCAAAAAGAAAACTCATGTTTTATACCAAAATTAAAACTGACGCAAAAACCTGCGTCTGCGTCTATTCGCGGAACAACTCGCTACGCAGAATTGGAGCGCCTATCGAAAGATTGACTCACGCATCGGAACGCAATATCCGATCAGTTCAATGTGTTTGCACGCAACGTGTATTACAATCTCATGGTTCACGTGTTACTAAGGTATTTGGCCATTGCAGAAGATAAAAACCGCCGTTTGGGAGGTCCCAACGGCAATTAATCTCAATGGTGATTAATGGCCTATACCAACTTCACCTTCTTTACTGTTTTCTCTCCTACATCCAGACCTATGGTGTATTTTTAATGTAGGTGGTAAATGGGCCTGCTCTTAGACACCGATGCCGCTTAGTGAAAAGCGATGGTCGACGGTGGAACTAATGGGCCCAGAAGATGCTTATTATTCGGAAAGTTAATCCATAACATATCATTAAATGGTAAATCACTATCCAGTACGTGTTAAATTCATTTTCTCCAGTCCAGCAAATATGATTCTAAGCTATACATTATATTATGTTTTATTATATTCTATCCTAATCTAAAGCAAACTCAGACCAAGACGGCCATATCATAAATCCTTGACCACTATGTCCTGATGTGGCTCGCTTTTACAACGTGTTTGAGCATCTGATTCATGCGGGTTGTTTAACCTACTAGCTTAAAGAGTTATGAGAAAAGATACCGTTGTGTGTTACAATTTCCTGGGCAGATATTTTCCGTACCTACAAGTACTCGTAAACTTAAAGGAGATTTATATTACAGTAGTAAAACACAGTCTATCAATTAACGGGTAGCTAAAGTTAAAGATTGTTTTTTTTTTTGTACAAGTTACTGATGTTGTTTCGAAAAGGCCTTCCTTCTCTTCATAAGTACTAGGTAAGAGAAAATCTCCAGATTAGGGATCTTCTGTAATATAAATTAATTATCACAACTCCTCAATTACAACAAAACCTATTAAGTATTTACCCGACCTGTAACGGCAATTCTGCCTTAACATCGGTATGCATACCCTTCCGGCCACAGCCCAACTTACGACACCTACTGTTTACATATTTTACCAAAACACGTGGGGATTACATAAATGATGCTAGAATGCCATTTTCTTGGTATTATGACTAAGAAAACGTGTTATGCAAGCTCTATTGCCAGATAGAATATCTACAAACTATTTTACAGCATAGTTTTTCGTTAGAAAACATTGAGTCATGTTAAAAGCTCAAATATCATCTTTTTACGTATTATGAGGACTTTCAGAAATAAAATTGGAAGAGGAAAGAATCTAACCAAATGTGGTTTCTAAAGTTAACTAATTAACTTTAAACTTAATTAACATTCGATGCAGGGGAAGCGGCGAAGTGTAGGCCAATAAAATCAAATTCACTGGCGTGCCATCGGCAAAACGAAGAAGAACTTCAACATTCATAAGTACAAATAAACTAAAGAACCCACAAATTCCACATCACTCATCCAATATCAAACTAACAGAAAAACTATTAACCGTATGACATTTTGACAGAAACCATCTACCAGACATGAAAATAATGACAGAGTACATTATAATCTCCCTACTTGGAACAGATCCACATCAATTTGCGCTTGCGCACAGGTCTAAGGTTACGGGTTACGGTAATTGATCACTCTAATGTATCTTTTTGTTTACTTGCACCGGAGTTATCAATCAATTGACGTCAATTGGCAGAACTGAAGGTTATCTCCGATGACTGCTATCTAACGTCTGTAAAGTCTGTCGCATTCCTATTTGAAATTACTGTACTGATTGATAGGTATTTGAAGTATACATAGGTATATTATTATGAAAACTGCTGATAGCTGTACTCCTAAGAGTTTGATGTGCCACTTCTTCCCAGCAAAAGCACTAGGAAGTGGTGAAGGACGGGCGTTTGAAGGGTCTGATGTAATTTTGACGTTCGAAGAGTGCTGATTATTGGCCTAATTTGAATACATGACTTTTGATTTTGATAACCAACTAAATATTTCTACGCTAGGGAGTCTAGAATCATGTGCTGAATTCATGGTTACAGTTTGCGCGCCGATGTCCCTGCTACTCGGTATAATTTCTTAGTTGTACCGATATATAAAAATTACTCAATACCATACACAGAAATATTGTGATACAGAGCATTCGGCACCTTTTAAGTTCTCTACTACGCCGCTGCAAATTCTGAAATGTCTTGGATATAACAGCCTCAATATTTTGACAGTTGAGAGCAAACTAATTGGAACTAAATATCAAGGTTGTGTGTGTTAATTTAAATATAATTTCCTTCACACTGCAGTACTCGAGTATTGTTACTAGGTTGAAATAAGTTAATTTGGTTTGGTATATCCAAGTCTTTATAAAATTTAAATGTAATTGGAGAACAAATTGCTAAACTTGATGTAGTTAGCCTAAACGGAGCATAATTTATTTCGCCTTCTGAATCTAGTCAATTTAATTCTAAACGCAAAAGCAACACTGATCAAAAAATCAAACTGTAGATTAAGTTTCTCTGAGACTATCACGATTCTGGTTCTAAATAAAAATCTCAAAAACCTAATGCGAAGGTAAAACCACGTATGTTCTCGCTAAACGAATGCAGATTCGTCGTGATAACGGTATTCGGAGTGCGAATGTGGACGTGAGATGTTTGAAGTCCATAACCTAGTATTCGTAGGTAACAGGAAACTATTTCAAATGGCCTTCTATATATATGGTTTTATCATTTTCTCCGATTTCACGCCAAATCTGAGAAAGTTGAACCAAAAATTCTTAACCTTAAATGTCAGATCAAAAATTACAAAGGTAACTTTACGTAAGTCCAGACAATAATTTGGAAATTAATTCAAGCATATAGCAAAGAATTTTAAATGTAGTTGCAATGACACAGAAATTAAACTACGAAATATAAATTCACCCTGATTACGACACGAAAAATATTTTGTTGTTATTATCAAAATTACCATCAGCAAGTAAGGAAGTACTTTTTGACCTTGGCTTGTCATTACAATCTCAATAAATATTATTCAGGCAAACAATTGTATTTAAAGCCCTTTTATTATTGTTATTCATTTAAGTGATCTTAGATCAACAAACTACTTTGACCTTCATATACGTCAACTTGAGCATTCTTTTATTCTGTTTTTTCTTTAGATGATAGATAGGTATTCACTCAAATCTGGTTTACTGTAGACTTTTACAATCTAGCAATAATTTTGGCACCAATAGACATTTTAATGGGAACATCATTTTCCACGCGTGACTGATTCAAAGCATACACTATCTTCCAGAAAAATCAATCTTCCCAAATTAACTTCTATCAACTCAAATGACAAGCTTCTTTTACCCCAGTTTCTTTATTCTTTAATCCAAACGATGTGAAATTAATACTGAACTGCGTCCAACTTCACTTCCTGAGTGAACTTTGATCCATCAAGTCTCGTCTCATTGCGTGCTCAATTCGAAACAATACCGCAACCACTTATCTCTTATCTCTGTATCAGGGCACGATCGCATTCCATCGTTATCTGTCGGAGAAGCCACTAAACGAGTGTTTAATGTGCCTTTGAGCACATTAATTATAGATAGCAGTTTCATTTAATTTCATCACATTTTTATTACTAGGTTAACCTTTGTTTATGATTTTTGCTTCTCGTTCAATATCTTCAGCTTTATGGACTTATGTAACTGTATCATCATCATCATAGTTAATTTCTAGGACAAAAGTTCTACAGCGATTTGCCTTTCATTCACAACTGAATTAATATTACTCAAACGTATAAAAACTATATTTATTAATACATGCATTCGTGTACGTCTCTCAACTGCGATAAGACTTCAACCTTTGACAATGGCAATATACATTGTATGTATTGTTAACTATTAACTTGCATAATAGACAGTAGAGCGATATTATCACGTTTCCACTCTAGATAACAATTTCAAATGAATACGGTGCTTGAATAATTTTATATTTATCAACCTCTCATTACAGGAAACACTCGAACAAAAGTACACTTGAATGGTTGATTGAAAAAGACTAGGTACGTTTTACATCAAGTGTCGAAAAGTTAAGCGGGATGGAAATCATCAAGGTGCATTTAGCAACAACAGTAGGTAATATTACGGTGTATATAAAAGAAAAGGGTCACGGCAATGCCAAATGACATTTAAATCCATGAACTTGATGGTCGTGTACCGCTACAGAAAGTCCAAATGACACGCAAAACGAGGCTAATTCTGTTTTCTATTCCCACCGCTGTCAATATATTGTATTCATGTACAGATGCTCCTCCTCCGCGAGTGGGTAGAACTGTATGGTACTCAGCTGTGTCTCTAATACTAAATACTATTTTCGTAAAAATGTAGGTCAAAATAGTAAGAACTTGAGCGACAAATTCACTTAATATACAGGGTGGCAGGGACATCGACGTGCAACCTGTTAACATGGATTCAGTCATGATTCTGCGTTGAAATTTACAGTCGGATATTTAAAAAAAAAAAAGTTCCATACATTTTGACCGCATTTTTTCCTTTAGTTAAACAGCAGTTTTTTTTATAACTTTTGTAACATTTCTACGCTAAGGGGTCTAGAATCATGTACTGAATTCATGGTTACCCTATATACTTGACTATTTTGAACTAACAGATATGTATGTGGACAGATCACACATTGATCGTGAGCCCCAAGATTATATCAAAAGCAAAAAAGGCGCGCCAACATCTCAGCCATCTACCCCTTTAATAAACGTTGCTTAAAGTTAAGTAATGATTAACGCCTGTTTAACCATACATTTTTGATGTTTAAACGTCTCTTTTCTTCAAGGCTCCCACAGACAGGCGCGACGCGACAGCGCTACACAAAGGCGCCGCTCGTCGCGCGACACGCGATGCCTTTGTGTCGGGCGTCGCGTCGCGCCAGTGTGTACGAGCCTTTAATCATCGTTTATAAATATAGCCCCTAGTGGAAACGTCACAAGTTAATTGAGTTAAAATTAAATCCAATGACATTGCTCCACTGATACAAGCTAAAGCGTTTATCGATGGATGTCCGATAAGTAAGAGTTGCACTCGATAGACGATGAAGTCAAGTTGAAATTATCGACAACATTACCTTCGTATCAGCACATTAAAATGAAACTGATCGATTGATGAATCAAGATAAACCATTAATCGATGAAAAGTAAGTGCTTTGAGACATGGACGGCAAATTTTCGCGGGAAATACACTTGCCGGTAATGTTAAATTAATTTTTAATGTCTCAAGGTAAGATTAAGTTCAAAATATGTAAAGGTAAACCAAGGGATACTAAATTCGTAGATTTTCATATTGGTTTAACTATTTTGAGCCAGTTTGATTGGATATTGATAGCTAGGACTAACTTGACACACAATTTTGGATAGTTTACACAAAATAATTCGAATCTTACTCTCTTTGTACGTATTTGCTTTTAATTGGTAATTTCTTCAGTAGGTACTATCTCTATTGCTATTGTTAACTTAGTGATGATTTCCATCACTGAATTGGTGAGTACTAACCTCGAGAGCCTCCTGCGCTGTGTGGAGGTACTCCCTCAGCATCGCTTCCTGAATGCTGAGCCATTCTAACCTCGGGTCTTCCAACTGCGTCACCTCTGTAACAATCATTTGTTTTTTTTATTAACTTTCTATTATTATAATTAAGATTCACGTTTTAGTAAGAAGGGTATGTGTCAGTTGTTCAACAATTATCAGTTTTACGTTACTCTATAGCATTTGACGATACAACCTACCTCGCTTTCTGTCGCGTCATAAAAGTCAAACCTTACAAAATATTGTTTTTTTTAGCCTTAATGCTCCCGCAAACAGGCGCGAGGTGACCGTGCGAAGCAATTCTGGTAGAATAATTTCCATGAAGTTTTCATAGAAATAAATATTGTTCTACTAGACTCGCGTTGCCGCCACCCGTCGCGCTGTCGCGTCGCGCCTTTCTGCGGGAGCCTTTACGCATAGTCATTACTCATTACTGTCAAAATCTCGACCTATTGACCAGAAATGACTTAAAGCTAAAGGAATTTTAATAAATCCGTTTTCCCGTGCTCAATTACTTGAGACAAATAAGCTACCGCAAGCCAATATGAGAACCAGATTAAGGCTGAAGAATTACTCATCATCAAACTATGCGATACGGTTGCCGATTACCGACCGATTAATGACGAGCCCGAGGTAGTGTTTGATAATGGTGGTATTCAATAATCAGTGATAGCGATCGCTTTTACAGGCGATAGTGGCATATGGGACGAGGCTTGGCGTGATTGTAATTCACGGTCGTTTATCTAAAAAACTGATTGCGAAGTAGACAGTGTTTTTCGAAGCCAATTCTGTGTTTGATGATAACTAGGTTTTTTCTGATTATTACCATTTTATCATAGCTGTACTCTCAACAAAAACCAGAGATCAAACATTTCGCACAGAACTGTTTACTTCCAAACTTTATTCATCTGCTATTGTGAGTGAAAAATAATATTGATAAATATAACTGCTCTACTAGATGTATCAAATAAAATGACCTACACTAAGCAAATGAACCACATTTAGTCATAAAGCACATAGCGACAGGAACCAATCATAGAATCAGTCATCATCGGGCAGCTGCATTCCGCCATCATTCGCACACCGCGTGACATCCAAAGTACGCATGCGGGCGATCTTTCAATTATTATTCTCAATTCTGAACCCGACAAGGCCAGCACGATTCTACGGACAGATTGTTACTCACTTTATATCAGATTAGAGAAACAATGCCGTCGAAATTGCTATGTAATTTGGCTACTGTTCGCGATGAAGGTAAAGTGATAGTGGTTAATCAAATAGGTAACAAATAAGCAACTAACTCATGGTTGAGATTATATCTTAAGGATTAAAGTTAGTATTTAAAACTGTTGGCAAGATACTAATTGTTATTTAATTCATGTCTAGGCACCTCATAGAATAGTTCAGTTACAATGAATAGCTTACCCCCAAAATTTTTCAAATAGGTTCAGACAAAGATAACAACATGGAATCAACTGATAGTATGCTAGCAATAAATAACCAATAATGGAATCGTCCCTGTCTGGTGAGAAAAAACACAGACAAAACGTGTCCTGAAAACATTATATTATCATACATTTCAAGGTGTGAACAAAGGAATCAAAGTCACGTTGTACTTAATTATTCATAGAGCTCCTTTCAAAAACCGATAATAAACAATATCAAAGTTACATCAAACCCGAAGGACCATAAACAAGCAATGCACGTGACTTTGTTTCCTTTGACGGTAGGCATTGACCACACACAGCCCAAATTATTGATATTCAATGACACGAGGTAGACCCATCTATAAATCTATGTGACCGAAGTAACATCTCTAAAAAGACATGCAAATGAAAGCGATGCCACCATTGTAGAATAATTAGTAAACAATAATGAAGATTCAATCATACGCATTGAGTTATTCAATTAACATAAATGAAATCCTGTCGTTGAAAATGGTCACGATATAATAATATTATCTGCAACAAAATTTAATACGTACTAGTCAATTCCAATTAACCAAGAAAGCGAACTCAAAGTATCAAATGAAATTCTCAACACAGCGCGGTGTAAAATAAAAGCTGGTATGAAGCGTATAAATATTGCGGGCTTATGCAGAAAATAGGTATGGGGGAGATCACATACCTTGATAAAGAACATGGATGCTGTAAACTAAATATGTAAAGTGGAGGAAGCATTAACAAAGTAACATACATATTATATTATGCATATTTACACAGGTATGCAAACCACCAGGTTGAAAGACTTAAATACTAGCAAAATATTAAAATTAATTGCATCGCTCATTTTAAACGAGTTCCAACTTCATTATCTCTTGTCCTTTTCTATTGAGAACTGTGATACGATAGTTAATGAGTGTGTCAATGTTTTGTTGATCTTGTAAGATTATTTCATTGCCAATTTGTCTATGAATCGGTATGTTGATATTTATTTTATTTTTGCTATAAGCTCCATGTGATAATCTTGGTCTGTCTCGGTTATGGATGTTGCTTAAATGTCAATTATTTCTCATTCGCTGTGCTCTTTCATTTGCAATCAATGTTTTACTTACTGTAAATTAAAATTACTTTATACCTTTGTTTTATCTGCAAGACTTCAATTTTCTGTAGTAACATTATGCCTTGAGCAGGATTATTTAGTTACTTTAACACGGTATGCGTGTAGCAAATAAATTCGATGTAGAATTTAAATTTTCTCTTGCAAGTTCTAACGTTCTAACATTCCAGTGAATTTATATTGACTTGTATGCAGTATCTTACAGCACCAGCGCAAAATATATATGGTTCTAAAAATATAAACTAGGATCCGTAAAGCTTTGTGTAGAAATTGAAAAGCGAACTATTTAAGACACGGCTTGTCCAGAACCCCTTGATCCTAAGCACGGTGAAACTAAAGAAGACGTATTATTTGAATGAAAGCTATCAAGATGTCATCTGAATACTGGGAAACTCGAAGCCAGCGTGAACTTATTTATACATTAAACGCTACAACATTTAATGCGAAAAATGCATAGCTAGAGGAGCTTCGATGTAAAATGGCTTTTATTTTCATTATAACACTAACGACTGGCCACATTAGTGATGAATAATGTTATCCGCAAGGCATTCTTCAAGAAATGAGCTTTTAAATGATGGGTGAAACATTTGTAACGTCCTGCATTTTCATATCTAATTTGACCGCATTATTTAGCCGTTTTACTACGCCACTTCAAATGTAATTCGCTGTTATAGCGACGTGCTTAACTACCAAGGAGATATAATTCCGTACGTGTTACTGTTTTATCTGGAATTTCTTAACGATAGACATATATTATAAGGAAAGTAATGGTACGGTAAATTCCTTTGGGTATGTTGATCATAAAGCAGTTTGATCATTGAGGTTCAACAGTTTAATCCACATCATTAATTTATAGTTCCGTGATTGATAATGAATTGATTACTTCCTTTATTTCACTTGATGTACTTTAATTTCTTCAATTAGCTTTTTGATATAGTCCATATAGAAATCCTGTGCCTAATTATCCTCAATTTATCACCAACAACTATAGTATACCTTATCAAGCCTACATGTAATGATAGCGTTAAAATTACACTAACAATAAACGAAAGTACCGCCATAACTAAGACCAAACATTAAAATAGAAAAGATTCTTAAAATGAGTAACACAGTAATACCTAATAAAATACAATCAAATAAATAGTTTTAATTATCAATTAACATCCAGGAGAATTTGTGCGATGGCGTTAGGGCTATGGGTAAATTATCGACGGATCTACACGCGTAAAACACCATAGTACCATAAACGAGTTGGGAGCCATTTGCATTTTGTATTGAATATTGCAAATGGACACTGTAGGGCTACTGTGCAGGAATTTATGAATATACAAAGCGTTTTTGAGTTATTTTTGTACGGGAGATGGTTCTTGTGGGTTTATTTTTGCTGGATAAACTATGTCCCTACTTAATGGTTCTGCGAATTTGATTCAACTTTTCATTGATTTAAAATAATTTTGTGTGCGTCATAGGAATATATAAATAAAGTTATAATTATGAATTCTGTTGTATTGGCTCGAATTATCTTTCAGACTGCGGTATTTCGCTTGAACTGTTATTACGCATATGTATATGTATTTTTTTTCACTGCATATAAGTATGAGTTGTTCAAGCAGTAACTTGAATTGAGCATATAACAACAATAACCACATTCGTTGCCATAGCAACCCTGCACAACACGACAGAATAGTAAATGTGACGCATAGCAGCGCCGACGCATGCAGCTAACAACTTATGAGAATAGCAGGAGTGGGGCTCCAAAATACACTAAATAAACATCCAATTTTCTTCCAATACGTTTAAATTTTATTAAAATATCATACACAAATGACATACCCAGGTAACACAAATTTACTGCATAAAAGCTTTGGAACCAACAACTAGAGCGTGCGTTGCAGGCCTAATGCAGCAACTCTAGCGTCATTTCAGGCACAATTTGATGCAGCTCTCAGTTCCATTTCAACTTCACAACAGTGGCACAAAGTTCCTCAAGTGCTGCAACGAATGATTAACGCCACACTAACGCTCTTATGCCACTACTTTTGTGAACGCTCCAAGTGATTTTTATTTCGTTATTGCAGGTGGAATCGTGAATAGGGCTGTAATTTTGCCTTTTTGCAGGCATAAGTACTAATTTGATGTGTTTTACAGGTATAAGCTATGCATAATGTTTCGTTTGGTTTGGAGATCCGTAACGTGTGATTGAAGAAAATAAATCCATCATTCAAATAAGTAACGTCCAACTCTTAATATCTGAAAATCCTACTTCCTGCTAATATGGATGGATAGGTGTTTGTTACTCAATCACTCAAAAACTACTAAACGGAATTTGATATTTGATATGTAGGTACTTTAGATACTGGAAAAAGACAGGACAGTTTGTATCCTGGGAATACTTCCACGCAAGTGAAACCACGGCACGCAACTAGTATTAAATAGATTACAGTGTTATAAGAGTGGTTTTTTTTGCACGGTACAGTTGTTTCTGCTCCAACAATGCAAAATTCTGAAACTGTTCACTTGTATGCTGCCGATGAGGAATACTTGGATACAGATTTTACCCCGGAAGTAGCTGCAGTTGAAAATGTATTGCGAAAGTGAATAAAGTAGTCATCACCATTATTAGTTGAATAAAATATATCTGCAGAATCCTCGTCTGTATATTTATAACTTGACCCTTCATTTGACGTCTCTGGCAAATTTAAAAAACCCAAAATATACTTAAAAAAAGATTGAATAGAATTTAAAAAACAACAAATGGTCGTCATATACCCTATGACCTATACCTACTTAGATAAAGTAGAGTAGCGTACGTCATGTATCAGTTTCATTTCCAAAATTGTCTCAAAAAGATGATTTTATTAATTATATAATACACCAACACTTACGTCTCATCAATAATGGAATCACCATTATTGGCTGAATAAAATCTACCTGCGGAACCCTCACCCGTATTTATGAAACTTGACTTATCATTTGGGCTTGTCGCCGCTGATTTGGTTTACTGTATTATACTACTCAAGGGAGCATTGCTCCCATTTCTAAAGTTCAAAGTTTGCTTTAGTAATATTCATTGACTTTCTGGAACTTGAGTCTGTATAAGAGTTATTATTACCTCTATTATCAGAACTTTAAGTAGAATAACAGTGGTTATTTCAACTTTTATGCCTTAAGTAGGCTACATTGAACTCCTATATGCAGTTAAGAGGCATGTAACAGTTACAAGAGAATCCCGTAAGCAGCTTTCAGTGACCAAATGCCCGTTGTAACTCTGTTACAGACGTAAGTAGTAATAAATTGGCTCTAGAATTAACTATTATAAAGGCAAGGGTAGTAATTGGTTCCATTACTGCCACTCTTAGTTACTTTTATAGCTACAGACCTTATCGGAAGCAAATATGCAACTTAAAACTGCTTCTTGAACTCTTAAGCCACTATTATAAAACTTAAAGTTATAAAATATGCTGCAATTTCCACCAGAGTGTTGGTTGGGTAAGTTACACAGAAAATAGTTATTTAAATCGCGTATAATTTAAAAAGCGCTCAAGCCTGTTTGTATTTTGTGATAAGATCTAATAAAATGAACAGTAATTAAACCTATTTGAATCCTTTTGCATAATTTGTTCTGAATGCCTATGTATAAATTACCCGAAGACAAATATTCCAGTTCGTGTAACATTGCCTAGCAAATACTTTTAATGAGCTCCGAGAATTTATTTGCTTGAATATGCATATGTTTCACAGTCTACGACATAGATGGCAGCACGCCTTACGAAGTTACTGGTGTACAAATGTTTCAGATTAATTTTAGTACATTACGGTGATGAGAATCAGGGAAAACCCAGATATTAAACCAAATATTTACCTTTGCAGGTTTCAGTGCAATGTTTATTTTTTTAAAGTCAATATTGTTTCTCGTATGACAAAGTTACTTTGTTTTATTTTAATCAACATGAAATCAATTACTTATACAAAAAAAAATTGTCAGCCAACTCTTGAATAAGTATAAAGGATCTCTATCAGATGATTTGCGTACCGATACGTCGATTTCACAATACCAAGATCTCTTAATAAATTCTTCCTTAAGACCCAGTCGCGACAAAGTGTCTATAAAAAAAATGTTTGTAGACAGTACTTAAAAAACCGTAAGGTAGTCACGAAAATTCGAAGAATTTTATCAAAAATATTTTAATCTTATCGAAATAAACATTGATGATATGTTACGTCGCAAACTGTACTTAAACAATAATTGCTGCAAACATACCTATTAATTCATTATAACATTGATTAATATCACATGACGTACTTTCATCAAGTACTAACGTAGTAAAAGTAGTATTGACGTCCGTGGAAAATTAGATGACATAACATTTCAGAGTGTTCATGCGCATTAAACGGTCTCTCTTCGTCGACTCGTAAATTCACAACGCTATAGCGACCATTACTGTAGAAAATTGCACCGTGCAAGCGACTCCTCAGAAATTAACACCGAAAAAACATAAAAACTAACAAGCTACGATCAAAAGTCGATCCGATCAGCAAGAGTTGATGGGTGGTCTCGAAAAAAAAGTAAGAAAATGGCGGAAAAGTTCTACGGTCTTCATAAATAATGCATAAGAATGCGTGAGCGTCGTGCGAAAATGTACGCCGTGCGTTTGCGCTAACCGTTATCGGGTGTTCGCGGGTCGTCAGATATCACGCGTTTTCCATCTTATAGCGCGGTCATTATTGCCTTTTTACCTTTTATAGCGTCCTGTAGATGTGTATATTGTCGTGTTGAAAGTTTTCGACACTGACCATAAAGCTTGTTAGAAGTCATTTATAAACTGGATTTAAGTTGCTTCTTTAGGAATAATTACTGTTGTAAATGTGGTTATCTTATTTGTTTGACATTGCCGCGCCTAGCTATACTATGTTCTCAGAAATGCTTTAAAAGGACCAACGAAATATGTGCGGTATCATAGTGAGTTACATCCATAGAAATATTACTATTGGCGTAATTTTAGAGCCTTGTTGGCATCTAGTATTCAGGTCATGACTTATTCGTTTTGAATTGCTTGTTAATAAAATCTGTACAGTTACTTATACTGTGTTTAGGTAATTTTAATGCTCAAAGAGATTTTCTGTTGTAGGAACTCTCTATCCGTAATATTCATACTGAGCATTATGAATTATAGAAATGTATTCAAAATTCAAAACAACACGTTTATTTTATCTGCATGTGAGATTACACGGTAGCAAAGCAATATCTAAGCAACGAGTAATCAATTCAATACGACTCACGAAGATGCATTTGCTTAAATAAACGATACGTAAGCATTCCATTCATAACACGACTTATTTAGTGCTCCTCCATAGAATAATCTAAGGATTCACATAAAAACATATTATATCTACGAGTCACGACTGCATGGACGTGCATCGAACATACGCACAACGCCATCTATTTTTCGTGGTGTGACGTTAAAACTCTTGCGCATTTCGATTTCAAATATCGAATTCAAGATGGTGGCCGTAACAGTCGCAACATTCTATAGGCTAGACATGAATCAACCTGTTCAATAATTCATAGGGAATAACTAAAGCACCGTGGTACTTCATAAGCCCCCCGCGTAGTACATTTTTCACCCGACATACTGAATAATCCAGGGGATAATAAATAAGAGTTAGCCTGTTGTAACCGGTACAAACAATTCATTGTGCTAAAATGAATTATTGCATTGTTAATGCAGGTCCACTATTTCGCTACTCAGTATGCTAATCTCGATAAAGGTAAATTTCTCGGACGAAAATTCGATAAACTTGTTACCAATACAACTGGTTTTCAAGATATTGTCAATGTCTACTTTCATATTAATATGCACTGAACTCTCCCAAATGACGAAACTATATAATAATATAGTAGGTTACTTTTTGTTTTATAAAATACGAGCTTCTACCTGCGACTTCGTCCGCTGTAGCTTCCAATTAGTGGAAGAATTTTCGGAACCACATGAGGTGATAGTAGAACAAATTTTACCTCTTTATAATATTAGTATATATTGTATTTCTAAATCTAACATCACATTAAACATTCTAAGAGACTATTAATCTCAATATTCAAAACACATGCTACTCCACAAAATACTAAGAACAGATTAGGGATCTGTTCTGTCGGAAAAACTGCCAAATAAACAGCAGGTGTTACTTACGGTTGACATGATTGATGTAATAGCGTCCAATTTGGGGATCGTAGGCCTCCTCCCATCCAAGAGGCAGCTCATTGCCAATGCAGTCCGCGAATGTCTGTGGCTTAGTATATCTGGAACAATAAACGTTTTTGTTGAGTCTAGGAAATGCTTGAGTACTTCGATCCTAGAATTGAGGCTGAGAAAAATTTATTCTCATGAAACTTAAACGAGTGCTTTTTTGTGCCGCAGGAAATTATTTTTAATCGGTGTAATATTAATTAGTTCTGTTAGATTTTTAAGTAGTGGTCAGTTTCCTAGAGCAATCTTAGTTTAAAACATTTTTTTTTTTAACTATCGTCCTTAAACATAATCAACAAAGCATTTCTTATATAGAACTAAAACTTAATTTAAAAACACGCTTCAGAGAAGTCGGATAAATACAAAACAAAAAAAAACCTTCCCATAGCCATAGAAAGTCTTCTATCAACCCAGCGTTCTTCCCACGAACAGGGGCGAGCCTATTACTGCGCTTCTATTACTATCATTAAGGCAAAATAATAATAAGCTCCAGTTATTATTTTGAATCTTTCGACTGGATAATTTCACTGGCATTCGGTAATGATTGTGGACTGGTTGGAATGATTCCGTATTTACTAAGTGTGTAAACATGCAACTGGCCTCCTAGTTTTGTGTTAGACGTCTCACAAAAATTCGACACCGATATCATTTCTTTAAGAGCTACCAGTTCGAAAATAGATTAATCACCAGACCGTTCAAATCGTTTAGCCTTCAATCAATTTAAAAGTTACGGGATCAAGAGGACGCGGTCAATATCATTGGATTTGTACCAGTCGAAATAGCACCTCGATAGTTAATCACATCGTTCAAAATAAAGGCAATTAAGGTTACGAATTAATGCATTATATTGGACCCAGAAATCACCGTGAGAATTACAAGCGAGAACATATTTTACATTAAAGATTTTCTGATTCAAAATTTAATGTTACGAGCGCGATGGAATTATAGATAAAACAAAGTATCGAACAAAAAACAGGTGCAAGTTTCTAGACTCAAGTTGTGGCTAGGCGTGCAGATAATGCAGGCAGGTTGTGGCATGAGAATAATTAATGATGGGCGATGCGGGTGCCCGGGAGCTGGCGCGCGCAGGGCGTGGTGCGCTGGCGCCGGCGACCTGCTCCACTGCTGCTACAATTTCGATCATGATTCACGTACAACCAGTTCACCAACAAAAAGCGGACACACTCGCATTTCCGATGGTGACGAAATCAACCGAACGCCGCGTCTCATACGCATCCCACTTAACGGTTTTCGTGACTTTTAATATGGCGTTTATACGGTAGTCAGTTATTAAATAAGATTCTTCGGTTAATTGGCCACGTTTATGTCCAGTTCGGTGTACGTGCAACTTTTGAAATCGACGTTTTCGATGTTCGCGTGATTCTGTTTTACCGTTTGCTGGTTGTTTTACAGTAAGCAATCAAGTAAAGGCTGTTTAATGAGTGCATATAACTTCGTGTAAGGTTATATTCACATGCAATTATAATAAACACCTTACAGCTCAATTTAACAACTATTTAAATACTTTGATTCATGAATTCCTTCAAAATAAATTATCCATTCAAAAAATATTTGTTAGAAACCAAGCGTTACAAAAACGCTAAAACTATATCCTTTCTTTTTTGTTATAACAATTTATTGAGACAAAGTCGAGAGGGGTTAATCTTCAATGGGAATTCGTTACTCCTTCCGCACAGCTACCGAATGCGGCGTCCATTTCAAAACACGATCACTCTTATCGAGGTGAGGGGATAGAGGGCGCGTGCGTGTGCGCATCCAATGCATCGGTGTGGGAGCAAGAAGGAGATACAATAGTAGTAAAAGCGAGCGAGACAAATAGAGAAACAATGTTGCTGCGTTATGGGAGAACGGCAAAACCAGTCCTGTCAGCGGGACGTCAAGACGAGTCGAGTTCTCGGAAACGGTGACCCGTGTCACGGAATCCCTAGCCGCACACACAGGCACACTTTCACACACACGCGCCCGCGCCCACGTAAACGAAACACTGACTCCAATCAAATACCACTGCGACAGAATTATTGGTGCTATAATACTAGATAAATATTTAATTGTTTCTGGGTCTGTGTCGGAAGATCCGCCAAGACCTTTACACAGATTGTTGCAATTGGTTAGCTAACTACTAATTTTTACAGCATAAGGTCGCATTCCTTAGATAGCATTGGAAAAATACTTATCAATGATAATGAATGTATTGTTGCGTTCAGTTTGTCGATAGAAATAAGTGTTAACGCAATCTTTGTTGATAAGATTTTAACACTGCATATCTTTGGCATTCCAAAAATGTCGAAAGCACTTTTATAGAAAATAAAAGCCATTCCCAATGAGTAAATTTAAACAAAACACTTTGTTGTGTTTAGACGATATTTCAAGACAACGCCATCTATCGAATTAAGTAAGAATTTTGCTACCTGTCTTGCGCGCTAAGTTCAAACAGAAGTCAATAAGAACCATCGCCGATCATTTGATGAAAATATGTAGTTAACTGAGACTTTTGAGGACCAAAGGCTATCATACTCTTTCATGTTATTTATTTTCACCGGATGGGTGAACATATTATTAAACAACTAAATTCATTGTAAAGACTTAGTCCTTATATTCAGTTTCAGACAGTGTGAAAGATGCATTAATGGCTACAGTGAACTTCATAACAATCACACACACAAATGTGCTAGCAATTAAAATTCTACATGCCTTGTTTTGGTTTTTAATTGGTGAAACACCTAAGGTCTTTTAAATTAGAATGTTATATAAGTTAGTTGGTAGAATATTGTAGTACTTTATTTATTGTAGTACATTATTTAATACGAATATAAGAAGTAACAAAGAATTGTGGATACATAATAATATGAATAAGAAAAAGCTTTGTCCTCTTTTTTGCAATCACGTCCGAATCACAATTATATAATTTGTTCTACTTTACCTCACTCTCCGTACAAGTTTTCACATATAATACAGTTCGCAACAGAATTGAGTTCAAACTCAGCTGTATCGCGTAATCGATGCGAATAAATCCGCGAGCTATGCCGTGCGATAAGCCAGTGCATCACAGTCCCATTGGAAAATAGCGCGGGAGAAGGCCAATGTACCGCCGTTCAGCAGCCGCAAATAGAAACACGAAGTTTGCTGCCCGCTTTGGAGTATTTAGTTCCATGCCCCTGCAGATTTCAACGCCATGCAGGTGTAAAACCTCTTAAATAATCCCATGTTCCTAAAATCCAAACGTTATTTCAAAACAATATATCAACCAAATCTCGTTAATGTCTTCCCAACACGCCAAAGAATCAAGAGGCTCACCGTAAATCTAAATGATTAGACTATTAGTCATGTGTTATCCAAGTATCATTTCGAAAGTCCAATGACCAAATCCTGGATTACGACAAACTTGGAGCACGTCTGGTGGGAGGCGGTGCCATGCTGTCTCACACATATCGACCGACCGACAGACGAACACGCACACCTACTAATGCTCTATAAATACCGCCAGGGAAATATTTTAATCCGGATGGCCCGTTTAATGCACATTCCTTGAGCTTCGGAACAATCTCGATTTTTTTTACTCCTTTACTCCAAGAGGGTAATACCGATTTTAGTTCGTAAGATAATCTGTCACATGAAACTGTGTCAGTAGACACGGCTAAAGATATTAATGTTAGGTGAATAACCTGTTCCTTACAAAGTTATAAGTGAATTCCAACGTCGTGATGTCACGTATCCTATGTGCTTATTTAAATAAATCCTCGTGTTGTTGAAATATACTCACGGACAGGAAGATTACAAACCTTCCGATGGCCAAAAAAGGAATCGTGTTAGGGGTCAACGTGATTTCCTCTCGCATTCCGTTCGGCTGACACATTCGTACAACGTTATAATCGAATTAAACACAACTTGCAATGGATTCGTCGAAGCATGCCGACCGGATGATCCAATACGTGAATATAAAATTTGTATCTGAACCGAACCATGCATTAAAGTAACCACACATACAAACATTGTTCGCGTCTTGCGTCACGACCAATCAGCAAACTTATCCACAAAATTGCCTCGGAAAACGTTCGAAAGTGGTAATTATGTATTGATGGTAAACGCAGCAGGCTAATGTGACGCTATGACGTCACACGGTATTCGATCATTGACAAACGACATTCCAACGCCTAGTGTGAACTGTGTTGTTGAAACGCACGTCACGTCATTCCCACCAAGGTCTCATGCTCGTCTTGAGAGTCTTGAGAATATACACACATTAAGTGCTCCTATCTGAATAATAAAGATCTCTTGACACTAGCTGCTTTTAAAATCTCAAAATCCGTCTTCTTATTCTAATGAATTACGAGCTTCATTAGCAATATCTCAAGTAATGTTAAGTTGGTAGCGGTCATAATGATGTTATTTTCCGTTACTAAGATACTTTTTATCTACTATTTGAAATAATTTGAAGTATAGTCAAAATAAACTCACACATCGAACGTAATTTATACAATTCAATGTTGCATGCTGTCTGTAGAAGTGACGGATGGACGGACAGCGGGTTGCATAAACACTGAATATATAGGGTTTCCGTTTGAATCACGCCGCATACCAGCCGCCTTCGTCACGCCGGCAGGCGGCGCGTGCGACACAATATCATGAGTATCACGACTCCGCTCACAAACATTCGATAATACGATACCTAGTCTAAATAACGTCTATACAGAATGACGAATTGTCGGCCGCCCCGCTTATAATATCGCCGAGACTGAGGAATTTCTAATTGATACTGCATTGTGGTCACTCCCATTCTACTGCTTGTTTGAGTAATAAGTACCTACAGTCAGATGAAGGAGATTAAACGCTATAAATCTCAGCTCACGACGTTGTAAAAATTGTCGTAGTAAATCAGCTAAATAGTACTCTAATTCGCATGAACTAAAATTTATGATCGTTGCAATTTATTATTGTATTTTTGTTATTTTTAACGATGCATGCTAATTAAGTAAGCGAATTTTACAAAAAACTGTCCATTCATCGCCTTGACTGACCGGCGGGGTAATTACGTAACACACTAACAGTAGGAATGGGTTTCATTTTGACAGTTCAACAACATTCATTGCGTTATTTAAGTTGTTGAGCAGACAAATTTTTGGAACATATGAAGCAATGGATTAGCAATAGGCTTCAAAATTATTCAGATTGTGATAGATAGTGTGTTACGTAATTAGGGTGCTGTTCTGAGATTTACATACATAAAACAAAAACAGAAGGGTACGTCTAATATTGAAAAAACACACACATACACCAATTTTACCGATATCTGTGCCATTCAAATCTTCTCATTATGCTAATATGCAATAGTTACAGAATGTAGGAAAGCAATCACAAGCAGTTGCTCGTTGCAACCTCGAATACCACCCTCGAAGTATGGCAGAAATGTTGCTAATGGTTTGTAACGATGTTTGCCGGCAACTTCACGACTGCACAAATGATACTTTCCCAGCGGTAGAAAGTCAAACATTAGGTAGGAATGGCACCAAAGCGGCTCCATTCACATATCGTTGTTATTAGAGCGGTGTCAAGACCGGAAAGTATGGATTAAACAGAGGCCAAACAAGCAGATATCAATGTGCGCGAACGCATTGCCAATGAATGGGAGGCGCCGGGCTTCTGCGAATGTTTGTTGAGGAACAAAATTCCTCGCTCCATTGTTTCGTGAATGATCGACCGCGTGGAATGGGGTCGGGGAAATATTTGCGATTTTTACTGCTACACACTGTTGCCAATTTCTTTGGTAATACTAAAATGCAGCAGTTAAACTTATTCAGCACTGTAAATGCATGAAGGCGAATAGAAGCATCCAATGCAAATGGAAATACAGCAGAAACGAAGCGCTGACAAACAGTAAAATATTTCGCAATCTGCAAAGATAATTAGCCTTTTTACAGCAGTATGGGAAAACATAGAACAAGATAAGCTAAATCATGCATCAAACTCAAAGGTACAACCAAGGAAACTGGCAAATAAATCAAAAAGGTAAAAAGTTACCAAAGGTAAAACTGTAAACACAATCCATCGACGCAAACAGAACACTATCACCTAATCGCTATGAAATACAGGTGTTTTCGCATACCACACCGCTTACGATCATTTGCAAATTCACGAACCCAAATAGCTTTGTATTGCTAAGGAACAAGGTACATATTGGAATGAGAAAATTGTTTATTATAGTCTGTTGTCGCATATTTCGCCCACGCCCAAATGGCGGGTCGTCAACAATTTATTCAAAATCAAGGATTTGTGCCAGTTCGCCTCACCGTGCCTCTATTTATGGACACCTAAAAATTAAACCATTCACGGTATTAACATTGGCAATAGGATATACAAAATGTACAAATAATATATAAGCCATACAATTTGGGAGCAACTAAATCGGAATAAATTAAGCGAAAGAACACCTGCTTGAATCTGCATAAATTTTAGATCATAATATATCAAAACCTTGATTTATATCTTATCCAAATTATTGCAAAGAATGGCAGAGAATTTTGCAATCACCGTGGTATTGTATCTTCATAGTGTCAGGACTATAGGAAATTAACCCATCATCAACAAAATATTACTGATGTTCACCGTTAATTACTTTCCCATAAAAAAGAACTTTCTTTAATGAATACGCCCGTAAATAACAATATTATATTTTATTAGACGTTTTTAAGTCGAATAGCGGTAAAGTATCGGTTTTGGTCCATCATCCGACAGATTGGAATCGTACATTTTACTGTAGACATTAAATCGTCCCAAACGTTTATAGAGGAAATATTAAATAGGCAACATTCTTGAGCCAACGACGTCTGGGCGTCCTCCGATGGCTAATCAAACACTCTTATGCAAATCAAGCAAATAGTTATACAATTTTATGAGCGACGACTATCGTCAATTTATCACTCCCTATATGGGGGGACAAACACGCAGAAATTCCATCCCGCCATTCCGAGGCCCGCTATGTCGACACACCATATTTTGCAAGTTTATCATTACTTATACTAACTTCATGAAGTTATGGGGCGGGCCCACTATACAAATACACGTTAGACCATTTATAGAGTTCCTAATGACAGAACTAAATAAAAGGTGTAACGTTGTAAAGGTACGAAAACTAAAATAGATGTGCACAACAATGAAAAAGTCGTTACAAGTAGGTAAACAACTGCTTTATGACGGCACATAGATAAGAGAGGAATGCCAATTTCGATTAGAAACGAGAGCAGAACAGCTTTTATCGCATACTCACACAGATAACTTTAAACTTGCGTGATTTTAAACACATTTTTATTATACTAATGATAACTACCTAAACAGATTTCGATTCGCGTTTGAAACATGTTACACTACATTAGGAATAGGTGTCGACGATTGCATATATCCATAATTAGAAAGAATAATCATTACATTTCATTGGGCTGGCAGGTGGTAATAAATTAATTGGATTGAGAAGAGACTGCATTGGTTTAGCGCGTTGAGATTCTAGACTTTTTAAACGACCATTCGTCTTATTAGTTGTTGGAATCAAAATAAATCTGCAGTGAAGCCGGTGTCGGCGGCGGCGGCGGTATCGACGCGCGTCTGGGTGTATAAAATCGCCAAGGACATATTTATCTGAGAGGAATGCGTAAAATAAACAATGTTGTACGCTATTTCGCGTCCGTTCGCCGCCACGCGCCGCACCCTGCGGTACACACTCAGATAAATGTTTTAGAAATCTTCTTCTCAAAACATACATACAGTTCTTGCACCTAATCAAATTGAATAGGTCCAAAAGTGAACAAATAAACCTATTTAAAACGCAGTCGATTAAAGTCAAGAAACGTTGTAAAATGCCCAGCCCCTTCATCGTTACGCATGAGGGAGCTCAGAACTTGTGCAGTGCGTGGGAAGCACATACTTGGGTTACACAATCTTGTGAAGATACCTTCGTTAAACACGATTGATTTTATATTTAAAATCATGCTTGAAAACTGTTTAGAAAAGGTAAAGATTTGTATTAACCATCGATATATTGGAGATGTTTGTAGTAGCCATTGTAATTGAAGGAATAGTAGAGTCGTATCTTGTAATATTATTGTTTTCTTCAACAAAGTTGAGCGTATATGAAACAATTATATTATCACATCACGCCACCAGCTACACGTCCGCAGACAAGCAGATCGCATTGAAACATTCTAATGCTAGCATCCTTGTATTTCCCACATACAATTTGCCTGCACTAGGCGAGTAGGCATAGACACCCAACGCAGATTTCACTCGCAACATAGAAATATGCGTTAACGATCAACTGAACGCAACACTCTGGTATGCAACAGAACAATGTACTGGCTTAGTGAAACTGCATTCAACCGATACAATTAAAGTAATAAACACCGGCGAACACAGGTATAAGTTCCCATTCGCTTGTTAATCGACGCTATCATTGTCTTCGCCGCTTCCTTGCTTAAAGACACAATGAGTAGTTTTTCCTGAGTTCACAATGCGAGCTGTCGAACACTTCTATGTAGTTTAGTTTTTTCCATAACTATTTACGCCGCTCATCTAGTTACGTATCACACTTGTCTGTGAGATCTGCGAAAACCGCAAAATGCTCATTCGCACGCAACATCTCGTTACAGAAGCATTTGAGAAGCCACTTATTACCGTAAATGTATAGTCTGAGCGCCCAACGACACCATAAAGATCTCTATCTTGTTAAAACAGCCATATATATCGAAATTCAAGGGCAAATATTTCGTTATAAACGGCGATCTCTTGTCGTCAAAATAAGATCATTACATCTGCATGTAAAAAGCAGGTCTACTAAACTGACAACATTCCTAAGGTAGGTAAATAATTGCATTCCGCCGAAGGCAGTGACGAGAGGGCACATTTTTCATAGTACAACGTTTAGGTTCCGTATAAGGTTAATAGCGTCGTATGCGCCCGAGACGTGGCCGGGTTATTTTTAGCATTAATAAATTGGCTTAGTGGCTCAGTTTATTGTGTGTGCGTTTCGCACAAGTAGATGTCGACGTTAGAGTGACATCCGCGGTACCTCCGCTCCACACACCAAATTCTAGGTCAATTTTGATTGCCGTTGCTCGTTTACTATCCTTCACTATACTTGGTCCTTTCAAAACAATGTTCTAAGTGGGCAAGTTTGCGATAGTAGCTGCTCTTTGACCCCAATTAACTCCAAATTTTCCAGTAACAATGATTCAAGTTTCGGATCTCGAGTTTTGCATTATAATTCTTTCGCTTGCAGAGCATTTATCGTTCAAATCTGATAACGTAGAACCACAAACAGAATAGGCACATCGTCGTATGTTTTAGAGTGCCAAGCTGGTAACCACGTCTCAAATATCATACTGTAAACTCGACTGTATGGAATGCAGTTTGCCAAAAGGTTCAATAAAAATACCACTTTACGTTTCCTGTGCCAGCGGCGAATTTTATTGTGGTGTCAATGTACCGTGACCAGATTCTCATGTTAATCCACATTCGCATTTTTATGCAATATTTGTTCAGTACTTAAGTTTGGTATAAAATTGAATATTACTGAGATTCCCCTGTGCGACTATAAGTCTGAAATTAAACACAAAATGACAATTTTATAAATTCATCCTATTGCTTCACTCATTAACTTTAGAAATTTACATTGAATGTCCATTTGCAACTTTGCGTTGTAAGTTCATTTGCAATTACAACTGCATTTTATGATATTAATCTGCAAAACATTTAACCCTATTTTATTTTTTTATAATAGAAAGCTTTATGGTAAATCTTATTAGTACAACACCATAAGACACTGAGGGGTTTATTCATAAACGTTGCTTAAAGTTAAGTAATGATTAGCGACTGTTTAACCATACATTTTTGACGTTTAAACGTCATTTAACTTGAAGTAACGTTTATGAATAAACCCCTGACAGTTAGCCTTGTAGGGTGTCTCATTTTCCTAATGGAACACACATCACTACAGCTAATTGTTACGCCGTTTAGCATCACCAAAGTGATAATTGACCGGTTTTAACTGTAACCATGCATTTTCAAGTGCAGGTGAACAGTTTTTAAGGTTAACTTTTAAAACAATGGTGCAGGTGTCGGTTTAACTATGGTAAATAGATACGGCTAGAGACATGATCGGTATTTAATAGGGATGTGTTGTGCAGCACCTGCAGCTTGTTGAGGTGGTGAAGGGGGGTGTGGGGCGACGGAGGGGCGGTGGGGAGGGGAGTGCGCCGCTTTAGAAAGGCGCGACCATCGCCGCAGGCCCGGGCCGCATTCTACGGCCTGTCATTCACACCGCGCAACTTGCCTATGCATTGCATTCCATCTCCCACCGCGTTCTCCACGCATCGGCCCCATACACATACGCACACCTTACGAAACCACCGACCGCACCACCATCTAGACAAGATGCCACATTCATTCTTAACACATAAACGCTTCAACGAATTATTTCTGCGCCAGTTCAGCCACTAACATTGCTATGAACCAGTTCCGTGGCCTCATTAGTCGCGTACCGACTGCTCCGTTCACCAAATACGTACCCATACGAAAACAAGACAACAGTACACATTCCAAAGGATAACAAATGATAACCATAATTTGTGTTTAGTTCATTTGTTGTCAGTAAATAGTGGAATGTCGTGTGAAATCGAGGTTGACGCGCATTCTTACCACTAGAGAGCAGCAGCGTCGCGGCGACGGAACAGTTTGTTTTTCACGATTTATTCTATTTTAAAGTTGCTTTAAACACTTGTAACTTCAACAGAACCAACTATATCACGTGCACTCCCGATATGTACGACCACAACACTCAAATTCAATCAGAAAACGTTAGAAATCGCATTGGAATGTAAAGTTTTGACATGGGGCTCTTACGGGTTAACACTTCTCTTTGGAAAACTTACCTGTCTCGCGGGTCGATCCACGTCGTTTTTCTACTGTTGTGATCGATGAAATACAGTTTTCCGTCAAAGTCCCTCGCGTAATCCCATCCGTCGGGCAAGGGTATCTCACCGTTTCGTCTCCTTGGCATATTTCACTGATTAAATCCATTCAAACGAGTAACGAAGCACACTCGCGAACTAGCTACACGGCCATGTTGAATACCTCATTACGAGGTGTGACGTCACGCGGGATCGGCCAATAGCGGCGAAGGGCCCCCACGATGGAATGCGGCGCGTACGCGAGCGCGAACACACGAAGCGGTTCCGTACGTCACTCGAGCGATAGGAACGATACACGCGACCGCACCACGCGACCCCGCGTCGCCAACTAAACCCCGCCGACTCGCAGCCACGTTATCACCGCACATGATAATATTCACTACCAGCACCTACTGTCTAAATGCATTCCTCGACCATCTAATGTTTACATTACATGGTCTACTAGTGCCGACTGACTGATGCTATGTACGGTGCGGAGACTGCGAAACGAACTGGCAATGTAAGCAAAAAGTAGGTAGGTACATACTCATTCAATCTATTTACGATTCCGCTGTATAAATATGTATAGACGGGCGTGTATACGTATAGATCGCATTCCACAGCGTATGTACGTATATACGGGCATACATACAAATTACTGGTATGTACCTACATAAGTATATTTATAATAATATTGTTGCCATATTTTACACATCTTACTGTGTTGTGTTATGATTATCTTGTAGTTTTATGTGACCTACTAATTTTGATCTAACACAAAAACTTAGAAACGAGGTTACTGCTAACATTGCATCGAGGGAAGTAATATTTTAGCATCAGAACTATCTTTATAATTATCTTGTGCTGTACAAGACTTCATTCAACATTCTCTGAAAAGTTTGAGTAAAACAAAAATACTTCTTTTTGTTTTACATAGTCCATGAGTTGCTTAATCCCATTAGCAAATACAACTAGGAACTTTGTCCTTAAAACAAAAGCATTTTGCTCTTATCAACGTTTATAAAAATACTTGTTATGTATTGTTTAATAATATAACATACATAACGCTTCAAATCCCCGCAGGGTTAGGCAGAGGTGTTCCTATAGTACACCCACATTTCGCCAGGTATGTTTAAGTCCCATGTAATAGGGGGCGAGCCTATTGCCTTCAACCGGGCACAAATCTAGACTCCGGGCTGCTATTGATAAATCCCTAATAAAAAAAAAACCGATAACACTTTGCCCAACCTGGGAATCGAACCCGGGAACTCATGCTCAGTAGTAGCACTTGCGAGCGCTAAGCAGTATTGTTTATTTTTCACAAATTCCTTAGCTAGGTATGTTCATCTTGTTTCGTAATCATAATAGACTTATTTCTGTATTTTTATTAGTTTAGCCAATCGATTTAAGCGAACGAATACGTGAATGATTGTAGAAACATAAAACTGATTAATTTTGCTGTAAACGTTCTCTTCAATTAGTTTCAACCATAAAAGCATTCACAATGGCAATTGACTACCTTTTGATCCTTATTATGATTATTTGAGGGAATATGATTTGTATCTTATTGGTTGATTCGCAATTGGGAATGACTTATTGCATCAAAATGTCTGAATAAAAGGAAGGTACAAAAAGATGGGGTCGTACATCATGTGGACGTGGACGAAGTACTTATTACTTTTATTTAAAATTTTCCAGATTTAGGAGTTTGTAATGCTGTAAATGCACAAAAATACGACAGGATTTTTCCTATATATAATCTGAAGAGTAATTTATAAATTTTTCGTACTTATTATTTCAAAATATTTTACTCTTATCACTTCTGTGCACTAGTGTACTTTTTTCTTAACTTTATTCCATACAATTCAAAATGTGGATTCACCTACAAATAAATTAACTACGTGCGCATCGGCTACGGAAAAAATAATATTATTTAAGTCTCGATTCGCCCGTTTCAGGCGAGTAAATTCGTGCGAATCAACTATTACGCTTGATTTTTAGGTAAAGGGATTTTGACACCGTTACAACTAATGAACTCTATGTGATTTCAGTACCTAAGTAATAAACACTAGGCTTTTATAGATCTAGTATCTGTAGATCTTGTATATTTGGGTGAAATAAATGAAAAAAAAAATGAAAACCCAAAGATTTCAAATTAATTCTCAATTTCAAAAAAAGAAACTTTACATTGTACTATTGACTTAGACTTACTACATTGTAAGAAAAAAACAATTAATTCAATCCATTTTCAGAAAATTATGATTTTGTAATAGTTTAGCAATAATGGCTTAATTATTCACAATAGGTATCTATGTACCTATAATATTGTGTACGTACGGTCACCAAAAGTTATAAGTAACCAGCGGGGTAATTACGTAACACACTAACAGTAGCAATGGGTTTCATTTTGACAGTTCAACAACATTCATTGCGTTATTTACGTTGTTGAGCAGACAAATTTTTCGAACATAAGAAGCAATGGATTAGCAATAGGCTTCAAAATGATTCAGATTGTAAGGACCGACCGAAGGTTCGGATTCGGTTTCGGTTTCGGCTAGTTTCGGCCAAAATATCTAGTTTCGGCCAGTTTCGGTTTCGGCCAATAATTGGCCGAACCTTCGGCCCCGCCGAAACTAGGTGTTCGTGAATTGTCGCGTATCATTCGGCTAACTTCGAGTGAGTGAACGTGATTGCCAGTTGAGTCCGCTAGCCGGCGCGATCGTGATCGTAAAAGTACTTGATTGTCGTACAAAATATACTCATCTTTATTGAGACTGATAAATATTAATTATCACTGATAATTAATTATAATGGTAAGATAATTCTTTAAATACTAAGTTAAATACTAGATCTCATTAGAAAAAAACAACAGAAGTTATCTAATCATTAAGACTATTGTAAACATAAGTAATTAATGTTGATTTTTGAAAAAGTTTGACAAATATGTTGATTGTGTTTTTTTTTTAATTTAAATTGTTAATTTTACAAATAAAGAACTATTTTTGTTACATACTTTAATTCTTGTTTTTATTTTTTTTACACGTGTTAAAAATCCATATGTATATGCGTAAAAATACAATAGATTTAACATGCTATAAAAATTCAAATAAGTTTCGGTTTCGGTTTCGGTTTCGGCCGAAACTGAGACCGAGACCGAAGGTTCAGTTTCGGTTTCGGCTGAAAATCCAGTTTCGGTCGGACACTATCAGATTGTGATAGTGTGTTACTAATTAGGGTGCAGGATCGTCGGATATAGTTGAAGTTAAGTAAGAAACCGATGGATGTTTTAGAATAAAATTTAATTTAATTAATAGAAAACAAACACTTAATTTATCTAATTAAGTTTCATTTGACAAAAACCATCGGTTTCTTACTAAACTTCAACTATATCCGACTACCCTGGTTACTGATCTCTTTTGGTGACTGTAGATAAAAATATACCTGTAAAACTCGGCCCAAATTATGCGAAAAGACCCTACAAACAGTTTTGTGCTAATATTTACCCATAATTCCAACTTTAATTGCGTTTGTTTTCTTATTTGCTATGCCCACAATAACCAAACAATAACAAACGGTGTAATTATTAACAATTAAACAAGTTTTTAATTAAATAACAAAACATCACGCCTGTAGTCGCCAAAGGGTAGGGTAGGCTGTCAGAGGTGTACCTTTATTAAGTACACCCACATTTTGCTAGTTAAATTAAGTCCCATGTAAATAGGGGGCGGCCTATTTCTATCAACCGGGCACAAATCCAGACTCCGGCGGAGTAATTGCGTAACACATTATCAGTATGAATGGCTTTAATTTTGACAGTTCAATAACATTCATTGCGTTATTTACGTTGTTGAGCAGACAAATTTTTCAAACATATGAAGCAATGGATTAGCAATATCCTTCAAAATGATTCAGATTTTGATTGATAGTGTGTTACACAGTTAGAGTGCGGGCTGGTACTGAGAAATTCCTGATGGATAAAACCGATGCCACTTTGCCCGATCCGAGAATCAAACCCCGGACCTCATGCTCAGCAGTAGCACTTGCGACTTCAGACCAATGAGGCAGTAGTTATTGGTAGTTTTTAATTATTGGTACAAATGTAGTGGCAATCATTAGTCTCTGGTTATACATTATTATTAGAATACTCAATAGAACCAAAACCCTCAGAAACACTAAGAAACTAAACTATTATACAACATAACATCACGCCTGAATTCTCCGAAAGGTTAGGCAGAGCTGCACCTATAGTACACCCACATTTCACCAGTTATGTTTAAGTCCCATGTAACAGGGGGCGGGCCTATTGCCATCAACCGGCCACAAATCCAAACTCCAGGTAAAATATTATACTTAGCAAAAATTCGACTAAATTCCAATTTTCCTTCAATTTTGCAGGTTCTACTTATAAAAACAATAATAACATTTCCGCTTACTACTATACGTGGAATCCATTGAGGAATGGCTTCGACGTTGTCCTTCCGTTCCGTAGGTGTTTCGATGCCTACCATGAGTCACATAATAGCGAAGAGGTTCAGAGTATTCCCGTGATATGCTGTTATGATCTCACTCTCCATTCGTATGGATGAGGAGACCGAGAAGGCGAGAACATAACACAACACCCATTCTTTTTCATACTCCTCTTCTTCATCGCTCTTACAATAACGTATAGTATTTTTATCACGAAGCGACGCGCGCTTTACTTGTGGTTACCAAGTGTACAAGCACGCTGTGAATGTGTGCGTGAAGACTAGTAGCGTCAGCACATAACACACACACACACACACACATCCGACTTCACCACTGTCTCGGACGGTACCGACGCGAGAGCTTCTACGCTTACACACACATTCACAGCATGTTTGTTCACTTGGTAACTACAAGTAAAGTGCGCGTCGCTTCGTGAGATAAAAATACTAAAAGGGGGATGCGCTAAAGTAGTAACTCTTTTAATTAGAATTGGCTTCAAATGTAATAATTTCATGAAATTGTCATTCCATAGGCTAAATTGGACTAAAAGAGTTGTATTGATGATTTTAATAATTATTATAATCCTCTATATACCCACTTGTTACGTTCGCGAATCATATTTTGATCAACATTCAACCTAATACTGCTCTGCTATTTCGCGGGCTACCTAACCTAAACCAATTTGGTAGCGTTCGGTGCAGCATGTCTTCATCTCCCATTGTCATTCATTGCATCTCTATCAGCAGTCACGTCAGTATTGAATCCCTTTTTAGTCAAATCATGTTTCACACAATTCATCCATTGTTTCTTTAATCTTTCTCTATTTAGCCATCCACATACTAAAAACTTTCTTCACAACTTATTCGTTCACATTAAAAGCAGCACCCAACCCTATATGCCTATTATGTTCGGTTCCTATAAACAAAAACGAATCGTTTTTCTTACCAATATGGTAGGATTTTTTATTGCCAAAGAGATTCGTAAGCTAATTTTACTTGTGATAGTTACTTCCAAATAAGAGTGTCTACTATGAAAAGGTATGAGGTATTTGCTTTATTATTGGTAAAGATACAAGAGTCTTCATTTTAACCAATAACGGTCCGTAAATTAAAGGAATCGGCCATTAGTCGCACACACACGAATGCCTCTTTTCATACAGAGAATCTCATTGATCACCTCGCTTGCTCAAGGAAGATTGGCGATTTGAGACTTAGGTATATCTATACAAATAAATAAAATTGAAGTGTCTGTTTGTAATTTCAAAATAACATTTTTTTACTAAATGCATAAGAAAGTATATACGGTACTCATAATAAAAAAACATTTTTTTTAATTTTTTGTCTGTCTTTCTGTTTGTTCCGCCTAATCTCCGAAACGGCTGGACCGATTTTGACGGTATTTCATTGGCAGATAGCTGATGTTATAAGGAGTAATATAGGCTATTTGTCCGGTAGCACGTTTACGTGGAATAATTTCCGACGTACACGTGGGCGAAGCTGCAGGCAGCAGCTAGTTAATTATAAATTCCAGCGGGTTAATTGCGTAACACACTAACAGTAGGAATGCTTTTATTTTGACAGTTCAACAACATTCATTGCGTTATTTACGTTGTCGAGCAGACACATTTTTCGAACATATGAAGCAATGGATTAGCAATATCCTTCAAAATGATTTAGATTGTGAGTGTGTTACGCAATTAGGGTGCATGTTTTTTTTCACCACATTTTCCAACAATTATTGTTTGAGTAACATAATAACATTGAAATTGAAAAATAAACGAAAATTAAGGTTACGAAAAAAACGTCGTCGTCGTGGTGATTTAAAATTAGAATTTCTGACTAAAGTACTTATTCAAATACCTAATTAAAACCAAAGCGCTCAATTTAGTGCAACTTAAAAAACATCTGATCCATTTAAGATTTCATCACATACTTTTGGAACAGACCATGCTTATTGTGGTGTCCACCACGTTATAGGAAGGAAGTATCCGAGTAGGTAAATTAAACAAAAATTCACTGTACAACAGCAGAGGTCACACGTCCGCATCGTTCGGGCGTCAGCAAGCAAGTGACCACTTTGCAGGCGTGTGCCGCTGCGGTAGTTTATTATGTCGGTACGCTACTCTTATGTAATAATATTTACGTACAAAACGCAGTGCCGAACTACCACGCGTGATATTTAAGTATGTATAGGACTGTAGCCTACTTAAGTAGGGGAAGGTGTTCATCGCAGCAAAAGTCAATGCCCTTTTAATAAACCCTCGGGAAAACACGGACGACTATTCACGTAAACAGCAGAGTTAAACAAAGAAATTAGGTAAGTAGGTAAGATGACTTACTTGACTTAATTTTCTTGTGCTCTTGATGCGGCAGAGAACCCGAGGTTTGATCCCTGTCTCTACGTAGGTTGTAAGTTGAAGCTTCTCGCTTTCGCCACCGCTAGCACTGCATGTCGCCGGACTGTTGACTAGTCGTCACAAGAACCAAGGAAAACCTAAAATCAAATTTTTAAAACATTATTTAGGTAGGTAAATAATTCTAAGTTCCACTACAGGTAAAAAAATATTGTCGTGTAAGTAGGGAGGATCCTACTTACGCGTATTTACGGTATAGGTACATAAGTACCTAGGTTATTCTGTCAATATCAAAAAACGTATTTAAGGGGGAAACGCAGGGGTAGCCCGCGAAATTCAAATTTTCTTACGTTTTTTTGCAATTTGAAGGTCAATGTCAGGTTGTATTTTGATTAAAATAGGATTCGCGACCGTAACAAATATGGCTTCACAGAATTACAATCATTAGAATCAGCAATACAACTCCGTCAAATGTCATGGTTTCAATAGTTTGGTTGTCAATAGTCATTCAATACAATAATATGAATATTTAGAGATGTATTGCTGATTCTAATGATTATAATTCTCTAAAGCCATATTTTTTACGGTCGCGAATCATATTTTAATCAAAATACAACCTGACAGTGACCTGCAAATTGCAAAAAACGTAAGAATATTTAAATTTCGCGGGCTACCCTGAAGGTTCCGCCTTAATGAATTCGCGTCTACTTTAAAAGTAGGTAGGTACCTACCAAATGTAATGGAATTTTAACTTTGATTCCTAATCCAAATGGGTTAGGAATATTAATGACGATAATGACCCCTTCACCTTGTCAACTAACGCACATTATTTGATGCAAAGAGGTTACACCAGGCATTTGAGAAAAACGAAATAAAAGAAGTTAGGTAAGTATGTAAAAATACCTAGTTATGTAGGTACTTACCCGTAAAAATTACAGCTGAATTTATTCACTGTGATTATGAAATCCCGACAAATTGCCGGTTATCCTTATTTTTAACACAATACCTAAATATCAAATAAACATGCAAATAAAGTCGGTTTATATTATGTAAGTAGGTAACAAAAATGAAAATCGACGTTAAATAATAAAGGTTCACGGACGAAGTAGATCTAGCAGTTTGAAGCGATGAAGTAGATTATTTTAGCAAAAGAACGAGCATGCAAGTTAGTAAGTCCGACAAGCAAACATGCGAAATATCACAATATATACTAGTAATTGTTCTAATCAAGCACATTAAAATTATCAAACGAAAAACTTTGTCGAGAGCGTATTTTGTTTCGTGTAGATTTAAATTATTTTCTTTCCCTTTTTTCTTTTTTAAACACGCAGTTGTTTTGTCTATTCAGCCTAACTCATTACAATACAACATTCACAAAGGCCATTTTTTTTATTGAATATAAATTAAAATCAGTTTAACAGTATAATTGTATGCAATTAACATTGTTTTTAAAATACATAAACTAATCGTGATTTAAAGAGCAACAAAAAAATGTTCTACTTTTTTTTGTTTATCATGTTTAAAATACAATATTAGTACTCTTTACTGTTTTAACTTACGTTAATAGAGCAAGACAGAAAACAATACATTTTTAATGATTCTTGTGATACGGAACGCGATCATCCACGAACTGTCAATGTCATGTGTTGTTGGCAGTTTTGTCAACACGTAATAAACACGCAAGATTTCTATTTTCCTTGTAATTAGCTGATTTAAAAGGCTAAACAGCTGGTCATCTATAAAATAAATAATATAACAATGCCTACCAGTGACAGTGAGGACTTCGAAAGTGCTGATGAGGGCCATAGCAGCCCAGACAAGAAGGAAAGGAAGAAACGTTTGTCTTCATCAAATTACAGTGACAATGCATTGGAAACTGAACAAAAGCCTTTGAATACTAAAACAAGTTCCAAAATTGATCAAAAGTTAGTAAAAAATGTGGTAAGTACAACAGATTTCTTTTTTAAAAGCCTTGCAAAGTTCTGTCATACATTCAACTTTTCTAATAACAGTTCATTAGACATGTCTCATCGTCCAAGTTAGTCCAACAACGCATGACTTAAGCCAATATTTTGTAATAAGAACCACATAATTTAGAATGCATTAGATATACCTAATTCATACTGAATCTTGTTCATAACTTATCTAAAATTAATGCTGATTTATGGCTACAAAATGTTAGATAAATTAACTCCAAATTAATAGTATACCTTATGAAACAATATATTTCAAATATAAAGCAACAGCTACAAAATTAATAGTAATTAAGGTAGCAATGACCGTATGGGATGCATCCAGTTTGCTAATTACTTTATTTGGAACATTGCTCAAGTTTGTCTTACTATAATTCAAAATAATAGATCAATGCATGTTTCAGTAATGATTCAACAAGTTATTTTGGGCTGTTTATGATATTCTGTCATTGTTCATTATTTTTCCTACTTCAAACCTACTACTATGTCTAAATATTATAAAGAGAAAAGATTTGATTTTTTATATGTTTATTTGTAACGCTTTCACGCTAAAATGGCTGAACAGATTTGGATGAAATTTGGCTCATGAGTAGACCAAGACTTGGATTAGGATATACAATACTTTTTATTCCATTATTCCCATGGCATAGAGACTTATGCGGGTGAATATGCATGGCGCAGCTAGTGAACTATAACTTTAATACCCCACAATTTAGGGGTACTTACAAACTAAGCTAGCTAGTTCCGAGACCAGGGCCGGTAGTCTCGACATAGATAGCGACAAAAATCGGTTGTTAAGTCTAATCTATGTCAAATTTCTTTAATCGATTTTAAACCTTACGCTTTGGAAATAAAGTTGAAAATCTATTAAAGGAATCTGACAATGGTACGACTTAGCGACCGATATTTGTAGCTGTCTAATGTCGAGACTGCAGGGCCAGCTCATGTAAAATAATCTCAAATTGGCCCTGCTGGCCTAAAAACACCTATCAAAATGTAAATATCTAGTAGCCTTAGTAGTATCTAGTAGTAGTAGCACAACAAAAATCTGCCTCTCAAGACACATTTGATGTAGATATTTTTGCAATGAAACAATTAATTAATAAATCATTGAAATTATAATAATAATTAATTAGTAATAAATAAATAAATAAGTAAGTGCTTGTACTCAGGTAGTCTTAATAGTGTAATACGGCTACTCGTCTGCCTACAACAGAGAAAACAGATATAATGCATTGTTATAATAATTAAAATATGAATTTATTTTAATTGGACACTGTGATCCATATTTTTGCTAGTACCTATACTTAAAAATGAAGTTAGTAACCAAAGATATGAATGTGTAGTTAAATATTAAAACTCAGTATGTCAACTCAAAGTGAAAAGTGGGAAATTAAAGAAACATGTTTTTGGCTATAGATTATTATTTTATGAAGTTTTTATTAAATTATCACTTGTGTAGGAGATTGTGTTTATTAGAATAAAAATAATATATAAATAGCTAAAAAATCAGGTTAAAGTATGGCCATACTGTTGTTTGATACAAACTTGGGAAACAAAAAGAAAGAGTTGGAAAACAATCACTTTGAACTTGCCTACTTCACTCCCAATAAATGGAAATGGCAGCCATCTTAGACCTCATACGCTGATTGGTCATCGCGCACATGCTTGACTTTGATAAACACATGGTAATGGACATACCGGGATATGAAAGAAATCATTGATTTTAACCATTATTTTAGTTGTGTTTTTAGTGACTTACATTGATTTGGAAAAAACAATTACATTTATGCATTTTTAGGGTTCCGTACCTCAAAAGGAAAAAACGGAACCCTTATATCACTTTGCTGTCTGTCTGTCAAGACCCTTTTTCTCAAGAACGCGTGGAGGTATCAAGCTGAAATTCATATCAAATATTCAGGTCTACTGTCCCTTGGGGCTGTTAAAAAATCAAACTTCTAAGTCAATGCAATCAAAAGATACAGCCATTTATGCCGCAAATTTTCGACACTCGTAAGGAAATCAAAACCTACAGGGTACTTCCCGTGAACTCAGAATCTTGAAAATTGGTACGAAGCAACGTCTTGTAGCACAAATAAAGGAAAAATTGCGAAAAGCATACATTTTTAGTTATATCATACAATAAAAATATTTTTAATAATTTTAAACTTACTACCCCTTTCCTCATGAACACATTGTGGTATATTATATTGAAATTCATATCAAATTCTCAGGTCTATAATACCTTTAAGCTGTAACAAAATCAAACTTCTATGTCAACGCAATCAAAAGAAACAGCGAAGATTGACTTCACGCAAGCGATTTCTTACGGTTTGATCGCTTATTAACATCCCTAAAGAGCTATGAAGCATCGTAACAACCATAATCGCGGTCTGTACGATTTCGTTAAGCAGTAATTTATATGTAACGATGTTGTCTGCGTGTGATGATGCGAGCTCATCACCCATGTCGCTCTGCCATGCTGCCAGTGATGCGGTAACGTGGCCAAAGTTGACTGCGTAGTGCCCAGGGCGATTGCCACAACACGTTACGAGAACCAGCGTTCAACATTCCCACGGCTGTGATCACATCTTCTAGGCTCAAATGACGTCTTCTCTCCATAATAACGTTCTTTTGTATTGATTCTACTCAGAAGTATGCCATACATTTTAGAAAACGACTTGCCAAAGAAGTTATCTTTTGACCGAAATTAAAAAACTATTTAAATTAATACCTTTTCAAATGACGAAATTTACTAAGAGGTATCCATAAAAGTTACAAAAAATATAACTAAAAACCAGATTTTTTTTAACTAGCAAAAGAGTGCTTGATCCCTAGACACTTTTGATGTGTGTAAGTACATAAGTAAATACAATTAATTAATTAATTAAATCACAATAATCTATAAGTTTGTTTAAATCATTATAAAACATAATATACTTATTAATAAAATTATTTGGTTCATTAAAATTATTTAAAATCATAAAAAAACATGTTTTCATCAGTAAGTATTAGATAAAATCTGTCCTGTTGTTGTTGTCATCATCATCATCATCATCATCATCATCATCATCATCATCATCATCATCATCATCATCATCATCAGCAGCATCATCATCATCAGCATCATCACTATCATCATCATTATTTTAGCCGAAAGCCGTCCACTGCTAGACATAAGCCTCCCCCAAGTGTGTCACTGTCACTTCGACTGGTCCCACAAGTGAAGGCCGCAGGAATTCATTGAATGCGAGAAGCAAAGATCCGGTTGTTGTTGTATGCAGTTCTAATTTAAATTCATAATTTCAGAAAGAAACTGACGGTTGGGACGACTTTGACATAGAAGACGCAGAACCCATAGCACCACAACCAGGCGCCAAGACCAATGTACCAGAGAAACCTAAGAATAAGTCAGAGGTCAAGCCTAGTGTTACGAAGGATAGTCAAAAATCTCAAGATACAGGCTGGGATGAGTTTCATGACGGGGGAACTGAAGTTGTGTCTGCTGATGTTCAGAAGGTAGTTTAAGATCTTTGTTGGTATTTTAGTAACGGTTACACCAAAATATTTTTATTTTCATTTGTTTACAATATTACATCACTTGTTTTTTAAAGTGCTTTGGTTTCTATTCAAAAAGTCTGCAGTCATACCAACTTTGTAAGTTATAAGAGAGCAAGTTTTGTTTTGCTTTATAGTAATTGAATCGAAAACAAAACCTTATCTTGTTTTTTTTTATAGTTTGATGACTGGGGAACTGAAGCTGTGTGTGTTGATGAGAAGGTACTTTTAGAGCGTTGTTGGTATTTTAATACACCAAAATATATTTTTTCCATTTGCTTACAATATTACATCACTTGTTTTTTAAAGTGCTTTGGTTTCTATTTAAAAAGTCCGCAGTCATACCAACTTTGTAAGCAACAAGAGAGCATGATTTGTTTTGCTTAATAGTAATTGAATTGAAAAAAACCTTACTTAACTTGGTTTTTTTTATAGTTTGATGACTGGGGAACTGAAGACGTGTGTGCTGATGAGAAGGTACTTTATGAGCGTTGTTGGTATTTTAATACTGGTGTCTTTTTTTCACAATATTACAACACTTGTTTTTTAAAGTGCTTTGGTTTTTATTTAAAAAAGTCTGCAGTCATACCAACTTTGTAAGCAACAAGAGAGCATGATTTGTTTTGCTTATTAGTAATTGAATCGAAAAGAAACCTTACTTAACTTGTTTATTTTTTATAGTTTGATGACTGGGGAACTGAAGACGTGTGTGCTGATGAGAAGGTACTTTTAGAGCGTTATTGGTATTGTAATACTGGTGTCACCAAAATATTTTATTTTTCCTTTTGTTTACAATATTACAACACTTGTTTTTTAAAGTGCTTTGGTTTCTATTATTATTATCTATGTTTAAAAACGTCTGCAGTCATACCAACTTCGTAAGCAACAAGAGAGCAAGTTTTGTTTTGCTTTATAGTAATTGAATCGAAAACAAAACCTTATCTTGTTTTTTTTTATAGTTTGATGACTGGGGAACTGAAGCTGTGTGTGTTGATGAGAAGGTACTTTTAGAGCGTTGTTGGTATTTTAATACACCAAAATATATTTTTTCCATTTGCTTACAATATTACATCACTTGTTTTTTAAAGTGCTTTGGTTTCTATTTAAAAAGTCCGCAGTCATACCAACTTTGTAAGCAACAAGAGAGCATGATTTGTTTTGCTTAATAGTAATTGAATTGAAAAAAACCTTACTTAACTTGGTTTTTTTTATAGTTTGATGACTGGGGAACTGAAGACGTGTGTGCTGATGAGAAGGTACTTTATGAGCGTTGTTGGTATTTTAATACTGGTGTCTTTTTTTCACAATATTACAACACTTGTTTTTTAAAGTGCTTTGGTTTTTATTTAAAAAAGTCTGCAGTCATACCAACTTTGTAAGCAACAAGAGAGCATGATTTGTTTTGCTTATTAGTAATTGAATCGAAAAGAAACCTTACTTAACTTGTTTATTTTTTATAGTTTGATGACTGGGGAACTGAAGACGTGTGTGCTGATGAGAAGGTACTTTTAGAGCGTTATTGGTATTGTAATACTGGTGTCACCAAAATATTTTATTTTTCCTTTTGTTTACAATATTACAACACTTGTTTTTTAAAGTGCTTTGGTTTCTATTATTATTATCTATGTTTAAAAACGTCTGCAGTCATACCAACTTCGTAAGCAACAAGAGAGCAAGATTTGTGTTCCATAAAAGTAATTGAATCAGAAAAAAATACATTTAAGTACTTGCTTTTTTTACAGTTTGATTACCCACCAACACCACAAGCGGGGCGACCCAAACCAATAACCCAGCAACCAGAACCTAACATCCAAGAAGTCACAGACAGGCTGGCAGCGGCATCTGCAGGTGGTGGCAGCGGGTGGGGTTGGGGTTGGAGTGTGGATTCTCTGCTGAGCTCTGCCACCGCTGGTCTTAATTCTGCTACAGCTGGTATTAGTAATATCACCAGTCAAGTGTCACAGGTAAACTTAATATATCACCTTACTTACTACCTATTAAACAATCGGCATTATTACATACCATGGTTAATATTTAGATCAATGTTTAATAGACATTTTTGAATTTAGAACTAAATTCCGACAAATTTAAAGTTTTAACTACAGAAACTCACGTTAAACCCAAGTCTAAGTTTTAAATGTGTTAAAACTTTATACTTCTCGAAATAAAGTTCAAAATACAATAGCTGGCTCGAAGGTTTGGGCTTTGACTAAAGTTTGAACTCGTTTTGTAATGAGGCGGAATAGGTTTTTTTTTTTTGGGTATGATGGCACTTCGTAGGTCATCCTAGGAGGTTGTCGGCTGCTTAACCGGACTATCCTGTGGGTGCAGCCAGGGTAACAAACTTATAAACTAAGCAACTACACGCTAAGGGCACCCCCTGTGGGGTACGGACCTCGGTATAGGGCGTCGCTTGGGGAGGGCTGCAAGTGACAGGCTAGATCAAAAACACAATAGTGGACAATCTAAACGTTAATTTAACATAATTTAACCATCATGTAACAAGATAAAGAAAGAAAGAAAATACGTTTATTTTCGGTAAACATGACGCCGAGAAAAATACAAACACAAAAAAGAACAAGTTGGGGAAAATATGTGTCACGTCCACGCAAAACGGCAATCGCTCAGCATAATGCTACAACACTATGCGGGACATCCCCAGCACACCTCAGAATGTTGTGGCATTTCCCATTATTTACTTATTATTTACTTATCTTTATCAACTCATGCACTTTAAATAAAACTGTAGAAAACTTATAAAGTTGTTCCACTTTAAAATTATAGCAATAACTTCTTGTGTGTTTGATAAAATATACCATTAATTGAGCCTAGATTTTTCATTTATTTACGGGTTGTATCCAATCTGATGAGCTTTTACTTTAACAAGCTAACCTGAACCAGACCTTTGTTCTATAGCCGTATGTTAACACCCAACATGGAGATTAAAAAAATCTAAATAATCCACTTTCTCTAAACGACTTAAGGCCCTTTGTACAATGCACGGTAACTTTTCGGTACGGCGTGTTAACCGGACCGTAGAAAAATCGTGTGACCTTGTATATGACACGGTTCTATGGTACACGGCGGCGGCGTGCCTTAGTGCCACCGTGTCGTCAACAAACTTCCGTAGTGATCCATGCAACACTGACGACCGTGCCTACGCACGGCGAATAAACAGTAGTTTTTCACGGCAAGAGAAACGTGTGTACAAAGGGCCTTACACCATGCCTGTAATCCCCGAAGAGTTAGGCAGAGCTGTACCACTATAGTATACCCACTTTTCGCCAGTCTAAACTGTATCTCTAAATACTTCCAGGGCATATCTACAGTTCTAGAAACCGGCATAGGTGCACCCGATCCAGAAGAACTAGCCAGGAGAACATATAAAGACAACGAAACCAGAGTCTCCAGGCCTGAGAATGTACCAACTGGTGATAAAATTACAGTGGTTGGAAGTGAGGAGGCAGGGGCCAATGTGGGAGCCAACGCTGGGGAGGCATTCCAGTTTGGCAGCCTGTTCTCTGGTGTTACTAAGTTTGTTGAAACTACTGGTAAGGAATTTTTGAACTTTCTTTTAACATTTATTGTTAGTGTACTGGAAATTGTCTCGGCCGTTGATGACTCCTACACACATGACCTACAACAGGCTACCAGTTTTATCCTATAGATTTGCTTGGGACTAATATAGTCTAGTCTAGGCTGATAGGAATGAAATGAAATAGGATGTAATTATCGAATGAACTACTGCAGAAATCTTTTCATATTTCACTATGGTTTGCTCTTCATTCTGTATTGTCGTAATTTCAAAAAAAAAAAAACTTCTAAATGTGATAATATTATTTTGAGTGACAACTAACCGAACGTCATAATTTAAATCAGTAATTAATGATATTTTTTATTAATTTTAATCTTTTCTTAAGAAAGCTTTGTGCTGATAACGTGTTGTATTTTATCAGGAAAAAAATAGACTTGTAGATGTGATAATTTAATTTTGAGTGACAAATAACCGAACGTCATAATTTAAATCACTAATCTTCATTAGAACATTTATATCTGGACGGTTTTAATGCGATCTCTTGAAATAGTTTACATTATAACATGTTTTTACTGGCTGAATTTATCACTCGACGAAATTTTAAAACTGTCCATCAATGGAGAATTAAAATTATCATTGCAACCCTTGTACCCGAGGGGGTTCCCCATCGCCAAAAATGACATACTGGCATACACAGTTTAATCCTCTGACTGCTCCGTTGGTCTCGCGGTCGCCAGCGCAACTGCAGAGCATGGGCTCCTGGGTTCGATTCCTAAGTCGGGTAAAGTGTTATTGGGTTTTTCCATTAGCAGTTTCTTAATAACAGCCCGGAGTTTGAAAGTTGGCGGTGTGATACCCCCGTGCCTCGGAAAGCACATTAAGCCGTTGGTCCTGCGCCTGATCTCCCTCCGGTCCTGTTGGATTGCGTGCCGTCCTATCGGACTATGTGAGTGAGGGAAGAGAGAGTGCACCTGTGTCTCCGCACGCACTTGTGCACTATAATATCTTCCGCGCCAAAGGCTAGTCTCCGTTGAGATCGGCCGCCATGGCCGAAATACGGTCTGGAGTACTATAATATTAATCCTTCCTTCCCTTTTTATTCTTTAAAAGATGAAATCAAAGATATCGGTTCTTTGTGCTCATCTACGTTATACAGGGTTAGTTTTCAAAGACCTACCAAATTTTAATTTTTAAATCTCTTAATTAAATCGTTATTGTGTGTTAAACATTACAATCACATAAAAATAAATGAAAACATTCAATTGAAAATCTCCGCAAAATTTCCTATCTTAAGAACACGAGACAAGGATAGTGACCTTTCTCGCCGGGTACGCGGCACGGTGGTGGGCGCGCATGTTGAGTAGGTACTACTAATCTAGTACATAAATTAATAAATATACTAAATAAAATTATTAATAAATTGACTATACAGTACTAAAATATAACATAATTGAAAATATTATCGATTCTGCTGAAAATTAGGCAGGTCTTTGAAAACCACCACACCCACCTATAAGGAACTCTTGTGCAAAATTTCATGCTTCTATACCCAGCAGCTTAGGCTGTGCAGGCTCTGTCAGTGAATGAATTTAAGATTTTTATTAAATAGATTCAGTATCTTCATTACTCTTTTTTTTTACAAAAATTTCAGGCACTAAAGTAATACACGGTGGCCTAGATACCCTAGAAACCATAGGCAAGAAAACCATGGAAGTTCTTCAAGATGGTGACCCGGGGTTGGCCAAGAAACGTGCCTTACTTGGCCTGGGAGCTGGAGACAAACCAGTACTGTCCCAAGTCCTGCGGGAAGCCAAGGCTAAGGCAGAAGAAGATGATAGAGTGAGGGAAGAGAAAAGAGAAGCCAAGGAGGTGCACTATGAGAATCTGTTTGATGATTTTGAAGGTAAGGTTCTGAAATAATAATAACATCAAAGGACTCTTCTCTAGAACACGAAAGTTTAAGAAATAGCCCTCAAACTTCTGAATCATCTCAAAGAATGACCATTTTTTTTAAAGTTTTTTTTTACTTGTGCATCTTACTTTTACTTATGAATCTTACTTACTTTACAAACAGTTTTTCGTGACTGTGACGGAATTCCTTATTTAATTTCTATTTCCTTCCACAATTACTAAAATGTTTGGTCAATGTTATTTGTATAGTAGAGTCAGGAAAGATAAACATGTTCTTGAGATCTGTATTATTGATTTTCATGCAGTAGAAAGATTTTTTCCACTCGGTAACTGCAAGATCTGAGGGTCTTCAATGCCAATAACCAGCCATTTTAATAATGTTTCTTGAAAAATAACTTATTTGATACTATGTATTGTTATTTACTTGTTTTAACTGGGTATGTTATATACAGGGTGGCAGGGACTTCGACGCGCAACCTGTTACCATGGATTCAGTAAACGATTCTGAACGCCCCGTGTTGACATTTTTTGTAGGTTATTTAAAAAAAATTGTTGTCCTTTCATTTTCACTGCGTTGGTATTGCACTTTTCTATGAAACAGCAGATTTTTTTTTATAACCGACGAAATATTTCTACGCTAGGGTGTTTAGAATCATGTGCTGAATTCATGGTTACAGTTTTCGCGTCGATGTCCCTGCCAATCTGTAAATGTACACCCTGTATATGAAAAACCCTTATTATCACGATACATTAGTTGCTACGATACAAGCCTCAACCTAAGTGTAGAAACCACTGAAAACCCACGTATAGCTGTACAAGGATCTTCTGGCGCTATGCCATAATCAGAAATTCGGAACTATCGCCGCCATCTTGTTTCTTGAATACAATTGCACAAATATATACCAACAACGCCACCCTGTAAATGTCATTCAGGAGCCAAAAGATCCTTGTAACATTGTATGTAATTTTTTCAAAATAATAAGTTTTTTTTTTCAAAATATGAAGATAAGTTACTTTTTTTTAAAATAATAATAAAATATCTTTAATTCCAGGCTTGGTACATTTAGAAGCACTAGAGATGTTATCGAAGCAAGTCAGCATGCGTATAGAGGAACGCATACGCAGCGTCGATGCCGAAAAGAGACAAGATATCAAGGAGACGCTGCAGCAAGTTGCTGGTATGATTGTAACTTGAACTTTATTTATTTAAAACTAACTTTTGCCCGCGGCTTGCTCGCGTTAATTTAGAATTTGACAATCAATTCGGGTTGTTCAGGGAATTATAGTTAGGAGGATGAAAAACCGGTCTATCGACACTCTAGACTCGCAAAATGTATTAAGTAATAAAAATAAACTCTTAACACACTATTCAAGTTTCTACAATAATATAATTCAATCATGATTCGAAAGACACGTGGCGCCTTCTATTATCATAAGAACGTTATTGTTATTTTCCTCGGGAACAGTACTTTTTTCGGGATGAAAGGTACCCTATGTCCGTTGCTGTACACCTGACAACGTATATGCAAAATTTCAGGATGATCGGTTCAGTGGTTTAGGCGTGAAAAGGTAACAAACAAACTTACTTTCGCATTTATAATATTAGTTAGGGTAGTATAATGAATGTTTATTTTATGTTGGATAAAAACACAGTCTATGTTTAAGCTAGAAATAAGGTTGTATTATTAACCCCTGTTCTAAGTTGATACCGCAAAATATATGCAATGGATTAATTTTGAATGTAACAAGATGTCCAAAGAGAATCTTACTTATAAAGAGTAGTAATGTCACCCTGATTGGCAAACAGGTTGCAGAAGAGCAGTGGTGGCCCAGTGGTAACGGCCCCGACTCACGAGTTTTAGGTCGTGGGTTCGAACATCACCACTGCTCTCAAAACGGTGAAGGAAAACATCGTGAGAGCCAAAAATTTTAAGACATGTGACATCTACCAACCCGCACTGGGCCCACGTGGTATATTACAGCCCACTCCCTCTCGAAGAGAAGAGGCCTGTGTCCCAGCAGTTGGGAACATTATAAGCTGATTATGCAGAAGAAGTTGCAGAACAAAGTGTCATGTTATCGTTTGTACCAAACATCAGCTAAATAATGGCCCTCTTATCTGAATTTTGAGTTTTCTATTGTCTAGTTTAATAAGTAACAAATTAAACATGAGATTCACATACTTTAAATACATGGTGGTTATTCGAGGGCACGCCACAATTGCGGCGGTAAGACCCCTCTTTGAGGAGTGGCTTGAGAGGCGCCACGGCGTCCTCGCCTTCCGCCTGACGCAGGTCCTCACCGGACATGGCTGTTTCGGGAGGTTCCTGTTTCGGATAAGGCGGGAGGAAACGCCCGGTTGTTACCATTGTGTGGATCGACCGGAGGACACGGTGGAGCATACGGTGGAGGTCTGCCCGGCTTGGGCGGAGCACCGCCGTGTCCTCGTGGCGGCGATCAGCGGCGGCGACCTCTCGCGTCCGGGTCTGGTTCAGGCCATGGTACGGAGCGAGAGGAAATGGGAAGCCGTCACCTCCTTCTGCGAAGCAGTAATGCTCGCGAAGGAGGAGGCGGAGCGCGAGAGGGAGAGGCAATAGCTGCGCCCTCGCGCCCCTAGTCGCCGCAGGAGGAGACACCCTGAGCGTCGGGAGTCGATTGCCGACTCCCGGCCACCGTAGGCGCGGGCTCGCGGACGGCGAGCAATGGGCAGCTCGCCGTCCGGTAAGGACCAGGCCCGGGTCGACGGCGCGTCGTGTTCAACGCGCGCCTCAAAAATATGTGAGCACCATTGACGGGGTCCGATAGGGCCGATGCCTGTCGGGGTCGCGGATTGTTCGAAAGAGTTACCGTGGCCCTGGCGCACAGGCAACTGAAGGAACATGGGTAGATTTTAGTCAGTAAGAGTCTGACACGCCCTTCCCTCCGCCCAGAGCGGGAGAGGTCATTCGATGATTTACCACACAAAAAAAAAAATGTTGGTTATTCGAACTATATCTACTTAATAAAAATCTTAAATTCATTAATCCACTGACAGACAACCAACTTAAACCGCTGGGTTAAGAAAAATTAAATTTTATACCAGAGTTCCTTATACAGGGTCAAATTAAATTAGCTAGCGAAACTCCGCGGAAGTGATGGGTATCGATATCTCATCACGATAAAAAAAGCAGATTTTCTCAACTCATACTTCAAGTAACAACTCTACCGGCAGTCGCAGAACACAAAAAAAAATTAAAAAATTATCATGTTGAGATATCGATGGCCATCACGTCTGCAGAGTTTCGCTAGCTAATTTAATTTGACCCTGTATAGCGAAAGTGAGCACTAAGGTAGGATTTTTCAAAAAACTCATCCCCTAAAGGAGTTAAATAGGGAATGTAAGTTTGTATGGAAGTTTTTCCTTTTTGTCGATTGGAAATCCCATCGGGATCAGAGCTTTTAATTTGAATAAAATATGAAGTAATCCCATAACTCCAATAACATTCCGTATATTTGCCATCATGGTTAAAGGATTAGCCAATCGACATAAGTCGATTGCCCAGGTTACGCCTGACCTAACAGAATGTCGGAATGTACGTCGCTCAGGGAGGCTCCTTACATGCACAAATTAAAAAATCTTTTTTTTTTTATATACCCACTTCCTGTTTCCTAAATCGAGCCACTGTGCAATTCCACGTGAGGTATAAAGGCCCTAAAACATCCAAATAATGATGAGTCGAAGAAAAAGATTTTAAGCCAAGTCCATCATTTTGGTGTTGTAATTGTTCCGAATTTTATTTCACAACCATTTAAAAAGTTACAGATTTCTATACAAAAGTGGCTCGATTTAGGAGTCAGGGAGTGTATTTTATATGTTATAACGACACGCTAAGAAGAATAACATTCTATCGACAGAACTGTGTGAAATGCCAGAAGAAGATGAGGAAGACGAAGAATCTCCAAGCGAAGGCCTTTCAAAGTCTGACGTGTTCCATGAACGACTGCAGACCGCTACACAAGACCTAGGTCTTAAGTTGCAGTTCCAGCCGCTGGTCAAGTAAGTTCATAAAACCAATGTGTCTGATGCCAATGTTTACGTTTTTATATTAAACTTCCTAGCCACATTCAAGATCTAAGCTTTAATAAATTCAAATCTTTTATAAAGCGGATACTATGCCAGAATGGCTATTATACTGTGAAAAACTATATTGAGGACAAAAAGGCTTGGGATTGATCTGCTCCAATCAGGGACCATTTCGGTTACCCATTGAAAGGGTTTTCGGTAGGGTTTTTCTAAGCAGTTAATTAAAAACCCATACGATGTGGGTAACCCTTTTGAACGGCTTAACTAAGCCACTAAAATTATGGTTACCCATTGAAAAGGTTTTCGATAGGGTTTTTCGAAGCAGTTAATCAAAAACCCATACGATGTGGGTAACCCTTTTAAACGGCTTAATTTAAGCCATTAAAATTTTGATTACCCATTGAAAGGGTTTTCGGTAGGGTTTTTCTAAGCAGTTAATTAAAAACCCATACGATGTGGGTAACCCTTTTGAACGGCTTAATTTAAGCCAGTAAAATTATGGTTACCCACTGAAAGGGTTTTCGGTAGGGTTTTTCTAAGCAGTTAATTAAAAACCCATACGATGTGGGTAACCCTTTTGAAAGGCTTAATTTAAGCCATTCAAAAGGGTCACACTTTCAACTCTCTTAAAAACGATAACAGCGTAACATTCCAATTCGGAACAATGTAATATGATCTCTCTATGATGGCCATAGGTTTCAAAATGGAATAGCACGCGTTAAGCGGCCGCGGCGGCGCCTTTGTGGCTACTTACCGATCGGCTTGTAAACAGGGATCTGTGGTAATTATGGCATGTATTATAGAGTTCCATTTTAGCTTTGCTGGCCATATATCGGAATGACATAATATTATGATTTTTTCATGTCTGTACTTGTTTATTACTTTATTGCAGCAGGGACCTTACAAATCGTACAATTTTCATATTTGCCGTTTGATTTTTTAACCCGGACCGGATTATGGTATTTTCCGATTATTACTCAGTGCAACTTTTTTACAATTTAAAATGCCAAAACCCAGACGAGAGGCCGTACATCGCTATTATTTATATGATGCATCAAATAATACAAGTAAATGTAATTTATGTGGAAATTTATTAAAGGTAAGGTGATACCTACTTAATTATTTGTTATAATTTGCCTTCACTGCCTTCCTTACAATAAGTAGGTAGATACGTTAATTCATCAATCACGGACTAGAAAAAAAAAGAACATGCACGTACGTACGTACTTACGTATACGTAGGACAATGCGCAACGATGCTATGTCTTTTTATACCTACCACTTGATTATTGATTGATCATTCGTGATCTATGTCGTGGATTGATTATTGGTCACTAAACGTAAAAATTGCAAAAAATATAAGTTGCCAAAAGATCGAAAATAGATTGATTCCTTCTCGTGTGGCACAAATATAACGGCGTCGCCGGATGTATGAGATGTAAGTAGTGGTGGTAATTATTGTAACAACAGATAATATAATGCATTATTCTTACGCAATTTATAATGAATTATTAAACTCCCAACTCATCCCGTTGACATTATTGATGTTATTATTATTGTCAACTCTGTAACTGCAAATGCGCGGTGAGATTACGACCAACCGAACGCGACGACCCACGGGTGCGAACAAGCAAATTAGCAAACAAATAGAGGTGTGAGAGAGATGGTGCTACTCAGATATTTCACTTAAATTACGAAATCTGAAGTCTTAGAGAACGCTATCACATTTTTGAAACACTCAAGTTTAGGCATCTGAGTCGCAACACAACAACATTACGCGCACGCACACATTGAAACCGCCGTCCGTTCGAATTTATACATTAGTAACTAATCTTGGTACTTGAAGGTTTTATTTTTTTAATATTTACTATATTTGTTGAGTAAAGTTAGTAGTAACTTTATTGTATTTGGTAACAGTAACTAAGTATTATAAGCATGAGCATCATTATTTTTGGAAATATTTGAAATTCGTAGGTACAAAAACTGTTCAAGCCATAAAGAAAAAGAAAACCCGAGGGCTGACAATAAAATACTATAAATATTATTTTTACCTACCATTTTTGCAGCATGACATTACACAAATATAACCGACCGATAACCGTATACTAACGGTGTGATCGCTTTAAAATACACAGGATATTAACTCTACTATCTGTCAATAATTCCAAATGAACGACATCTTAAAATTTTCAAAGTTTTTGAGAGTTGATTACCAACTTCACATCAAAACAATTAAAAGGTTAAGTACAACCTTTTAGATTTACATAAAAATTCAAATTGACGTTAAATATTAATGATCATTATTCCAAAACTCCCAAAATTGATACCCTTGTCGACTTTTCATCAAAAGAGTTCATCTGCCATCTTAAATAAAAAAAGTAGGATACATTTATAATCACCACACCCAAAATTTCCAAAATTGACTATTTATTAAAAAAAAAAAAACAACTGCCGTGTTTGAATAAAATATGGATGACACATTCGTAATCACTATCCTAAAAATCCTTAAAAATTAAAGCAATGTCCAATTTTTTTTATAAAACAAAATACTGTATATTTGAATTAAATAATGGATGACATGCGTAATTGCCACACCAAAAATGGATAATCATATCAATTTATCATAAAAAAATTGATCCGCCATCTTATATTCTAAAACTGAATATGTATTCATAACGTATCGTATTCGTTCGTATTCGTTTCGTATTATGTAATTTTAATTTATAACGCATGTTTTGTCTTTTCTTTTTCTATGGACCCTGGTCTGAAAATAAAGTATATTATTATTATTATGTCATTTATTTATTTACATCCTTATTAAATACATTTTTAAATATTTTTATAAAAACATTTTAAAAAACCTTTAAAAATATAAAAAATAGTGGCCCGCCGGTATCGGGAGCAGGGTCCAAGCTACCGGTGGTTAGGACTCCAGAGACAGGAACCTCCTCACAATGCGAGCTGTATCGAGGAGTACTGCCTTCTGGATAAGGCCCTTGATCCAACCGCCTAACGAGAGCCTCGAGAGATGCTGGTCGAGGCTTTCGGCCGTCAGGCCATTGGCCGATACGACAATCGGCACAACGATAGCCGAGCTAACATTCCACATGTCAACAACCTCGTGTGCTATGTCGAGATATTTAATTTGTTTCTCTTTCTCAGCTTTCACGAGGTTCTCGTCATGCGGAATGGTAATATCGATAATCATTGTGCGACGCGCTAATCGATCTATCACCACTATATCAGGCTTATTGGCGACAATAGTCCAGTCAGTAATGATAGACCGATCCCAGTACAACGTGATATGGTCATTTTCAAGAACTGGGTCGGGCACATACTTGTAGTACGGTACCTCAGAATCCACCAGTTTATATTTCAAAGCAAGTTGCTGGTGAATAGTCCTGGCTACTTGGTTATGCCTGTGAAAGTACTCGCCGTTAGCTAGACGAGAACAACCAGAGATAATATGTCTGATGGACTCACCCGGACGATGGCATGCCCGACACACGTCAACGTCCCATCTTTCATAATATGTCTCCGGTAGTTATTCGTCAAGATAACTTCGTCCATAATTGCACAGACGAAACCTTCTGTTTCCCCGAAAAGGTCACCAAAACGTAGCCAGGATACGGACGCTAAGAAATCTACACCGGGCTCATGAAGAACCCGATAGAAGCGTCCGTGAAGCTCCTTGCTTTGCCATACTTCCTTGCGATCATCTGTAGTAAGTACCACAGGTTTGCGCCAGTTCTCTTTAGCCATGGAGAGCGGGGTGAGTCCCTTGTCTACTGCTACCACATCACGGTGCATACCCACTTCGGAATTTAAAAAATATTCCCTGAGACTGCACACTTCGCGGCTGTGGAGGGTCTTTGCATTTAAAAAGCCTCGACCCCCGCACTTCCGCGGTACGTACAGTCTCATCACCGATGATCGTGGGTGATGCATCCGGTTTGCGGTCAGCAGTGTACGGACCCTCCTATCTAGGGCGTCGAGTTCAGTCTGAGTCCATTTGAGTATGCCGAAAGAGTACATCAAAACCGGCATGACCCAACCGTTGAAGACGCGCACCTTGTTTCCGCCTGAAAGAAGACTAATTAATACTTTCTTCAGGCGACCAAAGAAGCGCTCCTTCAACGATTGCTTCATGTCAGCAGCGTTGATGCCTAACGCTTCCGACATACCTAAATACTTATAGCTTTCGGATAAGGAGAGGGATCTAAAATATATGGAATCCGAAAGTTGAGTTCCCTCGGATTCCATAATCTCACCACGCTTTGCATGCACATTTGTCCACACCAAATTCCATCCTGATGGTGCTACTGAAAGTTTCAGTTACCTTCAGTAGCTCCATCAGTTGCAATTTGTTGGGGGCAAAGAGTTTCAAGTCATCCATGTAGAAGAGATGAGATATGACCTGACCACCTCTCCTCAGCCGATAGCCTAGTCCTGAATCCTCAAGTAGTGAGCTTAAAGGATTCAGGGCTAAGCAGAACCAAAGTGGACTCAAACTGTCGCCCTGAAATATTCTCCGTTTAATCCATACAGGCTCATCGCTCTCCTGGATCTGTCGACACCCTGGATAGCGAAGAACCGTTCTCCATTGCCCCATACATGACCTAAGGAAGGTGCGTAGAGTTGCATCTATCTTGTACAACTCCAGCACTCTCATGAGCCATGTATGTGGCACCGAGTCATAGGCCTTCTTATAATCTATCCAGCTACAGATCCTTGCGGGATCGACGAACTTGTTGGCTTATGGCTATATCGATGAGGAGTAGCTCCTTAGTACCGCGGGACCCGTTCCGACATCCATTTTGAGAGGTTGACATAATCGAGTTACTTTCAATGTGCGTTTTAATTTTTGCTCTCAAAATGGATGTAAGAAGTTTATAGACCGTCGACAAACAAGTGATCGGTCTATAATTCTTGGGATCCGTGGGACTACCTGACTTGTGGAGCAGGTGGGTAACGCCTGTTGTTAGAAACTGCGGAAGCGACCCAGACTCTAAAGATGACTGGAACTGAGATGCCAGGCGGGCGTGTGAACTAATTAGCCATTTCAACCAAAAGTTGTGCAATCCGTCCGGTCCCGGTGATTTCCAATTCGGTAACGGACGGACTGCTCTGGCGACGTCTAATGGCGTAATTAGAACTGCTTCCATTTCTGGTACAGTTTCACACGCTCGCCCGACATCCAGTATCCAGCCAGCCTCAGAGTGACAGACTTGCACTGACCAGATGCTGCGCCAGAATGTACTCGTGGCGGCATCATCCGGGCGGCCCTCGTCTGTCACATTTTGTTCAGATCGCTCCCAAGTTCTATATACCCCTCTCTCATCGCTCTGGAACATGCGATTCTGTGTGTACCGATCAACCCGCCGCTTATACCGCCGAATACGACTCGCCCATGCACAAACTTTCTGCTTCAGGAAGTCGATGCGCTCTGTGACACGGGACATGTATTCTCGAGGGCTGATTCCAGTCCCCGAGAATGCCCGCCTTACAAAGCGCATCACTCGTGGTCGTGTATTGCCTTCCCTGAAGCAGTATAGTTTGCCGATGAGTACCCTGGCCTCATCGATACGACGCTCGATCCTGCACTGCCAGGCTGGTACGGCTGGTTTTGGTCAAGTAGCCCCGTCACAGTTTGGAAACCTGACGTCAGCTAAACGACATGCCGCAACAGCCGCGCAATACAGGATCGAATGTGTATCAACGAGATCCTTGCTGCTCTCGAACACATTCCTAAGCTGCGAGTCCAGGGCACACACCAGCGCCCTATTTTGTTTTGTGCATAGGTAGGCGTGGCAATCGGGGTCTAAGTTCGGTTGGAATGGATCTGTACTCACGAAATGCATCCTCCAGTGCGCTTCTCAATCGGGCGTTGCACTGGCTACTTACTGTCGCAACCATATCATCTTCTACTTCTATACCATGATTAGACCGCGACAGTATTTCATCAATGGTTGATGCGTGTATCGCGGTTTGTGCTGGATTTGAGACGATATAGTTGCTCAGCTCTGAGCGCAGCCTATCAAGTGCGGCATCGTCCAACCTATGGTTGCGTTGGATGACCCGCACCTGATCCGACAGTCATTGGGCCGAGACGTTGACGGTTGGTTCTAGTTCCCGAAACAGAGACAGCATCCTATCACGGTACGCAATGAGGTTAGTTCCCCCCTCTGTAGACCTGTAATATGCGCGCATGACGTTCTCGTTCATAGACTGACTCCATTTCATACGCTGCACACAACCACCGGCAGCGGGGACCCGGCTCGGGGCCGGATGGCCCCTAAGTTCCAAGCTCCTCGGTGGCCGGCCTCTCCCCTGCCGACGTACAGGTGTTGGCGACGTTGGTGGAGAAAAATACTCTTCGCTCGAGCTCGACGCAACTATCGCGGCCGGTGTCATCACAGCGCTCACGGTGGGGCTGGATACCGGCGGCGGCGAGGCGGAGCTGAGCGAAGAGTCCGGAGGTGGTGGGCGTGCTCGTCTCGTAGCAGATCTCGTCAACATAGTTTAATTATTCATTGGTTTTTTGGTGTTGTTTGTTTTATCGGAGGTAGCATGACAGATGTCACCTCCGATTCGGCAGTTTTTGATGGAAACGTTTAAAATTCTCGTTCATTTTACTTTTTTTTAAATATTTTGTATTTATTTGGATTTTGGGATTGTAAGTTTTCACATAAAATATATAAACTGTGTCTAAAATTACTAAAACTGTGTGAAAATTATGAATAAAAATTTTGTGACTTGTTGACGTCAGTGTTGCCTGCTTATTTTATTATTATTATTATAATCATCGCTACCTCCAAAATCTCCAATAATGACTACCAAAACGGAGTTTTTTCCGCCATTTTGAATTTGATTTATTTATTAAACGACTTCAAAAGAGGAGGAGGTTTTTAAACGACTTCAAAAGAGGAGGAGGTTTCTCAATTCAACCGTACAATTTTTTTTTGTGTGTGTTCGCGGATAACTTCGTCGTTTATGAACCGATTTAGATGATTATTTTTTTGTTAGAAAGGAGATATCCCAAAGGTCCCATGATAAAGAAACCAGGATCTGATGATGTAACCCCAGAGAAATCGCGGGGAACCTTCGAAAATCGTAGGGGCAACTAGTGCGTTTGTTAATTTTTTCATTAAGTATTTTAAAGCACTACCATTTAATAAAGGTCTGGAGTCGATCTGATAATGGAGCCGAAAGACAGTCGAAGGAACTCCTCAACGATTTATAGCAGTTACCTTGTGTTTGGGCTTGATTAATTTGTATTGATGAGAACTTTACATCTAAATGGGTTGTGACTGTGATTAGGGGTCTGATAATGAAGACGAAGGACAGTTAAGGGAACTCCTCAACGGTTTACAGTAGCTACCTTGTGTTTGGGCTTGATTAATTTTTATTTATGAGAACTTTACATACATATAAATGGGTTGTGACTGTCATTAGGAGTCTGATAATGAAGACGAAGGACAGTTAAGGGAACTCCTCAACGGTTTACAGTAGCTACCTTGTGTTTGGACTTTTCATTTATATTGATGAGAACTTTGCACGCATATGGGTTATAAGTAACATTACAGGTCTGATGATGGAGACCATAGACTGTCGAGGGAATTCCTCAACAATTAACAGCAGTTACCTTTTGTTGGGCTTACTTCATACGGTTCAATATGCCAAAATGTTCAGTTCGTACAAAAATAATACCTAATTAAGATTGAAGTTTTACATAGGACAACCACTACCTACTAGTCGTGCTGAGGCGTCAATTTGAGACTGAATTTAAGTTGGGTAATCGCGTCATCTCTAGCAATGCTCTTTCGTCGTGTGGTCTACTCAATAATATGTTTAAATCTAAGTCAGACAACGATATTCCTTCTATGGTTTTTGCGCGACTCAAAGCAACATACACCTGTCCTTTGGCGAAATTTTTCTTGCCTAGATCTAAAACAGCTTTTTTAACAGACTTCTAAAAAGGAGGAGGTTCTCAATTCGACTGTATTGTTTTTTAGGGTTCCGTAGCCAAATGGCAAAAAAACGGAACCCTTATGGATTCGTCATGTCTGTCTGTCTGTCTGTCCGTCCGTATGTCACAGCCACTTTTTTCCGAAACTATAAGAACTATGCTGTTGAAACTTGTTAAGTAGATGTATTCTGTGAACCGCATTAAGATTTTCACACAAAAATAGAAAAAAAATCAATAAATTTTGAGGGTTCCCATACAACAAACGCGATTTTTTGCCCTTTTTTGCTCGATATGAATAATAGCAACAGGTAGGCACTTGAAATATTCACAAAATACTCAGTTGTATTTTTACTTTAATAATAAATAATAAAAATAAAATAAAATAAATATTTAAGGGGGGCTCCCATACAAAAAACGCCATTTTTTGCCTTTTTTTGCGCGATATCAATAAATGGTAACAGGTAGGCACCTAATTTGTGTACCTACCGTTTACCTAGTCAATGGAACGAAACCCTTCGTGCGCGAGTCCGACGCGCACTTGGCTGGTTTTTATTTTTTTAAATGTTATTAGCTCAGAAGTTTTTTCTGGGTAAACCGATTTGGATGATTATTTTTTTATTTGAAAGCTGGTGCTTTTCATGTGGTCCCATATAAATTTGAGTTATCCTTAATACTGCGTATTTTTTCCACTTAGTTTATATTGGTGATGTTTTAATAATTTCCTACGGTTATTTACATTTCGAGTAATGGTATAGGAATTTGTGTGGGGTAGGTACCACAACTAAAAAGTGAAAAATAAAACGTTTTTACAAAAAAATCAACCGGCTTCCAAAAAAACGCCAAAAAAAGTGAAAAATAACTTTAATTTCGGAAGTCGGTGGCAAAAACGAAAATACAAAACCAAAGACACCGACTTCCGAAATTAAAGTTATTTTTCAAATTTTTAGTGTTTTTTTCGGAAGTCGGTTGATTTTTTTCAAAACCAATTTTTGGTAATAAGTTTGGTACTCGTACTTTTAGTCCGAAAAGTATCAACTTTTTCCTACCACAGTAGGCATACAGCACGGCACTCACTTTATTATTATTTTGATCGCATTTTTTTTTTGCAAGATAGCGATACACCCGTCCTTCCTAGGGCGTGCCTGTACGCGGAAATCGGAATGACAAACCGCGAGTAGAAAATGTATGAAGGAAGAGAGCGTTCTTTTTTCTCATAAATGAAAAAGTTATTTAATTAGGTATAAAATATACTAATATATAATATACTTACTATATAATACTCGTATATTAACTGATTGAAACAAAGTTGATTTTAATACGATACGTTATTCGATAACAGAAAAATTTACAGCAAAATAATATTATTTACCTACTTGCACGTTGTTGCAATTGAAATGAATAATGACAACTGTCTACCCCGTAGGTATACATATATTAAACGCTTGCTAGATAGTTGCCAACCACCTACTTAGCATACTTTACTGAATAACCATATGGTAACCCGAACAAAACCCTTATATTGTATAGGTTATCACAATGAAAGGGTAACCCTTTCACTGGGTTTCAAGTATAGAACCCATTCAATGGGTTATCATGTAACCCTTTTACTGGGTTTCAAGCATAGAACCCATTCAATGGGTTATCATGTAACCCTTTTACTGGGTTTCAAGCATAGAACCCATTCAATGGGTTATCCATACAGAAAGGCTAACCCTTTTACTGGCTTTTAGGCATAGAACCCATTCAAGGAGTTACACCATGATAAAGGTAACCTCATAAATGGCTTACCCTTTCGAAAGGCTTAACCCTGAACCGGGGTTGTACGGTCCCTGGCTCCAATAAATTTACACAGTGAATATAAATTTTTTGCAAACTATTTTAGACATGAACATTTACTGTAAAAAGTATTATTTTATTTTAATTATTGTGAATTCGAAGACTATGTGGGTCATTGTTTCAGTTTTAATCACGTTCTGGCAGTTTAAGTAGTTTACCAAAAACCTACCCAAATGTCCTTTCTTTGGTATTGTTCGTCGAATCGTTGAGATCCTTAAGTTCTGAGTTGAGCTGCACGGTTACTGACAAATGCGTGCAGACTGCACAGGTCCACTTTATCTGTGCGGTTATTTACCTCAAAATACCATTTCAGACACTAATCTACATGGGCTTCACATGATCTGACCAAGATTATGTCTGGACTTTAAAGAGACTATAACCTCTGAGTTTGTTTCGTCTTTTCTTCTCAGAGATAGGAAACGTCGACCTCATCTAGTTTTAAAAATATGATTGACGTGTAAAAGTGTTTGTACAAACCTACTTACAGAAATAAAATAATTTATCAATCAATAACATAACATAACATCACGCTTGTATTTCCCGATGGGATAAACAGAGGTGTACCTACTGTACACCCACATTATGTTTAACTCCCATCTAATCTCTCGCTGCACTCACTCCACAAAAGTCACCTTCACTCACACACGGCTCATCTGAATTACTCACATACATCTCCTACTAGTCTAATACTTCACACGAGATTCACTCACACATCGTCTCACAGCGTTACTCAATAACCTCTCTAGAATTATAGGTGTAGGTATTTTTATTGTTATTAGTTCTTATTTTATTTGTGTTAAGCATATTGTTTAACTTCGACTCTTGCACGGTATCTCTCTTAAAGCTAATTCTATCAGTGGAAGGGGCTTGGTGACCTGTGACACAGGTTTTGTCCAAAAACCTATATCAGGCACCAGACTCTCACAAAGGTGGAATACAGCTGAGACATTTTTTCAACACATTAACTTTAAGTCAGCTTAGTGAAGAGAGATTAAATGATAAATTATTATTATTATTATTATTACAGGGATGTAGTGTCAACTTAATACTAACTTCACATACCTCTCCTTCCAGACAATACAAAGAAATCCTCGACTACATATCAACTATGGACTCCGAAGTCTCCGTGAAGGCCGTATACAAGCGTGGAGTGTCAACACTGGCGCAGAGTACTGCGCTGTCAGTGGAACAGTACCACAAGGCAGCTGAGATGTTACTCGTTAAGACGCGGAGATCCACCGCTGATGAAGCGGACGCACTCACACAGTAAGTAGCATAGGGCCGACTGGCAATACTTGATATCCAGCGCTCCCTGTAGGCGTAGCATGACGCTTTCTATTTCTTGTAAGACAAGACAGCTATTTCTATAGAAAGTGACATTTCGTTTCTCCATGTTTGACATCGCACCGTAAAAATCCTTCTACAATCAGTCATTTTGTCTTTTGTTTCTACCGATCGATGTAGACTATTTCAGAAGAAATTTTTCTATCCCAAACGTCAAAATCACACTGGCAACTGACAGCTGTCTAAGGTAGTGAAGATAATTTGATTCAGTAATCGCCATGCTAAAGACAGTAGAAAACTTTTTACTCGACGGCCACAAAGTATAAAAATGGAATTTTTCACTTTTTGTATGGAAAATGTGAAAAATTATTACTTACATGTTTAGTTTTCGGGGTTTAAGGTTTTCATTAAGGGGGTCGAAATTTTCATAATTTTTGCGATAGGACACACTATTTTCGAGATATAATCAAAATAAAAGAAAAACGTGAATAAACTACTGAATTTCGTAAAAAGTGCAGTTGACTCTTTCTAGTTTGCTGCCGTCATACTGTCTTCACGGAACGTCATTTTTGTCTATTCTTCCGTCGACTAAACTCGTTTCTATGATGGTCATGCTACGCGTGCTGGGCAGTGAGCTCAGATACTACTTTGGTTTCTGGGTAAAAAGATTATCCACGGCATTACCCATATTTTCCCTTATTTATAAATATATGGTTAAGCAGACGTTAATCATAACATAACCTTTAGCAACGTTTATAAATAAGGGACATAGTTGCTGATATCAAAGATGCAAACTGCATTGCTGGGCAAAAAGTTGTTACCACTTTGGGATGACTGTTGACGAACGGCGAGGCAACATTCGTGATGTATTCAGCATTAGATTTTATAGAATATTACGAGTGAAAAATAAGGATTTAGATGGAATTTGAAACACAGATATAGTTTATAATGGGTTAACACGTAGGATACTTTTATCCCGGTAGTACGTGCCTGTGGGATAATTTCCGACATCCACTCGAGCGAAGCCACGGGCAAAAGCTAGTAATAATAATCAGAAATCAGAAATATTTTATTTGTGATACATAGGTAGGTACAGTGGTTGGACATGTTTTAGGTTAATGTGCGCTATGATCAGCCTATTATAGGCATACAAAAAGAATTAATTACAATTTTCACATGCAAATAAAGAGCTTACTCGTACTAAACTACAAATCATCTACATAAATGACTGTATTATTCGATTAATAAAGGAACAAAAGTCAAAAATAATTTGCTAGGTAAACGTCAAAACAATTAGTTAGGTAAATGTCAAAATAATTAGTTAGGTAAATGTCAAAATAATTAGTAAGGTAAATGTCAAAAATAATTCAGATTTAAATAATTAATTATGATTTATGATTACAATATAGTCAAAGAAGCAAATTACATTACATTACAAAAATTACATTAACATGTCAAAATTTATCTGATAAAAAATCCGATACACTATAATAACGTTTTTGACATAGCAAACTTCTCAGTTTCAGTTTAAATGAGTTAATATGTAGATTTTTTAGCTCTTTTGGCAATTTATTAAATAGAACTGTTGCCATGTGAAAGACACTTTTATACATCAAGGCAGTATTCGTTTTTGGAACGCACAGACGACTTTCGTCCCTTTGGGTCCGATTGAAAGCTGTAGATGCTAAAGTAAATAAATGAGGATTTTGTTTAACAAAAGTCGCTACTTCAAATATGTATAGTGACGGTAATGGAAGGATACTATGCTTTTTAAAAAAAGGCACACAGCTCTCCATTGATTTTAGACCAAACATAGCCCGAATGCATCGTTTCTGTGCCTTAAAAACGAGATCTTTGTCGGTGGAATTCCCCCAAAAAATTATGCCATACCTGAGAATAGATGCTACTAGCCCATGATACGCAATTAAAAGGGCACTGGTGTTTATTTTGCTTGCAAGTGTATGTAAGGCATAGGCAGATTTACTAATTCGCTTGCATAGTTGTTGAATATGCGGTTTCCAGATCATTTTGTCATCAATATATAAGCCTAAAAATTTACAATTGTCTACTTCCTCTATTGTTTGCATATTAAAAATAACATTTAGGTTATTTGGTGCTGGTAAACGCTGTCTAAAGTACATTAATTTAGTTTTGCTTAAGTTGGCTTTTAGGTTATTAATATTAAGCCAATTCATAACAGAGCTCAATGTGTTATTTATGTCATCTTCAAAAGTATTTATGTCTTTACATTTTATCGTAACTGTACTGTCATCCGCAAAAAGAGCTATAGGATTATGAGTGGCCTTGGGTAAGTCATTGATGTACAATATAAAAAGTGGCGGCCCCAAAACAGTTCCTTGAGGAACACCGTAGTTTAGTTGACGTTCACATGATCTAAAGGTTTCTTCTTTTTTATTAATATAATTAATATAAATAATATAATTAATATAAACTTATTTATCTGTTTCAGAATGACAGTCGTGCTAAGAAAACACATCAGCGAGCTGGCGACACTTTTCACAGTGAAGCTGAACGCGCTGCCTTTAGACAATAAGGAGCAAGTCAACACGTATATCACTAATATATTCTTAGAGGTAAGAATTTTAAACTATTTTATTAGGAGTGATAAATATATCAGTATTTTAAAGAGAATGACAAATGCACCTTTTAACATAACCAATCAATCAATCTGCCTAGCCTTCTCCTAACTCCCGTATATTATTATCGTGTGTGAAGCCAATACAACTTTTTGTTCGTATTGTTTATTCATGCCGTAATGTAATTTATCTAAAAGAAAATTAATCAATTAATCTCATCTATACATACGCTTTCATTGGCTAATCTATGTACAAACATGATTTGATGAATCGCGAGCGCACGTTCCTGGAACGGCGCGGGCGCATTACGTTCCCACGCGTCATCAAGGAATTCGCGAAACGAGACAGACAAATACAGAAATGCTCCTCGTCGGCTTCCAGTCTAACCGGATGTAGCTGAATACCAGTGTTTTACTAGGAGTGACTGCCTATCTGGCCTCCACAACCCAGTAACTGGGTAACAAGATACCCCTTGAGAAGACTGGTTGTCAGACTTTCGGGCTTCTGACTACCCGTAACCCGGGACCAACAGCTTTAGCGTGCTTTCCGAGGCACGGAGTGGTCTCGGTATGTAATGGATGGTCACCCATCCAAGGACCGACCTCGACAAGCGTTGCTTAACCTTAAAGATCGAGTCGTACGGCTGTTATTATTTAGCCACGAGCCCCCTCATAAATAAAAAATGCAATGGTCGGGGAGAAATGCTTAATAAAGCGTATTATATACTGCCTTACTTATCAGTGCATGGCGTGCATTTTAACATCATCATCGCCCACAGCCCCACTACACCCACTGCTGGGCATAGGCCTCTCTTTTCTTGTGCCAACCCCCACGCTCCTGTGCCAGCCTCATCCAGGTTCTACCCGCGACGGTAACAATGTCGTCCGCCCATCTCGCCGCCGGACGGCCGACGCTTCGTCTTCCAGTCCTTGGACGACACTCGGACACTGCCTTACTCCACCTGTCATCACTGCGTCATGCCAATGCCATTTTAACATCAGCTCCACTATGGACTATAGTGAACTAATTGACATAATCCCGTTCATGAAACAGATTGATGATCAAAGTAAATCTATAGTAGCATGTTCATCTGCGTGTAGCTGCCGGGTTTCTCACAGCCTAAATAAATACATTTATTTAACAATCCTTTAATCAATTTCTACCATACTTTTGATCGATAGCGTAAGACAAATACAATATTCCTATAACTACGCATTAGTATAGTATTTTTATCTCACGAAGCGACACGCGCTTTATTTATTTATTATTTATTTATTTATTAAAACTTTATGCACAAGTAAAAAAAAAAATACTGTACAAAGGCGGACTTAATGCCTGAGGCATTTTCTACCAGTCAACCTTAGGGTGATGCAGAGACAAAACATGGCAGGTGCAACATAAGGGATAGATAACTTGAAAAATAATAAATACTAATACATAGATACATACATACATACATATAACGAAAATAAACTTAGTCAAGAGAAAAAAACGATAGGAAGAGGAGAAAACGAATCCAGCAAATCAGCGCTGGGATGATTCTGCCAACTTCTTACGAATATGTTCACGTGCCTTCACTTTAAAAGTAAACCGACTGGTTGCCGTCCTGATGTTCAGAGGGAGCGCATTCCAAAGAAAGACCGCCTGGACAAAGAAAGAAGAGTGAATGAAACCAGAGCGGTGGGAAGGACATCGTAGAAGACGATTGTTAGTGGAACGAAGATTTTTACTATGCGCGGAGCATAAGTATTGAACATTTGAAGTGAGGTAAGAAGGAGAAGTAGGTTTGTCAAGAATAGAAAACAACATAGACAGAGCCCTCAACTCTCTGCGCTGACGAATGGGTAACCATTTTAAAAGCAACCGGTGCGCGGACACATGATCGTACTTACGAAAATTGAAAACGAATCGAATGCAGTTATTTAGAAGGCGGTCAAGTTTATTGAGGAGATCAGCATTCAGGTCATAGTAACACACATCACCATAGTCAATTATCGGAAAGATTAGGGACTGTACAAGCATTGCCTTTATGTATGATGGGAGAAGGTTTTTCAACCGATAGAGCGACCGCAACGTACCGGTGACTTTTTTACTAACAGTCGTGACCTGTTTACGCCAGTCAAGACAAGTGTCGACATGTAGACCAAGATCCTTAACATCGGAGCTAAACGGGATAACTGCGTTGTCAAACATTACAGGTGGCACTGTTAAGCCATTTAGCTTCCTCATACTGTGGGGGCTCCCTACAATTATAGCTTGACATTTGTTAGGGTTAACCGCCACCCCAAATCGATCAGACCAGTTTTTAACCACTCCTAAATCCCGATTTAGCTCCTCAACCGCGTCGGATATGTTGTCAACACTTGCCTGGCAATAAAGCTGCAAATCGTCAGCATAAAGATGATACGCAGTCCGAAGCTCGATGGTAATGAAATTAATAAAAATGGAGAACAAAATAGGAGATAATATACCGCCTTGAGGGACGCCAGCTGTAAGATCACAAAAACTCGACGAAGAGTCTCCAGCACGAACAGACTGCTGACGCCCCTGAAGATAAGAGGCAAACCATTCCAGTACCTCCCGAGAGACCATAAGATAGGAAAGGATGGATAAAAGGACTTCGTGACTGACGGTATTAAAAGCGTTGGAGAAGTCAATTAACACTAAGACTGTAACTTTAGTGTCTTCCATTCCCCGCCTTATATCGTCAGTCACTTTAAGGAGCGCTGAAACGGTACTGTGCCCGGGCCTAAAACCGGATTGTAATGGACTGATGAGGGAGTTGCGGTGAATAAAGTGGGAGAATTGTTTATGAACACTGGCCTCGAGCACTTTTGATAGAAAGGGAAGGATGGAAATTGGGCGAAAGTGATTAGGAAGAGAAGGATTGGGTATCTTAGGTAGGGGCCGAACAAGGGCTTTACGCCATAGGGAAGGGAAAGAACCGATGTAAAGGGAGTAGTTTATGATGTGGGAGATTGCAGGAAGGAGTTGATCAAGAGCCTCTACGATCATATGGCGGCTGATATCATCGCAGCCCACGGCTTTAGATTTAATGGAAAGGATAATCTTTTTGATCTCCCCCGGGTCGACTGCGGTGAAGACAAAGGGGTTAACATTGGGACGCGTCAGACCAGCAAGGTGGTCGAGGGCTTTACTTGTGGTAACTAAGTGTAAACAATACGCTGTGACTCACACGTACTTCTGACTTCGTCTTTGTCTCGGACGGTATCGAGAGCTCCTGTGCTTACACACACACTCACAGCGTGTGCGTATTTGTACACGTGGTAACCACAAGTAAAGCGCGCGTCGCATCGTGAGTTAAAAATGCTATAGCGAAAGATATGCAGTTACATTTTCATTGACAATGTTTTATTTCCCCTATTTATATTGTAACTTTTATGGTGTACATAATAAAGAGAATTCTATTCTATTTATATTTTCAGGCTGGCAACAGTTCCACCTACATCCAGAACGCGTTCCAATTGGCTCTTCCGATACTACAGATAGGCGCTGTTTAAACTTAATTATCAATAAAATTTGTGATATTGTATGTTAAAATGTTTTTACTAATCTGTACGGTTCCAATTTTATTCGTCGATGTTTGAAAGTTTGGAAAGCGGTTTTGTAGCCAATTGTTAACTGTTCTCCTTTTGCTTCATTTACGTTCATACATCAGGCCCTTCAGTCTCGACATAGATAGCGACAAAAATCTGTCGTTAAGTCCAATCGATGTCAAATTTCTTTAATAGATTTTCAACCTTATACTTTGGAAATAAAGTTGAAAATCTATTAAAGGAATTTGACATCGATACGACTTAGCGACAGATTTTTGTCGCTATCTAATGTCGAGACTGCAGGCCCTGATCATTCACGCGCGGCGCGCCGGTTGCGAGTACTAGGCACCTGACCGAAGCAAAAGGAGTATGTAAGGATCGTAGCAGGTGGCGTCCTATAGTTTCTGCCTACCCCCATGGGAAGAAGGCGTGAGTTTATATATGTATGTATGTTTGCTGTATACTAACTAATATTATATTATACATGGGAAAGTGAGTTTGTTGATTTATTTGCTAGTCAATCTAGCAAAAACGGCTGCACAGATTTGGATGAAATTTGGCACACAGATAGACCATGACCTGGGTAAGGACATGGGGTATTTTTCATCCTGGATTGCAGTCCAAGTCGCGGGCAACAGCTAGTTAGAAGATAATTTTTTTGTCTTGTTATTTACACGCTTCACTGTGATCAAAGCGCAATAACCTATTTTAAAGCGGTTGTTCCAACTAAATCTCCTCAATCCTTTGTTACAAAACAAATAGCTTTGTAATGATGCTGCACTTGCATTTATTGTATTAGCGAAGGGTCAATTTTTGTAAGAGGTAAGCCGGAGTACATATCTATAATGTGATTATATTATTTTTCTATAGAATACTGACTGCGCTATTTTTCAAATGGGAGCCGGCAGGAATCGAGTTGTATGGAACAGCTATTGGTATGTGCCTTTCCTAGCGCAAGTGACATGAACTTGTTTTCTAACAAATTGTTGACTACTTTTATTATTAGCTACGAAAAAGTAGCTCAAGACTCATTTTAAGAAGTTCGTTCTTATTCCTTTTGTTGATAGCATTCACAATACCTAAAAATCTCGTGTTGATCTTTATAATTAACTAGCTGCGCCCCGCGGTTTCACCCGCAAAAGTCGCGACCCCGTCGAAATATCAGATAAAAAAAAATCCTATGTCCTAATCCGGATCATGGTCTACCCATGTGCCAAATTTCATCCAAATACGTTCTGTCGTTTTAGCGTGAAAGCGTAACAAACAAGTATACAAAAAATCAGATCTTTTTTCTTTGTAATATTAGTTTAGATAGAATAGTTAGCTGCAGAAAGCCTTAACTATACACCTCACAATTGGTTACATAACCTTTTAATAACATAATTGTAATTGATCAAAACTTGGGTCTAAAAAGGTAATCATGAATGATGTTCTTTATACATCATATCACTTAATATGAATAAATGAGAGAGGTTTTCTCAGAAGAAATTGTGGGTGATTATTTCGAAAATGTAATGTAAAGTTTATTATATATCTGTGAATATAACTAATATATTATGCATTTAATAAATGAGGCCATGAGAGCCAGACCGGCTTAACTACTTAAATAATAGTTTTCAATAGTAAGAAAAACCAGAAGCTCTGATTTCAAATAATTTAAACTAAACAAATTTATAAATTAACTAAAATAAATACTAAATTAAAAAATAACTAATTTGTAGGCCTCTGTGGCGCTTTGACTTTTTCCGTTTAGAGCAGCTTTTTTCTGAAATAAAAACCGTAATGAAAAAATTACAGTTAGGCCACACTGGCTCTCATGCCCTCAAATAGTCAATGTTTTTATTGAAATATGTTGTTGTTTCATTTATTTTAACCAAACTTTATCGACAGAGGCGCCTCGTAGCACAAGGAACTCCTTTAGAGATTCCGTAATCTTGTACCCAAAAAAAAACTGCAATCAAATCCTGAATAATTTTTTCGTGGGACACGGATTGACAAGGAGCCTTTACCATCAACCCCCGGGCTGCTACGTAATAGAGCGCGTGATAAGCACGTAACACGCAATGGCAAAGCCTTTCATTTTGACAATTCAACAACATTCATTGCGTGATTTACGTTTTCGAGGAGACGAATTTTTCAAACATATGATGTAGGTAATGGATTAGCAGTTTCCTTCAAAATCCGACGGATTGTGATTGAAAGAAGTGTGTTACACAATTGGGATGCAAGTTATCGACCAGAGTGACAAGCAGCCTTCTCTCGTTTCGACACGAAAGTTACCGAGGTCCTAGTGATTACCGAATCAACAACTTTGATACCAGATCTGACTGCGTAAGTAGAATAAAATACTTTTTATCGCACTAAAACATCCATTAATTTAAAAAAAATACATTGTGTGTTCCTGACAATACCTATCGTCACACCTTTAATAAAACTATCAAGTTACTAGCTTTTGCCCGCGGCTTCGCTCGCGTTAATTTAGAATTTGACAATCAATTCGGTTTGTTCGGGGAATTATAGTTCTCTAGACTCTACTCACAAAATGTATTAGGTACTTATATAAAAAATAAAAAAACTCTTAACACACTATTAAAGTTTCTTTAATAATATAATTCAATCATGATTAGAAAGATATTTTTTTTTTGGTTTCTAATCTTCAAATGACCTCTCCCGCTCTGGGCGGAGCGGAAGGGCGTGTCAGACTCTTACTGACTAAAACCCACCCGTGTTCCTTCAGTTGCCTGTGCGCCAGGGCCACGGTAACTCTTTCGAACAATCCGCGACCCCGGCAAGCATCGACCCTATCGGACCCCGTCAATGGTGCTGACTACTCTTTCAGGCGCGCGTGCCGCGCAGTCGACCTGGGCCTGGTCCTAACCGGATGGCGAGCAACTCATTGCTCGCCGACCGCAAGCCCGCGCCTACGGTGGCCGGGAGTCGGCTATTGACTTCCGACGCCCAGGGTGTCTCCTGCGGCGACTAGGGGCCCGAGGGCGCAACGATTGCCTCACCCTCGCCGCCGCCGCCGATTGCTGCCACGAGGACACGGCGGTGCTCTGCCCAAGCCGGGAAGACCTCCACCGTATGCTCCACCGTGTCCTCCGGTCGATCCACACAATGATAACACCCGGGCGTCTCTTCCCGCTTTATCCGAAACAGGAACATCCCAAAATAGCCATGTCCGGTGAGGACCTGCGTCAGGCGGAAGGTGAGGACGCCGGGGCGCCTCTCAAGTTACTCCTGAAAGAGGAGACGTGATTTCTCGCGGAAGCGGAGTTACGCCCCGGCGTTTCGCCTCCTCGCGCCATTCCCAAATGTGCTTGAGGACTTTTTCCTCCAAATTCCATGGCGGCAATCCGGCAACCAGGCTCGCCGCCTCGCAGGAGATCGTGCGGTATCCCCGGACCAGCCGGATGGCCATGACCCTCTGGGACGCGTTCAACCGGCGGGCTGGTTGACGCCTCAAGGAACGCGCCCACACCGGTGCCCCGTAAAGGGCAATGGACCGCACGACCCCGCATAGAGCCTATGGCAGAAGGCGTTTGGACCCCCTAGATTGGGCAGGAGCCGCTTTAAGGCAGCCCCGGCCTGCTCCAGTTTGGGAGCCAAACGACGGAAATGCTCTACGAAGTTCCACCGACTCTCGAGGACGAGACCCAGGTACTTCATCGTCGACTCGACGCCGATGTGAACCCCTCCTACCGTTATTTGGGAACCCGACAGTGGCGCGTTCCGAGGACCATGAAACCACATGGCGTCGGACTTGTGCAAGGCCACCTCGAGTCCCAATTGCCGGATCCTCTCAACGACTGTCGCAACCCCCACGTGTCATTAACTCGGCCGCCGCCTGGTGCGACCACCCTTGCGCCAGGACCAGCGTGTCGTTAGCGTAGCACACCACGCTGACGCTGCTAGGGAAGTCGGCGCGCAGCACCCAGTCGTACCCGATGTCCCACAGATGGGGCCCCAGGACCGATCCCTGTGGGACACCACACGACATCTCTCGCCAGTTCTACTCTCCCTGGTGACCGGGGTAAATGACAGCCCTATCTGTCAGATAGGCTTCGACTACACGACAGAAGTAGGTCAGCATCCGGTGATACCGGAGTGCCTCCCTGATGTAACTCCAGGGCAGGGTATTAAAGGCATTGGCGATGTCTAGAGACAGCGCCATGACAACCCTACTACGGGCCATAGCATCGCCCGTCCTGAGGGCTCGCACGCGCATGATGGCGTCCACCGTAGAGCGCCCCCTACGGAAACCAAACTGGCTCTCCGCCAAATCCGGCCCCACCCGCACCAGACGCCCGACTAAGTGGTCTGCAATGACTCTTTCAAAGAGCTTGCCCACCTAGTAGAGCAGCACGATGGGCCGGTAAGCGGACGGAGAGTCCGTAGGGCGCCCCGGCTTATTAATGAGGACCAGTTTCCCCGTCTTCCAACGAAGTGGGAACCGGCCCTCCTCCAAGCATGCGCTTAGGAGCCCTCTTAGTCGAGGCCCGAGAGCCGCCGAGGCCAGGATCCAGGCTTTTCCAGGTAAGCTGTCGGGTCCTGGAGCGGTATTTTTGGCACTCAGCCTACGTACCGCCACTCTCAGCTCTACCTCGGTCACCTCAGGGGCATCGTCGTCGTCGTCCGTTGTGTGGTCCACAGTGAGCACCGCAGGAGGCGGAGCCATGGGCGGGGGAGTAAGCTCCCCTCGCGAAGGGAACAGAGCGCTCACCACGCCCTCCACGAGCTGGGTCCGGGGACTGCGTCAGCGGGGGAAACCATGGGCGGAGTATTTCCCGCACCATTTTATATGGGCGTCTCCACGGGTCTCTGTTCAGAGTCTCCAGAGACTCCTCACGAGCCAGTCCCCTGGCCCGCAGGATCTCCGCTCAAAGGGCGGTCTTCGCCGCTCTGTAACGCTCATACAGCTTCTCCTGAATGGCTTCCGTATCTGGAGGGTGGATACAGAGCCTATGAACAGCAGCTTGTCCACGAATTCCGTAGTGGTGTAATTTATAGATCAGTGTATTTTAGTCAACGCAGTCAAACGCTTTTGAAAGGCCACAGAAAATGCCAATTGCATCCTGGGAATTCTCCCAGGATTCCAAAATGTGACTGATGAGTTATACTCCCGCGTCAGTCGTCGACCTACCTTTCGTGAAACCAAACTGGCGACTATGTAAAATCCAATTTGAGTTAAAAATGTGACAACATCAGCACCCTAATTACGTAACATACTTTCTATCACCATCTGAATCATTTTGCAGCCTGTTGCTAATCCATTGCTTCATATGTTCGAAAAATTTGTCTGCTCGTCAACGTAAATAACGCAATGAATGTTGTTAAACTGTCAAAATGAAACCCATTCCTACTGTTACTGTGTTACGTAATTACCCCGCAGGTCTAGCATGATTTTTTCATAGATTTTACTCAATGCCAGTAGCACAGATACACACAGGTCTATAATTAGAGGGATCACCCTTACTACCTGATTTGAAAGAACACCAACGAATCTCCTCTTTTTAAATCGGGTAGGTACATGTTTAACTGATTTCATTTCTAGTCTAATCTTTAAATTAAACATAACAAGAGAAAATAATTTACTCAATAATAATAAATAATGGCGGATCATGGCGCGAATATCGGGCATTGTGCCGACACCTGTTGCGCCTGCGCTACTAACGGTCGATGGATTAGTATGGATGCGCGTTTGTTCGTTATCAAAGAAAGGAAGCTGTCCAGGCTTGTACCGTGTTGCAAGCAGATTGGGGAATAAAAAGTTTAAGCCGACACTTTTCGTAATTTCCACAAGACTGCCTAAAAAAGAAGATCTATTTGTCTTGATGCGGCTATCGAAACATTCAATCCTTGGTTTCTCAAAGAGATTCTCTCCATTTTTTTTTCTATTAATTTCGATAGCATAAAGAATACAAACATCCTGTCCAAAATTCCGCTTCTTAAGAAACCAATATTATTTAGCCACACTGAAATAGGTACCGCAATTCAACAAATCTCATCTGAATTTTACCTTATTTTAACCCTTCCACATTCCAAGTCACATCCACACTTCTCTCAATTTAACAAAAACTCGCCGCACAGCCGGTGGATTGTACTCCGGAGCACATCTGTCCCATGACGGACATCACAAAGGATGCAAGGATTTCGAGTTGCTCTCTTTACGCCGTTTGCCAAATATTAGGACCTTGACATGTGCATGATTGATGCGATAGAAATGTTGCTGTGTTCGATCCTTTGTTGGTCGAAACTGCGATTTCTGAGCCATATTTGGAAAGGTGTCGCATGAATTTAAAGTTGCCTGTAGCTTGCACATAATAATATTTCATTCCATTCCAGTCCATTTTGAGAATAAGTAGGTACCTACCTACATAAAGTTATCAGATTTGTTGTAAAAAAAATCGGTAGGTTATTATCATAAATTCTGGGATTCATTTACGCAACATGCAGCGGCGAGTACCGTGTGGGTTTGTAGGAAACTGAAACAGCTATTCTAAACTTTATATCTACTTACCACTACACTGCAAATATGAAAGCACAGCCTTTGTTAGACACTCAAAAAGACTGATAAAAGTAAATAAATATCTAAAACATGTATACGTCGCAGTAAGATGGTTGAAGCCGTAATATATAGGTAGTCTTATGACAAATTGACAGCGGTTCATAACTGTCTTATTAGGAATATAATTATGATACGAACACGATCTAGTAATAATTATAACTAACTGTAACTACAGCGGGGTAATTACGTAACACACTAACAATAGGTATGGGTTTCATTTTGACAGTTCAACAACATTCATTGCATTATTTACGCTGCTGAGCAGACAAATTTTTCGAACATATGAAGCAATGGATTAGCAATAGGCTTCAAAATGATTCAGATTGTGATAGATAGTGTGTTACGTAATTAGGGTGCTGGCCCCTTGGTAAGACTGGTTGTCAGACTTTCGAGCTTCTGACTAACTGTAACGATTAGTTACTATCAAAAATCTACAATTGACAGCCGGGACCAACGGTGCTTTCCGAGGCACGGAGCGGTCTCGATATTGTATCTAATGATGGATGGTCACCCATCCACGGACTGACCTCGGCAAGCGTAGCTTAACCTTTGATCGGCCCGTACGGCTGTTACTATTTAACCACGTGCCCCTTAATAATAATCATAGTGACCTTAGTTTATACAACTCAGGACATTAGGCTCGCGTGCCGTGTGCCATTTTGTTATTAATAATCAAAATAATATGTAATCACGATGATAGGTTATTTTTTTATTTGCTTGATTATTTTGTTGAAAATAACTTGCCAATGCATTTTCGCTTATGCAGTCCCATGCAGTTAAGGTGTATTTTCCTATGTTTCTTTGTTATAAGCTTATAATTTGACGGTTCAATAATTTTATATTGATTACAAGTGACACGTGTTTTAATGTATTTTGGAAATTGATATGGCACCCTTTGTTTATTTTAAGTATTATTAGTTAGTTGAGAACAGAGATCATTACAAGTTGTTATTTTACCAATCAAATGAGTAATCGATTTGTAGGATACCTACCTACCTACATCTACATCAGTAGTTTTTTTTTTCAGTGATATGATTATTTTAGAGATGTGGAAACTGCGGGGTAATTTCGTAACACACTGACAGTCGCAATGGTGATCATTTTGACAGTTCAACGACATTCATTGCGTTATTTACGTTATGGAGCAGACAAATTTTTCAAACATGTGAAACAATGGATAGGCAATATCCTTCAAAATGATTCAGATTGTGATTGTGTTACGCGATTAGGGTTCTGGTTGTTTCTTATATAGGTAGTCCAATGGTTTGTTCTGATAAATAGTAAATAGATTTGACAAAAATGCTCCACTCAACAGTTACAAGGTCCATACCTGATAATGATACATGATAAATGATTTTATTTCCGTAAGTAATTTATTTGTCGGTTCGGGCTAATATGCTGGCCCGCCGGTTCTTCCGATGTACAGCCGCGGTAAACATAACGTTGTTCAAAGCATATTGCATGTCACTGTACTCGGGGAGCCTGTGGTTCAGCTACACCCAAAAGGCCTACAAGGCTCTGCGGATCCAGTATAACAACACATTTAGAATTCTGTTGCGTCTGCCTCGGTTCTGTAGCGCGTCATCTATGTTCGCTGAGGCACGTACCGACGACGGCTTCAATGCTGAGCGGCCTCGCTGCTAAACAGACTCCGCGGCAGCCCCAACAGCATTCTGCACGCTATAGCCGGGAGACATGACAGCCCGTTGGTGAGGTCACTTGTCACCTGTACTCTATCTGTGTTATTAGTTAAGTACTATCATAGGTTAAGACTATTGTTACTAACCCAATGGATCTTTGTTATTTGAAATAAATGAACTACCTACTATTATTAAGTAGGTTTGTACAAACACTTTTACACGTCAATCATATTTTAAAAACTAGATGAGGTCGGCGTTTCCTATCTGACTACTCTGAAAAGAAAGGCCGAAACAAGCTCAGAGGTCACAGTCTCTTTGAAAGTCCAGACATAATCTTGGTCTGATCATGTGAAGACCATGTAGATTTGTGTCTGAAATGTTATTTTGAGGAAAAACCACACAGATTGAGTGGACCTGTCCAGTCAGTGCACGCATTTGCCAGCAATCGTGCAGCTCAACTCAGAACTTAAGGAGCTCAACGATTCGACGAACAATACCAAAGAAAGAACATTTGAGTAGGTCACAAAAATTACTGAAACTGCCAGACTATGATTAAAACTAACTGAGAAGTAGAAAAAAAAGCAACAATGACCCACATCGTCTTCATATTCACAATATTAAAATAATAATCGTGGATTCAATCTAGCCTGCATGCTACTCACATTCACAGACAGTTTTCTCTTTAAATGCCATCAAAAATATCATAAGTTATGTCATGTAAATCAATAAAAATTACATTATTAATTGAAACACTTATCCACAGTATAAAATGGATTATTGCTTGGGGGTACATTGAAGTAGCTTAATTAATCCCAAGCCTTCTTGTCATCCAAGTAATCTTTAACTTTATAGAAACCTTTTTGACAGAGTTTCTGTTTAATGATATGTACATTTAGACTCGAACATTAAAAACTTTCACTCCAAAAATTACTACACACATCGTTAAATATTGAAAACGTAATCACCTAACATTTTAATGGAAACAGAAACGTCAACAAAACTTCCGAACAGCGATGTCACACATAAATTAAATACTATTTTTAGTACCGCCAATGTACCAGTGTGTTGTGTAGGTACCTATTGTGTCAATTTCGTGCCATATTTGGCAACATTGCCCGTACAGGAAGCTTCAGTCGTGCATTGTAATTAGTTGAATCCGCTTCACTTACGTGCCCTGTCAGTGATACACACACTTTTACAATGTCGGGCAGAATTATGTAGCAATCTGTCAGCTTAGCTGCATATGGGTGAACGTAACATTATTTGATTGAAAAAATTATCAGCTGTCCCAAACAAATCTTCAATTCCTACCTACTGGACCGAAATGTATGGGACGTCAGGCCCTGCAGTCTCGACATTAGATAGCGACAAAAATCTGTCGCTAAGTCGTATCGATGTCAAATTCCTTTAATAGATTTTCAACCTTATATTTTGGAAATAAAGTTGAAAATCTATTGAAGGAATTTGACAACGATACGACTTAGCGACTGATTTTTGTCGCTGTCTGATGTCGAGACTGCCGGCCCAGGCCCTGCAGTCTCGACATATATACCGACAAAAATCGGTCGTTAAGTCCAATCGATGTCAAATTTCTTTAATATATTTTCAACCTTATGCTTTGGAAATAAAGTTGAAAATCTATTAAAGGAATTTGACATCGATATGACTTAACGACCGATTTTTGTCGCTATCTATGTCGAGACTGCCGGCCCTGATAATTTTTTCGCGTTTACGATGTTGGTACCATGGAAAAAGTTGATTAGTTTTCATGGTCTCTACTGTAGTGTATCTATTTAATAGATATGTAAACACTGTCTCATCCACACAAGAGGGGTCACTGCTGTCACTAAGTCATCTGTCAGTCACGAGGAATGGCGGGAAACAGACAAAGTGAAGCAGGGTCTGCACGATAGAGCTTGGTGTGGTAATGAGCCAATGAAGTGATATATTCAACTTAAATACGGAATCAACAGGATTCTACATGTACCACACTCTTAAATTTAACCACACCTTTCTGATACAAGCTGTATAAACGACTAGCTTTTGCCTGCGGCTTCGTCCGCGTGGAGGGCGGAAATTGTCCCACGGGAACATACCTACTACCGGGCAAAAAGTATCCTATGTTCTATCCTAGGTAATGGTCTACCTGTGTGCCAAATGTAAGGCGTTAAAAGGTAACAGACAGAGTTCTTTTCGCATTTATAATATTAGTTTAGAATGCAAGTATGGATTCATTAATAATTTTAGATCCCATTCATAACTATACCCCAAAACCAACATTGCCATTTGCTAACTTTAAATTATAGCAATGTATTCCAGCCCACAAAAGATCTAACATACTTACTTGAAATACAAAATTTTACCAAATGACGGTTACATTCGAAACAGACAAATATCCCGCAGCCACTCAATTGCAACACCTTAGCCAAAGGTGTTCACGAACATCTGTAAATAATCCGTTAAACTTTGAAGAACCCGCATACTATGACGTATTCCCATAAATCATGGAATCTTTTATATAAGTAAATACTTAGGAATTGGGAAGGAAGGAACTGCTGGCAAAGTAGGTACCTTTTATTATTTATTGGTCTGTGATAGTGGGTAGGTTTTAAGGGTTCCGTACCCAAAGAGTGCCAACGCGACCCTATTACTAAGGCTCCGCTGTCTGTCCTTCCGTCACAGGCCTGTATCTTTTGAACCGTTATAGGTAGACACTTGCAATTTTGATAAAGTGTGTATTACTGTGGCCGCTATAACAACAAATAATAAAAATAAAATAAAGACAAAAATTAAAAGGGGAACCCCCATACAAGAAACCAGATTACTTCGGCGATTTTTCTCTGTTGGTACGGAACCCTTCGTGTTCGCACTTGGCCGCTTTTTTGGCCAGATGTGTAATGTGTAGAGTTGAATGAATCATTGGACCAGCGAATAGTGACTGATTTGCCGAAATAGCGTGGGATCGGGATAGGTAGTTAGTTACTGCAGGCACGTTTTCGGAAGTTACATCATACACGATTAGATCAGCTACCACTTTCTATTATTATCAATATCCTGTCAGTTCTTTTTTCTTTATTAAGCTATTGCATAGCTTTTATCGCGGGCTTCGAGCGCGGCGACCGAATCAAGAAATTCCGTAACGAAAATAAAACCTAACACCCCCCACTCCGCCTACCATGTAGCTCGGCCGAGCGTTCGCTTAACGTGTATGTATATGGTACGACTGTACTTGAATAAATATCAAAGAAAAAAAATACTGCAGGAATAAAAAATAAATAAATAAATATAATTGCATAAGTTGATAAAAAATGCTATGCAATAGCTTTACCGCGGCAGTCCCCGAGTGCCACACGTGTTTTTTTTTATTTGAAAGGTTTTTATCACTTAGTGACATAAAACTAAAAAATCGGTAATAAACAGTTATTATTATAATTATGACCTAGGTACTTAATAGTGTTGTCCCTACTCGTTTTGGTAAAGAACCAACAACAGTCGATACAACATCCTAGCCTTCTCCAACAAAGGGGACGCTAGGATACTGTTACATGCCCCCCTTCAAATCCCACACCAAGCCAATATTGTCCATCGTGTATGTTCCGGTCACGTTCCTTCAGCACGTGGTAAATATCCTCAATCACCCCACAAAATTCGCAATTGGCGAGGTACTTTTACCCATTAAATATTTAAACTTATTCGATGGGAATCATGTTAGATATTGTTAACCGTGCAAACATATGTCTATCTAATTTAATATATATATTATTTAGATACATTTGTTTACTAATAAACTTATAATAGTACGTTCGAGGAGACTTGTTAGCGTGCGGGGGGCTGAAGGCGGGCGCGGGGCAGGGGAGCTCGGGCGCGCGACGCGAGCCAACCGAATAGTCCTCGATGTTGTCAAGGCAGCGCGCATGTAGTACCTCCTCCTCGTCCGCGACATTTTAAAACTTATCTTTACTCCTGGTTTCTTCATTTTCTTCCCTACAGATATGATGAATTAAAAGTTGAATTTGCAAGATTTTTTAGTTAATATTTTGCAGGAAATCCTTAAAGGCGCAGGATAGCCTTTAACAGAAGTGTTCATCGTAACTACTAGTGGTAGCATTTAATGTCATTCAGAATCATCAATATCTTCAGGATGGTGCCGGAATATATCATTTCAGTTCGTCGTGGACGTGGTGCGCAAAGAGTAGTCTATAAATACGGGAGTAGTGGTACGACAACAGCTCCCCTGACATCGTCTCCTCCCTAAGAGCATATATGGTCTGTGATCATCTCTGTCAAGAAGACAGCCGCCACGCAGCCATCGATGCGTGGCATCATAGATGCGTGCGTGGCTAGAGTGACAGTAATCAGCCAGTCTCACTCTTATCCGACCTCTTCGGTGGTTCCAAAAATTAGACGGCGGCGCCACTTGCTGCGCCGTCAGGCTTATTAATGAAGAATTGCTAAATAAAGGCTCCCACACACAAGCGCGACGCGACAGCGCTACACAAAAGCGCCGCTCGTCGCGCGACACGCGGTGCCTTTGTGTCGGGCGTCGCGTCGCGCCAGTGTGTACGAGCCTTAATGCGATTTCCTATTATTATCGCGCCACAACATTAAAATGATCCAGACTTAAGGCTCGTACCCACTGGCGCGACGCGACGCCTGACACAAAGGCACCGCGCGTCGCCTTTGTGTAGCGCTCTCGCGTCGCGCCTGTCTCTGGGAGCCTTTATTCCCTGAGACAAATCTATCGGGACAATAATAAAGCGAGATGTTTTTTGCACACAACATCGGGTCTTAGAACAGCTGCTTGATTTTTTATCGAAAACAAAAAATGCAGTACCTCTATATATCCCTGAGGTCTGGAAGTCATCTGCTATTTATCTTAACATTCTCAACGTATACAGGGTGTCCCGTAAATAATGGAACAAACGTAACGGGTAAATAGCTCACTTGATTTCCAACAACCAATTTGAATAGTTAAAAAAAACCGCTACGGTATACATATTTTATTCAAGACATTTTTTTTCGAATCTTACCATTTTCTCTACCAGCGGGGTAATTACGAAACACACTAACAGTAGGAATGCATTTCATTTTGGCAGTTCAACAACATTCATTGCGTTATTTCCATTGTTGAGCAGACAAATTTTTCGACCATATGAAGCAATGGATTAGCAATAGGCTTCAAAATTATTCAGATTGTGATAGAAAGTATGTTACGTAATTAGGGTGCTGATGTTGTCACAGTGTCAGTTTTTCTTTTTATGCTGGCCCTGCAAATGATACAATTTTTAGGTATAATATTTGTGAAACATTTCTGAATAGCTTACTAATGAATTAAGATACCATTTTTGTAAATAACGTTGTATTTGCCTTAGAAAAGAAAGCTTGAATTAAAAAGTCCATTTTTTTACCACGAAAAGACCAAAATTTAAAAAAAAGAGTATTCAAATTTGGTGTTGGAAATCAGGTGAGCTGCCTACCCGTTACGGTTGATCCATTATTTACGGGACACCCTGTATAACTGTGTATTCTGAACTAATATGAAAGAAAATTCGTATTCCATCCCCTCATAGGTACATAGGTACTTACTGAATGAGAGAAGGAAGAAAGATTACGCTAGCTCACGATATATTAACAATTTTAAATCTACATAGTTTCCCTCACAACAATCAATCTGCCTAGGTTTTTCCCAACTGTCGGGTGGGCTTCCAGTCTAACCGGATGCAGCTGATTACCAGTATTTTATATGAATCGATTGCTTATCTGACCGCCACAACCCAGTTACTGGCTAACACGATAGCCCTTGGTACGACTGGTTGTCAGATTTTTGGGCTTCTGACTACCCGTAACGACTGTCAAAGATCTACGAATGGCAGCCGGGACCAACGGCTTAATGTGCTTTCCGAGGCACGGAGGGGTCTGGATATTATGTCATTGTAATGGATGGTCACCCAAACCTCGGCAAGCGTAGCGTAACCTCACAACAGAGGCTTACAATACAACAGCTAAAGCGCGGTCACTGTCGGACTGCATAGAAAAGAAAGAGAAGCGCGATGACACAACGCTGGTAATTTATTGCAAAATACGAAGCAATTATCTATTTACAAAAAATCTATTGATTGGATTCAAAAATTAAAATACTATTACGTTAGTATGTTGCCTGTAGAATAATCTGACAAAAAATCAGAATGATTTAATGCATAGTAGTATGGTTTTTAACCGTTATAAGAAATTTTTAGAGGTATCTTCGTGATTTTTTTCTGTCGTATCTAATTAGTTGTATTATGTTTTCAAAACACTATCTAACTAGGATATATCCTGAAGAATATCATATATTTTTCTGATTTTGTTTACTGCAGTGGATCATATACTTTTAGGCATTATAAAACTTGCGTTTAGGTCCTGTAGTCCCCTTAAATCGATACTCAATCCCCACGTACTTATAAAAATTTAATAAAGCTTATGACAATTTAATAACTTAATTACCAGGACCGGTTGTAAAGGAAACCGAGTCTGGACATCTGTCGACCCTCCTATTATAGAACAGGATAGTTACCGATATCCTGTAGTACGTACTACAGGATATAGGTAACGACATGTAGCAAGTTATAATTGTTGTACCTACCTGTGTACCGACGGTCATAATAAGCTAGAAAATCTTATTTACAAAAAAAACAACGGACTTCCAAAAATACACTACAAAGTGAAAAATAACTTTAATTTCGGAAGTCGGTGTGTTGGGTTTTGTTTTTATGTTTTTTGCCGCCGAGTTCCGAAATTAAAGGCTCCCACAGACAGAAGCGACGCGACAGCGCTACACAAAGGCGCCGCTCGTCGCACGACACGCGGTGCCTTTGTGTCGCGCGTCGCGTCGCGCCAGTGTGTACGAGGCTTATAGTTAATTTTCCCTTTTTAGTGTGTTTTTTGGAAGCCGGTTGTTTTTTTTTTTTTGTATTTTTTTTTATATTATTCTTTTGGTTGCGGTACCCCGTACAAAATCGTATACTACCTACTTGCTATGTAAATAACAGTGACAGAAATTTATTATAACATCATCACAATACACTAAGTGGACAAAATACGTATTATTGAAGCTAACTGATAAACTACCCACGCTAAGTTAGTAAAATTTATATGGGATCACACTTGAGGCATACCCTATCCATTAGAAAATGAATTTTGAACACACTTCCTCGAAAACTGGTTGTTATCGCACTACTATTAGGTTCAACATGCAGTGTATTTCACGCGCGTGCGTTTATAACATTTACCAACACGTGTGCGGAAATAAAAATTGCCACAGATACTATACCTATACTTAGTCCAAATTGGTTCAATGCCTATAGTCGGCGGTGATTGTTTTTTTTAAATCTCGGCAAAAAGATATGCGTCTTTACGGCGTTAAGGCTCCTACAAACAGGCGCGACACGCGACGCGAATCCCGGGCGACACAAAGCGTAGCGCGACGAGCGGCGCCTTTGTGTCCCGCTGTCGCGTCGCCCCTGTCTGTGGGAGCCTTTACAATTTTTTAAATATTTAAATAATGTTTATAAATAGAACATCATCAAAAACCATGATTATTACAAAAAGAAGTAAGTTTATGAACAAATTAACATTTATATGTGTTCTAAACACAAAAATATTAGAATTTAAAATTTTTCATATTAGGCTGTTTAGCGGTTTTATACCTTTGCCTCTCTTTTAACCTGCGAAGGTAAAGCGCGGGAAAAAAAGCAAATTCAGTGTTATTTATATAATGACAAAAATATTTTTCGTTCTTTTATTTTATTTCTTCAAAAGTGTATTGAAAAACGTCGTTTTATACACGTGGACATTTGTTATCGCAGTTCTCGGCTCCATAACACCCTCGCCTACGGCTCGTGTGTGTATTCCGCCTCGAATGCAATAACAAAGTTTCTCCACTTGTATCAAAATGTACTATTTTGAAATCGATCCACAATTGCCGGAGATATCGAGTAACAAATACACAAAAAAAAAATACAGACGAATTGAGAACCTCCTCCTTTTTAAGAAGTCAGATTAAATAACTGCGAATGACTGGATATGGCTCAGTTTGTATGAGCCTTTGTGGTTTGAGTTTGATTCTTTGATGGACAAAAGCATAAACTAGAATAATCGTCTCGGCACTTGACCAAATAAAAATTATGGTTAAGGTAGGCGTCTGAAATGAAATTGTTTAATCTGTAGCTTTACAAGCCAAGTACCTAATTACTGCTCCAAAAGTATCTGATGAAAGTGTAAACAAATATAAACAAATTAGAAAACGTACCCGTGGATGTCAATTTGTACTTACAAAGTGAGTGCTTTAATTTGATAATTAAATACTTAAATATCACAAAATTCTAATTTTAAATCGCTTATAAGATGCTTTTTCATTTAACAATAAGGTTCATTTTCCAACCTCAATTCTCGTCAATAATTTTTCAATATACTATACTTATATTGTTATTGTAGTATTAGTATATTATTCAAACAATAATTGTTAGAAAAAGTGGTGAAATATAAAGTTGAAACCTTCTAAATACTGATGAATGTGTTACTACAACTTGTGTGAGTGATTGCGTAAAGCCTCGTACACACCGGCGCGACGCGACGCTCGACACAAAGGCACCGCGTGTCGCGTGACGAGCGGCGCCTTTGTGTAGCGCTGTCGCGTCGCGCCTGTCTGTGCGAGCCTTAAGAATTTATCCTGAACTATAGTCCTGAACAAGGTTTTTGTTCACTTTCTTCAGAAATTGTTGTAATAGGCTATTCCTAATTAGAGGGAGCATTTACTTCCTATCGGTCTATTGATTACCTACCTCTTTTAAGGAACAGCGGGGTAATTGCGTAACACACTAACAGTAGGAATAGATTTCATTTTGACAGTTCAACAACATTCATTGCGTTATTTACGTTGTTGAGCAGACAAATTTTTCGAACATATGAAGCAGTGGATTAGCAATAGGCTTCAAAATTATTCAGATTGTGATACACAGCGTGTTACGTAATTAGGGTGCAGTTTGAAGCGATAGAAACGCGAGACTAAATCTTGAAATCGGTTCCTTTGCAATTTACATTCCAATTCTTATAGCTAATTAGATCCATTTATCTGGCTGATGCATTCATTTAAAGCCTGCCTATTTATTTTGCCCTTTTTTTGCGTCGGGGGTTAATAAATGAAAACTACCTACTTACTCTTTCGTTTTCTAATTAATTTTAAAAAAGGGCGACCTGTATGTGTGTCCTTTAAGGTTTGAAGGCTCGTACACACTGGCGCGACGCGACGCCCGACACAAAGGCACCGCGTGTCGCGCGACGAGCGGCGCCTTTGTGTAGCGCTGTCGCGTCGCGCCAGTCTGCGGGAGCCTTTAATACATTGAAGGATAAATACGTAGGCAGGTATGTACCTACTAAAGTTGTCGGTTCCTGGATTGTAGGTACTTACAAGCCAGACGACCACAAACTATTATCACTGTGTCAGTAACATTTTAGTATATCTTGGTTAATAGGTATGTTAACGTATTTATCCTCAAGGAAATTTCTACATGAGATCTCTCCCTATTACATGGTCATGTGACTTATAACATAATAATATAATACCAACCTATTACTGTCCCACTGCAGGGCAAAGGCTTTTTCTGTCTTTTCTCATGCAGAAAAGGTATGAACATTGATATAGAAAGAAAGAAAGAAAGAAAATACATTTATTTGCGGTAAACATGACGCAAAGATAAAACACACAAATACAAAAAATAACGAGTTGGGGAAAAATATGCGTCACATTTACGCAAAACGGCAATCGCTCAGCATAATGCTACGACCCTATGCGAGACAGAGCCCCAGCGCTGGTTTTCAGCGATAGCCGGCGCTGACGTGATATCACCACGCTTGCCCAAGGGAGGTTGGCGATTTTAAACTTATAATAATTATAAGTTCAGGTTTCTTCACGATGTTTTTCCTTCACCGATAATGTCCAAGATAAACTCAGAAAGTTCATCATATTAATTGAAAAAGTCACTTTGGTACTTGCCGGGATTTGAACTTACAACCTCGTGAATGAGAGACGAGGCCTTAACCACCGGGCCACCACGACATAACAGGCGAAAATGATGTCTGTTACAACAGCTCAAACACCACTCGTAAACAAAATCTAAAAAAATCTCTAATTATAACATCCTGCACCCTAATTACGTAACACACTATCTATCACAATCGGAATCATTTTGAAGCCTATTGATAATCCATTGCTTCGCTTCATATGTTCGAAAAATTTGTTTGCTCAACTACGTAAATAACGCAATGAATATTGTTGAACTGTCAAAATGAAACCCATTTCTACTGTTAGTGTGTTACGTAATTACCCCGCTGGAAACTTATGATTCTCGACGACTCGTGCCAGTAAAGTTATCTTTAAATTGCGAAAAGAGACAATGGGGTACAAAAAACACCATTAAATTAAGCATTAAAGTGCACACCATAGCACATGCGTGGGGCGTGAGACAATACGCCACCACTTCCGATTCTGACAATGTTTGCAGGTAAAACTTTATGTAGGTACTGCTCGGCACAGAAGTGTTAGTGAATTTAAAATTTGGTTGGCTTATTAAAATAAACAGTAGTCAACATTACAACTGCACTCTAACTGTGTAACACACTATCAATCACAGTCTGAATAATTTTGAAGGATATTGCTAATCCATTGCTTCATATGTTCGAAAAATTTGTCTGCTCAACAACGTAAATAACACAATGAATGTTCTTGAACTGTCAAAATGAAAGGTATTTCTATTGTTAGTGTGTTACTCAATTACCCCGCTGGTCTAGATAATGGTAGAAAGCTATGCTATTGCCAAGGAGGAATTAAAGACATGTTAAGTGTGATCATGAAATCTAAGCGAGGCTGAGGTCTGCATCAGATTTTTCGCGGAAGGCCGAGAACTGGGTGTTGAGGTTGGGAGAGGCTTAAGTCCAGCAGTGGACTGCGATAACCTGAATTGATACACAGAATCAAGTGTTATTTCTCTACCTATAACAAATAAAGTTTACAAAAGATCACAAATCCCTAAACGGTTCCCTATCCATTTGCATAAAATTTTAAGACCTAATATAACTTAGCATAATTTTGTTTGGCATAATTATATTTTCGCATAATATAATTACGCATAACAGCTTACGCATAATTTTTTTAAGCATAATTTCTCTAACCATAATAATGATTAAGCATAATATTCTAAAGCATAAATTTATTAAGCATAAAGTTCTAAAGCATAACTTTTTTAAGCATAATATCCTAAAGCATACAGCATGCAAGCAAGCATACAGCATGCAAGCAAGCATGCAAGCAAGCATGCAGCAAACAAGCAAGCATGCAGCATGCAAGCAAGCATGCAGCAGGCAGGGTTTCTGTCACGGCTCCGGCGCTGCGGGCCTCCGGCGGCCCCACGCGTGCTAATCGTCGCAGACGGCTTTCGCTCACCACCGCAGCTTCGGCTTGTTGGCCGGCTTCGCCGGCCAGCCTCAGCCGCGGCGGCTCGCTCGCAGCCGCCTGCTCCTCAGCCCGCGGGCCGCCTTGCCTCTACGCGCCTACGCGATTTTAAATTACACTCTAGGGGTAGGACAAACAAGACTACGTGGAGTCGGTTTTGCAGCAATTCGGTTCTGTCACTAAAATAGTCATTAGGCCTACTAACGTTATGCTAATAGTCATTAGGCCTACTAACGTTATGCGAATCAAATTTATGCCAAAACAAATTAGTCTTTAAGATGATTATGCCAACATAAAATGTATGCCTAAAAAAATTATGCCGAAGTATTATTATGCCAAAACAAATTGTGCCAAAATCGTTATGCCGAAGTATATTAGGACAAAGAACATTATGCGAAAAGAAGGGATCCCTCCCTAAACAAACAAATTTTATACTACAATTTTTTGTTCGCAGCAGGTGTAAAACTTAATATTTCACGGCGCGACTGTACCGGAAGTCGGAGCGGTGTAAGTACTCATTGTGTCCGTTTCCGCCATCCGCAACGCCCCCTCTCCGCGAGATGAATGAACTAGAAAAAATACGCAATAATACCCTCCAGTGTTACACATAAATGCAATACGAATGAACGAATACGAACTTTTTTTTTCAATAGAAGAAATGGTCAATTGGTCACCTATTTCCGAAAATTATTGTTGAATATGAAGATTTTATAGATGCTGTAATTTTAAATGTTAAAGATTCCTATTCATATTATTATGTAATATAACGTTCTCAAGGCTGTTGAGTTACTAAAATGTAATGGTAAAGAGAGGCAATACGTTTAACTATATTTATAATATATTAGTATAATTGTATAATTGCATAGCACATGTGTGATTCTATGTACCTACTATAAAGCTACCATTTTCTAGGTTTGTCTTTCATTGACTTGAATGTGCCCTGGCGGCTGAGAGTATGTCATGCTCACTCAAAAGTCTCGCTGGTGGTGGCGTGTGTGTTGGATCATTAAGTTCCCTTCAAAATGGTTGAGCTAAATGGTGCTGATCCATACGTCATGTTCGTGAACGGGCGCCGTCAGTGGGGACTGGTCATCTCTTGGCTGCCACGGCTTATTTTAATTTAATATTGGAATTGTTGTCGTCTCTTTATTACGGACGCTTTTAACGTTCTGCATCGTTCTCACATGCATAATTTCAACATGAATGATGTAACCAATAATTTGTAACCATATTTTGATTTAAAAGAGTGTCCATAGAGTTTCTTGCCCGTTCTTCTCCATAGGTACCTACTACGCTTTGGAATAGGCAACTAGCTTCATCTTTCTGACTGACCGACCCTTTGACAATTCAAAAGTGCCTGTAATTGGTTTATTTGAAATAAATGCTTTGAGTTTGAGTTTGAACTGCTTTAAGGCTCCTGCAGACAGGCGTGACGCGACGGTAGGTACGACGCGTTTCTAGTAAAACAATTTGCATGAAGTTTTCAAAGAAATTGTTCTAATAGAGTCGCGTCGCGTCTTTCTGCGGGAGCCTTTATTTTAGATTTTCTTTAATGAAGGAGCAGGTGCTTGTTTTCGTTTGTTTTTACAAGTGGACAAGCTGTTGTCTTCATAAACCTCTTGATGGTTATTAAGTAAGATAACCACGCTGGCCAAAGACAATGGTGTGGCCAAAGGGCAATCCAATAGGTATCAAGTAGGCTGCTATGAGTTTTTATTTTTATTTTTTTATATGCGCTTTCCTATTTTCGGTCTTGTACGCCAGCCAACCCAACCCGTCTTGAGCAAGCGTGGCGATCAATGCTCATGACTTTTCTGTATTAAATGAGAAGAGGCATTTACCCTGCAGTGGGACAATAATAAGCTCTCATTATGTTTTTACATACATACATACATATATAAATCACACCTTCCCCCGATGGGGGTAGGCAGAAACTACAGAACGCCACCTGTTATGATAATTACAGACTCCTTTTGCCTCGTTTACGTTCACACATCTGCACCCTAATTACGTAACACATTATCTATCACAATCTGAATCATTATTAAGCCTATTGCTAATCCATTGCTTCTTATGTTCGAAAAATGTGTCTGCTCATCAACGTAAATAACGCAATGAATGTTGTTGAACTGTCAAAATGAAACCCATTCCTACTGTTAGTGTGTTACGTAATCACCCCGCTGGTCATACACGCACGCCGGTTGCGAGTACGACGTACCTCACCTTTCTGAAGAACATCACCAATAAGGTCACTATATGTCCTCCTAGGGCGACCCCTCCCGGCGTTTCCACTCACATCTGCCTTGTGAATCAATCAAAATCAATCAATCATCTCTCTTTTTATTACTACTATATCTAAAGACAAACTATTCCTGTATATCCTGAGAATCATACAGAGAGAAGGGGCAGAAGGATCCATTTTCTTTGCTTTTTATAAAGCGATTTATTTAACTGGCATCCGATCCTGCCCAGAAAACACCAGCCTGCATTTTAGCATCAACTAACAGCACAAAACAGGACTCAAACCTGTAATTTCACCATTTTCATTACCACCTACCAATTCTGTATAAGTACTTCAAAACACATGCCACTTACACGCACGTGTCACAACTCTAAAATTAATAAACAATAATTTTCTACAAACTAATTTGTATCGGAAATCGTTACATTACACAGCGAAATTTATTAATTGATAACTGCTAACCGATGATTTATTAAGTCTGCTACCGTGAAATTAGGGGCAATGGGGTACCCAATCTGTTCAGTATGACATTTTATTAATGATGGAGAGTAATGACAGAGTATCCGGGAGTTTGTTTATTGTTTTCGTAACTTATGGCACGCTATTGGTTTCGTAATTGATTGTTTTTGTTGCTAGTAACATTTACAGATATTATAAACGTAGCGGATAACGAATCGTTACAGGGGGCCTACTCCGTTAAAACAAAGTCCGTAGTTTCGGCCGAAGTTACGGGCTTTTACAACGGCTTATCACTTACGGATATCAGATTATTCCGGGGACCGAACTAAAAATTTATGACAACACGATTTGACAGTTATCCTTACTACCGATGTGTTTTAACCCGTCCAAAAAAGTTAATTAATAATCACTACTAAGTATCGAACTACTTTCGGACGGGCCCTTATCTTCGTTGACGAATTTAGAGAGAAGGTGAACCCTGCTTCTGTAAAATTAAATAGTCAATAACTATAGTGAGTGACTGCCCCATTGGTCCAGTGGTCGCAACCGCCACTGCTGAGCATGAGGTAATGGATTCGATTCCCGGGTCGAGCAAAGTGTTATTGGGTTTATTCATTTGGAATATCTCACTAGCAGCCCGGAGTCTGGATTTGTGCACGGTTGATTGCAGTATAGTTTCGCCCCCTATTATATGAGACTAAAACATTACCTACTGGCGAAATGTGGATGTACCCATACTGTAGGTAAACCTCTGCTTAACCCTTCGGGAAATACAGCCGTGATGTTACATTTATATTTCGACTAAGATTATCCGCCTACTGCAGTCACATGATGCACCAACACAACGTGTTTACTGAAAACGAAATCCTAATAAGGCTCTGGTCAGAAAATGTAATGGCCAAGAACCTGATAATCACCACAAGCTTGAGAATTACTTGCAGATTAAATTGAATAGACTTTCTGAAACAATGAGCAAATGTCAAGGTTTAGGTACTATTTTTATAATAATTTGACAACCTCTTCTTGTGAAGTCAATACACTAAAGAATCATCATCAGTTTCTTCCCTTATTCCAATTTATATGGGGTCGGCGCAACTTTATTTTTTCCATACTTCTCTATTAGTCGTCACCCCTTTCTAGTCCTATCATCATTCACACAGTCCATCCATTGTTTCTTTGACCCCTACTCTTGTCTACTCTTGTATACTCTTGTCTACTCTTTCTTATTTTATTGTTTATTTTTAATTTTCGTATGCTGCACTGGTTGACGTCATCACGTCAGCACCGGCTATCGCTGAAAACCAGTGCTGGGGCTCTGTCACGCATAGGGTCGTAGCATCATGCTGAGCGATTGCCGTTTTGCGTGAATGTGACGCATATTTTTCCCCAACTCGTTATTTTTTGTATTTGTGTGTTTTTTCTTTGCGTCATGTTTACCGCAAATAAATGTATTTTCTTTCTTTCTTTCGTTTCTTTTCTTTCTTATAGCCATCCACAATCATACTCAAAACTCTTCTCAGAAGATTTTTACTCATTTCTCCGCATCTTTTGCCCATACCATGACAACTAATTTCCACACAACTTTTCAGTCACCGACGCCACTTTCAGATATCCTCTTATATAAATACTCATTTCCTAACCGACTTCAAAAGAAGGAGGAGGTTCTCAATTCGACTGTATTTTTTTTTTAAATGTTTGTTAGCTCAGAACTTTTTTCTGGGTGAACCGAAAGCTGGTGCTTCACATGTGGTCCCATTTAAATTTGATTAAGTACTGACCAGTAGTTTTTGAGTTATCCCCAATAATGCGTATTTTTTCCACTTGGTTTATAATGATGATGTTATAATAATTTCCTGTCACGGTTATTTATATATCAAGTAGTGGTTTACAAATGTATGTGGGGTAGGTACCACAACTAAAAAGTGAAAAATAAAAACATTTTTACAAACAAAAAAACAACAGACTTCCAAAAAAAAACACAAAAAATCGTGAAAAATAACATTAATTTCGGAAGTCGGTGGCCAGAAACGAAAATACACAACCAAAGATACCGACTTCCGAAATTAAAGTTATTTTTCACGTTTTTTAGTGTTTTTTTTTGGAAGTCCGTTGTTTTTTTGATTGTAAAAAAGTTTTTATTATTCTATCCATTTCCGTAACACCACACATCCCAATGCACTAAAGAATAAGAAAGTTAAAACAAAGCAAGCCTTAACTTACGTACTTACTTAAGTTATAGCAGAGAGACAATCAGTGATAATTTGTATAGCGACAATATAAGCCTTGTGATATACTGCTCCGGTTCAACATTGCAGTAAACTATCCCCCGCTGTTGAGTTTACTGCCTACATAGTTATAAACTGCAGTGGCACGAGCCAATAATACTTAGTTTTAGATGAAATATGGGCATATGCCATGTATCTGCTTAGCCTGCTTGAAATTAGGAGTCCCGAGTTTGATCCTTTTAACAAAGAGGCACTAGGTGATGACTACTCCAACCTACAGTGATGTAAATGAAATAATTGTACGGTCTTATGTAAATATTCGTGGGTACATTACCAAATATTAAGCAATGGCCCTGCACTTGGTTTATCGTATAAATCGTAGGTGCTTGTACAAACACAAAGAGACAGAGAAAATATCTGCAAAGTAAAAATAACCAGTCACATTTTCCGCGAGACACGAACCTATAACCTTCAAACAATAACCAACTCTCTCAGCCGCATCCGTGCCGTCATGGCGACAAAAGATGGCTTAAACTTCAACATTATGAATTCATGACTGCCTGAATTTTGATCAAGCCACCCATGATTTACAGAGGCCTTAAAATAATAGATATGCTGTTAAAAATATTCATATAGGTAAACAAGCTGTAGGTACAGGCATAATCTTTTTTTCTCAGATCAACAAAATTAGGCAATTTGTATCCAAATTACGCTAAGGTCGTCTTCTGACATCATCTCTCGATTGAATTAGTGTGATAAAAGATGTTTGGTCCTTATACTTAAGTATTACTTGACACAATGAGGTAATTTGGTCTTGAGTTTCAAGCGACCGTATTGTCCAGCCCATAGATACATCGAAATGTATCCATATATCCATGAAAATATCTTTACGAAAAATGTTACATTTCCGAAATTTTGTGTAATATTATGTGTGTTTAGACAAACACAGTGAAGATTACTATTCATAACATTGAATATTACAATACATTACACAAAGCCCTCGCCTAGACAAGGCGGAGAGGACTTCATAGGTTTGGAGATCTTGGAAACAAGCCCTTTAAACTATCATACGTCTGCTGATTAAAAACAAATCGATGGTCGTTTTCAGCGCATAAGAATTGAACCTCTTCCGAGACCTACTGTGAAAGATTGACACAGGTGCAAAGTACTATGCTACCCAAAAAGTTACGAAGTATCTTGCAAAATTGCCTCTGATGACAGCAAAAAAATTGTTATTCTCCACATGACACTCTAATAATGACTAAGTCAATATCACCTCTGCCTACACTGACAAATACAGACGCAACCGTAATAAAACTCCAGTAGACAATTGGTCGACTCATAAAATTCAAACAATTGACTACACCCGCCTTCAGTTACTTCGTAATTATCTGTAATAATTAGAGGTCGTTTGATCGGTACCCTGTTATTATTACACCTACCAGTCTTGGCTATATTGACTGGTAATTCTGTTTGACCGTTTAGTTCAATGTTCTATGGTTTGACCATCGGTTATGTGTTTGTGTTTGATGTCAGGGGGGCGTAGTCAGAAAGATTATGAGAGGTAAAACTTTTAAGATTTGATTTATTCAACCGATATGTTCTCCAAAGTAATGTATATGTCTTTAAAACATATTTTCGTGTACTCAGCTCGGCCCCATTAGGCAAGTGATAGTCAACTGCCATAAGACTATAGATGTTTCTAGTCCGTATGATTCAACAAAGACCTTTTAACTTCAGAAAATATTAACGACGCACCCAAATAGACCATGCTATGTCAAAATATAATTATCATGTTGTAAAAATGGGAAAACTAGAATCAAATTCTTTTGCAGGCTCAGTATAGTTCCTTGGGAAACCCCAAATATATTCCTGAAGGTTCCCGTTCACACACAATATTTGCTTGCCTCTCTATTTACATACATTAGGCTTACAGTACAGAAGTGTCAGTGGCAAGATAAATACAAGAAACACCTACCTACCTATAGGTACTCTGTCTGTGTGTCAACAGTGGAAACCTGTTCCTTGGCGTAAGACTAGAAGCCGATAATATTATGCTTTACGAGTTGTTTTGTACAAAAACTGGTACATATACATATAAAACAGAACATTAAAATTAGAAAAGACTTAAAGGATATGTAGATAGAACATACATATATGAAAAGTCTGATTTTGGTGATATAAGTGTTATGGTTCCAATTTGTCGATTAGTCTGGAGAAGATTTGGCAAGAAACTCCATAGTTACATAGTCTCCTTGGTCCACGAAAAACCTCTTTCTGTATTCAAGAAAAGTATCGGAATTGTAATGTACAGGTATAAGTCAGATAAAAAAAGTACGATAAAATATTGTTGATTAGCTAAAATATTACTATCGATTATGAATCCATTCCTCATCGGTGACAGCTATGACAAAATACTATCAATTTATAAAGGCATGTTACGTCTCTATAAGAGTGGATTCAAGTCTGTATTTGTATAAAAATGTTCGTTAAAACGTTTGTTTTTGACTGAAGCCTTGTTTAGGAGGTTGAGTCATAATAAAGTTCGTTAGAATTTTATGGTAGGCGGGAAAACATTCAGTCTTGATTTGGCGGGAGAATTTCAAGGCCATATTGAAGTTTGGTTTAATTACATTGATATATTAAAAACCCTTTAATTTCGAACTGAATGCAAACTTCTTTATTTAGTACTTGGACTTGATGTTAGAGTTCAGAAATTATTGACCTTGGATTAGCATACAAAACCATTTATCTATCTTGTTTTTAACCTTTTTCCCGCCTTTTTCACGTCTATGCTACCGCACGTGTTCATTGGTTCATTCATTTGTGAAATTGCGTGTATTTCTAAAATTTTCTTTTATCATCCCTTAATTAGATATGCATGAGCCATGAAAAGAATGACCTTAAGTCAATTTTTTTGGTATATTTTAATATAATGTTGCAAGTAACACCTAATGCTGCTTTGACCAAGTATTCCTATCTAAATACTTCTCCTACACCATTTGTTGCAGCGGCTTATTGAAGGCTTTATTCCATACATTCACTATACATTAGTACCTTTTCAGACACCCATGACTGATGAAAATCACTACTTGTATTACCACAAGCGTGCTATTTGGAGTTTTTATGTCCAACAGCATATTCTGCAGTATACAATGGGTGATAAATGAAATTGCTAGCTTCGGTAGTTCGGTCCCTTCTGAAGTTGTTCAAGTCTTGGTGAAGATTTCAGGGTGAGTTATAGCTTCACTGATAATGTTTAAGGATATTATTATAATAGACATTAATGTTGTATTATGTGTGGCTGTGTTTTTGGTAGTTATTTCAAAGTTATTGATACGCTTTGGCCTTGTGACTCCTTGAGTATATAAAAGCAAGGCCAAGGTACTATTGTCTTGCTATAATTTAATCTCTTGACTATCCACACTTAGTTGTCGATCAGTTTTTTTATTCATATATTTGGGGCCCAAATTGTGCGAGATGAAATTGTGTTATTCTATCAATTTATGCATAAGTAAAAGAATAAAAAACAATTTATGCGTAACTCTAACTGTCGTAGTTTTGTAGACATTTAGATTAGATCAATCTAAAGATGATCTCATTTACGAATATCTATTAGGTGTTTGGTAAAATTATAATAATTAACATTCATCAGTATTCTCATAAGTAATTAACCTTGAAATAAATAATGGGATTATTTTAAAATGTCAAAAACATGTGAAAAATTCGGAAGTCGTAGATATATTTTTTGCATGGTGCCTTCATAATTGAAATAACCATAACTAGAAAAAACAATGTGGGAGAAAAAAAACTCAAGATATTAGTAACCTACATATTTACATTATGTAAGTATCTAATTAGTAAAACAGAAATAATCCCTATTCACTTTTTATATAAGAATTACCAACCATCAACATTGTAACATCCAAAACCCATTAATTTTATTGACATTTTATCAAACTCCAGTGCATAAAGTACCTAATAAAGGCTCCCGCAGACAGACGCGACGCGACTATGAAAACTTCATGGAAATTGTTCTACAAGAATTGCGTCGCGCTGTCGCGTCGCGCCTGCCTGTAGGAGCCTTTAACGTCCATAGCATTTGACACGAAATGTTAACATAAAAATGCACATAACAAGAATCGATTTTACCTGTGCATTTTAGTAAAACCCGTTGGTCGATGAGACTAAAACCAAGCACACAATTATCAAACAAGATTTTATAAAAAATTGACCTTGAATTTGAACTAAGACCTGTTGAATACTTAACCCATTACACCAGAGTGTAATTATCAAAAAATAGAATAGGTACTAATGTCCACTTTATCTTACCAATACCGAGATAAGGACGTCACACACAACTATTAATAAATCGCGCGGGAAACTTCGCACCTATTCGTAAAACGACCTTAATTCAATGGCGAATTGTAATTTATTTGCTCTATCTATAGGTTATTCTTTTCTTCCCCTATAAGAGTCCACCTGTATCCCTATACAAAAAAGCGTCCTTGCTTCCATTGTTAAGGTTTGCGCGCCAAGTGACTGCCAAAATCGGCGCACGCGGCGATGCGCGGGAAAACACCGAGCGTCAGTCGTAGTTGGGAGGAGCGCGCGCGTACACGCTAGCCACGCCGCGCTTGTAGGTTAGAATTGGCGCGTCCCGCGTTCGCCAGGTGCGACCCTCGCCCGCTCTAACTCACCGACGCTCATATCCTCCCTTTCGCACGCTACCTGCGGACAGCTGTTTTCTCTCGGGAGATTAGTCAGATGTTTCTCGCTAACCAGTCAGTGCTCACCTGACGCGCGATACGGTTATGGCGGCCGGAGGACGTACACCCAAGCAGAGGAGGTTCGAGATATCAGCGGGAATGGCGTTGAGGACGTCCAATACTCCGAGGAGGAGGCGAGGGAGCTGCAAGTGCTTGTTTGGCGCGCCGGACAGGGACGAGACGAGACGGCTAATGGCCGAGCAGTACGCCAGAGAGAGGAAACGTTTCATCAGACGCTTCAATTTCGACATTGAGACAGAATGCACTTACAAATCCGCAAAGTTGGACTCTCCTGTAAAATTTTGCGAAGAGGATAAAGAAAACGCGGAAAGTCCTGTAAGGATGGCTACGGACGCGCTGGCGTGTGTTGGGAATACTACTGACCTGAGGGTCTTGGGGTCTCCATCAAGAAGGAGTGCTGGTAGTTCTACGAGCTCACCCCGTACCCCGCGCACCCCTAGAACGCCCCGGGCCGCACGTACCCCGCGAACACCCCGTACCCCCGCGTCCAGAAGACAGCTGCAAATGACAGGTCAGTACACACTATTGTTTTAAAAACGATTGTAAACTTACATTGTACAGAGGCAACAATTGAGGCAATTTTTCACTTCATTATTTATAATCCCGTGTCAATCTTGCCCAATGCCCAACTCATTCCGTATTCAGGCATCGTCTTGCATAATGCACCAGCCAAGGGATTGATCACTGCATTTTTATTTTATGGGGCCATGTTTGCAGAGGGAATCATAATTGTGAAATATGGGCCAGGTTTGTGTTATCGTAGGAATTGTTCAAATAATTTGAATCAATATTGATAACTATTGATTATTTTACTGGCTTCTGCACTACGCCTGTGGCAATATTAATAAATTCTTTAGTTATTCTGTTGGTCTGCGTTACATTTTAATGTAGTCCTGGCTTTGCGCCAGAATACATTTTCCAACTACAGACTAAGTGTTTTTTGCATTCGTGAATACTTTGACTATTAATGCTTCAATATTTAAAACATCTAGTTTATCATTTTCAGTTTCTTTGTTTCTTTTCAAATTATTGTTGAGTGAAAGTAATTTATCACCATAAAATGCTGTCTCCACTTTCACAAAGTAACTTGCCCAAACATGTATGTCACATTTAATGTTGTGTCACTTTGACCTTTAAACTGCATTCTATACCGGTATCATTATTCAGTAGCCTTCAATATGGATGACAAACATGTCCATATTACATTCCGTAGGAAATTACTGTTTCAGAACGAAATAATCTATTTTTCATTATTACATAACTGCATCCAAACATAATTTGATCTTTAAAACCAATACGGATACTCTATATGAGTTCCAATGGGGTCAATGCCCTCTGTTGTGTTGCTGATGCTGCTGCTACATCTACTCAAACATATAACTATAGTACTACCAATGAGAACTTTACTAAAGATAATAATAATGCTGAGCATGATAAAGAGAAAATAAAGGGAATTTAAGAATATTAGAAAAAAGTATATAAAAAGTATCGTGCTTCAGTCGAAGCAGATCACCTTATACAAAACACGTCACGGCACACGTGACTCTCAAACCTACCTAACCACTTATCTTTGGTACCACGTGAGGTTTCTATTTACATATTCCTCCATTACTCATCCATCAAAATAATAATACTTAGGTATACATAAAGAAGTACCTAGTTATAGAACCCATATAGGGAAAATTGTGTAGTTATAGATGTTAAAACAATAGCTGTAGCTGTTATAGACAAAACTCTACGAAAAAGTACAATTGATGATAGTAAAATGTTGATAGAAAAAAGTTGTGCCTTAGTTAAATCAATAAATTTTATGGATGCAGCAGAGCTATCCGTTGCAGTAAACGATAACCCCAACACAATGGCTATAAAAGACACCAGTCTAGCTAAGTCACAACTAGACGAAAATAGACCTTAAAACAAAGATGGAGACGAAACACCAGTAGTCTTAAAACTAATGAACTTACACAAAAACATATACGAACAATTTCAGAAACTGGTTAGTTTTGTCCATCATCTGCTGATAGAGCATGACGTAATAACAAAGGTAATTAATCATTATGTCCCAATTGCCATCCCATATCAAGAGAAAACTAGTTAGATATGAGTAAGTGAACAAAATAGGACTACATTACATGATTATGTTATGAGTCAGGCTTATAACCGGCTATAACTATGGTGGGTGTGCGTTCTACAATTTCATAGGTCTTATGGCAGATTATGATGTGATTAGGTTAATAAAATAGCCATATTAGGTAATAATATTAAAATAACAGCTTTAAATAAACATGATTAAGGATATAAAAAAATTCTCCTAAAAAAGGATGCCTTAAAAACCGTAGGAAAATCCAATTAAAGATTTGAAACTGTTTTCGGTAGATTTTATATTGGATTGGCTAAGCTTCTGGTTTCTTTATTAATTTGTTTATAAGCTTTTATTCAAATTGGTTTTCCATGTCCATTTCTTGTTAGCAATAACATTCTGGAAGATAAACAATAATTTCCTCTTTTAACACACGTAATTTGCAAAATAAATATAACGCAAGAAGATGAACCAGTTAAAAAAATACCAAATATAATTTTAGTTCAGCATTAGACCAGCTAGCAGTTGTAGTCGTAGGGTTGATTTTAGTCCAAAAGGCTTCGAAGCTAAAAATACCCGTATACAAGTACTAGCACTTAAAATAAAAGAAGTACAAGGCATTAAAGTAACTTTAAAAAATCGTCACGCGTCGCTTCTTCCGGGGTATTCCGAGGGACTATTAGAGGGAATCACGACATGCCTTCCGATTCAAACTTTTAAATTAGAAAGTCCAAGTACTCTGTTTTTTCATTGACTTCAGTTTTAACTTTTGGGAACTGCTATATTTCTTCAACAAGTATCATGCTAATGACAGTATTTCCCAAGTAAAGAATTATTAATTCATAGTCCCAGTAATACTTACTATACGCTTTTCAAATTATCATGGTTAAGAAAGTGCCCTGAGAAATAGGGAAACCCCAAGCTTGGGTTCCAGCAATTTATGTTAACTTTACATAACATACACAAGTCACTTACCAAAACAGTCCATAATTATCTACATGAAAAACCGAACACAAATAATACGAAAATCCAACAGTCCTTAGAACGATAATTGCGCCATAATATATACTTACTTATAACTTTTTTTATTTAAGAGTGCTGTATCTCTTCCATCACTGTTTGTTTTAAACTTGGACACATCATCCCACTGCTGGATAATGTCCGCATAATTTTCCACCCTTCTATTATGAGATCCCTCTTTCGCCATTTATGTTGATCGTAAAGTTACGTAAACACTTTTTTTTCACCCATGGGTCTATAAACCACTATGTTGATCAAAAACATATCTTCTCTCTAAACAATGATCAAAGATTCGAGTCATGGCATTCGATCAGCCCATGGTGTCCGAGATCATTGACCCGTTACGTCATCTAAGGCCCAACATTTTTTGTTTCGCCCGTGGTGGTACCATCCGACAAAATTATTTTTTTTTACAATAAAACTTTTGTTGCTCTAATTTGGACTTTATTGTAATCCAATAAGAGGGTGGGTTGAACTTTTGAACTGTGTTTCAGTTTGTTGTCGATAATAACTTAGTAAGTACTTGAAATATTGAAAATTAAGGACCATTAGCAGCTTATTATGATTTTGAATCCTATCCATGCATCTGGGTATAATGCTGGTCACTGTGTATATAATATAATGTTACATCCCAGCATAACTTGTTTACACATAGCTGTTGTTTCGATAATAAAAGAGAAATGATCACCCAACCAACTCATGCACAGTAATTGTGAAATTAGACGGGAACAGGATATACAACCCATGGAAGGCGATGAAAAATATGTTTTACATTACAACAAATTATTACAAGTAACATCAATTACTTTCAAGCAAAAAAATCTCCGAAACAAGGCAGTGCCTATTAAAAAAAAAAATTGGAGGAGTGCCCAACAATTTGAACAGACTTTCTTACACAACATAATGTCAATGACCCAAGACCATCGGCCATCCTATGAGTTACCAAAGATAATTGAACTTTTTTTGTTGCTCCTTCATCTTAAGTTTTAAGTGATAAATACTTGTGTTGTTTCATTATGGATCATCTATTATTAAGAAGCCATATTTCTTTACAACAAACTTAAGTTTATTGCCCCGAGCTTTAATGTTTCCTAGTTTCATGTTGATTAATTTTCGGTTATTCAAAGATCTTTCGACGCGTGCCCAAAATCGCAACAAACTCCGTCATCTTGTTTGTTCAATATATTTCACCAAAACAATTTCACATAGCTTAACAGCACCACTCTGTCAACATCATCGGATCACAGTTTATTTTGAGCTATCAGAACCGTTCTTTTCCAACCTATACTTGGAACGTATTTGAGTTATTCTTCTTTCATACCTAATTACGTTTTTCGTTAATCGACAACATCATATTGACTTTTGCCATCATCAAAATTTTGCCTAGTCTGCCCAAACTGTTCGCCCTAATATTTGAATATCTAATTATTTCGTGTATATGTGAACCAAAGCGGACGGAAAACCGGCTACAGGCGCTGCATGTTTAAAATTTTACTACTTATCTATGTACCTATTTCAGGGGACAATAGACGATTCGTCTAGACTCTAGACACAAGTCATGCAAATGTCTAGGTTCCTAGACAGGCATGTTTATCACTAGCTTACATCGAAACTATTCGAGATTGCAGTTTTTATTTACCATATCAATGGAAGCTAGCCGGTAATAAAATGACCATAAAGTGCCAATGTTTGTTGAACGAATTTTAAGGGGGCTTATGAAACAGAAGATAATCAATAGCAACAGTTTGTGCTGTTTTCTACTATCATAATTTCTTGTTTCTTACTGCTGAAGACGCTTTACCTGAAAGCCAAGATAAAGCTAGAAGTAAAAAGAAGATAGTCAAGTATTTAATAGATACAACCTAAAACATTTAATAAATACTATGGTCTGCCCTTTAAAAAAACTTAAACAACTAATAAAAATAAAAAGCAAAGCTGCACACACAACAAACATCAGACAGATACGAAAATGACTGATCAGCTAACCTAAATACTAAACAGATAAAACGCAATAAGTCAAGTTTTATAGAAAAAAGTAAATATTTACTATTGATAAATTCCATAGTAGGTTAAACAACTAAACAGGGTGATTCAAAAGGGCCACTGGGCACGGATCCATAAACAGCAGGATAACGAAGCTCAAACATACATAAATAAAGGCGAAGAAAAGCAAAATGACAGTGGACAGGATGCTACGAAATATGATGCAAACATTGCGATCAATCCTACAAATCAGTTCTCTTGAAATAACAAAGACACTGTTAAATGATGGACCATCATTTACTATGTGATTCTGAATCCCAGGCAGAATATTATCACAATACATAACCACGATCCATGTATAAATCCCTTCTGACTATTCACCTAGTTTTATATATTCATGGGCTTTATTTACGACTTTTTTCGTTCCACCAGTACTTTCTTCTAACGAAAGCTCATCATCGGGAATTTCTAGTGGGCCTTCTGCAACACCTTTCCGTACTTGTTCCGTACAGGTGTGGCCAAAGCAAATAAACATGTGACGTGCATTGGGTGTGTCTGCTTCTTGACCTCAATCGATTGCCAGTTGCCAATTGCAAGTATGTAGTACCTAATGTCACACCACCTTGTTTGATTTAACTTTTCTTGTAAATTAAATGAAAAAAGGGACTCTTGATAGAGTATATTTTCAGAACACATTTTATAATGTGGACACATTTTTAACAGGTTCAATTGATAGTCTCTGATGACTAAGAAAACATTCCTCAAAAATATGTTGAATCTAGTTGTCCCGTTGCTTTGTAATATGACAGTGGTTTCATATGCGTGGAGTTATTTCACTCGATCCTACTAAGGATGCAATGAAAGCATAATAGAGTAATTAGAAATTGTATTGAATTAAGATTGTAAAAATAATCCATATATGGGCTTTTTTTTACTACCCCCATCGCTTTAAAGTGTTCCAAAGCTATTGTAGCTTCGTCTTCATTACCTTTTAAACCGCTTTCATTCCGCGTTTCTATGGTTTGCACTTGTAGTCGTTAAAACTTACACCATACTCTTCGCTATCTCATTTCGCCTTCAATAGGTCTTTGACAACGCAATTATTTAGCCGAAGTCACCTGTTTCAACAAGTTCAAAACCTCTGCTCTGACTCATGGTGCAAAAAAGGAAACTTTCATTAGATCATCGGTTTTGTCATCGATAATAATATTAGAGGAATTTCTTTGCCATTAGGGTTGCCAGGCCCAAAAATAGAAAAGCCGGACACAGATTCATATTTAGCCGGACATTTTGCCCTGAAAGCCTGACACATTGGTATTTATAAGAAAAAAAATGATACTTTTATTTGTATATTTATTACTGCTATTCATTTGAGACTTACTCTACTCTTCATTTTATTCTTACTAGAGTCATTTTTAACTTCTTTACTTACATTGAAAGTAACTAATACAATAAATAATCAGGCTTATCATTTGTAAATAAATTATAGGTAAGTGTAACTTTAAATTATGCCAAAAAAAAATAAGTATCTTCACTCCACTTTACACCTAATAAGCGACGGGGCGGGGTTGACCAATAGCCTGACAAAAGCCGGACAGGCAGGACTTGTATATATTTGGCCGGACACTATTGTAAAAAGCCGGACAGCTGGCAACCGTATTTGCGATGGTAGTTGGCTTTAATAATACTCTAGTATCGAGAACTGTGATGCATCCATTAAAACCCTAATAACATTAGATATATTAAAGAATAGGTAAGTTTTAAAGCTTCCTCTCTCCTACTATTTTGAAAGAAAGAAAGAAGAAAGAATTATTGTTTTATTTGTCACAGAAACACGTGCATACAAAAAGATAATTAGCTCTGGTAACAATCTAAAATAGAAACAAACAAAATAGATCTATAATAACGAGCACAAAACAGAAATAGTCGATAGCTGCAAATCATGACTGTGACAAGAAGGGTTCCACTCAGCATGATGCTGTGCTATGGGGGACTCACAGCACAGCGCTGATTTTCAGTGGTTACCCAAAAAGGACGTACGGAAACCAAGTCAGGTTTAATGATTGGTAGTATATGTAACAAAATAAAATAATAATAATTTGCTGTGTGTGCCCCACAGGGTCAATAATGATCTCATTAAATTCTAAGTTACCACCTACTTATACATTGTGGAATGCAATAAATGATTGAGTATTGAGCATTAACTAAGAAACAGTTTAAAACAGGTCATTATGAAGTCATGGAATTGAGATTGCTAATATAGTAGCAATTAGGTGTACCTTGTATTGGTGCTCTGGAATCAAAGGCAATTAGGCATTGGATCACGTAAATTTCAATTAATTTCTTAAAGACTGTTGATAATCATGCTAACATGGCTGTGCAAATATATTTGAAACCATCGATTCTCAGGTATTGGTCATTTGGGCTCAGATATATTAGGCAGTTCAGTCGATTTTGAAAAGGAACTTCCCTAGAAACTTCCACAAAAATAAGTCCACTCACATTTAGTGTTAAATCAAATCTATAGACATAGTAAAAAAAGCTCGACTGTACAATTTTCCTTATAAAATCAAAAGGAACGACTCTGATGCTATCAGTTACGAAATACAAAAACTGTTTGAGAAATATTCGATCCTGTTAACAATAGAACAATATCAGGAAGTGCATGTCGGCTTTTGATACAAATGATAGACTATAGACATTTTGACGGCTTTGAACATGGTAGAGAACGTATTGAACTATACATTCTTTTATCAGACCCAAATTTTTAAGGTTCGTAGATTTTGTACGACTGCACGTGTCGCCATGGCAGATATTTTCGGCTTTATTAGCATAACTTTGCTTCAAACTGGGGTGTGATTATGAAAAACTGATAATATGATATCTTAGAACCCCACTGGCAAGATAAAGGTTAATTAAAAATGTTTGAGGACTCAAAATGCTCCATCAAGATTCCGTACAAATCTCAAATCCCAGGAGTCACTTCCCAAGAAATTTAAATTTCTTAACGAATTCGAAATTAATCATGGCTGGCATTCACTTGTGCATCAAACACTTTCAAATCCAATGAATTTACTCCTACGACCGTTGAGCCAATCAGCTTTCCGCATCCATTACCGCCTTCACATCCAGCCAATGACGTGACGTCCATTCACTCTCTGTCTGACCGTTACATTTCAAAAAGCTTCTCATCGAGAATAATAAGAATGAAGCATAAAAATTCTGTGGTTACTTCAACCAGAACAGGCATACCGTGACGGTTTCCCTGCGCATCCAACCGTGCCCTATGGGAGCACTTGATGGTACTATTATTATTTAGGGAAATAGGGACTATTATTAACCGAAGTGTCTGGAATTAGATGCACCCGCATTTTTTGAACGTTTGATGTCAATGGTCCTAAGTGTCGATTGAATTATCTTCAATATTGAGGCTACTGCAACTAAGGTCCCTGATATAGAAAGCTTTGATTTGTAACCACTTGATTTGGTCTTGGAAGATGGAACATAGCTTAAAACCTCTTCCAGTTATTTTTAGTGCTGTAGCGTTTGGCCCTTTATCATACTTTCTGATATCTATGATGGTGGTGAAAACGTCGTTGTTTCATTCCTTCACCGTCATTAAACCCTTTAGAGATGCGATGCAGTGGATTCTACAATATAATTGAATGGGTTCATAATATTTTTAATTATAAAATTTCCACGAACAGAATTATCTAATAGTATATTATTTCCATTATACGGATTGTTGTGAAACAAGTTACAGCTTTCAATTATGTAAACTGTAGCGTATAAGCAGTTTCGTAGATTGTATCGCCAATATATCAAAAATTACAATTTAAAATTCACGTAGCAGTCAATAAAAATCGTATTAAAATTTAGTTGTCTAGACCTTCTTGCAATAACGAATCCTGCTTCTCCAAACGAAATGGAATCTAATTGAAAAGGATCAAAGTTCTAAATTGTCTAAAGGCATATTCATATTCGATGCAAAATATTGTAGTTTGAGACCTAGCTGTATATATTTCTTATACATTGCATTATTATAATAGACAGACAAGTCACGTGACTGTTTTAGAAGTGCAGTGAACCGGTTTATCTTGTATTATGTCATCGTAAACTAAACGCTGATGTTGAAATGGCAGAATAGGGTTAGGCACACATTTGCGTAATTATTTTTCTTGGTGGTCATTGACAGCTTTCATTATCATCGCTTTTTGGCGTTGATTGACTTGTTTTTCTAAAGATTTTGACACAAAATGTTGAAATCCTCCACATCAATAACAATATCCTATTCTACTAATAAACGTGAAAGTTTGTGAGGATGGATGGATGTTTGGATGTTTGTTACTCTTTCACGCAAAAACTTCTGAACGGATTTGAATGGAATTTGGAACACAGATAGCTTATAACCTGGATTAACACGTAGGATACTTTTATCCCGGTAGTACGTTCCCGTGGGATAATTTCCGAACACCACGCGGGCGAAGCCGCGGGATAAACCTAGTATTATAAATGTGAAAGTTTGTGAGGATGGATGGATGTTTGTTACCCTTTCAAGTAAAAACTACTGAACGGATTTGCATGGAATTTGGAACACAGATAGTTTATAACCTGGATTAACACGTAGGGTACTTTTTATCCCGGTAGGACGTTCCCGTGGGATAATTTCCGATCCCCACGCGGGCGAAGCCGCGGGAAAAAGCTAGTGATCGATATATACATGATTTCTTTAAAGATTAAATCCCGTTAACTCATTCAGACTTTATAACTAAGTAGGCATGACTCCCAATTTCCTGAATACAAAAAAGCTATAAACATCAGTTATTGACTGACTCTTTTGCATACGATTATCTCACACGGGACATAGCGTGATACTACCTACATTTTAATGCTTAATATTTAAATATCTCTGAACATGCGACACGAGTTGACACGACAGAACAATTTAATGGATCCAATCGCATTATGTGCGCCGGAACTTAAGATAATTTGAAAAGAATGCTGACGCTTGCATGTGGTGTCTTACTATCCATGTTTCGTCTATTTGTTTTAAGGTGACTTTAGAGGTCAAAATTAATAGGTTCCCGGATATTGTTGGACATACACATCAAGCTATACATTTCCAGTATAAGCTTACCTCTTATTGTACGGAAATCGTACACAATGCGAGATCAGCTTATACTGGAAATGTATAGCTTGATAGTTAGCCGTGTGTACAGTGTTATCTTCCTTTAAATGACATTCAATAATTCCGCCTAGCCTTTCCCAAATATGTTGGGGTCGACTTCCAGGCTAATCGGAGGCAGCTGAATACCAAACTTCTTTTTAAAGACTATTCTCAGAAATGATTGTAACTACCTAAGCTTTGGAGAATTTCCAATTTCTCAGGGAGCGTTTTCAAAATCGTCAAAAACTTACGCTAAAAGTCTAATTACAAAGTTAGTCCCTAAATGGGCTAACTTTATAATTGCACTTCTCTTTTATTAGGTAGGTACACTAATTTTAGAGCCTAAAGTTAGTGTAGGTACCCAATAAATGTTAAAATCTCAAAATCAAAAGTCATCGGTAGATGAGCTTTTAATTTCTAAGGACGAAACTAACGCTCTAAAGTTATAAATTTAAACTTTTCGTCAAAAGTTTTAAATATTTTAAGGTAAATGTTTATATTCAACAAAAATAATTTAAATCTAATTTTCTTAAGTTAAAGAGGATTCTTTAACTTAAGAAGTCGGGTAAAAAAGGTTTTAAACACAAGAAACAAGTTTAAGCTGATATTGTTACTAAAATTAACGTATCAGTTTTTAATCTTTTGCATATCGATAATGTAGGCAAAATGGTTATTATTATAGTACCGATTATAGCCCAGTAACTGGTTGGGACGTGGGTTCCATTTTCAATACCTAAATTAATGAGCATGATGATATACGTACAATACAGTATGTAGTATAGCGAAAAGCTGTAGCTGGAGATGTATGATCTTTATTGGGACAGCGATATGCACTTAAAAATAACTAGCTTCAGCCCGCGACCTCGTCTGCGTGAAATTTCTTGTTCCCCCGACCCACCCCGTCGTATCGCATCGCCTGCCCGCACTATTATTCTTATTATTCTTTCTTATTTTTTTCTTTTTTGCTCATCTCCTAAGAGTCCTAGCGTGATGTTAAATAGTCTATAGCCTTCCTCGAGAATTGGGCTACCAAATGCAAAAATATTTTTTCAAATTCGTCCGGTAGTTTCAGAGATTATCGCGTTCAAACAAACAAAAAACAAAGCTGTTCAGCTTTAGCGTGGAGGTCGGAAATTATACCATGGGATTGTACGACGTCATGGTCTATCTGTGTGCCATTTCATCCAAATCAGTTTAGCCGTTAAAGCGTGAAAGGATAACAGACAGACAGACTGAGTTACTTGTGTATTTATAATATTAGTAAGGATAAAGGGTTTTCTTGATTTATGATACAATTACCTAAAAACGGGATGTTCTGTCGTGAATATGAAAAATAGAGTTATAATTATAATGCATTGAATCTAAAAACGATTGACATTTTTTGCAGGCATTAAACATGCACTTTTGGATTCGTCCAAGATCTATTTATCAAAAGATTTATTCTCGTTGTACCGTCAAACGGGGTGAATAGGGATGCGGTTGAATCGAGACGTAACTTTAAAAGGGATTTTAACATTGAAATAATAGAGTTTGTTGCCAACAAGGGCGCTTAATCGTTAATTATAATACAATAAAGACATTAGAGTCCTTTTTTGGCAACTAACTATATTATTTCAATGTTAAAATCTCTTTTAAAGTTTCGTTCCGATTCACCCCTGCATCCCTATTCACTCTGTTTGACAGTATTTAAAAACGTTCAAATTCAAGTCGCAATCTTATCTCAGCCTTATGAAAACCTTGTCAAAAATGTAAATAAATTACAGATTTTTTTGACAGACTGAAACTGAGATCTAGATTAGACTGCAAACGTTCTTCAAAATACGGGACTTGCCTCTCAGAAGTCAGGACCAAGTTGTCGGAGATGATTGTTCAAGATTTTATGTGTAATATTATAGTAAAGCTTTTAAAAACTCTTGCAAGTTATTTCATTCCTTACCAATCCAAATAAGTGCATTGACAAATATCTAAAGGGCGTATCGCTGTTACCTCTTGTTCATGTAGGTAACACAGAGCGTGGTGAAAGGTATTGTCGAGGTTCAATGCCCGCTTATGCCCTGATAAATGTCGGTTTCCTTGTTTGAGTTTATCCGATAACATACAATGACTCTGCATTCGTTGAGAAATCACCCTCCGTACATACATAATATTATACCATACATACAAAATGTATTCAAGGTTTTTTTGAATAAGAGGAGCTAAAGTTTGTGGATTCAATTTGGAAGAAGAATGGAAGAATGATTGTTGAATGTTCTTTTATTGAGCTTAGTTTATATTTGTATGCGTAGGCGCACGTTTGTATGTCGTTTGATGATTAAAACTACTCTTGAAGTGAAGAGGGACTTCCGACTTTATAAGGAATACTAATGTTAATTCTGTCCATAGAAGTAAATGACGAAATAATTTTTCCAATTAGGTATATTACGTGGAATTTACTTATCCCAGCTAAATTGTGTGGTAAGAAAATGATGATGACCACGTGAAATTTACATATGCGTCGAATGAAATCACAGAAGTCTTTCCTAACTGCAAAACGTATACCGATTTCCAAGCAGTTTTCTCGAACACCCCAAATAAACTAATATTTTGCCATGTCCAAACAAGACAAATTCAATACGATTCTTTAGACCGAACTGTACAAGACCCCAAAGGCAAACTTTCCTCTAAGACTCCTCAACTTTTACTTCCTCATGGCACCTTTTAACTAGACTACAAAGTAATATTAGGCTGCGCGTATGTTCGTGCTTTAGACATCCAATCGTAATCCATTGCACTCCAGAAGAAAGGCACGGTTCTCAACATTCCTCATTCGTCGAGCCCACGCTCACACCATCTAGTTTAACTGATTCTTCACACTGGGTCCTTCCATAGATCATATTTAAGATTATAATGGGGCCATAATATCTTGGTAGAATGATGAGAATGCCGAGGCAAAAAGATTCGTGATTTTGGTACAGCACCATCAAGTATTTTTGGGAACTGACGGTGTTTAAAATAAGCATTTCGTTGGCATAAGATTTTTTATAAACCTACCCATAGGAGAAATTCTTATTTGAAAGACTGCCTAATAAAGTAGTTTTGGAGGAAATCACAGGAGACATTTACATCTCATTTCGAAATTGATTTATAATTGAGTCATCCGGAGAAATTTTTCGAAACTAGCCCTATCTCTTGTCGCTGTTTGAAGTTCAATGTCCTAAACCTCATTATAGAAAGTGGCGCTGCCACCAACCACTGCAGCTAGACAAAGGGAAATAACACACAGGTGACAAACTACTCTTTGTGTTTCATTCATTTTATGACCCACCCATAATCTCATACTAGGTGGGGGTATTCATTTAATTACGATTAAGCGTAAAAGAGCATGGCCGGCAGTCTCGACATTAGATAGCGACAAAAATCTGTCGCTAAGTCGTATCGATGTCAAATTCCTTTAATAGATTTTCAACTTTATTTCCAAAGTATAAGGTTGAAAATCTATTAAAGAAATTTGACATCGATTGGACTTAACGACAGATTTTTGTCGCTATCTAATGTCGAGACTGCCGGGCCAGGCATTCGTATGATACCTTAGCGACAATTGCTGATCGCCAATTTCACCAGTACATTGGTGGATCTGCACACTAAATTAATTTTAGGGCTCCTTTTCACCATATATGGTACCTTTGGGGGCAGTGGCTTGATCGGTCGTTTCACACTTAAGGAGATGTTTCGATTCCTATTTCACCGTCTATTAAAAGACATTAAACCATACCATGGTTTAGTGTCTTTTAAAAGTTTTTTATAACAATCTTTTATTATTATTGCCAGAACAATAGAACATCGGTAGTGAAAAAATCTTTAATTTTTTGTATATTTTTGTTAAGTCTGGGTGAGAGCGTTGCTAAAAGATAAGAATTAAAGTTGATTTGACCCCAGTATTTTCTAACCGACTTCAAAGAAGGAGGTTCTGTTTTCGACCCGTATGTATGTATGTATGTATGCATAATGTATGTATGTATGTTTCGATCCTACTACTGACCCGATTTGGATGGGGTTTTCGTTATTTAAATGCATATTGTACAGAGAAGGTTTTAGTATATAATATTTTAGTTGTGGAAACACCTAAAACGTGAAAAATAAAAACCTTTTTGACAAAGAATAAACTGCCGACATTTAAAAAACACAAAAAACTGAAAAATAACTTTAATTTCGGAAGTCGGTGGCAAAAACCGAACAAAAAAAAATTCACCGACTTCCTGAATCAAAGTAAATTTTCACTTTCTAGTGTTTTCTGGAAGACAGTTGTTTAAAAAAATTTTTTTTTACTTAATAGTTTAATTGAAAGCTCCATTTAGGGTGTGACAATAATAATTTGACGATATAGTAATAAGTAACAGTTTCTTATTTTTCTCGTATGATCAAAATTTTACGTTAACTTGTTATAGTCTAAATCTAAATACAAATAAGGGGTCCTGTTTTTGGTTTTTGGCTGCGGAACCCTAAATGGGCCGTATTCTAGAACAATCGACGATAGAACGACAAGAGTTAAATCACGGTTTAAAACTAACATAAGATTTACATTTAATGTTAAGTTGAGTTCAAGCTGATTAAACATCATTTTAGAAAACTAAGTATAGTTAGAAAATACAAATTAAGGTTTAGTTAAAGTTAACTTTAAGATTTCTAGTGGACCACGATTCTCTTTGAAAATAAAACGGTAATAAAATGAGACAACATTTTATTTCTGTTTTGTCCTATAATGCGATTACATGGGTACTCAATTATTTAATTTATTATTTATGGACACACAAAAAAAAGCATAGAGATACGACATATGAGAACAAAGGCAAGTACTGCCTATTTCTTAAGAAATTTCTTCAATCAGACCTGCGAAAGGAGAAATTAAAAAGAAATGTGCACAATAGTTTGTGAGAACAAAAGAAAAATATGAATTATTTAATGTTGTCGCTTTTAATTATAACTTAGCTAAGCTTCAACAAAACGGATTAAGTTTAATGACAGTATACGAAATGGCTTATTTTCTGCTTTCAAATATAAGTTAGTCACGTATAGTCTGTTATATTTTGTCATGTGTCATGTCATGACCAAAGATCGGATATTCGGATGCATATTCACCTAAAGTTGAGATATTGGCTAATATGCAATGCGCTTTTGTATCGAAAAAATCCTGCTAACGTCAGATTTCAATGACCAAACTGGACCAAATCATAGCGATCGAAAGGTAGTGATTAAAGTTGTTATAGCCGAGGTAATATTTACGCCCAATCAGGATATAGTACTTAATTAAATAAAAATACATAATTATTTAAATTAATGTAGTTTTTTGTTTTTATTAATACACACCTACCCTCCTCTTGCACCCTACATACACATATTTGCATCGGGAGTTAAACATTATTTTTTAAATGAATATGCATCTGTTTTTTTTTATGTTTTAAGAACCCGCTTCCATACTTTCATAGCTTATAATTAACTTTAGGTAAATATGCATCCGAATATCCGATCTCTAGGATCTATTCCCATCCAATACCCAGAGCTAATACCATTTGGTATTAGTTTATTTCCGAATTTATTTTCTATTCCCAACGAGTACCACATTTTTTTTAATAAAAAATCTATTACTAACGAATACCAAAGCGTGACTTTTTGTACACTCAGCTACACAAAGTTTTATTTAAATTGCGTTTTACCGAAATCTAGGGTAATCTAAATATAGGGTTAGGGTTAATAAGCTGGTCGAAAGGGTTTAAAGGAACCTAACCAACCGAACCTCGGGATGCCACTGACGTCGACCGTCTAGGGTTAGGATTTTCGGGAACATTTATAATGTTTTCGGAAACTTAGTTCGTCACTCAAAGCATTTTAATTTTACTGAACCTGACTGTATCTGATTTCTTCAAACTTGTTTTGGTATTGGTTTTAAAATGTGGTACTCCTTGGGAATAGAAAATAAATTCGGAAATAAACTAATACCAAATGGTATTAGCTCTTGGTATTGGATGGGAATAGAGCATCTCTAGCATGCGTCTTGAATAATTTTTTTACATGAGTCTACAATATTTTATGCAAAGTACACTAGATATTAATTCTTGTAGGTGTGATGGACACGAGGGACTCGTGGCTAAATAATAACAGGCGCACGAGTCGATCGAAGGTTAAGCGACACTTGCCGAGGTCGGTCCGTGGTTCCGTGGACTTGATATGTACATATCAAGTCCCCTCCGTGCCTCGGAAAGCACGTTAAACCGTTAGTCCCGGCTGTCTTTTATGTAGATCTTTGACAGTCATTTCGGGTAGTCAGAAGCCCGGAAGTCTGGCAACCAGTCTCATTAATTGGTGTCGTATTACCCAGTAACTGGGTTGTGGAGGTTAGCTAGGCAGTCTGGTAAAATACTGGTAATCAGCTGCATCCGGTTAGTTTGGAAGCCGACCCCAACATGGTTGGGGCAAGGCTAGGCAGATGTTGAGGTGGGATGGAGAAGATTTCTAAAATGGGCCAGAGGGTCATAATAATTATGAGTAGGAGGTATTTTATTTTAAAAAAGACTGCTTTAAAATTGCTTTAAAGTATACACAATCATATTTCCAATTAAGTATTTACCTATGTAAAAAAAAACATATAATACGGTCTTACACGATAGCCAAAACTGACACTGATTACGATGCCCCGGAAACTCGAAAACAAGTTGAACTTTTAAACACATAACCTCATTTTAAACTCGTCTGGTTAACCAACCCACATTACGTTTCAGGAAAGTTTCAACATTGTTGATAAATGAATCATTGTACGATGAAATCGGCGTATTATTTTGTATTTTGTTTACTAACATTCGCAGACGAGTATCCGACTCCTAACGGGATCTAGGGTGAACAACCGACGTATGTAGATGTATGTAGGTATGGTAAATTTTGCGATGCTAAAAAACTTGACTAAAACTAGTTTTAGTACTAATAAAAAAGATCTCAATCTTTTACTGCAAAGTTTAGTAGAATATACTTATGTTAAAATGTTGAAAAAGTTTTTATTAAAATCATATTTTTTGACAACTTAAACCCAACTTATTAAAGTTTCAGTCGTCGAAAGCTCAAGTTAAGACCGCGTTAAGCACTAATATGGCGGGTTAAGTTAATAAAACTTACGCTAGTAAGTACCTACGTCAAGTTACTACTGCGCATGAGTAGCTAAATGACCTACTTTTGTGCAAGTTGTGCGGAACTGTTCGCAATAACACTGGGCTAGGTGCCTAGTTATTGCATTTTCTTAGCAGAAAAGCTTGGGTCGGGAAAATAGCATGTTGTTATAGGAAATATAAAAGTTTTACGAATTCTACGTAAATTCAAGAGAAGAATTATTTACCGAATTAATTTAATTTGAAAAATTCTACATAATATCCTAGTCATTTTCATGCAAAAAAAAGCGAAAAAGCTTATTTATTACAGAATGCTAGTAGTGATTGGGCCCAATACAAAACGAAACATTTGTATCAAGCACTTTGTCCAATAATAGATACGTTTGATGGCAAAATTCAGGAACAAGAATTTTTTTACAAAAGAAAAAAACAACTGACTTCCAAAAAAAAACAACACTACAAAGTAAAAAATATCTTTTATTTCGGAAGTCGGTGTCTTTTGTTTTTTATTTTCGTTTTATGCCTCCTCCTTTTTAAGAAGTCGGCTAAAAATCAATCTGTACAATATTCTTATAGAGGATTTCAATAATATCCAAAGATTTTAGAGCATAAATTATGTGACGTACCTACTCATATATCACTTCTGTGTCTGCTAATCTTATAGAGGGCTAATCGTAAAGATTCAAATAATCTCATGCTCAATGGTCATATAACTTATTGTCCCAAATTAAAATTAAATAACATTTTGGATCAGTGTCCGAGCACGCTTCGCAGAAACTAAAGCTGTGTTCACAGTTTGCATGGTACAGGATCAGTAGCGAATTGCTGTGGAAAGGAGACAGCTACTACGCTGTTCCTCAGCGGCTTTGCTGCAGCGGCAGGTTTCAAATATTATCAGAGTTAAGGCAGTGTCTGGTTTCATTTCATTGGCGTCAATTAACAATTCACACAGACCAGCTGAGATATCGAGTCATCGTTTGATGTGATTCGTGTGACCGGTTTCTGAGACAACCCGCATCCTGGTAGTAACAATTACTATGAAAATCATCTAATTAATTCACTTATCTACAATTTGAGGCAATGATGAGCTAGGTAATATATCATAGCAGAAGGATTTAATTTAGCTGCTTCTACGAAAACGTCTTCGAAAAATACTTGTCTTTGGCATCAAAAACAAAAATCATTCTTTAAGACCAGACTGAAAATTACGACTTTTTGAACGTCAAAACTGCATAAGACAGTCCCCAAAAATGCCCATCCTTCACCACCTCATAATGTTTTAGCTGTGAAGAAAAAGCGGTGCACCAAACTCCGCAGCCATTCTTCAAAGCAACCAGTATTATTTAGAAATAGTCGTCTTTTGTCGTACATAATTTAGACATTAGCCCAAGAATATCGAAAACTCGATTATCTTTAACGAAGCTTGTAAAGCATTGTATGTCCGTACCCTTACCGCAGCCATACTTCAAATTTTAAAACACAGTGGTTCCCTTCCAGGAAACGTTTGGCAACACTTGCGCCTGCGCAAGTTTATGACTAACGTTGAGACTATCTTATCTGATTCTTACTGTCTTACACGAGATTTAAATAGAATGCAGCTTGTTTTATGGTTTCTTAATTTAGAGTTCCGTCATTAAGCATGTTTTAAGTACCTAATCTTAAATCGAAATAGGAAACTGAGCTTGAATTTTGTTAATTTATGTTCCATTAGATTAAAAGTGATCTTAAAACTTGACTAAATAACTTAATTCCATCGAACTAAGAGCTGAGTTTACATTTAATTGTTTCATTGCAATTGAAACTTTCGTGTTCTATTTGAAATACGCATAAAGGTAACATGCTCAACCTAAAAAAACCCATATGTTCCTGTATGTTCTGCTATAAAACCTTATTTCTGTATTTCTTCTTACTTAACTCAGTTTTTTAAATCCTCAAGGGCTTTTTTTTTTGTAATCAAATGGTATTCAGATTTAAAATGATAATTATGTACATTACCAACAACTTACATCTAATTATTTAACTAACAAACTATTCAAATAAAAATATTATAATATTATTATTAATATTATAATTATTATAACCTAACCTAATTAAAACTATAAAAAAACTAAAATATGGCGTCGAAAAATTCCTCCGCATCGCTGTCGACTGGTAATGTACCCAAGGGACTGGCAGAATTGCCACGTTCGTTGTATCGCAGTGCTTAGCCTCTGGCCAACGTAAAAACCAGCCCTTGGGTCACGGGAAGTGTCAACCAGCCGTTTGGAGATTTCGTAAAAAAAAAACTTTTACATAGAGGCAATGTCAAAAATCAGTCCCATGAATTTAAAGTTTTATTTTAAACATTCTTGTCGCAAGATCTTCAGATACTTGGCAGCAAAATAGTATTATTTACTTAAAATTCAACGATTCAACTTACCTACAAAAAGCAAACTTTGGCTAGACACAGGCTAGATTTACTTAAGTCATGCTTTAGCGGTGTTAGTCTAGAACTTACGTAGCGTCTAGACGAGTATTTGCTCACAAGTGTGTTTGCACGAATAGTGACACTTCTGTCTAGCTTTAGAGTAGTAACTTATTTTTTGAGCGGTAAAGTAAGCAAAGCGCAATTAACTTGCTTAGGGTGGCTGTACCTCATGTTGATAATGCGTTAGAACTTGTCTGACTCACATAAGTATAAAAGGATTTTATCACGATTAAAATGATCATGTTTTGATAAATGATAAATGATTGTATTTCTGTAAGCAGGTTTGTACAAACATTTTTACACGTCAATCATATTTTAAAAACTAGATGAGGTCGGCGTTTCCTATCTGACTACTCTGAGAAGAAAGGCCGAAACAAACTCAGAGGTCACAGTCTCTTTTTTTAATTAATCTTCGTTAATCTTTTGGATAGGTTAATGCACTCATGTTTCTTTTTTAACCGACTGCGCGACAGCAAAGATAGGGTTATGTTTTTGCTAGCCTATTCTGTCCCGCTGCTGAACACGGGACAGTGGCGTCCCTCCACCCTGTTCAATCTTTTTTGTTCAACCCTTTCTGTCCCACTGGTGGGCAAAGGCCTCCCACAAGTCTTTCCAGGAAGTCTTTTTCTTTTTCTATCGTGTACTTATGAGATATTTTTTTAAATTATCTTTGATCTATCTTTCTTTTCTTTACACACTTACAACTAAAGTTAAATGATAGGTCCTAGGCAGGTAAAGAAATATTGACGTTACTGCTTATCGTAGGCGCTCTGCCTACCCCACTCATGTGTTAATACAAGAAATAAACAATTACACTAAATCTTGAAGCTATCTGTTAGTGCGCAGGAAACAGGAAACTGCACCAATTACCTTCGTGCTTTTAATTAGCGCAGTATTTTTTTATTACAACATAATTGTTGGGTTTTTGCTGGTATTTGGGGATTACGTTTCCTACAGAAGTTATTGGTGTTGACAGAATAAATAATATTAATTATTATTATGTAGTATTTAAGATGTGAATAACGTCGTGAGCTACATATATGTAATCTCTTTTTTTCTCATTACCCGTTTATATTATATATATTTGTGTAACTGTTTGTTTTCCCGAATTAAATAAATAAATAATATACAACATTAGTTGTGTTTTTACAATAATAGTGATTTAAAGTTAAGGCGCTTCCCCGACCAAACGACCTTGAGCGTTCGGTCCTTCTCTGTCCCGTTGCTGAGTCTCGCTCTGTCCCGCTCCCTTCGCACACCCATTTATCAAAGAATTCACAAAAAAATTGCATTATGTTAATAAAAAAAGACAAGCGATCTTTTGAAATAAAACAAATCGTGAATTATTGAGATTTTTAAATGATCTATCCATTAGTGTAATCCTTAAATTTTTAGAACGTCACCGTTAGTAAAAGATACATGCAATCAAGAATTTTTGTCACTTTTTTACAAGGAGATTTTAAATGTATTTATAACACATAAAAACAAATAAGAACGTGCAATGTGATGATAGAATATTGAACATTAATAATGTGCTTTTAGATGTAGTTTATCACTGATAATTAATAAGTTAATAGCCTCTGCATAACGCACTACGAGTATTGCAAGGTTTTGCTCGGGGTAGCGCCTTAAGTATATTTTGTTACTAAGTAAAGCAAAATGTCACTTACCTTCATCATTCTCTTTTCCCACGCACTCATATACAAATCAGCGAAAAACCTACATGGAAAAAACCTGCTACGCGGCATTAGTTTCAATTGAATCTATAAGTGAAACCATGAATTTAGATATACTTAATCACTTACCTTTAAATAATTCTATGAAAAGACCATTAAAATGACACAAAACCTACAGATTCAAATAAAGTACCATCTTTAAAACACTCTTTTTTATGGGATGTATCGCTTTTACCAGAGATGGAACTCACATAAAAATTAATAGAAATCCTTCTTTTATGTAAATCTTGCGACGGCACTATAAAAATAACACATAAACAATAACACTGGTAAACCACGTCGGCCGTTGTTGAACGAATGTATGCGTAAAAAATGAAACGAACGGTAAAATAACCTGTTATCAGACGGTAAGTTGAGGAAAACAGTCGTCTTTAAAAACAATAAAATTCTGTTCAAGAAAAAAAACTTCTTGATCCAAAATTTGTATTGTTCTGAATTTTTTCTTGAACAATCAACATTGTCCTAAATTATGATTTTCCTAAAAAAACCTAACCCATATTTCAAAACCCACGAACACATTGTTGTCAAAAAAAACAAACACCAAAATAATCGAACGGACGATAATTGGTGTAGCCACCCTACACAAAAGTTGGGTTCGCGTAACCCAGGTAGCTGTCCGCCTGGGCTCAATAAATACGTCCGTAGTACATTTTTTTTTACATCTCTGTGTCAGCCACAGTGGGACCAAACCTGTTTTTATTTGCGAATAGTGCTGTCTCTTTCCTGCTTCTTAGATTTTTTTTTTGTTAGAGTGGCCAGTTCACACTTCTTCAATTAAAGAGTGGAGCGTTAATAATTATATTGAGAGGTAATTTGGTGAAGAGGAAGCTTTGTTATCTGATTATTTTACTACCAGTAATATTAGTCATTTATTTAGGAGGTATATTGGTGGTGTATTCTAGGAGAAATTTCAGTCTAAACCCTCCCTCTCTACCGATTTGTGCATCTACTGAATCTGGTTATGTTGCTTTGCTGTTTCATTACCTGACGGGGACATTGTGAAGCCTGCAGAGTAGGAACAATTTTTTTTTAACTAAAAACTTAGTTTCTTGACATCTCTCTAAACTATAAACGATGCGTTGAATTTAACTTACGAAAAAATCTACCATTAAATCACACTTACCATCAAGCCTGCTTTTATAATTTTACCACTCCATACAATAGGAAGCTCATCTTACCTAACACACGCAATTCTCAACCAACAAAACGCCGACAGTAACAAAACGCAACAATGCGCGTAACACAAGAAACGTGAAAAACGCAAATAAGCGATATTAATGTTCACAAGACAAGGCGTTTTAAATATCGCTTGAAATCGACACCATAGGTGCCTTGTAATATTGTAAACTGCTTCTGTGCATTTTTTGCCTACTGGCGTATTGTCACGCCATTTTTGCGTGGTATGTTTGGGGGTTAAGAATAGATAAATTAATCATAACATGTGCCTACGATCCACCACACCTTAGTGTCGAAAATGCCGATGCTAGTTGTTAGATCCTTTTGTGTGCTAATAGCAACGAACTGGAAACTTTAATCCATTTCCCAAAATCCGGCGATTATTCTCTTTGGTGGGTATTTATTGTAGTCACTGTAGAGTCTTCGGGAGGTTTAGAGAGGATCACGTTCTCAAAAACGTGAAAGAATGATCCCTGAAAATTGGTGTGAACTTGAACGTGAACAAATGCCCCAATCTATTCTAAAATTTTAATTTCTTAAACTAATTGAAGCTTTTCTTTTTTTTACAGATTATTGGACATTAAGAAAACATGCAGATGGTGCTTCTAGTGACAAAGAAAACTAGTTTAAAGTCTACTTTTATTATATGAGTTATGAACTAATTTCAAACTTAGCTTAGTCGACTACAAGTTCAACCCTATGTAAAAAGCATGCGTTTTTATAAATTATTAAATAAAAATATGAAATTTTTATTTGTATTTATATAAATAAATAATAATTAGCAATCATTTTAGGTGCCCTGTGTTCCTGAATTAGCAATTTAACTTTTTTTATAAACTGACTTTTTTCGAAATTAAATTTTAAAAAAATATAAAACTTATTATAATGGTTTGGAAGTGCATGTACTTTTGGATAATTAGAGGCTAAATTATTTGGGAAATTATAATTAAAAAATTAAAATAATATATTATTTTAAGTGTAATTGTATGGGTTCCACGGGAAACCTTAGCTGAAATAACCATGAAATGTAGTTTTGTTGCCCGATTGCGAAGAAGGGTTATGTTTTGTGCCTACATACAAGTTTCAAATACAACTTAAATTACTTTTCTCGGACTGTAACGTAAACTGGTTTATTTAGTTAAAAAAGTCGTTAAAAAATGAATTAAGTATTGTAAACTTTTTGACACTGATGCATTTAAACTTTTGTAGAGCAAAAGATTCCTCCTGTACATAATTATTTCTTTCATAAATATTTGTAGCTAACTGATATTATGATGTTATTACTAAATAATTTATGAAGGTATTTTAAAAAAAAAAATAATTAATCATATTTTATTATGGAGATTGGAAAACCTTTTCTCTACAATAAATTATGAAAATATTTTAAAATCTGTTTCAGTATTGTACAAAATATCAATAAGGATCAATACATACTATAATAACGCCAATACTGAAATGATAAGAAAGTCATCAGAGCTTTTGGCTCAATTTTCAATTGAACTCATCGAGACTCTAGACACTATTTTTTCTGTTCAGCAGCCGTCCCTGAAGCTGCATCTTATATAAAAGCTGCATATTGTGTCGTTACAGGATAAGTTTTCTGAAAAGATAAGAAAAAACGGCCATTTTGGACTAGGTTTTTTTTTTATTTGTTACCGATACTGGCTACATCTTTGCACGGAACGATTTAATTAGAGTTCGAAGATCTTATCGACGATGTTGACATAGTATGTACTGACCCTTATTTTTTTTTATAATGGCTCATGATAACAATTGTTCTTAAGTCATCTTGTTGACTGACTCAAGATCTCAGTTAATAATTTCCTGACTGTCAATTTTATAAACAATTTCCGTATGTTTTGAAGTGTATTTCAACACCTCCTGATACTGTTACCGATAACACTTATTTCCTAGACCTGGCCCTGCAGTCTCGACATTAGATAGCGACAAAAATCTGTCGCTAAGTCGTATGGATGTCAAATTCCTTCAATAGATTTTCAACCTTATATCCAAAGCATAAGGTTGAAAATCTATTAAAGAAATTTGACAACGATTGGACTTAACGACAGATTTTTGTCGCTATCTAATGTCGAGACTGCAGCCCCTGTCCAGCAGTTGACTGCGATCTAAGCTAATTTGATTTCATGATAAAGGAACCAAACCAAGGTTTAGGCTTTGATTCCTGCGTGGTAATTGCGTAACACACTACCAGTAGGAATGGCTTTCCTTTTGACAGTTCAACAACATTCATTGCGTTATTTACGTTGTTGAGCAGACAATTGTTTCGAACATATGGAGCAATGGATTAGCAATATCCTTCAAAATGATTCAGATTACAAAATTAGGGTGCTCCTGTCCGTAACTCTATCGGAAAGTAATGAAACACACTCATTAGTTAAATTTAACTAGTAATCTATGTTCCTTTTTAGGAACTGTCTAGAACTCGTTACATTTTATGATCAATGATAATTAACTATTCTCAACAAAGTAAAACAATAAATGTAGCCAAGTACGTACAGTCAAGAAAATTAATTATTAAAGCAAATTAGTGATTAAAAATTTGCCGTGTTATAGTTATTTCATTTGTCAAAGAGGTGTGTTGTAATTTGAATATGCGAACAATTTATATTGTTAGTCAATTTGCTTAACAATTAATTTCCCCTATACTTTCACTATATTTTTGTAAAATAAACGAAAATATTAAGCTAAGTGTATTTTCATGTAGAATCTAGTCTATGATCTCTGCAATAATGTTGTCTATGGCCGCTGTTAGTGGTCCTCGCTTCCTAATAATCTGTCCTTTAGTTCTAGTGTGTAATATAGTTAGTTTAGCAAAGTTTTTTATTTAGTAACTAGTGACATAAATTAGTATTTGTGTGTCCAAATAAATAAACTAAATGGAATTTTAGACAATGTTTTTTTCTTTCCTACAAAACCTATGAATCTGCTGAGTGAGAACCTTTTTAAAATCTTTGGGACAAACACACATGCAAAAATATTTGTACAACGCTTGGTGATGAACATCATTAAAACAATCAATCATCAAAAAAAAAACAATCAATCGATCTTTTTTTACAGTCAGCGAAATTGTTTGTCAAGCAAATTGACACCCTATGCCAATTTGCCGTGATAAAGCCTTTGCACACATCAGTCAAAGAATGACAGTTTTGATACTAATATACGGAAAATTTAAGGTGGTAGTCAATTAAAAAAATTTGACTAAAACAAATGGATGGATCCGTTTTGAAATGAATGTGTGGGTATTTAGTTACTATAACAAACGCTACTGTCGAGCGAGCGTGAGATCCTGGGTTCAATTCCCGGGTCAGTGTTTGGGTCTTTTCGTAACAAGATTCTCAGTAGTAGCCCGGAGTCTGTGCACGATTAGTGGCACTAGGCACGCCACTAAACGGAATTTAACTCGTAACACTTAACATAACATCACGCCTGTTTTCTCGGAAGGGTTAAGCAGAGGTGTACCTCCACATTTCGCCAGTTATGTTTAAGTCCCATGTAACACGCCTATTGCCATCAACCGGGCACAAATCCAGACTCTGACCTGATACCGAGAAATTCCAGATCTAAAAAACCCGATAATCGACGACGTCCGTCCTCGACCTGTTTTGTATGGAATTTTTCACTGTTTGTATGGAAAATATGAAAAATTAATACCTACATGTAGAGTTTCAGGGGTTTACAGGTTCTTTAAAGGGGGTCGAAATATTCATTATTTTTGCGATAGGACACACCATTTTCGAGATATTAAGCAAAATAAAATAAAAAAGATACAGTACTGTTTTTGCACCTGAAGTCGAGGTGTTGTGGTGAATTTTAGTTCATGACAACTAATTTTATACCACACCTTTTTAATCGCGATTAAAAATAGTCAGATTTAGTCAGACAACCAAAATTTTTGGTGAAAAACGTCAAATTCAGAATAGCAAAATTGCCATTATCACTAAATTACTAACTCAGTGCCATCTTAGCACATTGCGATTTCACAATGGGAAATCGTCGTTTGACAGGAATAAACGAAATTTTTGTGATTTTTAGTCTAGTTTAGAGAATTTTGTGAGAAGTGAATCGACACCAATGTTAACATCATTCGATTCTATGAAAGGAATCGACAGCGCCGAACGATTACCTCCATAGAGATGCGTAGCGCAGCACTTTTTGAAAAGCGTTATCGCTATAGTTTTCGACTCGTATGATGGAAACATTAGCGAAAGCGATAGCGATTGTAGAAATAGAATCGCTCCGAAGCGAATGCCATTTGTCTAGGCCCTAACGCCAATTAGCGTCTGCATGCGTCGAGTGAGAGTCGCAAAACCAAACTACAATAGCTTTGTTGCTGTAATGAACGCATGCAGGCATCCGCTGTCAAACGTGACAATTTACTGAGGGAACTGGGTGACCCAGTAGTAAGGCTAAGCTGGCAATCGGCCAACAGACTAGCTATGAGCTAGGCATTTAAACTAGTATGCCTGGTATTTATACTTTGGTTATTTTTATGAGTGTGATGTTTCAGGCATGCTGGCTGGCTTGAAAAATGCTGGCAGTTGGGGTATAAAAACCATTCGAAGATATACGGTGCAACAGAGGTAAGGTTGATGGTTCGTCTACTTCCTAGAAAGAAAGTCAAGAAAAAAAGAAAGAAGAAGAATAAACAGGAAGAAAAGAAGAAGCAAGAAGAAACAAGCAGAAGAAACAAGAAGAAGCAAGAAGAAAGAAGAAGTTTCTTTACCCATTTTGTTTTCATTACGTTGAAGGTCCAAAATCAGTAAGATATAACAATGTGGGTTTTTCCATATCATTACATTACATAATTATATAAAACAAAGTCCCTCTGTCGCGTCTGTCTGTCTTTACGCGATGAACTCAAAAACTGCCAAACGAATTTTCATATGGTTTTCACCTATCGACGGAGTGATTCATGAGGAAGGTTTACGTGTATAATTAATTAAGGTTTTGTGTAAATTTGTTGACATTTGACGATGATTGTTGAAGATGTCGGATAAAATCATGATGACCGGGGGCTTTACTGGCGTGCGTCACGTAAACATTTGATGAAATTTGGCACACAGATAGTTTATAACCTGGATAACACATTGGGTATTTTAAATCCCGGTAGTACGTTCCCGTGGGATATTCTCCGACATCCACGCGGACGAAGCCGCGGACAAAAGCCAGTGCAATTTATGAAAACACATTTTTTTTTGTACTCAAACTACTGATTTCCTCGCGAGGGCTTGAAAAAACGTAATGAACAGCGTTTGGTCTTTCGCTTTAGAAAAAGAGGTATTTGCCGTGCAATGAGACAAATACAAGATAGCATTGTGGCAACAGCCATACCCAGAACGAAATCAATCATGATTTCTTGTACCATTAATTTCTTACAGTGTACAAAAAATAAGTATTCTTCCAAAGAAACAGACAGACACGTAGACAGTAATAACATGTTTCGATCGATATCAGATGACGCATAGTCTCAGAAACAGGTAGCTAGCTATCTGTCTAGACTTAACTATAATCTTTCATCACAGTGTTTAATTACTCTCGAAATAAATACTGGGAAACTAGAAATCAAATTGTATAGTTATACTTCCTGTAAGAAAATTATATATTATTGGTTATTACATGTCGGATTGAAGAAATGGACTATACAGTGGGGCGATTTAGTCACCTGCATCCGTCAAGGGGGTGATTCTACCCATCATTTAAAAAAAAACTGTCGATACGATAATCTTATTAGATTCGTGAAAAAAAAACTAATTCCTCTATAACAGTAGATAGACTGTTTCGATGCATGGATGAAAAGTATATTTTTTTTTCAATTCTGGTTTGAGTTTCATTACGAAAGTTGTTTAGAATGAGGTGTAGAATCAATCCCTTAACGGATGTAGGTGACTAAATCACCACCCTGTACTGTTGACTATTTAAATGTTGAAGGCTGAAATGAAATGAAATGTTTATCTTTAAGTACGGGTAGAATATCTTGTAAGACAGTTTTACAAGACAATTTTTGTAAACTAGATGGCGCCTGCATTTTCTAGCTGACTGATCTCTGAGAAGAAATGCCGAAACAAACTCAGTCTCTCAGATCTTCTCCCTACAAAATCGAAAATATCTAAATAGTCAAGGAGGGATTCAAATAGTTATTTGGGTTAATGATTGAAGCTTAAAATACCTGCTGATAATGAAGCTTGGAAGCTTTGTTTGGTTACTGGGTTGATAGGTTCTGAAAGAAAGACTTCGCATGCATAATTTCAATTTAAGGCTTATTTTAATTTAATATTGGAATTGTTTTTGTCTCTTTATTACGGACGCTTTTAACGTTCTGCATCGTTCTCACATGCATAATTTCAACATGAATGATGTAACCAATATTTTGTAACCATATTTTGATTTAAAAGAGTGTCCATGGAGTTTCTTGCTCTTTCTTCTCCATAGGTACCTACTACGCTTTGGAATGGGCAACTAGCTTCATCTTTCTGACTGACCGACCCCTTGACAATTCAAAAGTGCCTGTAATTGGTTCATTTGAAATAAATGCTTTGAGTTTGAGTTTGGCCTACCTAAAGTCCAAGGGTCTTTGAATTAAGTCAAAATTTTGTAAAAAATCTTAAATTCATTCATTGACTGACAACGCATTTCCGAACCGCTGCAATGGACCTAGAAGCATGAAATTTTGCACACGAGTTCCTTTCATAACGACGGTGAGCAATAAGGACGCATTTGTGAAAATTCACCCCCTAAAGGGGTTAAATAGAGGATGTAAGTTTTTATGGAAGGTCGTCATTTTTGCCGATGGGTAATCCCATCGGCCACACGGCTTGGGCTGGATAAAATTGGGTTTTTCTGAAGTAGGTAGGTAACTGAGTATATTTGTATATGTTTAGTCCAATAAAATTACGTAAGTACGCACGACTACATATTAAGCTATACATGTCCAGTATAAGCCGACTTCTCATTGTACGAAAAGCCTATACAATGCGTGGAAATGTATAGCTTGATATGTCGCCATGTGTACATATATTATAACAGTATATTTTTTTCAAAATTGCAGATCCTGATGTCACTTTGCCCAAGGGTAACTTTTTAGATGAAATTCCCTACACAAATATCGAAACCGTATAGATCTTGGTCCATAGACCACTTTTGCCCAGTCTCTTTTATCTGAACAAACCTATAAAAATTCCGGTGCTAATGGTTCTACTTGAGTAATATTTTTCGCCAGGGTATTTTATACCCCGATTCATTCACAGTCATTCATTTTATTTGTAGCGTGCATAAATCTCATTCACACATTCATTTTGTTCCAGATTTTACAAGCTACAATCTAAAGTTAAATCGAATTAAACCTGAATTTAAAATAAGTGTCTAAATCCGAGTCCCAAAATTCTTCACTCATTCGACTTCCTACAAGCCATGGGTTCCAAAATTTGGGAGCTCTCCCACGCAAAAACAGCGGAATATGTGATGCATTCGGAAAAGGGTTCCGCATCTTTACTGCAAATATGGCAACTTATCTTTATTCATATTGTACGAGTACTTATTATGATTACTTTTGGCGCACACGATGTATGAGAAACTTAACGGATTTGTTTTCTTTAAATGAATAAATAAGTATTTTTGTATCTGACATATTTATTTTGGTAATACCATTAAGCTTGTTTAGAGGTATGTTAAGTAGGTATTCGATTATGTCAATTCGTGCATATTAAACTCAAAACTCAAACTCAAAGCAATTATTTCAAATAAACCAATTACAGGCACTTTTGGATTGGCAAGGGGTCGGTCGGTCAGAAAGATGAAGCTAGTTGCCCATTCCAAAGCGTAGTAGGTACCTATGGAGAAGAACGGGCAAGAAACTCCATGGACTCCATGCACTGCATATGCAGCCATTAGAGCTAATGTTCAAGCAGTTGTTGGCAGATTATGATGCAGTTGTTACTCATCAGTAAAACATCTACCAATAGCTATCATCCTAAAAACGAGGGCATGTGCTTATGACCACCTGATAGTAGTAAACACTTTATGATTTTCTAATGTTAATATTCAGTGCCGAGTATTCCCGCTTCAGCATCACCGACTGGAGCGTGACGGAAGATGGTCTAGTTTCGTTTTCACTTCAAAACACTACAACGTATTGTAGTATTGTTGTTGTTGTAGCAGAATGATTGAATTATTGGTTTGCTTTTAGTAAAAAACAAACCAATAATTCAATCATTCTCCTCGATTACAACATCATTCAATTCAACAATCACAAATCTTGCAACAAATAAAATATAACAACTCATTCATCTCATGTTCACATTCCTACCTTTCTTCTCTCCACGTTACTCATTGAGGAAGCATGACAAAAATGACTGATGTGTTACACGGAACCCTAAAAAAAGTAAATTAAAAAACGTTGTACTGAGGGTGCGCGTGAGTCACAGATTGACGGGAATGCTCTGCGGATGACTCATTGAGTCATTGGCTACTCTGTTGCTAGGTAACACCGCATAATATTGGTTGGTCATTTTGTAATAAGCTTGAACCTGGATGAACCAGTGTTGCGCGAATTCCCTGAGTAATTTGAAACGGAATCTGAAAGATGCGATTTTGTTTTGTTGATTATTTTACTTAACTTTCGTGTTTGACAGAGTTTAGTCCCTTGAGCAGATAACATAACAATATCACGTCATCGTATTTGCTGAAATGGTAGACAGAAGTGTAGGCTAACTTATTGCCATTAAGCAGGTACAAATCCAGATCCCGTGCTGCTACTGAGAAATTCCTGATGAGAAACCTGATAACAATTTGCCCGACCTGGGTATCAAACCCAAGACCCTTCGCTCAGCCGTCACGCCTTTTTTTTTTTTTTTTTTTTGTCGCTGAGAAATGCTTTATGCACTTCCGCTCGTCGGGGGACGAGACGGGGTATGTGGGACTCCTGTCCGAATGACAGTATACCCACTAAAACTCAGCGGTGTTCCCACATCGCCGTGGTGGGAGGGCCATGGGAAACCGGCTCAGCCTTTACATCCACAACCCTCCCGGCGCTTGCCCGCCTAGCTGGCGGGCCCCGCATGCCCCCCAGGCTGGGGGGCTACGGGAATGGCCGGGAACACCTGGCCACTCCCGTCCGACACTGGTGGAGGCCTGTGCAATACAGGCAAGGGTGCCCCCGCACCCGTTGCCTGCTGGTCTCCACCCGGGAGGAGTCGGAGATGACTATCAAACTGACGTCTTCTTCGACCCCTCCTCCGCCTTCGGAGCAGCGCCGCGTGAGGATCCTCCTCCCGCGCGCGCTCCGCCGCCTCCTTCTGGGACATGACGTGTTCGCAGAAGGAGGCGACTGCCGCCCAGGACCCCTCGTCCCCCAGCATGGCGTTAACCAAGCCAGGGAGTGAGAGGTCCGGTCCGATCACCGCGATGAGACTGCGGCGCGTTTCGGACCACGAGGGGCACACCTCGAGGGTGTGCTGCGCCGTGTCCTCCGCCGCGCCACAGTCGTGGCACGACGGCGTCTCCTCCCGTCCGATCCGGTGCAGGTACGATCCGAAGCAACCGTGTCCGGACAGCACCTGCACCAGACGGAACGAGAGGAACCCATGCGACCGCTCAAGCCAGTCTCGCAGGACAGGCCCGATCGCGTCGAGGGTTCGGCGGCCGAAGGCTGCGGTGGCGAGTTCCCCCGTCCAATGGACGACGATGGCGTCCCTCGCCTCCCGCCGGACGGCCTCCCGCTCTTCCGGGGCTGGGCGTTCTCCTCTCGCCCTCCGCCCCGCCGTCCATTCATATACTCTGGCGAGCACCCACGCCTCGAGTTCCCAAGGAGGGGTGCCGGCCAGAGCACATGCTGCCGCGAAGCCCACCGTACGGTAGGCCCGCGCCACTCGCTGGGCTATGGCCCTTTGGGGTGCCCGCAATGCGGCGGCGTTCTCCCTCCTTCGGAGGGATTCCTCCCAGATAGGAGCCCCGTAAAGGGCCATACTCCTCAAGATGCCGGCATAAAGTTGCCGGCATCGCGCGCTGGGCCTTCCCAGGTTGGGAAGCAGCCACGAGAGTGCGCCTGCGGCCTTCAGCAGGCGCGACGACAGCCCGCTAAGATGCGGACCGAAGCGCCACCTGCTGTCGAGTACAAGGCCCAGATATTTCATCTGGGCCTTCACCTCAATTCTGACGCCCTCCACGAAGATGTGGGCGTCAGATGGGGGGCGCTGCCGAGCTCCGTGGAAGAACACGGCCTCAGTCTTGTGCAGCGCCACCGTTAAACCTAGGCGGCGGATCCTCCCCGCGACCAAGGATCCGCCCGCCGAGGCCAGGTTGGCCGCCTCCCTGAAACTCCCCCCCCGGGCGGTGAGGAGAGTGTCATCCGCATAGCAGACGACACTCGTGCCCCGGAGGAGAGTTCCCCGCAAGAGCCAATCATAGGCGATGTTCCAGAGGAGAGGTCCTATGACTGACCCCTGCGGAACGCCAGCCTCGACGGCGTACCGCCGGACTTGGCCAGTCCTATCCGCCAGGACGATCGTCCGATGCTCTAGGTAGCTGGCCAGCAGACGACGCATGTATCGAGGCACTCCGTGGAATCGGAGCGCCTCTAGGATGGTGGAGTGGGGAACTGAGTTGAAGGCATTGGCTATGTCGAACGACACAGCCAACAATCCGTCCCGCGCCTCCATCGCCCCCTTCACCTGGCCCTTAAGGCGGGCCAGCGCGTCCACCGTGGAACGCTCAGCCCGAAAACCGAACTGAGCGTCCGACAAGTCCGGCCCGATACGCCGCAGATGACTTTTCAGGCGGGCAGCGATTATCCCCTCGAACATTTTTCCGACCTCATCGAGCAGCACGATGGGCCGGTATGCCGAGGGGGAGTCTGCTGGGCGGCCCTCCTTGCGAAGGAGGCACAACTGCCCCTCCTTCCACGGTTTCGGGAACCTCCCACACGCAAGACATGCGCTGAAGAGGTCCCGAAACCTCTCCTCCATTTGAGTGGCAGCGATGGCCACCACTCTTGCCGGAACACCGTCGGGGCCCGGAGCCGTCTTCTTGGCGCGGATATGCAGAATCGCCGCGCCGAGTTCCGACTCCGTGACCGGAGGGGCCTCCTCTTCTTCTTCAGCTGGCGGAGCTATCCTCAACGTGGCCCCCATCACTGGCGGGGCGAAGTTACTGTCCCTGCACGGGAACAGGGACTGAACCACCCCATCCAGAAATGAGGGCTCCAGGGTCTCGGCCACCGGGGGACCAAAGGGGCGCAATTTTTTGCGGGCCGTCTTGTATGGTCTCCCGTAGGGGTCATTGTCGAGACCCTCCAGCATCTCCGCTCTTGCCGAGTCTCTGGCGGCGGCGATGGACCTATCGAGGACCATTTTTGCCTCAATGTACAGCTCATAGAGGTGGTCCTCGTTGGCGTGGTCTCGTCGACGCCGCCTTCGGCTTCGCGTGTAGGCCCTCCTTGCCTCCACACACGCTGTTCGAAGCCCCGCCAGCTCCACCGACCACCAGTACACGGCGCGTTTGGGTGGTGGTCGGCTAGACCGAGGCATGCTAGAGTTGCATACCTCGGTCAGAGACTCCCTCAGGTGCCCCGCCACGGTGTCCACATCCAGGCCGGCGGAAGGCGCTGAAAACCAGTCCTGGATGAACGCCGCCTCCACCGCTGCCTCCCTGTCCAGGCGGGTGAGAGCCCACCGCGGGAACGGTGATTGCACCGAGGGGGGCCGCGACTCTCCGGGGCCACCGGTGGAGATGTCGAATCGTACGTAGCGGTGGTCCGACATAGTCTCCACCAGGTCCACCCGCCAGTTCAACACGCGCGTGGCCAACGCAGGGGTGGCGAAAGTGACGTCCACTATTGAGCCACCCTGCCGCCGCACGCATGTCTGGACGCTTCCTCTGTTCAAGAGCGAGAGTCCAGAGGAGGCTGCCCACATTTCCACTGCCCTCCCGCGAGCGTCGGTGGCCGGGTTGCCCCAGTTCACCGACTTGGCATTCAGGTCTCCCAGTACGGAGACCTGACGCGGCACCGCCCTGCCGACCACGGCGGCCAGGATTGCGAGATAATTCTCGAAATCCTGAAGAGGGCGGTTTGGGGAGAAATAGACGCCCACAAGGGCTAATTCTCCCCACGCGGCGGCCACGTATCCCGGTCCCCTCTCTAATAGCGAGAGGGGAGGGGAGTCTGTGGAAGACCGCGCCGCTAGTGCCACCAAGCCGTCCTCGTCACCCAGCCAGCTGCCGGGGACTGAGTAGGGCTCGGCGACCACCGCTACGTTCACCAACCACTCGGCCATAACCTGAACCACCAGGTCCTGGGCCGCCCTACAGTGGTTGGTGTTCGCCTGGAGGATGCGGTAGTTGGAAACCATTATTCCAACATCGCACATCCCTCCTCGGCTACCGCCGCTGGATCTGCAGCGGCGACAACGACGGCGGTGGTGGCAGCAGCAGAGCGAACCTGCGCCGGCACTATGCCTTTCCTCGCGGGAGGCTTACAGTTCCTGCCCGTCATCCTGTGGTCCGCGGGGCGGCCACTGGCGGCACACGCCGCGCAGCGCAGCGTGGTAGCGCGGCAAGCGGCACCCTTGTGTCCCTCCTGCCCGCATCGGAAGCATGAGTCTCCCCAGTCGAACTTGGAGGGACACGTGACTCGGGTGTGGCCGAACGCGAAGCACTTGAAGCAGCGCGTAGGTTGCTCTTCAAGCGGCCGGACCACAGCTGAACTGAGCCCCACAAGCAGCCGTCCCTTGGTCGCAGTAAGGACGGCCCCAGCCGTGGCGACCGGGCACTCGACGCGGATGGTGCCCATGCCGCGGCGGCCGAGCCTGATGGCTCCACCTTTCACCGCGCCAGCGTCGCAGCCTCCAGCCGCCGCAACGGCCGCCACCACGTCCTCTTTAGTGACCGAATCATCTAGATCGGCCACCTCCAAGGCTGCGGTCTTTACAGGCCTGACGACCGTTGCCGCATCCGCGATGACCTCTTGCACCATTTTCGCGAAGAGATCCGCGTTTGCGCCGCGCTGCTCCCCCGAGAACTCGAAAATTCGAGCCCCGGCTAGGGTTCGGCGACACGTGATGTTGCCGATCCCCAGCCGGGAGGGATCCGCGTTGGTACGAGCCCGTCTTAGGACGGACTCATACGTCTCGCCCCGCTCCACGGCCTCCGGGGTGATGGTCACCACGACGGCCGCGGTTTTGGGAGGAACCAGCTTCCTCCCGCCGGCTGGATCCTTTTTCGCTGCAGGAGCAGTCGCAGCGGGCTTGGGGGTCGACTTTTTCCCTTTTCCCCCCTTTACCACTTTCGTCCACGGCTGGTTGGACGGGGTGGTGGAGGGAAGAAGGGCGTCCTCTCCCTGCAAGTTCTGGGGGGCTGCTGGAGTGGCAGACGACCCAGACGCTCCCTCCGCGCTCGTGGTGGGCATTTGAGCGGGCACCGTAGTCCCCTTGCCCTTGCCCTTGCCCTTGGAGGGCTTTGGGGCCCGGGGCTGCTCGCCTGATGCCAGGCCTCCCAGAGGCGCAGGTTCCGGGTCCGTCGGCGGTGGTCTCATATCCGCCGCTAGCGGCGGGCGGAGCCGCCTTTCCGGCAAGAGTCGGTCCTCGATGCCCGCGAAGCAGCCTCTGATGAAGGCCCTCTCCTCCATGACAACCCCACGGATAATTGCCTCAAGGCTGGCAGGGGAAGAGGAGCCCTCCACCACCGCACCTGAGGCAGATTGGGCAGGTCGGGCCGTGACCTCAGCCAGCTTCTGGTGCAGCTGGCTGACCTCCGCCTGCAAACGATCGACCTTCGCCTGCAGCTGTCGCGTCTCGTCCGTGGCCGTCCGCTTCACCAGCTCCATCACGATGCCGTGCATGCTGGTGGCCCGGCATTTGAGGGCCTTCTGGAAGGTCCCCTTCAAATTGGAGGACTTTGAGGCGACCTCCAGAACTTCCTCCTTGTCCTCCTTTGCCATGCGCTCCAATTCCGCCAGGGAGTGGTCAGCATATAGCACATTGGGTGCACCATAGCCAGCCCTCGACCTGGCGGCTTGCGCCTGCCGCTCCTTGGCTGCGACCCTCTCCTCCAGGTCTTCCTGGAGTTGCGCCCTTTTCGCCAGGTTTAGCTGGCGCTCGGCGTCCACCAAGCCCACCTCGTGAGCATAAGCCGAAGGAGAAGTTGAAGCCTTTTTAGACTTCGACTTCTTCTTCGCCCTAGATCCGACCGACTCCGAGGAGCCCTCGGACCCGAGCCTCATGCCGGCCCTCTTCCGCTTGGGGCGGTCGTTTTCGGCCGCCGACGTGTCCATATTGGACTCGTCGGCGTCCGACAAATCGTCCGGCCTGCTGAAAAAGCTGGCCGCAGATGGTGCGCGGTCAGCTTCCGACGCCGAAGCGCCGCCGGCGTGGCCCTGAGAAGGGCCGCTGGATTGGCCCTGAGAAGGGCCGTCGGGTTGGCCCTGAGAAGGGCCGTTTGAATCACCCTGGGAGGAGCGATTCGAATTAAAACGCCCAGAGGCGGCACGGCTTGGTTTTTTCGGCATATCCGCAGACGACCTCGTTTTTGTCTGCGAATCACAGCGCACTTTAGCCGCCGGTCTGCCACTCCGTTACGGTGGTCAGACACGGCGTTGCCCGGGGGAAACTACGTGGAAGTATGCGCTGTGGGGGATCCCCCTGCTGTGGGGGATCCCCCAAGTGGGGGATCCCCCCAGCCGTCACGCCTGCGACAACCTACATTAACGAGACTTGGCTTGACAAGGCTTGCACTTTTACTCCAGTATTTTTGGAACTAAGTGCCTTATCGCACGTTAAGGTTCCTTCAAACAGGCGCGACACGTGACGCGAATCGTTCGCGACACAAAGTCACCGCTCGTCGCGCGACAGGCGGTGCATTTGTATCGCGTCGCGTGTCGCGCCTGTTTGAAGGAGCCTTTATACTCTGCACACTTAGCTAATGTGAGCTAGATAGAAAAAAGTGTATCATTTTGACTCTCATTCGCCAAGTAAGCAAAACCGAAAGCAACTTCGTTGCAACCTGCGGGGTGATAAAATTGCGTAACACACTAACAGTAGGAATGGCTTTCATTTTGACAGTTAAACAGCATTCATTGCGTTATGTACGTTGTTGAACAGATACATTTTTCGAACATACGAAGCAATGGATTAGCAATAGGCTTCAAAATGATTCAGATTGTGATAGATACTGTGTTACGTTATTAGAGTGCGGGTCTCCCGCGACACCTCACAACTGTTTTTTTTTAAATTACAGTATTCCATTTTGACGTGAAAACGTCTTTTCGCTCAAGGTATGGTGGTAAGTTCTATATTTCTGACCGACAAAAGCATGTAAGATTTCAGTCGCTAATAACTACGAGAATTTTAATGCTAGAGTAATGGTTGAGTATTCAAAAGATAGGTCACATTTATGAAAAAAAATAAGGCTGCTTATAAATTGCCTATGACGTCACACTGCGAGTGTACACGCATGCGCGCGACCCTCTATTCTCACTATGTGTCGTAATTCCAGGCCGTACAGCGCAAAAACGTGTTTGGCTAGAACAGTGATTCTGATGTCGTTGTCAAGAATTGACAAAGCACTACCAGGACTTGAACAGAAACAATAGAAGTATTGGCCAAAATAGGGTTAAAAATGAATATGAAGTTGACAATAGCAGAATAATTTCAGATGTCGTCTCATATTGTCTCTCTGTAATTTTTATGGTGTACATAATAAAGAGTATTCTATTCTATTCTATTCATATTCGCCATAAATTGCTCAGCTATGAAAAAAAATCCAATCGCAGAAACCTTTCATAAAAAGGAATGCAATTAGCCTAAAAAATCTAGTGCCTAGCAAATACAATAGCTACGGCAGTGTCAGAAACCGTAAGCAAATCTGTTGCTAAAAGCAAAAAAGTTTAAGATGCTCCTATTGGCCGTAAATTTATTCAGAGCCAATAAATAACATAATTGGTGAAAGCTTACTTCATAAGGAATGCAATGAGCCTAGTAAGTCTTGTATCGAGCAAATATAATGGCTACGGCAGTATCGGAAACCGTAGGAAAATTTGTTACAAATACCTATGCAAAAACATATTTCACCTCATATCGGCTGTAAATCTGCTCGTTCTTGTAAAAACGATAATCAAAGCAAGTATACATCATACAAACCACAATAAGCCTAAAAAGGTCTAGTTATGAGCGAATACAAAAGCCAGGTTAAGTCCGAGAAACTTAAAAAAGTCATATAAAATGTCATGTTATCAATGACGGCTGAGCCGGGTCATCGTGCAAGTAATTATGCGTGAGCATTACGAGAACATTAAGGAGGTTTCAACGACAGTAGAATAAGTAATGAAACCCCTCAATATACGTAAGGATTTGATTAGAACTGTAACATACGCGCTAGATCTGAGTGAGCGAAGAGAGCAGGCCACAGCAGTTACTGGTGAAAGGCTTGCACCGATTAGTCAAAGATTATTACAGCTCGGTTATACCGTTCTCGGTAAGGTAGGTAAGGCTAGAACTGTGAATGCTTCTCACGAGCCGAAAATGTAGAGCGCTCTTACCCAATAGAGCAAGGCGAGCTCTCTCACAATACAGCTAGCGAAGCGAGCTTACTTTTGAGGAGAGCACGCTTACTCAAAAGATGAGCAAGCACTTAAGACCAACGAGTGAAGCGAGCCCATCATCACATGAGAGCTACCACATGAGTGAACCGAACTATCTCACAAGTAAAACGAATGTAGCAAGAGCCCTACGACGCCACGACTGAGCAGAGCACTACTCAAGCAAGCCCACTGTCAAAACGAGCGAGCGGAGCGAGCTCAACTAACCCACGAATCGGTGGAGCACGCATTCTCATGGTTAGAGCGAACGAAGCGAGCCCACCTATACAAGAAAAGCGAGTTTAGCGAACTTACTATTCGCCGAACGAACAAAGCGAGCACACTTTCGAAACTAGTGAGCCACCTACTACTCCGCTTGTTAGTAATTGCGCTCCGCTCACTCGTGGGGAACGTGGGCTCGAACCACTTGCTTTTCTCGTGTGAAAGCCGACTCTTGGCGTAGGTAGGCTCGCTTCCTTCGCTCGATTTAAGAATACGCTTGTGTGTTGCTTGTGAAGCGGCTCGCTTCGCTCACTCATTGCGTGAATAGGCCTGCTCTGCTCAGTGCTGTTGACTGTGGGCTCGCTTCACTCGCTAGTCATAAAACTGTGATCGCTACACTGGGCTGAGTTAGAGAATCCCATCGCTAAGTCAACTTAGCTTGTTGTGAATGCAACCACGTTTCATTAGTTGAAACAGCAAGCTTGGCGTGATAATGGCTGGAAAACTGCTAGCACTGACTAAGGATTGTTTACAGAACACCTCTCACTAGGTTAGGTCAGGTAACAGTTTCACGAAATAAACGGCGCGGACTAGAACTGCGCCTACTTATTTTTTTTTATGTTTGTTTCTGGTTGGATTACTTACTCAGTAAAATATTAAGCTTAAAATATGAATTTAAAATACTTATGAATTAATTCCGATGATGTAATATTATTGACTGTTTCTAACCATTCCTGGAATACTGCGCAGGTGTGACGGTAACTTTATTCGTAGATAGTATATTGTAAACATAATATTTTTTTATTATTTCCCTTTCAGGAGTACCTAATTGATGCGTCAGCATTTCAAGAACCCGTGCACAGTTTTAGGAATTTAAATTTCCGACTACCTGGGTGTTTCTTTAGAAACACTTCTATTAAACTATGCCGCAACATTCTGGTAATATTTAAGGAATATATTGTGGTATTTTTATTTGATTAGCCTTCAATTTTCTTTAGATCGAGTTTTTGTAAGTCATTATGTTACTATTAGAGTTTTTAACATCTTAGAACAGGCTTAATATTTGCTTTGGTTTTCCCAAAACTCACACGCCAGCCTCTGATTAGGAACATGGCAAAAAATGTGCTTACGTTGAAACATACCTACTTATTTAGCATATAATTAATGTTTAGATCAATGTAGAACATAATCAAATACTTTCATTAAGTTGGCCCAGGGTTCTATACATCGGACGGGGCCCGCAGACGGACGGGGCCCGCAGAGGCGGACCGGCACCGGCCGGGGGTTGCGGAAAATTTGTACGTTCCCGCGACCCCCGGCGTAGGTGTGAGACGGAACACCGGGGTGGTTTTTAGTCAGTAAGAGTCTGACAGACCCTTCCGCCTCCCCAGGGCGGGGGACATCAATGAGGATTTTCCTCCCCGGAACAAAAAAAAAAAAAAAGAAAGGTTTCTTTACTTCGGCCGGGGGTTGCGGAAGATTTGTACGTTCCCGCGACCCCCGGCGTAGGTGTGAGACGGAACACCGGGGTGGTTTTTAGTCAGTAAGAGTCTGACAGACCCCTTCGCTCCCCCAGGGCGGAGGACATCCATGAGGATTTTCGACAACGGAACAAAAAAAAAAAAGGGTTCTATACTTATATATACGCATACTTATACGCATTTAACCAATCCCTGCTAAACATCTTATAGCAACCAAGACAAACGTCTTTGGCTGCTAAGAAAGCTTAAGGCGTCGTCATTCCTTCGGGCTTGCGATTATTGTAAGTAAGTAAGAAAACCCGGAAAATTAAAGAACCTGAACGTATTAAGATGAATTACAAGCCTTTAAATAGAAACAAGTAATGAAACAACAGCTTTTGATACTTTATTTGGCTTGTCTGTATAAATTAGCCCTCAAGGGCAGAAATTTTTTGTCGGATATCAAAAAAAAATCTGCTGTTTCATCGAAAAGTTCAATATCTACGCAGTCAAAATGTATGAAACTGCAATAAATAAAACCGACCAGACATTTCAACACAGGGGGTTCAGAATCTTGTACTGAATTCATTGCATCAGTTCGCGCGTCGATGTATGCCAACCTGTAACTAAACTCGCGCCTTACAACAACGACTTAGCAATTAAGATGTACGTCTTAACGTTAACAGAAAACTATAAGGCGTCTTTTGTAAGTACCCACTTACTTACTACGTAACGTATAACTATTAAGTACCACTACAGGTTTCACATTTCACATTTAGTACTACTACAGTACTGTTTGAATGTTATAAAACCATAAGCTGACATAAATTAGGCAATTAAATCTAAGGATGTTTTCAAACCTCGTAGATTTATTACAGCTAAAATCTTTAGTATGGCTCATTCATATTACAATTCTTAACTATGTAATCTTTCGATTATTATTTAAATAACCGTCAAATCAACCATAGTTAAGTATCTATTTTCTTTAGAAAAATATAACAAAGCTGATTGCGCTATAGAGGTGCAACACACGCCATATCAACCCCGTCAAGTTGTAACTTTTAACCCTTATGTCATGTGGGGTTACTTCATCCTGTAACAAAGCGAATTGCTATTTTGTTATTCTCATTCATTTCATAACACACGACACGACAAACCAGACATTGAAGAAAACTGGGGCTGACTGGAAATATGTCTACAAATAGGTCAATCAAGACATCCTTATGCTAGCAACAATGTTCCTTTATTAACAATAATTACTATCAACAAAGGGTATTGTGTGCACAAGCCACAGAATCACGTAGGGCAGATCACCGGGCACCAAATTCCAACCAAAATAGGTAACAGGTTTCTAATTAAAATCTTTTCAACCTTTCTTCATTCTTGCCATACAATTGTAAAGGTGAATAGGCCACTAAAGTGACAACAAACACTGTTTATTTACGAGTTTATGACCTATGCAAACGATTTGCATTTAGGCTGCTAGCTGGCTGCAAAATTGCAGTGCAGTGTGGCTTTAGATTTTTGTGCAGTCGACGCAGTTATTTCGACACTGTAGACCAATTGTGTATTCGAGGTGCAGTTCTAACGACTGAAGACTACGCAGTCGATGGACAGGTTCAATGCAGTCTGGTCAACTGCACTAAAACCTGTTCCAAACTGCAACTTTTTAACTAGCATACAGTACAAATGGAGACCATTAACATTAGACCTAAATGACCTTTGACATTAAGTGTTAGCATGCTAGCATTGTTAGCATCCCTTATAATTTAAACGTCGAGGTCAAAATTAACAATCCCCCTCTATTAATTTCTTAAATTCAACCCCATCAGGCCAAACTGGAAGGGGACCCGAAAATATTATGGAGGACAAGACACAATGATGTTATATAAAAAGATAACAGCGGGTCATTAATTTGTATTGTCATCAACAAGTTCGTTTATTCTATTGTCTTCTTTTCTTTAGTAAAGCTTGGCTCGTGCTGTAGCCCTTTAATATCAAACAGTTGACTTCGATAGGCAAATTTACACCCGTTATAAATATAAACATTTGAATGCAAATCGGCGTAGTGCTTTCTGACAAGGCGTAAAATGAGTTTGTATTTTCTGACAGAAAGTAGGACCACCATCTGTTATTTGAAAATGTCAGGAATATAGTATAAGTATAAGTCAGTGAGCTTAGCACGAACGCGCGAAAGTAGGTAAACGTTAAACGTAACGTAAATCCGAACGATTTTAACATTAAACACCTAAACGCTTCGCACATAGTATTTACTTAATTTTAAGACTTTATTAATATCTATGAATGATACTAATTGTGCTTGACGCAAGAATTTAAACCAAAATGCTATAGGATAATGGTAGTTTCGAATTTAAAATCGTTCGAATCTACTTTATGTTTACTTTGCACGTTCATGCTATGCCCAAGGGCCTCTGATACCTATTTCACCGAAGAAGATGTCCTTGTCCTCATCTCATCATCCGGCTATCCTTTTCCCAAATATGTTGGAGTCAGCTTCCAGTGTAACCAGATGGAGCTGAATACCAGTATTTTACATGAAACGACTGCCTATCTGACCTTCACAACCCAGTTACTGGATGTCCTTGTCCTATGGCTCTGAAAATGTTTTTGGTAGGCTGATGGTGATCGGTAAACAAATTATTAATTAGATACTTTCTTATTGGAAAACTACAGGAGTCATAAATATATTGTTAGATATCAAAGTACTGTTGTTTGCTGTGAAAGCTCATTTAATGTTCCCGTTATTTTAACGCTTATCAAAGTGGTATAGATTCTCATCGATAATATTAAAGAGGAAACAATAATCATAAATTATTTTATGATTATTGTTTAACGTTCAACAGCAGGCGATTAAATAGACATAACGGGTTCATAATTACTGGGTTTCATAAAATTAAATCTAATCGTGTGGTTTGGAAATCAAAAATCTTTACGATTTCATTAGACTTCTGATACTTACTTAAGTGAAAGTGGAAATCTAGCAATAAGTATTTAGTGGAGAACATTAATTTCAGCAGAACCTACTATTTTTTTATGTAATATTCCCATGGCAATTTCGGCAACTGTGACCATATTTGTTTTTGACGGCTAGGCTATGTGTTACGAGCGTGTGCGTTTATGGTGGCTAATATAGCCTACCCTGGCTGAGAAGTTACTTTATGTAACTAACTTGTACTTTAGTTAGTTTTTAAGTAAGAAAACTCCAAACAATTAGCATCTGATGTTTCTTGTACACACGTCGACATATCAAGCTATACATTTCCAATTTCAGCTGACCTCGCTTTGTATAGGCTTTTCATATAATGAGAAGCCAGCTTATACTGGAAATGTATAGCTTCATATGTCGCCGTGCGTACATACGAAAATGAAGCATAGTTAGGTAGTACGCACGGCTACTTAACAAGCTATACATTTTCAGCTAAGCTGACTTCTCATTGTACGAAAAGCCTATACAATGCGCGGTCAGCTAAAACTGGAAATGTATAGTTTGATATGTAGCCGTGTGTACCTACAAACCAAAAATCCTCGCTTATAAGTAGTTGTTGTAACTACCAGCCTGCATCAAAAAAAAAGTCTTGAGTGCCTACGAGCCCCTTTAAGACTCCCACAGACAGGCGCGACGCGACAGCGCTACACAAAGGCGCCGCTCGACGCGCAACACGCGGTGCCTTTGTGTCGGGCGTCGCATCGCGCCAGTGTGTACGAGCCTTCACACGTTCAGTTACCTACTTCGATCCAGAGCTGATGAACATTCCTTGTTTCTTTCGCCCTAGCTGCCATCTTTAATGCAGTGAAAAATGGGCCAGAAATAACCCTAAAATTAAAATCGAGACAATCCCGCGAAATTACAACATCTGGCGTTCCTAATACAATATGAAAATTTTGAATTAGGAATGTGTGGATGAGTGATGGGGCATGCGCGGGCCACGGGCCCTGATTGGCTATTGTCTGCGCAGCTTGACTGCATCTGCATTTCGCTGTATTGAAGTTTCAAAACGTATTTGTTGATGTAATAAAGATTTATGTTCCGTTTATTTTGATATGTTTTTAATGGATTCGCTGTTTGTTGGTATATTTTGATGGTATTTATCTTCACTTGATCTTCGAGGGCGCAAGCAGTTTGTGTTTCAGGGAACTACGACGATGCAAACTTTTAGGACTATTTTTAACTCTACATATTTTCACACTGATGATGACACACAATTATTTAATAATTTTTAGAAGCTCCTTAATTAAAATGAATTCAGTATCAATCCTAAAGTAGACGAGATAACGACCAAACTAAATACCGCTACAAATTTGATTAGATCAATGAACGCTAGAAAAAAAAAATAGGCATAGGTATAAAATTAAAAAGTCTAAAAACTACTGTACTATTATTTATTACACAAGACTTTCTAAGAAGATAGCTGAATAAATCACACCTCAATTCTCACTCAGATTTTTGCACAAAAAAATAGACGATGATTCTAAATTCTACACTAATTTGATTTTTTGGCACACTCAAAATCCAAATTCAAAAGTGATATATGTCAAGTGCCCCTATTCGCCAACAGATGTCGCTACTTGTCGGATCATCGACCTTTGTTTCGACTTGTCACCACGGGAGGGCTCTCTAGTACGCATTTAGAAATGGAAGTAAGCAGAAATATGGAGTAAACCCCTGGTGAGATTAGCGCTGACATATTTTATATTATCACGCTTTAGTTTTCAAGGGGGTGTGCTGTTTAAGTGGCTTTGTGTTGTGAAGAGGCAGATGTTGTATGATCACACATTATTTCGGGGATTTTTAATTGTCCTTTGCTGAAGATTTGAGGGTTGTATTGTAACTATTAAAGCACTGCAGCCCAGGAGGGTACTTTCAAGAGGAGTTTTTACATTAGTTTGGTACTATTGGTAGTAGTATTGGTCGTTTAGTTATAATAATATGGGTGGTAGTTATTACTTATAATAATATGGGACCAGCATAGGTACAACCATGTACAACGAATAAACCATTTTAGCATGCTATATGCTGACAGCTAGTAGGTACAGTCAAGCAGTCAGTACCTTCGTCACTTTTTAAATTCTTTCCTTTATCAAGACAGGAAGAATATAATACCTTTTGAAGCTACGGCACTGGGCAGACTATTGCATAGATATTTATATTTAAATACTTGAAACAAATATCAAAATACATAGTATAGAAAGAAAGAAAGAAAGAAAATACGTTTATTTGCGGTAAACATGACGCAAAGAGAAAACACACAAATACAAAATAGAACGAGTTGGATGAAAATATGAGTCGCATCCACGCAAAACGGCAATCGCACAGCATAAAGGCTCGTTCACACTGGCGCGACGCGACGCCCGACGCAAAGGCACCGCGTGTCGCTCGACGAGCGGTGCCTTTGTGTAGCGCTGTCGCGTCACGTCTGTCTGTGGGAGCCTTAATGCTACGACCCTATGCGAGACAGAGCCCCAGCGCTGATTTTCAGCGATTGACATGTTGACGTCACCATCGCCATGGTGACACTTACCTACACCTTGACCGTGATCGTGAGCAATGTCCAGTTCGCCAAATAGCCAGGCCATTACCTATAAACTTTTAATGGCCTGGCCATTTTATGTAGATACCATTTTTTTATTTTTTTATTTAATTTTCAGTGGCACACTTTTTCTTTAATAAGCGATTTATTCGTTATTTTTATATTATTTTTAAATTTTCAGGTAAACCATTGTGTTCATTACCAAACAGCTGATAGTTTGTTACCAACTGGTAGTACTAAAGACAAGGAAACCAATATCCTCCCTTGTTGAAATAAAATCGTTGCATAAATTTAACGCATCAAGACTAAGGGGGTAAGCAGGACGGATGTTTTTGTGGCTTGCGGTGTAGCAGTTTTACGCTAAGGTTGAATATGGTAAGCCTTTTAGCCAATTAAGGAAGTAAAAACAAGTAATGTCTGTGTTTCGTTGTATTTGGAACCAGACTTATGGTTAGGTACCTAACAATATAAGTGGAAAAAAGGGTTTTATTTATAAACGTTGATTAAAGTTAAGAGTCGTTTAAACGTCAAAAATGTATGGTTAAACAGTTGCTAATCATTACTTAACTTTAAGCAACGTTTATAAATAAAGGGGAAATTGACTGTCTCTTTGTGTAGTGGGCGCAAGCGCTACTTTCTTCGATTCGATTAAATTTCTTGGAAGACAAGACATAGCTATTTCTATACAAAGTGACATTTCGTTTCTCTATTTTTGACATCGCACCGTAAAAATCCTTCTAAAATCCATCATTTTGTCTTTCGTTTCTACCGATCGTTGTCTAGGTCCTTTTATATGTAGACTATTTCAGAAGAAAGTTTTCTATCCCAAACGTCAAAATTAAACTGAAACTGACAGTTGGTGAAGACAATTTGATTTTGTAATCGCCATGCTAAAGACAGTAGAAAACTTTTTACTCGACGGCCACAAATTATAAAAATGGAATGGAAAAATGGAATTTTTCACTTTTTGTATGGAAAATGTGAAAATTATTACCTACATGTTTACTTGTAGGGGTTTAAGGATCTCATAAAGAGGGTCGAAATTTTCATTATTTTTGGGATAGGACACACCATTTTCGAGATATAAGCAAAATAAAAGAAAAACGTGAATAAACTACTCAATTTCGTAAAAAGTACAGTTGACTCTTTCTACTTTGCTGCCGTCGTACTGTCTTCATGGAACGTCATTTTTGTCTATTCTTCAGTCGACAAAATCCGTTTCTATGATGGTCATGCTACGCGTGCTGGTCGGGCAGTGCTATTGGGTTTTTCTATGACGAATTTCTCAGTAGCAGCCCGGAGTAGATTTTTAGCCATAGACTAGCCCCCTATTACATGGGCCATAAAGATTAAACATAACTGGCAAAATGTGGGTGTACCTACATACTAAGGTAGACCTCTGCCTAATCTTCCGGCGAATTATAGGCGTGATGTTATGTTTTAAAATGACAAAAAAAAAATTGCTTAAAATTAATAACATCTTACTAAACATTTCACTATTTAAAGGAGGTTATGGTACCCATTTTTTAATACTTTAATAGGTATTGAGCAGCAATCCATCTTAAACCATTACCCCACATTCAAACCCATAAATAATAATCGCCATGTCATAATAACGAATCCTGTAATTCCCGCTATCTGTATTTAAGACAATCCGGTCGACGGGCGGTCGATTCGACCCTCGCACTTTGGCTCACACCTGGTGGAGCCTTTACTGGCAAGAATACACCTGGTAACGTGAAAGAAGTTGTGAAGTTATTAATTATATAATTTCAGAAATTAATTTACAGCGGATGTTTTTAATACGAATCAGAGATAGGTCCACTTTTTAAGTCTATGAAAAATGTTCATATACTTTATATATCTGTAGGTAACTATCTACAGATGAAAAAGTATTGGAACATCTGAGTGTAACCGCGATGGAAATTTTTGGTACAAGTAAACAAAACATTTCTAAATCTAGGCTAGCGATTGTCTACCGTCACTCTTTTTAAAAACTGGTAAGTTTTACTGATAAATCACAAAATCAAACCAATTATTGTAATGAAAAATCTAACAAAAACCCCTTATTTCCAAACCAAACCTTCAATAAATCACCAATAACAACAACATTGACTTAAAACCTCTCTTTACCAAAAAAAAGTTCTCAATAATTATTTAAATTGTCTATAACGGACCTTGTAATTATCAGTACGTATATCTAAGACAATGGGTCTAGCGGACCCTAAGCTACACCTGGCGTGACCCTTACACCCTCGCATGCATCTGGTCATAGCGCAGTGAAGGGTTAGATAGGGTATCAACAAGAGGGATGCTAAGTTTTGTGAGTGAGTTTAAATGTTTGTAAACGTACCCACAATACAGGAGAAATTCCTAGGGCGGCGAAAGGTTTTTTTTTTTAATCTACCGTCGGTCGGTCAATCATCAGTGGAGTAATTGCGTACCACACTAACAGTAGGAATGACTTTCATTTTGACAGTTCAACAACATTCATTGCGTTATTTACATTGTCGAGCAGACAAATATTTCGAACATATGAAGCAATGGATTAGTAATAGGCTTGAAAATGATTCAGATTGTGATAGATAGTGTGTTACGCAATTAAGGTGCAGAAATAGAATTGATGTATTTTATCGGGTTAAAAATTGCCGGCAACGGTTTTAGATAGTACTGAGGTTTTATTGAATTACAAGCAGATTGGAAAAAAAATACGAAATTCCATTGACACACATTCTTTCTTGTAAATCAGTCGTTAGGAATTTCTACTACGTATCACAATGTTCCCCGTCGTCGGTCTAGTCATATAGTGGTCGTTAGCCCGACTGCTGAGCGTGATGTCCAAGGTTCAATTCCCAGGTCGAACAAAGTGTTATTGGGTTTTTCCGTCAGGAATTTCTCGGTAGCAGCCCGGAGTCTGGATTTGTGCCCGATTGATGACAATAGGCTCGCCCCATCATGACTTAAACATAAGTGGCGAAATGTGGGTGTACCAACTACAGGCAGTATAGGTACACTTATTGGTAACCCTCCTGGGAAAACAAGCGTGATGTTATGTGTGTTTTAAGGTATCCATTTACATAAAATTTTAAGACATAATATACATTGGCATAACGAAATTCAACATAATGATCGTTACGCATAATATGATTACGCATAAATGATTTGCCGTAAATTAACCTAACCTAACCTAACCATTGCATTATGCCAAAGTATTATTATGCCACAGTATCATTATGCTAATAAAAGTTATGCGAAAACGGTTATGCCAAAATATATTAGTATAAAAAAATATGCGAAAAGAAGGGAAACCGTGTTATAACAATGTTTTTAATTTATTTTACTTTACTTATCAATGTCTTCCCTCATAGATTCTTAACTCTACTCAAAGGTCGCGTCTTCATTACGCCTTCGCCCTGAAGGTGGCGGAGGGTCAAAATTACCTTTTTTTCCAATTTACCCAACACCTGGAGTGTGGTTTACCCCTGCAAGATGTAAGGCACAATGTTGCATCGTTAAATGTTATTTATAGCCCTAATAACATTCCTTTTAAAAAGGGGTTTTTCTTATAAAAACCGTTTAGTTCATAAAAGTTAAATAAACGCGGTAAAAGAGTAAGCTATTTATTTATTTTATTTGATATAGAACGGCCGAAGCCAATTACACTATTTAAACATATAATTTATTTAACACAGTCATGCATTCTTCTCACAAAATATCAAGCATTCTGACAGTATCATCTTCCATTCATATCAAGATCTATGTTTGAGTACCTACAGGAGAGCGTTAACAGCGGCTAATGTCCGAGGAGTTGGTGACTTGGAGAGTGCAACAGTACGGGAAGTTGGAACAGCCAGTAAGCGGTGTTTTCTGCCACGACAGTAATTACTGGGACAAACAGATTGCAGATTTCATTGTGCAGATCAGGAACATCTGTAATCACTCTAAGAATTTTAAATATTACTGTCATCTGATCGCGCGACCGTCTGTATAGGTAGGGTTAGAAAATAATCTACTGAAATTAGCGAAATTATAGCAAGCAGGTAATAAACACATTACGTCACACCTGTATTCCACGAAAGGAAAGGCAGTGGTGCACCAATAGTATACCCATATTTCGCCAGTTAAGTTAAAGTCCCATGTAACGGGGCGAGCAGGTAATGTATGATGTATAATAGGTTCCTACTTAGCAATATACCTCCGTTCCAGCAGCCCGTCAGAAAAGTGATAATTAGTGGATCAACTTTTCTGGCAGATAAATATTTTCGCCAATACATTGCTCACAGCTCGTGCCGTCACGATAGATAAAGTGCAGTTGACGGTGAAGTTTACATAAGCAAAAAGTAATCTTTCAGCAATGGCAGACTTATAATTCGTCATTTCTACAGAACTAGAGTACTAACTGAACAGACAGCTGTGTTGCTGGGGAGTTTGTTGCGCCACTTCTTCTTCCCAGCTAATGCACAAGGAAGTGGTGAAAGGCGGGCGTTTTGGGGGACTGTGATAAGCAATTTTGACGTTCAAAAAGTGGTGATTCTTAGCATAGTTTGAATAAATGACTTTTGATTTCCGTCATATCTTTTATAGTTCCGCGTCACCAGTTTCATAGGATCTTCCCTGAATAACCCTTTATCTGGCATTCTACGAAGAACCGATAAAATAAGCTCAAAAATTCAAACACCAACCGTCAACGACAAAAATCCCTTGTTCTCAATAAAACTCACATTACCAAGAGTCTGCTATCAGCAAGACAATCATATTACACCCCAATTTGTTACCCCTGGCCCCAACCATCAGACCCTGTCATTATAATTGCGCTTATCTCAATTAAATAATTATTTTAGAGCCGTTAATTACCAGAACTTGGTCTTCAGATCTAAAAATGGAAAGAACTAAATTAGATTATTAGGTAGGGGTTGTTTTCTAAAAGGTTATTTTTAATTCTATGGTAGTTATATCGGACAGTGCTAATAATAAGTCGGGGTGGTTTCCTTAGGGTGCAGACCTTGGTATTCTTAAACCACCCTTAAGGTTGAGAATAGATTACCAAAAGACAGAAAAGAGATAGGAAGTATACCTACAAACGTAGTGAATGGCAGACAGAAAAAAATTACAAAATAGATATACTATGTCAAAATATAATGATATATATACAGGGTGGCATCCCGACATCGACGCGCAAACTGTAACCATGAACTCGGCACATGATTCTAGATCCCCAAGCGCAGAAACTTTCCGTCGGTTATCAAAGAAAAATCTGCTGTTTCATAGAAAAGTGCAATACCTACGCGGTCAAAATGTAATGAACAGCTAATTGTTATTTATAAATAATTTTCGAAATAATTTCAACGCAGGAGTGTTCAGAATCATGTACGGAATCCACGGTAGCAGGTTGTGCGTCGATGTCCCTGCCAACCTGTATACAGATGTTTAGGAAGCGAGGACAAAAAAATCACGATAACGTAATCAACCTATAACGTTCCCAGTGCTTGGACTTTTTAGAAATTTTCTCCTTCTCACCTAAAGGCTTCAGTTGCCTTTAAGTGAGAAGGAGGAAATATCTGACATTTTGTGATGTCATCATTCTCCTACCGTTATCCCAATGTATCCGGTGTCGGCGTAAGTCTTTTCCTTCCATACTTCTCTATTAGTCGTCATCTCGGTAGTCACTCCCTTTCTAACCATAATGGTATATTCTTCTTTGATATTGGTCGTCGAATCGTTGAGCTCCTTAAGTTCTAAGTTGAGCTGCACGATTACTGACAAATGCGTGCACTGACTGAGCAGGTCCACTCCATCTGTGTGGTTCTTTCCTCAAAAGACCATTTCAGACACTAATCTACATGGTCTTTACATGATCTGACCAAGATTATGTCTGGACTTTAAAAGAGACCTCTGAGTTTGTTCCGGCCTTTGTTCTCAGAGTAGTCAGATAGGAAACGCCGACCTCATCTAGTTAAAAAAATATGATTGACGTGTAAAAGTGTCTGTACAAACCTACTCACAGAAATAAAATCATTTATCATATAACATTCACCATAATGGATCTTGAAATCCTATGATCTAGGTATCAATAATTCCTTATTTCCTACTGGAATCTTAATTTCTATTATTTTACTGCATCATGCCTAAAACATGACCACAAACTGCCCTCTGGCCTCTTATCATCGATCACAAACCATCTGTATTAGAAATGTAAATGATCTACAGCAACATCTGCCGCGCCACCTGGTGGTTTACCACTGAATTAATTATTAACGCACGCGCCGCAAAGCGCATCCTATGTTTAAATTAACCATTTATTGGTGACAGTAGGTTTTTGATATGTGGTTTTATTAAAATTATGGAGTGCTGTGTTATTTGTGTCAAGTTCGATTAGTTGGTTGAGTACATGAGGGGTCATAGTTTAATGCTCGAAAGCAATAATGCAAAATGCGTTATAACATGAGTTTGATCTAAGAGAGGATAACGACAGTTGGTTGTTTAGAATCTACACATCCCATCTCATGGGTAACAGAAAAAATAATTTGTTGAAAAACAAAAATCATCATTTTAGCCTAAAGACGTTCACTGTTGGATGTAGGCCTCCCCCAAGCGTCGTCACATCGACCGGTCCTGTGCTTCTCGCATCCAGCGGATTCCTTCCGCTTTTTTAAGATAAGTAGCTACAATTTGTTTGCTCCCTTTTTCCAGTTTTCACCCTATCCTGAATATGACGAGTCCTGAATGGATACACCGAATTTCTAGTTACGTTACACTCATACATCTTGGCTTCTTCTTTACTTGGCTTCCTTTGAGCATGTGTCAGAGCACGTCGAATGTCCATACCCCAGAACCAGCACCCTAATTGCGTAATACACTTTCAATCACAATCTGAATCATATTGAAGGATATTGCTAATCCATTGCTTTATATGTTTGAAAAAATTGCCTGCTCAACAACGTAAATAACGCAATGAATGTTGTTGAACTGTCAAAAGGAAAGACAGTGCTACCTTGTTTGAAGTTTAAACTTGTTTGAAGTAAAACTTGTTTGAAGGAGCCTTTAAAGTTAAAGCTAAGTAACAAATTAAATACAGATTTTCTAATCTTAGTAACCCAATTACCGTTTTATTGTTACAAGGTAATTGAGCGCCACTATAGATACAAAATCCTATTTTTATATTGCTATCGGTGCAGCAAAATTGGCTACGTTCCGTTTTATCCCGGTCCACTTGACAACTCGTCACCACCATTCCTCGGTGTTTCCCCATTTTTTCCTATTCCCGTCATCCTTGAAAGGGCTTAAAAAGTGAGAGTGACTCTGAAAGTAGAAGTGTTCATAATTTTTGTACTTACAGATCGTGAAGTTAAAAGTGAATTTGGTATCGAATGACTGGCAGGAATCATTTGATCCGTTTATGGTTGACCTAGTTTTGATGACTTTGTGGTGGACACACGATGTTTTGGTTAGAATACGGATCTTCTTAGACTATTTAAAAAATATTATTTTCAATTAAAAGGTAGGTACGACCGACCCAGCTTTCCAACTAAGTACAACAGGATCAATGGGTCTAGTATATATTTGAAATCGGCGGACCAACGGTTTTGCCATAGGGCACACCATACTTAGGATACGTTTTCGGCATAATAAGTATGTTATGATTAGCAAGCTGGGATACACTGCTGCTCATCGTCTTTATGCGATTCTTCATCGCCATTGAAACCCAAGAAATCGCCATTTGTTATTAACTACAGAATACGAAAAGACTTCCGAACCCTGTTATTTTATTCTGTAACTAAACTGTACAAAACTATTTTGCCCACTCTGAGAATTTTTTTTTAGAGACCCCCAATTTCTTTTTGCTTAGTATCCACGCGAATCTGAAACAGCTATTGTCAATATCATATTTAAACGTGCAATATTTTATAGTCGCAAGATCCCACCTCAACGCCCCCTAATTTTCTCGGGGGCTTCTACTGCCCCCCTGAAAATCTCAAACGCTCACGAGGGGGCGTTATCACCCACGTTGAGAACCTATGATCTACAGTGATGCACAAATAAGATGCTAATGTCGGCAGTGAAATTACGTTCCTACTTTCAGTCTGGTCGTTGCCCTCACACGAAATATCGCAGAGATGAGAACGCTTAAACAAATAACTATAGTTTACGAGATAGAAAGGACAAGATAAGTAAGAAAGTAGGTGTAACATTAGAAAGGCTTGCACCGGTTCGGTATATTTGAAGAATGCATTAATAAATATACTTAACTGACATGAAAGTGGAAGAAACATGCGATTTCAAATGACAGAAGTAATTGGCAGAAAATATGTTGCAGTATTGTATTACATTCCTAACTAATAGATATATACATATAGGGCTGGATTTAGAGGTCTGGAGGCCTTGGGGCAACAAGGGAGTGAACCCCCCCGCCTCCCAAATTATTTTCCAAATAAAATGATCAATTTTATTCACTCGGGTTTTTTAATAAATAATTTATTGTGAAACCAAGTAGATTCTTTTAGCATTTAACAAACATATAAATATAATCGAAAATGAGAATTAAGTATCTGAAATCAAAAAACATTTCGAATCGTTTTTTTTTCACATTTGAGGAGCGTTTTTACAAAACTATACATCGTAAAATAATGTATTTTTCAATAATGTAATTTATTTATTTGTTAGGGTTTAGATACAGTACGTTAAATGAAATTGCCATTAATTAAAAAAATAAAAAATAAATCGATGTATCGCTTTTTGAAAACGCTCCTCATTTAAGAACAATATAATCATGTGTGTACAAAGTAATATAGGTAAAGGTAAAACAGCGAAAAAGAATATCAAAGGAAAAGTTATTTACTAGTGTTTACTCGTCGGAATTAGAAAGATATTTTTTTCCGAAGTCTCTATTGTGGGGGCCCCTCTTTTGTGGAAGCCCCGGGGCTGTAGCCCCGGATGCCCTCCCCTAAATCCGGCCCTGTATACATATTACAAACTAAAGTCGTTTTTCGTGTCTGTGATGCGACCGCCTTAGTCTTCGTAACTTCGCAACGGATTTTGATATGGGTTTCACCAACATCGTTTAGACCATTCATTCCGGGAGATCACCTTACATAAGTATGACTGAGAAGGTACGTCTCTCTCGTTATCATCAGCCATATTTTAACTACTGTGGGCGTACTACGGGAGGTTTTGGATTGCGCAATAGAAAAACCGTTTGCAGTTCAAATCAAATCTATAATAATAAATATAAGTATCTGAAATGGTCTTTTGAGGAAAGAACCACACAGATGGAGTGGACCTGCTCAGTCAGTGCACGCATTTGTCAGCAATCGTGCAGCTCAACTTAGAACTTAAGGAGCTCAACGATTCGACGAACAATACCAAAGAAGAATATACCATTATGGCTAGAAAGGGAGTGACTACCAAGATGACGACTAATAGAGATTTATGGAAGGAAAATACTTACGCCGACTACAAATAAATTGGAATAACGGTAGGAGAATGATGACGTCACAAAATTTCTTCTCACCTAAAGGCAACTAATTCTCAGCACTGGGAACGTTATAAGTTGATTACGTAATCGTGATTTTATTATTCTAGCTTACTGCACATCTGTATGTAGGTACCGATTCTAGAGAGTAGAAATCTTTCAACGATTATCAAAAAAAAATCTGCTGTTTCATAGAAACGTGCAATATCTACGCGATCAAAATGTATGGAACTGCAATTTTTTTTTATAACCGACTACAAATTTCAACGCAGCGGCTCAGAATCATGTACGGTCACCAAAAGTGATAAGTAACCAGGTTCGTCGCATATACTTGAAGTTTAATAAAAAAGCGATGGATATTTTTTAATAAAATTTTATTTAAATTATAGCAAACAAACAGTTCAATTATCAAATTAAATTTCATTCGAAAACATCTATCGGTATCTTACTAAACTTCAACTATATCCGACAACCCTGGTTACTTATCTCTTTTGGTGACTGTACCTACCGAATCCATGGTGACAGGTTGCGCATCGATGTCCCTGCCACCCTGTAGAAAGACATAAAGATCTAACCTCCTACCATTGCGAAAAGATTAGGAAGTAAGCCGGGTTGTATTATTTTGCCAGTGATGAAACCATGCCAAATTATTCTGATACCTTGGGAATTTTGAATAATTTTGAAAAAATCATGACTCTTAATATATTTTTCTGATTTATCTCACATGAAGTCTAATCACAAATTTTATTTTATTTTCCACTTGAGAAATTTCTATATCCACTTTATGATGAGATGAGATGACTATAATTATGATGAGTTTTGGGTACCTAAGCTTTTACCACCCTTTAGCTTCCCCTAAAATTCTCTTAACGACAGTCGTATAAATAACAGACTTCCTAATTAGCATGACATTGCACCATACGATGGTCAGCCAAAGGTGACGGTATGGTCTTAGGACATTATGGTCGTTTGTTTCTGACCCTCGGTTTAAGGACTGTGTAATTATGATTACAGTAATTTTCAGTCCTATACTATGGTAATTAATTAATTAGGAAGATCCGTAGTTAAAGCTACTTAACAGTTAAAAAAGAGGTTATTAATTAGCTACTACGGTACGAGGTAGGTCTGGAAATAAAGCTCTGATTCAGAAAATGTTTTTGAAGCAGAAGTACATTTAATATTTTTAAACAATGTTTTACAAAATAAATCTTATGAACTCCACAAAAAGGTTAGCGTAAGCAAGTGCTATTTTAATTACCTACTGGGCCTTCCTAATTTTTTGTATGAAAATAATGTTCGAAATGCAATCAAAAGGATTAAGTTTTACTAAGATTTCTAAATAACACACTTTGTTAATAGTTTAAGTTAAGTTAGGATATTATATTTTTATGTTATTCATTAATTAAGTAGGCATAAGTTGTTATTTATGTACGTTTAATTTTTAAGCATTCCGAATAAACAATTTATATATAAAGACGGATAAAAAAAAGCTACTTCAAATATTGAGCAATATTTGAAGTAGCGTTTTTTGTGTGTGTAAAATTAATGTTTCATAAAAATTTGTTCCGATCAAAATATTCAAACATCCATCAACAAAATAAATTGACATAGCTGAATTAGCATTTGCTATGCAAGTAAATGCGACGAGTGAATTAATGCGCGCGCGCATCGGCGCATCTACATACAATGGCGGCTATTTATTAGATCAACGGTGCGATATTGTAGCACCACGTTTGTTTACTACTTATTTAAATAATAAATAAAGTGTATATACCAGGGTTTAGATTTAAGGCTAGAAACTGGACACCACTGAAGAATGAAACAGGAAAACATTGTGAAGAAACTTGGAAAAGAACAGAATATATTTATTTGCTTTAAAACATGGTAAAAAAAGAAATAAATATAGTTTATTCTGCACAAACAAAAGCACCTTATAAATGAACGACATTAATTTAATAGACACATACAAAATAGCCAAAAGCCTCACATTCAAGCTATAAAAGGTCATACAAAAATTACACACACACACATTAAGGTCTTTTAAAAATTAAAATCTTACATGCTTAAAATTATTGTCTGCAATCGCAAACAATTGGTAATGAGGTAATAAATGCTATTTCCTCTCCTGAAAGCCTTTGCCTAAATTCATACTAATATTATAAATGCGAAAGTACCTCTGTCTGTCTGCCTACACGACCAACAATCAAGCATTCTTCCAGGTACTGAAATTATAAAACAGCAGATCTATTCTGTAAAAATCTCACCGTGATAACTTAGGCGAAGTGAGCTTGGAGTGAGTTGTCAATAGTGGCAAGCCCTTGTATCAGGCGGACTGACAGCTCACTTCACCTATGTTTTCACGGTGAGAATTTTACAGAATAGATCGGCTGGAATGAGGCTGGGGAACTACTGGATTTGGTGAAGTGCAATGCTGAGAGGTATGAGTCTCTGACTAATAATCACTCATGCAGCTGTACCAACCAACCACAACCTCTTCAGCCTCAGCCGGACTTGCCCATTCCGGTGTTGGCTCTTCCAGCAGAGACTTATGTTAACACACAGAAAAATAAATCTATATTTTTTTGTGACGAATTAGGTTCTGGCTTTGGAAAAATTTTACTCAATTACCTTAGCCATAGTTTTACCAATCATACTTATCATAACATAAGTTTTAAACAAATGATTAAAAGAATTGCAAACTCAAACCTAGATAATTATTATAGCATGGTTTTGCTATTAGGTAATAGTACTGGTATTACCAGAAAGGACATAGTGGATGGTGTAAACACCTTATTAAAGTTAAATGTAGGAAAGCTGATGTTGTGTGCTTTTCCTTACTCTGATACTTTATCAGATGACGAAAATAATTATATTTATAAGTTGAATAATACAATTCATAAGCTGACATGTTGTCATAGTGACAAGTTATTGTATTTTGACACTAACAAGTTTGTTAGTGGTTTTAAGTTAACTCAGAGAACTCTATCTCTGTCTTGGGAATGTCGACATCTGATTGCTATGTTGATAGCATATAGTATTAATGAGGTTATAAATAATATAACAACTTTTAGTATTAGGGACGAGTCTGTGTTGCCTAGTCATACTAACAACATAGTGATTAATTACGAATCCTCATGCTGTACGAAGGAGGAGAATCCACCTATAATACCAACATCTTTGGAGGTCACCACCAGTCAGATAGGGTATTCTCTTTCTGCTGGAACTGGTACGGGCATTCTAGACACTTCATTTGTAGTTGTGGAGGTCACTCCGGATAATCATTTAAACTAGTCAGTAAGACAACAGAAGTTACCCCTTCAAGTAACCAATTATTATTATTATTAGAGAATAATAAAAAGGTATCTTCTGGCAATATAACTCATAATAATAAAATACCAAAGGGAGTGCAACATACTTTAAAATTATTTAATCAAAATATCCAAGGTTGCGCTTCCAAATTACTGGAAATAGAATTGTTTTTAGAAAATACTAAGTTTGATGTCATTTGTTTAACAGAACATTGGTTAAAAGATCATCAAGTAATGTCAATTAATTATGAAAATTATTGTGTAGTTAGCCATTTCAGCCGAAAACGTATGATACATGGCGGGTCATTAATATTAGTTAAAAATTCAATTAAATCGAAAGAACGAAAAGACGTCATCGGACTGTCTGTCGAGCACACCATTGAATTGTCCTGTGTTGAGCTTGATAAGCATGTTATAGTATGTGTATACAGACCTCCAAGTTACCAGAATCTATCTGTGTTTGATTCTGTAATTGAAGATGTGTTAAAGAAACTTAGTACTAGTAGTAAGTCAATAGTCATATGTGGAGATTTTAATATTAATTTATTAGAAAATAACTCGAATACTGTTAGATTATTAAATCTTTTCGGGTCATTTGATTTGTCAAATGTTTTTATTGAACCAACCCGAGTGACAGCTTCTTCTGCCACTTGTATAGATAATATTTTTTGTAATTGTGATTATTTACACAAAAAAATTGTAAATAAGTTGCCATCTGATCACAGTGGCCAAACAGTAACATTTTGCTCCTACATGCCTTTACAAAAAATTCAAATAAGGTTTAGGCCAATTACATGTAAAAAATTAGAGCAACTAAATAATTCTTTAGCCAGTACATTATGTGATCAAAGTTTTAATAATGTAGGTGACCCAAATGAGTTCTACGCCGAGTTCTTTTCACTATTAAACACGCAATTTAATGACACTTTTCCACTAAAGACTAAAATTATTTACACAAAGTTTTTATTTAGTGATTGGGCGACTCCAGGTATTCGTAAAAGCAGGGAAAAGCTATTTGAACTTTATGGTCTAAAGCAACATATGAATAATACAAGATTTCATCAGTATGTTGCAAAATATTCAAAAACTTTTAAAAGTGTGTGCAAACTAGCAAAAGCACTTTATATTAGCAATAAAATAAAATCAGCTGATGATAAAATAAAAACTACCTGGCAAATAATAAATAATGAAACAGGCAGGAAAAAACAGCGTAATACAGAATTTAATTTAGAGACTGCACATGGCCTCATCAACTCTGATGTAGAAATAGCTCAGGAATTTGAAAACTTTTTTACTAATATTCCCCTTAAAACTACTGAAGCTTTAAATTCCTCACCCGCGCTTTCTGCTGCCTTACTTACAAAGAATGTCAAGGCATGCCCTTTGGAGTTTAGGTTTCAGCATACAAACCCTCAAGCTGTTATAAAAGCTTTTAAAGATCTTAAAATTAAATCAACAGAGGATCTCTGGGGAATGTCTGTAAAAGTCTGTAGATCTCTCATCGAAACCATTGCTCCCTATTTAGCTTTCATATTTAACACCAGTGTAGACCAAGGAGTTTTTCCGGATCTTTTGAAACACAGTAAAGTAGTTCCGTTGTTCAAATCCGGTGATAGTAAAGAACCCAACAATTATAGGCCTGTGTCAATTTTGCCAGTTCTCAGTAAGGTGTTTGAAAAGTTAATGCTTAATCAAATGTTACGTCACTTTAATAAAAATTCCATCTTTCATGAACAACAGTACGGTTTCACCAAAGGGCGCTGTACCACTGACGCTGGTGTCACCCTACTAAAGAACATTTTGAACGCCTGGGAAGGAGCACAGGATGCCATTGGAATCTTTTGCGACCTCTCTAAGGCGTTCGATTGCGTAAACCATGAGACACTTCTGCTGAAACTAGAGCACTATGGAATTAGGAATACAGCTCTTGATCTACTAAGGTCATACCTGAAAGATAGAAAGGTTAAAGTTCAAGTAAACGGCAAGAACTCATTAGGGTCTGAAATGACAATGGGCGTTCCTCAAGGTTCGATATTGGGTCCATTCCTCTTTTTAGTTTACATTAATGATTTACCCCAATTACTGCAGAATCAACCGAAGATGGTGTTATTTGCAGATGACACATCATTGATCTTTAAAGTAGACCGACGGTCACAAAATCTTGACGATGTAAATAACTCTATTCTTCAGGTCCAAGATTGGTTTATGGTAAATAATTTGGTACTTAATGAAAAAAAAACCAAATGCATTAGATTTAAATTACCTAATGTTAGAAGTTGCGAATGTGACATCATATTGAATGGAGAAAAACTAGAATTTATTAATCAGACGGTTTTCCTGGGAATCACGCTAGACGAGAAATTGCAATGGGGACCCCATATAACATCTCTTGCGGGGCGGTTAAGCTCGGCCGCTTATGCTGTTAGGAAGATAAGACAGTTAACAGACGTAGAAACCGCGCGTTTGGTCTATTTTAGCTACTTCCACAGCATTATGTCATATGGCATTTTACTGTGGGGTCGGGCTGCTGACATTGAATCCATTTTCATTTTGCAAAAGAGAGCTGTCAGGGCCATTTACAATCTATGTCGTCGCGAATCTCTTAGGGAACTATTTAAAAAGATTAATATTATGACGGTACCTTGTCAATTCATTTATGAAAATATTATGTATGTAAGAAAAAATCGACATCTTTTTAATAAAATAAGTGATAGACATAATTTTAATACTAGAAATAAAGATAAAATAGATCAACCATTTTTTAGATTATCTAAAGTACATACATCTTTTATGGGGTACTGTGTTAAATGTTACAACAAAATACCTTGTGACATATTGGAATTAAATGAAAGAAAATTTAAAACTCATATAAAAAGTACACTTTGTAAACAAGCATATTACAAATTAGAGGATTATATCCTAGATAAGAATGCTTGGAAACATGCTGGTCCTGCTCCATAGGACAATCTAGAGTCTAGACAAAATCAAACTGGTTGCTAATTTGATTGTATAATTTATAATTTTTATGACATTGATTGTTACATTATGTACTTAACTACTTTAACTCACACACTAAATTATTACTTGTTAAAATTTTGGAAACATCATCTACTTTTCAATATTTGTAAATATGTGAGCACCATGTATCTATCACATAATTAATTTACCTGCCTTTACATTATATTTAATTATTTTTACCTATTGTGGTATAGTAATTTTATTCTAGGTGCATCGTGTTCACATATGATTACATAAAATTAATGTAAACTTACATAATATTGTAAAATATTTTAAAAGAGTAACGGTGGAGTTTCTTGCCCATTCTTCTCCATACGAAACTACCTTTTGGAAGGGGCAACTAGAATCAATTCTATTTTTTTGTAAATTTTGACGTTCAAAAGTGCCTTTTATGTGCCTATTTGAAATAAATGATTTGACTTTGACTTTGACTTTGAATCGCGTGAAGTGAGGTGCAAAACGCGACTGCGCAGAAGGCGCTGTCATTCGCATCACATGAGTTTTTTTTAATTGTTTGTGTAGGTAACTAAATACCAAATCATTTAGATACAAAAAGATGTGCGTGGTGTTTACTTAACTAGTCGAGAATATTAATCAAATGATCATCATCAATACCTGCCTACCTACTATGACATATTCAACGGTCCAACTTTATTGCACTTTGCGTAGCGCACCGCGCCGAAGTGTTCTTGCTATGGATACCGCCGCGTGATTTCAGGAATCTGGTGAAAACATGCGACTGCGTAGAAGGCGCTGTCATTCTCATCACATTGTTTTTTTTTCCGATTTTCTGCCTTTGAAAGTCATCTCTACAAGCATTGACTTATTCTGGTTTAGTGGCAAATAAGTATGTACATACCTATTAATTTCAATGCTATTAGATATTTTAATGTCAATTCAAACCATTTTTATACATTTAAAATGTCAGTTTAGTACCTACATTTAGTTTTCAATAAATGTATTATATTACTTGAGGTGAGATTGAGCAACTTCATAAAATTGTGCTAAGCAAGTATTCAGTGATAGGTGTATTGTTCGTTTACATAATGCGTAAAAAGAACATACGCATCATTTAACAATGGGTTCATAGTAAAATAACCATAGATATCCGAGAGATATGCCTTTACTCTATATTTGCTCAAGTTTATGTGTCGCCACCTTTTCCCCACTCCTGAAACTCTCACATAAACAAAAGAAATAGATACGGCACACATGATGCATTCTTCGCACACAAACAAAAAAAATATGCGTAACACTTTTGTGCTATTTTATTGCACATATGCTCAAAAGGGGCGGGCACTAGAAAGTATAGATACAGTCACTGAATGCACACATGTAACTCTAGCATCAACTAGGGAAGAGAGGTTGGTATAAATATGTGATCGATAAAAATATCGATGAATACCGACTGCAAAAAGAGGTGTTTTTTGGACGTATTTGGTACCGTTCTTTTTTTCTGCTTTTCCATGTGGAATATTAAAAGACCAATAACAACAAATCAAGTAAAAATATAATATTTTCGTTTGCGAATAACATTTAAGTAATTCAGTTCCTTCAGTTTCTCCCTTACTCAGCCCCGGATTTAGATTTTTTTCGAGGCGGGGCAAAAACTGCAATCTGCCGCTCCCCGCCCCGCCAATCCTTTAACGTTTTACATGAATCCTTATTTATTTAAATTTACATGGACATGTCGAACAATTATTTAGGATAGGACAGGACATATTTGAAATAAATCGTGAGATTATAGCATACTAGCTTCTGTACGCGACTTCGTCCGCGTGAAACTTCGGCCCCCGACCCACCGCGTCGTTGCGCATCACTCGCCCATGATATTACTTCCTTTTCGCTTAGCGTTCTTTCTGACCTTTTTTCTTACTGCTCGGTTTCTAGGGTAAGGTTTCTACCTTCTTCAAGAATTGGGCTATCAAATGCAATAAGACTTTTTCAAATCCGACTGCTTGTTCCAGAGATTAGCGCGTTCAAACAAAAAAAACTCTTTAGCTTTATTATTAGCAGAAGATTAGAATAAAATTTTTACTCTTTGAGCCTTTTGTTTTGCAAAAAAATCGATGGCATTTTCATAATTAATCTGATTGTCATGATTTTTGATTGCTAAGATCACACCCGACTTATGCAGAAAAGCTTAACACCAATTAAGGCAATCTAGAATGCACCAGCGAGCGGAGCGAGCGCGAAAATTTTAGACCTGCCTCAAATAAGTTAGATTTTGTAAGTCCGAAAAGTTTCAAGAATTAAGAGTCGCTAGGCTATAAGAACGAGCAAAGCGAGCTCGAATATTTTGCCAGAAACATATTAGGTAAATTTTATCGATAGATAATGCTCCAATCCAACGGCTGCGCCAGCGCTCTGTGGTAAAAACTTAAAGGAAATCGTGTCGCCTTTCCGCATAAAGGCGGCGAAATGGGCGGGACGCCCGGCGCCCTCGCTAGGCGATGTAAAATTTCTAAAATAAAGGATTTGTTCCTTAAATTTTTGGCCACAGAGGTGACAGAAGCGCTCATCCTCCTCAGGTTCGCCACGGCATAGATCTGTTGCAAGAGATGGAAAGCTAACCTTTTTGTATCGCCAAATAAAAATGGAGCATGTGTTTTAAAAACAGAGAGTTTCTGGTAGAATTCAACTGCTCCGCCCGCAACCCGCTCGCACCGTTTGACGATCTATGCCTACGCTAATCACGTAGTGATTTTGTCAGTGTGCCACTCGCAGAGAAAGATAATAAGTGCTGCGCATCTCACTTATCGCAGAGTTGCGGTGCGCTGAGTGGTGCACTTGTTTGCCACGCTTAAATTTGCCTTTCCCCCCTAGATCCGGGGCTGCCCTTACTTAAAATTAAAACTGTTCAACTATCGCACATAAAAGAACAATTAAAATAGGTACTTATTGAACATTACATCTGTCGCTTTCATAATTTAGTTGTTACATTCTTAGCCAAAAAATGTAAGCAAATATCAATATGTTATTCCATCACACATTTTGTCACTTGGATAATATTATTATCCATCGGGGTCTTGCTCAAACTGGTGAAAATCAGTCGATGAGAAAATATTTGTATCGACAGTGTCTAAGAGCTTTTGGGACTAGCAACGTCTTTATGGACTTTAAAGTCACTTGAAATTACCAACCAATTATTTTCTCTGCATTTTGTATCTACCTATTTATGTTCAATTTCTGGATCTATCGGGAAACTGATATAAAATGTATTAATTCTCGTTTAAGATTCTTAATACAATTTCTTATTAGAGCAACTAACAATTATCGATATCCATATCTCAGTGCTGCGCACCACTAATGCATCGTTTTGACATGCGTCAGTCATTAGGCAAAGGCTGTCGCATGTCAAAAATATTTCACAACTAGATAATTTGTAAAATACTTAAATATTATAATTAATGCAGTGATTTTTAGTTACCGGTGGTAAGACAAACCACTTGTACTAAGGTTTGTTGTAATTGTGCTATATTTTCACACAAGGACGGAACAATTCGGCATTTCGTAAAAATACGAAATCACACTACACGTTCCGAGGCAAACATATGACTAAACGGTGCTCACTGCAGTCACGCGTATTTAAGGTCAGTTCAACCCAACGGAGGCGACATGCGCCACGCCTCCAAGCCATATCCCTCGATATCCGTGAAAATAACAAATAATGTCGACGCGCATTTTCTTTAGTACTTAGCTGTTTTATTACGTGTGTTTTATTTTATTTATTGTACGTGCGTGCCGCGTTCGCGCTTCAGGCTATACCTAACCTAGGCAAAAAAATTAAAAAAAAAACTACATTGCTTTTCTAATCGAATTTCTGTTTTACTCTTTTATTATTTTAAAAACCCCCAAATTAGTAATGTTTAGACACTTAAATACTAGCTTTGAAATAAGTACCTACTTAATATAGAATTAGCATAAAAATATTATTAAAATCTCGATTAGGATTGTAGATGTTATGCTTGGTCAATCCCCAGCATCAGTGGGATGACACTGACAGCTCACTCCACGCTCACTTCACCTATGTTTTCACGGTGAGATGGTTACAGAATAGCAATGCAGAACCACTATAAAACACAAAATGCTATAACTACTCAAGCAACCAAGTTTTCAATTACCCGGAATGTTACCACTTTATAAATATTATGTTTATAGACATTTTGAACTAAGTATAATGTATTTATTTTATTTCTTATTTATTTGTTTATTTTTATACCGTATACTGCACTGGTTGACGTCATCACGTCAACGCCGGCTATCGCTGAAAACCAGTGTTGGGGCTCTGTCTCGCAAAGGGTCGTAGCATTATTCTGAGCGATTACCGTTTTGCGTGAATCATGTTTACCGCAAATAAACGTATTTTCTTTCTTCTTTCTTTCAATTATACAAGCGTTTAATTAAATTCAGTGACGATGGTGTGTATGAGAATTTAGAAAAAACACCGTACGTGACAAAAGCAATAGAAGTCTGAGATGATAATGTACCTACCCGTACGAAACGGGTCTACCCTTTATAGCAGAACTTTTTATGTCATAATATTATTTTGCATAACAGCTCATAGCATAAACTTCATTTCGCAGAAAATCGTTTGGCATACACTCATTTATAATACATTAAAAACGCATAATTTTGTAAGTCAGAATCATCTTTAGGCATAAATTTCATATCCATAATAATTAAAAGTAGAACCATCATATTGCAGAAAGTTCACTGTCAGAATCGTCTTTTGGCATAAATTTCATATCCATAATAAATAAAAAGTAGAACCATCATATTGCAGAAAGTTCACTGTCAGAATCGTCTTTTGGCATACATACATTTCATATCGATAATCATTAAAAGGTAGAACTATCATATCTCAGAAAGTTTACAGTTAGAATCATCTTTTGGCATACTTTTCATATCCATAATAATTGAAAGACTCATCTATCACATTACGGAAAATTCATAGTTAGAATAATTTTGTATGAAGCATGAGAGAAGCATGCAAACATGCAAACAAACTTACACCATTAAGCATAATAAGCATGCAAATATGCAAAAAAGCACACACCATGCATGTATGCATCAAGCATGTAGAATGCAAACATGCAAAAAAGCACACACCATGCATGCAAGCAAGCATGCAGCATGCAAGCAAACATGCAGCATGCAAGCAAGCATGCAACATGCAGCAGGCATGGTTTCTGTCACGGCTCCGGCGCTGCGGGGCTCCGGCGGTCCCACGCAAGCTTCTCGTCGCAGATGGTTGTAACGCTCACCACAGCGGCTTCGGCTTGCTGGCCGGCTTTGCCGGCCAGCCTCAGCCGTGGCGGCGAGCGTTAAGACCACCTGCTCCTCAGCTCGCGGGCCGCCTCGCCCCTCCGCGCCTACGCGGGCTTAAATTACACTCTCGGGGTAGGGCAGACAAGACTACGTGCAGTCGGTTTTGCAACGATTCGGTTCTGTCACTTCACTAACTTTTGTAGTACAACATATTGACTTATTAAGACAATATTTTAATTTTAGGTTAAGAATATGATTACATTTTATAGAAATGACAATAATTATGCCTAATAAAATTATTCCAAATGATATTCTGCCATCTTCTTAATATGCCAAGTGAAATTATTCCAAATAGTCGTCGCTCTAAATAAACGTTATGTGAAACGAAATTATGCGAAATTAAGCTTTGCCAAAAGTAATTATGCCAAATAAAATTCTGCCATCTTAAAAGTATGCCTTTGTAAATTCGGACATATAAACATTCGGCCAAACAATAACTATATTAAATGATTTTTATGCCATATATATATTCGTTTAAAGAAGATTATGCCAAGTGGGTTATGCCAAATAAATTTCGGAGCATCAAAATTCTGCCAGATAGAGGGAACCCGTACGAAACATCCTTGTAAGTAACGGTTTTTGGCAGACATTGTAAAATCCATGGTCTAAAAAAACAAGGTCCTGACATTCTGGGAGTGACACATGCTTACGTCACTATCCAGTTTCTACTTTATTGCAACAAAACAAGAAGTAAGTATGGAAGCATTTTCAGTCACCATTCTGTTAAAAAATATAATTAAATAAATCATTTAAATTTTCCTTTAGTTTATCTAATCAAACGAAACAATTCGATTTAAACATTATACCAACGTAATTGTTAGTTAAAACCTTATTGTTTTATCGGATTCGCACAGGGAATAAAGGCGGTTGGGGAGTTATTATTACACACTACTGGTAACACAGCGGTGATGACGTAGGCTTGTGTCACCCACGTGACCACTGTGTCTCGGAATGCTATACCTGGCGAAGTATATTATCATTTATTATACCATGGTAAAATTGAATGGACAAAAGTCCATTCGATTAAAGCTGTTAGCATAACGTCTAGATAAACAATATAAACAAGGTTCGTGTCCATAATATCCGTGTTCGTGTCCTATCAAGACGATCATGCCATATTATCGCGCGTGTTTCCGCATTAATTAAGATGTCATTATATTATGACACCTCTGCGGGGCGCCAAACAGGAGGATGCGCAAGAGCGGCACGCGCCCTGCGTTCTTTTATTAAGGGGCTGGTTGCACGCCAAAGTTATTAATGAACTAGCTCTTGCTCACGGCTTCGCCTGCGTGGAGGTCGGAAATTATCTCATGGGAACCGGGATAAAATACCCTATCGCCTAACCCAGGTCATGGTCTACCTGTAAATTTCATCGAAATCCGTTCAGCCGTTAAGGCGTGAAAACGCAACAGACAGAGTTACTTTCGCATTAAGGCTCCTATAAACAGGCGCGACACGCGACGCGAAACGCGCGCGATACAAAGGCACCGCTCGTCGCGCGACGAGCAGCGCCTTTGTGTCGCGCTGTCACGTCGCGTTTGTCTGTGGGATCCTTTAATAATATTAATATGAAAGTATGGTTAGCACGATTGGGTCCTAGTTAGATATAGACCAACAATTACGACTACAATAATTCTATTTATATGGCTAAGGATCCTTCGAGCGTTAACGAGCAGTCCACACTGCAAAAGACCACATAATATGGAGACGCGTCGTATGTGGTCGCGATCCTCAGCATTGAGGGAATGGCGAAGAAGAAGAATGGCTCCATCGATAACTAGTTATTCATTTATGATTTACTAGCGACCCGCCCCGGATTCGCACGGGTAGTAGAGCATAGTGCCAACTTTTTTTTCAGATGTAGAATAAAATAAAACGACCACGATGTAATGTCGTATAAGCCTGTTGTGTCGAGCAAAAATGTAACTGGCGTTCATCCTACTTGGAATTTTTAATGTATTTTATTTCCAATCCTGCAAGATGATGATTAGAAGATTTTTTTATGACATAGCGGCAACACGTGCACTGTCGCGATGTTTATACTTTTAAACTATTTCACCAAATTTACATAAATAATGCAACGGACAAAGTTTTGCCAATAACGGCGTTCGCTTAAATGGTAGACATTATGCTATCGCGGACTTTTTTTAGACCTATTTATGAGTAACAATCCCACCACATTATTTACACACACATTATTTACACACACATTATTTACACACACATTATTTATGTGTACATCTAACGGTTTCTGCAGCGCACGCCGAGATAGCTCTCAAACAGCAGGATTTCTTCCGACTTCTTCAACTATTATTGTCATATTTCAGCAAATTTACACAAAACTTTAATTAATTATACACCTAAACCTTCCTCATGCATCACTCCGTCCATTGGTGAAAATCGTATGAAAATCCGTTCGGTAGTTTTTGAGTTTATCGCGTACAGACAGAAAACAGAAGGGGGGGGGGGGGGGGAATCGCGCGCTTCGCCAGCCGTACGCCGGCGCTCGGCGCCGGCCGCTGCCACCCGGGACGAACGTACGGCCCGACGACGGCCGCTCTGCCCCCGCATTTTAAATATCTGATATCTTCTAATATATTTATTTTAATGATATGCTGCAAAGGGCAGTTTTGATCTACATTAAGTGCACATAGATAAGGATTAATACTGTATTATTTAAAGTAGCTTCGTAAATAACGCATAATTTTTTTGTAATATGTAAAAGATAAAAATGGTTACTTTGGGTTATCCTTATGAGATAGACATATACCAAGTCGGGACTTTTTTGTGGATCCTTTTAAGATATACAATTCCGTAGTACATGATTTTGATCTATCTCGTAATGTTTAGCCAGCGTTTGCAATGTAAGCGTACAAAAATGTGTTTTTTATGACATCACATTACAAATCCTTGAAATTCTCGGCTTTTCTCTTCTATAATATGCATGTATTATACACATAAACCTTCCTCTTGAATCACTCTGTGAATTGATGAAAACCGCTTTGATCCGTTGCGTAGTTTAAAAGATCTAAGCGCACAGTCAAAAAATGCGACTTTGTTTTATACTATGGAAACATATCGATCGACGGATTTAGGTATTTTTCGCGGTAGCGTTCAGTCAATCTTTCGATATTTTGCCACAGATGCGTTGGACAACCGTCTGTCATACTGTCGATAGGCACAATGGAGATAGGAGAGGTCATCATAGCAAACGCCTACATCTATACATCTTCTATACTTAATAAATAAAATTGAAGTTTCTGTTTGTAATGTCAAAATAACAGCTTTTTACAGGTTTTGTATTTTTATTACGGTTCATAAAACAAAAAAAAAACAATTTTTAAAATTTTTGTCCGTTTGTCTATTTGTTCCGGCTAATCTCCGCAACGACTGGACCGATTTTGACGGGAGTTTCACTGGTAGATAGCTGATGTTATAAGGAGTAACATACTTTTTGTCCCGGTAGCACCTACCCGTGGGATAATTTCTGACATCCACACGAGCGAAGCCGCTGACAAAAGCTAGCTGTTATTATTATAACATAACATACTGGTATAATTTGCCAAACAAAATATAAAATTACAATACGTAAGACACCACTAACTGCAAACAGCTTCAAATAACATGTTTCCAATGCACTTCCACTTAACGAGTTGACATTCGAACGCGTGCGCTTACGCAACAAGATCGTATCAACATGAGGGCGCATCTGTCGCAACCCTCCTATTGTTTTATGTTAATGACATGTCTATACAGAAACTAGTTACGATTTTGTGTTGTTGTTGGAATGTGGACGTTTTACTACGAGCATTACCTCAATCAACTCAGCCTATCGCAGTTCACTGCTGGACATAGGACACTCCCGTGCTGCGCCACAACACCCTGTCCTCCGCCTTCTGCATCCAGTCTGTCCCAGCCACCTTTTTGAGGTCGTCGGTCCATCTCGCTGGGGGGCGTCCCACACTACGCTTGCCGATACACGGTCTCCACTCCAGGACTCTTCTGCTCCACCGGTCATCGGTCCTCCGACAAACATGGCCAGCCCACTGCCACTTCAGCTTGCTTACTCTGCAAGCTATGTCGGTAACTCCGGTTCTTTTCCGGATAACTTTGTGTCTAATTTTATCCTTCAATGAAACTCCGAGCATAGCCCGCTCCGAATCGCGCTGAACGACCTTAAATTTGAGGACCAGCCCAACTGTCAGTGTCCACGTTTCGGCACCGACATACATTACCTACCTAAGTTGTATTCCATGAAAGTACAAAGAAATAAACTGTGCTGAGCCGGCTGAGCGTTGATGCATATCTCACAGACGACTTCTCTAAATCGAGTTGTCGACATGGTTAGTACCTTAAGTTCGTAATAAAAAAAATATTTGGACATCATTTTATCTCCATCAACATTTCATCATACCAGCCACAATATTAACCTCCAACAAAAGGCCGAATAACAGTAAACTAAACTAAAAGAAAACTACTAAAAACGAAAATGTTACAAATTCGTTACGATTCACAATTTCGTCACGCGTTTTACTTGAGTTGTTGCATTCGTTTTACCTTATTTATTATTTCATCATATTTGTGGCAAGACTGGTAACACCGGCGAGTGGTATAATGGCTACACTTCATGTGGATGCAGCACATTAGACTGATTTGTAACATCATTGTAAGTCACGATTTGGTAAACGACATTGTTAGTGATGTGTATTGCATTTGCTGCACAATTTTAGTCTGTGGATCTGTTCAACAAAAACTAGAAATATATGCACCTACCTACAGAAAAATACGCCAGCAACTTCAGAAGGCGTAGGCAGATGTTTGAGTCACACATATTTCGATAGGAATATTACCCAGCACCCTAATTGCATAACACACTATCTATCCCAATCTGAATCATTTTGAAGCCTATTGTTAATCCAATGCTTCATATGTTCGAAAAATTTGCCTGCTCAACAACGTAAATAACGCAATGAATGTTGTTGAACTGTCAAAATGAAAGCCAGTCCTACCGGTCGCGCTGGTCCTATATTGTGTGCGAGCCAAATCCTGACTCCGACTTGAAACTTAAAAATTCTTCATGAATTAGGAATGCATTGTTTGTAATGTGTTATTCATATACATTTTAGATGTAAGTAGATAAATAAATAAATAAAATTGTAGATACATTTTCCTCTTATTTCTTCATGTTTTCGTTTTCTTGCTTTATTGACAATTGGTTTTACCATGTCCTGTTTTGCTCCCGCAAACAGGCAGACAACGCGACAGGTCGCCGTGACTCTAATAGAACAATTTCTATGAAAACTTCATGGAAGTTGTTTTACAAGAGTCGCGTCGCGCCTTACTGAATTTTTGTGTTCAGACGTGGGAGTGATATCACTTTATTTGAAATTATTTATTTTTCACCTGCAGTTGCTTTGAAGGCTAGTTTTCTAATGTGCTTACCTAGTGCTGGTACAGTGTCAAGTATAAGACACTGAAGAAAAAGCACTGGCCTCGCTTCATGCAAACCTGCAAAATAATATTTCATTATTATTTTATATTTATTTTATACTTTAAATCATATCGTTATATCTTTTTCTTCATCATTGTAACATCACTAGCGTTTCTTTTAAATCCAAATCAACGCAATTAATAACTATAACGCAAACGCACCGTGACATCAAAATAACGTAACACAGCATACGCTTTTTAAACACAAAGTCGGTTAAAGTATAATGGAACTGTCGATTACGATTAATCGTTTGGTTAAAATGAAATTATTCACTTTTTAACTTTAAGTCATTTTTGTATTGAAATAAATTGTTTTTCGAAGATTGATCTTCCCGTGTAAGTAGGTATGCTGAATTGTGATAAATTAAAACTGTTTAAAAATCCTCAAGATAGTTATTTCAATGTAATAGCTCGTGTAAATAATTGCCCCACACTAGGAATTTGTCGTTGGGGAGAATTGAAGAAGAAAATGAGTTGCACCGCGCCCAAGTAACAAGGGATACGGGCAGAAAGATGATGTCTAGGAATTTGTTCTGTATCGTTGTTGTGTTAAGAAACTCAAATTTCACATGCACAAGCATCCAGGGAGCCTACTCTTTAAGTCCGTCAACGAAGAAACGGGCCCGTCCGGAAGTAGTTCGATATTTAGAAGTGAACCCCATTTTTAAATATTGTTTTCGGACGGGAAAAGCACATCGGGAGTAAGAACCACCGTCAAATCGTGTTAAAATTGATTTTTTGTTCGAGCCCCGGATTAATCTTATGTCCGGAAGTGATAAGGAGTAGGAAACTCCCGTAGCTTCGTCCGGAACTACGGAATTCGTTCTTAGGGAGTAGGCCCCCAGACCCGGAACAACGGAAATTAACTGCAGGCCACACAAAGTATTTGTTAGTACAAGGACCGAACTCTTACACGTAGCGCAAATGCCGACTGCTCAGCTGCTTCTCCATCAGCAGCCTATAGCACTCCACTGCTGGAAATAAGACTCCAATCGCACACTCTTATCCCGCTGCTACACGCCACCCTGCGAAGTCATTCCACCATGCTTGAGGGCATCCTTACGTTTACCGATCTGCAGTCTCCTGTCAAAAACACGTCTACCCCAACAGTCTTTACCTATTTCTACGGCTTATTCTCCGTTACTTGTCAAATTCAAATTCATTTATTTAACTTACACATAGTTCTTAAACATAACAAGTAACATGGCATGAAATTGTAACCAACAGAAAACTTCGACAGATTGTTAAATCTGACTAAGTTTTCTTGACAAAACTTGTGCTTTGTTTGTGGCCAGCTCTTAAGCTGGCCCCAAAAAAGCCACAGGATGTATCTAGATGACAAAAGACGAAAATGAACTCTGCCTGTTTGTTATCTTTTCATGCTTTAACGGCTGAACGGATTCGATGAAATTTGGCAAACAGTTAACCATGACCTGAGGCAGGTCAACGGTAGAACATTCCCGAGGGATAATTTCTGAGTTTTACGCGAGCGAAGCAACGAGCAAAAGCTAGTATAATATAAAATCCGAATGTCCTTAATGATCAATTGATCACCCCTCTAATTTGGTGTTAAATACGGCAAGTGCTACAACAAAGCCCACATACTTGATGATAATACACCCGTATAGATGGCGCTACTGTAGAGTGGAGATTTTTATTCATTTACTTTTAATTGTGATAAAAAGCGGGCGCATACGGGGCGGTAGGGTTGTGCCCTTTTGTTGCTGACATGATTGACATAATTTATCAATGTTATAGCGAAGATTGGTATCTGGGGAAGTCGCACGTTTATCTAACGTCGATTATGTTTTTTGGTTGATTTTGGCTATTTTTGAAGGATTATACTCGCATACCTATAATACTTCTATTATAGCCAAAATTACTCTTACCTAGCCAAATCCCTCCGTTTGGGAGAACATATTATGAATTATGAATTTATGATACATCAATGAGGATAGAATTTTAAAATAGTTGAAATTCGTCCAAGTTACAGCAAGCACCTGAAAACAGAGCGAGTTTTTAAATGTGTAACATTGTTCAAAACACGTTATTTTAGAAAGGTCACATACATATGTATAAACAAAAAGATTACACTCAAAACACACTCTGTAATAAATATACTTAGTAGCTAAACCCTAATAAACAACCAAACAACAGTAATCCATTACAATTCTAGCCATTTCCGTGAGACGCATCAAACTTAAACTCTTGCAGCATTTAGCACCAGCATTTATTAAAATAAATGCTGGTGCTAATGCTGTTGCTTTAATTAAAATTAAACTATTTACAGGCACTTTTGAACTGCCAAAGAAAAAAATAAATTAAAATAGCGAAAATACGTTTTATTGCGGTAAACATGACGCAGAGAAAAACACACAAATACAAAAAAGAAGGAATCGGTCATTCAGAAAGATGAAGCTAGTTGTCCATTCCAAAGCGTAGTAGGTTCCTAAGGAGGAGAACGGGCAAGAAACTCCATGGACATCCATCTATCTAACCCTAATAAAAGGTCAAAGTAGATGTCGAGAAGATGAAGGAGTACCGTACAGGCAGAAAACAAAGAGTTCGGACTGGCAATTAGGCTAAGCGATGAGGCATGTATCGAGTTCGGTGTTCCACAGGGCAGTATACTCGGCCCAACGTTGTTCTTGGTGTATATCAACAGCCTCTGCGAACTCCAGCTCCTCAAGGGCAAAATTTTTACCTTTGCTGATGATACTGCCCTCTTTTTTTAGTGGACAGAGCTGGGAGGAGGTCTTTGGCACTGCTCAAAAGGGTTTTAACCAAATCTGCGAATGGCTCCGATAGAATGTTCTGGCGCTTAATGTTAACAAATCTAAATATGTCACTTTTGCCCATAGATTAAATCAACTTCCTCAATCGTATCTTAGTATTTACTGTCATGCTTGTGTTCCTGTGATCACCTCCTTGTGCTCCTGTCCCGTTCTCCAAAGAATCGATCGTATAAAATACCTTGGTATCATTATAGACAAACTCCTGACCTTCAAACCGCATATAAAAGTCCTTGTAACCCGGCTCCGTAAGCTAATCTATGTAGATTAGCTTTAGGTATGCTTTAGGTTTTGAAGATGTCTTCAAAACCCTTAGAGACGCAGTGGACCGACGAGTTATTAAAATGGTTTATCATGCTTTATGCCAATCCCTAATAGAGTATTGCTTTACATCCTGAGAAGGTGCCGCCAAGACCCACCTTATTGAAGTTGAGAGGGCACAGCGTGCCATTCTCAAATTTGGGGCCGTTCTCCCCTATCTATTCCCAACTGTAGACCTTTTTAAGGACTGGGGGATACTCACTGTTAGGCAAACCTTCGTATAGCGTAAGAACACTCCTTGTTAAAATACGATCCGAATCTGTGTAGTGATAAGCGCCGAAAAGGCAGAGTATGCCAAACACAACCTTCCAGTTCTACACACTCGCGTAATTTCTTCTTCTTTCTCGGACCATACCTGTACAATAACCTAAATAACATTATAAATATATATCCTCAAACTAAACACAAATGTCAAATTTTTGTCACTAGTTATTTGAAAACTCTTTACTATCAGGGAACTGAGAATTTGTTGATCCTTCTCATATAGACTATCTCTACCTACTACTCATCCCCTTTGCTGCTTCTACATACCATCAACCATACTCGCACCAAACTCACACAAGCAGCCTCTCACATTCACTCTTGCATCTCTCTTATACGCTTTCTCTAGTTACTAACTCACAGTCTAGTAACTTTTTATTTTTTGTTGTTTGTTTCTCAATTCCACCTTAGTTAAGTATTACTGCATTGCTATGATGGTCCAAATCACAGGCATCTAGTCGCGGGAGGGCCCTGGTGACCTGTAATACAGGTTTTTATATAAACCTACTTCAGGCACCAATCTCTCACAAAGTTAGCTCTTTGTTCGTGCACTATTCTCGAATATTAGCTGTAAGTACTTGTGTAGAGAAAATAAACGTTTTATATTAAGAAGTCCACCCTCAACAAAAACCCAGAAGCTGACGATTATTAAGCGAAACGACAAAATATCAAGAGTAAATTACCTATGTATACCAGCTACTGCTCCAGTAAATATATCAACTAAATTGATTCAATTGAACTAAATGGGTTACCAGGCCACTGTGTGAAGGGCTGTCAGCAGTGATAGGAATAGGTAGTGCCTATTTGCCTAAACTTCGAAGAACAGAGACGAGACTTCCATAGGACTATTTTTTTTCCGGGACAGTAAGTAGTAAGTAATTCGTCTATATTTACCTAAAGTTTGCGACTAGACATAACATTTATAATTTATAACTCCATAATAATAACTTATCCTCTATGGGCTCTAAAGGAAAAATAAAACACATAGTATAATAATATAAATATACATATATTTGTTACAACAATATTCTATGTGTTTTATTTTTCCTTTAGAGCCCATAGAGGATAAGTTATTATTTTGGAGTTATAAATTATAAATGTTATGTCTAGTCGCAAACTTTAGGTAAATATAGATGAATTACTTATTCCAAATAACATATCTTTTTAATGTATTTAAAAGTGTTGTCCCAAATTTCGGGACAGATGTCCCGGAAAAAAATTAGTCCTAAGGAAGTCTCGTCTCTGTTCTTCGAAGTTTAGGCAAATAGGCACTACCTATTCCTATCACTGGCTGTCAGTCAGCTAAATGCTTACTTGTGCGTTTAGTAGCACAGCTTGACACCTATTCAAAATTGTGGACCTATGACAACGTACAGTACAACTATTTTCTTAATGTCCCTCGGGATTCGTCGCATTTCCGAATACAAATGAATGCTAATTTCCATGTCCATCAATTATTAGCTTTATCAAGTATAATCATTTGAATTCAGAACTAAGTACTTTGTTTGTTACGTCAAAACAAAACATCAATACCAAAAACTAGAAGAAAAAAAAATAGATGAGATTAGAGATCAGATTATAAATTGAAATATCTAGACGAGTTTAAGTTCTTATTAGTAACAATAAGTTGAATTTTAGATTGTTTTATACTACCTAGTCAGGCCCGAGGTGGCCCGCTAGAGGGCCAAAACAATAGATAATCAATTGTGTCTCATTAACGATGCTTGATGTGCTAAGCACAAGAATAAGGGACCGTTTAGGTGCAAACTAGAATTAAAATTAACAAAAAAAATACAGATAAACGGAGTTTGCTGGTTCATGTGGTACAGGCTCACCTGCGCCATCGCCACCGGCTTGCGTGTATGACCAGCAGGGTAACAGCGTAACACACTAACAGTAGGAATGGCTTTCATTTGACAGTTCAACAACATTCATTGCGTTATTTACGTTGTTGAAAGCACAAATTTTTCGAAAATAAGAAGCAATGGACTAGCAATATACTTCAAAATGATTCAGATTGTGATTGATAGTGTGTTACGCCATTAAGGTGCTGATATATGAACGTAAACGAATCAAAAGTAGTATGTAAGGATCGTAGTAGGTGGCGTTCTGTAATTTCTGCCTACCCCATTGGAAGAAGGCGTGAGTTTATGTACGTGTATAAGGCACTGTGGACCTGTGAACTGCGTTATACTAATTTGATTGATTGAAGGCTCCTACAAACAGGCGTGAATCGCGGGCGTCACAAAGGCACCGCTCGTAGCGCGACGAGCGGTGCCTTTGCGTCGCTCTGTCGCGTCGCCCCTGTCTGCGGGAGCCCTGATTAACACTTTATACAGCGAGCAACCGACGCCATATCTCGTAGGTACTTAAAAAACCCGGAATCTGACATCCGGAATCGTTTTTTTTTTTACCAAACTTCTAACTGAAACATTGTTTCTTCAATACCTATAATAGACTAATAAACTATACGAATGCTGTATAAAAAATCAGAACTTGTTACGTTGTAGGTATTATAGTGGCAGTACAAACATGCTTGCAATAAATTAGTGCAGTATTCTTTTCAGAACTACTTTAGCATGTAATTATTTAAAAAAAAGTTTTATACGTAAATCCTATAAAACATCTATTTCGTGAAAAATAAAGGAAAGAAGAAAATATGTACCCAAAACGATGAAAGATTCAACTACTCGTCAATAGATGGCGCTTCGAAGTAGTGTGTTACATAAAAATTGTGTGTTTAGGTTTTTTTCGGGTAAATTCTATAAGCGATGATGACGATATTTATTATAAATATTATCGTGTCTTTCCTGTAGGTCAGTAACTGATAATATTTCGATGATTGTAAGTTATTTTTGCACTGCATGTGTTGATTGCTGTATTTTTTATTCCTACTGTAGCAAAACTAATGACGGTACTCATAATGTTACTGTTATTTATGTTCATTAAACTCAACTATCCAAAAATGTTCAAGGCTCATCTCAAGTTAACTTTGAAACGATGGATGGACTGTGTGTAAGATGATATGGTTAGAAAGGGGGTGACCAGCGAGATGATGATTAATAGAGAAGTATGGAGGAACAAGTCATTTCGCGCTGATCCCAAATAAATTGGGATACTGGCAAGGGACTGAGAATGAGCTGATCTCAAGTTAATAATAATAATGGAGGACAGTCTTTGACAAGCAGTTTGGTATATTTTTTATATGTATATGGTATGCAAAAAATACGGGTCTATTTTGCAGTCCTCAGTTTGAAATGATCTATGACCTTAACAAACAGATGACCAGAAAAACCACAACTTTTTTTTTTAACACAAACAATTTTTTTTTTCATACAGTCCCGTTTCCATCGACACTAGCATAAATCATAGTGAATACGTTTACTTATCGCTATTTTTTATTTAGTTTATGTAAAAACTATGGTCACATGCCAAGTCTCGTGTTTCAAACATCTGGGTAACGTTCTATGTGGTTTAAATATGGTGCTGTTTTGTTTTTTGTGGCATTTTCATGGTTTTAATCAGTGCAGGGCAAGCATAACTAAAATGCGTAGAAGGGAACAAAAGTTTGTTATGAGGCGCTTTTTAAGCGTTTTGACAAACGTATGTACAGTCAGGGAAATTAATTGTTAAGCAAATTAACATACTACGACAATGTTCAAGAATGACAGTTGTTATTTGAATACACGGACAGTTTAAGTAGGTAACTAGTCAATTTGCATGAAAATAAATTTCCCTAGTTATACTATTATGTGTTGTTATTTAAACAAGAATAATTTTCAAAGGATATGTTATCATAACATGTTTCTATCTTCAATCGATTACGCTGTCCGGAGTGCGTTATTTGTCAATTAGTCACGCACCAGAACTGATTTGCATGCATAGAAGTAAATGTAGAGCTGCACAAAATCAAGTCGTGTTTACATTACATTACATTCTGCAATTTGCTGGCATTTATTTTGCTTTCAATACCTGTAAACATTGGTTTATCTTACGTTTATTTATTTACTCTACTTATAACTTACAAGAAAAAATCGTGTTTGCTGCCAATATTAAATCTAGTGCAGTTATTAAAAATCCAACTTTATCAATGTCGAATCTCTACCATACAACCTACCTACTGACGGTCAACATCACAGCTTCAAATCTTGAATCAAAGCTCAGGAATCCTGCTTTCCTCATGTATGAAAACGTACACGCCTAAATTTTCATAGTATCCGAATGTATCTCACGACCTACATTACTATAACAGACATTAACCCTGTACAATCCGTCTTCATCAATCAGAAACCACAATCCTTCATCACGACCGTCTATTGTGCCCTCTACCCTAAAACATCATTAGGTAACCCCCTAATAGTGTGTGGCCGGAGGATGTAATAGAGATAGAATCAAAATTATCGATATACGGTGTTATCTTCTCTAAACTGTATAATCGAGGAAATCGAGGTCTCTGTTTGTGTGCGATAATTGTTTGTCTTTTTAAATATTTTCTCTGGTTATATTTAAGGTTGTATTAATGTGCGTTGAATTTGTGCAGAATAAATATTTTTTCTTCCTATATTTTTTTATCATTGGATGACCTAGGTTCCGGATAGAACAGCATTATAAATCGATACAAATACTCGAATACATAATGCTGGAACTGTTTCAGTGTACGGCCATATGCGCCTTCAGCGATGATCCAGAGGTAAATTCAAATATAGAACCGAATTCATTCTAAAACAATTGCAAGGTGATTTAACCGTAGGTAACTTATTGGGAGCTAGTGAAACAGACCCCTAGTATAGTGTCGTACTGAAGTATCGATACTCCTCAAATAATAGGTCTTTACCTATGAAATTGCCGTTTTGTATGAAAAAATTTAAACTAATTTTTTTCATGAATTTTTTATTTGTATTAATCGAAGTAATCACCCATGCAATCAATGCATCTTTGCCATCGCAGTGGCAGTTTATTGATGCCCTTCTTAAAGAAATCAGCTGGACGGGAGGCAACAAATTCTTCAAAGGCATTTTGTACTGCCTCTCGGGTATTAAATTTTTTTCCCGCCAAGAAGTTATCCAAATTCTGGAAAAAGTAGTAGTCTGTAGGCGCAAGGTCTGGTGAGTAGGGCGGATGACGGAGAGCTTCCAACCCCAGTTCTTGCAACTTGGAGACCGTCTGCTGTGCAGTATGAGGTCGCGCGTTGTCGTGCAGGAGCAGCGGAGACGAGCGATTGACCAATGCTGGTTGGAGATGCGCCAGCTTCTCCATCATTGTGTTCAGTTCTTCACAGTACACATCTGCAGTAATGCTCACCCCGTTTGGTAAGAAGCTGTGATGAATCACACCGGCGCTAGACCACCAAACAGTGACCATCACTTTTCTAGGGGTAAGTTTTCGTTTAGGGCATTGTTTAGGTGCTGAACCAGGATCCAACCAACTTGCTGAGCGCTTACGGTTATCAAACAGAATCCATTTTTCATCGCAGGTAACAATGCGGTTCAAAATTCCTTCATTTGTGTGTCTGTTGAGCAGTGCAAGGCAAGTCTCGACGCGTACTTCGCGCTGGCGATCATTGAGTTCGTGGGGCACCCATTTGTCAAGCTTTTTTACCTTGCCAATTTGACGCAAATGGACCAATATTGTTTTGACGCTAACGTCGAAAGCTGCTGCTAATTCAGCCGTAGATTGTGTATCATCAGCTTCCACAATCGCCTTTAATTCGTCATTGTCGACCAAAGTCTTCGGACGACCGCGAGGTTCATTTTTCAGGTCGAAATTTCCAGAACGGAAGCGAGCAAACCAATAACAGGTGGTGCGTTGGTTTGTAGAGTTAGCTCCGTAAACGTCGTTGATGTTGCGTGCCGCTTGTGCCGCGTTGCTGCCACGACGGTACTCATATTCCATAATTACTCGAATTTTTAACGTATCCATGATGACGAAAAAGATTGAAATGCGATGAAAATGTAACACTAATCAATAAAGAAATGACTACTTTTAGAAAAAAAAATCCATGTTTTTAAAATAAAATTAATTTGAAATTAGAATTCATAGCCAAACAAAAATTATTTTGATTTGAAATGGCCAGTACTGCAGAACGGCAATTTCATAGGTAAAGACCTAATATCTATATCTTTTCCGAGTTTAAAACTACAAGTTCACGTCTACAAATCGATTGGATACGGTCTTAGGTTATTTCGGTCCTAATAGATGTGGATGCGTGTCGCCGATGTGTCTGCCCGGATTTAGGGATGTTGATGTTAATGTTGGAATTGTATGGTCTTTGTGCGCGTGGTAATTTGTTATAGTGTTGTAACCGTGACTGTGTTTTGGTATGGATAATTTAAAGGAATTTTAACTAATTAAGGAAGAGACGTTCATCGGGAGGGGGATTTTTGTTTGGCATTTTAGGGTTCCGTACCCACGGAACCCTATTACTAAGCCCCCGCTGTCCGCCCGTCCAGCCGTCCGGCCGTCTGTCTGTCAGCGGTCTCTCTCATGAACCGTAATAGGTAGACAGTTGAAAAATTTCACAGAGTGTGTATTTCTATTCCCGTTATAACAACAAATATTAAAAATTAAATTAAATTAAAAATTAAAGGGGGTCTCCATACAAGAACGTGCTTTTTTCGGCGTTTTTCCTAAATAGTACGGAACCCTTCATGTGCGAATCCGATTCGCACTTGGCCGGTTTTTTATTTAAGTTTACCTAACCATGTTATTGTTAAACAGTTACTAAAAGTAAAAAACAAATAGGTAAGTAGTTAGTTTTCATTTATCTTTTGCTAAGTAATCTGTATGTACATGTATATATATCCTATCCTATCCTATCCTACCTCTATATTATATTATATTATATATTATAAATGTAAAAGTTTGTGAGGATGGATGGATGGATGGATGGATAGATGGATATTTGTTACTCTTTCACGCAAAAACTACTGAACGTATTTGGATGGAATTCGGAACACAGATAGTTTATAACCTGGATTAACATGTAGAATACTTTTTATCCCGGTAGTACGTACCCGTGGGATAATTTCTTACCTCCACGCGGGCGCAGCCGCGGGCAGAAGCTAGTAAATAATATTTCAAGTTAAAGTCGCTTTTCGTGTCTGTCTGTGTGACCGCGTTGTTCTTCTAAACTGTGCAACGGATTTTGATACGGTTTTCACCATCATTTAGAGAATTTATTCCTAAATATTTATGTGTATAATAGATTACTATTAAATTTACATGTAATAAAGAAACCACGATGTTCAGTCTAGTCATGAAAACCGTGCGAAGCAGGGGCGAGCGCTAGTATCTCTGTAAAAATTGCATGTGACAATTATTTAGGAAGTTATTTTTTACTGAATCTCATCTAATTAGCTGTGCCCTCTAGAGCTAGACCTCTGAGCCCAATACCGGAAGCCAACTTTATAATGGCTCCCACAGACAGACGCGACGCGACAGCGCTACACAAAGGCGCCGCTCGTCGCGCGACGCGCGGTGCCTTTGTGTCAGGCGTCGCGTGGCGCCAGTATGTACGAGCCTTCAAACCTTAAAGGACACACACACAGGTCGCCCTTCTTTAAAATTAATTTGAAAACGAAAGAGTAAGTAGGTAGTTTTCATTTATTAACCCCCGACGCAAAAAAAGGGTGTTAGGTGTTATAGGTTTGACCGCTATGTGTGTGTCTGTGGCACCATAGCTCTTAAACGGGTGAACCGATTTGGATGCGGTTTTATTATTTGAAAGCAGGTATTCTAGCGGTGGGTCTTAGACATGTTTTATCAAAATCGATTTAGCTGTTTCAAGGCCATCAGCTCTTTTTTGTGTCGGGGTTTTTTTAAATGTTTCCTATTATTCTTTACTAGCACTTAACCGGCTACTACGTTCGATTGGATGTCGTATTTTCCCCTACAAATTTCAATACCCCTATGGAGGCATGAGTAACAGGGTGTAAAGTTCACTTGTACCTCCATAGAAAAGGGAGGATCTTCCGACCAGACGGGTGTTGTGACTGGTGGGCAACTGCCCAACGTTTGATGTCGGGACGTTGTATAAATGCTAGTTGCGCGGTAAACTCTGCTTGCGCGATGCAGGATTTTGCGTGACGACAGTGTGATGTGTAGCTCGCATGTGGCGATGTAGATACCGCTACACCCCTTCCACCCCTTTAAAAGGTAGTTTTTAGACAAATCTGATAGTTTAGGATGTTTGTTCACTAAATCTCATCTAATTTGTGCCCTCTAGCTAGACCTCTGAACTCAATCCGGGAAACAAACACAACAAAAGCCGCAGACAAAGCAAACAGGCCGCCCGTTATTAAAATTCGCTGTTCCCTATCAAAAAACAATTCGACAATATTGTTTCAACGAGCCGCAGTCATTTTGTAAAAGTAGGATGTGCAATAAAAATAAATGTTATGCCTTTTACATTGGTTATATGCACCCCACATGTATGCAATTGTTAGTAGAACAATTGATATCTCTGGATAAATTGATACCAGACCCCTATCGTGGACTTATTTTTATTAAATTTACTTTTTGTAATAACGGTCGAAATTTAAATAAGGTTAAGTTTTTTTTTTTCTAGTAGTTAGATTCGGCTATCCTTTCTGTAATATTGATGCCTCTTTTAAAAACGAAAAGACGAAAGATAATGAATGAGGTTTGAAAAACTTTCTTTCTGGAAAAGCTATTGTCAGTTCACACCTGGACACCTTGGCCGCTGGACATGAGTTGCCATGGTTTACCTTCGTGATAATTGCGTAACACACTAACAGTAGGAATAGTTTTCATTTTGACAGTTCAACAACATTCATTGCGTTATTTGCGTTGTTGAGCAGACAAATTTTTCGAACATATGAAGCAATGGATAAGTAATGGCTTCAAAATTATTCAGATTGTGATAGATAGTGTGTTACACAATTAGGGTACAGGAAGTCTTTAAATAGACTTCAGACTCAGGTAGGCCGAAGCTAGGAAAACCTGCTCAGGTGGAGATTCACAGATGACTACGCCCTGGAGTGTTAATGTGGTGCTGTCCCACAAACAATGGGGCACTTAGTATCGTATCCAGCGTGTCCTGTTGTCTGCACGCTGCAGGAGTTAATGGACGCTACTGAAGGTGCCAAGCTCGTAGCCAAATTCTAGGCTGACGGCATATATTTAGATTGTTATCGATACACTAAGGAGAATAATATTGTCCGTTAAATCTGAATGTAATCAGAATAGAATAGAATAGAAGAATAGAATAGAATACTCTTTATTAGCATTTTTTTTATTTTTTTTTTTCAGCACCCTAGTTGAGCAACACATTATCAATCACAATCTGAATCATTTTGAAGCCTATTGCTAATCCATTCCTTCATTATGTTCGTAAAATTTGTCTGCTCAGCAACGTAAATACCGCAATGAATTCTCAAAACTCAAACTCAAAGCATTTATTTCAATTAAACCATTTACAGGCACTTTTGAATTGTCAAAGAGTCGGTCAGTTAGTCAGAAAGTTGAAGCTAGTTGCCTATTCCAAAACGTAGATCTCTATCGAGAAGAACGGGCAAGAAACTCCAAGGGCACTCTTTTTAAATCAAGATATTACAAAATCCTGGGCACATTATTCTTGTTGCTTCTATATGCGAGAACAATGAAAAAAATATATATATTAAGAAACAATTCAAAATATAAGATTAATAATAAAAATAAGCCGTGGCAGTTAAGAGATGACCAGTCTCAACTGACGGCGCCCGTTCACGAACATGACGCGTGGATCAGCACCATCCAGCTCAACCATTTTGTAGGGAACCGAATGATCCAACACACGCGCCACCAACAGCGAGACATTTAAGTGAGCATGAATGAATGAATGAAGAAGAAAGAATGTTGTTGAACTGTCAAAATGAACCCTATTCCTACTGTTAGTGTGTTACGCAATCACCCCACAGTTTATAGCTGTATAAGCTGCAGTAATGTGCATGCATCCTTTTTCGTTTTATTTCTAAAATTATCTACACTCTTGGTTATTTGTTTAAAATATACAGATTTAAGTTTCAAAATAATACCAGCCTATTGATGTCCAACTGTAGGGCAAAGGCATCCTCTTATAGAGGTATGAGGAACAGGGTGTAAAGTTCACTCATACTCTATGGAAAAGGGGAGATCCTCCGACCAGACGGGTGTTGTGTCTGGTGGGCAACTGCCCGACGTTTGATGTTGGGACGTTGTATAAATGCTAGTTGCGCGATAAACTCTGCTTGCGCGATGCAGGATCTTGCGTGACATCATTGTGACGCGTAGCTCGCATGTGGCGATGTAGATACCGCTACACTCTCATATAGAGAAGGCACGAGCATTGATCACTGCGCTTGCTCAAGACGGGTTGGCGATGTCAGACTTAGACTATAAGTCCAGGTTTCCTCACGATGTTTTTCCTTCACCGATGTCAGTAATGTCCAAGATAAACTCAGAAAGTATCTATGAATTGAAAAAGTGACATTGGTACTTGCCCGGATTTGAACCCACAACCTCGTGCATGAGAGACGAAGGTAACCACTGGGCTATCACGACATCGAGATTTTAGTTTAAATGGGTACTTATTATAAAAAACCGGCCAAGTGCGTGTCAGACCACCCACGATGAAGGGTTCCGTAGTTGGGATGAATTTATCCCAAAAACAAACTTAACTTTGTAGTTGAAAAACATGTTCTCCAATACGTTCCAACTGCAAATGTAAGTTGGTCGTCTATTATTCGAAAACTTGTCATGCCGACGTAGCTGTGATAATTTTCCTTTTAAGTTCGTTATAATTATATACCATTGCCGTGATTTTTTTCACATAATTATCCAAAAGCAACCATTTAGCTGGCAGGGGGGGGACACTTGACTCTAACAAAAATTTGCAATTTAAAGCTTAATTTTACGCAAACGAGTCCCTGAATAGAAAAATGGCACAGACCCGTAATATTTTTGAATGGCCTATCCACCGATATCCCACACCATGGGATAGACGAGAAAAAAAAAACACATTAGACCCCCCACTTTAGCTGTACCCTAAAAAAAATATTTGATTTTATTTTACCACTTTGTCGGCGTGATTCATATGTATATCCTTGCCAAAATATAGCTTTCTAATAATAGGAGTCTCTCAGCTAAGCTGCGGACGAACGGTCAGACGGACATGGCGAAACTATAAGGATCCCTTGTTGACTATGGAACCCTAAAAACAGTCACTTGCATAATAAAATGTCGATGGTAACTAATAACGGGTGACTTATATGAATCCGTACAAGAGCATCCTTCTTCGCACCAATTGCGAGGTATCCGGTTCGATTCCTGGCGGAAGTATAAAGTGTCGGTCGTTATTTCATAAAAACGTATCTTCACGCTTGCATTCGTTTATAGGGGAAACAGTGTTGTCGTTCCCAGTATTTGTCCGTTACAAGGTGATGTTTAATTTTGAGCAGTTACGGAGATTTTGGTACATTAGTAAAAGCTCCAAGATTAAATTTAATTTAATCATAATCAAACTAGCTAATTAAATGTACAAGGAATCATTCGAATAACACATTAAGTAGACTTTAATGATAATTAGCTGCGCCCCGCGGTTTCACCCGCATAAGTCTCGAACCCTTTGGAATATCGGGATAAAAAGTATCCTATGTCCTAATCCAGGTCATGGTCTACCCATGTGTCAAAGGATGTCATCAAAATCCGCCCAAACGAAGTACCGAGGTACACTAAGAGACACAAAATACACTAGATTACACTGAATAATATTGCATTTTGTATATTTTTCTTACGGTTGGTTACCCGGGACCGAGACTAAAATAATTTTTAACATAATAAAAAGCACGTCGTTTTGGCACTCTATCATCGGTAGAAGCACAAATACCTTACTTATTAAAAAAAAACTGCCGAGTTGACAGCCGTCTGCTGTCGGCTTTAGCCACTGTTGTGTCACGAACGAACGGAATGACGTGTGAATGACATTTACTAAATAATGTCAACCCGAGTGTCAACCAAATGTAACGCAATTCTACATGCATACAAAATAATTTATTATCTAGTTTTAAATTGTTTAAGGATAAAAATACAATTATTTTCGAATTCCTCTGTTTGTTTCCTAAGATTTGGTGCACGTGTACCTCCAGGTACACACGGCTACATATCAAGCTATACATTTCCAGTATGAGCTGATCTCGCATTGCATAGGATTTCCGTTCAATGAGAGGTCAGCTTATAATAGAAATGTATAGATTGATATGTAGCCGTGCGTACACGTTTGGGCAAAATTGTATGGGCTTTTGTTGACCTCCTTTCATCCAAATCCGTTAAGCAGTTGTAGCGTAAAAGCGTAACAAACAAACATACAAAAAATCAAATCTTTTCTCTTTATAATATTAGTTTAGACTAGCTTCTGCCTGCGACTTCGTCAACGTGAAATTTCTTGTTTTAACGTAAAATATATGCTACTAGCTTTTGCCAGCGGCATCGCCCGCGTTGATGTCGTAAACTATCCCACGGAACGGACTACCGGAATAAAAAATATCCTATGTATTAATCCAGGTTATAAACTATCTATGTGGCAAATTTCATCTGAATCCGTTCAGCCGTTATTGCGTGATTGAGTAACAAACGTACAAACTTTCATATTTCTAATAGTACTAGCTTCTGCCCGCGGCGGCGTCGCCTGCGTGGATATCGGAAACTATCCTAAAAAGTAGCCTATGTCCTTCCCCAGGATCTTCCAGGATTAACTTCTTTCGGGATTCTATCTCCTTGCCAAATTTTATCGAAATCCGTTCAGTGGTTTAGGCGTGAAAAAGTAACAGACAGACAGAGTTACTTTCGAATTTATAATATTAAGTATGGACTTGGATTAGTAGGATAAAACTCGGCAATACTGAAGCTTCCCATTAGTGAAAGAATTTTCGGAATCGAATCAGTAGTTCTGAAGATTAACCCCTACATACAAACTCACAAATTTTACCTCTTTACAATATTAGTATACATTACGGTTAGACACTTAACAAAGCCTAGAGTCACTTTTACTCCCCGTCATTGCAATTTTTTTTTTGTACTGGTCCATACCTGGGAAACTTCTGGTTACGGAGATATTGAAGGTCAAAATTCCAAATTTTTAGTGACGTTTTTTTTTTAAAAGAAGTTTTTATTGTTATAATTTATAAGTGTTATAACACAAGTTTAAATACCCCCACGACCCCTGTACCGTTGCATGCACCCATGGTCTAAAAAACAAGGTCTGGCATTCCGGGAGTGACACATGCTTACGTCACTATCCAGTTGCCACTTTATTGCAACAAAACACGAATTATGGAAACATATTCAGTCACCATTCTGTTAAAATATATATATATAGCATTTAAATTGTCGTTTCGTTTTTCTAATCAAATGAAACATATACCAACGTAATTGTTAGTTAAAACCTCATTGTTATATCGGATTTGCACAGGTAATAAAGGCGGTTGGGGAGTTATTATTACACACTACTGGTAACACAGAGGTGATGACGTAGGGTTGTGTCACTCTGTATCTCGGAATGCTATACCTGGCGAAGTATATTATTATACCATGCATGCACCCATAAGCACAATATTTGGCGTGCGTTACGTTGCGCACTACCGTAAACAGAGATTTTTCACACCACAATTAAAATTTCGTTTCTCAGCAATTATTTTTGTGCTATGTTACTTAGTTTGATGTCCAGAATACGTAGTTGACGGCTAAGTGATGTGTACACCCTGTAGATAACTCTCTTCCAAACATCCAGCACCCTACTTACCTAACACACTATCTATCACGATCTGAATCATTTTGAAGCCTTTTGCTAATCCATTGCTTCGTATGTTCGAAAAAATTGTCTGCTCAACAACGTAAATATCGCAATGAATGTTGTTGAACTGTCAAAATGAAACCCATTCCTACTGTTAGTGTGTTACGTAATTACCCCGCAGGTATAACATTTCTGTGCAATGAGTAAGTCCTAAATCTTGGAATATCGTAATTTTGGTTTAGTCACGGTTTTTCCCTATAATTATTCTTTTTTCAAATCGGGATTTCTGAATCAGGTACAGGACCTGTGTTTCTTTCAAGTAAACACATTGTCATGAACTCATAAACAAAATGACTAATTGAAAATATAAAGAACCGTCAAAGTTTCTGTCATACCTAGTTTTACTTTCATCCCACAAAGGTCAGACAAAGGGACTGACTTGGCAGTCTAACCCTGTTCACTAGACCGGGACAGTAGGATTTCCTACTCATTGAAATGCATGAGATTCCATTTGTGATGCTAATATGAATAGTTTTTACTTTCATTTCCGACTTAGGAAGTAGTTATGAAGTATTAAAATATAACCCTCTTTTTGTAGGGTGATTCATATTTGTAGGTCGGTCTCACTTTCTTGTGCATTATTAACTAAACTTTAATAATCTTATTCAAAAACAAGGTTTTTCTTTAGACATGGTTTAAACCATGGTCTAAAAGAACAAGGTCTGGCATTCCGGGAGTGACACATGCTTACGTCACTATCCAGTTGCCACTTTATTGCAACAAAACACGAATTATGGAAACATTTTCAGTCACCATTCTGTTAAAAAATATATTTATAGCATTAAAATTTTCGTTTCCTTTCGTAATCAAATGAAACAATTCAATTTAAACATATACCAACGTAATTGTTAGTTACAACCTCATTGTTTTATCGGATTCGCACAGGTAATATGGGTGTTTGGGGAGTTATTATTACACACTACTGGTAACACAGCGGTGATGACGTAGGCTTGTGTCACCCCGTGTCTCGGAATGCTATACCTGGCGAAGTATATTATTCTACCATGGTTTAAACCATCGAGCCTGTTTTTGAAATAAGAAAAAAATACAAATCGTAATACAGTTCCTTTTACAAAACTGACAACAGTCCGGTCTTAGGTTGTCAATTTTGTATTAAGAACTTTACAAAAGTACCGCGGCATAAAATTCGAAATACAAAAACTGGCGCGAAGGTTTCGGCTCGGACTAAAGTTAGATCGTGTTTTGTAATAACACGGCGAGTGCCAAAATTTTGCCCGTCTCATAAAAGATGGCTTATATGGGTTCGAACCTGTTGTCATGGAGTAACCGGGCACAAATCCAAACTCCTGGCTGCTACTGATAAAATCCTAATGGAAGAACCTCTAGGACCCTACTAACGTAACTCGTCTGACCTGCGATCCTAGTACCTCACGTTCAGAAGCCGGTCTTGTGAGTGTGAATAGACAAATGTGTCAGTTATCTTTATCTTATATCAGAAAAAATAATTTTTAGTTTTTGTTTTTCCTTCTTCGTTTTTGTTTCGTTTCTTATGAGTAGTACTCGCAACCGGCGTGAGTGTATGACCAGCACCCTAATTACGTAACACACTATCTATCACAATCTGAATCATTTTGAAACCTATTGCTAATCCATTGCTTCATATGTTCGAAAAATTGCCTGCTCGACAACGTAAATAACGCAATGATTGTTGTTGAACTGTCAAAATGAAACCCATTCCTACTGTTAATGTGTTACGTAATTACCCCGCAGATGTATGAAAGTAAACGAGGCAACAGGAGTATGTAGGATCGTAGCTGGTGGCGTTCTGTAGTTTCTGCCTACCCCTTTAGGAAGAAGGCGTGAGTTTATGTATGTATGTATTAACTTCTTTAAATTATGTTCGGCGATTTTTTTTGAATACTTAACCTGTTTTATCTTGGAAACTTTTTATTTAAATTACCTATGTTCGAAGTTTTTTTTTAAATCTTGCAAACTTTTTATATTTTCTTAGCTTTATTGCTACACTAGCTTTCGCCCGCGGCTTCGCTCGCGTTAATTTAGACTGACTATCAATTCGGGTTATAATTCAATCTTGATTCGAAATACACGTGGCGCCATCTATTATCATAAGAACGTTATTGTTGTTTTCCTCGGGAACAGTACTTTTTTGCGGGATGAAAGGTACCCTATGTCCGTTTCTGTACACCTGACAACGTATATGCAAAATTTCGGGATGATCGGTTCAGTGGTTTAGGCGTGAAAAAGTAACAAACAAACAAACAAACTTACTTTCGCATTTATAATATTAGTTAGGATTAGGATTAATTATTTTGATTCAAATTGACCACCAGATAATATTCACACTAAATTTTCTAACTTAGATATAACAAATTCCACGTTCACAGTCCACAACTCAGTGATTGACTATCGCGTGCAGCCCTCACTCTTCAGTTTTCCCACGGGCCCTTTGCCCTGGACATTAAGTCGACCGACCACTTCTACGTAGGATGTGCACGTTAGCTGCGCGATTCATTTGTTTGCCAACCACTCATTCGTGCGTAGCGTGGCCGTGGGTCTCAGTGGACGATCCCGCATACATTTTCAACGTCAGTTATCATGTGACACTAACGGTTTGCCAGCGTGTTTCCAGCGAAGCGATTTATGAACGTACTCTCCGCGGATGCGAAGAGAGCTCGCTGCAATCATGCGACGTCCTCTCCGCGTTTTCACAATATTGTACAATCCTATGTCTCGCTCTCTCTTGCACACTCACGTCAATCGCTCTCGTTACACAAACAGGCGAACACGTTGCTCACACGTGACGTGCTCGCTACGACAATCGCCTCGCTGGAAACACGCTCGCATATCTCCATCGGATAATGATAAGGCTACTCGTATTAAACGAAGCTACGCACCTACACGTGCGTAGCTTAGCCATGGGCTGCAGTAGAATAACACCTTAACAATCCCTTTTTACAAGCCTCTTCCTGCGTAATGATAACTTTCCCATCGTATCTAGATATGCGTCTGGTTTTTATGTCCCTTTTGATTGTTGTTATGAGCTTTCGTTTTTGCTCGATTCATTGTTTTAGCTGTTAATGAGGTAAATGTCTGTAGCCTGTTATGTTGATGGGTATAAATCTTTGTGATTGCAGTCATCATGAACATGAACATACCATCGGTGGTTTTATTTATTTTTAACGAAGATTGCCCACCACATAAAAAATCCTGTGTCTAAAGTACACAGATACAGGGTTATTGGTTATATGTTGGCAATCCATTAATGGGATATAGGAGAGGTCATTTGCAATAAAATTAACCCTGATGACCCTTATGCAAATGTTAACCTTTTTGAGTAGTTTGACATTTTATATTTTTGTAGCGGTACACAACTTTGAAAATTTATTTAAAAAAGAAAATGTCTGTCTTTTTTTATTTTTATTATCTGCTTCTACTTCAATACATAATAATCAACCATAAAATGACAATTATCTTTAATAGTTGTTAAACCAAAGCTCCAAATCGTTACAATTTTCATCATTTTGAGCAGGTTATTTGACTAATATGGTCGATTTCTGCAAAAAACACGGATGCATTTTTTTGGCAGAACTTTCCAAAAACATGTACAACTTCTCAGCTATCTAACGAGATACAATAAGATACCAGATATCTTCAAAAAAATATAAAATTTCAAATTACTCGAAAATGGTTGACATTTTCATAGGGGTCATAAGGGTTAATTTGATTGCAAAGGACCTCCCCTACATCCCTTTAATGGATTGCCGACATATTATCAATAACCCTGTATATCTATGTGTACTTTGGACACAGGATTTTTTCGTTTTTTTAACAAACAAATATAAAAAATCCGTTTTCTTTGTGTAAACTTGACAGACGTGATGGGTATCGATATCTAAAAGCAATAAAACAAAAAAAATACAGATTATCTTAACTCATACTTCAAGTAACAACACAACCAGCGGTCTTTGAACCCCAAAAAAATCATAAATAAATATGTGTTTTTATTTTATCGTGATAAACATCGATACCAATCACGCCTGCAGAGTTTCGCTAGCTAATTTAATTTGACCCTGTATAGTCTGTTGTGCGTTACACCCTCTATCCCATGCCTACGAGCCACACGCTCAAGCGACACGCGTCTTGCGACAGCGACTGCGGAGAAAACAAACGAAAGAAGTTGTTTGAAGCATACCACGAGTTACCGCGACGTGACTTTCGGAGCATCATGCGAAAACAAGTGACTTTCGCGCGTGTCTTTGACGCAAGTCGTGTGGCAAGTCGCATCGCTGGAGGCCGTGAACAGGGTCTTACTGTCACCTCTGCTGACCTCTTTTTAGGTACAATCATGAAGATAAAAGAGAAAATTCACGCTACCATGTCAACAGGATGCTAGGGTGCATACATTATGCGTGCCGCGCGAGACATCACGCATGACGTACACAGGATGATGTCCTGATTCTGTATGCATTTTTATGGGCATACGAAATGTATCACAAAATACGAGTATTACACTGTGAATGATAGAATCTTTATGGTAGTTTTCGTTTGTATGGTTAGCAGATTTTTTATGTTAATAAGGAGAGGAATTAAGTTACTTACGCATGAATTTTATGATAGTCAGTTTGTACGCCCTTCGCTTGGCCTAGAAAGAGATTTGAATGGACGTTTGTGAGGGAATAATTTTACTTAATTCGTTATATACTAAAGCTATAGGTAATTGTGGAAAAGATGTTTTAGGAAATTACTACCAACATACCTTTACTATTGCAACCAAGCGACATTGCAGTGTAGCGACTTTAAGCATTGTGAACTGAAAGTATGTGGACGTGAGATATTTTTTCATTTATTTTTTTCTATTTGGCAAAACTGTTTGTGATTTAGGGTCCATAGCTGGTTGCAACCAGAAGGGCAATTCCAGTATTGTTAAGTACATTCGCATCCAAATCTCTGTCTGTCAAAAATACCTGCCTCTAATTTACATAAATGTTTGACAAGTTTTTAAATGAGGTTATTGCAATGTGAGTTTGCGAAATTGCGACTGGCCTTCGGATATGGGCCTATCTATTGCGCACACAGGTACCTTATAATATACTGCAACCAGCCGAAAATGCTGTTTTTTTTTGTCGCACAGTTAGGCCTTCCAACAGGCGCGACACGCGACGCGAATCGCACACGACACAAAGGCACCGCTCGTCGCGTGACAGGCGCGTAGGCGGTGCCTATGTGTCGCGTCGCGTGTCGCGCCTGTTTGGAGGAGCCTTTAGGCGTATTGGTACCTACACACTTATTACAAGCCAGAAAATCATTGAGTGTGTATTGTTAAATGTTCAAAGAAAAATTCAAAAATATTTCGTAAAATTAAAATAGTATCATGATAAAAAAATCGTTAAACAGAACTCAAAAAATATTTTTCGTCACATAATTCTCAAAATGTTGATCGTTAACTATCATATTTTATATAATGATAATAAAGGGAATTCGATCAACTAAAGAAATATCTAAAAATTATTCCACTGAGCCGTGCATTTATTTTTTTATTTAATTAAAAACTGCAAAATTACTTTTATTTTGGTGGTCATTCGATACAACTAAAATCAAACGCATCGCTGTTTTGAAAAAAATTACCTAAAATATTGTTTCTTACCGCGCCTTAAGAAATCCAAGATGCATCCTTTCTCGACGCAAAAGAACAGCTAGGAATGAGTCAGAAAATAAAAGATATTTCTCGACACTATCTACAGTTCGAAGATCGCCAATATATCCTTACAACACGAGCAGAACGAAAGTAGGTATGTAATGTATCTACAAGTACAGTCAGCAAATTGTTGTCCTTTCGAAAAGGTCAGGTGCGCAGTATTTGCAACCGGTGCTCGTGTACCTAAAAAATGGAGTAGGTACAAGGATCGTAGCATGTATGTAGCTGCTTATTATAATTACAAATATTTAGTTTAACCTGTCCGTCTGTGTTTGACATGTCTGTAATGAAAACGGCAAGTAAAATTTGACCCACTTTCCTGTTTCTGAATAAATTTTGAGCTGAGCTGAAATTTTGCATGCTTAAGTAACTAAGTCGTTTATTTTGCAAATATAGGTACAGTACAAGGTCATATTTACCAATACACCATATTTTCCGTAGCCATATTTACCATATTTACCATTGCCATTACCACCACACCACCACCATACCACCAATACCACCATTACCATTTTGCCATATTTTACTAATAGGCATGCAAAAGTTATAGTTGCCATTGCCAATTGCCTTTATTGTTTTAGTGTCGTTGTCTTTTATAGATCACTAACACAATTTATATACACAAAATTCTTAACAAAAACACTACACAATACTTATACAAAATTCTTTGTATAAGCATTCTTTGTTCTTGTAATTCGCTGACAGTATAGTATGCTTTATGCGTTAAAAAGCTTCGGAGCCTGTTTCTAAACAATGATAGCAGCAATTCTTTCCATTGCTTAAGTAGTTTATTATAAATGACCGGAGCCATGCAGTAAACACTCTTGCGCATTAGTGCCGTTTTGGCGGGATGGGAACACACTTGGCTATTGTCGCGTTTATTACGTGGGACTACGTCAGCCAGACGTTTAAGGCTCGTACACATTGGCGCGACGCGACGCCCGATACAAAGGCACCGCCTGTCACGCGACGAGCGGCGCCTTTGTGTAGCGCTGTCGCGTCGCATCTGTCTGTGGGAGCCTTTAAAACGATTTGGTTCCGACTTTACAAACACAGCTACCTCCATTATGTACATACTAGGTAGCGTTAATATTTTGTGCTATTTAAAGTATGGCATGCAACTATCAGTGGATTTAAGCTTAAACATCACCCGTAAACATCTTTTCTGGGCTTTAAAAACTGTTTCTCTTTCGGTTGAGTTTCTCCAGAATATTATACCGTAACGTCAGTGGGATTCTACCATGCCATAATAAGCAGTAAGAAGTGCATCCATGTTATTGGGGATAGTGAATGCAGAGCGTATGCGGACTTACTAATTCTCTTCCATAAAGTATCAGTATGTGCTTTCCACTATAGGTTTTTATCTATTACGAGTCCCAGAAATGTTGTATTTTCTACGTTTTCTACAACGTCATTGTTGTAGTGTATATGTATTGTTGTATGCTAATGCTGAGAATCCGCTGACTAAAATGTACAACTCTTGTTTTTTTCAAGTTTATTTTTAAATTATTTGCGTCTAACCAATATACAACATTTATTAAACAATTATTAATGTCCCTTTCATATGTCTCCTCACTTTTACATGGTATTGTCACAGTACTACGAGTATCGTCCGCGAACAGTGTTATTGGTTGTTTAATGCATTCAAGTAAATCGTTTATGTACGGTTTGAATACAAAAGGACCCAATACGCTCCCCTGCGGTACTCCAAAGATAACTTCACGCTCTGAGGAGCGATATATCTCTTCGCGATTGCTAACTAGATTTATTTGACAAATTTCAGTTATTTGTTTTCAGTCTTTCAGGTAAGACTCAAGAAGACTCAGTAAATTACCTTTAATACCATAAGCTTCCAGTTTTCTCAAGAGAATAGCATAATCTACGTAGTCAAAGGCCTGGATCATGTCACAAAATATGCCACGTACAGGTATTCGTTTGTCGACATTCTGTATCACGCTATATACAAAGTCATATGTAAATTAAATGACAATGCAATATTATTATGACATGGAGCTGATCTGATGATGGAGTCGGAAGGTGGCCATGGGAACCCTGTAATAAAACGACGCAACCCCAACGAGCTTAGGCTCGTTTGATTCACCTTGATAAGCACTCTGGTTCTAAACAATAAAAAATAAAATAAAAATTGTATTAATAAGTAGGAAAATGAATAAACGAAGAAAATACCTTTTTCATTTCTCATACACGGAAAGTACTGTTTGTTTGATCTGAGTAGCGGGTGGAAGACGCCGTTCCCCGTCTTAGGGCGGGAATGACTCATAGTAATTATTTCCCTCTCTAGGGCGGGAATGAATTTAAAAAATATAAATAAATTTGGTTAGGTAGTCGGCTACGATTTTTTTTACATAATAGTGACTTCATAACAGCCAGTGTTAATTAAAAAAATACCCATTAAGGGGGAGGCGCTAAAATTCAAATTTACTTACGTTTTTTGCAATTTGCAGTGACTCACCAGAAACACAATTGACACAGAGCTGCAATTTGCAAAAAAACCAAACAATATTTGAATTTGGCGGGCTACAACTGAGGATCCACCTTAAGCGGGACGGCCCGCGGCGGTGTGGCGGTGTGTTCCATATTTAAAATTTAAAAAGGACTATCATTTGGCGGGATACTAACTCTGTAAGCTTCCTTAGCTTTGTTTTCTTCGTAATAATTAAACTAAACGTGACATTGGCTGAATGCACAAACCGTGCGAAGCCACAAGAAAAAAAAACTCTGTAAGCTGTACCGAAACTCAAAATATCAGTTTTATAGACTAGTATTTGATTAAAAATGAGTCTCAAATTATTATTATTAATTAATAATTTAGTAAAACTACTATTTTTACTTTCCTTGTATTCGAAATGAAAAGTAGAGTGTTTAACACGGGTGAAAGTCATCAATTCCTACTCGGACTATAGCCGCCCTCGCTGCGCTCGGGCGTCTAAATACCTCGTATGGGAATTGATTCCTTTCGACCCTTGTATAACAATCTACTATATATAAATTAGATAGAAATGACTGAACTAGTTATTGGGAAAAGCGTGAGTTTATCTACGTATTGTAGGGACAGCTAATAAAAGAGAAAGGAATGCTGGCAATTATCTACAACTACTTATTACCTAATTGCACGACGGTAAAGACAGGCTCATGTTTTTCACGCGTATCTACTATCTTTGTAAATGGGATTTTTATATCCTCGAAATATCCTAACAGCTGGATGGATTTTAACACATGAGGTGTCCATCGACTAATCGAGACTGAACTAAAACAACTGCCACCAAATGCTTGAAAACTGAGCTTGTTTTAATTTTTTACATGCAGTCTGGCTTCTTTAAATTAAAAAAAAAAAACTACCCACATTATGCATGTGCTGGCTGACTAGTCAATTATTTGTGCCTGCATAAGGTGCGTACAAATGTTAATTTCTTATCTACATACCTGACTCTGTTGTTGACCGTACACATTACCGTTAGCAACAGGTGTAAGAAAATCAGTTCCTTGTTAGTGATACAGCTTGGGTCGCGGTTGCAACGGTCCTGTCTTGGAATGGACAACGGTAGACATACAATACCTACATACAATATCAATTGTCCATTTACTTTTCACCATAATGGCTATGGGTGAAGAAGGGCCGATGGCCTTTGAATAGACGATTAGTCAAAGGTGCGTGGCCCAAACCTTCTTTTTGGAACACCAATTTTCTTTCAAATATTGATATTTTTTGCGAGATCCATCAAAAGCGTCATGCTGGTAATCTAGCATTTTATTACTAATATTATGTAAATAGAAAGAGCAGAGTTAGTATGATGCTCGAGTAATTAAAGCAACATTTTTGGATGGTGTCATGTGGCCCTTAGACAAATTACTTACACACATTATCATTTACCATCTAGTCGTCACCATATGGGTATGGACGGAGGAACACTGTAATGAAAGGAGTAGACGAGAGGTCAAACGTATTCTGGTTTACCTTATGCTTCTATTTTTAAAAGCACTGATATTCTGTCAATAATATTATAATTTAAAAAAAACATTACACAAAACAAAGTTCAATAGATAATAATGCTTGTTTTTTTTTTGTCTTTTCAGTTAGGTATTTGTTTTTTTGGAATCAGGATTTTTGTATTTTTTTTTAATAATTTGCTTTATTTCAAGCTTTTTAGTTTTATTAATTTAGCGTTTATCATTCCAAATTACATTTCAACATATAAGTTGTATATATTTTTGTAAACCGTTTATAAAACCCTTTATTTTGATATCCGATTCGATAGTCCTGCGGAAAAAAATATTAAAGACATAATTTGGCGCCAAAACGGGCCATTTTAATTTTTTATAATTTTAGTATACCCAGTGTCACTCTCACAATTAAAACGAATCTAACGAAACCTCTCAAGCTAAAATCCATCAAGCCGTTTAGGCTACAGAGCGTACCAAAGAAATATTTATAGGTATACATACATACACTCGAAAAACATAACACTCCTTCTGGCGTAGTCGGGTAAAAACAAGATTCATGAAAGGCAAAAGCGTTATTATGGGACTGGCATACGCATTGCTGTCATAAAAGTCCCTAATTAAATAAATAATAAAAAAAATAAAAAAAAATAAAGCGTTATTACTAATCTAGGTTCTCGTCATTAGGAAAAACTGAAATATTACGATGCGCCAATAATAATAATAATAACAACCTATTTCTGTCCCACTGCAGGACAAAGACCTCTTCTGATACAGAGAAGGCACGAGCATTGATCATCACGCTTCCTCAAGACGGGTTGGAAAATAATTAAACCTCAAAAAAATTGTAAGATCGATGGCTCCATAAAAGGAGGCAAACCAAGGAAAATATGGACAGGCTAAGGTAGGATGGAAATGAATTTTGAAAAGATACCTACACTTCTTCTTAGCGTGTCGATGGCACTCTAAATGGAGTCGGACAAGAATATGGCTACGAGCTTGGCACCTTCAGCAGCGTCCATCATTTCCTGTATCCTGCAGACCTATATCCTATATCCTCCTATTGATTGTGGAACAGCACCACATTTACACCCCAGGGCGGAGTATTCAGGGAATGGGAAGCCGTCACCTCCTTCTGCGAAGCAGTAATGCTCGCGAAGGAGGAGGCGGAGCGCGAGAGGGATAGGCAATCACTGCGCCCTCGCGCCCCTAGTCGCCGCAGAACACCCTGGGTGTCGGGAGTCGTTTGCCGACTCCCGGCCACCGTAGGCGCGGGCTTGCGGACGGCGAGCAATGGGCAGCTCGCCGTCCGGTAAGGACCAGGCCCGGGTCGACGGCGCGTCGTGTTCCACGCGCGCCTCAAAGACATGTCAGCAAAATTGACGGGGTCCGATAGGACCGATGCCTGCCGGGGCTGCGGATTGTTCGAAAGAGTTACCGTGGCCCTGGCGCACAGGCAACTGAAGGAACACGGGTGGGTTTGAGTCAGTAAGAGACTGACACGCCCTTCCGTTCCGCCCAGAGCGGGAGAGGTCATTTGATGATTTCCCACACAAAAAAAAAGCGGAGTATTCTGTGAATCTCCACCTGAGCAGGATTTCCGTGCTTCGGCCGACTTGGATCCGGAGTCTATTTAAAGACTTTCAGGTTACCTAAGGCAACTCATATCCTGCGGGGTAATTACGTAACACACTAACAGTAGGAATGGGTTTCATTTTGACAGTTCAACAACATTCATTGCGTTATTTACGTTGTGGAGCAGACAAATATTTCGAACATAATGAAGCAATGGATTAGCAATAGGCTTCAAAATGATTCAGATTTTGATAGATAGTGTGTTACGTAATTAGGGTGCGGGTGGGAGATTTTCAGGAGGAACGAATGAAATAGGTAGGGAAGCACTTTCTCGCTACAGCTTTAGCCTTACCCACACAGCCCTGACCCCAAATAAATCAGATTACCTAGGGGCAGGCGGATGAAAATGACGATGACGTCATGTGCACTTACACTTTTCTTAAACGTACTTACAAAACATACCATCACGCCTGTAATCCCCAAAGAGTTAGACAGAGGTCTATAGTACACCCACATTTCGCCAGTTACGTTTGAGTCCCATGTAAAGGACGAGCCTATTGCATTCAACCGGGCACAAATCCAGACTTCGGGCTGCTACTGAGAAATTCCAGATGGAAAAACACAACACTTGCCAGCCCCTGCAGTCTCGACATTAGACAGCGACAAAAATCGGTCGCTAAGTCGTATCGTTGTCAAATTCCTTTAATAGATTTTCAACTTTATTTCCAAAATATAAGGTTGAAAATCTATTAAAGGAATTTGACATCGATACGACTTAGCGACAGATTTTTGTCGCTATTTAGGGGTTTATTCATAAACGTTGCTTAAAGTTAAGTATTGATTAGCGACTGTTTAACCATACATTTTTGACGTTTAAACGTCACTTAACTTTAAGCAACGTTTATAAATAAACCCCTTAATGTCGAGACTAATGGTCCAGACTTGGGAAACGAACCTAGGACTTAATGCTCAAAAGTAGCGCATGCGGCCGCTGGGCTAAGGACAACGTACGAACGTATTTAATTGCGGTATTTTATCCGTATTGTTACATAAAGGCTCCCACAAACAGGCGCGACGCGACAGCATGACACAAAAGCACCGCTCCTCGCACGACACGCGGTGCCTTTGTGTCTCGCTGTCACGTCGCGCCTGTTTGCGGGAGCCTTAAAACAGTTTTAAAGTGAATGCTTAGGTATCTAAAGTTAATATCGCGTAGGTGGCACGACCTACATTATAAATTCCATAGATTATAGGCTAAGTTGCGGCAGGGTTAATAAATTCTCAATAAATTAATTGAAATCGTAACTATCTCGTAAAACTTTGAAAATGATATAAATTAATCAATGTAAAATTTAATTGAATTGTAAAACAACCGACATTAATCGACCATTATTCTTGTTTTGGTTTGAAACTTGTTGGCAAAGATGTTGTTGGCCTGCCGTTACAATCAAAACGTAGCGAAATTCGGAATCATACAGCGTGTATCAGAAATGCGTGGTCATATTTTTAAGCGTGTGGTACAAGACCATAAAACTGAACCACTTTCAAAATCAAAATCCAAAGTCATTTATTCAAGGCTGAGAATCAGCACTTTTCGAACGTCATAATTACTGACAGTCCCCCAAAACGCCCGTCCTTCAACACTTCCTAGTGCTATAGCTGGGGAGAAGAAGTGGCGCAACAAACTCCCCGGCAGCACAGCTGTCTGTTCAGTTAGAAAAAAAAAACTTGATTCTATACAGTAATAGGTATGCAAATTAAATAACATTACGAGACACAGAACATTAAATTAAATTATTTGCCATATGACAGCTAGCCACGCCGATATACCAACAGATACAATGAAAACTATACCCAATCAAATAAAATAAAATCTTAACAAAACTTAATACCTACTTTCTCCTTATCCTGCCCTTATACAGATTGAAAGCTCCTTAAAACAGGCGCGACACGCGACGCGACTCAAATACACCGCCTGTCGCGCGACGACCGGTGCCTTTATGTCGCGTGCGATTCGCGTCCAGTGTCGCGTATGTCGAAGGAGCCTTTATTTGGGGTCGGCGCAACATGTCTTTTTATTACATACTAATAATTCTTCTTCCATCGCGATCGCAAAGAAATTATCAACTGTCCCTTAAGCACGCAACTTCATTACCTACTCGACCCAAACGTATGGGACAGCTAATTTTTTTTTCACGATGACGATGATGGTACCATGGAGAAAGTTCCCTTAAATATGACCAGACTTTCTGATACATGCTGTATAGTTAGGTACCTCTCCGACATCAAGAGCGAATGCGGTGCTCCTGGCCAAACCTGTCCAATCAGTTGGAGGGTCCAAAATCTAAAGTATACACCTGTTCTTTTGACGACCTTATAAACTTACCAACAATTCACAAGCCTACGCCCGCCGAATCAATACGAGAATAAATACCTAAAACAGCATTCAATAATCTCATTCATCTGCATTCTAACTCAAACCAGAATTGCTCAAAGGGATCGTGCTCATTAGCAACTTTGCCATTCTAAAATACCTGTCACTTTGTCAAATAAATTCCTATCCTACTTACGAAATTCTGTTCCAGTATTTACGAATCCTTGTTCTAGCAAACCAATGCGGGTGATACAATTTGATAGTAATTTATGTTCCGCCGATACCGATACCACGTTATCGGGTTTTCACGGATAGCCAGAAATGCATTTTATTGTCTGTTCTTTTCAATGCAATGACTTCTTAAAAGGCTCACACACATTAAAGCGCAGGCCTCATCGCCAGCTAGCGAGCGAGCGAGCGAGCTGGCGGGCCAAGCGAGGCAAGGGAATCTATATAAACACGAGCTAACGAGGTGAACGAATAACATCGCTGGCATCGTCGGATATTTTTGCATTGTCGTTCGCATCGTTTGTATCGCTGACGTAGATTATCTCTGTCGTTCGAGGTGTGAACCGAAGTATGAAAAGAGGTAAAACGATGCTCGCTCGGCTCGCTCGCTAGCTGGCGGTGTGGCCTGCGGTTTAGGCGAGCAACGCAACGAACTGGCGGATCGCTCGCCCGGCGTATTTTTGCTGCTACATAGTGCATATTTGCGTTGCGATGAGGCTTCCTGTAGCGTGATAACGTTAATAAAAAAATTACCTACTAAAGTGATGCAATAGCATTTTTGCAATGCGTTGCGATGCGTGGCGGCCCGCCCAAATGTGCGCGAGCCTCATGGAGTGGAAACAGTCTAAATTCAAATTCGAATTTTAAATCTGTCTCAAACAATTACTGCGTTGGGGTGCGACCCGCTGTGGAAGCCTGAAAGCCGACCCCAATATAGCTGGGAAAAGGCGAGGTAGGTGATGATGATGGTGCGACCCGCCGCGGCTCCTAATCTGCTTTGGCGCATTTTTTCAATTAGGCGCGGTGCGGCTCGCCGCGCCGCGGTGGTGCGGCGGCTTTAATGTGCGCTTAGCTTAACACTACGACTTAACGCTCCCACAGACAGGCGCGACGTGACAGCGCGACACAAAGTCGCTGATCGTCGCGCGACGAGCGGTGCCTTTGTGTCGCGAGCGGTTTGCGTCGCGTGTCGCGCCTGGGGGCCTACTCCCTAAGCACGAAGTCCGTAGCTTCGGCCTTCGTTACGGGCGTTTCCTACTCCGTATCACCTACGGACTTACGATTGTCCCGAACCCGAACTAAGAACGAATGACAACACGATTTGACTGTTGACCCTACTCCCGATGTGTTTTTGCCCGTCCGAAAAGTTGAATTTGACACTTGTATAGACGGATCATTATGTCATTTGATACGACATCAAAATAGTTATCGTGCTGCCTACGAAAGTTAAAATTTGCCAAAAACTTGAACCTATGGCTGCATTTTGGAATGCTCGATGAAGCTCTACACGAAGAGCGGAGGCGATACCGATTATATTTGCGCCAAAATTTTCGGTTGGCGAGTATTCCCGACGTTAAGTTCTTAAAGAACTAAAGGCTGGAATTATTTAAAGACTTGTGTGAGCATATAGTACCTCTTTTGCCTCAACAAATACGAAGAAATGGTGTGGATCCAATAATGAAGGTAATTGTTTGATATAAGAATGAAGGATTAAAGCTAAGGTTATACTTATTTATTGAAGATTCTGCAATTAATTGAGTTGTATTTACTGGTGATTTTGTTTACTTTTAGATCCTTGCTGCACTCAACTTTTATGCTCGGGGGAGGTACCAAGGTGCAGTGGGCCTTAGCAGACTTACATTTGGAATTTTAAAAGGCTGATGGAGATGCCTCTTAGCAGCTAGAGAGCTGCTTTATAAACCCATCACAGCAGGTATTTGTCACAATTCTATATTTTTCCTTATAATGCATTGAACAGGTGAACAGTATTTTTTTCATAAATTTCAGAGCAAATATTATTTTTGCAGGTAAAATTGTCATTGCCTGCTGTCTTACGCAATATGTGTAATCGGGCACGTTTAGAAGCAATTTCCCTCTCTGAGTCTCTGAAGAAGACCTACAATTAGAGTGCAGTAGACAGGGAGGATAGCGATATGAGTCTATGCCCGCTCATAAAGCTCTTCAGCAAGGAGGCAAAGAGCGAGAGACAGATTACCGGAATTGCTGGACAGAAATAGGTACTTATGCAGTCTCACAAGAAAACTACTCTACTAATAAAATATGTCAATAAATACATAAATACATAGGATGTTTGTATTTATAATATTGATTTGAGTATTTATTTTACAAACTGTTTATTTTGTTTTCAGGACATAATGGGTGTTGGGACTGGCGCGGGACGATTCTGACATAAGAAAAAGATTTCCACAATAAAAGTATTGTTTTTATAAACAAAATGTTTTCTTTTTATTTAGCACCAATCAATTTGAAAAAAAAATACATTCAACAACACAATGTAACAATCAAAACATAGATTTTCTTTTATTTATCTATGTAGTCTTAAATTATTCCTAGGAACTTAGTTTCTATTACTAGTCTACTTCAATATCAAATACCTAATATCTGAATAAAATTAACAATCAACAATACACTATAACAATGATAACACAGATTTTCTTTTATGTATCTATTGAAGTCTTAATTTATTACTAGGAACTTAGTTTCTCTTACTTGTCTATTTCAGTCTCAAATACCTAATATCTGAATAAAATTAACAATCAACAATACACTATATGTTTGCTTTTATTTATCTAATGAAGTCTTAAATGATTACTAGGAGCTTAGTTTCTCTTACTAGTCTACTTCAATATCAAATACCTAATATCTGAATAAAAATAACAATCAACAATACACTATAACAATGATAACACAGATTTTCTTTTATGTATCTATTGAAGTCTTAATTTATTACTAGGAACTTAGTTTCTCTTACTTGTCTATTTCAGTCTCAAATACCTAATATCTGAATAAAATTAACAATCAACAATACATAGATTTTCTTTTATCCTAGACTAATCTCAAATTAAGAATCAACATTATACAATCAAAAGATTTTTTTTAACCAATCAACACATACCATTTTCTATTACTTGTATAATTTAATCTTAAATAATTGCTGGTAACATACAAGCTTTCATTCAGTGAATTATTTAGTTGGAAGACCAGACTCCAAGCAACAAAAGAGGAGGAGCTCGGGAAATAAATGTTGCAACATTGTTCACAATGTTGCAATTATAGAGCAACGGAGAAAAAAAAAATATGTTACTGCCTGCATCATCCAACTGCTGGGCAAAGGCCTCTCCCTGTGACTTTCAAGAGTTATATGTATAGCTAGCAATTTAAATGTTTCTAGTTATGTACTAAGTTACAAAGTACCACAATGACAACCCTTATTTCATCAGGCACCACATTTCTCCCGGATTCAATTAGTAGTCTTTGTTCTTCCACCTCAATACTTCAACTTCTTGCTGAGTCGGCAGTGAGGTGTTGCCGAACTCGTGGATGTGCACGACGAGAATTTAATGCTGTAAACAAATTAAAATAAATCTCAGTCAGTTTTAAGTAATTTTCTGAAACATGACTTACATAATCTGTTTTCTACTAAACAATAATACTTACTTCACTAATTTTGCATTGGCAGCTCCCGCTCCAGTGCATCAGTGAATATTGAGGGTTGCTCTTGGGAAAGTGGGTTGGCAGGTGCAGCAGCAGATATTTGGGTGGGTGTGATGGCTGCTGGGTCTTGTCTTACAGGTGGACCTACAACAAAAACCAAAATATCATGGACGGGTACAACAAATATATAATTATGTGTTTGTTATTTATTGTTATTGAATTTTTTTAAAGTCATGGCAAAGACTCCATGCAACAGCATTATAAAAGCATTAATGCTGTTGTTTTTACCATTCAAACATACTATCATAAATTATAAATTTAATTATTACTTACCGATGGAAAAGCTGGCACTCTTGCCTTGGCTTGTGGCTGTCCAAAACCCTCTCCCATAATTAATAGTATCCTCAATTCCACTTGGGAGATGGTTGTTGCTACCGATGGGACTTCACCTGTAGCACATGCTGAACGTCTGGCAGCTTCAGCAGCTTTATTGGCTAATTTTTTTTTATCAGCCCGCACCTAAAAGTTGATTAATTTTAATTACATAAAAAACGATATACAAGCCAGTATACTCCTACAGATAATCATTTGGAGGATGACTGATTATCATTGTATGCACTTTACTGATGACAAGACTTAAAAATCAAATTAATATTGACGAGTAATGTATTATACTCACCCTTTGCCACTGCTCCACAGACTTTGTGCAACTTCCCATTGAATTAAGGGAGTTGCACAGGTTTTCCCACAGCCTTTTGAACGAATTCTTTCGTCGGCACCCCTCAATAGTCCGCGTGCCAACTCATTATTCTCGCTCATGAAATTAAGGAGGGCCTCTATTTGCGCGTGAGTTGCTGCTGGAGCGATTGGCGCCATTTTACAACATTAATTAATATTTAATAACGAAAACATCCCGCGTCATGTTAATAAATTGCGAATTGATGCAATTATTTAGTGTGGTTGTAAATAATAATAAACACTGACATGACATTTCATTTGAAAATTGCCGTCAAAAAGAAAAAAGGCAAAGGTATTAACAGGGTAAAGCTACAATCCGGACAAAAATGGCTAAAATAGTTCAGTTCTATATTTGGAAACATAATAAACAGTTTATTGTTAAAAATGTGGTAATTTTATAACGATAACAATATTATTTTTTGTTTATTAAGCTTGAAAACCACAAAGTAAGTAAACCGGTAATCGACCGGTAAAATAGCGCAACTCTATCATCATGCGCCATTCGTTCACGAATAGTGTCTATGATTCCGTTAGAAACCTAATAGTCCGAAATCAATAGGGAGTAGGGTTTACTGCATCGTATCGGACTACCTTCGGACGGGCCCGTCTCGTCGTTGACGGAGTTAGAGAGTAGACCCCCTGTTTGCAAGAGCCTTAAATAATAATGATAAATTATTTTGGAGTGTTATAAGGTTTTTCTTCTGGCTTAGGCTACTTTGGTTTTATCAAAAGCAAGATATTATCAGTGAGCAACAGTGAGCATGGATTTTTATATGTTGCATACACTTCTAAAAAAGGTACTTCCTGTTCAAGAATGATTATGTTAGATTATACTCGTAATGAATTTCTGTTATAAGCAGTAATAGGTGTAGTGGCATCTACAACGCCACATGCGAGCTACGCGTCAGACTGACGTCACGCAAAATCCTGCATCGCGCAAGCAGAGTTTACCGCGCAACTAGCGTATATACAACGTCCCGACATCAATCGTCGGGCAGTTGCCCACCAGACACAACACCCGTCTGGTCGGAGGATCCTCCCTTTTCCATAGAGTATGAGTGAACTTTACACCCTGTTCCTCATACATATATACTGGTGACCCCGGCGTGATATGAACACAAATAAAACAAAATAAATGGAAATACACCAGAAATTGATTTAATTACAACATTCGAATACAATAATTTAATAAATACGTAGAAATTATAAATAATCCTCACCACAATGGCTATGTACAATATTTCGAAAAGTAATTTATTTAAAGGTTAATCTAAAATAAGTACATAAATATCTAGGTGTTTCTAGTAGTCACTATGTGAAGCTAGGCATTTCTACGTGGACTTTGGAATATAGCTGCTTGATAAGTTTACATGTAAGGGCGGGTACAGACGAGTACAGCGTGCAATGTAACGGTTCGTGTAATGTAAAAACTGCATCTTAGGATATTTCACAAAATGTCATATCCATGACCTTTAGAAAGTAGGCTTAAAATCTCTGTTGTCTTTATGGGTCGTTGCTGTTTTTGTGGGTATTTTTCATTTTTAAAGTGATAACTTCTTTCGGCCCGGTGAGTGTTTTTTGGTAGGGGAAATTCTTGTAAGTTCGTGTCACCGACATGCTAATGTTAACAGTATACAGGCTCCTACAAACACAGGCGCGACACGCGACGCGAATCACGAGCGACATGAAGGAACAGCTCGTCGCGCGACACGCGGCGCCTTTGTGTCACGCTGTCGCGTCGCGCCTGTCTGCGGGAGGGAGCCTTAACTGTAGCTATAATAGTGCCCACTGTTATTTCATAGTTTAAAGATTTTATTTCAGTCGGTAGGCTCCATGACTGCCTATTTCCTTTTTTGCTGTTTGTTACGTTGTTTAGAGACTTCGCCCGTCGTATTGTGTTGCATTACAAGACAGGTTACATCACATGTTACACAATTTTAAGTACCCACCGTAAAACAATTAGAATTAAATAATAATGTCAGCTTACTATTTAAATGTTTTCTGTTCTTCCAAATATGTCATTAAATGTCAACTGGTCACTATGATCTATTCCCATCCAATACCAAGAGCTAATACCATTTGGTATTAGTTTATTTCCGAATTTATTTTCTATTCCCAACGAGTACCACATTTATTTAAATAAAAAATCTATTACTAACGAATACCAAAGCGTGACTTTTTGTACACTCAGCTACACAAAGTTTTATTTAAATTGCGTTTTACCGAAATCTAGGGTAATCTAAATATAGGGTTAGGGTTAATAAGCTGGTCGACAGAGCCCCGCTTCGCGGGGCTCCTATTTCTGTCTAAAGGGTTTAAAGGAACCTAACCAACCGAACCTCGGGATGCCACTGACGTCGCCGTCTAGGGTTAGGATTTTCGGGAACATTTATTATGTTTTCGGAAACTTAGTTCGTCACTCAAAGCATTTTAATTTTACTGAACCTGACTGTATCTGATTTCTTCAAACTTGTTTTGGTATTGGTTTTAAAATGCGGTACTCGTTGGGAATAGAAAATAAATTCGGAAATAAACTAATACCAAATGGTATTAGCTCTTGGTATTGGATGGGAATAGAGCGTCACTATAGTATGCAAACCGACCGTTACGTTTTCAATTGGTATCGGCATCGGTATCGGTTTTCTAGTGAAAATAGACCCTAAAATATTTTTTTCATCATTACTTATTATTTAGAGGTAAGTATGTAGTTATTTTAACTCAGTTATCAAAGAAAGTAGAAAAACTAACTAGATAGTACAAATTAATAATACAGGCTGGCAGGGACATTGACGCTCAACCTGTTACCATGGATACCGTACATGATTCTGAACCCCTGCGTTGAAATAAATCATCGGATATATAAAAAAAAAAAATATTGCTCTTCCATACATTTTGTCCGCGTAGGTATATTGCACTTTTCTGTGTAACAGCAGATTTTTTTTTTTATATCCCTCTATTAAGTTGTACGCTCGGGGTTCTAGAAACATGTGCCGAACTCATGGTTTTAATTTGCGCATCGATGTGCCACCATGTGTTACAGAAATTACAATTTCAGTATTTCAGTAAATCTTTCATAATTTTAACTAAAGAAAATAAAAAAATGCACCTTTGTAGTTGTTAATAGGTAGTTAAAAAAAATATATGCATCTAATTTCATGGCATATTTGTTTTTTGTTTTCATTACACTTTGTTGTTATTTTTAAAACCAAGTTATATTTTGCCAGTTAATATTTTTATAACTTAAGCGGGGTAATTGCGTAACTCACTATTACTAGGAATGGCTTTGATTTTGACAGTTCAACAACATTCATTGCGTTATTTACGTTGTTACGCGTTATGTACGCAGACAAATTTTTTGAAAATATGAAGCAATGGATTAGCAATAGGCTTCAAAATTATTCAAATTGTGATTGATATTGTGTTACGTAATTAGGGTGCAGATATGGTTCATAATTCAAAATTTTCCAATAAAATTATAGTTACGTCACACTTTCAATTAGAACGCGGGGCAACGCATTCAAAATCACCCCGAAATTTTCACTTTTGAAAAATAATTGTACCGGGAACGCGACCGTAGTGATCAAAATCGCGAATAGGTACCTACACAGTTTCGCTTTCACACAATGTATTTTATTATATCTTGTTCTATATCTCTTACACAAAGTATTTTATTATATCTTTTTCCATGCATATGTCAGTTTCCGAGATCAAGATTGAAATAACAGAGAGTATTAATTTCAGAATTTTCGATACAATTTTATCTACGCTTTTTACTCCTCTAGTACCCTACGAGTTACTTTATACTACGGCTGAGCGAATATATTTCAAAACGATATCATACAAAATAGAGATCGAGATATCAAGTCGAGATTTTAGTCTATCACATCCAAAAGTTTTTGAAGTGAAACTTCTAAGGCGGCGATTCGATAATTGGACCAGAATTGAGAGAGCAATTGCAAGGACGCGTTACGTTTAGCCAAATTTCGTTACATGAGAGAGAAGGAAGATATAACTCTCTCTCTTATTCTTTATTTTCAAGAAGTTTCACTTCTATTACGTGTACGTATGGTGTTGCACGCGCCATTTTTTTTATAGGCCCTTTTTCTGCACAAATGCAGTCAAAATAAAGTTTTGTTCGAAATACATTCGCGCAACTACTAAATAAGTATCACTTTTTGAATAAAAGTAGGTACGCTTACATCATTTTAAAATCATCGGTGATCACATTCGTCCATTACAAAAAAAAACTTTTTAAACACTAAAAGAAAACATTAGTCTTTTCGACGGTGTGCAAAAACCAAATTAAACATGATTACGCGACCACAGCGAATGTGCACTTTTATAATTTCTAACGTAAGGATATGATAGTGGACATCCAAGTTCACGCCACGGCATCACGATAACATAAGAAAGTAAAAAGTATGAAAGCATATGAAGACGCTTTTAAATTTCCGTCCATGATAACGTGCACATATTTCCATACATTTTATGGACGTGGACGTCCACGATAATATCATCAGGTTATAAATTATAAAAGCGCACATGAGGTGTACTACCTATATAAAATTGACTATCATGCGTTGTAATCGCGCGGTGGTCGGTCGCGGAATCGCGTTATGTTAGGACAACGGCTAATGTCGCCGAATAGACTTAATGTAATTAAAGAAACTCTTAAAATACGTTAAATTTTATCTCCAAGAGTTACAAAAACGTGGACATGATCGTTACATTTTGTGATGTTAGTAGTGGAAATTAGAAAATTGCAATATTTACAAATAAAATTAACAAAATATAAATACACCTTAAACAGTATTTAACAGAAAGAGGGAGCCGATATAATACAATTAAAGTATTTAAAATAGGTACTCAAAAATAAATCTAAACCTTACTATATAGCCTAATTCTGGCACTTTATAAGCGTATTATGGTACGAAAAGCAAAATTTTGGGTTTCAGCATAAGATTCATGGTACAAGATGGGGGAAATGGAAATAAATACAATATAAACAGTAATAATGCAATATTAAGACACAGAAACAATAGTTTGTGTAGACTATGTGATGTACTCGCTTTGAACGCGTCGAAAGCGCGCTATAAAAGATATAGATACAGGCTTCAGAATCCAAAAAAAAAAGTAATAGGGGGTGAGCCTATTGCCATCAACCGGGTACAAATCCAGACTCCGGGCGGCTACTGAGAAATTCCAGATGTTAAAAACCAATAACATTGCTAGACCTAGGAATCGAACCCAAGACCTTATGCTCAGCAGTAGCAGACCACTAGACCAACGAGACAGTCTTCAGGCATTCAGGCACAAATAAAAGAACACACCAGACGAAACCCAAAATATTCATACTTCATAATTTCGTACCTTTTATCCTAGTTGCACATCGCCGCGGCAAGATTTAAACAGTTCTTCAAATCAGACTAGGTTTTGTAAAAAGCATTCAAAACTTCAAAAGTGACCATGCATTGTCGAAAGAAGAGCCAGAATACGCATTTTTCCTTTTTCCAATCCGTCCTTACTGAACGCCTTCATTATAATTAGAATGTACAGCTTGATTAATCCTTGACAGCGATCAGTGAAAACGGAATTTACTAAAGAAAAAGGCTTTTTAAATAAGCGAGTTTTCACTGTAACACACAATGATGCTACGAATGATGATGATGATGACGATGGCCGTTACTTAATCTAATACAAGTTTGGAGGTGGAGGAACCATTGCAAGGGGAGGTCCTCCGACCAAACGGGTCCTGTGTCTGGCGGGCTAATACCCAACGGTTGTTGGTCTCCATATACAGGCAGATCTCGCGGTAGACATTAATTGTGACGTCAGATGTCGTCGTCATCTGCAATTGGTAGTCAGCTGTTTCGTTGCGTAGTTCTAATGGATATATGGCACTACGCAGGAATCTTATCGTCAGAGTTAGAAAAAATTGCATGTTTGATTAGTATGGGTGCAACAGTAAGAAGTTACTCCATCGTCAACCTCTTCTTGACGTGATTGTTAGAAGTTCCTCTGTCATCCCTTGGCAACTTTCTCCTTCTTGTAGGTGGTGCACGCTCGACGGTGCCTCTTGAATGCATCGGCGTCCTTTCATTGTCATTCACGACTAAACTTTCCTTAATCTCCATGAGGACCCATTCACCTCCACTTCTTTTCATCCATTCCCAATTTCCCTTGAGTGCGACCTCGTTTGTAAAGTCGAAGTTATATTTTGCTGTCATCACTTGTCTGTCTCTCTCTTCCAACTCTTTCATTTTGTTGGCAAAGTTGTCTATCTTTGCTTGATCATCTTTCTCTCCTCCAAAGTCGAGGCGTCTCACCACATTGTGATTTCGGGGGACCCTGAACATTTTTCTTTGGTTCATTGAGGTAGTCTGTGAAAGAATAAAAAAAATTGGTTAGTCAAAACTAAACAGGACAGTACTTTTCCGGGAAACAGGCGATTACTATATTAATACTTTACAGGAACTGAAAATCCACCCAAATCTCATCTTCCTAACACGCCGGGCTGTGCTGGGGCGGCTGCTGCAGGTGCGGAAAACCTCAAACGGCGAAAATATTCGAATCTTATTGGCTATATGTTCTAGCCGTTGGGGGTTGAAACATTAGGGCCATGGGGTCCGAGTGCCCACTTGGTTTTTGGAGACATCGCTAAGCGGTTGGTCGACTCTTTATGTAACCAGCGGGCTGGCCTATTTTTTGGCCAAAGAATCAGCATCGCTATACAACGCACTGTGGAAAATCATAGAACAACTGCTGATTAAAAATGGTTATTGTCAGTTTCGCTACTGGCAGGCTTTTTTTATTTTACTCAATAGTTTAAGGACCAAACTAGACTATAATATCAAAAAATTATACATATTGTATGAAATGATTTTTTTACAACACCACAAACTTTATAGTTTTGACGGACGTCCATGTTAAGCCCGTTCACTTCATCACTTTCAAATTGATTTTATTGTTATACGTTACAGGAAAAGGTATAATGTATTATATATTTCTGAAAACCTCGTCTTTTGAAGAATATGAAACAACTAATATGTATTTAATATTATGTTAACGTTTACCTTAAAATAATTGCAAAATAAAATATGGTGAAAAAAAGGATTTTTTAAAGTTCATCGAGACTTTTGACAGTTACCCACGTTTACCCCTGCTTTACATTTAATGTCGATTTGTAGCCTAGCTATCCATAAACATAATCAAATAAAAAAAAGCTGCGGATATTTGCGGTTTTCGGAGTAATTAGTAAAAATGGGATAAAAGTCAGAAAACGGAAATCCACTCGCTATCTATTGCGGTTTGAAATGTTGCTGTTTACATCAATAGTTTGCGGTAAGTTTTGTAATTTATCATTGATATTAGGGCGTTTATCTTTTTTGCACTCATGTTACGTGTGAAAATATTAATCAACAAGATGCACACTACCCTCATTCATATAGTGTATAAACAGTTGTTTCACTTCATTGTAAATAACAGAATAGTGGTGAATTAACAGAAGTGTAATTGTTACGAATACAATATAACTACGTGTTTTGTTGACTCTTCAAAATCTCTACATTCAAGTGTGCTAAACGTAAAATAATACGTTCGTATATCGAAGGAGGAAAATCATTGGAGGCATTATCAACAGTTTTAAAAGAAAATTATCATGTATCTGAAGACAACTTATGTTTCATCCTCAGTGATTTTCAAAGACATATTATTCCCGCTTTTAATAAACGATGGACATAAGCTTCACGGAAAAAAAAAATGTTTTAATGAAAAACAGTAATTGGTTGGAATCAGAATATTCAGTAACTTTACCGAACTCTGAAGACGTTACAACCGTCTCCACACCATCTACTTCTTCTGGAAAACGTGGGAGACCGTGCGTATCTTATCCAGACTTGTCAGAATCCAGTAAAAGAAGAAAAAATACAATGTTACTTAATGAATATGGATTTGAACACGTCTATAATGCATATCTTTTTTATTTTTATTTATTTATTTATAACAATCTTACCTACACTATCATTACAGATATATGATCCAATGCGACAGAGTGGCCTTACTAACTAAATCCTAAATCCACCTAAACCTTTGGTTGAAAGTGTCATAAAGCATTTTGCAGTACTTCCTATTGGTCAACTTTCGGAAGATGCGCAAGAATGTCGTAATAAGGATTATAAAAAATTTCGTCTACATCATGCTAGAAAATGCTCAAGATCCGCTACAAACGAGGATGTATTTCGTACTCTTCTTTATACTTCAGATTCTTACATAACCAGCATTAAAAAACCGTATATAAAAAACGTGAAGGAACTTGATGAAGACACCTTAGATCTTTTGAAAGTGAACGAATTCTTTTTAGATCCCGAAGGTCATCAATTATAAATAACATAACATTTAGTAAACATTACAATTAATTAATTAATCTGTGTTCGATTTTAATCACATTTCTTTTTTCAAAACAAAAATGTTTTTTTATTTAAATTGATTTTTATTTTGATGTACTATATGATATTTGGTTTTTGTAAATATTAGGTCTTTACCTATGAAATTGCCGTTCTGCAGTACTGGCCATTTCAAATCAAAATAATTTTTGTTTGGCTATGAATTCTAATTTCAAATTAATTTTATTTTAAAAACATGGATTTTTTTTCTAAAAGTAGTCATTTCTTTATTGATTAGTGTTACATTTTCATCGCATTTCAATCTTTTTCGTCATCATGGATACGTTAAAAATTCGAGTAATTATGGAATATGAGTACCGTCGTGGCAGCAACGCGGCACAAGCGGCACGCAACATCAACGACGTTTACGGAGCTAACTCTACAAACCAACGCACCACCTGTTATTGGTTTGCTCGCTTCCGTTCTGGAAATTTCGACCTGAAAAATGAACCTCGCGGTCGTCCGAAGACTTTGGTCGACAATGACGAATTAAAGGCGATTGTGGAAGCTGATGATACACAATCTACGGCTGAATTAGCAGCAGCTTTCGACGTTAGCGTCAAAACAATATTGGTCCATTTGCGTCAAATTGGCAAGGTAAAAAAGCTTGACAAATGGGTGCCCCACGAACTCAATGATCGCCAGCGCGAAGTACGCGTCGAGACGTGCCTTGCACTGCTCAACAGACACACAAATGAAGGAATTTTGAACCGCATTGTTACCTGCGATGAAAAATGGATTCTGTTTGATAACCGTAAGCGCTCAGCAAGTTGGTTGGATCCTGGTTCAGCACCTAAACAATGCCCTAAACGAAAACTTACCCCTAGAAAAGTGATGGTCACTGTTTGGTGGTCTAGCGCCGGTGTGATTCATCACAGCTTCTTACCAAACGGGGTGAGCATTACTGCAGATGTGTACTGTGAAGAACTGAACACAATGATGGAGAAGCTGGCGCATCTCCAACCAGCATTGGTCAATCGCTCGTCTCCGCTGCTCCTGCACGACAACGCGCGACCTCATACTGCACAGCAGACGGTCTCCAAGTTGCAAGAACTGGGGTAGGAAGCTCTCCGTCATCCGCCCTACTCACCAGACCTTGCGCCTACAGACTACTACTTTTTCCAGAATTTGGATAACTTCTTGGCGGGAAAAAAATTTAATACCCGAGAGGCAGTACAAAATGCCTTTGAAGAATTTGTTGCCTCCCGTCCAGCTGATTTCTTTAAGAAGGGCATCAATAAACTGCCACTGCGATGGCAAAGATGCATTGATTGCATGGGTGATTACTTCGATTAATACAAATAAAAAATTCATGAAAAAAATTCGTTTAAATTTTTTCATACAAAACGGCAATTTCATATGTAAAGACCTATTATTAAAATAATAGTATTCATTGTTAGAAAATAAATATTGGACATTTTGATAATTTTGAAATTGTTTTATTTTTTTATGTATGGTTTTAAATTCAGTCATAATAAATTACATTCCATTTGAAGCCATTACACTATTCTATATTTGTGCAAAATTTTAGAACATAATATTCAGAAATAAAAAAGTTATCGATTTTTAATCAGAAACAGACCTTTATTTTCCATAGTGCAACGTGGCAATGCTGCCAGCCTTTTGGGCACTTTTCCTGTCGACAGCGATGCGGACGAATTTTTTGATGCCCTGTGATTGTTTTCCTTCTTTCATTTTATTTTTTATTTATTATTATTTAGTTGTACTGAAAAAGTATGTTTGAAATTACAAGAAGACTGACAGCCAAATACACACGCGAATTTTTGAGTCACCGCTTGGTCATGCTGTCTCTGTGACTTTAAGAATTTTAGGGATGTCGTAAAATTCAGCGCTATTTGAGATTTCGGGGAATAATCTTATAATGACAAACACTAGCAGAAAACCGTAAATCCTAACACTAGTTTACATCTCAGATTTCATCAACTTTATAGAAAATAGGTAAATGTGCAAGAAATATCAGAATCGTTAGTTTACATTGCAGTAAAGTATTTTGAAATTGACCGCAATAACATTGTGCGGTGCATTCTAATTTGTTTAGCATACGTACTCGAAATTGTCTGGTGCTAACAGTAAATTCTTTAAATAGTTCACCAGGATTTTGTAAACGGATTCGTCTTAATTTTGACTGGCAAGTAACCAAAATATTGAAAGACGGACTGTCATAATCAGTATAGTAATAGAGCCTTCACGTATGAGCCCATTGCTCAAATAAGGATAATGAGTGGAAACATCTATCATTACAAAACTGACGTCATAGTGAGATCACCAATCTGCTTGTGTATTGTGAAAACATTAGCAATTATTATTATAATGCATCTTTGTAAATAAGGGAGTTGTGTCAAAAGTATATATGTGTGTATGTATGTGTGTGTTCCTTCCTTCTCATAATCTTTAGGTTTCATGTCTAAATGTGGTTGAGTTTCTTGTTGTTTTTTCTCTATGTTTACTTGTTTAGATATCTAAAGTTTGACTTTTGACATGAGTGCCTTTGCATGGTCTATGCCTATGTGCAGATAAATATTAACATTTTTTTTTGCGAAACTTGCGTCAAAGCCAACCCTAAAATAAACACTATAATGACAGTGCTCATGGATTACAATTTCGTTAGCCGCTTAAGTATTTCATATAAATTATAAAAATTGTGTCTTATTAGTAAATGTCTCGGGTAACATACCTATAAACACAAGAATAAAAATACTCCTAGACAACTTCTAAAAAGCAGGAACCCGTTACATTACTCATTCGTCGAAACCAGAAAGTGGCAAACAGAGAAACAAACAAACATTGCATAAGGTGCTAACCGCCTGGATGGCGATGTCGGGTCGGTAAAGGTGTATATTGTGCTTCCTACAAGTAATTCGCGGGTACAGTAACGGTGCCACCTAATTAGCAAGTACGCGCGAGCTTGCATGCGCAAGCGCAAGGGCTGGCCTGAATACGTGTGAGTATTTTTTTATTTATACACCACTGCAAGCAGTGGAAATGGTATACAGTCGGGATATGGCTCTAAATTTGAACGTGGATGGCAGTACTGTTTGTGAAGAAAGATGTCGAAAACCGTTCAATATTTTATTATTATTACCACGTCACCACAGTCTGTCATGGTTCTAATTAAATGAGTGTGAATCATGTCAGACTGTGCTTGTTATGTCTCTGACGGATCAAATCTTGAATGAAGCGAACCGACAGAGAACCAGAGTGATCGAGATAGCCTATGGTAGAACTGTGTGGAGTGATAATCGTTATAGGGTGGCTAAAAGCAGCTGATAATCGGTAGCCGAGGACCAAAAAGAAAAAGAAATTAAAAGAATTTGAATAATTGATTTTGCATCATCATCATCAGACAGTAGCAGACTACTACTGGGCTTATAATAAAGCCTCCAATCAGACGCTATACAGGCTGGCAGGGACATCGACGCGCAACCTGTTACCATGGATTCAGCACAGCAGCAGCTACTGGATGATAATGATGATGCAAAATCAATCATTGAAATTCTTTTCTTCTCAATAGCAAATAGAACTTATTTTTTATTGTTTGGTTACTATTTGAATGCATAACATTTTTGAATGTCTATTGCAGCTTCTATATCTACAACTAGCTTCTGCCCGCGACTTCGTCTGCGTAAATTTCTTGTTCCCCGATCCATCTCGTCGCATCACATCACCTGCCCCCGCTATCATTTCGTTTTCGCTTAACGTTCCTTCCTTCTGACTTTTTTCTTTTTGCTCGGCTCCTAAGGGTCTTAGCGTGATGTTAATTAACTTACAGCTTTCCTCAAGAATTGGGCTATCAAACGTAAACATATTTTTTTCTAATCCGACCGGTACTTCCAGAGATTACCCCTACATACAAAGTTACAAACAAACAAATTTTACCTCTTTATAATATTAAAGATCTACACTTCTATATCTATACATATCTTATATTATAGTTGCTTTTCGTGTCTGTCCGTGTGACCGCGGTGTTCTTCTAAACTACGCAATGGATTTTCATGCGGATTTCACCACCATTTAGATCATTTATTTGGAAATGTTGGTACATTAATATTAAACTTACGTAATAGGTCGCGGAAAAAGTATTTTTCGTATTTTATAGGTATAAAGTTGTAGTAAAATCTCTTTGGTTGTACTGTTTGTATCTGGCTGGTTTTGATACCATAAAATAGATTTAAGAAAATAAAGATAAAAAGTAAAAACGATTTCCCGCCATTTTTCAATTGTTTTTCTGTCCGCCAAGATGAGTGAACCTAACGAAGAAATTTGATACATTTTGAAGTTTTATTACAAAAAATCACAATCGCGAATAAAATATGTGACGTTTTATGGACTTAACGCAGTGTCAGTAAGAGTAGCACAAAGTTGGTTCAAGCGTTTTCAGTCCCGGAATTTTGATATCAAAGATGCGGCTCGCTCTGGTCGCCCTGTTACGGATAATATCGATGTCACTTTTAAAAAAGTGGAGCAATATGCATATTAGTAGTTACGATATAGTTGAAGAGTTAGGGGTTGACAACAGAATAGTTTTGACCCATTTGAAAAAGTCTGAGTATACAAAAAAGCTCAACATTTGGGTGCCACACGAACTCTTAGTCTTGAATTTGTATATAAAAACCTAAAAAACTTTTACGACGACCTAATATAATAAAGAAATCTCGATATTTTGACAATTCGGAAAACTGCGCGTATAATCCGAGTTTTCTCCGCGGGGCAGCCCTGACTGACAGTAGCCAGTTGTTTTGACTGCGCAAACGTCGACTCGCTAAAGCGTCGTGTTAACGAACGCTTAATTAGTGGATGGATACACCTATATTATCTTAATAGCACCGCGCCAAGTAAATGCAGCATATGTTTATTTGTTTAAAAAAAACATTAACTTTATGCAGGGAAGTTTTATTTTTGGTTTAATTACGAAAATGCGAATGATATTGAATGTTCGACGTTAAGTAATTTAAACTGCACTCAAACGAAATCACAAGAAATATCGTATACCGTCAAACGGAGTGAATAGGGAGGGATGCAGGGGTGAAATGGAACGAAACTTTATAAGGGATGTAAACATTGAAATAATATAGTTTGTTGCCAAAAAGGACTCTAATGTGTTTACTGTATTATAATTGACCATTCAGTGCCCTTGTTGGCATTCACCATTGCACCCCTGCATCCCTATTCACCCCGTTTGACGGTACTAGCTTCTGACCGCGGCTTGGCCCGCGTGGATGTCGGAAATTATCCCACGGGAACGTTTTACTGGGACAAAAATCAGCCTGTCTTTCCCCAGGATGCCATCTATCACCTTGCAAAATTTTATCGAAATCCGTTCAGTGGTTTAGGCGTGAAAGGTAACATACAGACACGAGTTACTTTCCAATTTATAATATTAGTATGAATTTTACAGTTGCACAAGCTGACAACCGAAAGATTTAAAAAAAGTCTTGTGATATTTTCACTTTCGTGAGCTTACTTTTAAATGCCCAAAAAGTTTTCCTGGTAACCACTGCCCGTTAAGTCACTAGATTAGTGCATATCATTTAGCATTTTTTTTTTTTTAATTTTCAGTGCTGTGGTTCTGCCTCGCATTATGCTGAGCGATGGCCGTTTTGCGTGGATGTATGTGACGCATATTTTCCCCCAACTCATTTTTGTGTTTCTGTTTTTTCGTTGCGTCATCATGACTTACCGCAAATAAACATATTTCTTTCTTTCTTATTTAAAGAAGTGCAATATAATTATAAGCAATCATTTATTCACACATTTTTCTACAACTCTTTCAATCCACTTTCACATTCACATAATTGATTCGCAACGACAATGCCCATGGTAAATGTTTACAAAACAAAATATCTCTTCACACATCGGTTAGTTTACAGAACCGCCGGGCGATGACGGACAATAGCCGGGAATGTAAACACTGGCCAAAACCCGACGATTACAACAGAAGGCGAGAATGGATATAACGTGCGCAGCGAATACTCCGTGGCTTCCTCTGCGAATGATTTTGAGCAGCTTCTAACGTGGTTATTGTTGACAGGTAGCCAGCTAAAGTGGGCAGTAACGCTGAGAGCACTGCCCCCTTCAAGGAGGTGGGTTAAGATGAATGGGTAAATTAAAGATGGAGTAGGCAATATCGACTCCCAAAAGTGTAAACAAAATTACGGTTTTAAAGCGAGGTGAAAATACTGCACTGCACCAAAAAATCTCCGGAAGCGAAGATGCAATAATTAAAGAAAAATTAATAACCTATCCACAAACTTCTGACGCAATTCCCGTAGTTTTAAGAACATTCGCATTATAATCTTTCTATTTTTTTCGAAAAAGCCTTTATTTAAACATAACATAACATCACGCCTTGTACTCTCCGAAGAGCTAGGCAGAGGTGTACTAGTACATCCACATTTCGCCAGTTATGTTCAAATCCCATGTAATAGGGAGCGAGCATATTGTCAACCAACTATTAAGAAATTTCTGTTTTGGAAAATCTCAATAGCACTATGCCCGACCTGGGGATCGAAACCAGGGGGCCTACTCTCTAAGCACGAAGTCCGTAGCTTCGGCCTTCGTTACGGGCGTTTCCTACTCCGTATCACCTACGGACTTACGATTAGTCCCGAACCCGAACTAAGAACGAATGACAACACGATTTGACTGTTGACCCTACTCCCGATGTGTTTTTGCCCGTCCGAAAAGTTGAATTTGACACTTGTATGGACGGATCGTTATGTCATTTGATACGACATCAAAATAGTTATCGTGCTGCCTACGAAAGTTAAAATTTTCCAAAAACTTGAACCTATGGCTGCTTTTTTGAATGCTCGATGAAGCTCTCCAGGAAGAGCGGAGGCGATGCTGATTATACTTGCGCCAAAACTTTCGGTTGGCGAGTATTCCCGACGTTGAGTTCTTAAAGAACTAAAGGCTGGAATTATTTGAAGACTTGTGTGAGGATATAGTACCTCTTTTGCCTCAACAAATACGACGAAATGGTGTGGATCCAATAATGAAGGTAATTGTTTTATACAAGAATGAAGGACTAAAGCTAAAGTTTTACTTATTTATTGAAGAATCTGCAATTAATTGAGTTGTATTTACTGGTGATTTTGTTTACTTTTAGATCCTTGCTGCACTCAACTTTTATGCTCGGAGGAGGTACCAAGGTGCAGTGGGCCTTAGCAGACTTACATTTGGAATTTTAAAAGGCTGATGGAGATGCCTCTTAGCAGCTAGAGACCTGCTTTATAAACCCATCACAGCAGGTATTTGTCACAATTCTATATTTTTCCTTATAATGCATTGAACAGGTGAACAGTATTTTTTTCATAAATTTCAGAGCAAATATTATTTTTGCAGGTAAAATTGTCATTGCCTGCTGTCTTACGCAATATGTGTATTCGGACAGGTTTAGAAGCAACTTCCATCTCTAACTCTCTGAGGAAGACCTACAATTAGAGTGCAGTAGACAGGGAGGATAGCGATATGAGTCTATGCCCGCTCATCAAGCTCTTCAGCAAGGGCAAAGAGCGAGAGACAGATTACCGGAATTGCTGGACAGAAATAGGTACTTATGCAGTCTCACAAGAAAACTACTCTACTAATAAAATATGTCAATAAATACATAAATACATAGGATGTTTTTATTTATAATATTGATTTGAGTATTAATTTTACAAACTGTTTATTTTGTTTTCAGGACATAATGGGTGTTGGGACTGGCGCGGGACGATTCTGACATAAGAAAAAGATTTCCACAATAAAAGTATTGTTTTTATAAACAAAATGTTTTCTTTTTATTTAGCACCAATCAATTTGAAAAAAAAAAATACATTCAACAGCACAATGTAACAATCAAAACATAGATTTTCTTTTATTTATGTATGTAGTCTTAAATTATTCCTAGGAACTTAGTTTCTCTTACTAGTCTACTTCAATATCAAATACCTAATATCTGAATAAAATTAACAATCAACAATACACTATATGTTTTCTTTTATTTATCTATTGAAGTCTTAAATGATTACTAGGAACTTAGTTTCTCTTACTAGTCTACTTCAATATCAAATACCTAATATCTAAATAAAATTAACAATCAACAATACACTATAACAATGATAACACAGATTTTCTTTTATGTATCTATTGAAGTCTTAATTTATTACTAGGTACTTAGTTTCTCTTACTTGTCTATTTCAGTCTCAAATACCTAATATCTGAATAAAATTAACAATCAACAATACATAGATTTTCTTTTATTCTAGACTAATCTCAAATTAAAAATCAACATTATACAATCAAAAGATTTTTTTAACCAATCATCACATACCATTTTCTATTACTTGTATAATTTAATCTTAAATAATTGCTGGTAACAGACAAGCTTTCATTCAGTGAATTATTGAGTTGGAAGACCAGACTCCAAGCAACAAAAGAGATGCGGAGCTCGGGAAATAAATGTTGCAACATTGTGAACAATGTTGCAATTATAGAGCAACGGAGAAAAAAAAAATATGTTAATGCCTGCATCATCCAACTGCTGGGCAAAGGCCTCTCCCTGTGACTTTCAAGAGTTATATGTATAGCTAGCAATTTAAATGTTTCTAGTTATGTACTAAGTTACAAAGTTCCACAATGACAACCCTTATTTCATCAAGCACCACATTTCTCCCGGATTCAATTAGTAGTCTTTGTTCTTCCACCTCAATACTTCGACTTCTTGCTGAGTCGGCAGTGAGGTGTTGCCGAACTCGTGGATGTGCACGACGAGAATTTAATGCTGTAAACAAAGTAAAATAAATCTCAGTCAGTTTTAAGTAATTTTCTGAAACATGACTTACATAATCTCTTTTCTACTAAACAATAATACTTACTTCACTAATTTTGCATTGGCAGCTCCCGCTCCAGTGCATCAGTGAATATTGAGGGTTGCTCTTGGGAAAGTGGGTTGGCAGGTGTAGCAGCAGATATTTGGTTGGGTGTGATGGCTGCTGGGTCTTGTCTTACAGGTGGACCTACAACAAAAACCAAAATATCATTGACGGATACAACAAATATATAATTATGTGTTTGTTATTTATTGTTATTGAATTTTTTTAAAGTCATGGCAAAGACTCCATGCAACAGCATTATAAAAGCATTAATGCTGTTGTTTTTACCATTCAAACATACTGTCATAAATTATAAATTTAATTATTACTTACCGATGGAAAAAGCTGGCACTCTTGCCTTGGCTTGTGGCTGTCCAAAACCCTCTCCCATAATTAATAGTATCCTCAATTCCACTTGGGAGAGGGTTGTTGCTACCGATGGGAGTTCCCCTGTAGCACATGCTGAACGTCTGGCAGCTTCAGCAGCTTTAATGGCTAAATGTTTTTTATCAGCCCGCACCTAAAAGTTGGTTAATTTTAATTACATAAAAAACGATATACAAGCCAGTATACTCCTACAGATAATCATTTGGAGGATGACTGATTATCATTGTATGCACTTTACTGATGACAAGACTTAAAAATCAAATTAATATTGACGAGTAATGTATTATACTCACCCTTTGCCACTGCTCCACAGACTTTGTGCAACTTCCCATTGAATTAAGGGAGTTGCACAGGTTTTCCCACAGCCTTTTGAACGAATTCTTTCGTCGGCACCCCTCAATAGTCCGCGTGCCAACTCATTTTTCTCACTCATGAAATTAAGGACGGCCTCTATTTGCGCGTGAGTTGCTGCTGGAGCGATTGGGGCCATTTTACAACATTAATTAATATTTAATAACGAAAACATCCCGCGTCGTGTTAATAAATTGCGAATTGATGCAATTATTTAGTATGGTTGTAAATAATAATAAACACTGACATGACATTTCATTTGAAAATTGCCGTCAAAAAGAAAAAAGGCAATGGTATTAACAGGGTAAAGCTACAATCCGGACAAAAATGGCTAAAATAGTTCAGTTCTATATTTGGAAACATAATAAACAGTTTATTGTTAAAAATGTGGTAATTTTATAACGATAAAAATATTATTTTTTGTTTATTAAGCTTGAAAACCACAAAGTAAGTAAACCGGTAATCGACCGGTAAAATAGCGCAACTCTATCGTCATGCGCCATTCGTTCACGAATAGTGTCTATGATTCCGTTAGAAACCTAATAGTCCGAAATCAATAGGGAGTAGGGTTTACTGCATCGTATCGGACTACCTTCGGACGGGCCCGTCTCGTCGTTGACGGAGTTAGAGAGTAGACCCCCAGGTCCTCATGATCAGCGGTAGCGCTTGCGACCACCAGACCAACAAGGCAGTCCTCTAATTTACCTACATTTATTAATTTCTCTACATTTATTAACTTACCTACATTTATTACAAGTTTTTGACACTGATTGTCGCTGATAGGAGATTTCGACTTGAATTTGAACGTTTTTAAGTACGAGATTTGGTCTTCTGGTAGTGTAAGATTTCACATAAGTAAATAAGCTGGATTTTGCATTACGCTATTCCCAAATTTAAGTAAATATTTTCAGCAAATAAAATCAAGCTACTCTGCCCAAGAGATGGCGTTAGAATACACGAATGCTTTGGTATATTTCTACATAACAAATATCAAATTTATTTATTTAACCATTTATTTACACACATATAAACAGACAAGAAGTTAAGAACAGAAACATACGTAAGTACAAAGGAAAAAACCTAAATCTTCTATTAAATATCAATCATAAAAAAAACCTTAAAAAAAATCCCTAAAAAAAAATATATATACAAAAAAAAAACCTAAAATCCTTAAAATCTTAAATTATTTAATATTAATTGTTTTCACCGACAGACAACGCACAGCATACAGGCGCGACGCGACTGTAGTAGAACAATTTATATGAAAATTTAATGGAAATTGTTCTAGAAGAGTCGTGTCGCGCTGTCGTCTCGCGCCTGTCTGCTCCAGCCTTAAACCGCTGGGTCTAGACGCATGAAATTTTGCACAATTATGATCACTACGGAAGGATTTTTGAAAATTCATATTCTAAAGGGATTAAATAGGAACTGAATATTTGTATGGAAGTTTGTCATTTTTGCCGATGTGAAATGTCATCGGGCACACGGTTTGTGCACCAATAAATTCGGAATGTCTTTCTCAGATGACTAACACACATGTCAACTGGAGGTCGTCACATGATCCCCCCTCCCCTGTGTGTTGGAATGGAATGGCCATTTTCCGGCGGATCCTGGGGGAATGCGACAGAGGAAATATCGAAATCCTGGGGCAATGCAAGTGGTGCGGGATAACCGGTTAAAAAAAGGAAGCGGTCATCAAATTAAAGCTATGTAATAGTTCCGCCCGTCTTTGATAGATATACCACTCATAGCCGAAAACCACGGATGATGGAAGAACACCGTTAAGGCTCCCACAAACAGACGATGTGTCAGCTCGACGCGACTCTAGTAGAACCATTTCTATGAAAAATTCATGGAAATTGTTCTACAAGCGTCGCATCGCGCCTGTCTACGAGAGCCTTTACAAGGATCTTTTGTCGCTCGAATGACGTTGTCAGGGGGGTGCTGTTGGTAGGCATTTGTGCTATTGTTATGTGAAATGCATTAAGGCTCCCACAAACAGGAGCGACACGCGACGCGATACGAAGGCACCGCTCGTCGCGCGACAGACGGTGTCTTTTTATCGCATCGCGTGTCGCGCCTGTTTGAAGGAGCCTTTAAAAAACAAAATGGCAGCGTTAGTTCCGATTTTGGCCACGCGCCGAAACATCCTTGTAGCGCTACATGCAATTTGAATTGACTGATTGATCAAATTGACGGATGTACAAAAGATGAATTAAACAAAATCGATTAAGTATTTTTGGAGGATTTAAAGAGGTACATTAAGAAGGAACTATTCCTAACTCCAACCCTGAGCTGGTTACCGGGGCTTTGAAGTTGGTTCGCGAAAGACGTCGCAGGCATCAGTAAATTCTTTTATAATCTACAATTTGTATAAACCTACAACTAGGTACTGCATGTTTTTCTTTTAAATTGCAATTTTCATTAATCTAACTGCCAGACCGATAGTTGACGCATCAAGAGTTAATGACCCCAATCAACGAAACGTCTAAAGTCATCACACATTGCCGACAATTACCAATGACAGAATATCCAACAAAACTGCATCTTTTTTCTCAAAATAAAACCAACTAATTCGACTAGTATCGAGCTAGTTAGCAACAATACAACTTGGCCTACATTTCAGTCTATATTTAGCCGTGGTACTGAATGACAGATGCGCGTGAGACACAATTGAATGCGTACGCGCTCGATCGAGCGGTCAGGACTGATTTATCGTATTTGCATGTTGTTAGGAGCTGAATTGTGTTGCTGTCATGTTTGTAACTAGCTTTTAGTTTTAACATATACTAAAGGTTCCTTCTTACTTTTATTTATCAGGGGCAAAAACAAGGGTTGCCGTCTTCATTAAAGTGGGCATCCCTTTGATATGAAAACGACAGGTCAGGTAGTATTTATAAAACAATGACAAGTTTTGTAAAGGTGGTTAGTAGGATCAAATCATCGCAATATGGTGCTCTGCATGCATAGTACCACTTCTATCTCTACTTTATGAAAAGAAGACAAATCACTTAACAAAACGTCATTATTTTCTTGATATTTGAGATTAAGCTGTAGAAATCTTTCTACAATCTGTCATTTTGTCTTCTGTTTCTATAGCGGCCATGCTACGCATGCTGGTGCAAAGCCAAAACTTGAAAATGAAATAAGCATATTAGATGCCCTTGATGTCCTGGCCCTCTAAAACCCCACCACATCCAGTCATAATAGATCCTTAGATAAGGACAGCAAAAAATTCAAACTAGAGCAAGAAGGGAAGCTAACATGTTTACCAGTTTTTCAAGGTTCTCAGATACATTTAATTTATGTCTACAAGTTTGTTCTCAATCCCGCTAAGCGCTAATCAGAAAGCACCTTTAGCCTACAAAGTAGGTTAAAGATAATCTTCAGTCTATAGTTACACAATGTGTTTCACACTAAACCGTCTGACGTCTGTCACAATCAGCGTCTGTCTGTCTGTGCTATGCTATTGTAACGAAAATATATGAATATTCCTATTTTGTTTGTTTGAATAGTCGTAGCCTATAATTTATCGTTCTACTGCAGGGCTGCCTCATTTAATACAAAGAAGAAAACATGGTAGCTCGCTTCGTGTTGGCAATTTCAGCCCACACACACACACGCACACACACGCACACACACACGCGAATACAATGGATGCGGAAGGCGGAGGACAGGTTGTTGTGGCGCAGCCTGGGAGAGGCCTATGACCAGCAGTGGACTGCGATAGGCTGAGTTGATTGATTGATCCTCAAATTCTCAAATTGTCGAGTCGAGACCGCAAATCGATAAGCGTAGAGTGGTACGCCCCCCAGTTTTTTGGACCAGCATCACGCCCCCCAGATTTTTGGACCAGCATCACGCCCCACAGGTTTTGGACCAGCATCACGCCCCCCAGTTTTTGGACCAGCATGACGCCTCCAGTTTTAGGACCAGAATCACGCCCCCCCCGTAATTTGGACCAGCATCACGCCCCCAGTTTTTGGACCAGCATCGCGCCCCCCAGTTTATTGGACCAGCGTCACTACCCCCAGTTTCTTGGACCAGTATCATGCCCCCAAGTTTCTTGGACAAGCACCCCCCCCAGTTTTTTGGACCAGCGTCACTACCCCCAGTTTTTTGGACCAGCATCATCTTAGCATTTTCCGTGTCCGCTTACAGTCTAACCGCATGCAGTTGAATACCAGTATTTTACATGGAACGACTGCCTATCTGAACTCCACACACAACCCAGCAATCGGATAACACTTGGTAAGAATGGTTGTCAGAGTTTCGGACTTCTGACTACTCGTAGCAACTGTCAAACAACGAATGACAACGGCTTAGCGTGCTTATCCGAGACACAGAGAGGTCTCGGTATGAAGTGGATTGTCACCCATCCACGGATAGACCTCGGCAGGCGTAGCTTAATCTTGATCGTCCCGAGCGGCTGTTATTACTGAGCCACGAGATGATTCATCAAAATCAAAATATTTTATTTCACATAAACCAACATGGGCACTTATGAAACGTCAGAAGCTAGGTGCACTCAGATTATATTCTGATGAAGATTTAGAGATTCAGATGAACGCAGAAGCAAAGGTTCTAAGCCGCGGTGGGGGCCCACTTGTCATGGTTGGCTAATAAGTTTGGTAATTAGATAGTAAGTAAACACTCATATTAAACTCAAACTCAACTACCACTCAAAGCATTTATTCCAAATAAACAAATTACAGGCACTTTTGAATTGCCAAGGGGTCGGTCAGTCAGAAAGATGAAGCTAGTTGCCCATTCCAAAGCGTAGTAGGTACATATGGAGAAAAACGGGCAAGAAATTCCACGGACACTCTTTTAAATCAAAATATGGTTACAAAATATTGGTTACATCATTCATGCTGAAATTATACATGTGAGAACGATGCAGAACGTTAAAAACGTCCGTAATAATTATACACCCAATTAAACTCATCTAATAAATTTTAATAATATTGAATTGCTTGAATTGCTGCTTAGCCCTCTTCCTCTCTCCTAATTTTGCTGTGCCCGTCAGGGTCCATATTGATCTCTTACCTTGTTAGACCATCTATATAATACATATGGAATGCAATAAAGAATTGAGTATTGAGTATTGAATAAAAATACAAAACAAGTCAAATATTAAATTAAATTAAAATAAGCCGTGGCAGCTAAGAGATGACCAGTCCCTACTGACGGCGCCCGTTCACGAACATGATGCATTATGTCCTATTGCATTATCAGCAGCTATATTAAGTTCTTCTGGGCGCGCTCGTTCCATCATAGACCTCAACCATCGCTTTCCATCAGGCGTAACCGAGGTCAAGGGCACGCCCATTCAGCAATAAAAAAATATATGACAAAAATTGCTCCTGAGTTCCCTCTGGTCGGGCAAAGTGTTATTGGGTTTTTCCATCAGGAATTTCTCAGTAGCAGCCCGGGGCTTGGATTTGTGGCCGGTTGATAGCAATAGGCTCGCCCCCTATTACATGGGACTTAAACATAACTGGCGAAATGTGAGTGTACACTCATCTCTGCCTAACCTTTCAGGGATTACAGGGGTAACGTTACGTTGTTTATATTTAGTTCTTCTATCCATGACAGATAGCGTCACAGTCTACAAATGCCGTCATTCAGTCTGTCCGTTTAATCCTATTGTTAGCACCATTATTACACCACGTGTATTTGAACAGGTCGGTGATTCACTCCACTAACACTTTCCCCTTTTGTTGTTTACACTTTTTTCAATTCACAACAATGTCTGTAGAACAGGAAAGTAGTTGAGATAAAGACAGTAAAGATAGATCATTGCGGTTTTATTATCTTTATTGATTCGTCTTGCTTAGTTTCATTTGAGTCTTTTCGATTATGCTCGAGATAAACTGTCCGTGTTTCGTATACAAGTTTATACTGGGTTACTGGTTATCGGTTGGTTCTTTGGTGGCCAAGCGTAGTGTGGGAGACCCCCCAGCTAAATGGACCGACGACCTGGGACAGACTGGATGCGGAAGGCGGAGGACAGGGTGTTGTGCCGCAGCCTAGGAGAGGCCTATGTCCAGCATTGGACTGCGATAGGCTGAGTTGATTGATTTGACTGGTTTTATTGGTCACGATCCCTTGAAAGGGTTTTTGTATGACATCTTGTCCCCGTTACGCCCTATATCATAATAACCCATAATTTATTATGTGAAAGTGAACTTAAATTCAAGACAAAATGTGAAATGTGAGGTCGGACAAATAAATTAAAAGAAAAGTTGTAATGTTTTTACAATAGGTAGTGTTTGCTACCATCATCATCATCTGCCTAGCTATGTCGGCTTCCAGTCTTACCGGATCGATCTGAATGATGCAGTATTTTACATGGAGCGACTGCCCATCTGACCTCCACAACCCAGTTATTGGGTAACACGATACCCCTTGGTAAGACTGGTTGTCAGACTTTCGGTCTTCTGACGACCCGTAACGACTGTCAACAATCCACGAATGACAACCGTTACCAGGGAGGGGTCTCGGTATGTAAAGATGGTCACCCATCCACGGACTTACCGCGGCAAGCGCAGCTTAACCTGATCGATCGACCCGTGCGTCTGTTATTACTTAGCCACGAGCCCCTCAGGTAGTGTTCGCTACCATGTTAGCAAAAATTATTGTGGAAATCCACTACTTATAAATTCTACTGTCTTACTATCATATCCTACTTCCTATTAATTTCCTTGCTATCTTAGTTCCTACTTAACACATAAATACATACATACATACAGCCTACTAAATATATATATATCCTACTAATCCTACTATATATATATTATATAATATATAATAATATTACAAATGTGAAAGTGTGAATGTTTGGATGTTTGTTACTCAATCACGCTAAAACGGCTGAACGGATTTGGATAAAATTTGGTACATGGGTAGACTATGACCTGGATTAGGACATGGGATACTTTTTATCCCGATATTCCCACGGGATCGAGATTTCTGCGGGTGAAACCGCGGGGCGCAGCTAGTAATATTATAAAATTGAAAGTTTGTGAGGATGGATGGATGGATGGATAGATGTTTGTTACTCTTTCATGCAAAAACTACTGAACGTATTTGGATGGAATTTGGAACACAGATAGTTTATAACCTGGATTAACACGTAGGGTATTTTTAATCCTGGTAGTACGTTCCCGTGGAATAATTTCCGTCATCCACGCGGACGAAGCCGCGGGCAAAAGCTAGTAAATTATAAATAACTGTTGGATTTATCAAAGGGCTTTTTATCTATTAAAACACCCTGATATTTGTCAAAATATATTTATTTATTTAATATCGCGCAACTGTCTCTGATAATTTATACATGTATACGAATAAATGGCGCCATGATGATTATGAAAATGTATTTATTTTTGTGCTACGGGCTATTATTATTGTTTATTTTAATATGTAGAAATCCATCAAATGTGTTATCACACACCTAGGGTTGGCAAGTTTTTTTTTAAGTTTTGTATAACTAAGGGCCCGTTGTTTGATCAGTAGTCAAACATACTAATAGTTAAAATACGTTAGTTAAACTAACAATTTGTTAAAAATGACAGAAGTATGTTGTTTGACAATTGGTTAAGCTAACTATTTTACATTTTGCTATAAAAGTTAACCATGCGCAGACAGAGTAGTTAAACTTTGACAGTTATTGACTATTGTCAAGTGACTAATTGTTAAATTGACTAATGGTCATGTTTAATAATGTATCAAACAACGGGCCGTAAAAAACCTAAAAGTTTCGCGTCTTTTTTTTCATTAATGTTTTTTTTTTGTCATCTCACTACCTGTAGTGAAGCTTAATCCGTATAATCCGTAAATCCTAATTAATTAGGATTAATAGATTAATCAATAAAAGTTTCTAAACTAGGGATTTTTGTCGAAACAAGGTATTTAGGAAATTATTTTTATTTAAAAGTTAACAGCAGCTATTTAAGGGGAAAATAAAATATTGATACTGTCTTTACCCGACTGCGTGACAGCAAAGACAGGATTATATTTTTAACGCGTATCTACGTATCTTGGTACGTGGGATTCTTAATACCCTCGAAGCATCCTAACGGCTGGATGGATTTTAATACATGAGGTTGTATATCGACTTGGTCATAGTGTAGAATTTGTTTTTATAAAATCAAAATGGCCGATTTTAGCCATAAACAAAAACTTTCAAAAAGGCTGTTGGTTCCTGAGCATAATATATGGGGTATCAAAATAAAGGGATATGAGTCCAAAAATATAACACACTAGCTTCTATACGCGACTTCGTCCGCGTGAAATTTCTTGTTTCCCCGACCACCCGTCGCATCGCATCGCCTGCCCGCGCTATTACTTCGTTTTCGCTTAGCGTTCTTTCTGAATTTATTTTTGTTTTTACGCGGCTCCTAAGGGTCCTAGCGTGATGTTAAGTAGCCTTCCCCAAGAATTAGGCTATGAAATGAAAAAAGAGTTTTTCAAATCCGACTAGTAGTTTCAGAGATTAGCGCCTTCAAACAAACAAAAAAACAATCTCTTCAGCTTTATTATTAGTATAGATTAAAAGTTGACAAAAACCGACTAACTAAAAAATACTTTTTTACAAAAAAAAAAACTACTTACTTCAAAATTAACACTACAAAGTGAAAAATAACTTTAATTTCGGAAGTCGGTGTCTTTCGATCTGTATTTTAGTTTATTGACACCAACTTCCGAAATTAACGTAATTTTTCACTTTGTAGTGTTATTTTTGAAGTCGGTTGTTTTTTTTTTGTAAAGAAGTTTTGCCTTATATTAACTGCTCATCACCTTTTAAAAAATATTCCTGTTCCCGATGCAGGGACGTTAATTGTTGAGGAGTTCTCCTGGTACTTTACCATCAACTCCACTTCACCATATGCATTGTAACGAGCATAAATTGCTTAGCAACCATATTAAAGTAATGGAATCGCAACCCGTGAAATACTTATTATTGAGTAGTTCCGGTGGCCACCTCTAGTCTTCATCATCAGTTCCACTTCACCGAATGGTGCTTTCCGAGAGCAAATGCACGAGTTACTATAATAAAAAATACCCAAATCGCTAGAGGTGTGCCTACAAAATTTGATTTCCCTCGATTCCCATGGGATCCCTTCATCAGATTCTAACTTGGTGACAATGCGACAACTTCGAGAGAATACACATTAAAAAAAATTATGTAAATCCGTCTGTATATGACGGAGTTATGTCCGAAAAAAAAAATTAACATCCGAATTGATAACCACCTCCTTTTTGAAGTCGGTTAAAAAGTTCAAAACATGAGATTGAACTAAAATCACTGTCACAAACTGCTTGAAAAGCGAGCTTGTTTTGAACATTTTAGTTACCGTCGGGTGTTTGACTTTTAAAATGATTAGTTTTTTTTGTTACAATTTTGCTGTCAACCCTACACACACCCGTCTAATATTACATTTATTACCTATCAGAATCAAAGGCAAACATTAGTATTTTATAACCGTATCAGTGTAATCATTATCAGCGTATAATCCCCTATTGTAACACTTTTTACACCTTTATATGGCAATACTATTGACATGTCAAGTGACGATTATGAAATGATATCAATTTTATACGCTTTTATGGATTTCTGCGATGTCCCTACATTGTCGATAGGTGTGTGATTAAAATGCGATCATCGGTTTAAAAGTTAATGTAGTATTTTTTTTAAGTGTAAAGCGGTTGTATTTTTAGAAAACGAGTAATCTTAAATAAACATGGTGCTTTTTAATGTTCAGTAACGTACTCAAATGAAATGAGTATGGTGGGTAATGATTAAATGAGTAATGGTTATCCAAAAAAGATAATTATAGATAAATACGAAGTCAACTGATGCTACGGATATTGGGGATGGTGCCTCGGTCCCTTCATTTCATTTGAGTACGTTACTAAAAATTACAAAGCACCATTTACTTAAGTTTACTCGATATCTAAAATTATCAACCTACTTTGCACTATGCAAATCACCATTAAAATGCAACATTCAATAAATTACCAACTTTAACAAAAATAATGAATTCCCCAACCTTTCCTTTTCGTTCCTCAGCTTATAAATAAACGCACCCCAAACGGAAACCAGCTCGCTATCCATCTCCAGAAAAAGTGCGTCGCATCCATATTCATGAAGGGCACCACAAAGGTTCGTATCGAAGATCTTCACGCGTTCTAGTCCCCTGCGTTTGCGCACCCGAAAGAATTTAATGACCACAAACAGATTTTTATGTTTCTTACTACAAATGGTTTAGTTTGAACCTATTGTTTGGAGGTAAGTGTGAAATTGATCTGATAGTGGAAGTTTTGTAAGGTTTCGTTAGCTCTTGCAGTGATAAGTAGTGGAGCAAAAAATAAAATGGATAGTTGCTTCAGAGCGCGACGCGTCAGCACTACGCGACGCTTATAGAACAATTCGCATGAATTGTTCATAGAATTAGTTCTACTATAATCGCGTCGCGCCTGTTTGCGGGAACCTTTAAAGAAAATTAAAACTCAGGTGACAGCTAATAGAGATGAACCTACAGAAAAAGAATACATGCTGCCTGAACCCCAAATGTACTGAATACATGGAAGCGAATTATGGTAGTTTAAAAAAGAGGTCTAGAAAAAGATGACACATAAAGAAACGCTGAAAGCAAAGACTAGAGCAAAGGGTAGATATAAATAATGCAATAATCTAAAGCTAATAAACATATAACACAACATCACGCCAGTAATCCCCGAAGGGTAAAGCAGCAATGCACATACCTATAGTACACCCCCAGTTCGCCAGAAATGATTAAGTCCTAGGTAATAGGGGACAGGCCTATTGCCATCAACCGGGCACAAATACAGACTCTCGGCAGCTACTGAGAAATTTCTGATGGAAAACCCAATAATGCCGAAGGCTAATGTTTATTTGCAAAAGTTTAACAGGATCTACAAAACTTGTAACCTTTGCAAGAAGGCCATTGACAAAGGAGACCAATAATTTAAACATAACCGCCTTTATAAATTGTTAACACAAAGACAGAATTCAGATGAGAAAGAAGGTATTCTAGTCTTAACTTTACAGATAATCAACTCTGCAAATTACAACAACTGAAAGGAAGAGTGCTCAAGACCCTTCATCCACAACATGTAACCCACATCATAAGATAGATCTAATCTTCACACGACCGTCTAGACGCCATAATTACAACGTGTATATGTTAATAAATTATGGATGATCGTGTATGTAAAGGTTATTAGATGGTTTTCTTGTAAAGGACATGACGTTTAACCTGTGTCACAGTCTGAGGAGCTCGAAGGAAGAGTGGTCAGGGCTGCCATGAGGAGATTTTTTGATTTAGATGGTAACGCAAACTGAGAGAAAAAGATATGGAACTCTCGAAAGCGAACACTGGAAGCATTTATGATAATGCTCATGTGTGAATTTCGTTCTTGTTAACTGTTTATAAAATTAGTTTTAACTGGAAAAAAAACATTGTCGTCACCGTATTGAGTTCTCCCTTAGTTAATATTATCGGAATTGATTGATTCTTCTTCTTTGGAGCTTGGACGTAGCTTTTTGACGATACCACATTTTTCACTGTTCTCTGCATTTAGTGCTTATTCTGCTACCTTACCAATATTGAATTGCGTTTAAGATATTTATTTCTTTAATATGTTCAGCACTCCACTCAGAATTTAGTCAAACCCAATATTCTTTGCTTTAAACTGCATGTCTTCATTGGCATACTCAATATTTACTAGTTAAAACTGGCTAAAACCTATTTTCTCGTCCCTGCCAACCCTAATCTACCCGACAGTGTGAGGACATAAAAGGTTACGTATTATAGCATCACCGCGTTCTGTTTAACGTACTTTTACTATTGAAACCCGCAGTCGAAAGTTATGGCGTTGTTAGCTAGATTGCCGTCAGTAACATCACGTTATTTACCTCATTCTTTATTATCGAGAGATAAATGTGGGACTTAGTGGAGAAATCTTAATCGAGAAAGTGAATCCGTCAGAATAATCTTTATTAGAAAGAGGATTGACGTATCAGTCTCGGAAATGGGACGAAGTAAGAAAATAATGTGTGATGAGGATGGAGTAAGCTACAGCTTACTCTGAGACAAATTCGGAAAAAGTAGCTAAACGTGAAATGGCTAGGCTTATTCTAGTCATGGAATTTTCGTGGCAGGTATGACGATTGATGAGAATTAGATATCTACAGAAGATTGCGGGGAAGACCTGGATGAGACTCGAACAGACCAGGGAAGCATGGCACAAAAGGAAGGAGGCCTATACTCAGCAGTGGGTGGAACAAGGTGGCCAATGATGATGATGAGGCGTCAGAAACTTTCGAATGGGTGTTCACCTGAAAACGTGTTTTACTTGATAACGTAGATGTTATGTTCTAACGAGGCAACATATTTAATTTTAGTAACAGACTAGAGAAAGCACATAAGTTGGGGCTCAACCTATAAAGCCAAACGAGCCTATCATAAAATACAAAGTAAACAGAGAACTTCACAATCAAACACAAAACACAAATGTAAGCAGACTCAAGTTAACAGCGGCACTTGCGATTCACAGAAGCAGTGTTTCCTGAAACCCATAGTTTACAAACTGTCACACGTCAAGGGATCGCGCGGAAGCGTTCTAAATTTAAAACGTGGGGTGCGCAAGAGTCGTAATTGTAATGCGCACGCGCCGCACGGATGCAAAATGGCGGCTCAACGAACCACTTCCGTTTAGGAGCGCTGACAAGTGCATCCGAAATTGATACTCGACCATTTGACCAGACTGGTTTTTTTCTGGATCGAGTTGCAGCAGTCAGCACTACGGTGTTGAAACCTTGGGAAAGTTGTGAGGTTTTATGTATGTAAGCATTTGTTTATATCTATTTAACCCATTCAATATTTGGGTAAACAGCAACACTACCATTTCTTATAGATTGCCATTCAAGAATGCAGCTACAGCAAGCAACAGCAAAGCAGCTTAGAAAAGCTGGATATGATGATAATAAACCTTTATTATTTTAACTCTACCAACTTCGATTTATTGTTACGCCTACATAAACTACATACCACAAAATCATTAGAACAGAAAAGAGAAATCGCCCTGATACAAATTACAGATAATCTATTACTATTGTTTTCCTAATTATCGTATTGTTTGAAGCCATAACAATGGAATAAATAATTTTACTACGGCCAAAATATCTTGACCCTTCAAGGTAAAAGAGTAGGTACTTGCTAACGAAAGAACATGTTGAACAGCCTGATTGGAGCTTGATTACCTGATGGTAGCTTGATTACCTGATGGTAAGTGGTCACAGTCGCCTTAGAACATCTGCAATCCCAGAGGCATACCCATATGACGTGTTGTCATGCCAGAGACAATGCTGATATTATGTCTCTTGTGCCAGTACTCAGTCACACCGGCACTCCGACCTTACCCTTCAAACCGGAACACAGTAATACTGATTGGCGTTAGAAACACGAATGACGAAATTATACAAATTAAACAATCTGTAGCTGCATCTACAACGCCACATGCGAGCTACGCGACACACTGACGTCACGTAAAATCCTGCATCGCGCAAGCAGAGTTTACCGCGCAACTAGTATATATACAACGTCCCGCCCGACATCAAACGTCCCCCAGTCCGATGAGGCCTCAGCCCGCGCCGTAGCTGAGCCTGTAGCTTTAAATTCCCCGATTAATAATCATGATATTAACCTTTCGATCCAGCCCGTCCCCAATATCGCGCTGCCCTCTCCCGATGACGCCCTAAGCCGAGGTCCGTACCCCACAGGGGGTGCCCTTAGCGTGCGGTCATCTAACATTTAAGTTTTAGTTTTAAATTTTTCCGCTCCTGGCTGGAGGCCTTTTAGAGTAAAATCCGAAAGGCAACCACAGGACAGACCGGTTAAGCAGCCACGACCCCCAGTGGTCAAAACTGCGAGTTGCCCTTCAAAAAAAAAAAAAAAAAAAAAAGACATCAAACGTCGGGCCCACCAGACACGACACCCGTTTGGTCGGAGGATCTTCCCTTTTCTATGGAGGATGGTTGAACTTTACACCCTATTCCTCATACCTATATAAATCTATTCACATATGTGATTAAAATAATTATGAATGTTGTTCAAAGATGGATAGGAAGAAGACCAAAAAAAAGATATTTGGATTGCGTGGATGATGGATGAATGAAATGGAGTGAATGATAACGTAACAGCTAAAAAGGAGAATGGAAGAAGAAAATAGTTTGCGACGACCCCAAGTAGGTACAACATGGGACAAGAGCAGGCAGAAGAAGAACCAATATATCCACAAATTCAGTATGTTTGTCACAGCTTTCACTTGTGCCAATCCCTAGCAACAGGTGGAATAACAGTTTAATTCAAGCTCACTTTACCAAATTTTCTCGACTGCTCAATGATAAATGATTTTATTTCTGTAGTAGGTTTGTACAAACACTTTTAAACGTCAATCATATTTTTTAAACTAGATGAGGTCGGCGTTTCCTATCTGACTACTCTCAGAAGAAAGGCCGACTCAAATTCAGAGGTCACAATCTCTTTTAAACTCCAGACATAATCTTGGTCAGATCATGTGAAGACCATGTAGATTGGTGTCTGGAATGGTATTTTGAGGAAAGAACCACACAGATTGAGTGGACCTGTCCAGTCGGGCACGCATTTGTCAGTCATCGTGCAGCTCAACTCAGAACTTAAGGAGCTCAACGGATTCGAAGAACAATACCAAAGAAAGGACAATTGGGTAGGCCGCAATGGGCCGTCTTATGAGAAATTCGGTACATAAAAATCTATTTCCCAATTTTGAGTGTCATGTTGCACTGGGCACACTCAACTTCGAAATATAGGGCCGGCCCAAACAATTATCGGCCGCATAGATCTTGCCTCACGATTCAGATAAAGATAAGAAGTATACCAATCTGTAGATACTTCAAGTTTTAGGTGAACGAACTTTAAATATGGTGAATCGTCTAGTAACATTTTATTGTGGATAAAGGCTCGTGCACAGTGGCGCAACGCGACAGTGCGACACAAAGGTATCGCGTGTCGCGCGACGAGCGGTGCCTTTGTGTCGCACTGTCGCGTCGTGTCTAAGTGTGTGAGCCTTAACTGTGCCAGTGTGGATCATACCATTATGAGTAAACATTGAGGCAAATCCAAGCTGTAAATTGATGTCACTCAATTTTGCGAACATCTTAATGTTTTCAATATATTTTCTGACTTAGTGACTGAGTGCTTGATTAGAGTGTCCCAAAATATTCTAAGTAATAGAATTGCTTCTACCAAACCTTAAAAAAGTAGATACTTTTAAGTCTTTAGGATCTTGTAAACCTAGACAGTGTTCGAACCAGTGTTCCTAACATTTATGTGTGCTCGTGACTTCAGGTGTATAAATGACAAATTATTTTATTTCTGTAAGTAGGTTTGTACAAACACTTTTACACGCCAATCATATTTTAAAAACTAGATGAGGTCGGCGTTTCCTATCTGACTACTCTGAGAGTCTGAGAAGAAATGCCGAAACAAACTCAGGGGTCAAAGTCTCTTTTGAAGTCCAGACATAATCTTGGTCAGATAATGTGTCTGAAATAGTCTTTTGAGAGTATGGATTTTGACGAGATATTGAAGGCGAGGGTGCAGTACTTTTTAACTTTCATAAACCTCTGTAAATCTAGCCAAACTAAGTGTTGCACAAAAAAACATATATTAGGAAAATTGAACATGCGTTCAAGCGCTGTGTCAAGACAGAAACGCGAATTATAATAATTGGCTCGTTAAAAAATAATCATAAAGATGACATTGAATCGCTATTTAAAACGTGTACCTTGAAGAGATTCCATCATGAAACCAAGTAAAAGTTATATCAAAACATAAGGCTTATTGTTTCTTAGGGCATGTTGAGAACACATTTTATATTTCGTTATTATTTTAAAAATATATATACAAAATCTAGCAGCTCCAGAGCTCGCACCGGCCGGCTGGTGCCCGCCGAGACGCACTACAAGACACACCGCACTACAAGAATTATTTCTAGTCATTATAAACGGATTTGCAACTTTGCCTCGCCTTCTACATCAAATTGATGTAAGTCAATTTGAAGTTATGAACTTGACAGTGATGCTTATAAAAAATATTAGAATGTATTTCTAAATTACTCAGTAAACTAAAATAAAACTGCGTGCACGCAATAAGGTGACCATCGCAGAGTTCTAAAACTGCTGTTAAAACTCCTTTCTGCGTTCATCCTTTTTTATAAAAAAAAATCAAAGAACAAACGTTTAAAATTAGTATAAACAGGCAAACAAAGATCAAAAGCAGTGCTCGGCAGGGGAATAATGTAAATAGCCCGTTTTCAGCAGCGCGTGGGCACCGGCGCAGGCGCACACCCGGTGCATAACTCGTAAAATGCACTTTACAGATTTAACTTGTTTTTACTGCATCACGTCTGTTTTAAATAATCTGACCTAAAATATAACAGAACGACTGAAAGAATGATCTTGAGTTCTAAGTAAAACTGAAAACAATCAATTTCATTTAGATTTTTACTTTAAATAACAAACATCACGCCTGTAATCCACGAAGAGATAGGCAGACATGTACCTGGTCCTGTAGTACACCCACATTTCGCCAGTTATGTTTAAGTCCCACATAATAGGGGACGAGCCCTTTACGGCTTATATAAAAAAAGTAGTTTAAAATGGCCATAACTAGCTTTTCTAAATTGATTCTTGCAGACATCGTTTTAAATATGATATTACAGCACACGCTGATGATATTATAAGTAGCTTTAACAATCTTACACAGCAATAATTGAAACAAAGGTACATTTATGTCTTTCTAGGGCGGAATGATTACGCCAATTAAGCTGCACTTTAGTAATATGTCGAGAGTGCAGTACAACACGTCATTAATCATCATTAAAATTTTGCATAAGGCGGTACAGCTAATTGTGAGAACAGGCTTCATCGGGCAGGCAAGATTGTGGTCTTAATTGATGAGCAATTTGTTGACACAATGATTTGGGCAACGGAAAAGAACGATCATGCTATCTGACATATGGCAAATACTTTAATTTAATGTTTTGTGTTTCGTAATGTCAATTACTTACTGTCGTATAGAATCCAGTTCTTCTAAATTAACAGACTGCTGTGCTGCTGGGGTGTTTGTTGCGCCACTTCTCCCCAGCTAAAGCACTAGGAAGTGGTGAAGGGCGGGCATTTTAAGCTCCTGTCTTATGTAATTTTGATGCTCAAAAAGTGCTAATTCTCAGTCTAGTTTCAATAAATGACTTTAGATTTTGATCACGTATTTTAGAAGTGTGGCTCAGAGGCTCTAGCAGGAACGCGTGAAGTAAACGAAAGGTGAGATTTTTTAATAGAAAATCAACCCTGCATTTCGGCATACGACAAGAACAATTAGTACCACCCATGGATATGAATAAAGTTTTAAATCTAAATAAATATTATGTACGAAACAAGTAATTTAAATTTTTAAATCGTTGAATAAACGTTATGTTTATTTACTCCGCGCGTGCGTGCAAGCTAGTTAAGCTCCCACTCAGCACGATTTTTTCCAACATCTTCAACAATCATCGTCATTTCAGCCAATTGACACAAAACCTTAATGAATTATATACCTAAACCTTCCTCATGAATCACTCCCCCTGCGTTGAAATTTTTAGGCGGGTATTTAAAAAAAAAATGCTGTTCAGTACTTTTTGACCGCGTACTTATTACATATTGAACTTTCCTATGAAACAGGGGTTTTTTTTTAAACCTAGGTGATATTTCTACGTTACGGGGTCTAGAATCGTGTGCTAAATTCATGGTTACAGTTTGCCCGTCGACGTCCCTGCCACCCTGTATATCCCATGACACTTGGCAATACTGTGTTAGTGAAAGAATTTTCAAAATCGGATCAGTACATACAAACAAATTTTACCTCTTTAAAATATTAGAAGTATAGATGAGTTTACAGAATTATTGTACTTAAAACAACGCACCAGAAAACCGTTTTCTCGGCGTGTCGGTAGGAACGAATCATACAAATTTAAAAGTAAGATTGATACAAATACAGAAAACGAAAACAAAACATTTCACCACTAACCATCTTAACAGTGCTTAATCTATATTTATTAACACTCCGCTCAATACATCAGAGAATCAATCGAGAACGCTGAAAAACCGCTCGAACAAAAAGCTCCTAATAACGGCTTTAACTGATAAATTGATGTTCAATTCCCTGCCATTACTTAATCGAAGAGCCGTGAATTAGTGAGCGAAGCCCGCATGTCTGTCCGTCTATCCCAACATCCCTCTAGAACAAATTGTCTCTAATATGTTATTAATTTACATACGAATGCTACTGGTGGTTCGTCATGCTACTTGGAAGAATCGTGGAAAAGTATTTTTGCCCGCATCATTTTGGATAATATTTTTTGGGGTAAAAATTAACGGTCTTAAAATTATGGTGTGGACATCTGCTCAACGAGCCACTGATGTATGTGTAACCATTGTCGCTTTTCATTATTGCATAAGCAATCTATGTACACTTACATGGAAAAAGTCACGGCTTTTTCGCATGAAACTAGGGAAAAGCTTCAGAAAACCACGGACCTACGTCCAATTAGCCAACATTTTAAAAATTCATACACGCGCCACATACGAATGTCCATCGAAATCCGAAGATGTTGCTTATTAAACTGTAGGTACAATGCAACTCAGGTTGCATTTGAACAGTCAAGCGAATTTAGAATGAATTTTCAAATTATTTGAATTAGGTTTTCTTTTGTTTGGAAAAACCAGTGATAAAATAGTCGCGTTGATGTAAACACGAACGCATGGAATAAACGAAATAATTAAGTATAACTATGTTTCCCTCCACAACCCCCGTAAATCACTAGAGTACCTAATTGCCAGGCTATAAATAGCAGCGGACTTACTAGTTGCTAATTCATTATCATATGATCAATACCTCCTGTAACACAGGTACTATACCTAGCGCAGGAGTCAGGGCCTCACTGCTTTTGTAAGAAATATTTATGTCAATAAAGAAATATTTATTATTATTATTATTATATTATTATATTTATTATTATTATTATATTTATTATTATTATTATATTTATTATTATTATTAATACCGAGATCGCTTTTAATTCAAAACTAACCTTTTTCACCTTGCCCGAATTCAAAACCATCAACCGAATACAATCAAATTAATCTAAAATACTGCCTGGATCTTTGAAACATCCTATAAAACAGTATGTTAGGAGTAAAAATAGACAAGAACAGTTCCCACCGCATCCCCGAGGGTGGCAGGATATGTAACGAGAAGCCAGCTATCCTCGTGAGAAATCACATAAAAACTTTAATAAACTATTATAACGTACACATTATCATCTGGATTGTAAATCATTTTAATGTGTAAGATGTACTGCATCTGTTTAGAATTAGATAAATCTATTGTAATGTGATTCTGACGTAAACTTTTTTTATATAGGTTTAAAAGCTTTTCGTCACTGACTTTCGGACAGGCACAAGAACTGAGTAAACCACTGAAGATTGAGGATCATGTTCCAAATGGTGCACTAAGAAATGATTATATGAATTTCCCCTTTGGCGAGGCGTAAGTAAAGTTTACAATGCGAAGAAAGTAGAAGCTGTAGGTACTAGACTAGTCTTATTTATAAATCATTAATATTTTTTCTTTATTAGCAACATGATTTATATTGTTATTAATCGTTTCCCAATGCAAGAACCACATACGTTCAGGTAGAATAATGATACCCAAAGTGGTCTATATCGAACCACATTATTAGACGTTACACTTTTAAATCTGTGATCTCTTTAAGATATTAATTTTAATTATGTATGCTGTAAAGGGCAATTTTGATCTACATTAAATGCACAACGTATCTAACGTATTTAATTGGATAAGAATTAATCCTGTATTGTTTAAAATAGCTTCGTAAATAACCCATAACTTTTTTGTAATATGTAAAAGATAAAAATGTTTACTGTTGTCATTAGGAGATAGACATCATATACCATCGCGGACTCTGTAGACCTTTTTAATATATACAATTCCGTAGTACATTATTTTGATTCTCGTAAGTTTTAGCTAACGTTAGCAATGTAAGCGACCAAAAATATGTTTTTTATGTCATCATTACAGATATTTGAAAATCTCGCACTGGTAGATTGTTTAAGTATTGTCGGACAGTCAAAGTGTTGCATTAGGTACCTAATGCATATTTAATTTATAGATGACTGCATATTTACAGTACAGGTAGGAGTAGTTCCGTAAACGACATGTTTATATGGCCATCATGCGTGCTTTATTTCCTTATAGACCTGTGCTAACATACGGCATAATGATCGTCAATTTCCACCTGTAATGTTGTGTCGTGTTGTATCCTGTTTATCAAACCCTAGAATCAACTGTGGGATTGAATCACAGTTCCTAAAAACACAACATCAACAGGAACTAAACATTCTATATTAAGAGGCTGACAACAGCTAAAGCGCGGTCACTGTCGGACTGCGAGACGCGCGATGACACAACGCTGGTAATTTATTGCAAAATATGAAGCAACTATCTATTTACAAAAAACCTATTGATTGGACTAAAAAATTAAAACACTATTACATTAATACGTTGCTTGTAGATCTGCAAAAAAATCGGAATGATGGCATGTGTATTAGTATGGTTTTTAATCGTTAAAAGAAATATTTAGAGGCGTCTTCGTGATTTTTTTCTATCGTATCAAATTAGTTGTATTGTGTTTTCACCACACTACCTAACTAGCATATATCTTGAAGAATATCATATATTTTTCTGATTTTGTTTACTGCAGTGGATCATATACTTTCAGGCATTATAAAACTTGCGTTTAGGTCCTGTAGTCCGCTTAAGATGCATGCAATGTTTATTTATATCCAACTGGATAGGAAATAAACATACTTAATATATGAGTGATAAGTTCGCGCGTTGTTTGGTCACACAGTATTTGTCAATAGGTTGGTAGTAATGCAGTATGGTTATGACTAGTTTAAGTAAAGTGGTTTCATGTTGAGTAGAACACTATGCTTATCGAGTTAGTCAGATTTTTATGGTATCACAATTCACAACGTCCTTCTATGTATTTCGATTGAAAATACAACTGGCAAACTGTAAACAATTGCCGAAAATTTTAAAATTATTTCGAGGTGAGGATTTTTAATTTTTGTACGTCATTATTTCTTTTAAAAGCTAGTTTTCCTGAAAAATAAATAATCGAAAATAAAGCCAGTCCCGAATTTGGCAACTTAAGAAGCTAGGTATATTTTGTCTGATAATTCCAATATTCACCGAATTACTGGGTTTATGGTGAATATAATAAAGAGTTCTATTCTATTAGAAATAAGTAAGTACCTTCCAAAAAACACAAAACAATTAAATTACTATTCAATATCCGGAAGTTATCTTTACAATTTCTAATAACTAATTACTCTTTACAACATAAGGAAACCAACCCACTAAGCCTGCATGTAAGGTCTTCAAACCCTATCAGTTCAATATAAATTCATTCAGACAAAAAGTGCAGAATGTAGCGTCCGCGACGCGTCATACTCGTAACATGGTGCATCGACCGACCACTGAGTGCCACTGAGTGCCACTGACGGCCATTGACTAAGTTATTACATAGGTAATGGCTAAATAAGAGGCTTAGGTGCACTGGACTTGGGTGGCCACTGTACGTCATCATAATATAGCTGGTTTTTTTTTAGACAGACGTGTGTGACTATTTTTCAACATTATTGAATTCTCCGTCGCCGTCGTGTCGTGTCGTGTCGATGGCACGACACGGTATTCAATTTTGTTGAGCCAAAACTTCGCCACTTCCAAGGCATGGTCGGTGAGAGCGCAGAGGTCGCTAGGGCTGCATTTTTCGAGGCAAGGACGGTATAGGAGTTGGGACATTATTGAATTGTTTAAATTATTGTGATAATCACTTGGCAGCAGCAAGTGGTATATGGCTGGTATAACTATTACGAAGACTAGAAGCATGAGTGAAATGTATCATCATTAGTAAAAATATTGAGGGCCATAATTTCAAGGTCCTAAAGTGAGTTCTTTTGTACGTGTAGATATAAAAGGGCATAGCAAGTTTTGAGTATGATTGAGGATAAGAGTAGGGGAAGACCAAATAAACGATGGATGTACCGTGTGAAAGATGATATGGTTAGAAAGGGGGTGACTATCGAGATGACTAATAGAGAAGTAAGTATGGGAGCAAAAGACATATTGCGCCGAACTCAAATAAATTGGTATAAGGAGCAGGAGAATAATGGTGCGATATAGAAAAACATTGATAGTGAAGCTTTATTGCTACACTTGACGTCACTCTAACCTTCCTGTGCTAACGTCATTTATAAAATGAGTTATTAATTACCTAAAACGGTAAATATTGAAGTATAGTTCACAAGTAAGTGAAGCATAAGTGTTGAAATCAGCAATTTCATGAGAATTACGTTCGCTCAGGATTTCGATAACATGGGTCGATCGAAGGTTAAGATACGATTGCCGCGGTCAGTTCGTGGATGGGTGACTATCCATTAAATATCGAGACCTTTCCGTGCCTTGAAAAGCACGTTAAGCCGTTGGTCCTGGCTGTCATTCGTAGATCTTTGAAAGTAGTTACGGATAGTCAAAAGCCCAAAAAGCCTGACAAGCAGTCTTACCAAGTGGTATCGTGTTACCCAGTAACTGGGTTGTGGAGCTCAGATCAGCAGTGCCTCCATGTAAAACACTGGTAACTGGAAGTCGACCCAATATAGTTGGGAAAAGGCTAGGCAGATTGATTTTGACGTCAATTGTTATTTGTCGAAGTTCATTCAAAACTCAAACTATTGATACACCAACTTATTCACTTACATCTAAATCGATATCAGCATACAATTCAATTTCCATCCATTCCAAGCCACCGAGCATTCGAGTCTCACATACATTGATCAAATTGTTATGCTCTAGTGGACCCAGACCTTCATACAGGAGCGAATAGCTTTTTATAAAGACTAGTTTGTTGTCGCTTCAAGTTAATACGTTATATGAGGAATAGAGATGTGTCTTATAGCAGGTTTGTTACTGTGATTTTTTCTTCGAGATTTTCTTAGAAAATTTAGCTGTTTGATATAAAATGCTCGTTTGCACATGCAGTATGTAAATAGACGATTGACAGGTTTGACGTTTTGTTGTCCTACTAATATCATACATTTGTTTGTTACACAATCATACAAAAAAGACTGAAGGGATTTGGATAAAATTTGACACACAAATATACCGTGACTAAGGGTTTTTTTTTTATCCCGGTAGTAAATTCCCGTGGAATAATTTCCGAGCTCCACGTGGACGGTGTCTCGGACACAAACTACTTCCAAATAATTATTGCACCGATTTTAGGAACCGCAAAATAATGTCGATAGTTATATCTTGCTTTTATAATTCTTAAAGACAAGTTGACTAGTAGAACTTTTAGTGGTCACTGTAATTAATCGATACTACATCGCAACGCCTGCCCGAGCCATAACTTCGTTTTCGCTTAGCGTTCTTTCTATTTTTTTTTCTTATTGGTCAGCTCCTAAGGGCCGTAGCGTGATGTTAAGTAGCCTATAGCCTTCTTCAAGAATTGGTGTATCAAACGCAGAAAGAATTTTTCAATTCCGACTGGAAGTTTCTGAGATTACCGCGTTCAAACAAACAAACTCTCCAGCTTTATTATAAGTAAGTAACAGATAATTGCGAAAGTAACCCTATCTGTCTGTCTGTTACGTTTTCACGCCACTGAACCGATCGTTATGAAATTACACAGATAGGTAGCCTGGGACCTGGAGCAAGGCATAGGCTACTTTTCATCCTGAATTTAGTATTAAAAAAATTATGAGATACAAAATACACGCAATTAAAATAGCGGGGTAGCACATATAGTGACCCCATTGGTGATGTTCTTACATATAGTGACCTTATTGGTGATGTTCTGCAGAAAGGTCAGGTGCGTAGTACTCGCAACCGGCGTGTGTGTATGACCAGATGTATGACCGTAAACGAAGCAAAGGACTATGTAAGGGTCGTAGCAGCTGACGTTCTGTAGTTTTTGCCTGCCTGGGAAGAAGGCGTGAGTTTATGTTATGTATGTATGTAAAGTAGCGGGCAACAGCTAGCAAATTATAGATAACAATATGAATATGAGAAAATCTACTATACAGGGTTACTGGTAACTCGACGTATTCCTTGCAGAACGTCATAGTAGGGTTAAAATGCAACAAATTAAGCCACCAAATGTTCTACCGAAATTCAGTAGTTTTTAAGATAATAAGGTTTTTAGTTGTTTTATGAAAAATCCAATTTAAAAATGATTTACGGCGCGACTATACTGGAATTTAAGTTATTATAGTAGCTGATGCTGTAGCAGATCTTTGTTGATATTTAAAAATCTAAAATGCCTAAAACTTTGGCAAAGATCACTAATTAAACATTTTATTTTTCGCAATTTTTGTCATTACTTTATTAAAAAATCACTCAAAAACTACTGATTTTCGGTAGAACATTTGGTGGCTTAATTTGTTGCATTTTAACCCTACTATGACGTCCTGCAAGGAATACGTCGAGTTACCAGTAACCCTGTATATTAAAAGTTGGACACTTGTAAAAAAGTTTCTTTTTAACAGTGACTGTGATGCATTATATCATTGTAATTTATTTCTGATTAAGTACACTTAGGTCATATCGGTCAATAACTTTTTTCCAAAGTTTAACTGAACAAAAAATATATTTACTGTGTAAACAATTTAGAATGGTTTCATGACGCCATCGTCAATACCAATGACTTTTAAAATGGTTTAAACTGCTCTACACATTGACAAGTTTCATACAACTATGTATGATAAATTGTGCGAAAAACATACAAAAAATCGTCACTTGTCGTCTCTCATAACGTTGCCGTTGTGCTGAGGAATAAATTAAGTGCCTTGTCCTCCGCCTCAAACGTAATGCAGCCTGGGAGAAGCCTATGTCCAGCAGTGGACTGCGATAGGCTGAGTTGATTGATATATAGGTTTGAAGCATGATTCGAAGCAAATCCAAAGCAGATTTTAAGTCATGATTCATGAATGGACGTCGTTCTGAAAATCAATGGGTCGTAGGGCCCACCGGGGAACCGGAAGGAACTAGAAGACCAAATAATTTGAAATCTTTTTTCAGAATTTTATGTTAATTTTTAAAAGACAATAAAGTTACGCTCGAAGATAAAATAATATTCTATCATCATGGCCGCCATGACATAAATTTCCACAAAGCTTTATAGAACATAATCCCCGCACATAACATCACTAACATTATGGGAATGTCATCGCGGAAGTGCGGTCTGGCTGTAACCACATGGTCGTATGGTCGCATGGTCTATAACTCTATGATTTGCGACAACTGCAGATACGCTGCGCCTGCGCATCAGGGGCATTGCCATTGGCGTGTGAACCGCCCGGCTATTGGTTAATAACTCGTCTCTAGGATATATTGTAACTGTGTGAATTATTTCCTTGTAAGTGATTGGTATTTATTGAAGATATTAATTAATTTAAGCGTTGGTAGCACTAATCTATGTTTTTGAATGTCGTATCTTAGGTAATAAATAGTCAGTTTAAATGCAATGTGAAAGTTAACGATAAGATTTCTGTCAGATTAATGGAGGGCTACAGTTTAGGAAACTTTTTACTAAACCTGCAAACTAGAAAGGCACGTGCTTGCGGTATCAGTTTTTCCTATTATATGTTTAATAATACGTTATTTTTTCTTTTAATCTTGTAGTTACTGCTTTTACCTGCTTTCAATTTTAGACCTAAATTATATTATCTTGTCGTTTTTTCGTATGTAAATTAACATGTCCTTCCTATCTAAGAGAATCTGGTGATTTGTAATTCAGGATACTCCTCCTACCTCAGATACTTTCCTCATAAGATTATTCATTTCATTAACCAGTGCTTGCAATATGAAAGAAAGAAAAGAAAAGAAAATAAAGAAAAATAGTTTATTCTGCACAAACAAAACGCACCTAACAAATGAACGACATTAATATGATGATTGATATGATGATTTTTATATGATGTTGAGATAAATAAAGATTTATGAATGAATGAACTTACTTGACTTTTACGAGTAAATTAAACAGTCTGGAAGTCTGAGACATTGCGAGCTACCAATAACTTGTAATTTCACAGTTTGTCAAACAGCAGTAAAAAATTACTACCTCCAACTGCTGACTTCCAAAACAAACTCAGACAAATTGAAACAATAAATAAACTTGTGAAAAATCTCTGAACAATTCAAATAAAACCAACGGCACTTATCTACATTTTCCAAAATTAAAGTAGCAATATTGCTTGACAACAGAAGTTGGTACTGTGATAGCACTTTACCAAGGACGCTCTCGTCCACAACGGAATATCATAAACACATGGCTTCAAAACCCCTATCAAGCACACCCATCATCTTTCTATGACCACAATCTAAGCTGTCAACGGTTAAAAACCCATAAAAACACGTCAGTAATTAAACTATCCCATGGCTATGGCATTAACACAGATCTGTGACCATAACCTACGTCACTCAGGTCAATGTCATAGCCGTGACTGTCGGTTGTAGGTATATCATGGCGTTATGGGGTTAGGGCGTGTGTATACTGCAGGGCTTATGAATAAGTAATTTCCGCTGTTTGACTATAAAGGCTCCCGTAAACAGGCCCGACGCGACAGCGGGACGCGACTCTATTAGAACAATTGCTATGAAATATTTATGGAAATTGTTCTACAAGCGTCGCGTCGTCACTGTCTGCGGGAGCCTTAAGACTAAAATAGAACTATTTTCATATCTTCTTAACCCCAAATATCCTGAACTAAATATAAAATCCTATACATTTTATATTAAAGTTTAGGATAATATCGTCACCGGAAAGCCAATACTACTTAAGCGCCATTTTGGCCAAAATGAGTTATACATATCGTTGGATTGGATTTTTTTTGCTGCGTCGATTAGTCGGGATTTTGTAATAATCTGAGCATTTTTGTGGCGGTTAAGCACTGCAAAAGTATGGTATTTATCATAATTTTAATGTTTTAACAAATACTTACGTAATGCAAGTTATGATTATGTTTTAGTCGTTGTCAGTTTAGTATTTTTCTATACTGACATCAGCCAATTTAACTTTGTTCAGCAACTCAAAATATTGTAGTTTGAGTCATTGATGTCGCTTTAGTATTTTTTTTCCGGCTGTTAATACGAGTTGATATGTAGATAAGTAAATTTGCTTTACGTAAGAATTGATGAGCATGGCGTGTTAGTATATTTTGTCTTCGCAGTTTTCTGAGACTGAACGGTTTTAGTAACTTTGCTTTTCATATCTAAGTATTTGAGTGTCTATTTAGAATGTTTTACATTCAATGAAATCTAATAATTATTTTATTAAGCATGGACTATTTTACTCGACAAAATATTAATAGTTTGTTTAGCATTTAGATGTGTGAAACACGTACAAAAAATATGCAGTTAAGTCTTTCGAAATTAAATTTTGTTTTGATTACGATTCGTTGAGTACTTATAATTTATATTTTACCAATAAAAATAATTATAGGTTTTGTAGATTTTTAATACCGTACAAGTATTATTTTCCAAAATGCATAATTATAATTATACTAGTTTTTTTTTAAATAAAGGTATTCAAAATCTACTATATTCCATTTCAAATAAGATTAAACTTTTATCTAAACCTTTTTACAGTCCGTTCAACCGATTTTGAATTCTGTTGCGTTGGTGGCAAGATAAATAGCAGCTGCAGTAAATAGTTGGTATTGTAACCACCTTTTTGCTTTGCATGCTATCCTTATGCCTACGGTATAGAAATCAGAATTGGTTGGACGGACTGTAAAAAAGGTTTGTTTAAAATTTAAATGTCTAATCTTATTTCAAATAGAGTATAGACCTAATCAATTTGATCTCTTCGAAAATTGTGCCAAAGAAAAATTTTACCCAGTACCTACATAATATTGTAATTATAATTATTATTAATAAGAAAACTGTGTTGCGTTTATTATTCGTAGTGTGTTGCGTGACTTTTGCCACAATCAGCCAAGTTTTAAGACTGAAAAGAAAACTGTCAACAATTTGTTTAATTTTTTTATTAAAAGTGATTACTAAGCAAGCTGTATTTATTATTTTTTTCCTTTTTTAACCAAAATAGTAAAAAGATGCAGTCGAATTCAAATTAGGATAATAGTATTCTCATTTATTTTATTCGCTGCTAGTAGCATTGTTAGCACTTACTTATTGTTGTCTATGCCCGATAAGAAAATAATATTTAAATTTAAATGATATATCTTTTACATAAGTCTTTTTGGCATAACAATGGTACCAACTTTTAATGCTATACATCGCTTTTCTGTAAGGTCTTGCGACATATTATACTGTTTAAGTACTTTTATCTTGAGACTACATCAACCCGTGATGCGTGTTAGTAATTTTTCCTTTCATACAGTTGAAAGGACGTGACTTGTCAGTACTTTTCGATAACCGCACTTAAAATATATTATGAAGATAAGTACTTTCTCCGTAAGAAGTGTACAGAGCATATGTACTTAAGTGACAGCTATTTCCTGAATTACAATAAATATGCAAAATATCTCGATTTCAGTACGTTGATAATAGTGTCACAATAATTTTTTGCCAATACTGTATTTCGATTACTAAATTAGAAAAAAAGTTAGCCAAGGTTTTGTAAAAAAAAAAACTTAAAATGTCTCTATTGTAAAATGGCCTGTTGGCGTTTAAGTAGTATTGGCTTTCCAATGACGATATTTAATTAAACCTTTCCTGGGAAGGTGTCTGAGACCTAATAGAACAGGGGAAGAAAACAAAACCCAGTTCTGCGAAGTGACATGGAGTGAAGGCCCGCAAACAGACGCGACACGACAGCGCGACGCGACTCTAGTAGAACAATTTCTATGTAAACTACATGGAAATTATTCTACAAAAATCGCGCCGCGCTGTCACGTTGGGCCTGTCTGCGGAAGCCTTTATGTTAGTTTAGATTCTTAAGAATGCCATAAACAGTTTTGTTTCTAAGAACTATTTTACAAAGACCAGAGTGACATTCACTATTCAAAAGTTAGGTACAAATTTTCCTACATACTTCAACTCTGCTTAAACGCAATTTATCCCAGTTTCACCCTAACCAAATATCAAGAATCAGGTCTTGTATAGGTTTACGATATCCTCAGAATGAGAAAAATGCGCATCACACAGCTACAGTTGTCTGCGGAAAACTTGGACCCTAGTATCTGCGAAATGCAACCCCATTTTCTTTCCCAAAATGAAGAGAACGTCCAAAAATAAAGTTATACTTAAATTAATAACGCCTAGACCACCATCACTGTACACAATTCCTTACTATAATCGTTGAACCAACGAAGCGCGTCGTCCACATTGACTCTAATGGAATCTCAGCCACGCAGTACGTTTGTTGAGCTTTCGTAATAAGCCACTTTAGCGGGTCTGAGATAGGAAGCAGTTTACCATAATAGATGGCATTGTAGGAAGTAAGGTTCAGACCGTTTTATTTACAAAATAGTAGGTAATAGTAGTCTTTCATATTTAATATACTGGGTGTTTGGCAGAATGTTGAACATACGAAAATGGTGGATAGGTGGGGTCATCTGCTACTTACTCAGCCCTAATTTATTTGGCTCCTCAATTATTTTTTGTTCTTTTTTTATTGCAAGTTGAAATTCAGATTTAAGTATTTTTTATATCTTTCTGTAAGTTTAAGGACACATAACTTTTTTCTAGCTAACATCTGAATATAGCAATAATTTTATAATAAAATTGCCAACATTAAAGATTAAAAAAAAAAAAAATTGCCTGTTTTACCCATTTTTAATAAAAAATACACTTTAAAGTTGAGAAAGAGGTGAAACCAGAAGAAAGCAAAAAAAAATGTTTTTAAATATCCAGTGGGTCAGGGCCAAATAAATTAGGGCTGAGTAAGTAGCAGATGACCCCACCTATCCACCATTTTCGTATATTCAACGTTCTGCCAAACATCCTGTATGCACACGGTGTATCACTTAACAAGTTTAGAAGATCAGTCTCTGAGGTACGGGAGTGCATACACTCAATATTTTTGAATATCACTCACACTCATACCCTTTCACCTTCCACTTCTTGTGGTAACATTTTGTATCCCCTTATTTTGAATTTTATTTTCTAATTGTAATTTATGTTTTCATAAGTTTTTATTTACTTAATTACGACGTTGTTTTGTGGTGAATACTGTTTGAAAGTCAAAGTCAAATCATTTATTTCAAATAGGCACATAAAAAGTACTTATGAACGGTAAAATTTACAAAAAAATAGAATTGATCCTAGTTGCCCCTTCCAAAAGGTAGTTTCGTATGGAGAAGAATGGGTAAGAAACTCCACCGTTACTCTTTTAAAATATTTTACAATATTATATAGGTACACATTAATTATATAATTATATTTGAAGACGATGCACCTAGAATAAAATTACTATACCACAATAGGTAAAAATAATTAAATATAATGCAATGACAGATAAATCAATGTGATATATACATGGTGCTCACATATTTACAAATATTGAAAAGTAGATGATTTTTCTGAATTTTAACAAGTAATAATTTTGTGTGTGAGTTAAAGTAGTTAAGTACATAATGTAAAAATCAATGTCATAAAAATTATACAATTAAATTAGCAACCAGTTTGATTTTGTCTAGACTCTAGATTGTACTATGGAGCAGGACCAGCATGTTTCCAAGTATATATGCTTGTTTACAAAGTGTACTTTTTATATGAGTTTTAAATTTTCTTTCATTTAATTGCAATATATCACAAGGTATTTTGTTGTAACATTTAAAACAGTACCCCATAAAAGATGTATGTAGGTACTTTAGATAATCTAAAAAATGGTTGATCTATTTTCTTTTTATTTGTAGTATTAAAATTATGTCTATCACTTATTTTATTAAAAAGATGTAGATTTTTTCTGTTGTGTATACCTATAATATAGGCATACATACATACCAGTACTTTTATTACGTTATTGTTCTGTTTTAATTTTTTGTATGTACTGCTGTTGATGCACCAAATAAATAAATAAATAAATACTCTCGTGGTAGACCACGAGAGTATTTATTTATTTATTTATTTGTAACTCATCACCTCTCACGCGATAAAAATTGCCAAACTTAGAAGTTTGGCAATTTTTATCGCGTGAGAGGTGATGAGTTTACATTTTCAACGTGGCAACAATTTTCGTACAAAATGCTTTTCCTTCTCTGTATGAGAACAGGCTTAGTCCTTTAGTTAATAGGACAACAATAATCTCTATTTATGGTCGGTATTTTACTCGACTATGAATATTCTTAACATTTTTCAAACAGCAGCCATTTTTACAACCATAACCATCATTATCTTGTTCTTATTTCAATGTATTCGGGGTCGGTACAGCATATCTTCTTCTTCCATACTTCTCTACTGGATATAATATTTCTACTTGAACACCTGCTAGCCTTTGCTTACCTATCCGTCAACTACCATGACTACGACGCACACACACACACACACACTCACCCCCACTCACACACACACTCACACGCACACACCCCCACACACACACACACACACACACTCACACGCACACACACACCCACACACACACTCACACGCGCACACCCCCTCCCACACACACACACACTACATTACCCTGCGAAACACACACGCACACACACACACATGCGACTGTCATTAAATTTAGTTTCCTTGCTCTTGTTTCATGTTTATTATTGTATATATTTTAAGTAGATAAGTATATGTTTTATGTACTTATGTTTTTATTTCTTGTATATGTAAAGGGTACACCACAGACTACCTGCATTATTGTCTCTCCTTCTCCCTTTAATCCATCCAAAGGTTGTCTGTTAAAGATCGCTTTTAGCGACAAAACCGCCATTGTGTCACCCTATGTTAAATTTCTAGATTTATATCTATAATTTTTAAGGTGTACAGTCAGCAAAAGAGATAAGTATCCAAGGTCGCCGGATATAATTGAAGTTTAATAAGAAACCAATGAATGTTTTCGAATAAAATTCAATTAAATTAATAGAAAACAAACCGGTAATTCATCAGATTAAATTTCATTCGAAAACATTCATAGGTTTCTTACTAAACTTCAACTATATCCGGCGACCCTGGATACTTATCTCATTTGCTGACTATAAATAATAAAGAGTAAAAAAATACAAAAAAATACAAAAATGATTATTTCTTGACCATAGTTGTTAACATTTTGTTGGTGAATGGCGCCTCCTTTTAAGCAGATAATACCTGTGTTAGAAGATGTATTTTATTCTATTCTACGACTTTTTTCACGACGCCCTCCTTCCCCAGACTAAGGATGCCCAAAACACAAAAAACCGTGACACATGCAACATTATCGTTATAACAGTTACTACAACACACCACGTAATACTAAATACTACTAAGTTGTCTTTTACAACATGGTAGGAGCAATCTGTGTCAATGCCTTGTTTATTAATATGAGACTCCTAGGCAATAAAGACCAGTCGTTCAGTACGCAATATTAGTATTTCATTATGTTTATATAAACTACTTGTGTGGTCCTTTGTGTGTGGTCTTTTAGTAACTAGATTTTCAATGCCTGTGCAAACTTAGTCTCTTAGGACCATTTACAAGATCGATGTCCATAATCAGCCTATAACGTTCCCACTGCTGGGACACAGGCCTCCTCTGTGAGAGGAAGCGGGCCGTAATCCACCACGTGGGCCCGGTGCGTGTTGGTGGAAGTCAAATGTCTTCAAATAAAAAAATTTAGTCCAGCATGATCAAAAAGACAGATTTCTTGTTAGGTAATCTTTACTCAGATCTAGATTAATCGAGCATAGTTCTCCAATAATACAGGCATATAATCTGTTACATTTTGACCGTTTAAATCCTTTAAAGGGTTATACTCATCATTATGAAAAACTTTTGCTACGGGACCAACCCTGAAACTTCGTGAAAAAAAATCTGCTGATCCATAGATTTCTGTTTTGTCACTATAGAAAATGTCTGTATACAGGGTAACATTGAATTTATGGACATCCTTTTAAGGGATCATTGTACTCATCATTATGAACAACTTTTACTATGGCACATACCGTGAAATCATGAAAAATAATCTGCTGATCTATACATTTTATGTTCGCATAACTTGACATTTATGATTTTTTCACGATTTCATGGTTGGTCCCATAGTAAAAGTTGTTCGTAATGATAAGTACAATGACCTCTTTTATTGATTAAAATGATCAAAATGTAACGGTGTATAAGTTCTTTATTTCACTGGCTCAAACTGCTGGATTTGAACCTTCCTTCTACCTGAATAGTACCTTAACCACCAACTTTGGTAGACAAGTAAGTAATAAATAAAATATATTTATTTCCGACATTATCAGTTCACACGTTGTTAGTGAATTAGTAACAGATTGTGTAATTGAAGAAAGTTCTCAATATGCTTACCCCTCAATATACCCTATACCCTGAATTACCTGCGACTGTACACTTTGGAAAATTGGTTGACAAAACCAGAATTATTCGGATGGGCATGACAAATGGCATTCGCTTCGGAGCGATTCTATTTCTACAATCGCTATCGCTTTCGCAAATTTTTCCATCATACGAATCGGAAACTAGCGATAACGCTTTTCAAAAAGTGCCAGTTGGCTACGCATCTCTATGGAAGTAATCGTTTGACGCTGTCGATTCATTTCATAGAATCGAATGATGTTATCATTGTCATTTTTATCATTTTATTTTTATAATTAATGTATGGACTATGTCTGAATTAAATGAATTATTATTATTATTCTCTAGCTAATTTCTATTCCTTGACCTATCCCGTGACATTTCGATACCTTATGTCAACCCCATTTTTTTTTAACTTTTCTACGAGCGTTATTGCTAATCGAATGTTGCTTTGTCTTGGTCCTCTGAACAGCTAAAACATCAAAAGGCATAATCTAGCTACAATCTGATGCACTAGCTAATAACATGCAAAAAAAGAAGTTGTTACCGAACAAGTATCCCCAAATTCTAACTAACCTTAATAAATTTTCGGTAGTTAACTAATCAAATGGTATGTAACATGAGCTGACAGGACGCTCCCTTCCGGAATCGGATGTGTCCGTCACAGCTGATCGAACTGAACATTCTGAACTATAGCCACTCCTGTGAGACAGACTGACAGATAGTACGTGTATTTAATTATTTTTATGTTCACCCTATTTAGGGCTAGCAGTTCAACTACGTTTTAAGTCTTTATAAATCAAAATTAAAGTTATTTTTTCAAATTAGGCTGAGAATCGGCACTTTTTTAACATCAAAATTACATAAGTCACCATACAGATTAATTTTGTGGCTGCTATTCAGATTTTTTGATATTGATAACCTATTTTTTAGCTGATCTGCCTTCTATACCAGCACCCTAATTGCGTGACACACTATCTATCACAATCTGAATAATTCTGAAGACTCATTGCTTCATACGTTCGAAAAATTAGTCTACTCAACAACGTAAATAACGCAATGAATGTTGTTAAACTGTCAAAATTAAAGCCATTCCTACTGTTAGTGTGTTACGCAATTACCCCGCAGGCTATCAACTACCTAGTGAATCAGGAGACAGTTCCTATCAATTGGATTCAAAATTACTACAACAAGTCTCGTTTAATTACATTATTGTTGCGTAATTTTCCATTTTGACACATCAAATTACTGTCCTCAAAAAGTCAAGTCTTCAAAAATCACGTGACCTGTCTTCACATTTATCGTTTTATACTCTGACAGTGAAATTAAAATTCCCCTACCTACCATTAGAACAGACGAGTGTTCACGGCTCGGTTGAGTAAAACAATGTGACAGGATGTGACAGGAGACAATACTGGTTTGTCATCAGCCCTATTGTCTGGCCATCTAACGGATTAATTACAATTATGCATTGTTTAACCGTTTTTCTAAGGTTTTTTATAAGATTTCGTGACGGTTTATGGTGGTTTTAAAGGAAATGTGGGTAAAGGCGGCTGATTTAAATCAAAGTCGGCTTTGAAACAAAACAATAATTTTTATGTTAAGTAAACGACTTTCAAACAAACGTGTTGAGAATGAATATATTCGTTTACGTGGGAATTATATTAATCGGAAACAAGGATTTTAAGAGGCTCTATCTGTCTGAAGCTCAAACATAGAGCGGCAGGGTGATTGCGTATCACACTAACTGTAGGAATGGGTTTCATTTTGACAGTTCAACAACATTCACTGCGTTATTTACGTTGTTCAGCAGACAAACTTTTCGAACATGTGAAGCAATGGATACTGCAATAGGCTTCAAAATGATTTAGATAGTGATTGATAGTGTGTTTCGGAATTAGGGTGCGCCTCTATTGAGACTTTAAAACGAAGATAGTTAGGCAATCGCCTAATGCATGTAACTGCTGAATATACATCGGATGATGTAGTGCGTCATCGCGTAAAGTGCATAGTTGTAGATTTATCAATAAGCTAGCTATTAGAAATATTTTAATTGTAATTTAGTCTTGTAGAATAATCTAAAGAGTAAACATTGTTTTTATAATAAATAAATACTTTTTTAAATTAAAATCTCGATCGCCGATATTTAACTGGCGCAGTCGGTAGGATCGCGACACTCAGCTTCGAATAGAACTCTTCGGCTTAGAGTGAACGGTATCAATCGTTGCTTTCGCGGTCAATCTTCGAATCTACGGTCGGCGATTATCCTGCGGGAATTCCGGAGAATTGGGAGACCTGCTGTTCTACAAGGCCCGGCTAGAAATGCAGAGGACATTGGGGTGAGTGCTAGTGGTATTCCCAGTTCCCATGCTATATTTCCTGTCGTATATGTTATATGTGGTTGTTTTCTGTAAGCTAAAATCGCTATAGATAAATAACTAAGTTAGGTATAGGCGCGTTGTCGGTGACCTAGATAGCAGTATATACGATTCGTATTACAAGAGTTAGGTACATTTATAAATAACTTACGTACTTGTTTACTTATTAGCTACAATTGCAATTCGTAAAACATAATTATAATAACTGCAAGCCATTATTAGGGTAAGCAGTAGTACATACACGGTACAGTATAATAGGTTTCCAGAAAAAAAAAAAAAGGATTTTTATTTTATTTTTGATCATGGCGATGTCAAGTGTTGAGTTGAACACTTTTAAATTCATTTCCGAACTTATACCAAAATACGATGGTAACGCAAAAACACTGAACTATTTCATTAGGGAAGTAGAAAATGTTCTTCTCTTACTGGATCAGCCAGTTAGGACTAATCCTGCTATCATATGTTTAATTAAAAGTAAATTAAGCGGTACGGCAGTTGCTGCGATAGCCTCGGAAGGGGTAGTTGATAGCTGGCAAGCTGTTAAGTCCGCGTTAACGCGTAGGTTAGGTGAGCCGCGTAACGAAATTCAACTCATGCAGGAATTAACACGTTTGCGTCGTTCTAAGAATGAAGATGCTGAGGCATTTGGTAAACGGTTAAGAGAATTATTGGACACCCTCAACGTTGTAGGTGGCCATACCGATAAGTCGTACTATGAAAACATGGTCATAGATCAATATGTGAACCATCTAGATTTCCACGTATCCATTGGCGTACGGATTACAAAACCGACGACCCTTGAAGCGGCTATAGTAACGGCTAGACAGGAGGAAGCGCGATTAGAGTTTAATAAATTTAATAATAGTTTTAATACAATGTCTTTACAAGCCAAACCGAGGGATTCACTTAAACCTAACCCAACAACATCTCAAGTTAATCAACCACCTAGGTTTGTTGGTAATGTACAGTCCCGACATAACTGGGTCCCAGATAATAGACAGCAGAGGGTTCAAAACATGCACCCGTGGAGAAATGGGAACACTTCAAGTAATGCTAGGCCTAGTGGTTCAGGCACGTTTAGGAACTCAGGAAATTTTAGGTCTCAGCCGAACGTACCTCAACAACAGGTGAACCCACCACAGAGGGTATCTGACGTCACTATGAGGTCAGTAGATAAACCGCAAAAGCCACAGTTTACCTCTGAAGGATTGTTTTATATGCACAACAGTAACGAGCAGAACTTTCCTGATAACTATGATCCCCATTACAACTGCGAGTATTATAGCGACGGCTTACACTATAGCGACTACGAGCCTACACCACAGGTATCTGGAGAAGGTCCAAATCATCAGGATTTTCACCAGGACGAAGACCCAACGAGTCACGATTAGTGAACTCGGTTTATCTTAATCATCAAGGTAAGGACCATCTCCCTTACATAGTACTTCCAGAGTTTTGTGGTAAATTTCTATTAGACACTGGAGCCTCGCGCTGTATGATATCTCCCGACGTAATAACAGACACTGACCTTGAACAATACGTAGAACGTGAACCTTTTCAAGTTAAAACTGCGCATGCAATTACACGTCACGATTACATTGCTCACTTACCTTTGCCACCATTGTTCAATTCAGATAGAGTTCACAAATTTTTATTATTTAACTTTGATCCGAAATATAAGGGCCTTATAGGTATGGACTTGTTAAAAGAATTAGGTTGCACTATAGATCTCAAAAACAAGGTGTTACGAACGCCTAATACTGAAATACCTATTTACATCGACTATCCCGTAAAAAGAATTAAAATTGAACCTAACTGCGAAAAATTTACCATAATGAAAACAAATTACATTGATGGCTATTACATTTGCGACGACTTCTACTGGACCAAAGAACTTAAGACGCCCGCCGCCATAGTAACAGTTAAAAATGGAACCTTTAAAACCTCCATAATTAATTCCACAGATAAACAACAGATAATTAGCAATGATTGTCCCTTACCCCTAGAGCCTTTAACACAACAGTTATTAGACACTAATAAATTGAATACACTTGAAATTACGACTGACATAGACAAAGAACTTTGTGAAAATTTAAAAAAAATCCGGACTGACCACATGAATGAAGAGGAAAAGCGGGAAATTACTAAGATTTGCTATCAGTATAGAGATTTGTTCTATTCCGAGAAAATACCGTTATCCTTCACTCATACTGTAAAACATGAACTGAGACTTACTGATAATACTCCGATTTTCGTTAGAAGTTATAGGCAAGCCCCTCAACAACGAATAGAGATCCAAAAACAGGTTGATAATCTTTTAAAACAAGGGATTATAAGGGAAAGCATTTCGCCTTGGTCATGCCCCGTGCACATTGTCCCAAAGAAACCAGATGCTTCAGGAAAGATTAAATGGAGACTAGTAATAGACTATAGGCGACTAAACGACAGAATCATAGAGGACAAATACCCATTACCAAACATAAACGACATTCTTGACAAATTAGGGCGCGCCCAGTACTTCACAACCCTCGACTTAGCTAGTGGGTATCATCAATTAGAGATGCACCCCAACGACATAGAGAAGACTGCATTCACGACTGAAAGAGGTCACTATGAATATTTGAGAATGCCATTTGGTTTAAAAAATGCTCCGAGTACATTTCAGAGACTTATGGACCATATACTTCGAGGCATAGATAATGTTTTTACATATTTAGATGACATCATAATAGCATCCACGTCACTACAAAATCATAACGAAAAGTTAAAGCTAGTGTTTGAACGATTTAAGTTTCATAATCTCAAAGTTCAACTTGACAAGTCGGAATTTCTACAAAAACATGTCAACTTTCTAGGACATGAATTGACTGATAAAGGCCTTAACCCTAACAAAGACAAAATTAAAGCTGTCCTCAACTTCCCTGTACCAAAGACACAAAAGGATATAAAATCTTTTCTAGGTCTGGTAGGGTATTACAGAAAATTTATTAAAGACTTTGCTAAACTAACAAAGCCATTGACATCATGCTTAAAAAAGAATGCAAAAGTTATACATACAGACGAATTCCTAGAAGCAGTAGACCAATGTAAGCAAATTTTGACGAACGCACCGATCCTTCAGTATCCTGACTTTGACAAACCTTTTATTGTGACAACCGACGCTTCCGATTTTGCAATAGGTGCAGTACTATCCCAGGGTAATGTTGGCTCTGATAAACCTGTTGCTTTCGCGTCAAGAACACTATCAGAAACAGAGACACGTTATTCAACCATAGAGAAGGAGCTTCTAGCTATAATTTGGGCTATTAAATACTTTAGGCCTTATTTATACGGGCGAAAATTTACAATCTATACAGATCACAGACCTTTGATGTGGTTAATGTCCTTAAAGGATCCGAACTCAAAATTAACTCGTTGGAAATTAAAACTTGCCGAATATGATTACAAGGTCATCTACAAAAAGGGTAAACAAAACACTAATGCTGATGCCCTATCCAGAGTAAAAATTTTTCATAAAAGTATAGATTCTCTAGCAGTAAATTTAGACGATAACGACGACGATGACATAATAAATAGAATATTTGAGAATGCACGCAGAGAAGCAGAAGCGAATATCATCCCTATTGACAATAACGACAGACATGATAATAACATACCCTACAGCGACAATCAACACGAGTGTAACACGGATGTTGAAATGAGAAGTGTTACCCTATCTCACACTGACACAACAGATGCTGTGAGCACTGCAGCTGATCAATTAGTCTCAACAAACCATACTCAACCTGATAACGAAAACAAAGGAATACCAATTCTAGCAGACGCAATAGACAAACAACTTAAGCAATTTCACATTAGATCTACCCCAGGCTCAACGTATAGAGTAGAAAATAGATCAACAAGCGCTAGAACCGTCATCAAGGATGTTTTTATCCCCGTAAACAATTCGGAGATTGAAATAATTAAATTTTTAAAAGAACACACAATAGCAGATCGTATCTTTCACTGTTATTTTTACGATGAAAGTCTTTATTTAGCTTTCTCGAGGGTCTATACTACTATTTTCAATGATAGAGGCCCTAAATTAATCAGGTGTACATCACGCGTTACATTAGTCGAAAATAAAACAGAGCAACAGGAACTAATCAAACGGTATCATGAGGGCAAATCTTCGCATAGGGGTATTCAGGAAACATACAAGCAACTTCATCGCAATTATCATTGGCCCAATATGTTACTTTCAGTCCAAAAGTTCATAAATCAGTGCGACTTATGTTTGAAAGCCAAATATGAAAGAAATCCGTTGAGACCCCCATTAGCTATAACAGATACACCCACGAAACCAATCCAACATTTGTTTATGGACCTTTATTCTACTGGAGGAGCCACATTTTTAACAATAATAGATAACTTTTCAAAATTCGCTCAAGCCACCCCTTTAAATGCATCTAGTAGCGTTCACATAGCAGAAGCATTGTTACAGGTATTCTCCATTCTAGGTCTACCCTTAAAAATTACTACTGACTCTGACACAAAGTTCGACAATGACGTGATTAAGGAAATCTGTGCTCTACATGACATTCACATCCATTTTACGACACCCTATAATCCGAACTCTAATTCCCCCATAGAACGCTTTCATTCAACCATCGGTGAAATAATAAGAATACAGAGAATGACGAATAAGGACGATCCTATTCAGTTAATAATGAAATATGCTGTCATTGCCTATAATAACGCCATCCACTCCACTACAGGCTACACACCCCGAGAACTTCTGTTTGGTCATACAGCATCTAGGAACCCATTAGAACTATATTACCCTAAGGAATTTTATCAGGACTATGTTCTCAATCACCGCAAAAATGCAGAGGCAGTACAAGAATGCATAGCAGCGCTTGTATCTAAAAATAAGGAACAGGTAATAGAGAAACGAAACCAGACAGCCGAAGCAATTACATTGAAGGTAGGCGAAACAGTTTATAAGCAAGTTGCTAAAACTGCGAGGAACGATAAGACAAAACCGGTATTTAAGGGTCCATATAAGGTCATCCACCTTCATCCCAACAATGTCGCCGAGATTATAGGAAGCCACCCTAACGCTAAATCTATTAGAGTACATATCAAACTCTTACGCAGACCACATTTTGTTACAGGACCCTCGTCGCAGGAACCCTCCTGCTCCACGCAGCCGCAAACTTGACTATTAACCCAGTAGACAATGCAAACGGCATTCTGCTTTTAAAACAGGGACAAATTCTAAAACAAGTAGATACTTTCAGTTTGGCTTGCGTTTATAACGTATCATACTTACAAGAAACAACTATAAAGCTCATGGCATTATATGTCAGTACTAAAACCGCAGAAAATAACGAAGAATTACATAGAACTTATAAGGACCAAATAGATAGTAGCTTAAATCAAATAAATAAGAAAATATTATTTATCGCACCGCATTTTAGATATAGACGTGGTATAATCAACGGACTCAGTTCAATTGTGAAAACTATTACGGGCAACTTAGATTACGAAGACGCTGTTAAATTTGAAAGTGAAATATCTAGTTTACGTAACTCAGTAAATAAAATAAATAGCTCTCAAAAGCAATCACTATTTATAGCAACACATGCAGTTGAAGAATTCGGTAAACAGATTAAGGTTTTAAATGAAAACCAGAATAGATTAACTTCGACGTTGAAAAATACCACTAATATTAGTAATATGGTAGTTAGTAGATTGCACTTCTTAGATTTATATATCCAAATAGACTTTAGTTTACAGTTACTCTTAGACAAATTAGAAATGTTAGAAGACGCAATGACATTTGCTCAGCTAGACGTTATGCATCCCAGCATAATATCGCCACAAGCCCTCATTAAGGAGATGGTAGATATTCAAAAGCAAAACCAATTTAAACCAGTAAATAGCATTAGTATAAAAAATATACATAGTATAGAGAAATCTATTAGTGTAAAAGCCTATAGTACAGAACACACTATAACATTTATACTAGACATCCCATCCACTGATACAAAACCTTATGACCTTATCCACTTATACTCCATTCCCGATAAACAAAATCTCACAATTATCCCTAAAGCCAAATTCCTAGCACTGGGAAGCAACGAGTACTCATACCTAGAAGGAGACTGCAAGAAGATCACGCAAGACACACGACTCTGCACATCATTGAACACACAGCGTGTAGACGACACTACAGACTGCATAATATCGCTCATCCAACATCGAAACGGAAACTGCACTAGAGCCAAGATGGACCTCAAGCAAGGGAAAATACAGAAACTTCAAGACAACAAATGGCTGATTATCCTTAAAGAAGAGAAAATCTTAAGAACCTACTGTGGAAGCAGAACGGAATACAAAAAGTTAGCAGGCATACATATCGCTAGCATAACCAGCGAATGTCAAATGGAGATATTAAATCAAACTCTAAAAACACACATCAATACTGTTACAATAGATGACATTATACCACTTCCAAGTAATAGAGTTATCCCAGAGGGAAATATTCACTATAACCTTCAATTAGAAAACATAGATTTGGACAGCATACACCAGCTAATTGACCGTGCTGAAGATATAGAGGAGCCCACAATCGACTGGCAAATCATGATGGCCACACCGAGCTGGACAACATTAGGACTCTACATCATCCTAATAATAATCGCTGTATGGAAGATCTGGCAGTGGAGACAGCAAAAACCCAAACAGGATGGACCACGCACCGAGGACGCTGCGGGAAGCTGCGGGACGCGCTTCCATCTTAAGGAGGGAGGAGTTAGGCAATCGCCTAATGCATGTAACTGCTGAATATACATCGGATGATGTAGTGCGTCATCGCGTAAAGTGCATAGTTGTAGATTTATCAATAAGCTAGCTATTAGAAATATTTTAATTGTAATTTAGTCTTGTAGAATAATCTAAAGAGTAAACATTGTTTTTATAATAAATAAATACTTTTTTAAATTAAAATCTCGATCGCCGATATTTAACTAGATGCGGTACTTTTTGTAACCACAGGCTACCTACTTACCGTGTGGTACACAATTTCTTCATTAATTTTTTCTTATCTTAACTTGCTATATTTTCACATGTACCTAAGGTCAATTTCATTTGTTTCTTATACCAGCGGGGTAATTGCGTAACACACTAACAGTAAAGTACAGGCTTTCATTTTGACAGTTTAACAACATTCATTGCGTTATTTACGTTGTTGAGCAGACAAACTTTTCGAACATGTGAAGCAATGGATTAGCCAAAGGCTTCAAAATGATTCATAATGTGGTTGATAGTGTGTTACGCAATTAAGGTGCTGATGCAGATATCTATCGTCTAAATTGAAATCACTCTCATCTTCACATCAAAAAACATAATCTATTATATAAAAATCTCGTGTCACAGTGTTTGTTATGGCACTTCTCCGAAACGGCTTGACCGATTTTTATGAAATTTTTGTGTATATTTGGTTGGTCTGAGAATAGGTCGTAAAGTATATTTCATACCGCTGCGGGTGAAACCTCGGAGCGCAGCTAGTAATATTTATAAGTCAACAGATTTTTTCTGTGTCAAATAAAGACAAAACTCCAAGTATAAACTAACATAACCAACTTAAGTTCTAACTTTTACTGTCATAATTGCAATCTCTCTGTGTTACCAGGTGTAAAATCACATTGCACCATAATTATCTAATTACTTATAAATAACCTCAAGACCTTATTATTTCGTGCAAGTGCAGCTTAAGTTAATACATTATAGTTAAGTTGCTGCGGATGTTATTAAATCGCGTCAAGTTAGATGAGATATGCCAGTAATTACTTAGTGCTTGGGCCTACTTAATTGACTTGACAGGCGAGTTGGATTTTTATAATAAAAGCGAAAACATCTTTGCGGAATCAAGAGGGGACGAAGATATTGCGAAAAAGTTTTACTATTTATTTTGTGTTAAATAATATTGTTAATGTACTCGTAATACTAGGCGTCACTATTGGCAAAATATCTTCTTCTTTATACTTATATTTCTACCAACCTGTTATGTATATTGCTGACCACTCATACATACAGAAATAAATAATCTATATCCTTTTCTTTTGTTTTTTCTTTAGGTGGTGTTTTTGGCTCAAAATCAAAACCATAATAAAAAAAATCTGACCCGTCGATACATACGAAAACATGATATATAGACAGGTATTCAATCCTGAAGAACGCCGAAATAACCAGAATTCAGCTTCGTGAAAATAGCTCATATATAAACTTTAAACAGGTGTTGTATACAGTGATTTCAGAATGACAAAAAAATCGTATTTTTTTTTTAAGTTATAGAAGACTGAGCTTTCAAGTTATAAGTAGTTTTTCCAAAAATACATATTTGTTTACAAGTTTGGAAACAAAATCACGAACGTAGTTTACGTTAACCTATTCCCAAACAGAATAGAAGCACACGAACTTCAGACTCATTTTCTAACAAACACAAAAACGCCAATCACCCTATCACAATTAACCATTAACCGGAAATCAAATCATCGTGACCCGATACATCCTCAATGGGTGTCGGTAGCGAATTCGATTCCTGTGCGACGCTCGAATAGCCGCAGACAATGCAGCATGCCAACAATAACAGTTTACACAATGGAACATGGAGATGGGCAATGGTGGTCATTTGCAGTTAATGGCAGTCAATGGCGTGATTCCATGCATTGTCTTGTCTTATGGGGTTCAGTTCTGTAAATGATATGGTTTTTATGGGTCATTGACTGGACTTTGGAGTCAATAGGTGAGCTAAAGGAAGGTAAGAAAAAGCTGTTGTTTTGAAAAGTTGTTTGATTAAGTCGAAACAACGAAAGTGAAACCTATACTGAGATTGTGACCTCTGAGTTTGTTTCGGCCTTTTGTCTCAGAGTAGTCAGATAGGAAACGCCGACCTCATCTAGTTTATTAAAAAAATATGATTGACGTGCAAAAGTGTTTATACAAACCTACTTACAGAAATAAAATCATTTATATTATCAGGCAAGTAAATAACAATGCGATAGAAAAACTTTATAGGTACACTAAAACCTGACGAATACTTAAGGGGTAAAGAATTATTTAAATACCATTGCTCTCGATTTCATTGGAGGCCATAAGAAAGTTGGCCAAATTGCAATCATGGTGATATACGGAAATTTACCTATCAACGACTTTTTCAAGGACAAGGTGCAAGATGTTAATATACCAAGCAATAGACTAAGGAAACAAAAACATAACTTCAAAATAATATCACCTTCACTTCGGTATCCTTCAGAGGTTTCTACAGGCAACAAAGAAATCCAATATCCTGAAGCAAATTATCGCAATATCTAACGATACGTTGATACTCCAATATAAAATAGGCTGCTGCGTGCAAATCCTTTCATTTTTGCTACATCCGAGCCAGATTGCGATCCACCATTACGTTACACAACGTGCAAGTAGATGCGCTAGCGCAAGTGCAATCTACTGACTAGGGTTGCACCTAGTACCGGCAAGAGTATCAAGATGCTCCAAATCTCTTTGAAACGCTCATCATTTGATAGTTTTTGAGACTGACGAATGTTACTGTCCCGGGAACTAGGATTCTGGCACCAAAACTGAAGCACCTATGACGTAATTGTTGAAGAAGGCTAATTCTCGTATATAAAAACGTTCGAAATCTAGTCGGACTGTCTCATCTCAGCGACAATCCACGTCAAAACCTTTAGGGAAATTAGAGGTATTTTTGACTGAAACTGAGATTGGAATGCGAATGTTCTTAAAAATAATACAATTACCCTTCTGGAATAAAGCTGGAGATTTCAACGCCACAGTAGTTTAAGGCCGATTAGATTTATTTGATTATTGTAAGGACCAACACAGAAATGGTCCTTTTCGGCCTTATAATGTTGATTTTGACTCTTAGGATATACCAGATACATACATACAAAGAGCTAACGAGACTGTCAATAAAAAAATCCTAAGCATCTGATATTCCATTAAAAATCTCAAACTCAAAGCATTTACTTCAATTAAACCATTTACAGGCAGTTTTAAATTGTCAAGAAGTCGCATTGACCTTTTGAGTATTCAGGTTTTGCCCTTCAAAGACGAATCTCCCCAACACATCACTATAATATGTAACGCAACTACCAACCCTATCGATAACGGAAATTACCTCACAAGTCACAATCTACCAGATATAATGCATCTCGCACGCATTCCTGTAGCACACAGCGACAAAGAAATCGTTTCTAGTAACACATCGCTCAATGCGCACGCGTCTTATAGCCAATTTGAGGTGACGATTACATTCGGTTATGATCGGGAATCATCGGAGATCATCGGGTGATAAAGGGCGCGTGAGTCGAAGCACGCAACTGACAATTTCAATCATGTGTAGGTAGTTTTGAATGAGTGTTATGGTTCGTGGCTAACGGCTAACCACGAACGATAAAATTGTGATTCAAATTGTGTGGGTGAACTTGACACTTTTGACTTTACAGCTGATTGTGATGCTCATACAACTGTTGCTTTGATCAATTGTGTTGTTAATATTATCAATGCAAATGGTTAGGAGTATTTAGATCGTTACCTGCATGGTACCTAGCTACCTTTCATTTTTTATTTTGGGTGGAAAGTCCTCATGGATGTCCTCCGCCCTGGGGGGGCAGAACCTAACCTAACTAGTTCTTCAGATAGCAAGAATGCTGTATTCCGATGTGAAAGGGTGCCCCGCAAAGTTAGCAAGTACATGAGAAAAATGTTCGTGCCTTTAACTGATCACCTTAAGGAGACAGTACCCATTTCCGTCTTTCCCCGATCTCACGGTTGTGGAAAGACGAAAAGACGAAAGTGTAAACAAACCTTATTCAAGTTAAATTCTTGCACAATTACTCGATTAAAGGGAATAAGTAACACATTTAAATCTGTATTTAGGTTTCAACTTTATATCTCCCCGCACTTTTTCCAACAACTATTGTTTGAATAATATATATTATTAAATTGGGATTAATAAATCATCGACGAAAATTGAGGTTACAAAAATAACCTCAATTGTCAAATCAAAAATATCTGTAAGCTGATTTAAAAGTAGAATTTCGGGTTTAAGTATTCAAATAAATAAATCAAAGTACTCAATTTCAAAGAAGCACTCCAATTGGCATCGACAGGTATGTTTTCCGAGCCATTTGTTTGCATTTTCATCAGATACTTTTTTAACAGACCATACAAAATACAGAGGCAACATAATCCTAAATGGGCATCTAAAATAATTACAAATTAGATTAGAATTATCATTCAGGAAATGGTGAACTTGCGCGGTCACTGTCGGACTGCATAGAAAAGAAAGAGAAGCGCGACACAACGCTGGTAATTTATTGCAAAATATGAAGCAATTATCTATTTACAAAAAATATATTGATTGGACTAAAAAATTAAAACAATACATATTACGTTAATATGTTGCTTGTAGAATAATCTGACAAAAAATCAAAATGATTGCATGTAAATATTAGTATAGTTTTTAATCGTTAAAATAAATATTAAGAGGTATCTTCGTGTTTTTTTTTCTATCGTATCAAATTAGTTGTATTATGTTTTAACACACTATCTAACCAGCATGTATCCTGAAGAATATCATATATTTTTCTGATTTTGTTTACTGCAGTGGATCATATACTTTTAGGCATAGATTCCCAATCTTTTATGGACTACCGCCCCTGTACAAGAAAAAAAAATCCAGCGCCCCCCTTCCTTTACATAATAGTCAAATATACCAATTTTATATGTCTGTCTATTATCTATTAATAATTACAAATTAAAAATTAATTCTCTCTCTCTCTCTCTACCTATCGCCCCTACGGAAAGCTCCAGCGCCCACTAGGGGGCGGTACCGCCCCCGTTGGGAACCTATGCTTTTAGGCATTATAAAACTTGCGTTTAGGCCCTGTAGTCCCCTTAAGATACAACTTATTTAACATGACTTCTTGTAGTGGTAAGGTGACGAAACTGATGGTATTCCTAATGATGATGACTTAGTTCGCGACCACACTCATTAGGCTTTACACAAGTTTTATCTCTCGCGTCATTACTGAGCTAGGCAGTGTGACGGGCGACATTTGTAAAGCTGTGTTTACAAGCACAGTTCTCAAAGAAAAATAAGCTTCACTAAAATAAGAAAGCTTCCATATTTTTTTCCCCTGTATTAATCTATATCTTACTGTCTATCTACATCTATACTAATAATAAAGCTGAAGAGTTTGTTTGGTTGTTTGTTTGTTCGGACGCGCTAATCTCTGGAACTACTGAATAAAAAATATATTTTGCATTTGATAGCCCAATTCTTGAGGAAGATTATAGGCTATTTAACATCACTTTTTCACTTTTTCTTTTTGTTCGGCTCCTCAGGGTCGCGACCCTGAGGAGCCGAACAAAAAGAAAAAGTCAGAAAGATCTCTTAAGCGAAAACGAAGCAAAAGCTCGGGTGGGCAATGGGATGCGCATGCGACGCGATGGGACTTTTTTTTTCTTTTGGAAGTCATCATATGACCTCTCCCGCTCTGAGCGGAGCGGGAGGGCGTGTCAGACTCTTACTGACAAAACCCACCCGCGTTCCGTCAGTTGCCTGTGGGGGGCGAAATTTCACGCGGATGAAATCGGGGGCTGAAGCTAGTACGAACTATAGTTCTTAATAAGTTGATTAAAATTTAGCCTAATAGAGTAATAAGTGTGGGGATGTGTAATAGTGGATGAATTTGCAGTAAACGAAAGCAGCCAGTTCTTCTAAATAAGGAGATATATTCTCTCACCAATAACCATCAGTCAAGTAGGCAGGAGCACTTTGTAGACCTGTCACGGACTCGACCCGTGAGGAAGTGAACGAGACATTCAAATAAAAAACGGCCAAGTGCGAATCGGACTCGCGCACGAAGGGTTCCGTACCATCTAATATATAAAATTCTCGTGTCACAGTTTTCGTTGCCATACTCCTCCGAAACGGCTTAACCGATTTTGATGAAATTTTTTGTGCTTATCCGGTATGTATGAGAATCGGCCAACATCAATTTTTTTTTTTTTTTTTTTGTAGGTAGGGTAGGGAGTTAGGGAGGTAGGTAGGTATGTAGGGTAGGTAGGTAGGTAGGGTAGGTAGGTAGGTAAGGTAGGTAGGTAGAGTAGGTAGGTAGGGTAGGTAGGTAGGGTAGGTAGGGTAGGTAGGTAGGTAGGGTAGGTAGGTAGGGTAGGTAGGTAGGGTAGGTAGGGTAGGTAGGTAGGGTAGGTAGGTAGGGTAGGTAGGTAGGTAGGGTAGGTAGGTAGGGTAGGTAGGTAGGGTACGCCGTAGATAAGTACCGCAACCCGTGCGAAGCCGGGGCGGGCAGCTAGTTATCTATAAAAACAGCGAAAAAATCATGTCGGTTGTGTGTGAGCCCCCTTAAATATTTATTAAATTCCGTTTTTTAGTATTCGTTATTATAGCGGCAACAGAAATATATCACCTGTGCAAATTTCAACCGTCTAACTACCACGGTTCATGAGATACAGCTTGGTGACAAACGGACAGACAGACGGACGGACAGCGGAATCTTAGTAATAAGGTCCCGTTTTACCCTTTGGGTACGGAACCCTAAAAATAGCTATCGAAAGCGCACGCTAGTGATGTTCGTATTATGTAGTGACATTTAGTGTTGGGAATCCAACCATAAGCAATTTAACTCAAACTTATTAATTTACGTGATAGATTATGTGATAACTAAAAATAATGTCAATTTGCAGTTTTACACAATTCAGTACTTTCACTTACACTTTCTTGCGGTCTGATAATTGACGAATACACTTTGTTCATGTGTTACTTGCATCGCAAAGCATTGTTACTATTTTTCACTGAAAGCTTTCGTACGTTTACATTTACATGTCACAATGAAACTTGCGTGGTTTGATTTTGAAAACTAAATACTAACATTTAACAGAAAGAGCTAAAGATTTGTGTATCCCTTGTCCCTTTAGGGCTGATTTTACCAGTGTTACCGTGGCCCTGACGCACAGGCAACTGAAGGAACACGGGTGGGTTGTAGTCAGTAAGAGTCTGACACGCCCTTCCGCTCCGCCCAGAGCGGGAGAAGTCATTTGATGATTTCCCAATAAAAAAAGGGCTGATTTTACCAAAGTCAGATAACTTTCATCCGTGGAATAAAATTGACGTCTGATAGTTCTAGTACGGAAGAACTGTCAAAAATTCAAAATTTATTCTCAGCATAAGATTTATTCTAGGTACAAAATTTTGGTGAAATTCACCCCTAACTGCATGGAAAAACCTCAAAGTGAAATTTTGTCTTTCACGACGCACTATCAAATGCTATCTTCAAATAAAACAGAAGAGGCACGGTTCGTATATAACGAATTGTCTGTAGTGCATAAGGTTAGTTTGTGAGGCACTGGCATGTAGTTCGTTTTTTAGTAAGTTTGTTGGTTTCTTATTGAATGCAACATTAATTAAAGAAAAAGAAAGAAAAATAGTTTATTCTGCACAAACAAAACGCACCTAACAAATGAACGACATTAATTTTGAGACATACAAAATAGCCAAAAGCCTCGTATTCATGTTACAAAAGTTTCATAATTTTGTCTATTGCTTGATGCCAGAGACCAAAGACCATACACATTGCTCTGTGCTCATTAACATAACGTAACACCACGCCTGTCAACCCCAAAGGGTAAAGCAGAGGTGTACGTATACAGAGTGGCAGGGACATTGAAGCACAACCTGTTACCATGGATTCAGCACAGAATTCTGAACCCCCCTTTTTTTATGGTGGGAAATCATCAAATAACTTCTCCCGCTCTGGGCGGAGCGGGAGGGCGTGTCAGACTTTTACTGACTGAAACCCACCCGTGTTCCTTCAGTTGCCTGTGTGCCAGGTCTACGGTAACCCTTTCGGACAAACCCGCGACCCTGGCAGAATTCTAAACCCCCTGCGTTGAAATTGTTTGTCGGTTATAAGAAAACATATTTGCTAGGAACAGGGTGTAAAGTTCACTCATACCCTATAGAAAAGGGAGGATCCTCCGACCAGACGGGTGTTGTGTCTGGTGGGCAACTGCCCGACAATTGATGTCGGGATGTTGTATATATGCTAGTTGCGCGGTAAACTCTGCTTGCGCGATGCAGGATTTTGCGTGACGTCAGTATGACGCGTAGCTCGCCTGTGGCGTTTGTAGATGCCGCTACAGTTCCCTACATTTTGACCGCGTAGGTATTTCAGTTCGTTTTTTTTTCTTGATAACGACGAAAATTTCTACACTATAGGGTCTAGAATCATGTGCTGAATTCATGGTTACAATTTGCGCGTCGATGTCCCTGCCACCCTGTATACACCCACATTTCACCAGTTCAACAATATTACCTAATAATAATAAACAAAGTGTTATAAAACATTTTAAAAGAGTAGGTAACTATGGAGTTTCTTCTCCATTTTTCTCCATACGAAACTGCCTTTTGCAACGACAACTAGAATCAATTCTATGTTTTTGTAAATTTTGATTGTCTTTTATGTGCCTAATTGAAATAAGTGATTGGACTTTGATTTGAGTAAAAATAAATGTCTGAATAAGTACAAATGTTTTCCGCGACAATTTTACTGTCAACGCTTGCATGAATGTAGCTTTACATGTACGTAATCAGTGCAGACTGATAAACGTGTAGTTAAGTGCAATAATTGTATATGACTGCGCCGGAGTTCAAGGTTTTTCACTTGTCGTAGAAAATGTGCATTGTTCATCGTATGTGGTAATTTCTTTAGGAAGTACATTTTTAATAGTGTTGTGTAGTGGGAATGATTTGTGATGAGATCAATGCATGAAAATATGCGGGGGTAGAGCAATGGTTGGTATGGCAGATTCTTACGTATTTATCTACTGTTGGTAGTGATGTCAACATTTCTTATCATTGATTTCTGTGAAGGGTTTTCAAAGACAGTAAAATCAGCGAGATAATTGCGTAACACATTATAAGTAGGAATGGCTTTCATTTTGACATTTCAACAACATACATTGCGTTATCTACGTTATTTAGCGGACATTTTTTTCGAACATATCAAGCAATGGATTAGCAATATCCTTCAAAATGATACAGATTATGATTAATAGTGTGTTACGCAATTAGGGTGCTGATCCTTGAGATAGGTACGCCTTTTTTTTTTTTTTATTTTTTTTTTTTGTTTTTTTTTTTGGGTGGGAAATCATCAAATGACCTCTCCCGCTCTGGGCGGAGCGGAAGGGCGTGTCAGACTCTTACTGACTAAAACCCACCCGTGTTCCTTCAGTTGCCTGTACGCCTAACGTTTCCTTTTTTTTTAACTAGCTAATCTCTGGAATTATCCGGCAATTTGAAAAAATCTTTTTGCATTTGATAGCTCAATTCTTGAGGAAGGTTATTGGCTATTTAACATCACGCTAAGACCCTTAGGAGCCGAGCAAAAAGAAAAGAAGTCAGAAAGAACGCTAAGCGAAAACGCAGAGCTAGTTTTGCAAATAAACGTATTTAATTTGATTGCAGATTTAGTCAGTGATGAACTCTTAAATAGAGCATAGTTTACATGAACTTTAGAATGTTTGCATGCGACATGGGTGCCTTAGGAGGGGCCTATATCCACCAGTGGACTACTGTAGGCTGATGGTGATGATACTTGACTATGACAAGACATTATATTACGAACGTTGCACATAATTCGACAAAATTCGAGACACATGACTTGGGTAGAACTGTATCTGTGTTGATCTTCAAAGAAATTAGTTATAGTCAGTTCCAAAACTATCTGTTGAAAGTGTTAACAAACCCTGTTCAGGTTAAATTCTTACGCTATGACTCACCAAAGAGATTTATTAACACATTCTTATGTATTAAGACGATGATTATCATATAGCTCACCACTTTTTCAACAATCATTGTTTAAATAATATTATTAAATTGTAATTGAAAAATCATGAAAGAAAATTGAGGTTCTAGAATGAACCTCAACTGTCAAATAAAAATACGTTTAGGGTGATTTAAAATTCGAATTATGGGTATTCAAATAATTAAATCAAAGTAAACAATTTATAAGTGGCACTGCAAAAATAGGCAACCAAACCCAAATTCTGATACATTTGTTTACGTTTTCGTTAGATACTTTTGGAATAGACCATAGAAGCATCAGCTTCAACAACGGGAATGTCAGCATTATAATAACATTCACAAGGGAATTTTATTTTGCCTCTTAAGCATAGTCGGTAGGTACCGGCAAGGCAGCAACAGGTTTCCACAACCGTACCTATAATTAGGTACTTAGTTAATATCCTGTACCTGTGAGATAATGGGATATTTAAATGACCTATCACAGAACTTATTATAGGTACCTTCATACCTGTAAATGTATATTTATAATGGAACGGAAACAGTACTATATCTTGCGGACACAACTGAACGTGTATAAGATGATTTATTAAGAAAAAGTAAGTCTGAAATATCAATGGAGAATGCTCATAGGCAGTTTTAGGATCTACTCAGATTATTCAACTACTGCAGGCATTTTTCCAGCGGTGGAAGTTTATCAGCTGATATCATGATAATGATTCGTAAATGTAGGTAAGTACTGAAATACGCCTTGTTTTCTAGGGTTGCTGAAATGACACAATCAAAGAAAACAGCTCACCGTACAAGAAGGAAAGAAAGAAAAAATATTTTATTTGGGACAAGCACAGGAAATTCAAACATTAAAAATAAAAAGTAAAAAATAAAAAAGGAGCTTTTAAAACTAACAAAATTAACATAAAGACAACAATAAACAAGTAAAAAATTAAAAGACTTCTGCGAGGCCAAAAAGGCTTCTTTCTCAGCATAATGCCGAGATATTTAAAAAAAAAGACGCGGCGCTGGTATTCTGATAGGGCCCGCTGTGATGGCACGGCCATCTATAAATCCCACTAGGCTGTAATTTGCCAATTCAAAGTTGAAAAAACATGGTCTTCTTATATAATAAGCGCATCAACCAAAATGCGTTTAGCAAAGCGGATGCCAAAAAGAGTCTGGAATGTGGTGAAAAAGAAGTTGCGTTATCTTTGAAAATTCTAATACAAATTAAGTACCTACCACAGCTCTTCCACCAATCAATGCGCGCCTCTATAATTTCTAACGTGACAATATTATCGTGGACGTCCACGTCCAAGTCACGGTATCACAATAACACAATAGGGAAGCAAAATGTATGGAAATATTATAACGCTCTCAAATTTCCGTCCTCAATAACTTTATAACGTGTTCGTATTTTCATAAATTTTATGGACGCGGACGTGGTTGTGGACGACCACGATAATATCGTCACATGAGAAATTTATAAAACCGTACAATAGGTGAAAATATGCAATAAACTTAATAAATGTATGATAATGACAATTATAACGCGGCTTTCTTTAGCCCTCATAGCAGCAGTGAATCGTGTCCACGTGTATGTGTGTCTGTATGTCAATAAAAGTTTACGACTGTTTTATGCGCTTGCACATTTGATGCGCAGCCGCGTTTGTGCTGAATGACTATGCTAGGTTTGTATCGCCTTGACCTATTTGTGTTCTGAGTTGACACATGGTTTTAATTTAAACTCAAACTACTATGAAATTGAAACGGTTTATAAAGAATCTTTTGCTGCCAATTCAATTATTCCTAAATACATCAATATAAATTGTGGTGTTAATTACTAAGTAGAATCGTTGGTTAAGGCTTTGAATTTAGAGTAAAACCACTGAACTATAAGTAAGTACAGCACGACTCAAAGTCACTTTGGTCAAATAGTTTATTTCTAATAGGTACATAAAAGGCAGTTTTGAACGTCAAAATTTACAAGAAAATAGAATTGATTCTATTTACGCCTTCCAAAAGGTAGTTTCGTATGGAGAAGAATGGGCCAAAAACTCTACCGTCACATCACTCTTTTAAAATGTTTTACAATATTTTGTATACTATATATTAATTGTATAATTATATGTGAAGAAGATGTACCTAGAATAAAATTACTATACCAGATTAGGTAAAAAGAATTAAATATAAAGCAATGATAGGTAGATTAATTATGTGATAGATACATGGTTCTCACATATTTACAAATATTGAAAAATAGATGATTTTACAAAAATTATAACAAATAATATTTCAGTGTGTGAGTTAAATAGTTACAGAATGTAAAATCAATGACATAAAAATTATAATTTATGCAACTAAATTAGCAACCAGCACTCAAATTACGTAACACTGTATCTATCACAATCTGAATCATTTTGAAGCCTATTGCTAATCCATTGCTTCATATGTACGAAAAATGTGTGTTACACAATTACCCCGCTGTAGCTTTCATCGCTTTATTCTATTTTAAAGATTAATAATTGCATATCACACCAAGTAACCTACAGTAGTCTTAAGGTAACTAACAACCCTCGAAAAGCTTTCGTGCTACTTTCATTCTTTGGAATACGTAAACTAGAAAAAAACATTCTGCTTCGTAGTTATAAAAGGAATAAAGACAAGTTGTAAATCCGACAAAGGCCTCTACAGAAAAAATCAATGTATTAAGTCACCATCTCAGTCTCCACAACTTAAAATAAAAAATCCTGTAACAGTTTTCCACAATATTCACAACTCCAATTCCATACCAAATTTGTTATACCTACTTATTGAATTCATATATATTTCCAAACATAACACATTGAATCAAAGTATTCAAACAAACTCCCCTCAGTGGTAACCCCATACGAACCTCACGCTAAAATCAATAAGCGCACGCGCAGCGTTGAAAGATCGATATTGTCTTTCTTTCACCCCTTGCACATCTGTTAGGTCGATAATCCCGGTCCCCTCACTCCCTATTACGTCTATTCTATCGAATTCTATCCATTGGTGGTTTTGTTTGACAACCTTAAAATTAAGGTCAGCATAAAGAGGCCATGGACTCGCAAAAAATTTGGTGTTTTCTATAGGGAAGTATAGTTTCCTGCCGTCTATTTTTATTATTAAAGTGAGGGGCGAGGGTGGTGAGCAGAAGGGAGAATGTTTTGTCTTTCGACCCCTGAGCAGTTTACAGCTTGAACCCTGGTAGATTCCGCTTTGTTGGTAGCGATTACTAGTAATGTTGATAACTTGTCGGTAGTATTTTTGGATAGATATCGATTCGGTAAATAGAACGGTGTTAAAGTTTAAACTTTAATTTACCCAACTATTTATTCGGTGCCATTAAGGTTTGCAGTATGTTTTTCAACAACATCTATACTAATACTAGCCCAGCGGTTTCACCCGCATAAATCTCGCAATTTTCTTTTTTTTTTCCGTAAGAACCGTCTACAAAGTATTAGAAAACTATTAAAAAAAGATGGATGAAATCGGTTAAGTCGTTCTCAAGTTATGGTGTGACCAAGGGAAATTGGGATTCATTTTTATACATATAGATTATAAAGAGGTAAACTTTGTAAGTTTGTATGTAGGGGGTAGTCTTCCGAACTAGTTCTGATCCGATTCCGAAAATTCTGTCACTAATAGGATGCTACAGTATTTCCGAGTGTCATAGGATATATTTTATGCTAAAACAAGAAATTTCACGCGGACGAAGTCACGGGTAAAAGCTAGTCATATATATTTTTCTGATTAATTTTTCAGAAATTATACACGTAGGTACATTATATTCCGTTGAGTCGTTAGGAATCCTTTTGGTTAAAAAAATGCTACATGGATCTTTTGGCGCCTGAATGACATTGACAGGGGGGCGCTGTTGGTAAACATTTCTGAAATTGACAAAGAAATTGTATTGAAAAAACAAGATGGCGGCGTTAGTTCCGATTTAGGTCACGCGTCAAAAGAGCCTAGTACAAATACTTTTAATTTTACAACAACGTGTGAACTTGAGAGCGGCTTACGTCGGCTTTGACGTGATATCTCGTAAAGATATCTATCACCATAATTCCCCTATAAAACAACACCAAAGCAACTATGAACAAACAAAAGGACTTTTTCATTGATATCCTCTCCATAAGTACATGTTTATGTTTAACTTTCAATTTAGTCACGACTTCCTGTGCTTAAGAAAACATTATGTTTATCTCATAATGACAGTACGTGACAAACATATGTAGTACTATGTTTATGAATGTTTATATCTTTGAATTGTAATATTTGTTTATACGGGATGAGCGGCGGTTGTGATCTAGCAGCTTTGATACTTCTTGAATTAAGTCGAACTTTATTTTTGTGAACATTCTGTGTATCATTACTATTATCTGCTTTAGTATGTCCTGTGTCAAAGAAACTGTTTTCGAGCTACATTTCTGAGATTGGTGGTAAAAAGTTGAAATTTTTATCCTATCCTGGGTTGTTCCAAGGAACCATGAAGTAAGTTACTATCTCTTAGTACAGTGAAAACTTTGTTTTACCTTGTGGTAATCGGGTTCTCAATTTCAGAAGCTACATTATTTGTCCAAAAGAGACCAGTCTGCAGCCTTGACTGAACTCTTCCTCTTTCCATTCCCGTAATCGCAAGAATAAGGTTCAAACGCAGACAGACGTAAAAAAATTCAATTTAAACGGTGCAGAAACCGTATCTGGAGCGTAACGCCTCAATAACAGGGAACGTTCCTTCTCTTTCACTTTCACTAATATTTAACTTCAAGTACAAACATGGCGTTATTATCATCTGCTTTATTTTCACTTGATAATCATCTTTTTGATTTCCACTTTCTTCTCTGGAGATTACTGTTTAATTACTGTCTCCTACAACCTTGTAATGACGGGGAATATTATGATTTTGTAACCCGCGGGGTTATTGCGAAACACAATAACAGTCGGAATGTCTTTCATTTTGATAGTTCAACAACATTCACTGCGTTTTTCACGTTGTTGAGCAGACAAATTTTTCGAACATATGAAGCAATAGATTCGCAATAGGCTTCAAAATGATTCAGATTGTGATTGATAGCGTGTTATGTAATTAGTGTCCTGTTTATGACCATTAGGTGTTTTGCTCGTTTAGATTCTGATAAGTTGAGTAACGAAGGAACTTGTTTTATACTTTATTTACTTTGTTATGTTGTTGTGCACCGAAGAAAAATGTAAGTCCTGTGTAATTTAAATGAACCTATACTCAGGACGTGCACACTGACAGTCGGGCTGGTCCTCAAATTTAAGATCGCTCAGCGCGCTATAGAGCGGGCTATGCTCGAGGTTTCTTTGAAGGATAAAATCAGAAACGAAGTTATCCGCAAAAGAACCGGAGTTACCGACATAGCTTGCAGAGTAAACAAGCTGAAGTGGTAGTGGGTTGGCCATGTTTGTCGAAGGACCGATGGCCGGTGGAGCAGACGAGTCCTGGAGTGACGCCCGCGTATCAGCAAGCGTAGTGTGGGTCGCCCACCAGTTAGATGGACCGACGACCTCAAAAAACTAGCTGGGACAGACTGGATGCGGAAGGCGGAGGACAGGGTGTTGTGGCGCAGCCTGGGAGAGGCCTATGTCCAGCAGTGAACTGCAATAGGCTGAGTTGATTGAAATTGAAATTGAAATTGTTTATTGAAATAATTGATGTACACAAATGTTTACAATATTAGGGCCTTAAAATAGAGGTAAATTATAATACCATATTATTGATACTCAGACTCAAAATTGAAAGCCTGCTAAGTATATCAGCCAGGGAACCTCTAATGACAATTATGGGCCTCTAAAGAAGTAAAAGAGGAGGTGACATTGCTTCAATGAGGTAGGTGCCCAAATTACAGAAGGATTGATAATGGTAAGTTTTGTTGTTTCTGACTTGAAAAAGGAGGAGGTGTTCAATTAGTCTGTATGTTTGTTACGCGATATCTCTGGCAATTGTGGATCGATTTCGAATATTCTTTTTTAATGGATAGGGTATGACTCAGAGGTGGTCCCATGTAAATTTTATTAACTTTGCTTCGGTAGTTTTTCAGTGTGCTTCAATAATAGATATTTTTCCACTTAGTGTATATTGATGATGTTATAATAACTTCCTCTCTCTGTTATTTACATAGCAAGAAGTGGTATTCGAATTATTGTGGGTTAGGTAACACAACTAACACGTGAAAAATAAAATCGTTTTTACAAAAAATCAACCGACTTCCAAAAAAACCACTACAATGTGAAAAATAACTTCAATTTCGGTAGTCGGTGGCAAAAACAAAAATACAAAAGCAAAGACACCGACTTCTGCAATTAACTTTGTAGTTTTGTAGTTCTGTCTTTTTAGTTTTTGGACGTTGCGTCGGTTGTTTTTTTTTGTTTGTTGTAAAAAATGTTTCTTTTTTGTGTTTTAGCAACGGTAACGAACAGTGTTTTCTATAAATCCCCAGGTTTAGCAATCTTTTACAGACAGCCATTTCGAATATGCAAATAGAAATTGTTAGATAATTATAGTTTGAAAAATGCGAATGACAGTTACTTCGTATGGGTTTCCATGAACATAGACAACTTTTTTATCGCTAACACTTCTTCTATAATGGAAGTCGAACTCAAGACCTCGGAATTACCATAATTCTAGATTAATAAAACGATAACTAAGTATAAAGTAATGAATACAGCAGAAATAGATTGTTCACATTTAAATCGGATATCAGTTTCCTAACCAAGGCAATTCGATCTATCTAGGTCTCAATGTACCTATCAGCTATAGGCAGCCTTCATTTGTATAGCAAATCAGCCTGTTTATATATTAATGTGACTACTTAGTTTACATACTTCTTAATATGTTAACTTGGAAGCAAATGTAAAGCGTGTTTCTATTTACACCTTAGAATATTACTATACTAGAATTTAGAATATTAACACCAGATTAAGGTGAATCCTCAATTGTAGCCCCCCAAATATAAAATTTTTTTAGCTGTTGTACCCCGCGCGTTGTATGTTGATCAAAATGCGATTCGCGACTGTAGGAATGATATATTTACTGAATAAATCAATAATCAATCATAATCAATTTTAAATCAATCGTCAAAATTTAGAAATTGGTTCCATCTAAGAATTTTTCAGAATATTTCTTATGAAAATTCTTAGGTGAAACAAATTTCCAAAGTTGGACAATCGATATTAAATTTATCATTATTATTCAGTAATTAAATTATTCCTACAGTCGCGAATCGCATTTTGATCAACATACGACGTAAAACAGAGCTGCAATTTGCTAAAAACCAAAGAAAATTTGAATTTGGGGGGCTTTTGTTTTTATTTTATTCTTTTTATGTTTTTATTTTATTTTTATGAGTGTGTTTAGTTTAGTATCTGATAATCCTGTGCGAGTCTCAATAAATACTTTTTCTTTCTTTCTTACAACTGAGGATTCACCTTAACACGGTACCCTTATGCTTTCCAATTTAGAGGAACAACCCAAATTAATGGACGTTATTGAAGGCGTCGAAGACATAGCCAAATTCTGGGCCGACTCAATTTAGATTGCCAACGACAAGCTCAAAAGAAGCACCAAAATTGAAACGTGGATATATAATTACGAAGTGGATTAAGATGAATGGATTGTGTTAAAGATGGTACCTAAGTAATATGGCAAAAAAGTGGGTGAATACTGAGATGACGGGAAATATAAATGTGTGGAAGAACAAATACTGCGCCAACCCCAAAAATAAATTTTGATAAAAGCAGAAAGACGATGTTGGCTTTGATGACAATTCTGCCCAGCACGTTAACCTAAGATGTCATCAATTCTGCAGCATATCGACATACTTCAACAATTATACTATTATTTACTTACCATTGTTTTAGTCAACGATTTGTCATAGTTTATCAACCTTCTAAGTGGTCTGCACCTTTTTCTACGAACATTCAAGAGCGACGGTGTTGACTTATATGTTTAAACTGTTGACAGCTCCAGACCACTCATATGCTGACAGATTGTAGTGTGTGTGCAGAGTTAGCTTGGAAATTACGTCAGACTAAAGGCTCCTTTAAACAGGCGAGACACGCGATGTCGCGAAGCGAACCGCACGCGACACATAGGCACCGCAAGTCGCGCGACTAGCGGTGCCTTTGCCGCCCATTGTGTCGCGACGATTCGCGTCGCATATCGCTCCTGTTTATAGGAGCCTTAACTTGGAGTGTTTCAGTTTTGTTTAATTAAGAGATTTTGAACGACGACGGCTCTATTCACTACTTAAAATCACGGCCGTATTCTCCGAAGGGGTATACGGAGGATTAAGTTACACCCACATATGTCTAGTTATGTTTAAATGTTTATGTGACGAGCTTCTTGCTGATAACCGGGTTCAAGTCCGAGTTCCGGCGACATTTCATCGCTGAACCGATTTTGTAGAAACAAAAAGGGCATAAATATATGTACAGAGATAGCTTGAACCTGAGAAAGGAAAAATCATTCTCTAAAGGCTGAAATGTTGTGTTAAAGTTTGTATGCGAAAATCCGAAATGCAACGCGGACGAAGTCGCGAGCCGATAGCTAGTATTTTATATTTCAGCATTGCCTAACTTCATAAGCATAATAGATATAGTGACAGACAAATAGACAACCTGTAGATTGATAGTCAATGTTATGTATTCTTTGTGGGCGGCTTAATGGAATGCTGTCTACTGCATTTGCATCTCATTTAGGTAAACACAACCACCTCGGGAATATGAAAATGTTGGACATTCTAGTAGAAATTGATTGGTTTGATTGTGGCTTCAATTATAAACTAGCTAAAGCGTATTTATTTGCTGTTATCTATACTTATAATAAGACTATTATAAAGAGGTAAAATTTGTATGTTTGTAAGTATGTTTGAATGTAGGGGGTATCTCTGGAACTACCGGTCGGATTTGAAAAATTATTTTTGTATTTGATAGCCCAAATTTTGGAAGGCTTTAGGATTTTATTAGGTTATTGAGGAAGGCTATAGGCTATTCAATATCACGCTAGGGTCCTTACGAGCCGAGCAAAAAGAAAAAATAGTCGGAAGAACGCTAAGCGAAAACGAAGCAATAGCGCGGGCAGGCGATGCGATGCGACGGAGTGGGTCGGGGGATCAAGAAATTTCACTGCGGACGTTTCCGCGGGCGGAAAGTTAGTTATTTATATGTCAAGAGGCAGAAAGGCTCTTTCGGTTGCTTCAGATATAATGTCAACAAATCGTTTGCCAAACGTGGTGTACATTTTTCGTCTAACAGCCGTTCTTCTTTAGAGGCAGCACAAGTTATACGAGAATTATTGAATACTAACTTTTGCCCGCGGCTTCGCCTGCGTGGAGGTCGGAAATAATCCCACGGGAACGTACTACCGGAATAAAAAGTATCCTACGTGTTAATCCAGGTTATAAACTATTTGTGTTCCACATTCCATCCAAATCCGCTCAGTAGTTTTTGCGTGAAAGAGTAACAAACATCCATCCTTCCTCACAAACTTTCACATTTATAATATTTGTGGGATAGGATAGAATCTTCCACCAAATCCGGACAGGACGAAAGCAGCATAATGGCAATAACTTCATCACTCTCCTCCCCTTAATCCTTTAATACAATTTATTCGGAAGATTCGAAATATGTCTTCTTTATCCGTACTTCTCTATTAGGCGTCATGTCGGTAGTCACCACCTTTCTAGCCATATCATATGTCACGCAGTTCATCCATCGTTTCTTTGAATGCCTCCGAACCTACTGATAACAAAACCATATGTATTTTGTAGTCGAGCTATTGATAAATCAAGAATTAGGTGTTATTTAGACAAATCTACAGGAACCTCTGCAACCAAGCTACGCATTCCACACATATTTTCTATCACCTAAGTTACTCGTATGTGTTATGACTCCAAACTGCCTTCATATCGTCACGGATCCTTATACACGTGCTAATTCTGTAATATATGGAAGCAAGCCGTCGTAATTTGGGGGAGCAGTGGTGGCCCAGTGGTATCGGCCCCGACTTACGTGTTGTAGGTCGTGGGTTCGAACCCAGGCAGGCGCTTTACTTTGTGTAAATAATTTCATCACCACTGCTCTCAAAACGGTGAAGGAAAACATCGTTAGTAAACCGGCATGTCCTAGAACCAAAAATTCGAAGACATGTGACATCTACCAACCCGCACTGGGCCCGCGTTGTAGATTACAGCCCATTCCCTCTCAAAGAGAGGAGGCCTGTGTCCCAGCAGTGGGAACATCATAGGCTGATTATGCGACGTAATTTCGTGCAAGAGATGTGTAGAAATGTAAGTAGCTTTCCGAAATTCATATTTCAATTTAATTGGGGTCGGCGCAGCATGTTTATTTCTTCCGTACATCTCTATTACTTGTCATCTCCGATGTTCATCCCCTCGTATCTCCACTAAGGTTTATTTTGCGCCTATAGGGAAAAAACTGCTATCTTCTATTTTAAATGCCTTAATATCTACATTATATTCAATATAATTGGTCCATAATTGATAGGTTCTAATGCAAACTAGACTGTCCTCAAAAGCTGTTTTCTCTGTCGTCAAAAGTTGAGATAATCTAAAACTGGCAACACACTATCACCAGTAATTCTTATCTCCGAGCTTTCACACGTTCCGCTAGCTCATAATAAATCATAAGCTCAAAAGCTCTTTCACAACATCTACCTACGACACACATACCAAACACTTACTATACTTGAGTCCGGAAGAGGATGTCACCAATGTAAGCAAACCTTAGATGGTACTGTACTATCGGAGCTCGCACAGAGCACGGAATCCGCGCCGCCACCAGCGTCAAGAGATGGCAGGATTATTAAAAAACGTGGCGCCGAAAATTAGTTGACCGTAACTTCAGTTACGGACTGCCTTTAAAGACGTAATTTATGTCGTAGCGCGAGTCTGTGCGAGTAAACAGTGACCCACTTGGCTTGTCTGGAAAGTGTCGAGAATGCCAACTCTAGCAGCGGACGGCGAGGTATCTCCGTGCTCTGCGGGAGCCCGCGTCGGTAATCAGCCATTCCCCTTAGTTTAAGGTGCGTAGATAAGAGATGCGCACGCGACTCATCTTGGACGGCTCTGTTATCGGTTTATTTATATTATGTAAGTGCTAACAGACCCGCATGAGGTCACAAAGAATGGGGGAAGGTGCACTATCGTTCATTTATATCGTCTGGCGTGCTAGGGGACTTATCAACATAAAACGTGCTTATTTAGATAAACTTTGTGAAAGTTTTGTTGCCCGCCTTAGGGATTGCACCTAGATCTATAAGTTCCATTGCCACAGTCTCCCTTATTAGGATAGTTATGAATTTACAAATTACCGATTCCAAATCACGTAAAATTGTACAAAGTTCAAATTAAGCCATCAACGAAAATGACGAAAAATTATTTGGCTACCATTTAATATCTGTAATATGTTCTGTGGCTACAAATTGATACAATATATTATTTTCTGTTTTGTTTTATATTTTAAGCTCCAAAAGCATAAATAATAACATGATTATTGTGGTACTCAAATTGGGAGTCTTAACTGTCTCTCCTAAATACAGATTACTCAGTTAAGAGAGCAGCAATTCACCCAACAATTCGTTGTACCCCCACCATGTACTTACAAAACCTTTAAGAACCTCAATAAATTATATTATACTAACTTTTGCCCGCGGCTTCGCCTGTGTGGAGGTCGGAAATAATCCCACGGGAACGTACTACCGGGGTAAAAGTATCCGACGTGTTAATCCAGGTTATATATCTGTGTTCCAAATTCCAGCCAAATCCGTTCAGTAGTTTTTGCGTGAAAGAGTAACAAACATCCAAACATCCATCCATCCATCCATGCTTCCATCCATGCATCCATCCATCCATCCATCCATCCTCACAAACTTTCACATTTATAATATTAGTAGGATTATAAATATTATAGAACAAACATTGTAGACAATTAAATGATTTAATATCGATGTACGCATATTTTTGAGACTGACATAATTTAAGCTTCAACAGGATTATCATACCATGTACTTAATCGATGGTATCCCAAACTTTTTATAGCCCAAAAGGCGATAAACTCGTCCGCTATGAGAACTTGCCCGATCTAACGGTTGTTACATACATTCCTATTGGTTTTCTTTTTTTTTTTTCATTTCATAGTTAAAGCGGCGTGTGCTTATGTTTTGAGTCTTTAATGACGTCAAGCCCTTTATTATTTGAATATGTTTATCGTGGGTTTATGATCACATGTATTGAATTGTGGCTTGGGATCAAGGATAGTGTTTCTGGGGAGTTAGTTGCGCCACTTTTTACCAGCTCAAGCATTAGGTAGTGGTGAGCGTAAATTCAGTAACACATACCCCAAGGATACTTGCCGTGGGGCAGACTACAGAACGCACACAAACGAAAGATAACAATACAGAGAATACAGAAAAAAATCTCATTTGTAATACCTACATTCTTTGCAAATCAATATATTCTATTCTATTCTAACGCCACCTGCTACGATCCTTACATACTTCTTTTGCTTCGTTTACGTTCATACATCAGGCCCTGCAGTCTCGACAAATATAACGACAAAAATCGGTCGTCAAGTCTAATCGATGTCAAATTTCTTTAATAGATCTTCAACCTTATGTTTTCGAAATAAAGTTGAAAATCTATTAAAGGAATTTGACAACGATACGACTTAGCGACCGATTTTTGTCGCTGTCTAATGTCGAGACTGCAGGGGCAGGCACGCCGGTTGCGAGTACTACACACCTGACCTTTCTAAAGAACATCACCAATAAAGTCCCCAGAAACTACAGAACGCCACCTGCTACGATCCTTACTACTCCTTTTGCTTCGTTTACGTTCATACATCTGGACAAACACGCACGCCGCGCCAGTTGCGAGTACTTACTACGCACCTGACCTTTCTGAAGGACATCACCAACAAGGTCACTTTATGCCCTTCTAGGGCGTCCCCTCCCGGCGTATCCAGTTCAGTAACATTTGGCGTTTAGCGACTTTTGCCTGTCAAAAATCTGTCTTTTGTAACTTTGACTCTCAAAAAGCTGGCTGCCTATGCTTTTTATTTTCAGCCCAATACAAGTAAATGATTTTTTTTTTATTTTACTTTTAAATGAGAGAGCTCCCGAAATAACACCAATAATTTGGTGTTATTTCTCACTAAAGGTTTTAAAATTAATATCGCTTTTTTTCACAACTATATCAAACCGAAAGTAACACAGGTGTTCCATTCACATAAAACAATGAACTTTAATTCAAAACAGTTTATAAAGCCCATTGTAGGTATACGAAAACTTGAAATTTTAAATATCTAGTCCATGCGAATCAAAGTTATACTAAATTATGCAGGCATGCGTTCAAAGGCTTAATAAGAATGCTACCTTTGCTATACAGCAATCCAAGCTGCGTGAGAAAATAACGAGTGTACACACGGCTACATATCAAGCTATACATTTCCAGTATAAGCTGACCTCTCATTATACGGAAATCCTATACAATGCGAGATCAGCTTATATTGGAAATGTGTAGTTTGATAATGTAGCCGTGTGTACCTGCTTACTGATTTGATTACTTGTTAAAGCTTTTGCGTGTCTACTTTGGTGAATATTCAACGAATAGGCTTCTCTCTTAGCGAGAGGAGGCCTCAGCTGCAGCAGTGGGAACATAATTAATAGGCCGATTATGTGGAGCTGTAGCGGCTCGTGGCTAAATAATAACTGCCGCACGGTCGATCGGAGGTTAAGCTACGCTTGCCGAGGCCGGTCCGTGGATGGGTGGCCATCCAATACATATCGAGACCTTACCCCAGAGAATACGTTTTAACCCGTTGGTCCCGGCTGGCATTAGGAGATCGTTGACAGTAGTTACGGGTTGTCAGAAGCCCAAAAAGTCTGACAACCAGTCTTAATAAGGGGTATCGTGTTACCCAGTAACTGGGTTATGAAGGTCAGATAGACAGTCGCTCCATGTAAAATAATGGACTTCAGCTGTACCCGGTTAGACTGGAAGCCTGCCCCAACATAGTTAGGAAAACGCTAGGCAGATTGATGGATGAAGAGGTGTATTAAAATAGCCTCCACGAGTAGGTAAATAAACTCGCTGACGTAGTATTTTGCGCACTGTCGCAGCACCTGCGGCATTCCAGTTACTAGAGAAACCTTAATCTCATACTTAGTTTCTACATTTTAAAAATATTGAAGGCCTGAAAAACTCTGTCTATTTTCTGAGGCCTCCTATACCTCCACCGCTTTTCCTTCGCCTTTAGAATACCTACAGAAACCTACGCCGGAAAAAGGGAAACGACATTAGAATAAAGTGGTCTTCAGATTACTAACAATATCATTGATTTTCAGCATTTTCCAGTTCTACTGATCCTGAAGTAGGCTCCTACAATGTTCTAGTAGGGACGAATAATATGTACAATATGTTATATTTTACCAATTTAGTTCAGAAAATGTACGGCAAACTAAATATTATACAAAGGCATGAAAAAGGTAAATATTTTGACATTACCGGTCTCAAAGAAGATATAGCTACGAATTTCATCACATTATGCGCTTATTTCTATAGTTTAAATAGTAGGAACATTAACAAAACTTACCGGAATAAACGTAGCCAAATGTTGAAACACTGGAAAAATAAAAATCACTTATTAAACACTTGTAAACAATCACAAAACGAGAACACACAGCTTGCAATGCGAAAGCTGCTCAACGTGACATTTCTAACAAATACGAAAGAGACAAACGTATTATGTCAATAAAATACCAGTCACCCTTAGTCACCCTTTTCAAATTTTATCTCGCTCTGGCATGAAGTATCAGGACATGTTAGAAAGAGAGCAAAATAGTTTGACAGCTGACAGGGTGGTAACTTCACATTGGCGGGTAATGTTTTGACGCATGCGCGCGAATTACGCATGCGCGGTCGATATAATTCCATGTTTGAAGTGCAGGGTCACTCTAGGAATATTTTTATTGAAAAATAATACAAATCAGAATAAAAGCTAACAGTGAAAAGTTATCAGATTTGAGAAAGAAAACCTCGGAAATGGAAAGAATTAAATTCGCGATTTTCTTGTATCTTCACAATGTGTGGAGCCGTAAGTTTTTCATAACAATATTTACTTTGTCATAATTTAGCGAAACTCCATCAAAATCTGTTTGAATTTATGAAAAGTCAATCAAAATAAATAAGTCATCGATCAAAAACGATTTAGGGCAGCTCTTTAACGTTAACTAAATCCTTAATTGGAGTTTTAGCTGTTATTTAACATCACCTGTTACGAAGTTTACTTTTTATAGCATCTTTTGACAATTCATTTATTGACACTAAAGAGAAATTGATTGTGTATTAATGTTTTACATAATGAAATTCTTTGATTTTCAGGACTGAAGCAACCTCAAAACAAGCTAATTAAGCAATTAATATAACAGTGGGATGAGAGCCCCCCGGAAAAATATCCTCCATTGGCTCCACCGATGACTACCAATCTTTGCCGCAGTCAGGTAAAAATATAGTTTTTAACTTCTAGCTTTCTAGAAATTCATTATTAAAATCAATTAATATGTCATGCAACTCAGTTACTCAGTCTAGTGGTCGCAAGCGCTTCTGCTGAGCATAAGGTCCTGGGTTCGATTCCCGGGTTGCGCAAAGTGTTATTGAGTTATTCCATCTGGAATAGGCTCGATGGCAATAGGCTCGCTACCTTATTACATGGGACTTAATAACAGGCCAAAGGTACAATCACCAAAAGAGATAAGTAACCAGGGTCGTCGATATAGTTGAAGTTTAGTAAGAAACCGATGGATGTTTACGAATGAAATTTAATTTGATAAATGACGTGTTTGTTTTCTATTCATTAAATAATTTTTTTATCGAAAACATTCATCGGTTTCTTATTAAACGTCAACTATATCGACGACCCTGGTTACTTATCTCTTTTGGTGAGTGTACGTACGTATGTATGTGTGTACTATAGGTACACCTCTGCTAACACTTAAATGATAAATGATAAATGATTTTATTTGTGTAAGTAGGTTTGTACCAACACTTTCACACGTCAATCATATTTTAAAACTAGATGAGGTCGGCATTTCCTATCTGACTACTGAGAAGAAAGGCCGAAACAAACTCAGAGGTCACAGTCTCTTTTAAAGTCCAGACATAATCTTGGTCAGATCATGTGAAGACCATGTAGATTTGAGTCTGAAATGGTCTTTTGAGGAAAAAAAACCACATAGAATGAGTGGACCTGTCCAGTCAGTGCACGCATTTGTCAGTAATCGTGCAGCTCAATTCAAAACTTAAGGAGCTCAACGATTCGACGAACAATACCAAAGAAAGGACATTTGGGTAGGCCGCATAAATTACTCAAACTGCCAGACTATGATTAAAACTAATTAAGAAAGAAAAAAAACAATGATCTACATAGTCTTTATATTCACAATAATTAAAATAATATACTATTTTACAAAGTAAATATTCATGTCAATATATTTATAAAAACTTCGGTGAATACAGACGTGATTTTAGGTAACGTCATGCAAATCATTATAAAAAACGGTTAAGGGGACTACAGTACCTAAACGTAAGTTTTATAATGCCTAAAAGTATATGATCCACTGCACTAAACAAAATCAGAAAAATATATGTTATTCTTCAGGATATTTGCTAATTAGATAGTGTGTTGAAAACATAATACAACTAATTTGATACGATAGAAAAAAATCACGAAGATACCTCTAAAAATTTCTTTTAACGATTAAAAACCAGATTATTATGCATTAAATCATTCTGATTTTTTGTCAGATTATTCTAATAGCAACATATTAACGTAATAGTGTTTTAATTTTTTAATCCAAACAATAGATTTTTTGTAAATAGATAATTGCTTCATAGTTTGCAATAAATTACCAGTATTGTGTCATCGCGCTTCTCTTTCTTTTCTATGCAGTCCGACAGTGACCGCGCTTTAGCTCTTGTAAGCCTCTTAATAGTGGAAGACAAGCACCAGTTTATCAACCAACCCGCACCTGCGTGGTGGACTACGGCTCACGCTCACGCCCTCTCACAGAGAGGAGGCCTGTGTGTCCGCAGTGGGAACGTTATAGGCTGATTATGTAAGCATCAGTTTACGACATGAACGACCAGATAGAACAAACAAACTGAACGACATTTTATCAGGATTTTGTTTGACAACCATTTGGTCATCGTCCAATGTTTCTGTTTACTAACACTGATATAATAAATACAATTGTATATTGTTGGAGTATCGTTGTAACTAGTTAATTATCCCTATTCATACAATCTGTAGTCAGTAGTTTTGTATCATTATAATGTTTAATCGAACATTATGCATACCAAAGTACCTACTCGTTTACTTGGATCACTATACGAAATCCGTGTGTATTTATGAAAAATCTTAATGATAATGACATTAGTTATAATGTTGCTGGTGCGCTTTAGCATGGCAATATAGGTCAATGCCCTTTCCCTAATATCTCTCCGTAGGAGCCCAAACCATAAACTATGCATGGCTTTTCGTTATTGGAACATGTTGAAGATCACGATAGATATTGATTCAGGACGTTAACGGACTTTGTAGATGTTAAAATGTATGTGGGTCAATGACCGCTATTGCCATGCTAAAACGCAATGACTATAGTTCTTTGTGAGGAAGGTCCACATACAGTCTGATTTAGTACTGTTCTCATACTTTATCCGTACTTTAACCATACACGTATCCACAGCAATCTACCTTCTAAAATCCACCGTAGATATAAAATATGGGAACTACCCAAATATATCACTAAAGGATTCCCCCAGAAATACTTCAGAGGTATATTTTCATGCTTTTACCGACATAACGTTACGTGTTAGTAAATTATTTCGATGCAAAGTGCAACGTGCAATGGGCGTTTAATTTTATCTTTTTGTTCATTCGCAAAACTTTTTGCCTGACGACATTTTCCTCGTTCCTCCGCATCATGCCATACTATGACAACCGATTTCCATACAACTTTTCAGTCACCGGTGACTCTTTCAGACTTCCTCTTATTTACTTATTTCTAATTCTATATATCCGCGTAACACCACATACATATCCCTCTTAGCATTCTCATCTCAGCATTCTGTATGCAATTGCCTTTCAAAAAGTAGCATTGTAATAAAAATAATACATCTGCATCTACTTTGAATTGTTTTACTTTTCAGGATTGCACCGAACTCCAAACGAAATCAAATATATTCAAGCGTATCAAGACGCGGGCTTTTTATTTTTTAAGATACGGTGAGGTGAGAACTCCCCTGACACGTCGCCAAAGTGAAGAAAAGTCTATTATGTAAAAAGTTAGCCACTCTACAGGAAAAAATCTTATCAAGTTAAAGCTCAATTCTAAGTATTATTTCTTAATTATTGTTGAAGTACTTAATTTTTGTTTAGTATTTGTTTTTGTATAAATATAACAGTTAATTTAGATAAATATAATATTTCTCTATGACATTTTTGCCCACAATGCCCACACCTGTATTTAAAAATAAAAATAAAATATTGATTCGTTTTACTTCTGTTCCAGTAAGCAGATTCTGTCAAATGTCTTTTTTTCCTTATGTACGGCTATAATTGGTGTATATACATTAGTAATACCTAAATTATGTTTCAAGCTAATGTTATATGTATATGCTGTTGGTGTACTTATTGAATTAATAAATAAATCATATCTATCTAATATATAAAATTCTCGTGTCACAGTTTTCGTTGCCATACTCCTCCGAAACGGCTTAACCGATTTTGATGAAATTTTTTGTGCTTATCCGGTATCTATGAGAATCGGCCAACATCAATTTTTTTTTTTTTTTTTTGGTAGGTCGTGTAGGGAGTTAGGGAGGGAGGTAGGTAGGTAGGTAGGGTAGGTAGGTAGGTAGGGTAGGTAGGTAGGTAGAGTAGGTAGGTAGGGTAGGTAGGTAGGGTAGGTAGGGTAGGTAGGGTAGGTAGGGTAGGTAGGTAGGGTAGGTAGGTAGGTAGGGTAGGTAGGGTAGGTAGGTAGGGTACGCCGTAGATAAGTACCGCAACCCGTGCGAAGCCGGGGCGGGCAGCTAGTAGGCTATAAGATTTCATCGTATTCCGTTCCAAGAGATGCATCAAATCTTACTATCGTCCTTGAAATCCTTAGTCCTATCCAAGAACTGTGCTCCATCCACAACCATCATCAAATTTGAGATTTAATGTAACTTATAATATGATTTTGTTTGAACAGCGGGGTAATTGCGTAACACACTAATGGTAGGAATGGCTTTCATTTTGACAGTTCAACAACATTCATTGCGTTATTTACGTTGTTGAGCAAACATATTTTTCGAACATATGATGCAATGGACTAGCAATATTTTTCAAAATTATTCGGATTGTGATAGATAGTGTGATACGCAATTAGGGTGCTGTTTAGTTGTTGTTGCAGTAGTATTTTTGACCTTTTAAATGATTATTTTTAGACAACTAGGTTTCTTAAGCTATCCCTCCTGTAGTTGTAAAAATAAATAATAATAAAAATGTATATATAACAGTATTGCGAGCTGGGTGTATGACTGTCGAGCAGTTTGTATACTTTATGTAGTAACTAATGACCTTGCCCGTTTTATATTAAATAAATAAATAATTAACTAAAAATATTGAGTCTTTTTTTTTTGTATGCAACAGCAAATTTGTGTCTTCTCGATTTGAGCGTTGGTCCTATTGCAAAAATTGTTGTTGCAATGATCCCTTAATTAAGAGGCTTAGGGTAAATAAAAACTGAGGTGGTGTACTTAAGTGTCCTCGTACATAAGTTAATTTATAAGCCCGTTATTCTGGTGGTCGCAAGAACTACTGCTAGCATGAGGTCCTGGGTTCGATTCCCAGGTCGGACAAAGCGTTATTGGGTTTTTCCACCAGGAATTTCTCAGTAGCAGCACGGAGTCTAGATTTACGCCCGGTTGATGGCAATAGGCTCGCCCCCTACTACATGGGACTTAAACATAACTGGCGAAACGTGGATATACTATTAGGTAGAACTCTGCCAAACCTTTCGGGTAGTACAGGCGTGATGTTATGTTAATTTATAACTCCAACTCTCAAGCATTAAAGGAGTTCATAAATTGATGAGAATATCCCATAACGACACACAGGAAGACAGACACGAGAAAACCACAATAAACGTCCAACAAGCAGGAAAATATTACCCATCCATCATAATAATACTTTATAGACTGATATCTATAATAATAATAATTATTATTATAACTCTAAACAGTAGCCATGACGTCACCTAGCTAGTTATAAATCGTATCGCGCGTGCCCGGCCATGCACTTGCATCGACCTTGTTGCGCGCGCGCCGATAAGGCACGTTCGGCCTTCGGAGAGCTATTCGCAGATTTCCTTGACGTGCGCAATGTTTGTGTTAGTTTGAGGATTTCTAATGTAATCGCTGATGTGGAGCTGAGGGAAACTGCAAACGTAGTAAGAAGTGCAAGACATACAGGGTGGCAGGGACATCGACGCGTTACCTGTTACCATGGATTCAGTACATAATTCTGAAACCCCATACGTTGAAATTTTTCGTCGGTTATCAAAAAAATAAGCTGTTGTTTCATAGAAAACTGCAATTTTTTAACTTACCTATATCCTACTCTAATCTTTTAATATATACAAATATCGTGTCACAGTGTTTGTTATCGAACTCCTCCGAAACGGCCTGATCGATTTTTATGAAATTTTTTGTGTATATTTGGTAGGTCTGAGAATAGGTCGTAACGTATATTTCATACCGTTGCGGGTGAAACGTGGGGCGCAGCTAGTAGTTATTATAAATGCGAAAGTGAGTTTGTTACCCAATCACACAAACACGGCTGAATGGATTTTGATGAAATTTGGCACACAGATAGACCATGATCTAGGTAAGGACATAGGCTAATTTTCATCCTGAATCGCAGACGAAGTCGCGGGCAACACGACATCGCGACACGATTCTTGTAGAACAATTTCTATGAAGTTTTCATAGAAGTTCTACTAGAGTCGGGTCGCGCCCCTTTAGTGAAAAGCGTCACCCTAGCCAAAAAGTAACCCACTGATTCCGTTAGCTCAAAATAAAAGAGGCCGTATCTGGGGACATAATTATGCCGTTGCATCATTACCTGCTGTATATGAGCACCATAGAAAACAAAACTATCAAATTACCCATAGAAGCCGTAGGCAACTTAATGACAACATCCTTTCCCTATCTACGACCACAAAATAAGCCACAGACTGACAAAAAGTTACCTTTTTTACCTGAGGAAAATGAAAGTGTCGGCGCGGGAGTTGATCTAAAAACTTCACAACGGAATTTAAATCCACTTAAAAGTCACTTAGTATGATTGGAGTCGTGTTCGACAAGTGTTTTATCGGTAACGCACTGGAATTCTGACGTTAAGTTACAAATTGATTTCGAAATAGCTACAAATGGGAAATGGCATTAAGATTTGGAGACACTATGCAGATTAATGCTAGAGCTGACCATTAACTGGTAAGAATTCTAACATTAAGGACTTCTAATTGTTATTCTCTTAGCAACATCATCATTATCTCTCTAGCCTTTTTGAAATTATGTTGAGGTTGGCTTCCAATCTAACCAGATGCAGGTGAATTTATTTATTTTCTTTATTATTTAACCTTTTTTTAATTCTCTAAACTTCACTTCTAAATTCAAATACCGTCGAATACACGAGATATGAATTCATGGTAATTAACATCAAAAACAAATGAGTTCGCTTTGAATTTATAAATTGTGTGCGGTCACTTGAATGAGGTTCGAACTTCGAAACCATCTTTATTGAATAGCACTCCTCTTCCCTTCATATGATGTCATCGAGAATGACAAAGACAATGGCACATCATACAAAGTTACAAACAAGTAGAAACATGTCACAACGTTACAGTTACTGCCGGGGCCGCGGATTGTTCGAAAGAGTTACCGTGGCCCTGGCGCACAGGCAACTGAAGGAACACGGGTGGGTTTTAGTCAGTACGAGTCTGACACGCCCTTCCGCTCCGCCCAGAGCGGGAGAGGTCATTTGATGATTTCCCACCCAAAAAAAAAAAAAAAAAAAAAAAGAAAAATCTTACAGTTAAGCCTCGTCCAGATATTATGTTATTTTGTCCGCATCGATCCTCCGTTCCGTATCCGCGTGGCGATCCAAGAATGCTAGTTTGGACGCCCGCGCCGCCCGCCGTTCGGAACTATACGGCATTACGGCGGCGGCGCCTCGGAACGCATCAAGGTACGCCCCAATCCCTCACCTCTAAACTAGCGATATTGGATCGCGACGCGGGTATGGAACGGTGGAACCATAGATATAAGTTTTTTATATTTCTATGGGTGGAACGGTACGGACAAAAGAAAATATCTGGATGAAGCTTTACGTGGTCATTTGTTCCGACTAGTACAGTAGTAGCTTCCATTAGTAAAATAGTAGTACAGTAATCAATCAAGCTGCCTGCGTTTTCCCAAATATGTTGGGGTCCGGTTCTAGTCTAACCGGATGCAGCTGAATACCAGTATTTTACATGGAGCAACTGCCTATCTAACCTCCACAACCCAGTTACTGGGTATCACGATACCCCTTGGTAAGATCGATTTTCAGAGTTTTGGGTCTGACTGTAACGACTGTCAAAGACCTGCGAATGAAAGTAGTTGTAGTAAAATAGTAGTACCTACGGTAATTATGCTTTTAAGATGATGGATGCGAAAAGCATAGGACCAGTCGATGTGGCGACGCTTGGAGGAAGCCTTCGTCCAGCAGTGGACGACTTTCTGCCGAAAATATGATGATAATACGATGGTAGATAGGGACAGATGGAAAAAGTGAAGGGAGGCCTTAATCCTGAAGAAGAACACTAAGGACTGTTAAATAATAATAAAGAACAAAAAAATATATACATTCTGCAAAAGGTATGTGTGTAAAGTCACATGCACTTTAATAAATACCTAATCTTTTATAGCTGCAAAATGAAATGCAAGTAGTCTTCCACTTTCGATTCTGATGTATTGATAAGATTACTAAATGCATCGACTGCTTATCTGATTTCTTTGGCCGGAATTCGAGGCCATTTTGGCTCAAATAATCATAATTATTTAAACGTACTTAATTTTAAAATGGTGACATCATTTTAAAATTGGAAATCGAGAACAGAGTCGGTTTCTTCCCTGTAATGATTGGTTGCAATAAGCACAAGTGATAAGAAATTAATTACAAAAAACCTAAATAATTGATGATACCAATTCATCGAGCGCACCCTGTGTGCTCCATTACGGTTAACCTCGATTCCAACCTTCTCACTCCATGTTGAACACCATCTATTAGCCATGACATGAGATATCTCCAAAAACTCTTATCAACCGAAGCTCTTGAATCTCGGTTGATAAGAGGTTCTTGAGCCGAAAACAGCCTTCACGATTAAGAAATTTTGTTTTTTTGTTTATTATACTTTCTTTATCTACACTTCCGTTTAGTCCTCACAACCTACTTATACACGAATAGCTCATATGCCTCAGCAAAAAGATAACACCATTAAATTTTCCAGTTTGTAACATTCTTGTTTTTTCAATTCGCAATCACTTCGTAGAGTGCTTCGTGATTCGCGTATCCTTGCCAGCTTTAGAACAATACTTTTACTGGATGCCTTCAAATCCTACTTCTCCACCTACATCGGAAGCACCACAGGCCCCAATAATTCGGCCCATCACAACAGCACCCCACAAAGGATACAAACAATAAAAATCACTACAACAAACTATTCTACTAATAAAAAGTTTAAACAAGTAGCGTTCAAACGGGTCCAATGAACTTGCATCAAGTGCCATCATCACCTACACATCTGTCTCAGGGAAACTTGTTTGTTTTGTTGCGCATACGCATCTCGCTCTAGGAGGACATTGAACTAACACTTGGATTTCCGGGAATGATCTTAATTTGGGATTTTTAATTGTTTTCGGGGAGAAAGAATGCGTGATTCGATTGTGAGGAAGAATGGGAGAGTAAGTGGGTTATTTCGTGCGAGATTGAATGTAGTGTAGATTTTTATTGATTCTAGTTGCCTAGCTCAAACACCTTGCAAAGACTTATGTTAACTTGAACTTACTTAAAAAGACAGTGACATCTTGGACCATTTCTGAATATTGTGCGCTAGTCCTACATTAAAAACCAAAGGTTTATGTAAAATTGTCATTTTTGGTCTTCATAACTATAACGGTTCCTTAATGAGACCAAAAAAGCAACCTAAATTGAAAGTGTCTGATGTCTTAAACGACTAAGGACTGATTTTTACCAAAGTCAGAAGTCATCTTTAATCCATGGAATAAAATTGACGTCTGACAGTTCTAGTACGGAAGAACTGTCAAAAATTCAAAATTTATTCTAGGTATAGAAATTTGGTAAAATTTGCCCTTTAAAGAAACAAATGAAATGCGTTTAACGTAAGCTGTTTTATTTTAGTACAAGGCACATCATTCACAGGTCCTGTGATGCTTAAAAAAATATTCAGTTTACATGACTTTTGGTCTAAGTGGTCGGAAGTGCTACTGATGAGCATGAGATCCTGGGTTCGATTCCCAGGTCGGGCAAAGTGTTATAAGGTTTTTATATCAGGAATTTCTCAGTAGCAGCTAGGAGTCTGGATTTGTGCCTGGTTGATGGCAATAGGCTCGCCCCCTATTACATGGGCCTTAAACGTAACTGGCGAAATGTGGGTGTACTATTAATATATTTATTTATTTTATCATCACTTACTATTAGTCAACTATTATTACAGGTACAACCCAATGCAATAGTGAAGCAAACTTAATAATAACTTATTTTCTAAAACCTATTACAAACAATGTTATCCTTGTGACTTCACTCCGTGTACAAGTTGTCGGCGGTACACCTCTGCCCAACCCTTCGAAAAACAAGGCGTGATGTTATGGCCAATTAGCTAGGAAACCGCTATGGCGAAACTATACTAAATGCAGTATTAGCTAACTGCTAAGTATACCAGCTGGTCCGCAAGCCAATTCTAGGAACCAGAGGTCCCGTTGCCAATGAAGCGGTACTGCCTCGTTGGGTTACCGTTTGAAGCCAGCTCAATGTATTATAGTACTTATGGTACTATAGCGACCTCATTATTTTGTACCACTACAGGGCAAACGAATGAGCATACACGGAAACATTAATGACCACGCTTGCGATGAGCAAAAACTTCAGACAATTAGAAGGCCATACAGGTTTTATCAACATGCAAAAACCTAGACTGAAATCTTATTTACTGTGATAAGGAACAGCCCGGAGTCAGAATTTGTGCCTAGCTAAAGGAGAAGTATTTATTTGTGCCTAGCTAAAGGACAAGCCTTTATTTGTGCCTAGCTAAATGAGCAAGCCTTTATTTGTGCCTAGCTAAAGGACAAGTATTTATTTGTGCCTAGCTAAAGGACAAGTATTTATTTGTGCCTAGCTAAAGGACAAGCCTTTATGTGTGCTTAGCTAAAGCACAAGTATTTATTTGTGCCTAGCTAAAGGATAAGTATTTATTTGTGCCTAGCTAAAGGACAAGTATTTATTTGTGCCTAGCTAAAGGACAAGCCTTTATGTGTGCCTAGCTAAAGGACAAGTATTTATTTGTGCCTAGCTAAAGGATAAGTATTTATTTGTTCCTAGCTAAAGGACAAGTATTTATTTGTGCCTAGCTAAAGGACAAGCCTTTATGTGTGCCTAGCTAAAGGACAAGTATTTATTTGTGCCTAGCTAAAGGACAAGTATTTATTTGTGCCTAGCTAAAGGATAAGTATTTATTTGTGCCTAGCTAAAGGACAAGTATTTATTTGTGCCTAGCTAAAGAGCAAGTCTTTATTTAGCTTGGCGTAAATCAAAACTCCTTTATTACATGGGACTTAAGCAAAAAGTCGTGATGGCCCAGTAGTTAAGGCCTCGCCTCTCATGCACGAGGTTGTGAATTCAAATCCGGGCAAATACAAATGTGACTTTCTCAATTCATATGTACTTTCTAAGTTTATATTAGACATAGCTGACATCGATGAAGGCAAAGATTTCAGGAGACCTGGACTTATAGTCAATATAAGTCTGAAATCGCCAACCCGTCTTGAGCAAGCGTGGTGATCAATGCTCGTGCCTTCTCTGTATCAGAAGAGGCCTTTGCACTTCAGCGGGACAGTAATAGGCTGGTATTATAATTATTATATTATAAGTATAATTCAGGTAACTGGTGAAATGTGAGTAAAATTTGGCAGAGGTGAATAATACATCTGCCTAGACTTTTTTGTGAAATACAACCGTGATGTCATGATAACCACCACCCTTATTACGTAACACACTATCTATCATAATTTGAATCATTTTAAAGGCTATTGCTAATCCATTGCTTCATATTTTCGAAAAATTTGTCTGCTCAACAACGTAAATAACGCAATAATTGTTGTTGAACTGTCAAAATGAAACCCATTCCTACTGTTAGTGTTAACGCTCTTAGACCGAACCCCACAAAAACACAGGCATGCGCTTTCCATCTCCGCAACCATTCGGCAAGACGCACCCTGAATATCAATTGGCAAGTGTCACCATCGAACACTGCAGTAACCCTACCTACTCGGGTGTCACCCTTGATAGAGCGAGCATTTAAGAACCATTGCCTCAAAACTAAGAAAAAAGTCTGCTACCGTAACAACTTGCTCAGGCGCCTAACCTCAACTGCCTGGGGTGCTTCAGCTCAGGTACTCCGGACTACTGGCCTAGCACTCTGGTTCACTGCGGGAGAATATACGTGCCCAGTGTGGCATCGTTCCGCACACGCCAAGGAAGTAGATGGGTAAGGCCGCGAATTTTGCCACTTTGTAACATAGAACTTCTATGTTACGGTAACGTAGAACCAACGCGAAAGTAACTCATAATATTTGTAAGGCTAATTGCATAATGTGGTATTCTTAACAGACTTAAAAAATAAAGAGTAAGTTGTACGATGTGCTAGGACCAATTTTTTTTATCAATTTCATTTTCAAAATTACTGTGAAAGTTTTAATGATAGCAGAAAAACATGCTAAGTACGCGTGAACAGAAAAAGGTAACGTAAGATGGTAAAGGTGAAGTAGGTGGTAGGGGTGTAACTGTATAAGTACCTACAGTTTGTAATTATCACAGCCATGACAATTTGACCACTTACCAAATAAAGGAAACATTATCAGGAAAACAAAAACTATGATTTATGTAAGTGTAGTAAAAAAATATTTATTGTGATATATTTATCAAAACTCTTCTTGGAAAAAAAAGCACTAAATAACATAAATTATAGATATTATGTTTTAAAACTAGAAAATAAGCTACACACAATGAGATCAATGGTGTTTAATAAAATCACAAAAATGAGAACAATCTTACAAAGTACCTAGGAACATGTTATATTTAGTTATACATATTTATAGGACATTAGCATTGTTTATGGAATCACACAAGCATTATCTTTTAATTATAACAGTAACATAATATTAATACTCATCGTTTCTTATAAACTCTTCATAAAAAAGAAAATTAAAACTGTCATGTCTTTCTTACTTAGAAAGTAGGTAATTATATTGTAAAATCACAGGAATAATAAAATCTAGTAATCTAAATAACAGGTAAAACAACCTACATATATTAACAATAAATTATTCAATTAAAATAAACCATATCAAAATCGGTACTCAGGTAATATTCTTTAGAGGCTTCCTCTCGTTGAATCAAATTTACCTTTTTGACGATAGATAAAATGGTCACTATATCGATATCTAATTTTCTTTGGACTACGAACTTAACGGAATCAAAAGAATCCTTAACGGTTTTCATAAACCGTACCTTATAATAGTTTTCTCCATCCTTAAATTCTATATTCTCAACAAATCCTATAAAATATTTCCACGTTTTTCTTTGGAAATATCGAACCAAGATACTATCATTTAAAACAATGTCATTCTGCTTATTTTCTTCACTCTCAATAGTCCTTGCTTCTTCTTCATCTAAATTCTCGTTGTTATTACTTTCATCTTCTCTTAAATTCTTAGCATCGTTTTTTTCCTCTAAATCCGTTTGGCCCACTTCTTTACATTTAACTGCCACTTTTATATCTTCTTCACCAGTGTTATTTTGTCCTCTCATGCTTTCATGATGTTCCCCGTGTCCAGTCTCAATTTTGTCGTTGTCTTTATTTTCAACAACTTGATTCCTCTCATCTTTTCCAGAAACATTTAGAATTTTATTGCTTTCATCACCTTTCGTACACTCAATATCAATTTTGTCTTTTCGTTCTTTTATAATCTCTTCTTTTAAAGTTGTCTTGATCTCTTCTTTGGTATAGTTTTTATTTTCCTTATTCTCATCTGTTTTTCTAATATTAGTTTGAATTTTGTCACTATTTTTACTTCTTATCATATTCATGGTGTCTTCTTTTACAAATAAATTGCTCTCTCTTAAATCATAACTTGCAGTATTTTCCGGAGTGTTTCTTATTTGTGACAAAACTGTCACAAAATCTTTCTCAATAATATGTGTCGTAGTTTCGCAAGATCTTTTTTGCATAAACTCTCCATTATCACAAACTATCTGTCTCTTCTTTTCTTGTTTTGTATTATTTTTATCATCAGGTTTCTTTAAAATTATTGTGGATAACAGAGTCACTTTCTTGTTTGGGTCAATTCTCGGCTTTAAAACACCAGTTTTTTCGTCAAGTTCATTGATCAGATTACTTTCATCGTCGATAAAATCTAGACCCATAGAATCATCAGAAAGAAAGGCCGTGGCATCGCTTTCTGCATATTCAATAATATCATCATCTTCTTCTTCGGTAGATGAACTGACACGCCTTTGCCTAGTTTTCTTGCTATTCTTTGAACTATAAACTTCTTTATCACAATTTTTTCGATTATTCGCCTATAAATGGTTTGTGTTGATTATGGGACAAAAGCTATGAAATACAGGTGAGTGACATTCACAGCTACCTCTAGGAGCCCCACAGAAACAGCTGAGTTCTCTGTGTTTGAGTTTTAGCTTTTCTATTGTTATCAGTTGATGTATTTTCATTGTTTTTGGCAAAGGACTGAGTTTTTCGTGTATTGGCTTGATGTTAAGAGAAGAAATATAAAATAATTTGATACTTGTGTCCTCTGATTTCAGAACGTCAAATGCTGTTTCAGCATTTGGGATGTCTTTTCCCTGAGCGATTTTGGTATCAAGGGTTCGTTTGATGACCCCCCCGATTCCATCAGCCGCACCCTTTCCATGGGCGGCCTCAAAAAAAGACCAAGTGCAATAATTATACCCATATTCGTAGACTTTTTCACTAAATAAGTAAAAGTTTTTTTTTTGTCTGTACTGGGTCGTTGGGCCGTCAGAGAAAAAGTGAATGGTACAGATCTTAGAATAGTTACTCTTTATGTATTTTAAAATGGGATCGAGGTGGGCCCATATTGCCTCAGGATTGTGTTGGTTGTTGGGTGAAATAGAACAGAAAGAAATAGGTTTCTTCTCTCCTTTGATGTAAATAACTCCTGTATGTAGTGTTATCTGTTCTTTTATGAAATGCATTGCCTGTATTTCGTTGTGGTACTTGCAGGTGAAATTTTCAGAGAAGTCTATATGGATACATGCTTCATCATCTTGCAAATTATTAATACAATCTTTGTATTGCTTATATTGAAAATAAAAATTAAAAGTGTGGGTTTTAAATTTTTTCATTTCCGCATTAAATATCTCAAGTAAGTCTTTTAAAGTACCCTCTTTTTTTATCTTTATCATCTTTTTAATTGTCTTCTTCTCCCCTACCTTTTCATATTCGTGTTCTTTTAAAACCCAAGTAAACCAGCTTGCTTTAGTCATCAGTTTTTCATCATCAATTTTTAATTGAATTTCTGAACATGTGTTGCAATTATTATACATGCAATCTTTTGAGTTAAAATTACATACTAAATTTGAAGTTACTTCATTTAGATTATTAGTCTCAAGAATATTAAGAGATTTCAGTTCATCAACCAGAAATTGCATATTAGAATGTTTTTTGCACGCGCAACTCTCGCAATCCTTGATTTTTGGAGAAAGTACGTAGAACGGGCGGTATTTTTTGAAAGTACTGAAACTTATTTGGGCCTCTTCCACTATAAATTTTCGATGAAGTACACTTAGTTTGTCTAGCAAGTATCTCTTTTGGCGTGTTACTTTTTTGAAGGTCCTATATTCTTTTTTGCCTGCAGTGGCGCGGCTTACATCATCTCTGTTATAAAAACATTCAATTTTCTTTTGCAGTGCAGTAGTTTTAGTCTTGTGCTGACGGTAGTTTTTGAAATTACTCTTGAATCCCAGAGAGGTCCTTATCTTTGTTTTAAGTTTATATTTTCTGACAATATTGTTGTCCAGAACTTTTTTCAAAACATTTTTTTCTTCATTGTTAGCAGTTTTAAATTGTGATTTTAGTGACTCTGTAAGTATATCATATTCAAGTAATTTTTTCTTAATTTCTTCCTTTTTTGGGGTTTCAATATTAGGTAAGTTATTATTAATGAACTCGGTTATTTTTTTCCTCGGTGTTTTTTCTTCTAATTCTTGTATATTTTTGTTGTCTGCTTCTTTTGACGTGTCTAAATTAATTAATATATTTTCATAATCTTCTTGTAACTTCTCTATTCTGTTTTGTTGTCTAATCATTTTTTTCTGGAGAGCTTTGAAACCTTTAGTCAATGTGTTTAACTGTGATCGTAATTGTATGTTTTCTTGTTTCAGCCTGTATTCAACTCGGTTTTGCATCCTACGGCAAATTAAAAGATTATTGTCTTGCTTTGACTTTGAAACTTGTGACGTAGACGGTTCATGTATTGGTGCTATTTTTGCATATTTTGCTTTTGTCCGATCTTCCTTCCATTTTAGCCGTAACTCTTGTTTCTGTTCTTCAGTATAGGTACTCTTCTTTTTTTCATAGTATCGTGCAGATCTTTCTTTGGCTTTTCTTCGTATTTCTTCATATTTTTGTGGGTTTTCAGTTTTTAACTTGTCTCTATATTTTTTTTGTTTTTCAGCCGCAGTCAACGGCATCTGTGACAATGTTTATTGATTACTCGGCAATCAGAAAACTGAACTGAATCAAAAAAGGGTCAGAATGGGTTAAGGGCACTATTTTAGTCAGACTACTCGTCTCGCAAAACATATTTTCGTATCTTTCTTATTAACGCTAAATGACTCCATTATTTTGCTAGAATGATAATACCACTCGAGGTGTGAATGCTGAAGAAGGCGTATGGGTGCGCGTCATTTTGTTTTCTGTAGACATGCCATTAGAAACGCTGGCTCCTAAATAACAAATAGGGTGGCATATGTGTTACTCAACCGTTAGGTGATTATGTATTTTATGTGTCATTAGCCATCTTGCATACCAAAAAACGCTACTCTAATTCGTGGAAACCTCGAGCAAATACAAGTAAGGTTTTTTTTTTACAAGCGTTACCGTGCCATGTAAAAAAAATAAATAAAAATAATCTACGTTATGCACAAACCTTTACAACACTTCAACGTTACCGTAACATACAATCAACGTTACTGGTAACATAGAAGCTTCATAGAAGTAACGTGTAAGCGCAATTTACGAGGTTATAAATAGGCATAATTTCAAAACCGAGCCGAATTTGAAACAAAGACACATAATAACGCACTTGTTAGTCACTCGCGCACAGTATTAAATAAGAGGTGTGTAATAAAAACTGTTAATTACCTTAGAAATAGCCAAAATTCACAATAAAATCCGCTGCCGAAACACACGCGTCCACTTTGACAACACTCGAGAGACGACAAAATGGCGTCTTTTTCTTTTTTAATTCGTTGCCAGCACTGTCAGTGTTGTCAGTGAAATTACAAAAAACTACCACTATCTGTTTTAAATGCCTAGAAGCCAACATTTGGTAACATAGAAAATAGTAACATAGAAGTAAAAAAATGGAGACAAGTGTTTGAATAGTGTTAATTCAATAAAAATAGCTTATTTCAAGATATGGAAATCACGTTATAGCAGCTTAACATTGAGACATTTCAGATAGTCACTAATAACTAGACCTTTATAAGAAAAGAAAAAAGTTTTATAGCTCCAAGTGTATGGCCGAACCAAAAAGACAGCGTGTTTTTGATGAAATTTGGGGGGTCTGGACAAGTTTATATCATTGTAGTTTATAAACTGTAAGACTTACATTCGTTTTCAGAATAAATTCTAAGAGTTTAAGGATTACTTAATCTAAATATGATATTTTCATTACAATTTATCAAGAATTTTATTTTTTATGAGCAGTTAAAATTTGAGACATTTTTTTTATTCAAAAAGTGGTAAAATCCGCGGCCTGACCCAGATGTTGCTCTAAATGAAACTTGCCGAACGATTACCGGCTGCCTGAAACCGACCCCAGTTAGCGCACTATATCCCACAGCTGGCATAATACCACCACAAGTACGAAGAGAAGTTGCAAGCGCAGTGGAGAAACACAAACAGGAATCTGATACTAGACACCCACTATCTGGCGCACAACTACCAATGCAACGGCTTAAAAGCAGGCACAGCTTCCTGAAATCAACAGCGTCTCTACCAGGAAACCCGGCCGACGCCCGTTGCAAACTGTGGCAAGACACTATTCCCGCTCCCACTTACTATCTACCACCAAAGGAACAACTTCCTGCATGATGTAACCTTTCGTGGTCCACTTGGAAGTCCCTGAACCGTCTTCGGACACAAGTGGGAAGATGTAATTCCAACCTAGTAAAGTGGGGCTACCTCGATGGAATGGCAGCTGGATGTGGATGTGGAGCTATGTCGCAAACTATGCTCCACCTTCTATCTTGCCCTCTGTGTCCCAAAACTTGCAGGCAAAGTGACCTCTGCGCTCTCACCGATGACGCCGTGGAAGTGGCGAAGCTTTGGGCCAACAAACTATGAGAAAAGTCGTGCCAGCGACACGAAGAAGAAGACTGTTAGTGTGTTACGTAATTACCCCGCTGTAAACCTACAAAGCATTAACATGACATTATCATGCCCTTCACAGAAGGGGGGAGGGGGGCGACCCTACCCTGCTTGAGGTTACACACTATAATTATGATAAAAGTCGGATGTCGAAGTCGGATCATGATAACAATTGAATCAATAAAGATAATGTCGGTTACATGCAACGTGCATTTTTGATAAATGCAATTCTGAAAAACAATGAAATAAATATGAATACACAGTATTAGGCAGTCTAATCTAATCAGTGCTTGACCTACAACAAAGTCATGTCAAAACATGGGTTTTTAAAACAAAACATGTAACTTTGATATGTGAATTGCATAAATAAGCTTGCAATGCTTGAAGATGTGGACAGAACTGCACTGTAGGAAACTCAACTCAAACTCAAACTCAAAGCATTTATTTCAAATAAACCAATTGCAAGCACTTTTGAATTGTCAAAGGGTCGGTCAGTCAGAAAGATGAAGCTAGTTGCCCATTCCGAAGCGGAGTAGGTACCTATGGAGAAGAACGGGCAAGAAACTCCATGGACACTCTTTAAAATCAAAATATGGTTACAAAATATTGGTTACATCATTCATGTTGAAATTATGCATGTGAGAACGATGCAGAAAGTAAAAAGCGTCCGTAATAAAGAGAAAAAAACAATTCAAATATTAAATTAAATTAAAATAAGCCGTGGCAGCTAAGAGATGACCAGTCCCTACTGACGGCGCCCGTTCACGAACATGACGTATGGATCAGCACCATTTAGCTCAACCATTTTGAAATGAACTTAATGATCCAGCACACACGCCACCACCAGCGAGACATGATGCAACCGTCAGTTTGACATTTTTATAACCTGTGTAAAGGGCGTCTTCCATCATATCAATATAATATGTAAAGTAATGAAAAACACTCAAATTTTTTACCTATAACTACATTTGTGTATAAGACCAACCTTGGACTATGCAAGTGAAAGTGTTATCTCATGTTCAAATAAGTACAAAAATCGTTTTAATTAATATCAGCGGGGTAAATTGCGTAACACACTAACAGAAGCAATAGCTTTCATTTTGACAGTTCAACAACATTAATTGCGTTATTTAGGTACGTTGTTGAGCAGACAACTTTTTCGAACATATGAAGCAATGGATTAGCAATAAATAGGCTTCAAAATTATTCAGATTGTGATTGATAGTTTGTTACGCAATTTGGCAGCCTTTAGGTTATCCAGCGCCTTAATTTAGGGCGCTGGTTAATAAAGTAAAGGCTGCCAAAGGAAAAAAAGGAATTCCATGGAAGACCAAAAGTGAAGATCGCAAGACGAACTAGAACGATTTTGCCCGCAGCTTCGCTCGCTTGGATGTCGCCAAGTATCCCACGAGAACGTACTAACAGGATAAATAGTATCCTATGTCCTAACCCAGGTCATAGTCTATTTGTGTGCCAAATGTCATCCAATTCCTTCAGGCGCGAAAAGGTAACGGACAGACAGGCCGACTGAGTGACTTTCGCATTTGTGTGAGGAAATATTGGCTGATATAATTAAATAAGGACAACCAAAAATAAAGTGAAAAGATAAACTTCATTTGACTTAAAGTTTAGTGCAACAATCTTTATGGGGTGTGCCTGTGTGTAATGTTTGGAGAGGGGGTGTCTTGTGTGACGGTAGGGACTGGACCGGATGGTGTGAATAAATGTCACATACAGATTTGAATTTATCAAGAAGGCTAGAATGACAGCCATTGATGATGAAGTGACCTGCTTTTGAGCATGAAAGCTCAATGAAACGATGCATTAAGGCGCTGCCCAAACTTAGAACACATGTAAACGCTCAGTTTTTTGTCGCACAGTTAGGCGTATTGATAGGTTACAAGGCAAAAAAAAAGTGAATTATCAAATGTTCAAAGAAAAGACTTATTCAAAAATATTTCATAAAAATAAAGTAGTATCATGATAGGTAAAACAATCGTAAAACAGAGCTCAAATATTGTTTTTCGTCGCATCGTGTTCAAAATTTTGAGCGTAAATTATCATATTTTATGTAATTATAATAAAGGTAAATCAATCAAATAAAGAAATACCTTAACATTATTCAGCTGAGCCGTGCATTTATTTTTTAATTTAATAAAAACAGCAAAATTACTTTTATTTTGGTGGTCAATCGATTCAACTAGCAGCAAAAGCATCGCAGTTTTGAACCTCATTTGTTGCCGCGATGCGTCAATTACCTAAAAAATTGCGTCTTACTGCGCCTTAAGTGGAATAACATTAAATGCCGATATCAAACGCTTCACTCGAGTGAAGATTTTTTTTTTCACTCTACTCCGACACAATTATATAAACACAGACTTATTTTTGCGACCAATAAAAACAACGCGGCATGCGTAAATATTCATCCCAACTACAGATCCCTTTACTGTGCGAGGTCCGACACGCATTTGTCGAGATTTTCGATTATTTTGTAGGGTGAGAGATGCCCAATGATGAAATCCAATATCGTTGGTTCGGTTCACTAATGAATTCATTTATCACTTTTGCTTCATTTTGTGATCAGACGAGTGAAAGGCAAAATTTAAAGGAAAGTGTAGTGTTTGATATCGTCTTTACATAAGCAAGCAATATGTATTAGAAAAGATGCATGGATTGTCTTAAGACTTATTATACTAGACTTATTATAGACTATGAGGAACAGGGTCTAAAGTTCACTCATACTCTATGGAAAAGGGAGGATCCTCCGACCAGACGGGTGTTGTGTCTGGTGGGCAACTGCCCGACGATTGATGTTTGGACGTTGTATATAATATGCTAGTTGCGCGGTAAACTCTGCTTGCGCGATGCAGGATTTCGACTGAAGTCAGTGTGACGCGTAGGTCGCATGTGGCGTTGTATATGCCGCTACAATATTTTCAATGAAAAAGGCGTGAATGAGAGGGTGACGGCTACCAGGAGAGAATGGAAGAGAAAAGTTTCAGGTTGTGTTGTATTGGTTGTTAATCAGCTGATTATTTAATTTCTGAGGAATTACAAAAGTTATATAAAAATAATTTTAACATCAAAACCTGAGCTGACAACTTAAAGGATATGATAAGACTTACAATAAAGGATACTAAGGAAATATCTAGAATCGATAAAACTCGGTATTACTGATAAAAGTTGATGACCTAGAAAAGAGCAAATATTGCATTGTTATACGCAAAAATAGCCAATTCTATCTACACCTGCAAGTGACGTTATCAAAAAGAGTGATGTATGCAGCTAATAAAATGTTACTAAGGAAAATCTATAACATAATCAGCCTATAATGTCCCCACTGCTGGGACACAGGCCTCCTCTCTGTGAGAGAGAGAGGCCCGTAATCTACCACGCGGGGCCAGTGCGAGTTGGTAGAAGCCTATAAGTCTAGATAAATAATACTCTACCTTAAAACTTAGGACAAAGTTATCCGAGTCTACCACAATGTGGGTCCCTGAAAACATCCTTCGATATCGACGCAGACCCAGAAGATGGCGGGACGAGGTTGAGGAGTGGAAAGGAGAAAGAGAGAGGCATTTACCCTGCAATGGGACAAGATAAACTAAAAATAAATAAAGGCATCATTCACCATTTGGTTCTAACTTTTCAAACTAAATTCAGTTTCAGTACCAAAAGATTTGACGACGCTATTAATCTCTCTTCAGAAGTCCGATTTAATGACGTTATACTGGTTCAAAAAAAGAATTTTGCACCCCGACATTGTATCTTAAAACGGGCTGAATCGGGACGAAATTTTAAAAGGGATTTTAACATCGAAATAATATAATTTGTTGCCAACAAGGGCACATAATCGTTAATTATAATACAGTAAACACATTAGAGTCCTTTTTGGCAACAAACTATATTATTTCAATGTTAAAATCCCTTCTAAAGTTTCGTCTCGATTCACCCCTGCATCCTTATTCACCCCGTTTGACGGTACTGTTTTAGGACAGAGGCGTAAGGGGTCCATGCCTAAATCAGTACATAATAATATGAAGCTAAATACTTAAAAGCTTCAAAAAAGTTTTTTTTTTTACCTTAATTCTTAACTAGATCACTTCCATAAAGGCCTACCAGAAGACACGATAATTACAATCACTGTACCCTTTTCTTTGATCTTAAAACCTCATGACATTTATCAAACACTAGAGACCCCTCCCCTGCTTTACACGGTTTTTGCGACTTGACAGAATATCGAGATGTCTTTGTTGTCTTTGTTTGTGATGAGAAGTTTAATAATTATGTAATAAACACATAAACCTTAATCCTTTATAAATTCTCTAAATTAAGTCTCGTACACACTGGCGCGACGCGACGCCCGACACAAAGACACCGCGTGTAGCGCGACGAGCGGCGCCTTTGTGTAGCGCTGTCTCGTCGCGCCAGTGTGTACGTGCCTTTATGATGAAATCCGCATCAAAATCCGTTGCGTAATTTAGAAGAATAAAGGCTCGTACATACTGGTGCGACGAACGGTGCCTTTGTGCCGCACTGTCGCGTCGCGCCTGTTTGTGGGAGCCTGAAGGCGATCACACACAATTATGATATGTATAGATTTTTAGCAGTAGCCAGGTATAAAATCATCGCAATTACGCGATTAATGGTCCACAATCCTGCGATTAATTAATTTGCAGCCCACTAGTCTATCAGCACGTATTATCTTGATAAGGGATTTGTCATCAATTTTGTAGACCAATTTTGATTTTTTGTTTTGTACCTACACAAAAAATTGCATAAATCTGCGACGTATTTCTTATCGTGTACAAATCTTTAATGTCCGGCATTGTTAAATCTACATTTTCTTTAAATACATGCATAAACGCACGCCTTCTTTCCATGGGGGTAGGCAGAAACTACAGAACGCCAAATGCTACGATCCTTACATACTCCTTCCATTTACGTTCATACATCTTCTTAAAATAAGTCTTATTTTATCTGCTATTGAGATGTTCATGGCAAATCTTAATCCTTTGGCCCAAGTGAACACCAGCCTTTATTAAATTTAAAAGCCTTAAAAAGTGATGAGCAGTTTAATACCCCATGAGGCCATGACACAACTCCAAACGGCGCGAAAATGATTAAGTAGGTACAGATTAAGTTTAATTTTTTTGGAAGACAATATAATGATTGTGCAACATCACGTCGAAAAGGACGAGTCAAAATTCTTTTTGTGCATTTGTTTTCTTTTTCAGACACTTTTACTCGTTATCTTCCAGATACGAATTGCATTTAAAAATGCGCGACGCAATATCGCGTGACATAAATTATTGCATTGTTCTCATTATTGTTCTAGTGACTTCGATTTACTCACAATACATTGATATCTAATTACCTACTTAAATGCATTCAAAATGGCGGCACAAAAAAAAATTGATAAGGTTTTATTCATATTCGAACATGAGAAATAATGACAATTTTATAGAAAATTTTGAGTAGTTTTCGTTTAGTCATAATTTGCAGTGATAAGTTAAAGTTTTGATGTATTAAGACCAATCAGACTAAATATAATCAGAGCCAATTAAGGGCAATCATGACGTCACCATATTGGCGCGAACGTTTTCAGAGTTTCAGAAACTTTTCAGTCATTTTCAGTAAATTCACTCTACAGTTTTTCAACAGTCCAACTTCTGGTTAACACTCACCGGATAACACAATACATGGTAAGCGAAATCACAACGAAAACGGAAAAATACGACATCACAAATTTCGCGCCAAAAATTTTCAACACTTAGAAAATGCATTAAAAATGCATCTATCACTTACCAGTTTAATAAATCCTCTCTTGTACACCTCCAAAAAGATTTTCTTCAACTGGATTTTAATCTTAACTAAGAGGTAAATAATATTGTCTGATTTACGTGAAGGATTACGTGCGTTCTTGGAAAAGGGTAGAAAATCAGTGCGCGAGGGCCAGCGAGTGCGCGCTGCGTTCGCGCCAATACTGACTCAGATGCTCCTGCGCAGTCGACCAGCTGATTACAAACGCACACTGTCACAATCATAATGCACCTTATCTGCATTCTGTTACAGTCCAATTCCGATCGATATGTTTATGTTATTGGAATTTTCACTTCGTTTTCGTTGCATTAAAATTGAAATTTCAAATAACATCGGTCTTTGGACATGCTTGCATCGATGTAATGGAATTATTCAATGCATTACGTAGTACGGTAACTAGTTGCTTATTAAATGGTTGGCTTGGTACATTTATTTTATTGTTGCTCTCCAATGTGAAGGCATGCGTGGTATTTTACGAATTGCGTGGGCTTGGGTGCATTCTTGATCTGAGTACCACTGTATTAAATATTGATTTCTAATTGGAATCTGATACTCGTATAATGATCGTGACCGTCTTTCTATATTATTTTAAGTCGGACGAAGCGAAGATGGGTTCGCTAGCTGAATTGGTGACCGACCATAGCTCATAAATTACTGAAGTGACTAATTGGAAAGAACGCTTGGTAATTGGATCGGTGGTCTTCCGATCTTCACTTTTTGATGTAAATCTCGCCTTCCGCGAACTAGTCTTTTTTTTAATCGCTTGTTTATGCATAGCCCACCTACCCTTAAAGTAACGGCACAACATGCATCTTAAAATAGAAGACAATATTAGGGAGGTGACACTTTCTTCCGGTTTAGGGAGCGATGTAGGTATGTTGATTTCCTTCCCTCAAAACCCGTAATAGCTTAGCTAGTTCTAAACTGCAGGGTAATTGCATAATCCATGGCATTGCATTGATTCGCTGTAATATGCTGGCTCGCAGGTTTGCCAGGTGTTCAAATGCAGTCAAAACAACATTGTTTAGGGCCTTCTCCCAATATTTTTATACCTGCAGCCTGTGGGCCAGCTGTTCGCAGCGGGTCATGAGTGCTCTAAGAGTTCAGTATAACAATGCCTTCAGGGTGTTGATGGGACTGCCTCGCTATTGCAGTGCGTCAGCGATGTTTGCAGAATCACAAGTAGATGGCTATTATGCCATAATTAGAAAAAGTACAGCATCGTTGATGCGCAGACTGAGAGACGGTCCTAACAGCTACCTGAGAGTCATTGCTGAAGATGTTGAGAGTCCTATCTGGAGGCACTGGATTCGCCTACATATAGGATAATTATTATAGTTTGTTTTTGTATGTGTGTATTACTAACATAGTTCTAAGTTTCAGTGTATTACTAACACTCTATGGACAATAGTCTGAAATAAATCATTATTATTATTTATTATGACACACTAACAGTAGGAATGGCTTTAAATTTGACAGTTCAACAACATTCATTGCGTTATTTACGTTGTTGAGCAAACAATATTTGCGAACATATGAAGCAATTGATTAGCAATATCCTTCAAAATGATTCAGATTGTGATTGATAGTGTGTTACGCAATTAGGGTGCTGGTGGCCATTGCCCGCAAATTACCAAAGGAAATAGATACTCATAGTCATGACAAATTTGCTTCAAGAAACACGACACTTGGCAATTATTAATTATAGAAACTCTTAATAATTATGCAGACAACACGTTTATGATTAACAAATAACATAACATCACGTCTGTAATTCGCGAAGGGTTGGGCAGAGGTATACCTGTACAACCACAATGTATTTATAAACCACTAACCATTTAAATATACACATATAAACAGACAGGAAGGAAGAAAACAGAAAAATACGTAAAAAGGTGATGCTTATTTCTTAAGAAATCTCTTCCAGCATACCTGCGATAGGAGAGTATATTATAGAGATGTAGACAACGTGTGTAAGAGTAGAAGGGAAAACAAAATATATAAAATCGAAAATAATTTTCCAATTTAAATATAAACATACAATATGAGAATATACTTACATACATACATACTACTAAAATAAATATCACTAAAATATATAAAAATATAATGTAATTTAAATAATAAATACATATGCAATTATGACAAAGTGGAAAGATAGTGCTCTTTCACTCTACTTTTAAATACTGCAACAGTTTGGCAGTGCCTAATGTCAGGCGGAAGTGAATTCCACAATCGTACCGCGTGCACAGTTAAAGAGTAGGAGTAGAAGTCGGTTGAGTGGGGAGGGGATTTGAGGAGATTTTTAAGATGTGACCTGCAAGGCGCATCAAAAGGACGGGCGTAGGAGAAGCGTTCTTTTAATAGGGGGCGAGCCTATTACCATCAACTGGGCACAAATATAGACTACGGGCACCTACTGAGAAATTCCTGATGGAACACCCAATAATACTTTGTCCTATCTTGGAATCGAACCCAGGACCATCATGCTCGGGAGTATCGCTTGTGACCGCTAACCCAACGAGGGAGTCAATTAACTCGTTAATCTTATTTATTACTAGCTGCAGCCCGCGGCTTCGCCCGCGTGGGTGTCGGAAATTATCCAACGGGACCGTGTTGCCGGTACAAAAAGTCTCAAGTCAAAAAGTCAAAGCCTATGTTACTCCTTATAACATCAGCTATCTGCCAGTGAAAGTCCCGTCAAAATCGGTCCAGCCCTTTCGGAGATTACCCGGAACAAACAGACAGACAGTTTTTTTTTTATTTGTTATTTTTTATAAGTCCCGTATATACTTTCATATGCATTTAGTAAAAAGCTGTTATTTTTACATTACAAACAGACACTTCAATTTTATTTATTTGTATCGATGTATAGATTAATCTTGAACAAAAACATACCTAACTATTCAGAAAGAACTGTCTTATGGAAGTCATTTTACCAACTTTTATATTTTACTAACTGCGCCCCGTGGTTTCACCCGCAGTGGTATGAAATATACTTTACAACCTATTTTCAGACCTACCAAATATACACAAAAAAAATCATAAAAATCGGTCAAGCCGTTTCGGAGGAGTTCGATAACAAACACTATGACACGAGACTTTTATATATTAGATTTAAAATGACAACAAAACAGCTGGCGATGTGGCGATGTCTTCTACGTAAAAAATATGATTAACCCAGAGCGAGATTACACAATCCTGCCTAGATTCGATTCTGGGATAAAAAATACGCTTGTCATCGTCAGATCCTTTCGATTTCATTTCGAAGCAGATGAGAAATGACCAACACAATGTAAATTTTATTTACTTTATTTTTAACTACACTGATGAGTTTAAGCTATTAAACTTCCCCTACCTCTGTCTAGAATATAATATATATTATTTGCTTTAAAATATGGTACATTAAGGTCTTATAATTAGAATTATAATCTTACATGTTTCGCCATGGACTAGCATACAAATATTTATTAAACATGTTAAATTTTTAAAACTACACATTCATTTGTTAAAATTATTATTCTAACATGTCAGTTAACGCTGATAAAATCTTAACAATAATAAAATCATAAAGTCATAAAACCATAAATACCTAATAAAAACTCAGTGACCGTATTTATATGTTAAGGCTCCCGCAGACAGGCGCGACGCGACAGCGCGACGCAATTTTTGTAGAACAATTTCCATGAAATTTTTACTGAGAGTCGTATCGCGTTGTTGCGCCACGCATGTTTGCTCGCGCCTTTACTTTTTTTATCAAATCTTTGCATACCTACTACAATGCCGAACTTAGTTCAACATTATAACTAAATATTAAATTGTTAAATTTTCAAGAATATTCGCATTCTATTCTCAGTCTTAAACTGTCCAAAACCTCTAATTTACTTGCATTTTTGACAAGTTTTTGACATTAATTGTCGCCGAAATGAGATTGCGACTTGAATTTGAACTTTTATTCAAGTACGAGAATTGGATTTCTGCTTGATTTTAATCGTGATTACTTGAGCTAATTTTAAATCAATTTATACCCGTAAATCTATCATTTCATGAGTTTGTATTTTTTTTTTCTGTAATAGTTAGGTACAGGTTTTTGCTTATCGCACCCTCCTTCAAACAGGCGCGACACGAGACGCAACACAAAGGCACCGCCTGTCGCGCGACGACCGATGCTTTTGTTTCGCGTGCGATTCGCGTCGGGTGTCGCGCCTGTTTTTATGCGCCTTAATATAACATGTATACACGGCTACATATCAAGCTTTACATTTCCAGTATAAGCTGACCTCTCATTGTACGGAAATCGTATACAATGCGAAATCAGCTTATACTGAAAATGTATAGCTTAATATCTAGCCTTGGGTACACTTTTGGAAACCGCGACTTATTAACCTTTTCACCGCCACGGACTTCAATAGAAGTTCAGCTGCCTTGAAATTTTAGTTAGATTTACATGTTTTAATGGCACTTACGACTTTAAAACAAAATCAATTTCTAAAGGACAGACTCTTATTTTGTTTTAAAGGCGTATGTGCCATTAAAACATGTAAATCTGACTAAAATTTCAAGGCAGCTGAATTTCTATTGAAGTCCGTGGCAGTGAAAAGGTTAATATTATTACTAGGAAGACGAGAATATCTTCAGTTAATACTGCTTTAAGGAGCTATGTATCTTGATTTTCCAACAATTCCCTCAAACCCCGTCATTTATAGAACATACTACAACTGACTACAAACACTTCATAGCTATAGCTTACCAACTGTGACAGCGATGCAATGACCTCAAGGATCGTATGTCAGCTCCCAGTAACAACGGCTATCTATTCTCTAGTACTGCAGGCCGCACGTCAATGGTAACACTTTGACCTTAAACCGGCTTAGCGTAGTAGCATAACATACATAGCATAATCAGCCTTTAATATTCCCACTGCTGGGACACAGACCTCTCGGTAAGAGGACTTAGGCTGTAATCTACCACACGGGGCCAGTGTGGGTTGGTAGATGTCAAATGGCTTCGAATTTTTCGGTTCTAGGACATGCCGGTTTCCTTACGATGTTTTCCTTCACCGTTTTGAGAGGTGTGGTGATGAAGTAATTTACACAAAGTAAAGCGACCTACGACCTGCAACTCGTAAGTCGCGGCCGGTACCACTTGGCCCCCACTGCTCCCCCTTGCTGCTTAGCATAGTACGGAGTTTGAATTGAATAGAATGCCAGAGGGCCTAGACAAAAGTAACCTTCGATTAGCGATGACGCTCGTAGAAAAGCCAAAAAATGTATGGAGTTGACATAAGCCATCGAAATGTCACGTGATCATAGGTAAACGAATAGAAATTAGCTAGACAATGTGAGGTATTATTATTAACATCATTCAATTCTATGAAACGAATCGAAAGCGTTGAACGATTACCTACTTCCATAGACAATCGTAGCCAAGTGGCACTTTTTGACAAGCGTTATCGCTAGTTTTCGATTCGTATGATGGAAACATTAGCGAAAGCGATAGCGATTATAGAAATAGAATCGCTCCGAAGCGTATGCCATTTGTCTAGACCCTCAAGCCAGCTTATAACGGGCGTAAAAATACCCTGAATGAAGCCAAGAGTCGCTTGTTCTTAACGTTATTACGCTACTTTTGTTGTACTTGACCTTACCTGAAAACCTTCTGGTTACGGAGATGTTGAAGTACAAAGTTCCAACTTATTTTGACGTTTTTTTACGAAAACGAGTTTAAAATAACTTAACTTTAAATAATCCCACGATCCCTGTGCCGTTGCATGCACCCATAAGCACAATTATACAATGTTTTGCGTGCGTTTCATTGCGCATGCGCACTACCGTAAACAGTTAATTTTCACAACAAAAATAAAAGTGTTTTCCCATCAATTATTTTTGCACTAAGTTACTTAGTTTGATGTACACAATGCGTAGATGATGGCTTCGTGATAAGTCTTTCTACACCTTGTAGGTGATATTGTTACCATTGACGTGCGGCCTACGTTACTGGTCCGTGGCTGCATGAATGAGAGTCTGTCGTGAACATGTGAACTAAGACCTAGATGATCTACTGGACAAAGGCATTTTGTGCTTAGGAAATTGCCGATGAATGGCGTACTAGCATCCCGTTTGCTTACTGTGTTTAAAGATTTTTTGATATGGCAGGTTGAGACTTTAGAATTTCAATCTTTTTAAGATAAGCATTTTACTATCTACTGAAGTGAGTTTCAAAACGAGAAAATCCATTTTCTTGGGAACTCTTCATGAGATTGAACTGGGATCTATAGTTTATGAAGACTAGATGATTTTAGCAAGAAAACGATCGTGTCATATCAGTCAATAAGATGAAGAAATTGATGAAAAAAGAAAAGCAAAAACTTTAATATTCAAAGTCAAATCATTTATTTCAAATAGGCACATAAAAACCACTTTTGAACGTCAAAGTATTAAAATGTAGAATAATAAAACTTAGATTATTTCCAAAACTGAAACGCTCACAGAACTACAGACCCTGAAAATCTATAAGAACTTACACGGAAAAAGTGTTAATAGTAGATTGTTATACAAGGGGTAAAATTACCTATTTTATCCCCGCTCTAATACCTACGGTACAATACAATGACGGACTTCTTGAGCAAGAGAGTAAAAAACATTTTATTTTTATTTATATATGTAAATTTGACCATCAGGAGCCTACCATGACGATACTCACATCCAGAATTCCAAATGATATCAGTGCTACAAAGGACTGCCCCTACTTCTAAGGTGCGATCCAAAAGTATCTGATGAAAATATAAACAAATGGATCAGAAAAAGTATCTGTGGATGTCAATTTGTAGTGTCACTTACAAAATATTGAGTGCTTCGATTCTATTATTCGAATACTTAAACACGAAATTCTAATTTTAAATCGCCGTAAGATGTTTTTCAATTGACAATAAAACTCAGGTTTATAAACCTCAATTTTCGTCAGTAACTTTTGAATGACAATTTAATCATATTATTGATACAAAAATTGTTGGAAAAAGTGGTGAAATATAAAATTGAAACCTTCTAAGTAGTACTAAGTACCTAACAGATGATTGTGATACTAATTCCTTTCAGTGAATGATAGCGTAAGAATTAACCTGCACCCTAATTGCATAACTCACTCAATCACAATTCATGGGTTTTGAAGGAAATTCCTCAGCCATGGCTTCATGGTTTTGAAAAATTCATCTACTCCGCAACGTAAACAACGCAATGAACGTGGCTGAACTGTCAAAATGAAAGGTATTGCCATCGGTCACCATTGTATCTGTGTACCGCAATTACCCCGCTGAACAGGGTTTGCTTACACTATCATCAAATACTTTTGGAACAGACGATTTCTACGTGCTGCGCAGGAGTCGATCCAGGACTACGCGTTCCCAGATCATTGTTGTTGCGCGCGCGGCGTGACGCCGAGGAACTTTATTGCCTCCCTTTATATAAAAACGTTTTAAATGCTAATGTTCTTTGTTTTTCTAGTGCTAATGTATTATTTGTTGCTAACCGGATTTTTATTTGGTTCGTTTTCTTTACAGTATATTTTTTATCGTTTTCGTACTTTTAGGATAGGTTTGCATTGCAACACACGTGCCAAATGCTTATTTTAGAGCTTTGGTTTATCAAAAATTAAAAGTTCGTTATCGATTATCGATTATTTTCCAATACTAAAGTATCATCAAATATAAATTATATATATATAAATATAAATTATATATATATAATATAAATTTATATATATTGATTTAAGGATGTTAGTTAAGTAGGTACCTAAAGAAGCGATGCTTGGGGGAACCTATGACCAACCGATCTATTCTGCAAAATCTCACCTTGAAAACTTATGTGAAGTAAGCTTCAAGTGCGCTGTCAATCTACTTGATACTAGGAATTGACACTATTGACAGCTAACTTAAAGCTCGCTTCAACTGAGTTTTTACGCTTAGCTTTTTACAGAATAGATCGACATTCGTGGAAATAATTTTGCTGACATGATGATTATGCATTAAGGCTCCTACAAACAGGCGCGACGAGCGGTGCCTTTGTGTCGCGCTGTCGCGTCGCGCCTGTCTGTGGGTGCCTTTACTTTTTGTCAACGCACTTTTCCATATCATTCACAATTTCACCTGTCAAGTTATCATCGTTGTTTGTCTACAATGTTACTTATCCACATTCTGTGACTGTTTTTTATTTAATAGTCCATACTCTGTATGGCGAAAGTGAATCTCTTCTGTTCTGTTTGCAAGTAAGGTTTTCACTGCAAAACTACACTTACGCAGAGCAGTGAGTACTTTTCACTGCGTAACACGAATGCTATCACACAATCTTGATAACGTTAATGAGTCTGCTAATGTTGCGTCGAGCACTCGAGCTTTTGCGGGTTTTATTTCGCGGAAGGTTTGCGTAAGTACAGTGAAATCTTGTCGTAGCTAAGTAAGTATAACTGGAGACAAACCACGAGAACATTTTCTAAGGAATTGAGAGTTGAATTTTACTCTGAACATTCTCAAAAGAAAGAACAGCGATAAGCGAAGTATGTTCTGTAATTCTGTACCTTTGTAGCATTAGTTAGCATACTGGGTTAAAATAAGGTTTTAATTAGGGATTTTGTCCCACATTGCCTAAGACTCCTACAAACAGGCGCGTCACGCGACCCGAATCGCGCTCGACACAAAGGCACCGCTCGTCGCGCGACGAGCGGCGCCTTTGTGTCGCGATGTCGCTTCGCGCCTTTCTGTGGGAGCCTTAACACTGGGAGACTAAAAGGCTCCCGCAGACAGGCGCGACACTTGTAAAACAATTTCCATGAAGTTTTCATAGAAATTGTTCTACTAGATTCGCGACGCGCTGTTGTGTCGCGCCTGTTTGTAGGAGCCTTAAGAATGAAGTTATTTCTACGAAAGTATGCTCCTCTTAACGATAACATCACCGAATGAGCAAACAGCAAGAGCAAAAATCCTTTTTTTCTTCAAGACATTTCTTTTTAAAATAACAAATTTTTAAAACAACTGTTGCACCGCAGTGATTCACAAATTCTCACGAACCACTTCATGATGTAGGTACTTGTTTTGCAGAGAAATGCAGGCGATAAGAGTGCGTTGACCCCTCAGGTCGGTTCACTGGTCTCCACTATCGCCTCTCTGCTTGTCCAAGGGTCGAGTTCAATACAATTTATTGACATAATGTAAAACACAATACAAGTATTTTTTTGTTTGTTCGCAATAAGGAAGAAACTTGTTCAAATATACAGGGCAATTCGCGATTTTTTTTACATTTTTGTAATACGAGTATACCGATTTTGAGTAGGATTGACTGTATCTACGATAATTTCAGGCTTAAAAACTAGATCAATATTTTTGTAAAACATCGTTTTTGAAATGATCGAGTTTATAAATGCAGCACAGGTAATTCAGGTATTCGACTTAAAGGCTCGTTAACACTGGCGCGACGCGACGCCCGCCACAAAGGCACCGCGTGTCGCGCGACGTGAGGCGCCTTTGTATCGGGCGTCACGTCGCCCTAGTGTGTACGAGCCTTTAGTAGGTACCTAACATAAGCTGTAGCCCTTACCTTTCAGAATCTAAAGAATAAGAGTGAAATACTAGTTTTAATATAAAGAATGGCACTGTTAACTCAATTCAATAAAACAGAATCAATTCATCAATTCTTCATTGAATTCGGTAAACAAAAAATATATATATATACATCCATATTAGAAAAAAAAGGAAAGAGGTAAAAATATTTCAGTTGATTTTTGGTACGTATGAGTACCTACCAGAAAATCTATTGAAATATTTCACAAAAAAATCAAAATTCCAAACGTCCATTCAAACTTTTTAAACTAAACTATAATTTAACCCTCTTCCAAAAAACGATACAAAAAACGCTAATCACTCCAGTCAATTAAGGCAAATTAAATTACTTGAACACTTAAATCATTTCTATTGGATCCACCCCAACGCCTAATGTGGTCTTAATGAGACCACCATGACGGGACGTCAAAACTTTATTAAGTACGTTTTACGAGAAAATTATACTCAACCGTACTGCGTTTCATTAAGGCTCGTATAAACAGGCGCGACACGCGACGCGAATCGCGCACGACACAAAGACACCGTTCGTCGCGCAACGAGCGACGCCTTTGTGTCGCGCTGTCGCGTCGCGCCTGTCTGCGGGAGCCTTTATCATAATCATGTAGGTAAATTTTTTGATGACATTAAATAAAACACATTGAAAAGTTAATTAGAATAATTTCAATTGATTGTAAAGTTGAAGTAATAAATAAAAATTGAAGTAATTGGTGTTTCTTCTCAAAATAATTTTATTTAATTATTTTAATTATAAATTATTCTAATTTTGAATAAACATGCGTAAACTGTGATTGTTGCCTGTGCAAAGATGTATGGATAACGTAACCATGGCACGTGTCAGTATTGTTTATATAATAATGCACGTGTTACTTATTTCCTATAAATAAGTGTTTACCCACTTAAACATTTCTATGCTGTTGTTATAAATATTTGTTATTTTTATTGCTCATCTTGTGTGGCTTGTGTCGACTCGCTAGAGAATATTATGCAGAAAATAATTGGTAATTTAATCATAGCACCACGGATCATCCTGTACAAACCCTTACTTCTGTTTGATAAATCTGCACCAGAGAGCCGGCAATTCAAGTACAGTCGCAACTGTCAAATTTCTCCAAACGATTTTAAACATTAGGTCTACATTACAGTTAGAATTAAAATTTTCCTCGATTGTAATTAATGTAAATCATAATTTTATTTTATAGTAGAATAAATTTAATTATTTTATTTTTATTATAAACCTTAAAATTTTGATAGTTAAGTTCAAAATCGAATGAGAAAATCTGACTGTTTGTGGTAACTTGATGTGCTAGCGAACGTACATATTTCCAGAATCCAATGACATTATTTTGAAACAAGAACATAATACAGGGATCTTATGGCGCGTGGCCAAAATCGGAATAAAAGCCGCCATCTTGATTTTTCATTACAAATTTACAAAACAATTTCACATTAAGGCTCCCAGTCGCGCGACACGCGTTGCCTTTGTGTTGCGCTGTCGCGTCGCGCCAGTGTGCACGTGCCTTTAATGTTCACCAACAACGACCCCCTGTCAATTCAATTAAAGCGCCAAAATATACTTTTAGCACTGTAACAATGCATTGTCATAGATGCAGCTCGCAAACGAAGGATTACAAAAATAAGATATGTAGCTGCATGACATAAAGAAAGCCGAAAACTTACTGAATTTTGACCATAGATCCAACTACCATAATTTTCCTCTATCTACTTCAAAAAGAATAAACCCAAACCTCTTCCGTCACGCTCCGCTTACAGAGATCGTCAACAATCCTTACAAGATACATTATACCCTACACATTATCCTTTTTTACTCCTATTCAAAAGGACTCTAAGGGCTGTACTCAAAACTCTAAAAATAATAAAAGAGGAACTAAGGGGCATTGCCCTGAGGGTCGGCCCTCTTTTTGGAACATCTGACCCAACTACAAACGTGTTTTGAATCATAGGAGAACATTCGTGAGAGAATTTTGAGATGTAATATATTATCTAATGTTTTTTTTTTATGGTGAGGCGTGGTGTATGAGGGTCATACACAATATCGAGTCTCAAAAAGTTAAAAAAAATAAAAGTCAGTTAGCGCTTTGAAATTTGGTATATATTTAAAAGTAATCGTTAACAGCCTTACAAAAATATTATAATAGATCAGTCTTCATTAATTTCGACAAAAATCTCATTTTTGTATATTCTAGTCTACAGATGAGATCGCTTAGTCTACAGAAAATGACAGAAATATACTTTAATTTAATATCTTATACAAAACAATCATGTCAAATTCGACTTTAATAACAATCATTAATACTTATTTTTCTTAATCATAATCATTCATAATATACCTAAGCAAAACAATCAAGTTAGGATCAATAAAAGAAAATCGAAGAATGTCCACATAAAAGATATATCCTCCTGTAGAAAAAATATTAAAATATGGCTGCATCATCGGAATCATTCCATATTTTAGGAATTGGTCACTTTTATCGGGGAAATGTTTCCATTGATGAATAAGTCTTCTGATTCTACGATTAGACTTCTGATTCTACGATTAGCCTTCTGATTCTACAGAAAAGATGTCTACAGGAGAGATATACACATAGTTAATAAAGGATAGCGGGCTAATTTTTGAAGTTAGAAATCCATGAAACGAGTATTTGCACATCACTCCCTAAAATATACATCGCCGGTATAATCAAACATTTTTAATCATGGTACTTACTTTTCAACACGTCACCAAGGAAAGACGCACTGAGGTTTGACAAAAACTTGTGTTATTGATTAAAAATATGTTTTTGTAATAATTTTCACACGCCGTTGTAAAACGTTTAATCGGTGACTGACAGAGACAAAAATGCTACCAACCTAAAAAATAAAAACTTAAATACGTTCCTTTAAATCTAGATTTTTGTCCTATTTTTTGCGTCCACAGGAAGAGACCAAGAAATTGAGAACACATGTTTATTAATTTTATTTCACTAATAAACACCTTGAATATTTTGATTAATAATTTAATGTAAATCTAAGTATATGTTGGAAATTGTACCAAGAAGACCTATGGAAAAACTAAATGTTAAATATTTTTAATTGCCACTGAAAGTCCAGTACTCAGTATCCGAACATTCTACAGGAGGGGACTTTTTTCATTAAACATCGAATAAACATAATTTAAACGTAACGAAAACACCTTTATATTTGCATAGAATAATCCATTAATAATCGGTCTAAGGAAATAAATAGTTCAAGCGAGTAAATTTTTTATCAAAACGATTTTACAACAAGCGAACACTTAATTTACAATTTTTGTGTATGACCCATGAGGATTAAAGGGGTTTGGTTATAGGATCACGTGGGAATGTCGGGAAATAGGAAGGAAATATTCGAAATATCTACTAAGTGTATATAATATTATATAGTTAGTCTTTAACTTATGCCTCTGGACCTTGGGGTCAGTCTGTGTCATATCGAAACCTTAATTTCCACGGGAGAAAACATTAATTTCTCTCATTTTTTCTTTTCCCGTTCTTTCCTATATGAAAATATAATCAGAGATTGCAAAATTTGCAGCCAAGTTTACCGCCACTTGACTAATAATCGCAGATTGCTTGAAAAATAATAATCGAGATTTGGCCTGGTATTAGGAATTTTAAGCCAATGGAAGAAAATTCGTTTGCTGCCACAAACAACACAATCCTCGTTGGTCTAGTGATAGCAAGCACTGCTGCCGAGCATGAGGTCCTAGGTTTGATTCCCACGTCGGGCAAAATATGATAGGGTTTTTCTAAAAGGAATTTCTCAGTAGCAGCCTGGAGTCTGGATTAGTGCCTGATTGAAGACAATAGGCTCTCCCTCAAGTAAACAAAACCGGCGAAATGTGTACTATAGGAACACCATTGCCTAACCCTTCGAAGAAACTGGCATTATATTATGTATTTATGTACAACACAATGAAACTAAAAGAATATTTATGTAGGTCAGTTACCAAAATGGTCATGTCAGCATTTTGATAAGTAGATACAATTACTTGGGTAGTACAGTACAACTATTTTCTTAATGTCCCTCAGGAATCATCGCATTTCCGAATACAGACGAATGCTACTTTCCATGTCCATCAATTATTAGATTTATCGTGTATAATCATTCGAATTCAGAACTAAGTACTTTAAAGTACTTACGAGTTCGTAGCCGACCGCATGCAGCAGCAGCAGACAACGTGTCACAGCGACACTACTGGTTTCTATGTATTTCTATGAAAACGACGCGTCGCTAGCCACGAAAGGTATTTCATAGAAATGCATAGAAATAAGTAGTATCGCAGCGAAACGTCGTCTGCTGCTGCTGCATCCAGTCGGCTAAGAACTCGTACCTTTATTGTTGTTTTGTTTTGACGTAACAACAGACGAATTCAAATGATTATACACGATAAATCTAATAATCGATGGACATGGAAATTAGCATTCGTTTTTATTCGGAAATGCGATGATTCCCTTGGGACATTAAGAAAATAGTTGTACTATCTATATAATACAGATAATGTAATAGAGACTTCGTAATTCAATATCCTAATGGTACAGGTGCACACGACCAGTCGAAAGGTCACAAGTTCAAACCTTATCGGCGATTTATGTGCTAGGTTGCCTAACGTTAGCTAAGGTGAAGAGGTTATCGCGGATGGTGGTTATTATGATATCCAGTTTTGTAGATGACGTAATAATACAGTGGATTATAAGGATGATGGTAGGAACAGTGCAGAAATGATGAACTAAGCAGATACTTACAAATAAGTACGACAAGCTGCAGTACTAATATAAAGATTATCTACGAAATAAAATCTTAAATTCATTCACCGACAGAAAAGCACAGACTTAAATCTAGAAAAATATGACATTTTGCACAAGGTCATAAACTCAAACTAAAAGCATTTATTTCAATTAAACTATTAAGACGCCTCGCCCACGGCGACTTTTTGTAGCGATGCAGTAGCGATGCTGTCGCGCATGTGTATCGATACAACCGCGATGCTGTCGCTGGCTGTGTACCTTTGCCCAGATTCTGTATCGCTACTATCGCGATGCTGTCGCGCTTCAGTCGCGATGCAAACGCGATTCAGCATCAACACAGAAAGTCGCCCACGGTGACTTTCACACTTTCACACATACCTATCCTAGCACCCCTCCCTCCGTTCTTCACCCTTCGTTCCCCCGATGTCGTCAGAAACGGTCGCACGTTTGCATCGATACAATCGCGATGCTGTCGCGCATGTGTATCGATACAAACGCGCATTTGCATCGTTTCTGTTGCAAACGCGACTAACGCGCGATAGTAGCGATGCAGAAGCGCGTTTACAAAACGCGCGACAGCATCGCTATAAAAAGTCGCCGTGGGCGAGGGGCCTTACAGGCACTTTTGAATTGTCAAAGAGTCTGTCAATTAGTCAAAAGTTGAAGATAGTTGCCTGAAACATTATTTTATTAAAATAAATGTAAAACGAAGCGCAGCCGTAATCTGTTCAGCTTGCCGTCCGGTAAGGACCAAGCCCGGGTCGACGGCGCGTCGTTTTCCACGCGCGCCTCAAAGAGATGTCAGCATCACTGACGGCGTACGAAAGGGCCGATGCCTGCCGGGGTCGCGGATGGTTCGAAAGAGTTACCGTGGCCCTGGCGCACAGGCAACTAAAGGAACACGGGTGGGTTTTAGTAAGTAAGAGTCTGACACACCCTTGACTCCGCCCCGAGCGGAAGAGGTCATTTGATGATTCCACAAAAAAAAAGTAATCTATTTTTAAATTTTTATTCTGAATTAAATCACTTTAATAAAATTCTGGCTATTGCTCTTTCTGACCAAAAATGTGTTGCTAAATCTATTGGTAAAAAATGGCAACAAGTGTTGCTCAGTGATTCTGACTTTTCGTATATTTTCAAAATAGTATCATTTCTTCGTTCTATACCTGCAACTTCAGCTTTTAGTGAACGTATATTTTCAATGATGAATACAAAATGGCGAGTTGAGCAAAATAGAGCCAGTATTAATCTCGTAAAAGGTGAAATAAATTTATTTTGTAACCATATTTTATTTTTAGAGTTTAATAATAATCATAACTATGAGACATAAAAAAAAAACTGTTAATAAAGGCTCAAAGTAGCAAAAAACATGTTTTTTTTTTAACCGTATTATGTTTTTTGGTTCTTCACTATCTACTATGTTTTTACAGGCAATGACATCGAAAATACTATATTTAATATAAAAAAAGTTGGCAACCGTAATCACACCATACATAATTGTTTATCGGAAAATCCATGGTATAATAATATACTTCGCCAGGTATAGCATTCCGAGACACAGTGGTCACGTGGGTGACACAAGCCTACGTCATCAATGCTGGGTTACCAGTAGTGTGTCATAATAACTCCCCAACCGCCTTTATTACCTGTGCGAATCCGATAAATCAATGAGGTTTTAACTAAAAATTACGTCGGTATAAGTTTAAATTGAATTGTTTCGTTTGATTAGAAAAACAAAACGACAATTTAAATGCTAGATATATATTTTTTATCAGAATGGTGACTGAAATGTTTCCATACTCCTTGTTTTGTGGCAATAATGTGGCAACTGGATAGTGACGTAAGCTTGTGCCACTCTCGGAGTGCCAGACCTTGTTTTTTTAGACCATGGGAAAATCTATATCTCATAACAGGACCCAGATACATTGATATTGTCGGGAATGACAGCTCACTTCAATCTCACTTCACTTTTCAAGGTGAGATTTGTATCTAGAATAGACCGGCAGGTAACCAACCCCTGGAACATTGGATTTGCAACAACATTGCGATTCGTGGAAAGAAAATCCGATACGCAAGGTCAGGTTCCGGATTTTCTCTTCGCATTGATGTCTCGTAGCCCTAACAACCAATAACTGAGACAAAACAAGCATGTTTCCAAATAGTCCCTTTCATTACTAAGCGTTGAAAATTTAAAAGAACTGTTAAAATCTCTGTGAGACAACAGAATGCTTAATGTAATATTCATGCCCGCATCCCCAAAACGTCCTTGACCGTCTAACAAGCACTATATACCGTCTAGTGGCCCCTTTACATACTTGTGGAAGGGAACTTATTAAGAAGAAAAGGATGTTGTCTAAGGACCTATTAACATACCAGTTGTGTACCCGGCTGCACTTGGGTGGGATGAATATTTATCATTGGCTGGTGACAGAGTTCCAAACGCAGTGTAGGTACATACTGTACATTCTACGGCTTATACTTTCTTATTATTTTTGTATCGACGGTACTTTGATGGATTATTATACAGGGTGTCAGGGACATCGACGCACAACCTGTTACCATGGATTCAGTACATCATTTTGAACTACGCCTTTTTTTTTGGGTCGAAAATCGTCAAATAACTTCTCCCGCCCTGGGCGGAGCGGGAGGGCGTGTCACACTCTTATTGACTAAAACCCACCCGTGTTTCTTCAGTTGCTTGTGCGCCAGGGCCACGGTAACTCTTTCGATCAATCCGCGACCCCGGTAGGCATCGGCCCTATCGGTCCCCGTCAATTATTGCTGACATCTCTTTGAGGCGCGCGTGGAACACGACGCGCCGTCGACTCGGGCCTGGTTCTTACCGGTCTGCGAGCTGTCCATACACATCGTTTTGAACTCCCTGCATTATTATTTTTTGTCGGTTATTAAAAGAAAAATTGCTTTTCCATACATTTTGATCGCGCAGATAATGCACTTTTCGATGAAACAGCAGATTTTTTTTTAACGACGGAAACTTTCTACGTTAGGGAGTCTAGAATCCTGTAATGTTTGAGCCCAGTAGGTAGTCACGTTGATTGCGGCATAGTCTACGTTGTGCCACTCCTAAGCAAACGCTTTCCACCTTGTCTCCTCTTTTGAAGATGTTGCATTTCTTCTTGCTAATTATTTAAGAAAACATCTTAGTTAGTCCCTTCATATCTTACACAAATTACTATAATCCCAACTAATTGTGTCAGAAATTCAGTTTTCGTTTTCTAGCTCTGTGTAGGGTTTGGAAGTTAATCTGATAAATTGGATTAGATAACAGAGCAGTAATAGCATTTTTAATTAAATCAAGATTGATTTTGTTGAAGTGCACATAGCGTCCGCAATTTGCCGTCAAATGACGTCACTGAAACGTTATTAATGAAAGTATAGCCTCCTATCCACTAGGTAACATTTGACGCACAACACGTGACGCTCAACATACTCGGCAACGTTGCACAACAACGCGCGACGTTGCCAGCTGGCGCGCAACATGACAACGTTACTAAACAAAAGTTCCTCGTTGCTGTTCAACATGATGAGCAACATGTTGTGCATCATGTTCTTGTTGTGGATACGAGATTTTAGTTGGTTTGTTTCCCTAGAGAACGTTTTTTTACACCATAATGTCAAACTCTGGTGCCATCATTTTGATGACAGCCATTATGTGGCGACCACCGCTGTCACAGGAAACCAACGCTCAAAGGGTAAATTTTTAGGGTTTCTAAAATGCTTGCTCCATGTCTTCTCCAATAAAAAGTTGCACAGACATTGACATTAGTGGGAACAGGAAACTATCACTAATAATGAAACAATTGTGTCCTTAAGACATCACACAACACATTGCGGCAACGACTTTCCAAGAAATGCTATTGGATCGCCATTAAAGTTTGAAAGAGGGCAAGAGTGACTGAAAACTAAGGATATAAGCCATCTATCCATACTTTATAATTATAATCCTATCCTACTAATATTATAAATGTGAAAGTTTGTGAGGGTGGATGGATGGATGTTTGTTACTCTTTCACACAAAAACTACTGAACGGATTTGGATGGAATTTGGAACACGGATTAACATATAGGATACTTTTTATCCCGGTAGTACGTACCCGTGTGAGGATACTTTTTATCCCGGTAGTACGTTCCCATGTAATAATTTCCGACCTCAACGCGGGCGAAGCCGCGGGCAAAGCCACGGGCAAAAGCTAGTGTATTTTAAATAAGTAACTCTGTCTGTCTGTCGGTCTGTCTGTTACCTTTTACCGCCTTAATGACTAAACGAATTTCGATGTAATTTGTCAGACAGGTAAACCATGACCTGATGGTTAGGACATAGGATTCTCCTTATCCCGGTAATACGTTCCCGTAGGCTAATTTGCGACATTTTTGATACCTGAAGTGTCTTAAGTGAAAAGTGACTGATTTGATACCTGAAGAATGTAAGGAACTTCAGGACGACACAATCTCTGCTAAGGTTTTTACTTCTTGTTTAAGAGACACTTTGAAACTCTTCGACTGATGCTCGCAATGCGATGTTTTGTTTCACCGTAGTGTAAATTCATAATGATTTTGGACCCGCATCCTCGCATTATAATGCCCTTTATCCTGCTGTCCATCACAGCACTCATTGATAAACTGAATAATAATAATAATAATAATAAGGTAAGTATTACGAACAAAAATAAACTAAACCTGACCATCACAACTTCCGTACAGCTGCAAGTAAACAAAACAAACGCAATTTAAGACTTCTTTGAATCTCCCTCGTTAGTAATGAGTCCATATTGTTTATATCGGGTCACTGACCCCTATGCCCACGTGTGGACACACGTGTGAACTTCTTTGTCCGAATCTTTGTCCGATCTACTCCTTTCTTAAGTTTCTATACCCTAAATTTTGTGAGGAGGGCTTCTAAATCAGTGAACTAGGGACAAGAAAGGAATCGTTCTAAAAGAGAAAAATAATTGGCTTTTTTTTATATTTTGTTAATTATTCATTATGAAATTGCCAAATTACCTATTATTATTATTCTTATTAGTAGTTACTTAGTAAGAATACTTTTTTTTAAGTTACGTAAATCGAATCGTAAGTAATCGTAAGGAATCGTAGTTATATGAACAATAGCTATTAGATCATCTCAGACATCCATTGAACTCGGCCAGATAAGATACAATCAATAAATGTCCTTCACACTTAGATCAGCCTAGTAACTTACTTCATGCACATGATAAAATATATACTTACAAATCTTATCTTCACTTTTCATATTTTCAGGAGTCAGGAAAAGAGATGGGTCGATTTGAACACGCAAAAAAAATTGTATGGTCTTCTACAGCTACAAATACGTAGTTGTTCTCGGTCTAAGTACCTAATAGTTAATAACATTAAAAAAACCGATGATCATAGAAAAAGACTTATGTGAATCAACGATTTACTTTTAAAAAAAAAAGTGAAAATTTTATACAAAGTAGTCTATTTTCTGAAAATATTTTATACACAAAAACAATCCTTAGTAAAGCGTCTCCACGCCTTCACAAACCTCGCGTGACCCTCGCTGAACGAACAGTGCACTTGTTTATGTTCTGTTCAATACCGAACAATGCGACCGCCACCATTCGTTCCGTACGACAGAAACATTCATTCGGTCTCATTGATCACTTCTCTGAAGATTATACCCGTTTGAGCTTCGGATGACCGGATTAGACAAAGGGATAACTATTTGTCGTGTTTGAAAAGAACTGTAACAACAGCTCTTGACGATGTTGAGATTTATTTGGTTATGTAAAGGGGGAATGGTAAGTCTCTGAAAGGTATTGCCTCCTTTAAAATTAAAGAGGACGCAAACAAGTAACATAGTCAAAGAATGTTATTTATTTAGATCATGCTTCATTGAATAAGGCCTGCATGCCAATCATTATAATTCTAGAACTGTCTCAAGGATAACAAGACCAAGAATTGGAAACCACAACACATAGGTAATTCCTCGCTGTATGTCGGTGACTTGTACTTTACCTAGTGTAACTACCTACAATCATTACCAAAAGGAAACCCTTTCTATATTTTTAACCGACTTCCAAAAAGGAGGAGGTTATAATAAGTTCGGCTGTATGTATGCCTTTTTGTTTTTTGTTTTTTGTGTTTGTTAACCGATTTCTCCGTCAATTGTGGACCGACTTTGTTTTTTTTTTTTTTTTTTGTTTTAACGGTTATGCTCTCGAGTTGGTCCCATTGTCACCAATTCAGAATCCGATGACGGGATTCCATGGAAATCGAGGGAAATCCTCAACATTTATAGGCACACCTGTAATGGTTTGGGTAATTTTTATAGTAACTTGTGCATTTGCTCTCGGAAAGCACCATTCGGTGAAGTGGAACTGATGATGAAGACCAGTGGTGGCCACCGGAACTACTCAATAATAAGTATTTCACGGGTTGCGATTCCATTACTTTAATATGGTTGCTAAGCAATTTATGCTCGTCACAATGCATATGGTGAAATGGAGCTGATGATGGCTGCACGATGGTACCAGAACCAGAAGAATCGGAGCTGATGAGCTCCAGTTCTTCTGGTTCTTAACAGGAGAACTCCTCAATAATTAACGTCCCTGCATCACGAAAAGCAATATTTTGTAAAAGGTGATGAGCAGTTGAAATTAGGCTATTGTAACTTAGATAAATTAATAACTGACCCACTAAAAAGGAGAAAAATAAAAAACGACTTCCAAATCAACACAAAAACGTGTAAAATTACTTTAATTTCGGAAGTCGTTAGCAAAAAACTAAAATACAGATCCGAAGAGACGCCGATTTCCGAAATTAAAGTTATTTTCCACTTTGTAGCTTTTTTTTTTTGGAAGTCGGTTGCTTTTTGTTTTGGTCAAAAAGTTGAAATAAAGCATTGCTGTTTAAACACTTTTCCCTCCCAAAATGATTCTTTGATTGTAGGTAGTTAAAATGATACAATGAAAAGAACCTTTCAAATTATGAAATAACTAAATATTTATTCTATACTCGTAAAAGTAAAATCTACCAATTACACAAAATTACGAAAAAAGTTAATCACTGTTTACGCACAATATGGTTTCATAAAAAAGCCCAATTTGTCTGTCATAGTCCCATCAGCAAGTCAGATTCATATCACTGTGTTACGATAATTTCGTATAATGGGGACAGTGATGACGACTCATCAACGTATCATATTATATCTTATAATACTATAATTATACCTGACCTTACTTAGTCCTTTGTTAAAGTTGCGTTGCACATGACATTTCAAATGCAGAAATAAAGTATTATGGCATTTGTTGGAAAGTTTTAAAGAATGATTTCTAAGAATGGTTGGTATGAAAATTCGGGAAATTGGTCGAACCATGAGTTGGATACACAGATTCCAGCAACGAGTTTCATCTTTCTGAATGACCGATGCCTTTTACCATTCTTGAAACGTAAATGGTTTCATTGAAATAAATGCTTTGAGTTTCAGTTTGAGGTAGGGAAAATTGGTATTGTGGTTTTTCATTAGGAACTTGGCAGTATAATCTCGGAGTTTGCTCTAACATGGAACTTGGTACTTATGCAAAATATGGGTGTAAGAACTGTCCTACACCCATATTTTGCCTGGACTACATTTTGTACCACCCATTACCCACTTTTTTAACTTCAGGTAGTATCTACTGAGATACTACCTGAAGTTGGCGGTGTGATACCCCCGTGCCTCGGAAAGCACGTTAAGCCGTTGGTCCTCCACCTGACTTCTCTCCGGTCTTGTCGGATTGCTGTTTCATCGGACTATGAAAGTGAGGGAAGCGAGAATGCATCTGTCTGCGCACACACTTGTGCACTATAATACCTCCCGCGCCGAATGCTAGTTTCCGTTGAGAATGAACGCCATGGCTGAAATAAGGTCTGGAGGTCTATATACTACCTACATTATAATCTTCCGAATTTCATATTTCTATCTTTAATGGCTTAAGGTGCACTTTGTCAGTCCGTCAGTTTATCGCGATTCATTCTTCAAGATAATTTATAAAATTTATATCAGTTAGGTACTTTCTTTTTATTATACTTCGTGGCATATCTTATCTTTCAATGTTTCGCCTTTCTTTAGATTATCCTGTTTTATGTTGTCAGTTGTACCTAAGTACTAGAAAGATACAACTGTAAGGGCGAATTTTACCAGTGCAACTGAATAAGATCAGCACAATTAAGCTGCGTTCAAGAGCTGTCAGAGTTTTATGCCATTCCATAACACTGATCTCACTCTTGAACGTAGTTTAGATGTGTGATCGCCAGTTCCAGTTTTAAAATCACAGGCGCACTGAGCGAAATTTCGGCGGTGGAGCCCTTCTCCCCTCTTGGTGAGTAGAGAGAGGCGAAAAATTTCAGAAGCCCACATAGGTTTTCTTTTGTCCATTCATAAAGAAATAAGGAGGTACTTTGTCAGCTTATAACATGCAGAAATGATTAAGAATTCAGAGAATGTCGGATGCAAGAGCAAGCGAAGAGATCACAACAATATTTTTTTGGTTTCCTAGCTCCAAACGAACTAAAACAAAAGTACTCTGCAGGCGCCAGAGGTGAAGGGGCGCCTAGGCACAGCTCCTTCGGCGACCCTTCACCTCTGGCACCCTGGGCGGTCGCCCAGCCGCGCCCCACCCTAACGCCGGCAGTCTGGTGATCGCGTTCAGTTTAATTGGTGAAATTCGCCCTAAATAAAAGACCTACTGTCAATATTTCCTTAGCTACAGAAGGTTCTAGCATGTAAGGTAAATTTGAACGATATTTGAATCGAATAACAGCTACGCTTGTCGCAGTCAGTTCGTAGATAAGTGACCATCCATTAAACATAGAGACCCCATCCGTGCCTCGGAAAGTATGGTATATATTTGACAGTACGTACAGAAGCCAAAATGTCTGACAACCAGCCTTACTAAGGGGTATCGTATTACCCTGTTTGGATTGTGGAGGTCAGGTAGGCAGTCGCTCCATGTGAAATACTGGTATTCAGATGCATCCGGTTAGACCGGAAGCCGACCCCGACATAGTTGGAAAAAAGCTAGGCAGATTGATTGATTCGAATCGAAAACACAACTATCAATTTAGCGTTTTGTTTTTCTTTTTCGACAAGCTCAATAAATTATCACCTCTAGATATTAATAGAGTCTTAAAGCTAAATACTTACTTAAATATCATGTGCGAACCGGGTATTTTCGATATTAAAATCATTTGAATTTACGTTATGTTAAAGCTCCTTCAAACAGGCGCGACACGCGACGCGAATTGCACGCAACACAAAGGCACCGCATGTCGTGCGATTCAAGTGGCGTGTCGCGCCTGTTTGTAGGAGCCTTAACTTTACGAGTTCGAGCTAGGCCCACAGTTTATTGAAAGAACACTTGTAACTTTATCACTAGTAGTTACAACGGGTGTAAAAAGACATTTAACGAAGCCAAGAGTCACTTGTACTGCCCGTCATTGTTACCATTTTTTTGTACTGGACCATACCTGACCCTGCAGTCTCGACATGAATAGCGACAAAAATCTGTCGCTAAGTCGTATCGATGTCAAATTTCTTTAATAGATTTTCAACCTTATGCTTTGGAAATAAAGTTGAAATTCTATTAAAGGAATTTGACAACGTTACGACTTAGCGACCGATTTTTGTCGCTATCTAATGTCGAGACTGCAGGCCCTGGGAACCTTCTGGTTACGGAGAAATTAAAGGTCAAAATTCCAACTTTTTCTGACGTTTTTTACGAAAACAAGTTTATTATAACACAACTTTAAATACCCCCACGACCCCTGTACCGTTGCATGCACCCATAAGCACAATGATTGGCGTGTGTTACATTGCGCACTACCGCAAACAGCAGATTTTCACACCAAAAATAAAAGTCGTTTCCCAGCAATTATTTTTGTGCAATGTTACTTAGTTTGATGTACAGAATGCGTAGTTGACGGCTATGTGATGGGTCTTTTTACACCCTTTAGGTACTTTAATAGTAACATTTTTACTAACTGTATGATTGAGCTGGAACTGCTTGCTTGGTCTAGTGGTCACATGGGGCACAATTGAGCATGAGGTCCTAGGTCGAATCCCGGTTCGAGCAAAGTGTTATTGGGGTCTTCCATCTGGATTCTATCAGTAGCAGCCCGGAGTCTGGATTTGTGCCCGGTTGATGGGAATATAGTCTCGCCCAATATTGCGTGGCACTTAAATATAATGGCGAAATGTGGGTCTTCCTACTGTAGGTACAGAACAACAATTTTCTTAATATCCCTCGGGAATCATCGCATTTCCGAATACCAACGAATGTTAATTTCCATGTCCATCAATTATTTGATTTATCGTGTGTAATAATTTGAATTCAGAACTAAGTACTTTATTGTTGTTTTGTTTTGACGTAACAACAATTAAAGTACTTAGTTCTGAATTCAAATTATTATACACGATAAATCTAGTAGTAGATGGACATGGAGATTAACATTCGTTTGTATTCGGAAATGCGATGATTCCCGAGGGACGTTAAGAAAATTGTTGTACTGTACACCTCTGTCTAACCCCAAATACAAGCGTGATGTTTTGTTATGTATGTCGGATCTGTTATGATGAGTATACGTTTGGCGTTGCGTGGAGTCTAGAAGTATGGTGTCAATACGGACTATGGAGCGACAGTGATCGTTGAGACAAGTGGTTGCGGCACATACTGGCCTAGGAACTGCTTTATATATCCTTTTTAAGTTCAGAGTATTAGTTCTATAGTTTTTAGTAATTTCCCTGTAATTGACTCAATAACAATTCACAGTGTGGACGTTATATTATGGAGTTATTTCTCTAGTTTACCGGTATCCAAATTCTGCGCAAATAGTAGGTAGGTATATCTGATACTACGTCTTATCACGATCCTAATATAGAGGATCCGACATGTATAGCGTAGTGGTGTTTATTCATACTTAATGACCGTTAGATAATTAATTATCTGTAAGTGCGAATTCGCTTAATAAGTAGAACAAACGATTACAATAGACCTTGAGAGGCGTCCAGGAAGTTTGACATCATTCGGTGCTCTATCTATGTCAACCGAGTAGATATTTATTTATCTAGTGCAATCCAAATAGTTGACTATTTTTGGTGAGTGCCTTGTATAACAAAACCTCACTCGAGATTTAAGCATTAAAGGCTATCGCAAACAGACGCGCCGCACAACAGCGCGACGCTACTCTATTATAGTAGAACAATTTCCATGAAGTTTTCATAGAAAATGTTCTACTAGAGTCGCGTCGCGCCTATTTGTGGGAGCCAAACAGAAGCGACACTGTAACCCGGCAAGTGGAGTTGTTCAGAATTGGTTAGGAGACTGGATGTTGATTGTCTCCTTCGGTGTTGTACTTACTCACCACCGTGCTAAAGTAAATTTGTAGGGTATAATAAGCTGCTAGGGAAAGATTCAATTAAACAAGTACCTTCTTATACAATGCAATGTTTATTATAATAACACACTACTGAAGGTTCACAACATTGAATGTGGCTGGCCACATACCTTCCCCCATACACCTGGGCTTCCACACCAGTACAACCAGTCTCGGGTCTAGTTGTATTGGTGTGTTGACCTGCAATGAGACTTACAATATCTCAGAGTCGCTATAGCGAGTCCGTGAGATGAACCACTTAATAGATACTAGCTCAATCATACAAGTACCTACCTATCAAGGTTGTGCTAACAACGGCAACATAAGATTATGCTAAGCAATCCGCGACACAACACTTTATGGCAACTGGTCTCATCACCCAGTCCATACAATAGGCCTAACTCTCTCAGACTAAATCGCTACCTTACCGATTATTCTCAGTGATCTCTCAGTACTAATCCCTTCACTTGACAGGACTACGACCCTTGGCATCAAACACAGGATACCCCTGTGTTCGCACGTTACGTGACCTACGGGTAAATAATGACGCTTCGTTACCTGGAGCGGCGAACTTCCCTCATCACCGATATCGGTTAAGTAAAGCCTTCCTGTCAAACGGATGACCACACCTCAAAGGTTGCCTGCACCCGGATCCATTCCAATCATCAGACCACGGGGCTACTCCAAAGCATCACGTCTCAATTATGTAGCAGAGCTACAAGAGAAAAAAGGCTAGCATAAACAGCCAGACCTGTAACAATACACTCGTGTCAGAAATCACATGTACGGGCCACGCCATCCCGCATGAACAAAGAATACGGTTGAACACTCACCGGATTCATCTTTGAATGGGACTTATCGGAAACCCATCGGGTTATTTGGGTACAGTCTGTTCCTCCAGAACTAAGTCCCTCTTCCAAATCCTATTCGTATCGTGTCACACACGTTGCGGGTCTTCCCCATGCCGGATCAATGTCACAAACCTTCGAGAAGCTTCCACTACCATAGACTAAATAGAATTCTTGTCTATTGGTTATTTTCCATTTCTTAGGCATTGTTTTTAAATAAAATGTGGGAAATTATGTCTGTATGTTTATTTATTTAAATTAACTAATACTCTTGTATATAATTTAATGACATAATTTCTCCAGTGTTATAAAGAACACTCTGACAGCCATGCCAATGCCTGACACAAGATGTCGCTACTTGTTGCGTAATTTATTGATTTTGCAACGTCACAACACGCGACGCGAATTTCTCGCTCGTCGCGCGACAGGCGGTGCCTTTGTGTCGCGTCGCGTGTCGCGTCTGTTTGAAGGAGCCTTTAGGTGTCGCCGGCATTACTTACTCATCTACTCATCACGGCATGATCTTTCGTGGTGCTATGATAAATGATAAATGATAAATGATAAATGATTTTATTTCTGTAAGTAGGTTTGTACAAACACTTTTACACGTCAATTATGTTTTTTAAACTAGATGAGGTCGGCGTTTCCTATCTGACTACTCTGAGAAGAAAGGCCGAAACAAACTCAGAGGTCACAGTCTCTTTTAAAGTCCAGACATAATCTTGGTCAGGTCATGCGAAGACCATGCAGATTGGTATCTGAAATGGTCTTTTCGGCTGACTGCCGATACGAGGGAAGAAACAGCAAATGTGTATCACTGTAATATTGTGTGTCACTAAAGTAGATTCTATGAGATTCTGTCATCCGCCAACATGAATTAGGGTTACATGCAGACTATTGCAGATACTTCGTGGTTCCTTTAACATCTATCAAACCGAAACCTCGAAACATGTTTAATATTAAAAGCTCTACATATTAATAAAAAATAAATCAAACCGAACCAGAACATTAAACGCATCCTTTCACACAATAACTCCATTTCTTCAAAACGCTGCTAAAACACAAAACCGCCAACGCTTCAATTGCCTACTTGAAAACTTCATCATACATCGTCGGTTTTATAAAAATTCGTTTTAACATGACGAAAGGAAGCGTTCGTTGAACAGCAATGGCATAGCAGTAACATTATGACAATGAGGTACGGTTATACCATCTTATCTGAGAGACCAGAAGGTCTACTGTTCCAATACTCCTCGAAAAATGAGTGCTTTATCTATTATAATACCAACCTATTGGTGTCCCACTGCAGGGCAAAGGCCTCTTCTCATGCAGAGAAGGCACGAGCCTTGGTCACCACGCTTTCTCAAGACGATTTGTGATCCTGTCTGGTTTCCTCACGATGTTTTTCCTTTATTGATGTCAGTAATGTCCATGATAAACTCAGAAAGTACATATGAATTGAAAAAGTCGCATTGTACTTGCCCGGATTTGAATCCATAATCTCGTGCATTTCTGTTACAGACTAAATTCATCAACTTCGTCTACAGCCTTTCATCCTGCTGCAGCCACAGGTTCCTTCGTTTAACGCAATTTTTCTCTCTCTCTATCTTCTCTTCTCTTCTTCAACCCTTTATCCACCCAATGCTAAGCGTAGGTCTCCTCCAAGGGCTCTATATCTATATAAATCTTTTCTGCTACCATGACCAGGACGTCGGTCCGCCTGCAAATCATCATCATTTCAGCCGAAAGACGTCCAGTGCTGTAGCTTAGGCCAATCCAAGCGTCGCCACTGCAAATCGAAACATGATTCATTTGTATCGACACTGTTCACAACTCACATAACATAACATCACATCACATCACAACACATCACATCACATCACATCACATCACATTACATCACATCACAACTCATCTCATACTTTTTTGTTTTTGTTTACTTTTTTTATTTGCTTTGTTTTTCTTTCTCATTTTATCTTATGTGGTTGTTCTGCATTGTTATGGAAAATCACAGTACTCACGATAAAGGGAATCCTAGTGTGAGGACTAGTGTATCAATGTATATTGTCTAAGGTACAATTTTTGACAATTAACTTTATTTTATTTTATTTTAACGTGCTCCTTGGAAGGTGTAACCATAGAGAAACTAAGAAAGGTTTTTTCAAAACTCTGGGTAAGCGAAGTTGCAAGGACTAGCTACTTTTCAATAACTTCTCAACCTTATACTTGTACTTCTGGCCATAATTCAGTGGTCATACATGCAGGGTGTGTGGTGAGGGGTCCTGTAATAGGCCTCATCCTCCCGCAATCACTGCGCAGGCGACTGTGACGACTGAACTGATTTGTTAGGCCCGCCACACACTGGCGGAGGATCGGTGGCCTTGACTGTGGCAATGACATTATTCAATTATGGTGATCAATAAAACTACATGTCGTTCTATTTAAGGTTAGCTGATGCCAATAAATATGAATAGGTTATGATTCGTTACAAGGACCTAAATACGTAAGTGTGAATTTATGATGATAGTGACGTATTGCAAATGTCTTTCCCAGAGATGAAAGACTATTTGGATTAGGAATAACGTTATCTTCCAGTAATATTGAATTCTTGCGATCACCACGTTCGATTTTTTATCTCTCAGTACCGAAATGAACATGGTTAGATCTAGCCAAGATCCAACCATGTTCATTTCGGTTGTCAGGCGAAGTAGCCAATGATGTCTTGGCGTGTCCTCGTTTTTACTTTTGTTTTGCTCGGCTCCTAAGGGTCGTAGCGTGATGTTAGATGTAGCCTATAGCCTTCCTCGAGAATTGGGCTATCAAATGCAATAAGAATTTTTCAAATCCGACTGGTAGTTCCAGAGATTAGCTCGTTCAAACAAACAAACCAACAAACTCTTCAGATTTATAGTATAGAATATTGAATAGACATAGATGTGTCACCAGGGATATTCTAAATAGCAGAAGATTTCCAATCTGGCTTTAATAGTTTTTTTAGTCTCATTTCGCCGTTACTTCTAGCAATTCATTAACAGATTCAGTTCAACTATGGAAGCTCATTGTAAGACTCCCTGAGCCTTACAATCTTAAACCGCAGACATTTCCTAATTACTAGCTACAACATAAATCGCTACTGGTAAAGCTTCAACCCGTGCACACTGACGCAGCGTATGGTCCTGCGCACGGCCAAGATTGGCACCTGTCAACCTCGCCACGCTACTCGACCACGATCCACATTATTGCCTCGTTGTACATAAGTATATAACGTACCTATGTAATCACACAAATCATTAGTCTGCCTATGTGCTTGGTGCCGAGACCTTTGCAAATTATTGGGCTTAGATTCTACGGTAGGAGTCGCAGTAAGGAGAGCATTTATGTTAGTAAAAAGAAGCCAGTAGGTTATTCTGTAAAAATAAGAAAATCCAACGGTATTAAGGGTGAATCCACGACCTTTTTGGCGCAGTCGTGAGGCACACGTCGCGTCGTTAAAACATTATTCTCACTTTTTGTTTTTTCATATTTCAAGAACTATTGCCAAATAAATGTTATTATTTCTTTTTGACCGAGCGAGCGCGAAGCGCGAGCGAAGCAACTACGTTTCAACTTAAGCAAAAATGCTTACGTATGTCCGGATATCCGGAGGATGTCCGGCTGTTCTCCTCCACAGGTCGCATTTCTCAACCGATTCTCATGAAATTTTGAGAGCAGGTTCGATAATTATATGGAATTTTTTGTGGATACAAATTTTCAAAATTTTGAAAACGTAAAAATACATATTTCAGCCATTTCGCGCTCTTTGCGGGCGCTTTTTGTTTTAAGGAGCGCGGTGATTTTTTTTTAATTTGTTTTGGTGTGAATATTTATTCAGTTTTAAGCTATGCAAAGACAGATTCGTCTTATTTTTTATTTTATTGTTGTGTGCGGTCAAATAGATGAGGTTCGAAGTGATTACTTTACGATAGAGTGCTATGCTGTAACTGTACAAGATAGCACTCTGTGGTAAAGTAATCATTGGTTTTATTGCAGGCGACAACATGAATTAGGCCTATAAAAACCTTTGGATTCCATTAAAAAGGCACGTGATGATTAATCCATATAGGCAAAATAGGCTCTTAAGATAAAACGGAAAATCGGAAATAAAACAGCAAGTCAATAACAGCTCACGTAAATTTCTGATAGAAGAATTCTACTAACCTAGGATATTGTGAATAGGGTTGCTACCCTAGTATATAAGTAATATAGTATCCTGCAATTTTAGAGGCCTAAATAAGTAAATACTATACACGGTGACATCAACGTGCAAACTGTAACCATGAATTCAGCACACATGATGCTAGAACCCCTTTTTTTTTTTTTTGTTTGGGAAATCATCAAATGACCGCTCCCGCTCTGGGCGGAGCGGAAGGGCGTGTCAGACTCTTACTGACTAAAACCCACCCGTGTTCCTTCAGTTGCCTGTGCGCCAGGGCCACGGTATCTCTTTCGAACAATCCGCAGCCCCGGCAGGCATCGGTCCTATGATTCTAGACCCCTAGCGTAGACATTTTTCGTCGGTTATCAAAACAAAATCTGCTGTTTCATGGAAAAGTGCAATATCTACGCGGTTAATATGTATGGAACAGTTATTTTTTTTTTAAATACCCGAAGAAAAATTTAAACGTAGGGGCGTTCAGAATCATGTACTGAATCCATGGTAACAGGTTGCGCGGCGATGTCCCTGCCAACACCACTACTAGTACTATATTTTATTTTTATTTTCTCGCCATCTCCTATATTTTTACATGAAATTGCTTCGAAAATACTACATTTGATATAAAAAAATTGGCAACCCTAATTATAATTGTACCATTTTAAAAAAACCAATCGATTGATAATCACATTCTCTTCCTCTTCGTGTCGATGGGATGACAGTGAATTAAGTTTCGTTGGCCCAAAACTTCGCCATTTCCACAGGATCATCGGTGGCAGCGCAGAGTTCACTATGGCACACACCACCACCACCACCACCACCACCACAACCGCCACCAATCATTCCCATTACAATTGTTACTAGGCAGAGGCACATAATGTACCACAAATTACCACACGCAAGTATCTCTTATCGGAACGAAACGTCTCATTTATCTGTAAGGAAGTTACCACATAGTTTCGAAACCACGAAATCTATACTAATGCGGTCACATTATGCTAGGGTTGCACTGCACTTGTGCGAGACTAAAGCATTTTTTAGTATTCAATGTGATTTTGAACCCTTTCCGCTCAAATCGATCTAGCGTGAACACATCTCTAGTCCTTGAGTACAGTCGAGGACAGAATTATTATTGTTTTCTTTATTTTCTTGAGTTTTTATTTACAATAAGATCAATATTTATAATAAGTATTTTGTGATTAGTCAGATAATCTTTTTGTCGCAGGTAGGTAATTAATTAATTTAATTATTTAGTAGGTTGGTAGAACATTCGCAAAAAATGTCATACCATTAAAATTACTTCATTTAGTAGACAATTTTATTTCAAACGTGCAAAATATTAATAACTATGTAAGCGACTATTTATACGTCGCCAAAAGCTTTTATCAATAATGGGCTAAAAGTATTCGTCGCCATAACATCTTGTTTGTCCCATTTTAGACACATTCTTGGCGAATAAATTATTAATCGCCCCAAGAAATTGGCCAAGGCCGATCGGATAACGCTACATTTTATTCTTGTTTTCAAATCTGCTAAAACTGTCCTTGACCAAACAAACCGTTAGTTAAGTGTACAAGCAAAATGCGTAACGTAACAGACATTGTAGTAATAAAAAATAATTAAAGTCATTAACAGAGATACAACACTATCATAATAACCGGAAACGAAGATTGAATTGAACACATTTCCTTAGTAATTAGGTCGTTTGAGTTCAACAACATTGTGTGATAATAAACAATGATGTTTACTTTTATTACGAAAAATGATATAACTTTCGTAAGACCATTTCGAAATTATGTGATACAGGCAAATGTTGATATGACATGAACGTTGCGTCAAATTACTCTTTTATTATGAGTAAATTACATAATTAGTGATGATTGCTCAGTTTTGGTTATAAATTGGGGCAAATGATTATTTTATGACTGGTTAAAAGTTATGGTAATCATCAGTCTGAGATACCTATGTGAGCAAGCAGATATTTCACTGATTAATTGTATTCTTTGAATACCTATTTTTTTTTGTTAGCTTAATTTGTGTCCCACTGCTGGCAAAGGTCTCCCCTTTTTCTTTCCTAACCAATGTGCGTTTCCTGGTCATTTTGGCCCTGCAAATAGTATCAGGTCGTCACACCACCTTCGCCGGGGTCTCCTTACTATGTTAATGCATAAAATATTTACAATAACTCTCTAAATTAGGGACATTCTTTTTGCACAGTTTACAACTGCAATAAAACGTTCAAATAAATCTTCCAAAATCACTTTTGTCCGCGTCTACCCTGCGACCAAGTCACGAGGTAATTACACGGTGATTTGGCGTGGCCGCACGTCACTAATACTCCCCCGAAAGGATCCGACCGGACGAATTGATTGCCCAGAGACCTCGCTACCCCTCTCACTACTTCTACCACTAAACAATAAACAATCTTTTTTTTGTCTGTGGTTATACGAAGTAATCAACGTGGGGTAAGTGGACCACTTTTTGCCTTGGCTGCCCTTCCAAATCCTGGATTTTTGCCGGTTCACTGGAGACGGTGGTTGTGGGTTAAAAAATGAAAATAAAATGTTATATCCTGAAGGATTATTTTTATTTTACAAAATCAGACGGCCATTCCTGTTCTAAGACTTAAAAAAAAAACTGTTACGATCTTAAATAGCCGGTGATGATTTGTTAAATGTGCGTCACCTGCCGATCTTCCAACTTCATTCGTCCATCAAATCTATGGCTTTTATATCTCCTCACAATATTTAGCTTTACACATACTTACATAAATAATATGCATAATTAAATTATACAAACATTATTGGCTTATTCATTAATAAACAAATCACGTTCCATTAGAAGAATGTCATGAGTGAACAGTAGGTAATATTGATGGAACGTGAAACAATTGAATCGAAGGATAAAAAGGACATGCATTTTATATATTTAGAATAACGTATTATTGTCCTACGATAAGTATTCGATAATATTCTATAAACACTTTTCAACTTTTTTACACTGGCAACACTGCAGTCTGACCTACAACTCGAAATTCGAACGGTGCGGTGTCTCGTAAATCCGTGATGATTTATTTAAAAACAAATGAGTTCACTTTCGAATTATGTGCGGACAGTCGGGTGAGTTTCGAAATAAACTTTTCAGAATAGCAGCTGGGCATACCTGCCTTTGAAGGTGAGTATGATTTAAAGTTTTTAGAAAAGAAATACCAAGCAACGTTCAAGTTTACTGCTAGCAATGTATAAATAACCAAAATCTGTACGCAGAAAAAAGTTACAAAATCCATAAATCGGAAATGCGTAGAATCTGTGGTCTTAAGTCGCCAGGTGGCGTTATATTTTTTGTGGTGCTGCCCCAAATGTGGTTCATGTGGTTGACGTCAATCAACCGTAAGGTTCATGGACTTTCAGTAATCATATGACACCCCAAACATATGAGGTTACCTACAGAAAGGAAGTATGTTTGAATTTGTGCAATATGGCTTCCATTTGTGTAAAGATGTGGCGTGAGTGTTACTATGACTTATGATTATAAAAAAATAAAGAATCTGGATCCCGGAGAAGTTGCAACCAATAGCAAAATCCGTGACAATAGATTGTATGTAGGTACATTTATTATCGTATACTTCATTACAGGCAATCTATAATGAAGTTTTTAAAACTTGTCTGTATTTAGTCTCACAAAAATAGGTTTATGAAAAAAAAAAACCTTACCTAAAAATTACAAAATTCGTTCTGATTTGAGGAGCTGAAATCGGTTAAAACCAAATAAATATTGGCGATAAGACACTTTCAAGGCAATACGACGGCTTTTATGTAAGCATTATTTAATTAACCACCTTCACACTGGCATCAATTAAGTATCAATCAATAAAATAAGTACCTATCAATTAACACTTTCGAATCAACACTCGGATCTTATCCACATATAACCGTAACGATCGATACGCATTCTCGATTTCAAAACATCGATTAAAAATCTCGCATGCTCTTCAAGGCGTTTCATAAAATTAACACCTGCGGGGTAATTACGTAACACTCTAACAATAGGAATGGGTTTCATTTTGACAGTTCAACAATATTCATTGCGTTATTTACGTTGTTGAACAGACAAATTTTTCGAACCTTTGAAGCAATGGATTAGGAATAGGCTTCAAAATGATTCAGATTGTGATAGACAGTTTGTTACGTAATTAGGGTGCGGATTTGAAATCGATACTTTTTCAAACATGGACGATCGGTGTTCTTTATTTTTTAATTCAATGGAGGATTTTTAATGTTGGTAAATTCAATTCATATATTTACTAAAAATGTTTAATGACTGTACAGTGGATGGGTGACCATCCATTACACATCGAGACCCTACCGTGCCTCGGAAAGCACATTAATCCGTTGATCCCGGCGGCAGTCATATGTACTTTTGTGACAGTCGTTACGGGTCACCGGGAGCCCAAAATTCTGACAACGAGTCTTACCAAGGGGTCTCGTATTACCCAGTAACTGGGATGTGGAGGTCAGATAGGCAGTCGCTCCATGTTAAATACTGGTCTTCAGCTGCATCCGATTTGGAAAAAGCTAAGCAGATGATGATAAATGATTCATTGATCAAAGAAAGAAAAACAATAACACTACGAGTATAGTATCAGAGAAGAATTAAAATATGAACGTTCCTAATATCCACACAAAAGATTTTTTTTTAATTCAGAAGACACGTCATAAGTTGGCAAGCGAGAGCAGGAAATATAAAAATATAATCTAATATATAAAATTCTCGTGTCACAGTTTTCGTTGCCATACTCCTCCGAAACGGCTTAACCGATTTTGATGAAAATTTTTGTGCTTATCCGGTATCTATGAGAATCGGCCAACATCTATTTTTTTTTTTTTTTTAATTTTTTTTTTTTTTATTTTTTTTTTTTTTGGTAGGTAGGGTAGGGAGTTAGGGAGGTAGGTAGGTAGGTAGGGTAGGTAGGTAGGTAGGGTAGGTAGGTAGGTAGGGTAGGTAGGTAGGTAGGGTAGGTAGGTAGGTAGGGTAGGTAGGTAGAGTAGGTAGGTAGGGTAGGTAGGTAGGGTAGGTAGGGTAGGTAGGTAGGTAGGGTAGGTAGGTAGGGTAGGTAGGTAGGGTAGGTAGGTAGGGTAGGTAGGTAGGGTAGGTAGGTAGGGTAGGTAGGTAGGGTAGGTAGGTAGGGTACGCCGTAGATAAGTACCGCAACCCGTGCGAAGCCGGGGCGGGCAGCTAGTATAATATATATAAGAATAAGAATAAGAATATTTTTATTGTATAAGAAATTACAATCGAATGCGTTGATTCCTGGAACTCACACTAGGATTCCCTGTGTCGTGAGATCCAGGCTCCTTCGTTCCGTTTACATTTATAAGTTTAATAGGTATTCGTTACAGTGAATTTCAATTTCATACACATACAATAAAAACTAATTGACAAAAGAAAAAATAATTAAGACTAATGCTAATCACAACCAAGTATGTATGTATGTTGTGTGTGATTGTGATGATGTGAGTGTATGTGTGATATGGTGTATTTGTGTGGGTGAATGATTTAAGATCGTTGTGTTGGTGATGAGTGTGTCCGAATGAGATATCTGAGGATGTATATAATAATTTCGATGTTTGTGATATAGAATAATAAATAATACATGATAAAATAAAAATAAAATAATAAATATAGTATAAAATAATACAGTAAGTAATAGAGATATGTATCAGTACCTTTTTTCTTTTTTAGATTAAGAAGTTTTCAGTCATATCATAGTCCATAGCGAGAAGCCATATATATAAGATAATATAAAAATATTGAAAGGATAAGGTTTCTAATTAATGTAACAAAACATAATGATAGTAGGTATTTATATTAATTATGTTGTAAAGGATCATCGCTGTACTAATTAATGTTAGATTTTCGAGCGGTTCACTATGCTAGCCAATGTCCAAAAGTAAGGACACTTGATAGGTAGGTACTTAGTATTTTTCTAGCGCAAGTCTCGAGCCCCAATCTATGTAGGTTAATAAAACTATGACAAATCCTATTTATATCCAATACCTATTGTATGATTTAATTGCTTGATCATCGTAGCATGAAGATGACCTTGCGACTAAAAAGCGAAACTGAATTACGTCTCTATTTATTTATTTTTAGCATTGAAAACTGCTGTTAGCCCCTTACTCCATGATTAATTCATATTCAAATGTTTTTTATTGCCAATTTTGTAACGTCCCCTTACCCCGAAACAGAACAAGAATAATTTTCAAAAATGGAATTGAGGGCAACTTTGCCACTCCCGGCAGTTTAAAAAAAGTTTGAAAAAATACTCCGTTCCTTTTTCAAAATTGAAATGTTGGTTCATTCATTACACATAGGTATTGTATTCGAAATTTAAAAATGACGTCATAGTTTTCGTACTCCGTTTAATATTGTCAAAATCACCATAAAAAAAACCCTAGTAATTATAATTAATTCCCATTATTATAATAAAAATGAAAGCAGATATTCCACACAAAATAAACAAACGTGAAACAACGGATATACTCGCCCAAGGCAGCATCCGACATGAGTGTCCCGGCCATATGGCAAACCTCACTTTTTTCAAAGGGAGTGTGACAGAGGAATTTTGACAGCCACGAGCTTCCCTACCTTATGGTTTCTTATCGTCTTATACAAGCATCCCCAAGTGTTACAGCCACGTGCAACAAAATGTACATTTTAATGATGTTAACTGAGTTTTTCTGGTGCTTGAAAGAAACGACTTGAACCAGTGCAGGTTTACAATGTACTAGCTATTAATAGCCTAATGATGTAAACGCTGACCATGCATCAACTTTGAAACTGCTACTTAAGGAACAATTTAATAAACGCAAACATTATTGCTGTAACGAAACGGACACCATATCTATTACTTCTTAATCAAAAAAGGAACAAGAATTTACCGGAGGAACTCAACATCCCTTACCGGCTATCTACAATACGTCAAGAGTGTGCCTCACCTTTTTCGGCGATTTCTGGAAAGGCTTATGGTACTGTGTCGGGTGGAAGGAAACCGCGCTCAAGGCAGACCACCGGCAATAAGATGGTCAGACACAGTTAAGAAGGCTATTGGAGGTAGCACGTACCGAGCGGTCCACACTGTAGACGACCGCATCGCTTGGAGACGAGTCGTATGTGGTTACGATCCTCAGCATTGGGAGAATCAAGATGAAAAAAAGATTGCTCCTGCTTGAGGTGTTTGCAGGACCTGCTTGTTCACTGCAGGTTAGTTTGTTTATTTCTATATAATTAAGGTCAGCTTCTGTATTTGGTACCTATATCTTAATTACTAGAGGACCTCGGTTTTAGACAGTCGCCGATTACAAGTCGCCAACCAGCATTCAGAAATAAGTGATAAGTTGATAACACATAAAAATAATAAAACTATTGTTATTGTTGTATAATAATCAAATTATTATTATTATTATTTTATTTAAGACTAGTATAAGTCTAGATTTCCCCACGACGTTTTCCATCACAAAACCATCAACCTTTCAAAACATCAGTATTAAACATATTACTTAAATACACCATTCAACGTCAATTTCATGCCATTCGTTATAAATGAGACAGAACCGAGTGAAATTGCGCATGCGCAACCGTACTGCGACCTCAACGCAATCGAACAAATCAGAGCACAACACAGTAATGCCTTCCTATAACTTTATCTTTCTTTACCCGTAGTTGAATAAGACGTATTTTACTTTTTAATCTTTCTTTTTTCAGTAATCATTTAACTTTCTTATTTTCTAAATATTAAGTACTCTTATATTGAAAAGTTCGAACGTATCACAAAGCTGGACATATTCGGAAAAATCCAGACGGATAGTAACCCTAGACTCAGGCCTCTTCTCTCTGTCAATGCCTTCGAATTTTTCATTGGACTTGGACATGCCAAAAATATCCTGCGGGGTAATTACGTAACACACTATCAGTAGGAATGGCTTTCATTTTGACAGTTCAACAACATTCATTGCATTATTTACGTTGTTGTGCAGACAAATTTTTCGAACATACGAAGCAATGGATTAGCAATATCCTTCAAAATGATTCACATTGTGACTGATAGTGTGTTACGCAGTTATGGTGCTGGTCTGATTTGAATAAATCTTAGGTCGTACGGAAGGTCGTATACGGTCTTCCCCTTACGTTTTGAAGTATTAAGAAACCAGTGTTAAAATTACTTACGTATAACATTCGAGTGTCAAAAAACCAGTCATTAAAAATAGATGTCATAAACTGCTACAATGATCTTTTGGCGCTCGACTGACGTTGACAAGGGGGCGCTGTTGGTAAACATTTGTGCAATTATTTTATGAAAGGTGTTGAAAATCCAAGATGGCGACGCTAGTTCCGTTTTTGGCCACGCGCCAAAGTATATGTATTTTTAGGTAAGGAACTAATCATGTCTGAAATTCATAAAATAATATCGCAACATACAATTGTGTCCTTTTATTCAATTTACATCTCCTGAATATCAAATTCCACACATCCAAAATTCGGGCCTGAGTCCGGCAAGATCTCAATGATAATGTAATCAACTCATAATCACAACTCCGATCACATCATCGTGGAGGTTTTACGTCAGAATTTTTCAATCAGTCCCTGAAGAAACAATTTGTTTTTATTATTGTAGTAGTCCCAACATCCTGTGCGAGTGCGGAGCTCCTGAACAGACTATGTCCCATCTGCCAGTGTCTCAAATGTCTGCTCACCTGCATCCTTGACGATCTAAACAACGCTTCTGACTCCGCAATAAACGTGGTCACCGACTGGGCCCAAATAGTATAAGCAACATAGATGTAGGTACCGCCGAAACGAAAAGAAGTAAATAAGACCTAAGTTGGTATAAGTTCTAGTACAATCCTTAGTCGCTTGCAGAATACCCACTAGTTTCTAATTAGTAAACAAACTTTGGCATTTGGAAAGGATGTCAGCTTTTGCATTTTCGTTCTCCTTGAAAAGTGGATAAAAAAAACTAAAACTAATTGATAGCAATGCAATATTCCAATATCAATATATTAACACAATAACTATGACTAGCAAAATTTTAAAAAAAATTGGTTGGTTTAAGATAAGTACTTACACTTTTTATTCAACATTTTCCCAAAACACCACTCTAAATCCATGGTTACAAATAATGCAATAACTCAAATAACTAATATGTATAAAAACCGCAACAAATGCTACTAAATGTTTATTATTACTTACGTTCTACAAGCAAAACTTGCGATAGGTATTGCAATTCTCTACAACAAACCAAACAAAAAAATGCCCACTTCCTGAAAATGGCCGCTATTTTGCAATGCGCAAGCGGAGATGGCGATTTTATTCTGAAGGTTAAGTAAGCATTCGCGCCTTTTATTTACCCTCGTATCCATGTGCTGCAATGGCGGCAACCTTCATAGAAAATGCATATTCGCATTTATTCTAATAGATGTCACTAATAAATTTAAAAGAGTTTTGCAAAAATATTCCGTGTAGATATTAGGCAGTATCAAATAAATAATTAACCTAAATACCTATATCCAACAAATCACTGTCAAACACAAATATTTTTTGGTTATATTTTAGTACTTACAATTTATTTTATCTACAAGTAAACCTAGACCTCGTTTTTAAACGTGTGTTTTCCCGCCTAGCTGACAAATTGAGAAAATATAAACTGCGTTCTTCACAAACCAAAAAAAAAGTAAGCTTGTATGACCATCTCTCTGTAAATCTCTGTAAATCGCAGAATAATTTTGCAATTACGAATCCTTAGCTATTTGAAATGATGAGGAATACAATCCCTTAAAATAAGGGTTTTCTAAAATAACAAATAAAACGTCTTAATAAGTGACCTCATTTCCAATAAGATTACAGTAAGTAACGAGACAATTAAATTAGAGAAGCCCATTATAACGGTTCCAAAAGATTTTAACCGCTCCCTTGTATTCTATTTTTAAATGCACCTGCAGGGAAAGTAGACATTTTGTGTTTATTAGAAAAACATTAACAGAACATCTGTTTCGAACGGAAACACTTTTTGTGTGCACCGCAAACGAACGCAACTGATTTCCGTTATAAATAGGTCAATAAGTCACTAACGTATCTCGGGAGAATAAGTTTTTACAAAATAAATACTTACCTACATAAAAATCAACCGAAACTTGAATTTTACTTTGTTCTTTAAACAAAGGTATTATGTAAAACTTCATTTATTTTGCTTATGTATAAATAATGTAAATTTTATCCATAAAGCAATTTTATTTATTTTTGTAACTTTGAAATCTAAAATAATAATTAAAGCAGCGACATAAACAAACCACGTTTTATTTTAAATACTTATACACATTCACAAAATAATATAAATTACATAAGTAAAACATTAAACTAAATTAAAAAGATAAATACCTACTTCTAAAAGTAAAGATCTTGAAAAGCACGTGATCCTTTGCAACAGCATTATCCCATCACAACAAAGTCGCTTTTATGTAAACATATCACCGAATCGAAGAAAATCCGTCGCTCTTTTAATTGTTCGCATGAAACAGACGGAAGCTAAACGCGGCAAACACAATTTTCCGTAACAAAACTCACGCGCACCGGAAAGTGCTTCATTTATTTCCCGCCATCCGGCGTCTCGACCAACCGAAATTTGGCGCCTAAAAACCTCCAAGCCAATGAGACAAATGGCCGCCATTTTCAACCAATCAGCGTCGAGCCCGCGCTCTCGCCATCGCGTCATTGTCATATCTCGAAAATTAGTACGGCGGCAGTGCAGTGAATGAATCCCGTCCGCAAATCGAAGAATTTTCCGTGAAACAATAAATAAATACTCATAGGTGAGTACTTTATCATAATTTTAGTTCACAAAGGTGAATTTTTCAAAATTATTCGTTATGTCACTTAGTTTTTAACGATACGTCAAAATTATTTCGCAATTTATTGCCATTATTTAGTTGTGAAAGCGAATATTACTAATCATTAACATTCCCATTCATTGTTATTACATAATATTAATAATGTTTATTTAATTTCAGCGTTTTTTATTACTAATATATTAGTAACCTTTTAGTTTATATTGTCTAGATTAATCGTACCAACAGTCCAACACAAAAATCTAGTCAGTCGTGTTTCGGCAAAATGGCGGCGATGCTCTGTGCTATTAATACATTTTCTGTCCTTTTTATGATGGGCCGCACTAATGCGCGTGAGACCGAGACGGCTATACTTTTGATAAGCAGTATGAATTTATGCTGCACACGTAGGTAACTAGACACGTCTTCGTTCTTCGTAAACAAGTCAGTTCGCAGTGTTGCCACAATAATGTTTTTTGTACCCATACTTGAGGGAATTTTACACAAAACTGGTATTAAAATAAATCACATAATATTTTATTGAGTAATAATGAACGCATTACTTTTCTAAAGGAAGTATAAGTAAAGAGCAAAACTCTAGAAATGTATTTATTTTGAAGAATTTTATTTGAATAATTATTAAACTTAAAAAATATAAATTAATCTTTGCAAGTCTTGCAGCTTGCTCGATGAAAAGCTATTGTTAAATATATTTATGAACTTGTGTTTCCTGAAATACAAGCAATGTGCTCAATGTAAGTACTTTAATTTTATTTTAAATTAAAGTTTTTTTTTTTTAATGTAAGTACTTGAAAGTTATTAAAAGTCATGAAAACTTTAAATACACTTTAAACAAATCCTTCAGGCCTAATATTTTTATGAAATGAATAGAATGTTTATGAATCTAATAAAATAAGAGGAAGTAAAATAATTATTACGTAATAAGTAGATCTAACCCTGAATTAATGCTCAGAGTTATTTTCTGTTGATAAGCCGACATATTATAATATGATAAAACAAAGAAGTGGTCGCGAGTACTTTTTTTTTTCAATATGGAGATGTGAAGTAGGGAGACGCGCACGGCATAATCACATCACTTGACCGGGCGCGGTTATAGCGCCATGCGGTGGTGAAAAGTTGAACTAAAAAGAGTCGCTTGCGCTGTGTAGTTTCTCGCGTTTGCCGTCGCGTTGCGCCACGCCGCGCCGTCGTCTCCTCCTGCCGCCACGCGCGCCGCCAGTCGGCGTACGTACTTTTACCGTGCGGACGTATTACGTCACGTGTCTCGTCGCGTCACTCACGACTTGTTTACACACAATAAACTAACAATACGAATTCTTATTGGTGCGTGATGAACCAAACACTTATACGCTTGTTAAATCAATACAATTCTATCGCGTGCTGTTACTAAATACTGACCTTGTTTGCGCTAGGTGGATACGGCGCGGATGCTATCTGTGAAGTGCGCTGTGTTTCGCTGTTCGGACTCTGTTGAAGAGATGTCGACGTTGAGTTTGAGGGCGCCGGGCCTGCAGGCCACCACGGTGCTGGACACGAGGTCAATGCGCGTGCGAGGCGTCACAGCGCTAGAAGGCGTCAGAAGAAACTTATTCGGTTGTACAGACCGAGAGGAAAACAGAAGATTTGTTGAGAGAGAGTTGGCTCGCCAATTGGAATTGGACAGCCAGAGATGGGGTTTCGATTTTGCCAATGAGAAACCACTGCCTACTTCGCAGCGATTCGCCTGGCAACTCGTTCCCGCGTCTACGATTCCCGCTGCTCTGAGAAGGTCACCGATCACGATCACAACTCCTGCAGCGAGCACACCAACGCAAGAGGCTAAAGTTTCCAGTCCTGAGAACAGCAAGACACAGAAAAGAATAACAGGTAAGTTTTATTCAATAATTATATAATTATCTGTTGTTGACATTTGACAGACAAGGTTATAAAATTGCGTTATATTTCACGTTGCGTAAACAATACGTAATATTTACGCTAAAAATGTCAACATTGAGTGTTTTTAACCTATGAAACGCGAGCGGTGGAACAGGCCTCATTCAATACTAGTCACGCGTACATTCATAGATCTACTCGCAAATATATAGTAAACTCTGTATTGACAACTTAGGTCTGTACCTATTTAAAAAATGGAACTACATTTATCGTTAACAAAATGTCTTAACTTCTTGAACTGTGCAATTAATCGTTTGTTAATCAAGTAATTACTGAGTAAACAAGCTATTATCACTGTAACTGCAATTGGATGCGGTTCGGGGAGAATATTCGTGTACCTAAAGTTGTTTATTTCGTGACGCAGAGATAACAAACCTAGGTCACTTTGATTTGACACTGTTATTTTATTTTTAGCGACGTTCGCTTGTTTCCATGTGCAGTTGTCAAAATATTTGTTAGGTTGTGGGCATTGGTTTTGTTTGCGGTGTTTGCAAAAATGTCTAGACTGATGCAGTTTTACTTCGCGTTTTAGTTTATCCTAGCGATTTCCTCCTAGGTAAATTTCATAGTACAACAATACACATACACGTTACATATTTGAAAGGCAATTAAAAGCAAAATAAAATACATCATAAGTATGAGCTGAAACCTGTATTTATGTTGGTATTAAAATAGATGTACCACATGAACTGGATTAATGTTATTTATTATATTTTTAGCCAATAATATAACCTACTTTTAATTATTGTAAGTACTTGGCGATCATTAAATTCTTAGTAAAACAATGCCTACTTCTATGCAAAATTTATTAGAAAATTGCATTTTAACCATGTGTGTATTTACGTAATTTAAAACTCATATACAAATAGGTACCTACCTACTCAATAATACAAATAGTACCTACTTGTACATAGACGCATCATTAAGATTATTTTAAAAAAAAACTACATAGGTAGCACTAGACTATCATAAATGGTTTATCATAAGTGTACCTTTAACAATATTTGATTTTTTTATAAGCTGTAGGACAACGTTGTTATGAAACATAGTACTTAATATTCAAATAAATTCATTGCCATTTACGTTTCCAATAAGAACATTGTATTGTACACACGACGATATATCAAGCTACATTTCCAGTTTTAGTTGACTTCGCATTGTTAGAGGCTTTTCGTCAATGAGAAGTCAGCTTATACTGGAAATGTATAGCTTGATATGTCGTCGTGCGTACATCGTTTTACAAAAAAAAAAGTAACTATAGGTACCTATGATGTTTAAATGAATATTGAACTAGGTACAGAAATTATAAAAAAACCGGCCAAGTGCGAGTCGGACTCGCGTACGAAGGGTTCCGTACCATTATCTATAAAACCGGCAAAAATTAATGTCTGTTGTATGTGAGCCCTTAAATATTTTTTTATTGTTTTTTTTTAATATTTGTTGTTATAGCGGCAACAGAAATACATCAACTGTGAAAATGTCAACTGTCTAACTATCACGGTTCATGAGATACAGCCTGGTGACAGACGGACGGAAAGCGGAGTCTTAGTAATAGGGTCCCGTTTTATCATTTGGGTACGGAACTCTAAAAAAGATCACACATTTTATTTGCAAAGACGAGTTACTTTATGTATAAAACATGGCATTACTAAAACAACCAAAAAAACGCCTATGAAATTTATCAGCAAAAGTACACTTGTATAGTGAAAGTTGCCATGTCCTTATATCTGAAGTTTTAATCATGTCTAGTTTATATTATACACTCCCGAACTCTTAAAGCGAACCACCCTTCTTTATTTGTAATAAACTAATAAATTCTATAACTTTTTAAATGATTGTGAATTCAAATGTGGAACAATGATGACACCAAAATTATGGCCAGTATGTTGGCTTCAAAACTGCATCAAACAAAACTTTTTCTTTACCTTAACACTATTGTGATGTTGTAGGGCTTTATACCTAACATGGAAATGGATGGAGTGGCTCAATTAAGTAGTTCTAGACTGTATTATACCATATTAAGAACGGCTGAATAATAATGCCACTTCGTATGGCATCGTGTTCGTTGTGTAACTGAATATGGATCACAATTTGCAATAGGACACTAATTGAGCGGCCATAACACCTGGAACAAAATACACGTATCGTTTTACTCTTATTAATAAAGTCCTCTTTAATACCACCTACTTAGTTTTTTGCTATTAAGCATTATTATTTTATTGATAAGAGTCTTAATGATGTTAGAATAACGACCTTTAACTCGAGATATTTATACTAGCTTGTGTCCGCGACTTCGTCCGATTTTTTTTTGTTTCAACGTAAAATATAGCATCGCATCGCCCGCCTGCGCTGTTATTTCCGTTTAAAAAAATATAAGATGTCAAATTACTTGAAAATGGTTGATATTTGCATAGGGGTCATAGAGGGTCATTTGGTTGCAAATGACCTCCCCTTCATCCCTTTAATGGATTGCCAGCATATTTCCAATAACCCTGTAGATAGTTTAGAAGCCTGATTTAGATCCTTCGATTGCTTCTAAGAGTCTGTGATTGTGTGGTGATGTCGGTTACTACGCCGAAATTTTACGACTTCTAAGCGGGAGATGAATAAAACGTGTAACCCACTAACATTACAATAAATCTAAAATTAACATTTGCGCCTTTGCTCAATCTTTAATACGATATCTCAGAACCCTTTTATGCTGGCACCCTTATAATTGGACGTCAAAAGAATTATAAGTCGACGTGCAAAAACTTATCCGGCGAAGGTGCGAAAAACTTCATAAAGGGTCCGATTAAGCTTTCATTAAATAATTTGCAGCCTCATAATTAAAAATTAAGACGCCTCGCCTTAGTGGATTTCTAATGGACTTTTTTACTAATTGAAGGGGACGTCTGATAAAAAATCTGTTTAAGTACTTATTAAATGGTTTTTCTTCTCTTGATATACGAGACCTCGGTCTCGTTTCGTGTATAAAGGAAAAAATAAACAAAGCTATAACGGTACGTCGAAATTATCGGGTAAGCACGAATACTGACCTAGATTTGTTTGTTTTGATACAGTGCTGTGTTAATACGTAGCATGGGCGAGCCTCCCACACTTGTCCCATTTTAGATTACACATATGTGGTTACAAATTGTAAACAATAGTTTGATGCTACAGTCAAGAATACAGTTTTATAAAGTCTATTTTCTAATAGAAAAAAATGCGTGGCTATTTATTTACCGACTAGCTTCTGCCCGCGACTCCGTCCGCGTGGAAGCCAACTATACCATAAAATATATCCTATGGCATTCGGAGATTACCTCCTACATCCAAACTTACAAACTTTACCTCTTTATAATATTAGTGTAGATAACACAAATACTGCAATCGGTATATTTAATCAAAAACCTAGTTCTATTGACCGCATCACCGTTATCTCATGTTTTGCTGTGGCATTGTACAAAACATTGTTATTCTGAGTCAAATGTCTTTTGATGTCAACTCAATATGTACAGTAACTCATTAACTAGTGTTACGTCATTCGGGGACATTAATAGCTTGTAACCTTCAGTGAAAGTCCTCAAAATAGGTCATCTCAATACCTAGCTAAATTAGTTTGTTGACATAACGAATGTATTACACAATAAGTAGGTATTTGAAATGTTTTCTGAAGAAGTTTAGTGCTTGTTAGTTAGGGCGAATTTCATAAATGAAACGAAATAGGATCAGTTCATCTAAACCGCGTTGAAAAGCTGTCAGTGTCATCATTGTTGATGTTGTGGTATATTGACATTCTCTCTTTCTTCTTCCTATGTAGTGTAAAACGAAAAAAAAAGGTTAGCTAATACATTACCGATGTTTTGATAAGAGACCTCTCATAGGTACTTACATAATTTATATCAAATTATCAATAATTAGGTCACACAAATACATAATGTATGATGTGTAGATAATGCTAAGTACTTTTTAAACAACGCTGCCACTTTTATTATCATAAAACAACACACTTAAAATTTATGCCACCAATTTATGCTAGTACAACAATCACAAACTTGAAACTGTTGCTGTGAAAGTAGGAATTCGGTCAATTACAATCTTGCCTATTTTCTTTCACCATCTAGGAAGGGAAAGTTTCCTGAACTGACGTTCAAGATTTTCTCGTTCATACCGAGCGAGCGTAGCGACATGCAATACACATAATCTACAGCTTACGTTTGTAAGTATAGTAAACGGTATCCTTGTCGCACCCACACGCAGTGACGCGCTCGCGGCTTGGCGCGTCACCTTCCATCCATCCACGCCTGCGCACACACGCTCACTTACTCACTGATTGCAAAATGGCGGCCTTTATATTCGATCGAAATGAACATCTTATTTTGTCATCACTTAATTTAAATACTGTTTCAGCCTGTGATATTCTCAAGTGTCAATTTATTTTTTACAGTCTTTATTACGGCTGTGTTCAACGTAAAGTTATTCTTTAAATGTTTATTTTTCTTATTCCTCGGGAATTACGAAATAAGACGTCGAGGAGGCCGAAATAAAAATAAATCCATTGCATTCGCTTAGTTCAATCGTAAGGCAAAGCGTATTGTATTTTTGGTCCATCATATTGCTAAACTCTTTATTTGTTTTCTTGTTTTATGCGTGTTTCGTGCTGTTACCCATTGATTCGAGTCTTGTGCTGTTTTTCTTAGACAACAATACAAACTTAAACCTCAATACAAAAGAACCTGAATAGGCAATCGCTTGTATTTTTTGTTCGTCTAGTAGCGGCACAGCTTAACAATGTACCTGTTAACTCGGTAATCGGTAGCTCACTCAAACTGTGTAACATACATAAAAACTCTTATTCTTATCCCTTAGTATAATAGCCGCAAAAAGTATTTGATGTTCGGTCCACAAATTGTTTTATTTTTATTTTTATTCAAGTCTGTTTACGGCTTCTTTAAAAAAACAGATGTTCTACATATTTTTCATATTAAGTACATAAGATGTTTTAAATCTCATCGCGTCCCGGTTCCCCGCATCGTATATTTGACAACTCGGGCAAACATTCATAACCCGATTTGTAGTACAATATTAGATTTCACCAGATGTGCATCTAAGAGCTCTCTAACGTTCAAACGTTATGAATTTTTATTGTCTAAAACTGACCAACCGTACATACTTCGTAGGGGGCCTAGGGGACCGGGTCACCCAATTTCTTACTTCCCTTTCATAATTACAACTTGGTTGTGTCGTTGAACTCCGATATGTTTTGGTTTATGGGAAAGTAAGTGGACGTAGCTGCAGGGATCCCATAATAATTGTATGCTTCACCATGCAATGTAAGAAATAGTTGCAACTGTATAGGGTTTCTTCAAATGTTGCATCCGGTCAAGACGTTCTTTTCATAGATGAATTATTTATTTCCGTTATTTCTTAACCCTTTTACAATAATTGTACAATTTTAAATCACCAAAATACTTTGTATTATTTAACTCCTTTTTTTGGTTTTACTACATCAAGTATTTTTTGGGTATTATTTTATTATTACTTAATGCTCTCCAATGAAAATACATTACTCGTGCTTGAGCAGGCAATGCGTTAGTAATAAAATCACACACAACCAAATGAAAACAAACCAATGATCCACGGTTCATTTCTCCGTACCAAACAATCGTTGATAAACTGCACTGGAATTCAATTAATGAGTTTTAACAAATCGCAGTGTCTCACCCCTGCAAACGGCACAGAATAAATCTGCATTGTGTTGTGATTGTCATAATGGCGGTGCAATAACGTCGGCGCGTGCGCAGCGCACCGCCCTTTGTGTCGCACCCTCGCGGACACTGACTCCATAACGGTTATATTGATTTTTTAACTGACACTTTCCCTTGGTGTTTGATGTTATTAGTATTAATACGGAAAAATAATAATTTGATGAAAGAAAATTATTTGATTCGTAGTGTTTGATCGTCTTTTCCGCTCCTCATACAATTTCGATAAGTTTAATTAACACTTAGAAGTATTACCAGCGTTTTTCGGTCTGGGAAACTGTTAACTGAGCATAATTGATTGAACACGTTGCTAAAGTATCAAATTACCTGCATTATCTAAATTGTCCTACTTCAAAAACCTAAAAAAGAAACGAAATTTCTGATCTAAAAGCGATTGCGAAAACCATACATACCATGCGGGTGATAAAAAAAAGTTGTCAACACACATGTTCGAATTTCAAAATTTCAACAGATAGGGAATAACGGTCGCGGATAGTTCACGGCATCTGCGTGCTACCCCCGCGTTCGCACCCCCTGCGCCAGCGCATATCCCCTGTCAAATGACCGGAGGCATCATCTGGTCCTGGTGAAACAGATCGTTACGGGATAATGTTACTGCATGCAATTTTGTTATTGTAAATTGAGTAGCGTTGTTACCAATTAACATATGTTAGGGAGATCGTTATTACATTTATTGGGAGCAGTCATTTAACTGAGGACATGCAGTATTCGAATACGCGATTAAATACTGTTTTCCGGTGTGGCGTGACAAGGATAACTGCAGATTAAATACCACTCAAAATAGTATTTCAGTAATCCTATATTAAGAAAATCGTACAACGAAGGCTGACCGCTCCAGTCTTTATAACGTGGCAACACAGTTAATCACCTCTGGCCTGCAATTAAATAAACTTGTACACTTGACCATACGAGCGGGCCGCGCCCATTCCTTGCACTTGTTAATGCAGAAATGTAATTGGTCAAGTCAGCGACACGAGACTAATGTGCAGGAGTACGTTATAGTTCTCACGTTGCGCGTGCGCACCGACCCTAAGGAAACGCTATGTAAGATATGGTTCAATGCGCGTAACGACTATTCTGCACAGGAGATAAAAAAAACGACTTTTTACAGGTTTTTTTTTTTCTGTTGATGGCAGTCATCCAGAAAACCAAGAACTGACGGTCACGACCTCAGATTTTCTTGCTCTGACCACCCCGGGTTAACTGGGTTTACAATATCGCAGTATTAAATTGTAATTGGCACCTATCTCGATCAATTAAATCTACTTAGCTTTATTTCTTTGGCCTCATTATTCATATTGTCTGGCCCTTTATTTCATAAGCCGTTACTGTACGCACATGGCTAATTAAGCAAATAAAGAATATGGATCAAGGACAGAAAACAATGTTTGCGACATCTAGTAGTGTGGTTTTCTATTTACTGTTGTAGTCTTAATTAGTTCCGAAGCTATTTTTGGGAGGTATGCATTGTTTTTTGTGACAGCCTTCATTTAGCTTGGTTCCGTTATAATGGCAGTTTTACGCCTACCGGCTGTTAAATTCATTGTCTGAAATGAACGTAGCGATTTGGCACAAAAAAAGTAACCGTTTTTTCTTCCAAACAAAAATTTAAATTAATCTCTGCCTCCACATTTAATTCTTATTAGAAATACTGTACTGTACTTACATAACATCAAGCCTATATTTCCCGCAGGGTTCGGCAAAGGTGTACCTATGGTACACCCACATTTTACCAGTTATGTTTGAGTCCCATGTAATAGGGGGCGAGCCTATTGCCACCAACCGGGCACAAATCCAAACTCCGGGCTGCTACTGAAAAATGCCAGTACTGTACTTTCTATTTATTCTCTAAGAAATGAATACAGCGACATGAGAATTTTCAAACGTCTACTCAAGTGACTGTGAAAGGTCTTCAAGCGAAAAAAAGTACAGTTAAAAGAAATAACTTCTCCGGCATACTTTCTAATTGCAGTGAGACACGATAGCATCACAATTCGCCAGCTAACCGACATTTTTTTGTTACAGTCGAAAACGTAAAATTTTTACACATGGCAAAACTTGTGATGTCGACTCATCTCATTATGATAAGATTTATTGCATGTGCAAAAAATAGGCGCGTGTTTGGATTTTTATACAGGCACCGCTTATTTTAATTTGTAAAATATTAACTTAATATTTTATGCTTACGTAAAAATTTGCTTTAATACCAGCTACACTCGAGCTGACACACGGCAGGAAAATAATAATTTTACTTTTTGTTTAGGTATTCCCGCATTTGATACCAGCGATGTCCTTTTGTTCAAACCGCAAATAACTAAAGCGGTTATTTTCCGTAAATCAAGGGTTTAATTTTAACTGATGAGGTATGATTCATACATTTATTTCATGTTTGCCTTATACATAGTTTATAAATAACTTGTTGCACACAGTTTTATCCGTATATTATTGGACTCTTTATCTAAATTTGAACAGAAACGTATTTAATAAAAAAAAAACACTTCATTATTTTCTAGAAACATGCCACAATTCCCAAAAAAAACAGTTTTTTACTGCAACAAAACGATGTCATTCCTTTGACGAAAAATCACCTTCTCACGTTGTTCATTACCACCCCTTAGCAATTACGTGATTAAAAAATGGCTGCCACATAAAAAACAGCTGATAAATCTGCCCTGTTGGCTGTTCCGCTCGACGGACTTTGAGGATTCCTCCATGGGAATCTTGCTTGACCGTAAAACTTACGAATCATTCCTGTTCCTTATAAGTGAAAGTGCTATTAGCCTTTTCCTTTCTACAGAAATGCTATAAAAAACGTTAAGAACGGTGTGAAAGATGTTATTTTAAACTGGCTGTTGGCACATCCTAGAGAAACATCTCTATGCTGATGAAAACTATCCTGTGTTTATCCAGGAGATTGTCTATCTGTGTGCCAAATGTCATCTAAATCTGTTCAACCGTGAAAGCATGATTGAGTAACAAGTGACAAACATACGAGTAAAGGCTCGTACACACTGGCGCGACGCGACGCCCGACACAAAGGCACCGCTCGTCGCGCGACGAGCGGCGCCTTTGTGTCGGGTGTCGCGTCGCGCCAGTGTGTACGAGCCTTCAATCAATCACCCTAGCCTTTTCCCAACTTATATTGATCAGTGCAAATACGTGGAGCGACTGCCTATCTGACCTCCTCAACCCAGTTACTGGGTAATACGATACCTCTTGCTAAGACTGGTTGTCAGACTGTCGGGCTTATGACGACCTGTAACGGCTGTCAAAAATCCACAAATAACAGCCGGGATCAACGGCTTAACGTGCTTTCTGAGACACGGATGGGACTCGATATCTAAAGATGGTCACCCATCCGCGGGCCTTCCGCGGCAAGAGTAGATTAACCTTACCGATCGAGCCTTGCGGCCGTACTTACTTAGCCACGAGCTCTCATACTTTAAACATTAAGTAATATTAAGACTCCTACGAACAGGCGCGACACGCGATGCGACACAAAGGCACCGCCTTTCGCTCGACGAGTGGAGCCTGTCTCGCGTGTGATTCGCGTCGCGTGTCGCGCCTGTTTGAAGGAGCCTTTAGTTGGACTTATAAACACAGGACGCCTTACTTTATGTGAGTGTATAGTGCAGAATGCATAGCCCAGGTTTTGTTGAACGTGTGAAACCACTGTCTTGAAGTTTGTATTCTTAGTATTATCTTGCAACTATTTGCAAGTATGCCGTGGGTTATGTAATGTGTCTGTGGTTTTCTATTGTGATGTAACGATTTACTTTTTACAGGCTTTTGCTTGAGGGGCTCATTGCTAAATGATTACAGCCGCTCGGGTCGATGGAAGGTTAAGCTACGCTTGCCGCGGTCGGCTCGTGGATGGGTGACCATCAATTACATATCGAAACCCTCCGTGTTTTGGAAAGCATGTTAATCCGATGGTCCCGGCTGCCATTCGTAGATCTTTGACAGTCGTTACGGGCAGTCACAAGCCCGAAAATTTGACATCCAGTCTTACCCAGTAACTGGGTTGTGGAGGTCAGATAGGCGGTCGCTCCATGTAAAATACTGGTGTTCAACTGCATCTGGTTAGACTGGAAGCCGACTCGAAAAGGCTAGGCAGATTGAAAGCGTTTTGCTTGCGTTGCAACCATAGATATAAGTTCTAAGGTGCAACTGTTACTTCGCTGAAAAAGGTTGAGCATGTTCAAGTTCAGTAATAACGACCACTTATGGCCATAACATCACACCTATATTCCTCGAAGGGTTAGGCAGAGGTGCTACACCCATATTTCGCCAGTTATGTTTAATTCCCATGTAATAGGGGGCGAGCCTATAGCCATCAACCGGGCACAAATCCAGGCTCCGGGCTTCTACTGAGAAATTCCAGATGGAAAAACCCAATAATACTTTGCCCGACCTGCACAGCAGTATCTTGCGACCACTAGATCAAGGAGGCAGTTCTTATGACTATTGGTAAGATATAGCGATTAAAACTGAAGTGAAAACAGACCTGATAAAGAGCCCTTGGAGCTCTAACGGTCAGTCACCCTTGGTTCCCATGAGCCTTTTAGTCACTATCGGAAGGGCACCAATAATGCAGGGTAGATAATTAATTGATAGTATCGATAATATCGATATATCACCCTTGTTAAACGTTTTTCCATAGAAATATAGGAAAACAAATCGTTGGCTACCGTTACGGTGTAGTCAAATGAAATGAACTTATTTATTCTCATATTCAGGTCGGGAAAAAAGGTTTTTTCTTATTTTATAGGTATAAAGTTGTAGAAAAATCTCTTTGGCTATACTGTTTGTATCTGGCTGGTTTTAATACCCTTAAATAGATGACATTTAAAAAACGAAAACTAAATATTTCAACGACTTCTCGCCTTTTTTCAATTACTTTTCTGTCCGCCAGAATGAGTGAATCTAACAAATAAATTGGATACATTTTAAAGTTGTATTACAAAAAAGGAAAAAATGCGAAACAAGCCGGGTAAAAAATAGGACGTTTATAGACTTACGCAGCACCCGTAAGAGTAGCACAAAGTTGGTTCAAGCGTTTTCAGTCCGAGAACTTTGATGTCAAAGATGCAGCTCGCTCTGGTCGCCCTGTTACGGATAAAGTCGATACCATTTTTGAAAAACTGGAGCGAGATTAGTAGTTACGACATAGCTGAAGAGTTAGGGGTTGACCACAAAACAGTTTTGACCCATTTGAAAACGCCAAGGTATATAAAAAAGCTCGATATTTGAGTGCCACGGGAACTCTTAGTCTCAAATTTGTATATAAAATACGAAAAAACTTTTTCCCCGACCTAATAGAAAATCAGAATCACTTTTACACGTCAGATAAAGAAAAATCTAGATGGAATCGACATTTCCTATCTGACTCTCTGACTCAGATCATCTGAGGAACATGTAGATTAGTATCTGAAATGGTATTTTTAGGAAAGAACCACACATATGAGTGGACCTGTCCATTAGCAGTTATGAATCATAACTGCTGTTAGACAGGTCAATCACAATCACAAATCATAACTTTTGATTGACTATAAAGGCTCCCTCAGACAGACGCGACGCGACTCTTGTAGAACTATTTCCATAAAGTTTTCATAGAAATTGTTCTACCTACTAGAGTCGCGTCGCGCCTGTCTGCCTTAAGTCCGTGACAAAGATATACATTTTACGTAGGTAAGTAATTAAAATGTATTATCATAATTAAGTTCTCATTGTTATTTGTAATAATTAAACAATGATTAATATGAGAACAATCGTCCTTTCTTTAATTAAAAACACCGCGTTCTTGACATTAAAATACAGCATTTATTATTGTGTGAATCGCATTCAATTCTTTCACGTGCCGCCATTTGGTTTTTTTATTATTTTTATGACACATTTATTTATCTTTCGATTGTCAAGGTGAAACACTTCATTAATAACGTTCCTATTTTTTATTTTACTAGCATTTGCCCGCGACTTCGTCCGCGTGAAATTTCTTGTTCCCCCGACCCAGCGCGTCGCCCGCCCCGGCTATTTTTCACCGGCTATTTTTCACTTAACGTTTTCTGACACTTTTTGCTCGGCATCTAATGTTCGTAGCGTGATGCCTATAACCTATAACCTTCCACAAAAATTGGGCTATCAAATGCATTTTTCGATTTTATTAAATTTGACTGGTAGTTGCAGAGATCAGCGCGCTCAAACAAACAAACAAACAAACAAAACAGCTTCAGCTTGATTATATTAGTATAGATTTCTTTTTCGATCAATTGTCAAGGTGAATCACTTTATAAAATATAACGTTGTTATTTCTGACATTCCTTTCCTATATTATTTTTATCTGTCACTAGTCTTAATTAATTAAGTTCAAGCAATGCATGTGAACGGACTACCCCTCACAGATGCACAGGAATACGTATCCGTTAAAACAAATGAAGGGGGATTTTTTTCATCGCACGAGTTTCTATTTTGCACCGGATCAATAAATAATTACGGCTTTTTAACCCCGTGTGAATATGACCTTAGCGTGTACTGCGAGCTATTTTTTATCTGTTAGTCCTTTTATGGCCTAATGATAATTCAGCCTAGTTAAATCCTGTAAAACCTATATTTGTCTGCTATTTTATGAGTATACTAGGAACTCTCCCCTGCTTCGCACGATTTTTACGACTTGAGAAAACTCCCAAGTTTCTTTATTATATACTTAGGTTAGTACTTAATGTATTACGCACATAAACCTACCGAAATAAATTCTCTTAATAATGGTGAAAACCGCATCAAAATCCAGACATGGTTACACAGACAGACACGAAAAGCAACTTTAATTTAGAATAATTATGTATAGATTAATCATCATTTAGTTTATCACAATTCCATGAAAAAGAAGTGTCAAATTGCAATTTTACTATAGAACAAAGTTTCTCAATTGTTTTCATTATTTTCAATTTGGTGCCACGTTTCATTGTTTTAAATGGAACGCGTCAATTTCAATTTAGGAATGTTCGAGTTTTATTTTTTTCCGTCTGACAGCTGTCTCGGGAGAATAATGCAACGCGATTAAAAATAATCGTGCCTTTTTTATTTAAAAAGTCGCGAACACGAACATATTCGTATTTCGACTTTTCGAATGTGAACTCTTATATGTTTTATTTAATTTAAAGTCTTCTTTTGTTTTGGACACTAAAACGTCGTTGTTTTGTGTCCGAATAATAAAAACGGTAATGTTCCGCACTGTGCGCCCGAGCAGATAACAGCTGCAGGGTCACCAATGCATATTTTGATTAAATTTAACGGTTTTTGTTACATTTAAACCCATATGTTACGGTTCAATAGTAAAGTAATTAAGAAAACATTACAGTCACATACAATTTAAGATATTGTAAAACGGCTTTCCATAACTATATCGTTAGCATAGCGTAACCGACCACAACTGAACGTTTCCTACTATTGACTATACAAATACTCGTAACCAGTTGAGTAACACGTTGTGTAAATATAAGGACACTTCTGGCTACATGCAACTTACGGAAGTATAGTAAGACCGTCCGTGGGAAAGCAACTATCCAAGGACGAAAACATGAGTGAAACACATTAAGGGATGTCCTAATGACGTCGACTGAACTATTCTCCCATAAACAAGTGTCACTTTCTTTTGTTTTTGGTTGTTGTTTTTCTTTTTTAATAATATCCTTTATGAATGGTGTTGTAGTAACAGATGGCTGATGAGGACAGTTCGTGTTTGAAATTTTGGGAGCCAAATAAAAAAATGTTTATGAGATAGAGTAGAGTAAGTAGCATTTCAGAATAACTTTCAAATTTCATAGTTCTAATGTAGAGCAGCTAGTTAGGTTAATAAGTTATTACCTATTTTCTTTTGCACGAATTCAGTCATGACTTCATGAGTCTAGTTCAAGTCAATTAGGTACTGTACCGATTTTAATCTCTTTCCACACAACAGCTCCACATTCCTACTAATTCCCGTACTGAATTATGAAATTAGTATGTTATCAAAGTATCAAATCAGAAACATTATACGGCACAAGTGGGCAGATAAGCGATGTGGCCTTGGACCAATTCGATAACATTCATACTCACGGCTAGACGAGCTGGCATCATAACTTTGTTTATGTGGGAACTTTGCCTTGAAATTATGGAATGTGAGCGTAGATTATAGGATAAGGTCCTATTTTATTAGAACAATGACTTCGAGGGCTATATTACGAGTGGCTCGTGACTTAAACAGGAAACAAGGACAGGCTCTAGCCTAAAACGTCAAATGAGGAGAACAAAGACTTCTGTAAAGAGGATTTATGCTTGTGTAATGAAACTCTATGGTTGTAAGACAGCAGCAACTGGCACACATAAAAAAGAATAAGTTCGAAAATAGAATTGTCACTTCACCCATGAACCTTGTTCAGATGACAATCAAAACAAATAAATTTAAAATCAGAACATCGATCTTAGATGTTGTCCAGGTGGTAACAAATCATTATGCAAATCAATATGGCCGAATGTCGAAGTTTACAGGGGAATCACGCCTTGATGACAATGACCCAGGGGACATAAATCAACGGTCATCAACACATTTATTTTCAACAATTTCTAAAGGGCACTCGAAACGTGGTTGGATTAGACAGCTCCATTCGTCTTACAATTTAATGTTTTCTGAAGGGGAAGCATTGTTGCGAGGCGTGATCTCTTTAATAATGATGATTTCAAGTATCGGGGTTAACATTGACACATAATAAATTCCAACGGAAAATCAAGCAGAGATATTTTAATTAAAAATGCAAATTTACATTCAAAATTCGTCTATTGTTATTGCATAATTGTTTGAAATTAAACCTGTCATAGACAACATTACTCATCGAGGTTATCGACCTCTTATTATGAGTACGTTGACAATTTCTCCATCATTATTTGTCATACAAACACAAGCAAATGAGATGCAGTGCCATCCCTAAGCCGGGCCCACACGAGTAATTCCGAAAAACCAAACAAACTTCTCTTCAATATCGACAACCTCTTGAATTTTCAAAATGTTTACTCCTTACTACATATTTGTATAAGAAGTTATGGAGACGTGTCTATGAATAGGAAACGTTTCCACTAAGCGTAGGTGGTTTTTTTTTCTATCGAAATCCCAGAGGTCGGGAATTTAACGTTAGGGTCAAAATAACCCCCTCTGTTGACACCAAAGGTAAAGGAACACGTGTGAACTTTCAACTCCATACACAATTCGATTCCATTAATTCTATTCACAATTCAAGACTTTATTCTTTTCAACAATTCAAGTGTCACAAATGTCCCTTAAGAAGACATCCATCAGATTCCCCTGGAGTGATGGATGGCGTATGAAAAGAATCTATGTTAATTTTAAATTGAAATGTTAATTCGTCATAATTATTTCTTCGACAGTACAACTGAATAAATAGTAATGGTTTTCAAGTGTTTACACCTTTTCATGATTACGTTTTGAGACCGAGGAAGTTTTTCTTTAAAAAAATGTGTTATGTAAGTATGTACATAATAATTGTAATGAAAGAAGAAAGAAATGAAAAATGGATCACACGAAAATACTACTTTAATTAATAATAAGGCGGAAAACAGTTTCTATTTAAAGAACACGAGAAACAATACGATAATAATTTCTGTGTTATTGTTATGTTGACGAAAAAAATACTCAAGTATGTATAAAGTTAAGTAAACACGGCCCTGTCTTAATAGATCACTTAAATAACTTTTGAGCTGTCGGTCTGTCCGTGACGCAGTTTTTTTATAATACCGCTGACACTTGATTGATAACGAACCATTTTTTAAGATATATCCCTTAATCCTAAAGAATGCATTAAAAAGCGGCCAAGTGCGAGTTGTACTCGGACACGAAGGGTCAGTACCACCGTACAATAGTTAACACTACTTATATTTTTTTAATACTTTAGGTAAAAAAATATTATTGCATGGGGACCCCTTTGAATGTTAACATAATTTTATTTTTATGATGTATTATTACAGCGTCCATAGTAGTAGACTCTCTATGAAAATTTAAAGTGTCTACCTACTAAAACTCAAAAGATACAGCCCCGTGACAGACGTATGGACAGACGTACAGTGGAGCCTTACGTGGCACCCTCTGGGTACGGAACCCAAAAAAAATCATGTCGGGAGCCACTACAATGATAATATTATATTGTTGAAATAAGAATTTCATATTTCACGCTATTGTCAAAGACAAGAATACTTATTACTGATATAGAATTACAATTTGAATTTTAAATTTGTTTGTATTTTGATGGCGAGCGTGAATTGAATGGAATAATGTAGCTAATTGTGTGTGAACCATACTTATAATAAAAATGAATATTTATGATAATTAGACGATATGATTGGACTGCATAAAGGTAGTATGATTGACATACAATGTGGCCATAATACAGTGACCGTTGAAATCCTGATGACAGCTTGAAATAAAACAGAAATTCTATTCTTATGGTAGGTATTTATTTAATATCGTGATTAAGGTGATTAAGGTCAGTTAGCTAATTTGCTGACAGACCCGACAGACGTTGTCCTGTCCAAAGTTCATACAAAAATCCTATACAAAAAGGACGTCTAGATCACCCATTTTTTTTTTCGGGAATATTTTCATATTATCTTTCCATAAGTTAAAAACCTAATTCGGACTATTAGGAACATTTTAAAACAAAACATAGCCAAATCGGGCCAGCCGTTCGCAAGTGACGCGCTTACCAACGAACAACATTTCATTTTTATTTTATATAAAGATAAAAAAAAAACGATTTCAAAATGAATTTATAACAACATATAGGATAATCAAATCTACATAATAAATGAATACTACGAAGTTCGCCAAAAAAAGAACTGGCTAATTACGCCAAGAGCTTGAATTAATTTATTTACATTGCAAATATCTCTTTAGCATAATCGCAAGTAAGATTAGTGATTGACTATTAAGCCTCGTTTAGATTCATCACGACATTCATTGTTCACCTACTGTCACGATTACTAGTATGCACTACCAAGTTAATAGCAGAAAGTGTTAAAAATTATTTTAGAGGAATTACTACAAATCTAAAACAAATGCGCTACTACTTCTAGGTACTTCTACTAAAATATAAGTCTAGTATTTGAATTATTTATAAAAAGTAATGTTTTTGTACAACAAAGAGTTCTCTCTCAGTCAGCAGCCCTAAGTCTGTGGGGTAAAGGCTCCCGCAGACAGGCGCGACGCGGCAGCGCTACACAAAGGCGCCGCTCGTCACGCGACACGCGGTGCCTTTGAGTCGGGCGTCGCGTCGCGCCAGTGTGTACGAGCCTTAATGCGTAAACAATTTCTATGAAAACTTATAGAAATTGTTCTACAAAAGTCGCGTCGCGCCTGTCTGCGGGAGCCTTTATCCTTCAAAACTTTGGTATTGTGATTGAAAGTGTCTTACGCAATTAGGGAGGTGGATTTGTGCTCGTTTGATGGCAATAAGCTCGCCCTCTATTACATGGGATTTAATCACAACTGACAAAATGTGGGTGTACTATAGGTATACATCTGCTCAACCCGCCGGGGATTACAGACGTGATGTTTTGTTGTGTAAAGGCTCGTACACACTGGCGCGACGCGACGCCCGACACAAAGGCACCGCGCGTCGCGCGACGAGTGGCGCCTTTGTGTAGCGCTGCCGCATCGCGCCTGTCTGTGGGAGCCTTCATGAGTAAAAAACATCTTAAAGAGTCCTTTCTAGTCCTTAGCTTCTCCTACGAAGGTACGGGTATGGACAAAAAGCGATCAGGAAACCTACCTCAAAATGATCCAACAAAAAGTCTTGTTTACACACAAAACCAAATAGAGTTCTTTGACACTATTCCGAACCGTAAAAAACAGGCACCAAAAAAATCACACTCGTACTAAGTACATTACCTACTAACAAACTAGATTACGCGAGTCGAAGCAAGGTGCCGTTAGAGGGGCCATAAAGGGTTCTCGAGCCGACCTTAGAACATTATTAACGGTGCTACCATTGACCATGACAAACGAATCAGAGGTTGTAGCACTCGAGATTTCAAATACTTATCGATTTATTTTTAACACTGGTTATTGTTATTACACGTATAGGAATTAAACTCTTCAGAAATCTTGAAAGTTATTTTTTGAAGAGAAAACTTCTTAAGGTGCGTTGAGCGGTTTTTGGTAGGAGAAAATCTTGTAGGTTCGCGTCACCTACATGCTAATGTTAACAGTATATCCGTAGTTATAATGGTGACCACTGTAATTTCAAAGTTTTAAGTTTCCATTTCTGTCGGTGGTCCCCATGAATGTCTATTTTCTTTTCCATGGTTGATTTATTCAGTCTTTGTGAAAGTCTTACAAGGGCCAAGTGTGTTGTGGTTAATCTAAGTTTTCGATAAAGCTATCTATATTCATCATCATTTCTGCCGAAAGACGTCCACTGCTGGTGATAGTGCTCCCACATCGGGGGATTTGCCACAATCGCCACGTGTGGCAGGCGGGTTGGCGATCGCAGTATGGTTTTAAAAATGCATAGAGAACGCTGCTGCTCATTCTCTATTAAGTCCCTTAGTCATCTTTTATGACACCCACGGGAAGAAATAGGGGGGATGCTATTCTTTAAGTTAACACGGATGGCTTATCAACCAATAATAAATTATCGTATCACGAAAAGCTGCATAAAATCAATAACTGTAAGTTTTGGCAAACTCGTTTCCATAATCTTATATCCGAGTCCCACGTCGAATAAAAAGGCACGTACGTAACTTAACATAACAAATAAACAATGTTCTATCAGACATAGTAGGTATAATTAATTTGCATACAATGTCACCAAACACAGGAGCTAGCAAAAAATAAATAAAATTTCACCAAAATAGAGCTAGCCAGGTACCATCGCGGTGTAAATTGGGGGCATTGACAGCAATTGTAATTAAACATACTATTACGTTTTTTTTTTGTTGTTAAATAATGCAAACAATAAAGGCTGCGTTAGTTTCGCGAAACGCCAACTTTCCGCATCCCCGTGTCTGAAGCGGCGCCGGCGCATTGAGGTCGTTGACCCGACGCCACGGTGTTATTGAACGTACCACAACAACATGCACACATACACATCGTGAGTACATACGGACACATTTCGGTGTGTTGAAAAGATATTAAATGACTACTGAACTTGCTTAGACAAAGCCTCGGATTCACTGGATGATTCCAATTTCAAGTTGCAAAAAAATTATCGAGTTTCCGTCAATTTATTTTTAAGTGGCGACAATATAAAAAACAAACATCACAATTTAAGAAAAAAATACATAACAACTGTAATTAATTAAAACACAACTTTCTCCGATTCACGTACAAAGCTTACAAAGATAAAAATACCCACAGAGATTCCAACTCCACTGAGTAATCATGGCATTCATAATTCGTACATTAATTTCCGTCTAATGAATAAACAATAGAGAGAAAGTTAACAAACAAAGCTGATTGATAGGCACAATAGATTAACACCAACACCATGTCCGCAATAAATTCTGTGTGTTGACAGTTTAGTTATGAAACTCGAGTACATGACGACATTTCTACGGATTGCGTACAAACGCATTGTATGTCTGGCCACTGCCTTAAAGCTCACGACCGCAGTAGCTCAAATTAACGGTACTATGACAGCAACTCCTTTCGCGAAGCCTCATTCTAAATTCAAATAGTGGTGCGCGTACGCACTCTGTCAACAAACAAAAGTGTTTTCATCAACAATTTGTTACGATTTTATTTGACGCTTGTTCAATTGTCTTGTTGTGTCGTTTTAAATAAATTACAGCAATTGTGCTGCACAAAAAATAAGACGGACATTATTCTTTTGAATGATTTTTTACGGCAGTTTGGTAAACAAACAATTTATTTACATAGTAAAGTATCTATTATTTATTGCTTTAGGCTAGCAGCCATTACTTACGAATTCAAAAAATACAAAACAATGAACGTTCAAATTCATAGACAAAAATATTGAAGTTTGTTATCAAAATATGCGCGAGTCTCAAGCGCAGCTCTACAAGACCGGAAACTCGGAAAACAATTTGGAACGCTAGTTACACCCTAAAACTGTAGGCGTGAGTTGAATGACCTACGTTTTTCACAGTATACGCTACGCGTATTGCAACAGTTCTTAATAATTATTCTTTAATTTGGCTTGAATGACCAGTCACGAGCACTAATATATATTGCAACTTTTAGATAAGACCTATTTCATAACAGTATAGGTTCCAAAATACTATATTCGTAACAGCATAAAATTACAATCAATACAGTAGCAGAAAATCACATTTAGAAGTTACTAAGTATATACATATTAGTCCTCGTGACTGTACAGTACGGCCGAAATATCTTGGCGAGTCCGAACTTCGCGCAAAAAGCTGCGCAGTAAAAATTTTTAGGCACCAAATGGTGACATGAAGCGAGTGTGAGTGAGAGAACATGCGGGAAAGTTCGTAGTGCCTATGTTCAGACTCGCCAAGATATTTCAGCCGTACTGTAATTGCTCCGGTATCTATTAGTATGTGTTTTTTTCAATTCTGCTGTGAACATACCACTCGTACACACGTGCTGTTTGTCGGATTCCGATAACGATATCAAATAGTGCTACTTTTCGATCTTGTTGAAATAAAGTGTGTAGTATAATCAGCCTATAACGTTCCCACTGTTGGGACACAGAGTAGGCTGTATTCTACCACGTGAGCCCAGTGCGGGTTGGTTCACATGTCTTCGAACTTTTGGTCCTAAGACATGCCGAACGATCCTAACGATGTTTTCCTTCACCGTTTTTGAGAGCAGTGCAATGATTAAATAAATTACACAAAGTAAAGCGCCTGTCTGGGCTCGAACCCACGACGAATAAAGTGTATAATAATAAAATAGTATATATTAATATTATGTGGATATTATAACGATCGTTTTTATGCAACAATTCCCACGAGATATCATGACTTACAGGTTTTGTAATTAACTGCTAAGTATGATTTTGAATATCGTATTTGATAATTGCACTGAACTTATTTAATAAAAACGAAAATAATTATATAAATAACTTTTTTTATGTTATTTAAGTTTCAGTGTACTTACAGTTAATTTAATTTGAATCCAAATTACATGACAGTTACAACATTTATTTTTAGATTAAAAAAATAGAAACCAGCAAATTTCTCGAACTGATCGAGGTAACGTTACGGCTAAAATCATCCTAAACTTTATGGAAATGTGTACAATAGATGAGTTTACAAACAAACAGAGTTCGTCGCACTCAAGTTTAGTAAGTGTGAAGGAGATAGAAACAATACCAAGCTTTTGAGGACGCGGCCAGAAAAGGTTATTCAACCTCTTTGTAAATTCGCTGTGAAAAAATACGGTACTGCAATTTTCTTAGATAATTTCGCGCAAAATTGCTGTATACCAAAATATACACAGTGGTCATTGCGTCGCTTTAGTAGGGACAAAATAAATGCTCTAATTTTATTTGGATAACCAAAATAACACACGCTATTTATAACGAAACGAGGTGTTAAAAGAATTTATTGGTGTTGTAACCCGTGAAAAAATGGTTTGTATTTTTTTTTACACCGTTATTTTTTTTCAAGATTTATTTTGGCTCGCGTCAATGTGTAACTATTGAACCCGTTACGACGACGCGAGCGATGTTGCCAACGTAATAATTATCCGAAAAAACGGTGATAATTTACGTGAGGATAATTATTATGTCGTTACGCTAACCCACCAGTGTGCTGTATTCTTTTGTTTATACACTAAACTCTCGTGAATAAGTAATTGTTTACCTCGACGAGGTTAATGATAGTATGACTAACAATATACCGTTCAGGTTTCTTAATAAATTCTGGTCCTAGGAATGAGCTAGCAATTTATTATCACTCATGCATCCACCAAGTTGATTTATCGCTAAATTAGTTTTGCTGAATAACAAAATAGTGATATAAAACGGGTAATTTATTTTTATTAAAGACTAGCTTCTGCCCGCGGCTTCGCCCACGTGGATGTCGGAAATTATCCCATGGGAACGTGCTACCGGGACAAAATGCCCTTCCTCAGGATGAAATCTATTTCCTTGCCAAATTTGATCGAAATCCGTTTAGTGGTTTAGGCGAGAAGAGATAACATACAGACAGAGTTACTTTCGAATTTATAATATTAGTATGGATATTATTAACAAGGAATTCCCATTAAAATGTACAGGTACTGCACGTAAGTAATTTTGTTTTTAGGTGCTGCTACCAGGTATAATAAAAGGCTTAAACTACGGAAGCATTAGACGCGCAACAATATGACAGATAGCACGACTCGTGTGTTGCCATGTCCAATTACGTGACTATTCGGAATTCAAACTAATTACCGCACAGAGTGGTACAGTTAACAATCACAGACAAAAAGCTAAAAGAATTTCTAAAAATGTCCACTAATAAAATAATAATCACCGATTTCATTTCGTGCACTGAACTAATTAGACAAATGTTAATATTAAACTAACGATTTCATGCTGCCTTCCTGAAAATAATTGTGTAACGTCATAAACGTATTTTATTTCTAGCGTGTAACTAATCTCAGCGATAGGAAAATTACATAATTTTACGTCAATTAGATTTTCATCGGTACGAGAGATTGTTTTTTTTTTATATATATTGCAATTTTATAACGCACAGCCAGGCTATTACACAATCAACTCAGCCTATCGCAGTCCACTGCTGGACATAAGCTGCGCCACAACACTGTCCTCCGCCTTCCGCATCATCCAGTCTGTACCAGGTCGTCGGTCCATCTAGCTAGGGGGCGTCCCCACTACGCGTACCGATACGCGGTCTCCATTCCAGCCCCTGCAGTCTCAACATTAGATAGCGACAAAAATCGGTCGCTAAAGGCTCCCACAGATAGGCACGACGAGACAGCGCTACACAAAGGCGCCGCTCGTCGCGCGACACGCAGTGCCTTGGTGTCGGGGTCGCGTCGCTAGTGTGGACGAGCCTTATGTCGTATCGTTGTCAAATTCCTTTAATAGATTTTCAACTTTATTTCGAAAGCATAAGGTTGAAAATCTATTAAAGAAATTTGACATCGATTAGACTTAACGACCGATTTTGGTCGTTATATTTGTCGAGACTGCAGTCCCTGGATTCGTCTGCTCCACCGCCCAACGGTCCTTCGACAAACATGGCCAGCTAGACTTTTACACAATGAGTAGAATTTAATGCTTTACAATAAAGTCTATTTTAGATAAGTACTTAGCTTGTAATCTAGATTTACCCAGCTATACCTACACCAACAAAAAAAAAACGAAAAATATCCTCAAACCTTATTAAAAAACTAGTCATTAAACACTCGACGTTTGATAGATGAGGACGCACAATAAAAACCAGAGACAAGATTATGTTTTTCTTAATCGTTAGCCCCGGTCCGGTCCTGACATTGCCTTAACAGCCTTTTTACTGTAATACACAACCCGTGCCGAAACTGTAAAAAATCGGGCAAGTCCGAGTCGGACTCGCACACGAGGGGTTTCCTTACCACCATACAATATTTAACACTAGATATTTTTTTTAAATACTTAATTAAAAAAAACACCTTTCTTCCTTTAATTTTTTACTTTATTTTATTTTTATAATTTTTTTGTTAAAGCGGCCATAGTAGTACAGACTCTGAAAATATCAACTGTCTACCTATTACGGTTCAAAAGATACAGCCCTGTGACAGACGGACGGACAGCGGAGCCTTAGTAAAAGGCCCCGTTGGCACCCTTTGTGAACGGAACCCTAAAAACGTCAATGTAAATTATTGTGGCGTCCTTGCCAGGCGGCTAGCGATGCATCATAAAATTTCTTTTGTTTTGCCCCACAAATTGATCTCCGAGTGCTGAGTACATTAGCTGTATGACTAACCAAGTGCAATGTAATAAAATGTATTGACTTCCACTGAGAATTGCATCGCCTAGAACGATTTTTTCTGCTCATCTAAAGCGATTCAATCCGCTTGTTTTTATTCTGTACACTAGCTGACCTGAACAACATAGAAAAAACCCCTAGAAAAATTTCAAATTCGTGAAAAACTGCACGTCCTTTGTGCAGCTTTTCCCGAATTTGATAATTTTCCGGGTAACTTTTAAAATATTATTTTCCATAAAAACCTAACAAGTTATTACGAACATTTAAAAAAGAAAATTAACCAAATCGGTCCAGCCGATCTCAAGTGATGCGCTTACCAACGAACAGCATTAAATTTTTATTCATATATATAAAAATATAAGATAGATTCTTAACGCACTAGAATTCGCAATTCATTTGTTTTTGTTTTACGACTAGAATTTCTTTACATCTCTTATCTGCATTCTGCACACACCACCTCGCCCGCTCATAAATCCTTGTCGGAAACAAAACTAATTATTTAGTCAGCAACAAATTCTATTTCCCTATAAAACAGTAGAAATTAATAGTCTAACTCTGAGAAACCTTACGCCGTTTAACTGTTATGCCCCCACCACGCGGCCCACACAAACTGGATTAGAAATCAGGCTAGTCTTGATTGCGTCCAGTTCGTCCTACAACCACTGAACTATTATTTTAATAAGCAGTCATTCTGTCCTAAGGATAATTGCTCAAAAATCATAGTTTCACTCAAAAGCATAGACAATAATTGCCTTTACGATCGTTAGAATTTATGTTATGATCACAATTTATAAGTTTTTAATAAAAGGTCATTTTGTTTTCAGGTAAGCGTCTCGAATTTATGGTAATGATACTATTCCAGATTGGTATGTGTTTTAGTTTATTATTATGAGATAGATGCTATTAAAATAGCTAAGGCGGGAGACATCGCGGGAGGGCCAAAAACCTAAGCTTGTCCTAATAAAGGACGAAAAGGGGAAACAAACCTCAAATTAGATCAATTGGAACTATTTGGACAAAAAATGCTTCGCTGCATTACATCTTTAAAGAGTAATTAAGCCCCCGTACGCACGGACGTGAAAATAGCGCGGCGGGATTTTATTGCACACTGGATTTTCAACGGTCTGCTTAGCGCCGAGAGTGAAAAATCCAACAGTGTGTTTTTCGACGCGCTGGGATGCACTCTGTTAGATTCTTAACGCTCGCGCTCGGCTCAACACCGAGAGTTGAAAATCCAGTGCGCGATAAAATCCCGGCCCGATATTTTTACGTCCGTGCGTCCGTGGACGCATAGCAAAGCCACATAGACCATAATATTCTAATTCTATTCCCAACCCCTCTATAATTTCTTCAAATCGTTCTGAAACCACCACAATCTACATTGAACGTAGATTCCAACATAATTTGATCAATTTGAATAAATGACGGGCAATAAAATAATCATGGCTATCACTATAATTTCATTTCAGGACGTAGAAATCTTGTAATTTGTATGGAAAGTTAATGATGACCCAAACATTACATTTTATCCAGAGGTATAACTATTTAGGGATAGGATTTCTTTCTTCCGTGTGATTTGGTCTAGCAATATACCTATCAATCTTCCTAGCCTTTTCCCAACTCTGTTGGGGTCAGCTTCCAGTCTAACTGGATGCAGCTAAATACCCTTATTTTACATGGAGCGACTGCCTATCTGACCACAACAACCCAGTTACTGGGTAACACGATACCCCTTGTCCCCCTAGTCTATCAAAGTCGTTGTCAGACTTTTCGGCTTCTGACGACCCGTAACGACTTTCAAAGATCTTCGAATGACAGCCGGGACCAACGGCTTAACGTGCTTTCCGAGGCACGGAGCGGTCTCCGATATGTAATGGTCCCATCTACGATACGACCGCGGCAAGCGTAGCTTAACGTTCGACCAATCGATGCGGCTGTTACATCATTTAGCCACGAGCCCCTTGGTTATTTGGTCTAACACAGTGGGCTATTTTAAAGGCGAATGGGAAGAAAGCAAACTGAAATTCTTCTTACAAGACGTATCCTGAGAATTGTTCCTTCCATTTAAGGCGGCATTACCCAATAGGCGTCAAAAATGGATCATTTAGAGCATTTTTTATTTGTCGATCAACATCTTTCTTTTACTGAACAGCTACTAAGTATTTCTCGGTTTGCACAACCCATTTAACGTGTAACCTATGTTTAATATCCACATTATGTCTACCACTTTTCCTACGGGACTACTTAGTGGGTTTTTGTTTCTTTCGGCTGTCTAAACACAAGAGTGTGTGAAAGGAAAAGTCGTGAAGGGCTTATTTGAAAAGCATAATTTTTGGGTCAAGTGCGCTCCTAATGTGTTTCGATACGATTCGTTTCGGGCCTCTTAAATGGCAACACACCCCAAAAAAATTTGGTACGAACTTTTTTCACCCTTCAGGTTTTTAAGTGCCAATCTTTAAGCCCATAAAGTGTCACTAAAAGGATTTTTTTTTTTTGTTCTATTTCTGTCCAAAGTAGCCTGATAAATAAGTTCAAGGGCTATCGCATTCCCAGACAAGTGGGTTACCATAACTATGAAGGGCATTTATGATTATTTTTTGTTCCACTAACCTCATTTAAAATCCCATGACACGATAAGAATTTCTTCTAGTAACTACCATTATGTAATCTTTTAGACATTATACCCAGGAGCACCAAAATATGTTCTAATGAACCCAAATAAATGACTTTGCCTTGAGGCATTATTTTCTGTTCTTTGAAAGATGAGACTAAAATTCAAGTAAAAAAATATTTGGTCCAGAATCAGACCTTCCTCAACACTGTCTTCCATAAAACAGCTTTTAATAAAAACTTGCGCATGATTCAATTATAAACAAGTGAAAGCAAATGAATCAATTTTGTGCGGCGAAAGTTTTTATTGAGTGCCAGTGTTTGTTCATTTGCTTTGTTTTTATTGTTGCAGTAATGTATTTTAAATTGAATGATTCAAGAATAATATCGAATAGCAGAGTCATTACGTGCAGACGGAGTCTGATGGTGCTTAGTCTTGCAATATCATCTTCTATTACGGCATGTAGCGTCTGGAGTCATTGTACACAATCTAATAGAAATTTCATTATTTAATTTGCCATGATTATAAATCTACTACTACATAAAACGCTGCGCGGACGAATGCACTGATGGTTCAGTTTCCATTGCCTCCTCTGTTGAGCGAACAGCATCGATTGATGATGCAATTAAGTAATGGAGTTGATTCTATTGTCTTTTCCATTTCGTTAGTACAGTCCACAGGCAATTAACGATCAAAAGTCAACTGCGCTTACTTTGTCTTGCTTCTACGAACCGTAATTATGACTGTCTTTATCGACGTGTCTTATTAGATGGGGAGCGATCACGCCAACGCAACATGTTCTTAGAAACCTTACAAAATACTTATTAACCAAAGTGTCAGTTTCTTTCCACTCCAGAGAAGGAAAGAGATGGACTTTATCCCCGTCCCGCTTGCTTACTATTCTAGAGCGCTCGTAAAACGATTTTGGATTCGACAAAAAATTGTTTTGGTTTTTTCATCACGGGTTTGTGGTATACAAAAAAACTACGCTCGTCTTGTTGGAGATTTTGTACTATGTCATAAATAAACTACTACACGGTTTGTAGTTTTTGTTGGGGATTTGAATTTTGTTTGGCCCGAGCCAACGGTCAACGTAGCCACGCTTCATCGGCTCTAGGATACCAATATCGCTGCGCATGCGACGCCGGAAAAATTGCGTTGAATTTTTTTCTTATCTGAAATACAGTATACACTAACTGGGTCAAACTTAATCTAATGTTTCGCAAGCGGCTTTAGAAGTAAAACATTGTTAAACAATAAAAATGCTAGTAAATCTAGCCCAGTACAGCTGCCGTATTAAAAATTTATCTTTTAATTGGCCAGAAATTGTGCTGCGTCTATCTGGGGGAAGCTGTATGGCCACTAGATGCAATCTCGTCGGAGATGTGAGGTCAACGACCGGGGTGAGCGAGCGGGATAGCACGATATGCGCGAGTGCAACAGATAGGATGCGCGTACGCACAGAAAAGGAATGAAAATTATTGTATTACTGTTTGTTATCCTTTTTTTGTGTGTATGCGCGTGGGTGTGTGCGTCTAATCCTGAATCTTGATGCGTTTTGTTATTGTTTAGTTTAGTATACGCTACATACTTTGAAGTGATGCCTATGGAATATCAAAAGAAGTTTATTTTTCTCTGACATGTTGTCAGCTCGTATAAATAATATACATACCTGTGCGTCTATATGTCGTCATTCAACAATACTTCTAAACGAATTTTGTGTCGTCGTTTTTGCCTCGCGTCTTTACAAACGAAACACACACAATGCATTCAGACGTTCCTAAAAAGGATTAGGCATCACTCGAGGATTAAACTCGCTCTTTTATTCTGATTCCCAACGTCGCGACACGTTTGTCATTGTGAGCCTTAAAAAATGGACCAACCTTTTATTTGTCAAAAGTTATAAAAGAAAATTAATGAGTTCACAAAATGCAACGCTATTTTTATGCGCCAAAAATAACAAGAGGCACTATGAAGTTGTTCATTGATATCAAAAATTTAAAAGTTGCAACTGCCATTGTTATCCGTCACCTCAGTCACCTGTCACTCGCAAACGTCACTTTTCCCGCCAAGCGCGATCGGCGTGTAATTCCCATGCAATAGTCGAGAGCAAAGCTGACTTACTCTCGCTCGGCTCTATAATTTCTAATGATTATGCATCAACGGTACCTGCGCACTGCAGTCCACGAGCTCACGCAACGGACAATGTGCATTCAGCCATTCTAATTTAAATAAAAAAACAGCTCACAATCGCATAAAATGCACTGTTTATTGCTTAAAATACACAAATAATGCCTTTCTCATCCATTGAGGGTCAAACGTTGCTTTGTCGCTAAGTTGTCCCATTTGAATAGGAGTAGGTTACCGCTGAACAAAGGTGGTGACATCTCTAAGACGAGAGAATAGGGAGCCTCTAGTCCGGCAAAGGTTATGCAAATGAGATTTAATTGAGTTTATAATAGGCAGAATGATGGATTGCTTTGGGCTAGATTAGGGTTGGGAATAAGGCGCGAAAATTACAATGACTAAGCTTTTCTGTAACATGTTTTTTTTTTTAATCTACAGAAAAGGTTAATCTGAAAATAATTGGCTCGTAGCCTTTGGAAATAATGATAGAGTTGTTTCTAACAAACAATTCGAACACCTTACGCAGTGGTCGCAAGCGCAACTGTTGAGCATGAGTTCCTGGGTTCGATTCCCAGGTCGGGCAGTGTTATTGGGTTTTTCCTTCAGGAATCTCTCAGTAGCAGCTCGGACTCTGGATTTGTGCCCGGTTGATGGCAATAGCCTCGCTTCTATTACATGGGACTTAATAATATAACTGGCACAAGGTGCGTATACTATAGGTATACCTCTGCCTAATTCTTCGGGAATACAGACGTGATGCACAGATAATAAAAACAACAGATTCAACACTACTTCATTGTTTTAAAATAAACAAAACAGACATAAAACACATTATCATAGCGGGCAAACACATCAGATTATACAGCTACGCTAATAAGTGGACAGACAAAGAACAATGATAGACTGTCCCTATCAGAACAAAAATAACGTTTTCATACATATTCCAACGTGCCTTGCGGTACGTCAAAATTTAGAGTATACAGAAATACTGTAAACAACATGTGCTCTTTAACGATATACCGACGAAGATGTGTTTTATAATGTATACGTCTTTTGTCTAACAAAGTTCTTTACGGCCATGTGGAACATGACCTTTGGAAATAAAATAACATAATTATTACGCCCTTGGCTTTTATTCTTATTAGAATTTGAACGGTTAAATGCTCCTACAAACAGGCGCAACGCGCGACGCGAATCGCGCGCGACTTAAAGGCAACGCTCGTCGCGGGACGAGCGGCGCCGTAGTGTCGCGCTGTCGCGTCGCGCGCGATTCGCGTTGCCTTTAAGGCTACCACAAACAGGCGCGACGCGACAGCGCGACACAAAGGGACCGCTCGTCGCGCGACAGGTGGTGCCTTTGTGTGGCGCTGTCGCTTCGCGCCAGTGTGTACGTGGCTTGATTCGTAGATCTTTGCCAGTCGTTACGGGTAGTCAGAAGCCCAATAGTCTGACAACCAGTCTTACCAAGGGATATCGGGTTACCCAGTAACTGGGTTGTGGAGGTCAGATAGGCAGTTGCTCCATGTAAAATACTGGTATTCAGCTGCATCCGGTTAGACTGGAAGCTGGCCCCATCATAGATGGGAAAAGGCTAGACAGATTATAAACGTACTGTGAAACTAATGTTGACTTTGTTATACCTACGTATACACGGTAAGATTGAATTAGCTAGCGAAACTCCGCAGACGTGATGGGTATCGATATCTAAACATGATAAAACAAAAATAAATTAATTTGAGGATTTTTTTGAGTGGTCATCAACTGCAAGTAATGATTCACTTGAAATATCAGTTTAAAAAATCAGTTTTTTTTTGTGTAGGTTAACTTCACAGACTCGATTGGTTTCAATATCTAAACACGATAAAGCAATTTCTCGACTCATACTTCAAGTAACAACATTATCAGCGGTCGTTGACCCCTAAGAAAAAAACAACTAATATTTTTCTAAATCTTGTTTAGATAGCGATACCAATAACTTCTGCGGAGTTTTGCTAGCTAACTTAATTTGATTCTACATATATATTGGCATTAGATATGAAAACTAAAATTTGAATAAATACATGTCTGTTATCGATTATGGTGCTGGTCAAGTATCGAATGTCCAAGATAGTGGAATTGAATGCGTATTTACGAAATAAATAATCTATCTGCTACATTCAAACGATATTAATAAGGTAAACAAAAGATATTCGCAGTTTCACCCGCATACAAGCTCCTTCAAACAGGCGCGACACGCGACGCGAATCGCACGCGACTCAAAGGCACCGCTCGTCGCGCAACAGGCGGTGCCGTTGTGTCGCGAATGTTTAAAGGAGTCTCGATCCCGTGGGAATATCGGGATAAAAATCATGCTATGTCCTAATCCAGGTTATGGTCTACCCATATGCCAAATTTCATCCAAATCCATTCAGTCGTTTTAGCGTGAAAGCGTAACAAACAAACATACAAAAAACCAATCCTGTTCTGTTTACAATATAAGTAACTGCTGCCCGCGACTTCGTCTGCGATCCAGGATGAAAGTAGCATATTGTGTCCTTTTCCAGTTCATGGTCTACCCATGTACCAAATTTCATCCAAATCCGTTCAGTCGCTTTAACGTGAAAGCGTAACAAACAAACTTATTGTCGCATTTAAAATATTAGTTAGGATTGTTGTTGGGAATTATTGCTGAGATCCGCTCAGTAAAATGGTCGTAGTGAAGCTCACAGTACTACGAACAAAAGACCAAAAACAAATAAATAAATTTATAATTACAAAACATCAATCAATCTGCCTAGCCTTTTCCCAAGTTGGGGTCGACTTGTAATCTATTTTACATGAAGCGACTGCCTATCTGACCTCCACAACCTAGTTATTGGGTACCCCGATACCCCTTGGTAAGACACGTTGTCAGACTTTCGGGCTTCGACTACTTGTAACGACTGTCAAAAGTCTACGAAAGACCCAAACATGCTGAACTAAAATCCACAACAGTCACATAATAAATAAACCAACTTATCAATTACTACAAACATTTGTAGATAATTAGCGAAATCTACACTCACGCAGACACACAGTCTGGTCCTTACGCATTTATTACGCTATCAACTGATATACTATCAACATGCGCAAGAGTCGAGCGCGTAATTGGGGCAAGGGGTCAAAGACCAACCCTTTGTGAGGACCCTCGCACAATAGCGAACAATGTACAAAGACCATGTCTTATATTGTAATTCGACTTGAAAGTGTACAAAAGAAACTTGGTCCTAATCTTTGGGTATAGAATTAGTGATCGCTTTGTTCAAATGCCGATTTGAATTACGAACTTAGAAATGGTCCTTAGGGATTCAAAGATGTGCATTATTTAAGAAAAAACCACGTGCAGAAAGTTTGAACTGCAGTATAATATAACATAATATAACGCCTGTATTACTCGAAGAGTTAGGCAGCGGCGTACCTACCAGTACACCCAAATTTCGCCAGTTAGTGTAAATCCCATAATAGGGGGCGAGCATGTTGTCTTCAACCGGGCTCTGGGCTCCTACTGAGAAATTTCTAATGGAAAAACCCAATAACACTGTCCGACCCGGGAATCGAACCCAGGACCTCATGTTCAGCAGTAGCGCTTGCGACTACTAGACAAACTAGGCTGTCTCGTATTGCTTAACAATTGTGGAAGCTAGCTTTGATCTTAGTTTAAAAACTACGTCCATATCACCATAACGGTTTTCGGAAGATGCACATATTTTTCATAACAACTTGATCGTTTAAAAGTAAATAAAGATAAGCGATTTGACAACACCAATATTGATACAGATGCACCGAATCTAATAGGATTTCGTTCACTTTTGTTAGCTGAAAATGTAAATACGCATCGGTTATCTGTTAACGGAACGTTTGAGTTGCACAAAGTGGCGTTGTTATGCTTGTGTAAACTCAGTTTATAGGCTAGGGCTGAACATTCGCTTATCAACTGATGAATATGCATTTTTTGTGAAACTGGCACGCGGCACTTGAGTTACTTAGATAAAGAAAAACGTAAGTACCTTTACATTTCAAGAAACAAATTCTAATGGAATGTTAACGAAAAAAATTGCTTTCTTATTTGTACAAAAAATCAAAGAAAAATGCTGAAAAAATGTAGAAATAATCGAAACTCGGTAAGATAGCGAACCTTTACCAACTCGCTTGAAAAATAATACAGAAATCCCTAGTATTAATTTCTAAACATAGTTTCAACCAAAAAACGTGGGAATCGTGACAAAACATAATTCTGAATGGCAGCCCTGATTTACACGGATCATGTCTGTGCGTACGCGCCGGTAAGCATGCGAACATATGCTAATAGCGTTTTGTTTGTTTCTTTGTCTAGACTAGAGAAAACCATGCGCTTCCCTAAGGGAAAATTGCAGTGACAGTTTCAGTGAGCTTTTCTAATAGTTTCTCATGCCAGAATAATATACAAATTGTCTGTTTGTTTGGATATAGTGCCAAGTAATTTAGGAGTTACTCATGTATTTCGCACATGTTGGAGTTCACAGAATGTTGTTTATTTCATTCTTCATGGTTGTTTTTAAGTCTTAATGAGTTGAAGATGGACAAATGTTATAAAGTGAGAAAAAAATAGTTGAGTGGACATGGACATAAGTACTTAAAAAATATATATATATATATATACACGTCGACTTGAGAATCTCTATTTCATCGGTTAAAAAAAAACAGTTTTTCACACAATTGTTAAAATCATTTTTGGCCCGGCTCCCCCAAAATTTAACGAACGGTTTAAAGTAACCGGCAATTTGAATAAACAAAACACTGTCATCGAGAGCCAAATCGTTTCCCATACATTTTGTATTCATTTGCCTATTCTAATTAAACGTTCCTCCCCCCAATTCGGGGTTGAGAGATTTTCGGTGATTTTGTTTCGTGTGAACCACTACAAGTTACGGTCCGGTGACTCTTGATTTTGTCTTTGTTTGATTATGTATGTATTGTTTTATTTTGTTGGAGCGTATCAAAATGGAACTGCCATATTGTTTAGAAATTCAACGCGCAACATAGAGCACTTTTGGAATTAATTTCTTAATAACTATTGATAAAAAAATCAAGAGGAAAATGTCGTAAGGAAAGATTTGAGTATAAATGTGGATGGCTAAGAGTAAGGGAAGACCAAAGAAACGATGGTCTGTGTGAAAAATAATATAGCTAGAAAGGGGGTGACCACCGAGATGACGACTAATAGATAACTATGGAAGAAAAAGACATGTTGCGCCGAGCAGAAATAAATTGGGATAAGGACAAAGAGAATGATGATAATAAAATCACTGAAGAAAATTATAAAGAATTTAAAATGCAACAAATAACATAATTTCTAAATAATAATTACCAGCTCCAAAATGTGCCAATTACGGTCTTGCATTATAATGTAGCCTATTGTATAATATCCCATGCATTATTCAACATCTTTGTAACCACTTTAAATGTTCATAAAGCTATCTAAAAACGATAACATGATTATTAATATTGTTCTACACGCGCGCGATAAGCATAGCCTTGGATTCCACGCATAGTAATACTTGTTGCATTGTTATGTTATTGTTACTAAGTGGCTTGGTTTTGTTGGCTATTTTACTCGATAACTAGAAATTACTGACCTGAAAACATACTGTTGCTGAAAACATTTTAATTTCAAACTCAAAGCAAAACAAAGCAATTAAAACATTTACAAGCAAATTTGAACTGTCAAAAAGGCGATTAGTTATTCAGAAAGTTGAAGCTAGTTGCCAATTCCAAAAAGTAGATCTCTATGGAGAAGAACGAACAAGAAGACTATCTATAACAATCTTATAATTTTCTTTCAATTTGATCGACAGTTATATAAATCTGTCGTTTAAAGTAACCCTCCGTTTAAATTGACCCCTTTGTCTCAACTGAAGGGTCGAAAAATCGTTACAAAACGTATCTTATGTAAATTTTGAAAAACAATAGAATATTACAAACCCCTTAATTATCCTAAATTGTTGACATCTACCGAGGCGTTAATGATTCCTTTCGTCTTTATTCGTGTTACATTGTTTTGATTGTCAGAAGTGCACCTTGTTGTTTATATGAATGCACGTTAATGTATGCAAATCTAAACGAAACACCCGTTATGTTGAAACTGCATGTGGTTACTTGTGGGAACGCTATTTGGTTGCTAAATGTTTTAAAAGAATGGACGGGAATAATAATTATCGAGGGATTTAAAAAATAAGACATGGAACAGTAACACAAAGGAAATGCATGATTTTATCGGTCAGAAATAGCTTTAATCTCATTATAATAGATAAAGCAAATTAAAAGTCACGGTACTTTACATATTTGTCACGAAAAAATAAAACGCAAATTGACGAACTTGAATATTGTAAACAAAAACAACAAACATAAGCGCAATAATCATAATAAATAAATGGATTTATAAACGTTGTTTAAAGTTATGAGACACGTTTAAACGTCATAAATGTGTGGTTAAACTGTCGCTAATCTTTACTTAACTTTAAGCAACGTTTATAAATAAACCCCACTATTGTTATGAAATAAAAGTAACGATTGCAAATAAAAACTGTTTCGAACAATAGCAAAGAAATATAAAAGCCCACCAACATCCCTCAAACTACAGATAATAAAAATCACCACACCACGACTATGTATAATTTATTAAAAATCCAGTTTTATCGGTCCAGTGCGATACAAATGCACAAAAATTTGCATAGATGTAAGTCGATAAACTGGTAAGTTTGGTTCACATGCACTGCCCATTCCCACGGAGAATATGCATTATATTTTTAATATCAGCACGTCAATTCTATTGGGTACATGCATTTTATAAAGGAAAACAAAATTTTCTACCGGCCTTATTATAAAAGGTTGATTAAGGCAATCTCTCCGTGTTTATTGTTAGTGGTCATTTATCGTGTCAATATGTATTTAAGGCCGATTGCACCATCTCCGGGTTTAAAGTTCGGTTAACTTAACTGGGATATAGTTTTACGTTAATTCTGTTGCAAGTATTTAATTTATTTGGTAGATACTGCCCAAGGTCTCTAAGCTACATGTATTCCTATATTTTTTTCAATACTTTCCAGACTCAAATCATAATATTTTGGTATGAAGCTCATTATAATGCATAGCATATTGTGTCAATCGCCTGCACCGTTAAAGATTACTGTGCAACTCACGTTCTTATTACTTATTGGCCTACTGCTAACTGTTCGTGACAAAGTATCCACGATCTGCTCAATTTGTACACAACAAAAACCAACTCATTGTATGCTTTAATATCTATGTATTTTATTACTCGCTATCTTTGTCATCATTTTTAAGTATGTATTTTTAAGGCATCAAATTGCATTACAGTAAATGCTATAAAACTCAACCGTCGCTACCCAGTTTGCATTTCCTTTCCCAAGGCCGCCACTGACCCATATTCAAAGTTCTCGTAGAACATAATTATTACGTTTGATCCGTCAATGCTTGACCAATCGTTTTTACGACATGACCCGGACGGCCATTATTATACACCTTTAGAGCCAGTGTCAAACGGCCACCCTTCAATGTTTTACTTTCACACGTTTTAAAACTTGGAATTTGTCGATTTCGAACGACCGGTCAGCTCGTAAACGCTCGTTAAGAAAAAAGAAATATTTACGCACCCAAGCTTCGTATAATAATGTCGTAAAAATAATATTTATGTCAAAAAATATATTTCGTGGTGTAGTGCTTTTATTTTCTTCCATTTTTAATTTTTATCGACGACTTTAAATAATTTACGATCCCCATTCTCCACTTACGCGCTCATATAATAGTATCGTTAAAAGCGTAACAAATCGCCTGCATTAATGACTCAAGGTAATTAGAACTTCGGCACGTTTAAAAAACTGGTGTTTGATTAGATTATTCAGGTTTTTCGAAACACTTTATTGAAATAGATCATCAGGTCGGCTTGGGTGGTCCGTCGCGTCCCGACACACGATTGTATCAACTCACATTAATTTTTTTGTTCCGTCCCGGTTACTACGTGACCAAATACTAATAGAAACATTAAACCTCAACCTTCGCTCCCACCCTCACATAACAAACGAACGATAACTAATCAAGCACATTTTAAAATCAATGTCAAGCGGCCTTTCAACAGCAAGGTACGACTTTCCATTCTAGTTAGAAACTCTAGCAGTTCACGGAAACTAGTAATTCGAGTGCGTAACGCGAAACCGCAACCCAATAGGTAGCTAATCCAGGCCAGATGTGGCCGGGCCGCCCGCCAGCCTGCTCCGGACTTCTAAGCCACTACACCGATTATGATTGCCCAAATAGTCTCTCATCTGCCAAATGACGCTCCGAATTACCACAAGGCAAACATGCACTTTCGAATGAAGTCTTTGTTCCCAAAAACATTTTCGGAAACCAAAAATACTCATACATACCTACCTACTCCAGTGAACTCGAACACAACCTTTGTTTTATTAATTAGCCGACAAATTACCTTTTTGTTTATTGTGTCTGCCCGAACGACCGTAACGTGGTACACGATAAACTTTCTGAATCACGATGAAAATGTTAATTACATTAATTTACTTAACAATACAGCTATTACAGTTAGCAGAAACATCTAAATAGTGCGTTTAAAAAACGGGATTACACCGGTCGGTCCCCAAATATGCACGATTTAACATGAAACGCGAATTCGTTATACACGTATGCTTATCTTGAGAAAATACGCTGTTAACCTGTTGTTCGCATCTTATTATAGCACCGGCTATTGTGCATTATACTCCACATATTCATGGGTAAACACACACCAGTCTTTGTGTCTATTGTTGTAGTAATACTTAGCTGCAGCATCACCCCTCGTAATCTCATCCTTTCTCTTGCATTGTCCCACAATGTGAGATACCGACCGAGGTTGGTCCAGAGGTCACACATCTTAGAGCGACCTTAGGTCATACCTAACAATGCGAGGCATCTTGTTTACCTTTGTGCGACCGATGTTTAGGCTGCTCGTGGAATCGTGTACTTGTCTCGGATTGTTGTCCACAATAGGACTCATCTCGGGACAATGAGGCTGGACAATGGCACCATTGTTCTTTTACGATATTTAGCTACCGTTTTAGGCCGTTACATGTCTTTATTGGAGGTATTATCGATCTCATTGTGTTGCCGATTTATAGAGCGGCTCCTGTTATGTGAACATTTGAATATTAACGTTCATGGGAACTATTTTGAAGATTACAACTGACAGGTTCAGGATTATCAAGCCACCGGTAAATCACAAAATATTTAATATTACAGGTTTAGAGGCAACGCTGACACATTTCTCAATTGTAATTCAGGAAGCCAAACTGCATTTCAGAATAATAAATCCCATACTTTATTCAGAGCTTTTGTCTTACGCCGCGTGTTTCGGTAGCTGCGCCCGCGACGACCCAGTATGATTTACGTTTATGTTCGCATAAAATCTGAGAATGCGGTTTGTGCATCCATTCCAGTGGCTGCTGCAAAAATAGTCCGGGAACGTCGAAGCTTTTATTTGTTACTTTGAAGATATATTGCAAATATTGTTGAAACACATCTTTGTTTTGAAATGTTTACGATCTTTGAGAGAGAAACTTTACATCAGGAAAAAAATAAACGTTTTTGCTCTGCCCCATTAAAATTACACTTAAGGTGCTTCAGGGCCGGGTCTTAAGACAAACTTTAAATGCATTTCAATTTTTCAAGCTCTCAAAACGGTGCAATGCAAAGATAATCTTGAGAATAATCGAGAAGCGTATCCCAGTAGCAATGTTCTGTAAATGAGCGGTATCTGTCGATAGCTCGAGTGCTCGATAACGGCGGCTTTGATCGCTGACGTGCGCCCTCGCATCCTTTGAACTCGCCGCCCCCGCAGGGCGCGCTTTATTAAACATTCATTAGGACCCATCGTTTAGCTCATACCTACACAGAAGTCGGGATGAAGTTACATTTTTGGAATCGACAAATAAATAAAATATTTTTTAAGGTTTCCAGTTCCCAATGACCGTAAAGATTTTTTGATTACGATCCCTGTATTTAATTTTGAGGGACGATTCGTATTGCGTCTTGAACATATTGAATAGGACCTGCAGTCTTTTAGAAGGGTGGGTCGGTCATTGACTTTAAGATTATTTTCCAATCTTTTAGGCTTCTCTATCTACGCATTATTAAAATCGTTATACAGGGTTACTTTTAACTCGACGTATTCCTTGCAGAACGTCACAGTAGGATTAATATGCAACAAATTAAGCCACAAAATGTTCTAGCGAGATTCAGTTTTATTTTTCGTAATTTTTGTCACTCAAAATAAAAAAAAATACAGAAAATAAAATGTTTAATTAGTGATCTCTGCCAAAGTTTTAGGCATTTTTGAAATTTGAATGATTAACTAAGGTCTGCTACGGCGCGGCGTCAGTTCTTATAATAACTTAAATTCCAGTATAGTCGTGCCGTAAATAATTATTAAATTGGATGTTTAATTAAAAAACTAAAAATCTAACTATATTAAAAATTACTAAATTTGGGTAAAACATTTGGTGGCTTAATTTGTTGCATTTTAACCCTACTATGAGGACGTCATAGTAAAGTTAAAATGCAAGAAATACGTCGAGTTACAAATAACTCTGTATAATCGTGATAATCTTTGTTTAGTCAGTTGCACAATGCACTAAAGATGATGTGAGTTTTATAAATATGTTTACATGTTGATTGCACTCTTTTTATCGGTCATGTGAACATTGCAAAAACAATAAAGCATCAACAGATAATGATTATCGTAATTAACTGATTTAAAAAAAGAACTAAAAGATTAAATACTTTAGAAGTTCGGTAAGTACCTACTTGATTACTTCCCAGATTTACTCCACACATCTCAAGTATATATTTTTTTAAACATTGCTTCACACTAGGATTTTCTCCTGTATTGTGGGTGCGTTTACAAACATTCAAACTCACATACACAAACAGCCAGACCCGGAACAACTATTTGTAGGTCATACAAATATTTGTTTCGTGCGGTAATCGAACCCGCGACACGCAGCGCAGCAGTCAATCGCTTAACCACTGCGCCAACCGTGCCGTCAAACATCACAAACACCCTCCTAACTACCTAACTTCCCAGATGCACTCAAAGTAGCCTAAGTGCATCCCTTCCCATCCCATTAATCATAAAAGTCACTATAATCTCATATCTCAATAATCAATACCAACGATAGAAAAAAAAATCTCGACATAATGAATGACACATGGTGAGGCAATATCTTCAGTAACTCGCGGTTCCCTGCAATTTACTCGTCTGTGGGCTTACCTAACGACACCTGGGCACTGGGTACTGGGCACAGGATGGGCACGTCTGGGCATAAGTCAACGCACCCGGGTTATCCACCCGCTCCCGATAGAATATGTTGCAAAAAACGTAATGGCCGCCAAGAAACGTCAATGAATTGGATTTTATTGTTCTTTTTTTAAATGTCGGGATTACCAGTGCTATAAAATTGTTTAGAAAGTGCCATGCCAGTGCGATGTTTATAAACATATTAGCGATCATACTTTTTAATTTAAAATGTTTCTTAGAAAGAAAATCTTGTTACTTTTTATGGCTCTGTTCGCCGGTACCAACAACGCATATAGAACGTTGACAGGCCGTAATTTGAAGTGGTTGTTAATTATAGAATGCATCATATATAATAATGGGTTAGCTACCGGACTGCCTCATCGCTGCATCGGTAGCAAACTAGCAACAAGCTAAGAATCGGTTGTTTTGTTATGAGAAATGGTTTATACAGAGTAGGTATAAGTGTTAATTTTTTTGTATAAAAATCTTGAACAATGCCCGAAATCACAGGGCATTGCCACTTTTGCACAATGCATCAAACTGGGGGTCGTATGAATAAATTCAAAATGGCGGAGCGATGACCTTCGCCCGTGCACCGCAATGCCGCAAGTGTTTGCAATTTTTGTCATGATTTATCTCATCATTTTACGGTTCGAGAGCACTGCGGATTCTCGTCTAAAATAATTGTATACCCAGTATGGTCATTAGGATTTTTAATGATCATATTTTTTGTTGCAACTGTTGATAGCTAGCTAATAAATGCGCTTGACCCTAATGATAGATGCAATTCACACGACCAACTATCAAATCACATCTACATCTATGCTGTCCTACGTTGTCTTAAAAGCTTAAAGGTTAAACAATCATAATCTGACATAAACCCCTAAATAAATAATCAAATAATTTTGTGAATTTCACTAGGAACTGAGAACGCGGCACACCATAGACAACTTTGACAAACAACCCGTCAAAACTGCGTCAACAGTCGTATTTGAGGGCGGTCCGTCATTCCGTATTCAGAAAAGATTGTTTGTCAAATAAATAAACGGGACGTACAAATATTTTTTTATCGTCTGTTAATTTTAATCAAGGATTCTTTGTTGTTTTTGTATAAAACCACAAAAGGTGTTAGAGCGCTCTGTCTTGAATTTATGATGTGGACTATCATCACTTAACTTGTCATTAGAATCGGAGGGAAATGAACAATCTCAGTTGGCTCAACCCACTCTATTACCATAGTATATTTTCTGCAATTTATGGACTTCACTGTATGAATAATACACATGTAAAACACTATGTTTATGGTGGACCTGACGCAACACGTGCGATTTTCCTTGTGAATAGATATGGCCGTGCTATTATCTCTGGGTGCAATTGACACGCAACAATGGCATTTCGCTTGGTTCTCTTACTTTCACAATCATGCGTAGCTCGCCCACTAACGTTTTCTAATGTTACTTGGACATTGGACATGTCCTCTGCAGGTTTTAGACTGGTTTTCTAGCGTAAAATACTTTCACATGCAAGTTTTTTTTAAACTCATAAAGGCTCCCACAGACAGGCGCGACGCGACAGCGCTACACAAAGGCGCCGCAAGTCGCGCCAGTGTGTACGAGCCTTTATACAATTTTGATGCGTTGTATTTTCAGCGTAGGTATACAAGCTGACACTAAAATATATACCTACAGGCTGGCAGGGAGATCGACGCACAACCTCTTACCATGGATTTAGTACATGATTCTGAATCTCATGCGGTGAAATTTTACGTCGGTTGTTAAAAAAAAATTTGCTGTTCCATAAACTTGATCCCGTAGGTATTGCAATTTTCTATGAAACAGCAGATTATTTTTTTTGATAACCGACGAAATAGTTCTACTCTAGGGGGTTTAGAATCAGGTGATGCATTATTCATGGTTACAGTTTGCGAGTCGATGTCCCCGCCAACCTGAATATTATGTACAAGTATACATATATAAAAAAGGCAAGATCTCATTGGGTATCAAAAAATTCGTCCACATCGCTGTCAATGGGAAAAGTGCCCACAAGGCTGACAGCATTGCCACGTTGGATGGCAACGCTGATTCTTTGGGTTAAAAATAGGTAAGCTTATTTATTTAGATTTAATTGTGTTTCTGTCCCATTACGACTGGAAACAATGCCCAATTCTTTTTCAATAAGTAGGTAGAGATCGTCCAGTTTAAAATTGCACGCTTGTTGCATACACATTTCAAATGTTTATATAGAAATGTTTGTGGAGGGGCGTGCAGTTTTAAATTAGACGATCTCTACTTCATTGATTCATTAATCATCAGACATTTTGTTAGTAAACAAAACTAGCAATCTATTTCAATCTAAAAGCTTTTTAAAGAACTCTAGAGTCATTTACTTGACGTCAGATTATCAATCTAACGTTATCATTAACAACAACAATCGTTTCCTTGCTGATTACTTTATACACGAACACCGCTATTTTCTATATAAACGCGTTGCCATGTTGTCATTTCACTGCTAAGTTTCACACGACAGCCAATTAAGGTATACATTGCATAAAATCCTCATAGAAACTTGGTCTTTATGTCTAAAGCCATAAAGGTGTTGTAATAAGTTAGCTAGAGACTGCTAAAACACTTCTGTTAACATAATATTTAAATTTGCATGTTGATATTAGCAATGCCCACATATTTTCAAAACAATATGCACGCAAGTAAATTGTTTTGCAAACAGTTTTGAAAGAAACATCTCTGCATGTGCCATGTTCGTTTTATTTGCTCTATCAACTCGGCCTATCGTAGTCCACGACTGGACATAGGTCTCTCCCAGGCTGCGCCACAACACTCTTGTCGTCCGGCTTAATCCAGTCTGTTCCAGCAACCTATTTAATAATAATAATTCGTTTATTGTCAGGCAATTAAGGCCCATAGATAAAATACACAAATTATTCTTACAAAATAATAAACTAAAACATATAAAAAGAAGTTGTTAAATTTGTTTATGATCGTCGATCCATATAGCTGGGGGGCGTCCCACACTATACTTGCGCGCTCTCCACTCCAGGACTCGTCTGCTCCACCGGCCATCGGTCTTTCGACAAACATGGCCAACCCACTGCCACTTCAGCTTGCTTACTCTGTAAGCTATGCATAATTCCGGTTCTTTTCCGGATAATTTGATTTCGGATTTTAACCTTTATTTGTTAGATTACTTACAATTGCTTCTAATCCAGCGAAATTGGTCGGCAATTACCTGCAAGCCAATAGCCCTGTTACTGGCTAAAATACATAGTCTGATTGTTTCACAAATTGATAATTTTCACATGCAAACCGACAAAAAATCTTCTCAATTCTGTTTGCAACCTGACCATGTTTATACGACATCCTGTTTGGTAGATTGAATCTAAATAATTGCAACCTAGTCAGTCCACACTAGTCTACCTTAGAATTACTAGACTTTTTGAGCTGCAATCATGATGGGTGTAATAAAATGTAGTTGGAAGGATACCATTTTATGAATCAGTTTTAGTTGCAATTCGTTTTTATGTTGCGAAATTTTGAAAACGTATGAAAGGAGGATACAATTTATTATTTAAAACAAATTTTTGCACCTTTAAGACATTATAACAGGAGTTTAAACTCATAATCTTAGACGTAAATTTTTGGTTACTTTAATATCCACGGATGTTTTTAAAACACAACAAATCTTTCCATCATGCCTGTAGTCCCCGAAGGGTTAGGCAGAGGTGTACCTGTAGTACACCCACATTTCGCCAATTATGTTTAAGTCCCGTATAAATAATAGGGGGTGAGCCTACTGCTATCAACCGGGCACAAATCCAGACTCCGGGCTGCTACATAGACTGAAAAGTCGCTATTAAAAAAAAACTAACACTTCTCAAGATAGCGCTCAGAATAGCGCTAAAAATAAATCACCATTTCCTTTATATCACCATCAACCATTTAAGAACTTAACCTCTTAAAAGACCTAGGACATATACGTCTTTTTCAGTCACCATTAAAAAATTAGGGTAACCAATTAACCTGTAAGCCGTATGACGAATAGTACTGAGTAACCGACAAAGTTGTTTCCTGTGTAGTTTAGACATGGCGACATCGCATTGCAAATATGTATACGTGCGTGACATATTTGATGACCATTTTGGATAGAGTAATATCCCCTTTTGCAATTAGCCGTCTTATACCTCGACGCTTAAAGGCTCGTACACACTGACGCGACGCGACGCCCGACACAAAGGCACCGCGTGTCGCGCCTGTTTTTTGGAGCCTTAATTCTGATGTAAAATATCAATAGTCTTGCGATTTTCATAAATATCATGGAGGATTAATGCAAATAAAATGTATACAGCATGTTTCAGAAAAGTGTGGTCAAATGAGAAATGATTGAGAGAGTGGTATAGACTGACCATCAGACTGAACAGGAACAGACAAAATTATCAATTTGTCCTATACAAAACTTCAATACCTACTCGACCCGAATGTATGGGAAGGCTGATTATTTTTTCTCGATTATAATGTTCGTCCCATGGAGAAAGTTGTTCAATTGCATGGTCTACAGACGAGATTTAATCGTGTGGTACACCAAACGATTTAATTTGATCATACCGTTCCGGTACATGCTGTATAATCCCTCATTTAAGAGTTGAATAAAGCCTCGTATACACAGGCGCGACGCGACGCCCTACACAAAGGCACCGCGTGTCGCGCGACGAGCGGCGCCTTTGTCTAGCGCTATCGCGTCGCGCCTGTCTGTGGGAGCCTTAAATTCTCGAATAATTAAACCATTAAAATGATGATGATTTCTGTCCCTCTTATGACCACGTAGTTTTGATGGGCGACTTTAATACTTGCCTTCTTAAAAATGACAATCGTACTCACAAACTTCAATCTCTCTTATCTTCTTTTAACCTTAGTATTCTGCCTCTTTCTGCTACTCATCATTTCCCTAACTGCACCCCTTCTCTTTTGGACCTAATGATTGTCTCTAATTCATATAACGTATCTGTCCACGGTCAGCTCACTGCTTGTTTTTCTTATCACGACTTCATCTTTATGTCCTACAAGATTCGCCCTCCTAAGCGTAAGCCGCAGTATATTTTCCTTAGAAACTATAAGGGCGTAGACCTGGAGGCATTGCTGCGTGATGCTAGTAATATCAACTGGACGAACGTCTTAGAGAGCGCATGTATCAACGATATGGTTCACATTTTCAACAGCACAATACTCAGCTTATACGATCGTCATGCCCCTATCCGTCGAGTCAAAGTCAAGTATGTCCCGGCCCCCTGGCTCACCCCTGCCATTAGGGATGTGATGGCTAGTAGGGACAGAGCCAAAAGGAGGTTAAAACGCTGTCCTTCCGAGCGCAACTTGAATGCGTTTAAGTTACTGCGTAATCGCTGCAGTCGTATGTGTAGAGATGCAAAGAGACGCTACTTCCATAAATCTCTCGACAACCGTAACTCTTCTGAAGTCTGGAAGTTTCTGAAAACTGTAGGTATTGGTAAGTCTCCAGTTGTTTCCAGTAATGACATTGACGTGTGTGCTCTTAACAAACATTTCTCACTTCCCCCTGTTACGTTGGATCCACACGTCAAATCAGCTACTTTAAATAAACTTTTCTGTTTGCCAGTACCGCAGTGTCCTTCTTTCGAATTAAGCCCTGTAGGTGAAAGTGAGGTCAAAAAATCTATTTGTGCTATCTCCTCCACTGCAGTTGGTAATGACAATCTTTGCTCAAGAATGATTTCTCCTATCCTCCCGATATTACTTCCCATCTTGACCCACATTTTTAATTTCTCCTTATTTTCTTGTACTGTTCCTGAGCCCTGGAAACAAGCCCATATCATCCCCTTACCCAAAATTCCTAACCCGGTCTCACCGACCGATTTCCGACCCATTTCTATCCTTCCATATCTCTCCAAAGTTCTTGAGCACATTGTTCATCAGCAACTTTCTGCCTTTCTTTCTTTGAATGACCTTCTTAGTCCTTTTCAATCTGGTTTTCGACCTGGTCATAGCACAGTAACGACTCTTTTGAAGGTTACTGATGACATCCGCTGGGCTATGGACCACAAATCTCTCTCCTTACTTGTACTTCTGGACTTTAGCAGTGCCTTTAACTCTGTCGATTTCGATATCCTTCTAGGGATCCTTAAATCTTTCAATTTCTCTTCTTCTACTATTGGTTGGTTCAACTCCTATCTAAAAGGCCGTTCGCAGCGGGTTCGTCTCGATGAATCTTCTTCTGACTGGTGCTCTCTTACCGCGGGTGTGCCTCAGGGTGGCGTTCTCTCTCCTCTTCTCTTTTCTATTTTTATTAACTCTGTCACCAGAGTCATCTCTTCCCACTTCCATCTCTATGCCGACGATCTGCAGCTTTACAATCACTTCTTGGTGCAAGATGCGGACGCCGCTGTGTCTGCTATGAACAGAGACCTGGATTTGATTAGTGAGTGGTCGCGGTCTTTCGGACTGCAGATCAACCCTAAGAAATCCCAGGCTATAATTATCGGCGGCAGGTATATGCGGAATAGGCTCGATGTTGCGTCGCTGTCTCCACTCTGTCTGAATGGAGTTCAGATTGAATACGCAAAAACGGTAAAAAATCTCGGGGTGACCATGGACTCTTACTTATCGTGGACTACCCAAGTTGCTCAAGTCAGTCGCAAAGTGCACTACACGTTCCATTCGTTGAAATGCCTCCAGAGCTTCTTGCCCTTGAACACCAAAATCTCCCTTGCTCAAACTCTCATACAGCCCATCATAGACTACGCTGATGCCTGTTATTTGGATGCCACCGAGGAGCTTTTAAACAAGCTTGAGCGTTTGCAAAATATCTGTATTCGTTTTGTTTTTAACCTTAAAAAGTATGATCACGTTTCTAACTTTCGCAAGATACTCAAGTGGCTCCCTATTCGACTTCGCAGGAACTCTCGGATATTGTGTCTGTTATTCAACCTACTTCACAACCCTAAAACGCCATCCTATCTGCGGGAACGCTTCTCGTACGCCCGTCCTTTTGATGCGCCTTGCAGGTCGCATCTTAGAAATCTCCTCAAATCCCCTCCCCACTCAACCGACTTCTACTCCTACTCTTTCACTGTGCACGCGGTACGATTGTGGAATTCACTTCCGCCTGACATTAGGAACTGCCATACTATTGGAGTATTTAAAAGTAGAGTGAAAGAGCACTATCTTTCCACTTTGTCATAATTGCATATGTATTTATTATTTGAATTACATTATATTGTTATATATTTTAGTGATATTTATTTTAGTAGTATGTATGTATGTAAGTATATTCTCATATTGTATGTTTATATTTAAATTGGAAAATTATTTAAGATTTTATGTATATTGTTTTCCCTTCTACTCTTACACACGTTGTCTACATCTCTTTAATATACTCTCCTATCGCAGGTATGCTGGAAGAGATTTCTTTAGAAATAAGCATCACCTTTGTACGTATTTTTCTGTTCCTTTCTTCTTGTCTGTTTATATATGTGTGTACATAAATGGTTAAATAAATAAATAAATAAATAAATAAAATAAGCAGTCGTTAACGCTATCGGCAATAATATAATAATTATAAAGTACTTAGTTAATTAGTACCTATTTAATTCAGAAGGTACTTAAGTAACGCTTTCAAAGCCTGGTACTGCTTTTTAATATGCATACTTCTAATCGTTTAAAAAATAATACAGCACGGCCAAGTGAATAATCGATACTTGACCATGCTGTATAATTTATCGTATTGAAATATTGAATCTGATAAGCACTCAAATCTTATCATCAATTTACAAGGAAACAGTTGTAAGTGTACTGTGAATCTAAGTTAGAAACTAGTAATTCACAATATTTGTAAAATTTTGGTTATGTATTTGACAATCCAGTTTAAAAAAGATCCTAAAGTCAGAGTCAAATCGTTTATTTCAAATAGGCACATTAAAAGCACTTTTGGACGTCAAAATTTACTAGACAATAAAATTGATTCTAGTTGCCCCTTCCAAAAGTTAGTTTTGTATCTGGAGAATGAGCAAGAAACTCCACAGTTACTCTTTTAAAATGTTTTACAATATTTTGCATACGTTAATTATAATGTGAAGACGATGTACCTAGAATAAAATTAATAGGTTAATAACAATAGGTTCTTTCAAATATAAATTGCAGCCAATTTCTCAGCCGATAAAAAAAACTAACAAAACACAATGATAAAGTATATATCAGATAATATGAAAACAAGTGTTAGAGGAGGATACAATGCTACCTGGTAGTGTCATGTATGTGTTTAGGAGTCGTCCCAAAACCAGTAGCGACCAAACGTATACAAATATACAGATATACGCTGAGGGTTCGTTTTTGTTGCCTTTTTTATGGTACGTCCAGTTGTAATAGAACTTTTCCTAGGGCTGTGCGATGGATTTGTTTCCAATCTTTTAGTATCGATAGGAACAAAAATTATTTGACCTGGTTCTAAAGTAATCTTGTTCTTGAAATCCGTGAATCGTTTAGCACTTACATGCATGTTTAGTACACAGTTTTTGTGTGTTCAGCAGATTCAGCTGTGTCTGTTTTTGCTGAATATTTTGTTATCATTTATAATTGTGCTTTTGTGTGATGATTTTTATGTGCACTGAATACATATTTTATCTATCTAAGTATCAACATAAATAGATTTTGAAAAAAGCTTTCGAAAGTCAAAAATATGAACACGTAGGTCCTACTTTAATATTATCTCTCATTTGTATAATTACAAAAACACTTCGTATGCGCAACGAGGCACGCCATTTTGACATCGAATCGCCTTTCACTTGGCCTAGATATTTCGGAACTGGTTCGTAATCACAATGCAAACTCGCCGGCTCCCAAACAGTTCCAACAAACGAGTCGCCATTGCTGTAACAATGTATTTCCTGTGCAGCTGTGAAAAATCTAACGAAAGGATTCCAGTTTTTGAGTTCAACAGCCCTAAATTAGTTTTTGTTTGAAAATTCTATGTTAGTTGTGGGTTGTTGATGTTCATCTAATTAGAAATCAGAAACTTCAAAACAGGTTCTACTTACTTACTAATGATTAATGCAGCATAGGAAAAATAATATAAATAACTCCCTTGGGAATTAAAATACTGACTTTTTCTAACCACATCCATAATAATTTATCACCACATAGAATACGTAAAAATATTTACCAACATAATAAAACAAGAGAATTAATCACCATCCCTAAGGTGTAAATGAATAAAATAAGATGGCGGGAGCGTGCGCGGCAACCTGTTCTGAGCGGGACGCGCCGCCCACGCCTGACAAATCGGCGCTGCGCGCGCGCAGCACACTCCTATTACAGCACGAACACGTCCGATCAAGTCCGGACTTGTTCCCCAAGAACCCAATACAATATAACGTCACCAAGAGGAAAACCATGGACCTGTTTTCTGGGAAATCGATTCTACAGTTTCGTTTCATCGGCGGGTGATTCCGAAAATCCAATTTGTCCTAAACAAAACTACGGAATGGACTTTGGTAGGGTATCCAAGAAACTATACTGTAATCGTTCCAACTGTGTCGTTGCATAATATAATTCTCATGAAACGGCTGCAGCAAAAACTGCAATCAAATTTTTGCTGAATTACTCAAAAGCTATTTCAACAAGTTTTATGTGTCGTACGTATGCGTAGGCACCGTCTATCGTTGCGTCTGGATCTCTGGATAACGTAATATTACGCTCACTATAATGTTTACCCCAATCCTTAACAAAAAGACGAGAGGAACTCTGAACAAGCCACGTCCCTGTAATTACGAAGAACAAAAGGAGGTTCGTTCTTGAGTCCCTTTCTCTGACTGTAATGATAATGACTGAAACGTTTTCTCGATGCCAGGATCGTGACTGGGCCCTTGCGTCATTCCCACGACCGGGTAACATTTGGACAGCATTTGTGAAGCAGGGATACAATCCTTTTTTTTTGTGGTTTTGGCACGCTCTCCAACGAACAATAAACATAATAACGCAATTTACATTTTCGCCAGATGTAATTTTTGGATATTTCGGTTAATGGTGGCGAAGTGAATGTACAATGAATGTTTTTTATTTTTAATGGTGTGTATAACAAAGCCAAGGTCTTCAATTACTTATTCCCGTTGCGCGGCATGTTTCCTGCACTCTGGCGCAGGCGGCAGGATCAAAACCCGGTGACAACCCCCGACGTGCTCTCTCCAACGCGGTAAAAAGCTAATTTGACGCATCTCAGGAAGGATCACATTTTTTCTCACTTTTCAATTTTGTCCTTTTGTTTTTATTCCCATGCGATCACAGATTCTAGTGGTGTTGGCAGACGGATGCAAGCCCGGCCGACGCGTCCTTCGATGCACGTGGATTGCATTACAGCGCTGTTGCTAGCCAGAGCAAACTTGGCACACATACAATATAAGAAATGCATATCCACCTCCATAGCAACGATACGAGTACAATATCGGTTTCAATAACCTATACAAGATTTAAAACATTCAAATCGCAATCGCTGCCTTTAACGGCTTTGAACATATGCAAATTGCTAGTTCTACCAACACACTCAATGCGTAATGTCAATCAGTGATGGGCTGATGGCGGTTACTTAGTATTTCGTCAAATTATTCTTATAGGTATACTGGTTTCGTGTTATGATTCGTATTTGCGCGGTAAACTTGTGAACTATAGCCGCATCAAAAGAGGTAGAGTTCGTGCGCCCGCGCCGATATTTAGGTCGACGAAAATAACCACAGCACTCGGACGCCAGTTAAAACTACAGCTCAAATGCTGTTCAGCCTCGTTGTATTTGATTATAAAACCAATCATAACCAAAAGTGTTTCTTTTCGGTTATCTAACGATCACTAGAATCACGCGCAGCGCCATTATCAATTAAAATGGCCACTTTATCAATTCAAGGTTAACCTTAACTTCATGGATTACGTTGAATAACACGCATTATTTTAAAGAATTATCAAAATTGAACGTAGTATACCACAGTTGTCCACGATAAGTGTGCGAGTTGTTTGTGCCGAGCCTGTGCGCGTGTGCACGCCTCTCAAGGCCATTTTGTTTACGCATTATACGCATGTTTACGCGTGCCCAATATAATACACGGCCGACACACAAAGGCCACACTAGTAAACACACTAATACTATACAAATCACATCGCGAATTAGTCAGGTTATATCAAGATGAAAATGGCGCGAAACGCTCCATTGAACGTTTGGCGGGAAACCGTTGCGTAACCACGTGAAAGTCTGTTTCGCGCTTACATCTAGTGTAGAACGTTTTCATGTTTATTTATAATTTGCTATTTTTAACGTATTGTAATTTCTAGTCACCTATAACGAATTTAGGAAGGTTTATTGTTAGAATTTATTTATTATACCCACACGTGATATTATCAGTCTTTTGTACCGTAATAAATGTGGTCACTTTTTTTCGCAACTAGCTACTTCTAACGTTAACTCTGATAGGTAAGCAGTTACGTAAACAACATTTTGTTGGTTATATTGTTATGATGAAGATAACCTATAAATCCACGTGTTGAGGAATTTGGCGGGAACCTCCGGGCCACCACCAGTCGACCTTGGCTCCATGACGTCACTGGCATAGTTCCCGCCTGCACACTGAGCCTCGTTTTTTACCATGATTCAGACAATTTTATTATTACAAACGAGTCTTACGTCGAATGTTTTAATAGCATCGTCTTAACTTGTTGCTAAGCTAGCTTGTGTCTCACCTTGACATTTCACCTTGATTTTATTAAAATGCTGCTGATAAGAATCGACTTTACATAAAATTACAGAACGCGTAACATTACAAACCTAATTTATTTGCTTTCTTACGATGATAAATATGATTTCTTCTCATTATAGGTTAAAGTCAGCGATATTTTTGTCTGTCTACATTTTGCCTCGAATTTTGCGACGATAACCTATGACATTTTGGTTAATTCACCATTTTTAAGGTCTACAAGTACCAGTTTGTCTTCCTGATAATGCATTTGAACTTATTCAAATTATAAGACAATGTAGATGGTGCCAAGATAATTTTGGACAAAATAATTTTTTGCGACCAAATATACTAAAATAAATCTAGGTAAGCAAACAAAAAACAAAGATCTGAAAACCACCTGTGAACCACAAAAAGACAAACATTCTTGAAATTCTTTAAACAATGAATCACGATGAAGCTGAGCATATTATATTGGCCAAGCAAAACATAGGTACAACAATACACCATCATAATCAGAAAATACACTCAAGAGTTAAAACAAATTGCAGCCATTGGTTAAGACTTGAGACGTAGCATCAGGAGGATAAAATTTATTGGAGCTAGTTTCATTCGACCTTGGTACCAACGGTTACAGCGCCATTTTTTGTACGTTCCGATAATTTAGATGATCATAGCGTACGATTGTTCCCGACTACTGTTTGCTCCCGTTTGCTCTTGGAATCCAATCATTGTTAGTTTTTTCTTTAGCATCAAGTTCGCCAACATTGTCTTTTTGATTCTTGGAATCTTATCGGCTTTGCTTCGTTTTGTCTTTTCATATTGAGTTAAAGGATTTGTTGGTGAATCATTTGAAATATGATTACTTATTGCTTTTTCTCTGCTTTTGTGTTTCCACGCCAAGACTCGTGTTTTATGTTAACGATCCAAAACTATTTTCATGTTCGCTCCCCGAACTACCATTTTGTTATTAAAACGCAACGGATACTTATTACTTTCCTTATCTTTTAATAATATCTTCAGATTCAACAGTATTTGCATCAGAGAGCCTATCTCATTTATCATCTTTACGCTCCGAATCCCTGACATTTTGTTCACGAGTAATAATTTTGTATTCAACGAGAGTTATTGGTGTGATAGTAAAAAGTCTACGGGCTCCATAGCAACCTTCGCACCAGTAACTCACAAAACAACTATTATAACGCAGATTAAACAGTAGTAAAAAGATCGTAAAGTTTTATAGTTATTAAGGCCATATTTTTTCAAAATTAGAAATGGGCACAAAGAACGTCGCCGCCCAAGGATTTGTTTAGAAAAAAGGATTCCGTCGCTTTAAGTACTCTAAAACTACTTTTTTTACAATCCGATCCTCATGGATGAAGTCGTAAAATATGGTGAGGTCCCGTAGAACGCAGGCGCTGCATCCGGAGGCTCGGGGCTCCAAGCGTCTTAACGAACCTTTGAGTTTGAGAGTCATAAAATTTTTCCCAATCCACAATGGTGCTGGCCACGCCCCCTGTAATAATGTTTTACGACTGATTTTATGCATCGTAGCGGCTGCGTACGTCACCCTTCTCAAAGAAATGTTAACAAGAGTCGTAAACCGCTTTCACCTTGCGTTTTATCACGACGTAGTCGTCACTGTAAGTCAATAACCGATGTATGAACACAACAGAAACGAAATTAATTTGAATTGAATTTTATAGCCGAATTCGAGACCGTCTGGAACATTTTATTCTCAGCAACGAATCAGCATTGCCATTGTTATAAACTTTGGTTCGAGAGAGAATTCATTCTTTCACGCCACATAAAACTCTGTATGAAACAAAGCCTAATTTTGATTTCTCTATCTTTCCAGATTTCCTGAAGCCGCGCAAGCGGTTTTCGACGAGCGGCAAGAAGTCCCCCGCGCACGCGCACAAGCACGAGTGCGGACACGGCGCGCACATCCGCCCGCCGAAAGTAGCGCGACTTGCGCCCGCGCATCTTAAGCGCACCAGCTAGGCCCTGCCCACACTAGTGACAACACAAAATTGAACAGACAGCTTCGGCAGCTAGAAACAGAATGAACGGGACAGGATCCCCGCAGACATGCGGATCTCAGATTCAAGAGTACTCTACAAATGGGACTCTTCAACTCGGGATTCCCAAGTGTTTATCTGGAACCAAGGACTTGACTGACCTAACGCCTACCGAACCGTCTTCAAAACTGTTCAATTTTGCCACACTCGTTGTCATATTGTGCATATTTTTGTTTTATTAATTTATTGTAATACCGTTTCCAAATTACTAATAATGTTAAGTAATGCGTAAGTTAGCTTAAGAAATATCTTTAGTTCAACAATTAATATAACATAAAATATGTCACTGAACATCACAGCCCAAGTTTTGCTCAATGCTTCCGCAGTATCTTGTAATGTTCCGTTTACATCACATTTGTGTCAGTATTTTACTTCATCTCCTAGTACACTAGTGCCCTCAAAATACAAGAAACAATAAGGTTCACGAGTGCTTCGCTCACGTAATTTATTCCGCAACCATGAATTTTCACCGTTCCATAAAATTTTCTTCAATCCAATGCAAAATCATGGGACGTTGGTTTTATAAATTACAAGCTTTAATTTAATTTATTTAATGCTGTTAAGAAAGTGAAATCTAACACATGTGTGACGATATAACGGCGCTTCTTACCACCCTCACTACAACAGACATTCACAAAACTTGAACAAACCGTGACAATTTGAAATAAGTTATGATTATATTATATGAATTATGATCTCTTTGAATTAAGTTATTTTTAAATAGAGCTTCGGTTTAATTATAAGAAAATATAGTTTTTACGTCGAAATGCTAAGGTTACGCAGTCACAAAAATAATGTCATAATGTCTCGAGAATGCTGAGACGCAGCGGTGGAAATCAAATTTTCATCGCAAAGCGTCGGAGCATTTCTGACGCATTCTTCTTCAGAAGATCACTTTCTAATCTTCCATCGCTCATCGCGTGGAATTTGCGAAAGTCATCATAAACACAGACGTAATAGTATAAAACAGCACAAATACTCAATTATAAAAGACATTGTTACCTTCACTGGAACAGTTTTTGCAATTTTAAAGTTTAAGTAGTTCAATACAGTTGATTTTGAGTATTTGTGTTCCAGTAGTAACTATTCATATTGCAAATTTAGAATATTTGTTTTGTTGTTGTATTTTAATGGTTTATAATATAATTATATTGAAGATTGTTTTTTTTTTTTCGAAATATTGGTATTCTAAATTTTGTTTACAGTTACAACAGTTAGTTCACAGGTAACAGTCATTGGATTAATCTAACCGTGGACCTTTGTGAAAGTACAAATTTTCTCATCAGGTTTAGGTCGAGGGCTCACGGTCGCAGCAAAAAGACATACCATTGTATCATTATCATTACTCATCCTATTTTTAATTTTCTAACATTTATGATAAGTTTCGGATATACCATACATCGTGTATGTTTATTTTTTTATACAACAATAGTTGTAGAGCATTTCAAAGCTAACCAAAGCCGGTGTACATTATCGCGACGATTCACACAAAATGAAATTAAGTAAATGAACTTTTATGACTTGACGGAGAAATAATGAATAATTTTTATATTGTTGTAAAGGTATGTTGTGACTACAGATGTAGTTTATTGCCTGTTTAAAATTGACGTTCGTAATTTATGAATTTTTGTGTTTGCTTGTGGTCTCTAGAACCGATGAATCTATGAAAATATTTTGTTTACGGAATACCATATGCCTGTCCCCAATAATTTCAAACTTTAACAATAAAATTTTAGCCTTAGCTACACGTTTCGTCAATCAATAATTTTCACATCCCGCTTTTTATCAAGAGTCTCGCTAAACGAAACTTGCATTCACCCAATATCTTAAATAGTTGATTCGTCAAAGACTCCTCAGTTTGTGAGACCACATCAGATATCGTATAATTATGTTGTTCGATTCGGACGAGATTGTTGGCCATGCTGGGCCGCGACCGTCTGCAATATATAGAAGTTAAGTGTCCTCTAAATGTTTCTGCAACTGCAACTGCATCATAGCGGATAACTTCCAAAGAAATGGATTTATTTTTACTTTTATTTTCAATTTTACTTACAATATCAAAATACTTGTTTTACAATTTATAATCATGACCTTTCTGCGTAAATATTGAATTAACACAATATTGATTGCCGTTGTCGACTTTTGCTTGCACAGCAATTCTACTATTATTAATTATTTAATTAATGCAATACAAACAATATCAATGCCACCTTACAATCTACATAATAATGTAGTTAACGGCAATTACTTTGTCAAACAAAACATTTGGAGGACACTTGCAATTATAATTTTAATATTTTTTTTCTCTTTAACACCTGTGATGTATTAAATATGATCTCGAAACATAATTTTACTACCTTCATATTTAATTATTTTAATAGAGTTAGTTCCGGTGTCTGAGGTGGAAAGAAACAGCCTTTGTATCCCTGGAGTGTTTGTATTGAGAGATAATTTAATACATCAGCTGATTAATGATTAGAGTGACATAATATTATGTATGGGTCGGAGGAAAGGAGATAGTTCATGTAAAAATGTGCGACGTTCTTGCTGCACTGTAAATAAAGTGCACTTTAGTATGTATTTATTAACGGCGGAACGTATTCGTAGGTTAAAAGGAAATTATAGGGATACTACAAATATTTAACGTAATATATTACTACGATTAATTATTTTATTGGAAAGTTGAGAGGCAAATTATTAATTATGTGCCAAATATTCCACTGTGTATAGTGTTGTTTGGTTTGTGAGCTCGGACGTGTTGTGATGATCGATAAATAAGTTTATGTAAACTACTACAATTTGTCATTATTTGGGCACTGACACCTAAAGTTAATGGAACTTTGAGTTGCACCAATCAAACTTTTTGTTCCCTTGGTGTTATCCAAAGTTAGCAAAACTTATCAGGAAAAGTGTAAACACAAAAGCAATAACTACAACTCGCAGATTGTTTTATGCGAATATAAATTTATTTATCGTTCTCAATGACAAATTGTTGATCACAACACAATGCAAGCATTTCTTGAAACAAATGTAAATATCAAACGGAAAACAATTGATAATTTTTATACTATGTGAACTCTTAGACATTGTGTATTGTAAATTTAGTTGAAAAAAAGCTTCTTTCGCTCGATATCTTGTTTTTCTTTCAATAATCCCATTCCTGGTATAAGATGAAAAATAACCGCTAACCGATACTGGAAAGTATACAGGCTGCTACATGTAAGTATGAATTATGAAGTCTAGAAAGACCTGACCAAAAATACGAATATGCACTACAAAAATTAAGAAGAGATATTTATTAAAAACGAGCCATTCCTTGTGGTGTGAACTTGAACACAATAAAAATGGCTGCTGATCGCCTGCTGTCCCACGACGGAGTCGGAGGAGAAGGTGTCTCGTGTAAGTATCATGATCATGAGTGATCAACAATATATAACCACTTGACACCAGAAGGTCTCGTGACAGACAACTTATGCTAGGCACACGCAACGACTTCAAAATATCACGTCCACATGTTGAAGTAGAGTCAATTCGCGCTATGTACAGTCAATCTCGTACCTATGTCCGGTCGGCTGCTGGCAATACCGACGAGGTAAGTGTGGCTGTAGGCTTGCACCAAGGATCGGCTTTAAGTCCTTACCTCTTCCTTTTGCTTACGGACGCACTGACGTTGGACATACAGGAAGTGGCACCCTGCTGCAAGCTGTTTGCCGATGACATTGTTCTTGTCGGTGAAGATGGATCTGAGATCCAGAGGAGATTGGAAAATTGGAAACAGAAGCTGGAGAATGTTGGCTTGAAAATCAGCAAAACCAAAACTGAATATATGTTCTGCGATTTCGGCGGTCTCCAGTTCTGGAGCCATAGCGTTTGATGGCGAGCTTCTTCCAATCTGCTCCGACTTTTAGTACTTCGGTCCACACGTGCAAAGCGATGGCGAAGTAGATCGGACGGTTAAACACAGAGTTAACACTGAATGGGAACAATCTGCGACTCGCGCATTCCCCTTAAACTTAAACATAATAGGAAGTCTGAAAGTGGCACCGGTAACAGAAAAGTTCTGTGGAAAACGGTTTTCATGGTATGGGCATGTGATGCGGAGGAATGAGGGAAATGTCGTGAGGAAAGATTTGAATATGAATGTCGATGGCTATAAGTAGGGGAAGACCAAAGAAACGATGGATGGACTGTGTGAAAGATGATATGGTTAGAAAGGGGGTGACTACCGAGAAAACGACTAATAGAGATGTATGGGAGAAAAATACATGTTTCGCCGACCCCAAGTAAATTGTGATTGGGCAGGAGAATGATACAGATGCTGATAGCTGATTTGTCGCTAGCGATGGCAAAATCTGTGTGCGGACGTGAGATTTTAGCCTAGAGACATGCCCGTTTTCACTGTTACACTAGGCGACATCTAAAATGACCTTGATTAATGCCTAAATAAAAGCGCACTGTTGTATTTTCAACGCACTGTTCAGAACGTAGTATTACTGAAAACAGGCATAGGGTACCTCATGCCCGTTAGTAGGCCTACCTCCTTCATGAAACATTGTCTAAGCAAGCGAAAGAAAATTGTTGGTACAAACACGGCACGAATAAGACGCTCACATTTCGTCACGAGCGATTAGCGACCCTAATATCATTAACCGGGAACAAATCAAAACCAAGCTGCTCCTGAGAATTCAATAATCTGATAACTGGAGCCACGACCAGGTCGAACCCAGGACTTACTTTGGTAGTCGCATTATTCATAATGGGAGCATAATTAACGTAACCTGTAGTGGTTTATCAATATGACCGCTACGCTGTGTCGCGAGTTCGATTCCACTGGCACTTTAACGGCCGTATGTGATTTGTGTTTGTAAACGCCCAATACATAAATTCATAGTGCTGCAAAAGAATTTTATAAGTAATAAAAAATGTGTAGTAGGTAATATTCGTTTAAAAATAAGTAATACCACTCGATAAAAAAATAAAATATTTTCTCAAATAAAAGTAGGTACAACAGATAAGGTGGTGCGTGATGTTTTCAATAGATAAGTCGCGTAGATAACGGTATATTCTCACTGAAGAGTAAACAGAGGGAAAAATAGTCGCTGAAATAAAACAACCCACTTGATGCTCGTATGAAAATGTTTATTGATATCACAATCAAGTCTACAACACTACCCAATTAAATACCCATCATAATCGTGTACACGGCGAGTATGGATGATTTACACAAAGACACACTTTACCAATTAGTACATTCAAACGCCGTTACAAATTTTACAATGCCGACGTCGCTACCATAAAATGTTATAAATCTATTAAATACAATTTTGTAATACCCAATAAAACAGTGATTAACCTGAATTAAATGCAAAAAGGTTGTTTTGGCGTGCTATAAATTCTTTAACGACTATGTTCTAGTGTACCACGACAGTTGATACTACAGTGTTTCACAATATTTTATTCGTGACGAGAAAAGAAAATCTATCGATAGAAAATTACTCGCTAGTCAGTACAACACTATTTTGATTTGTGACAAATACACGGGAGATTCTCACAAAAGTGGTATTACAATTTAAATTCAAGCGATAATCAAAATATGGTAAAGTTTAAGTTTCACAACAATTTACTTTGGATTTATAAAGTGCTTTCAAAATGACATTAATGCAAAAGAATTATTGTCTCAATATTTACGAATTTTTTGAGATAGGCAGCGTTTCCATAAACGCGAAATACTTATAATGGTTGGTTAATTTTGAACAAACCTGCACGGTGCGAGCACTATGCGACGCGTTCCTGAGACTTGTAGAACGATAACTATTAATTAATATATACAATTACAATAATAGAGTATTACACTTAGGCACATCAATTGTTATAAAATACAATTTTTTGTTAATTCGAAAATGTGATCCTGTCGTCGATATTTAGCTAAACTACCACAAACTAGTACACGTAATGTGATTATAAATTACGTCGGATTTAGATTATCATAAGAAAAAAACGTACGTACAAGGATTTTAGAATAATTAAAAAATGAAATAATTGAGAATACGAGTAAACTACGACAACATTCATTTAATTTTTGAAATATTAATTTTAAACAATATGCAACATCTTTCTCTCGTAGAACGCTAACTATACAAGGAAAGAGTTTAAAGCCATCGCGACGGTCGGGGGTTTACTGATAAATTTGTACTTTATTTGTCCCCCCGCCACGGGATTAATCAGTAGCATTATTTATTATATTATTATATAAGGTACATACCTATATTTGTGTTTTAGGATATATTAAAGTTACGTTTCTAATTTGGTCGTAATCCTACGTTACTGAAACTATTCTAGCATAAAATATGTGTTAGGTCGTAACAATAACACGCTCTAACGCGCAACATCGACACACTCAAATATGTATTTGCTGGACATACATTAAACATTTATCGTAATGAAATGTAGTATAAGAAGACAGTAAATCTCGAATAAATTTGGACATCGAAACAATCATTTTAAATCTAGAAAATGACGCTCATCTAAGTTATTAATTTGTGTCAGCTCGACGACAACGGATTCCGACGAGGGATTGTCTAACCGTCTTGTAAATAAATTAATCTAATTACTGTAAGTGAATCCTAGCTCCTATTCGATATTATAATCATGGTGACTTGCTTAAAAGAATTATAGATAGTACCTATTAATAACAGGCTAGTCCTAATAAATGATGCGTTATTTGCGAAATTAATTCTCAGTCAGCAATTAGAATGACGTATCGTTCGTGAGCCACTCTCAAATTCTCAACGACTGCAGAATAACATGAACGTTTATCTATACTCATATTATAAAGAGGTAAAATTTGTTAAGTGTAAGTTTGTAAGTAGGGGCTAAGCTCTGGAACTACCGGTCGGATTACAAAAATCTTTTTGCATTTAATAGCCCAATTCTTGAGGAAGGCTATAGGCTATTTAACATCACGCTACGACCCTTAGAAGCCGAGCAAAAAGAAAATAAAAAAGAACGCTAGGCGAAAATTAAGTGATAGCGCGGGCAGGTGATGCGATGCGACGGAGTGGGTCGGGGGACCAAGAAATTTCACGCGGACGAAGTCGCGGGCAGAAGCTAGTTAGCTATAATAGAATTGCGTTACATTCAGGTACATTTAGCCGAGGTAATTCCTATAATTATTTATTTGCTCCAGTAAAACACTTAAAATCTTCTTTGGTCAGCCTTCGTTGTCATCGAGTCAATCACAGATATAATGCAGACATCTACCTAACCCTACGCAGATACTACAACCATATAGCTTGTATAAATCTTTGATAAAGTTTTTCTAAGTTAAAAAGCTGTCTCTACCGCTATACATCCCTGATATTCTTTTTTGGGCAGCGGCCTGCGTGTGCGCATAACATCCTCTAATGAAAAACAGACTAACGCGCGACACGCAGTCCGCTGCCACTTAATACTACTACAGCCCTAATCACTCTATAAGCTCTAGATAAATATAAAATATTTTAGACATCTATAATATAGTCGGTTTGGTGTCGAAATATGCGATTATAGTTAATGAAATACATCGAAGAACAGTCCAGCTGCCATAATGTACTCGCGAAGGTACTGTTATCATTGGACGGCAAAACATTTTGGTAAACGGTGCACTAACTGACCAACTACTGTTTCTGAAGCTGATCATAATAATATCTTGTACAATTGACTTAACACGATATACACGACACACTTAAGCATAAGATACAGTTAATCTCCGAACGTTCCGGGTGTTCTGAAGGAGTTATGTAACTAAGCGACGACACTGGACTGCATTATCTAAAACGTTACTCACTACAGACAAAATCACATTCATTTTTAATAGACAGTGTAAAAATAATGTTTATAAACATTGGCCTATGAGTTAGTCATTAGAATTCATTGTACTCCATCTAGTTGAAAAGCTTATTGTTATTATCACACATATAGTTTACCTATTAGGTAGATATAGAATGAATATACAAAAGTTAATACTATAGAGTAGAGCCTAACCAGCAGCATAACTATATCTAGTAACAACAAACTTGTGACGTCAGACTTGTAAAATTAGAGTTTATAATCTTATGTTCTAAGTTATGCCAAATACAAATTGCGACTTGATCCCTTTCCACCCTATGAGGATTGCCGCGACGCCTGCGCAGGCGCCGCGAGCAGCCGATCGTCGCCAAACTTGCTAGCTACTATACCAATCTTAAATAACGCGGTGCTCAACATCGAAACATTAAAATCTTAATAACAATATGAGTCCATTGAAGTTACGTACGTAGCATTGTGCACTACTACCATCGGATACAAGTTGCGGACTAAGCACGAATAACGATTTATTATAATCTAAATGGTTAACAGTCAGTCGATTTGGAAAATCTATTATTTATACAATTAGATTTGTGTAAAAATTTATAACAAATAATTTGAAAATTAATTTTATGCCGTATAAGAACAAGAAAGTTTGTAATAATACACTCTAGAATCGTGGTATCTTAAAAAAAATAAGTTTGTTCATTTGAACTGAAAATATTCTTTAAATCGTTTATACTGGCTTCTTTAGGGCCTTACAAGGAATATATGTTAAAATGTAATAATTATAAGGATACATTCGTCAAAGATAATGCTGAATCTTTCTTTAATAATTAAAAAACATTAAGATAAGTGCTAGCTGTAGATGGGTGATAAGATCACTTCATATAAAAAGAGTATTCTATGCTTTTAATTTGTAAAGTACTCGATACTTTATAAAACCTGCGATAAAATGCTACTAGAGTATCGGCAGGTGACACCCACGCCTCCCAATACAATATTAAAATGGATTTCTAATGCACATCAAATATACGTAAATATTTATAAGATATGCTATGGAAAAGATTTCGTACTGTGAAATATATTCACTATCTGTTGACGCGAATTGTGCTAAAACATGTCACACGCTACATTCTAAAGGTCTATTTAATCGTACACACGTAGATACTATGGTCACTAATAAGGGGCCAAACAAAAATGTCTACTAATTAGCAAATTATAAGAATGATTATTGTCTGACACTGGGTTATTGTCGAGACAGCAGCTTAGGCGTCATTCGCCACGCTATTGACTATAGAGCGCGCCACCGTCGCCTCGCACCGCCACACTACTACTACACGGACGATAAAATGTATAGCAATGCTTGCTGCCACTAATATAATAGTAAGATTAAAATTATGTTACAAAGTGCTGAGGCATGAGACAACGACGGCGCACGTGTATTCTATTTGCGATGCACGAAGACAGGCCCACAGATACGACAAAAAAAAAAAAGGAAAATTAGGTACAGGAAAAAATAAAAATAAAATAAAAAGGGATATTTGGATGTTTATTTACAATTTTTCATCTAATAATAAACTATTTGATTATTATTGAAGAGAAACTTAAGCAACATCAGTGCTATATCCCCTGATCACCCACATATCGAATTTAAAACATGTTAATAGTATCAACTTGTTTACACAAGCCCCTATAAGCTAAATTAAAACATAAAAATACCCATTATTGTAGAGTTAGTTCTCAGCTGGTACCGACAGGTACGTAGTTAAAAGTTACATGAATTAAACCAAACGTAAGCCTACCATAACAGTTTCACCGATACAGTTCATTGAACGTAACATAATCACAGTGGAATATTTTATGTCCGAACTTATAACGAAACAACATAAAGATATCGACAGCTGTAGCTGGTGCAGGTAATTACCATCTTACAAGGAGTATTTTGTACATTCAATTGTTACCATATAGAACAATAAATTATTGTCGACACTCGAATTAGCTAATCGCGACTTTTTTTCGTATAATTCCTTTATAAATATAATCGGTATCGTGTTTTGGTGAAACCATACACAACTAAACTAAATATACATATACACGGGGCATTTCATACAGCTGCTTCGCAAAATGCAATTTTATACACACAAAAGAATTTACTTATTGCAACAACCCAACATTTACAGTTTTGGAACTAATATTATAATGAGTAATAATCACAGAATCACGTCGACAAACAGTCTGTTATCTTGTGTATTAGATGTATCGACTGACTGACCGAGTGCACTGCTCGTCCGATTAGGATTCGATCACCGATGCCTCAGCGAGAGTGAAGTGACCCGTGAGTCGATACAAATAAATTGTATGCGATATAATGGGTCGAATGCGCCGCGACAACATGCCCCATATACACACTAAAACATAATAAGGCAATTTCAAACGATACCGTAAGCAGACGTATAATGAACTAAGACAAAATTATTATAGAAAATGTGTTAACATTCCAATACGTTAATACTCTTAAAAATAAACCCCAAAACTCCAATAAAAGCTTAGAAATAATAAAATCACTAAAACAAAAGATTGAGACGCACTAACGCCGTGCTACATCGATACTTAGGGGTAATAGTTATAATATGTGCACGTTTCAACAGAGATCATTGACTAAAGCCTCGCGTGGGGGCAATCTCGCGTTCTACTGCGCGGACGCGGCGAGTGGGCGGGCCTTTGGACGACCGACAAACAGTACTTGGGCGTTATTACGACCGTCGTACGATGAAGCGACGGAAGTGGTAAAAGGATCTTGTGACGCGTGTCCAAAATAGGAACTAACGCCACCACCTTTTTTTTAAATCTAATTTCATAAAACATTATTGCAAATGTCGTCCAACAGTAAGTCATGTGCCAAAATATCATTGTAGCACTTTACCGTGTGACACAGAAAAAGAAAATAAAGATACTTTGTAAAGACGATTTGCATGTGCTATTTGAACGGCCGGTTAGTACAGTTACTAATACGTCCTTTATTATCATATTTGATACCAAGATGCTCATAGAAAAAAATAATCAATGCTCACAAAAAAAGAAAAATTACATTCAAATTCAATTACTAAATCAATCGTTATTGCAACCAAATAATTTATTGATGATCAATTTATTTAGAACTGATTTTAAACCAAAATAATAAATTGATCAGTGTAGTTATACTTGGGAAATCACACACAATAATACATTTTATAGATATATAATTATAATATTTGTAGACAAGGCCCGGTCGCTCGCAAGTCCGCGTTACATCAGGCGTCGTAATGATTAGGTTTTCAGGTACAGAATGTCCGATACAAAGGACATGAAAAAGACACAATTTCCTCGTCTATTGTGAAAACATTCTGTAAAACACACAGGTTTTTATAGTTTTTATTTTTATGAATGATTGAATGTGAGAAGTATTCAGAATGGGAAGGTTTAGAAAAGATTTCTGGAAAACAAAAAAAAACAAGATTCCACAATTTAGAAAATTGTGAATCTTAATATTGACGTATTCATTCCGACGCCCGAAATCAACTAAGCAGTTAAGAATAAAACAAAATAAAGTAACATACATATAGTTATAACTACAACCGTTAGAAATACAAAACTAAACATAATAATTATTGTCGGGCAGCAAAACTAATGTACTAAGTTTATGTTAAAAACTAATAATATTACATAGTAGTCTTGTCGTATAAAACATTTTTAATATGAATTTAACATAATGCAGTGGTTTATAGAATCTTGCGATTAAATGGTGGATATTTATAAATTAAACACTTAATACTAAATGATAATAAATCAAATATACTAAATCAAATATACTAACTCAAAAAACTTAGTATACGCTACGGGAAGCATACGAGACAGCGATATTCATAATGATTTCTAGAATTGTTAAAGAGGTTAAGGTCCTGAATTGGACAATTTCGTAATAATTTATAGGATATAGACACTTAAGCACATCCGTCGACATTTGCCGTTGCATGACACCAAAAGCTCTATAAAAACACGCTACATGAAAGTTATATTAATAAGATCATATAATTAGGCATTTCTAAAGAGAGTTCATCGTTTTTCCAAAGAAGCGTAACATTAAACTTCTAATAAAGATCGCTGTAATTAATTTACTGCTATATATTAAAAGTGATGCATCTTATAATACGATTTAAGGAATATACTTAGCAACCGATGCATATTCTGCCGTATTCCGTAGCGTATTCTAAGTAGACAAGCCGCGCGCCGTACGCCGCCCGCGAAACAGAACCGGCATCTATCGATCTATTCTTTATATGACTACGAAAGTTGTACGATATGACTTATTTATTTAATACTTATGTACAACGCGGACTGCGCACATAACGCGGCGCGGTCGCACGTCGCAAGTGGAGGGACGAGGGGGTATATACTCGGGCCTGTCACACCGGACGATAACATGTTACAATATTATGTTTAAAACACTGCAAAACTGAAATACCCAGTCGTATTTCGACGCGTATCGAGTCAGCAAATAATAGTAGCTCTAGTGTCACTAAACACTTATCAAAATATTAAACTAAACATCAATTGCAGTCGTAAAAATAATTGCATAACATTTTTTTTTTCATCTTCTATAAAGGACATTATTATATTTTTTTAAACAATTTCGTTCCATCTAAAGTGATTAAACATGCATTATTACAATCTTAGTTAATCATTAGTGTGTACTAAATGTTTATAAAATATCTTAGATAGTTTTTTTTTTTATTTCGTTTAATATACTCGAATCTAGATCTATGCAAGTAGTCCATCACCGCGCCCTACACATTTAATTATCTCTACGTAATATAAAACCCTTTAATTTTGAATATACGATAGTAAACACAGCAATAAATGTTTGTGGTGTTACCTGATATGGAACGTAACAAACGTATGAACATATCTCTAAAGCGGTATACTCTCTACGTACAAGTAAAATCAAACTTTATAATTGACAAAAAGTATGACGTAAAACTAAAACGTACAGCGCATGCGTCGCGCGTCAGGAACGCCACGCACGCCTCCGCTCAAACAAACGCATAATAATATTCGTTACAATGACATATTATTATATAATCGCTAAATCAATAAATTTCCCATTAAAATGATTTGGTACAAACACTAAACTATGATAAAATATTAGTAAATGCAACCTACTCGCTTTATCAGCAAAATATAACGCGAAATTTACAATCCATATAATACATGTGAATAAATTGTTGTCTACGTGACCGTACAGACATCAAATGATACAAAATAATGTGAGACTAACCTATTATACATACATTTAAAAGCGTTTACATAACGCGATTATGTAATAAATTACACATATCTAAACAAATAATGATTAAACACTTTACTTATACTCGATTAAGTATAACTCGAATAGAGCGACTACTGCTGTAGGTCGCTGAAAAATATAAAACCCATCTTTATAAGTAATAATAATAAGAAATAAAAATCACAATTTGTACAAGAAAGTTATCGTTTCAACTATCGTATAGCGTTGAACGTGAGTTGTTAAGGAACATGTTAGGTTCACACTAGTCATGGATTTATTTAAAAATTGCTGTGTGATAGTCGAGTTTAGTTCCTCGGTCACTCGTGCGGGCTTACGGGCGGGCGGGGGGCTGGCCAACCGCGCAGTGTGGCCCGCTCGCCCGTAGGCACGCGGAGTAGGCATAGATAGCCTAGTAGCTTAATGTCTTTTATAAGCCGTCAACGGCAGCACTCGTACTGCCCCTCCCTCACGTAGGTGTGACGTCACAGGTAATAGGGCAGGTCTCTAGTGCTGGGCGGGGGCCGCGGCCCTCAGTCGGTGTACCACAGGTGCTGCTGGTGGTGCTGCGGCACGAGGTAGGTGGGCGAGTAGGGCTGCAGGTAGCCGGGCAGGCGCGCGCCCGACGCGTGGTGCGCGGGCGGCGGCCCGCCCACGCCCGCCACGCCGTGAGCGCCGCCGCTGTAATCATAAGGGGCGAATTCAAACTCGTAACTCAAAGCACTTTTTTCAATTCAACCAATTACAGGCACTTTTATCAAGAAGTTGGTCAGTCAGAAAGACGTAGCTAGTTGCCCATTCCAAAGCATAGTAGGTTCCTATTGAGAGAAATGAGCAAGAAACTCCACGGACACTCTTGTAAATCAAAATATTGGTTACATCATTAAAGTTGAAATTATACATGTGAGGACGATGTAGAAAGATCGTTATCGTTAAGAGCGCCCATAGTAAACATTTCAATAATACGCTTGGCAGCTAAAAGATGACGAGTCCCTACTGACGGTGCCCTTCACGAACATGTCGTATGACGTATCATAATACTGATATGTTGCAAAGAGTGTTTCTGAAACTGTGCTCATTCAGGTAACATCTTATGTTAAGCGGTGGACGCCTTTCAGCTCGAAATTTCGAAGAACAAAAACCACCCAAGTAGCACATTAGTGAATTTTGCAACTTATCTTATAGCTTTAAGTTGCAAATGAGTGGTTTAACAGTGTTTGATAAAACTTATAGCTTCAAACACTACTCATATTTGTATATGAGTACCTCCTATCACCCGTAGTTGCTTATCAATGTACTTTGTTTCTTTTTTATTTATTATGGTTGCATAAAGTCGATATTGTTATTTAAAGTTGAAAACAGGTTTTAATTGTTACTGATTTAGAAGCAACAGTAGTATATGAGGCCTTAAAATCACTTGTAAGCAAATGTTACATATAAGCGGTAACGTACTCTTATTTGGCACTTCTATATCCATATGAGTAGTAAAATAGAGTAGTATAACACTTGTAGTGGCTAAAGGGATCGTTTTGCAGCCCTTTTGGAACCTAACGACACTGCATCTTTAAGGCCTATTGTACTCTAATATGCCACTTCAACGCGTAACTAAGTTTCAATAGGGGGTTCTTGAAAACCAAAAGCAGCAATTTCCACTTATTTAAATCCACTAACGATCTAACAGTTCCAAAAATACATCTTAAAATACTTACACGCATCGCTTAAACAGTTTGATTATTTTACTATAATCTTTTATTTAAGATAAAAAAAATATTTTTAAACATCAAGCATGCATGCAAGCAACATACAAGCTACCTTAGAAATTACCACATTGGCAATCGGCAAATAAATTATTTACCTTCTTCGATTAAGATTTTTGGACTATTCTTGCGGAACCCTAATTCATGGGCTTTGGGAGATCTACAAAAGAGCAAATAATTACTGCTGGTGTAACATGCTCTGGTTCGCCACTAGCAATATACAAATAAGTGATTTTTAAACCTTACAGTTCCAAATAGAGAACAAATAAGTGAAAATAAAAACTATGAGATCTCATACATCGCCATGTTTAGAAAATGGGGTCCTTAATTTTTTTTTTTGTTTTGAACAGTGTTTATCACACTGATGCATAATCACTGAGTTTTGTTTATTGTAACTAATGTACTTTGACATTATACTTAGTGTAAAAGCTTTATGTTAGGTTTATAACAGTTTTATTTTTTTATAGTAATATTTCGTCGACTGACTTAGCACACTTCGTTTAATTGTTCTTGATCTAATCGAAGGCGCTTCGAAATTTACAAAGAAACCATACTATAGTTTCACAGCAACAAACCATTCGCAAGGATTTTGTGATCTAAATCAATGCTTGCAATATGTGAAGTACACGTGAACTTTTAATACTCACCAAATAGATATAACCTAAAATTAAAATGGCTGATCACAATACAAATTCAAAGACAAATTGACTTATCGCCACTCAGTAGAACTTTGGCGTCTTTTTTATCACTCAATGACCGAATGAAAAGTCTTATCGTTCAATTAATCGCGTTCACTGCACAACTTAATCCATATAGTTCTAATTGTCACTTAAGGTGATCGTGGGAACTCCTATGGATTCCATTTGGAACCAAAAATAGGCTGCAATTTTTCTCCCCGTGGTTCTATAATATTTGCATAAGGGTTCTCTCCACCTTTATAGAACTTAATCATGGCTGTATATTTCACCTAAGTTAACAAATAAATATGATATAGAGCTATTTTACCACCCAGTGTGCTACTTGGGCAGGGTCATCATCATTATCGTCATTCAACCTAAAAACGTTCCCTGCTGAACATAAGAATCTTCCGCCACCTGGTCAATCGCAACGACCGGTGCGTCATGCTCTGCAAATTCCCGTATTTTTAAGAACGCTTGCATTTTAATCTCAGTCCCTATCTGTCAAAAACCCGCTAAATTCCCTACTTTTTGACATGGATTAACTGAGAGGTTGCGACTTGAATTTGAACGATTTTTCCGAAGGCCAATTCTCGTATTTAAAAACGTTCGTTTAAAAACATGACAGCGACAGTCAATGTCAAAAACTTGTCAAAAGCAAGTTCGACAGTTTGAGACTGAGATTAGACTAATTAAAATATTGTCCCTCTGGTCTTCGGTCCATTTTGCGAGTTTATCGACGCTGCGCCTCCCTGTACACGGTCGCCACTCCAGAATTTTTAGACCGCATTGGCCCCGCCCACTGGCACTTAAATTCGATAATTCTTTACTTATCAAGAACAAAACAAGAAGATGTTTGAATGTAGAATATGTTATAGCGCTACAAGGTTCTTTTGGCGCGTGGTCAAAATCTGAACCAACGCCGCCATCTTGTTTTATCAATACATTTTCTGTGACAATATCACAAATGATTACCAATAAGAACAGCGCCCTCCTGTCAGGCTGTCAAGATCGTTGTACCGTTGTAGATTAAGTAATATGTATCGACTCACGTGTGATAGTGGTAGGTGGGCACGTAGAGCGGTGGCGGGAGGTAGCCCGGCGACACTCCGCCACCCGGAGACAATACACCGCCACTGCTGGTCCTAAAACAAATATACATTTTATTATGAAGTTTTTGGTTTATTTATTCGTTGGTGAAAAGCTTCTTCACGGAAAGACGATAAACGATTATTGATATGTAGTATTCGATGGGTAGTATTTATGTTCAGGTTTAGAACATTTTGTAACCAAAAATGTTTGTGCCAGTAAAAAAGAATACTGTTATCATATGGGAAATAACACCCTCAACATTTCTTACAATTTCAACGCGTGTATACAATTAACCCTTCCGCTACTATTTAAGTTTGACAATTCCGCTACTATTTAAGTTTGACAATTCCGCTACTATTTAAGTTTGACAATTCCGCTACTATTTAAGTTTGACAATTCCGCTACCTACTATTTAAGTTTGACAATTCCGCTACTATTTAACTTAAAATGTTTCGAACGTTACATGCATGTTTATTATGTTTCTCTAATACGAGAAACAACCTAACTACCTTATCATCATCATCATTTCAGCCGAAAGATGTCCACTGCTGGCCATAAGGCTCCCCGAAGCATCGCCACTTCGACAGGTTCTGTGCTTCTCACATCCAGCGGATGCCAGCGGTCTTCAATAAGTCATCGGTCCGCCTTGTGGGAAGCCTTTCAACGCTACGTCTTCCGGTACGAGGTTGCCACTTCAGAACCTTTCGACCGTCTGTTCTGCGAGCAATGTGCCTGCCCACTGCCACTTAAATTTGGAATTTCTTCGGGTTATTTTGGTTACCTTGGCTCTCCAGCGGATTTCTTTATTTCTGATTCGATCACGTAGGGAAACTCCAAGCATAGCCCTATCCATTGCCCTTTGTGTGACTTTCAGCCCTCTTATGAGGTCCATTGTGAACGACCACGTTTCAGTTCCATAGGTCATCACTGGCAACACGCACTGATTACGAGTTCGGTATGTGAGACGAGAAGACATTCCTTAGCTTCCCGAACGCTGTTCAGCCGAGTCGGATTCGACGATTGACCTTTCTCGAAGTTGGACCTACCTAACTGGACAGTTTTGTCCTAGGTAAACATAATTGTCAATAGCTTCGAGTGTAGTCTCCGATCTTCATGAGAGTGGCTGTTATATGGGCATTTAATATGACCTTTGTTTTCTGCATGTTTACATTGTCTACATTCAATTGCATAAGATAAGTATAAGTGGAAGCGCGGAGTCTCCTAACACAAGCAATTCCTTGCTTAAAAGGTGATCTCCAACATTAGTGTGTCTAAATGCCTTTGAAATAAACATTTTTTTTATTTTTTTTGTCTATGTTCATTTTAAGACCTTCTATTTCGGAAGGTCTACTGAGGTAATCGAGTATTGTACTAAGGTCCTCCATAATCTCAGCCACGAATCGTAGTCATGGCTATCGTCGGCAACCCGAAGGTGAGTGATGTACTCACCATTGATATGATGCCTACCCCTTTCCAGTCCAGAACCTTGAAGACATACTCCAATGCAGCGGTGAACAGTTTCGGAGAGATAACGTCTCCCTGGCTCACACCTCACTGCAGAAGGATAGGTTTCGAAGTCTGGTCCAGGATTCGAACTGACATATAAGAGTTTTCCTTTCGACACTTCAGCACCTTGATTTCCCGAAAGTGAATTTGGCACCGTTGAAGAGACTGCAGTACAGCCCAAGTCCCAATCAAATCGAAGGCTTTCTCGTAGTCCACAAACGCTAAGCAGAGAGGCAAGTTATACTGTTCGGTCTTACGAATAACCTGCGGCAACGTATTTATGTGGTCTACGGTGCTAAAGCCTTTATGGAATCCGGCTTATTCGGGAGGCTGGAAGTCGTCAAACCTACGCGCGATATGGTTCGTGATGACTCTTGAAACCAGCTTGTAGACATGGCGTGTTCCTACAGTTGCCTGTGCGCCAGGACCACGATAACTCTTTCGAACAATCCGCGACCCCGGCAGGCATCGGCCCTATCGGACCCCGTCAATTACGCTGACGTCTCTTTGAGGCGTGCGTGGAACACGACGCGCGGTCGACCCGGGCCTGGTCCTTACCGGACGGCGAGCTGCCCATTGCTCGCCGTCCGTAAGCCCGCGCCTACGGTGGTCGGGTGTAGGTAATGGATTCCCGACGCCCAGGGCGTCTCCTCCTGCGGCGACTAGGGGCGTGAGGGCGCAACGATTGCCTGAACCAGGGTCGGACGCGAGAGATCGCCGCCGCCAATCGCCTACACGAGGACGCGGCGGTGCTCCGCCCAAGCCGGGCAGACCTCTACCGTATGCTCCACCGTGTCCTCCGGTCGATCCACACAATGATAACACCCGGACGTTTCCCCCTGCCTTATCCGAAACAGGAACCTCCCGAAACAGCCATGTCCAGTGAGGACCTGCGTCAGGCGAGAGGTGAGGACGCCGTGGCGCCTCTCAAGCCACTCCTCAAAGAGGGGACCTACCGCCGCAATTGTGGCGTGCCCTGCGCTAGGTTGCGACAGTCGCACTCTCCATGCCGCCATGAGATCCCGCCGGAGCTCTGTCCGCTGTGCCAAGATTTCTCGCGGCAGCGGAGTAATGCCGCGGCGTTTCGCCTCCACGCGCCACTCCCAAATGTGCGGAGGACCTTTGCCTCCAGATCCCATGGCGGCAATCCGGCAAGGAGGCTTGCGCCTCGCAGGAGATCGTGCGGTACCCCCGGACCAGCCTGATGGCCATGACCCTCTGGGACGCGTTTAACCGGCGGGCCGGCCGGCGCGTCTATGGACGCGCCCGCACCGATGCCCCGTAGAGGGAGGGCCATGGACCGCACGACTCCCGCGTAAACCCTCCGGCAGGAGGTGTTAGGACCCCTAGATTGGGCAGGAGCCGCTTCACGGCAACCCCGGCCCGCTCTAGTTTGGGAGCCAAATGACGGAAATGCTCCACGAAGTTCCACCGGCTGTCGAGGACGAGTCCCAGGTACTGCATCGTCTAGTCGACGCCGATGAGAACCCCTCCTACCGTTATTTAGGAACCCGACAGTTGCGCATTCCGAGGACGATGAAAACACATGGCCTCGGACTTGTGCAAGGCCACCTCAAGTCCCAATTGCCGGATCCTCTCAACGACTGTCGCAACTCCGTGTGTCATTAACTCGGTCGCCGCTTGGTGCGACCTCCCCTGCGCCAGGACCAGCATGTCGTCAGCGTAGCACACCACGCTGACGCCGCTAGGGAGGTCGGCGCGCAGCACCCAGTCGTACGCGATGTCCCACAGATGCGGCCCCAGGAGCGATCCCTGTGGGACACCGCACGACATCTCCCACCGGTTCCATTCTCCCTGGTGAACGGGGTAGATAACGGCCCTATCCGTCAGATAGGCCTCGACCACACGACAGAGGTAAGTCGGCATCCGGTAATACCGGAGTGCATCCTTGATGCAACTCCAGGGCAGGGTATTGAAGGCATTGGCGATGTCTAGAGACACCACCAAAACGACCCCACCCAGGGCCACAGCATCCCCCGTCGTGAGGGCTCGCACGCGCATAATGGCGTCCACCGAAGAGCGCCCCTTGCGGAAACCATACTGGGTCCCCGCCAAATCCGGCCCCACCCGCACTAGCCGCCCGACGAGGCGGTCTGCAATGACTCTTTCAAAGAGCTTGCCCACCTCGTCTAGCAGCACGATGAGCCGGTAAGCGGACCGAGAGTCCGCTGGACGCCCCGGCTTCTTAATGAGGACCAGTTTCCCCGTCTTCCAACGAAGTGGGGAACTACCCCCCTCCAAGCATGCGCTTAGGAGCCCTCTTAGTCGAGGCCCGAGAGCCTCCAAAGCCAGGACCCAGGCTTTTCCAGGTAAGCCATCGGGTCCTAGGGCGGTATTTTTGGCACTCAGCCTACGTACCGCCGCTCTCAACTCTACCTCGGTCACCTCAGGAGCAACGTTGTCATCGTCGGTTGTGTGGTCCACAGTTGGCACCGCAAGATGTAGAGCCATGGGCGGGGGAGTATACTCCCTCGCGAAGGAAACAGAGCGCTCACCACGCCCTCCACGCGCTGGGGCCTGAGACTCTGCGTCAGCGGGGGAGTCCATGGGCGGAGTTTTTCCCGCACCATTTTATATGGGCATCCCCACGGGTCCCTGTTCAGTCCCCAGCGCCTCCTCACGGGCCAGTCCCCTGGCCCGCAGGATCTCCGCTCGGAGGGCGATCTTCGCCGCTCTGCAACCCTCGTACAGCTCCGCCTGAATGGCTTCGGTATCCGGAGGGCGGATACGGAGCCTGCGGTGCCTGGTGTACAGGCGTCGCGCAGCAACGCACGCCTCGCGCAGAGTCGTTAGCTCCGACGACCACCAGTAGATTATACCCATACCTAACACTCATGTTCATTTTTATGGACAATAACTGTTTGAGTCTTTAAGCGAATACACAAAATAGTGTTGGCAATAATATGATTTCTGTTATTTTCAAACTCAAATAGCTGCCACGGGTTAATTGTAGACTTTCGTTGTAATATAAAAAAATATTCAAGATGTGATTTTCCATAAAAAAAACTGTTATTTTTTCTGGCACTTTTGTTTTTGGATACGAAATGAATGATGTCCTTCGTTATCGGTACTTTGTGCCAACTTTTTTTGTTTTTATTTTAGTATTTATCAGCAGAAGCATGTTAATGACCTTCAAATTCATATTTTTTGCCATAAATAAGTTAGCGGTAAGTTTCCCGAACAGAATAATATAAATAAAATAATATAAATCCAGGTCCTAACAAATCCCACTAATAGTATAAATGTGAAGGTTTTGTAGTATGTGACTCAATAAAGGTGCGAGATTTGCTCGATTTTTGACGATCGACACCTGTGTCAAACAAAATTGAGTAACTGTGTAAGCAACAAACGATCGACATGTATTTTTTAACCGACTTCAATAAAAGGAAGAGGTTCTCAATTAGACTGTTTTTTTTTTTAATGTGTTTTGCGTAAGAACCTTTTTCTAGGTAAACCGATTTTGGTGATTATTTTTGTTATTTGAAAGGTGGTGCTTCTCGTGTGGTCACATATAAATTTAATCAAGATCTGACCAGTAGTTTTAAAGTAATCCTTAATAATGCGTATGCTGTCCAAAAAAAAAAAAGTATTAGTAAGGATTACTCTAAAACTAATGGTCAGATCTTGATCAAATTTATATGGGACCACATGAGAAGCACCAGCTTTTAAATAACAAAAAGAATCACCAAAATCGGTTTACCTAGAAAAACGTTCTTACGTAAAACACATTAAAAAGTTTTTTGTCGATCGATAAATCAACCAGTGTTAATCGATTTTCACCTTGATATTTATCGATCGTTAACAGGCGACCAAACGATCGATAAAATCGAGCAGATCTTTAGGCACCATAACTACAGCTGAAAGGATTTTTCTGAAAATAATGTATGCCCCTCTAACTAATAAATAGGAAGTAACATGGATCACTATTGTCATGCGCAAAAACCATCACCTATTTGGTATATAAACCGAATTGAATTAATTTTATTCAGGATCTGCTTGTATATTTTTGGGGATGAAAAGTACCCCATGTTGTAAGATTGCAATCGCGAAAGTTGTTTAAGGCATGTTAATTTAAAGTAGCTCTAGAAATGAGCACCATTTGGCACTGTCAACATCTTTTTATTATATGTATAAGTAAAATGGCTCTTATGAATCTGTCGAAGTTTTGAAGATACAACATATTGAAAAATCAAGCCCATAATTCTCAAGTGTGCTACGCACTTGTTCGGTTCGACACAGATCACATCTTTTTTTTTTATTCATATATCTAGGATGAAAGTACTCATCCTAGATATTTTAATAAAAAAAGATAAAACATAAAATACACTCAGACGAAGTCGCGGGCAACAGCTAGTGTAGGATACAGCTACAGCCCGGTTCAAACTATTTTATGGCGGCTCTGAAGTGCGCTACTCGCTGCGCAATACCTCAGCCCTCACCCCGCTGACACGTGAATTTGTTACTGCGCAGCGACTTGCCTCGTGTTCCGAGTCGCCATAAAGTTTGAATCGGGCTGTTCTGTATCTGTGGTGTTTTGTATATGGTCATTTTCTGTTTTTACATCACCTTTACTCATCTTTTTTTTACTTTCTTTTGGTCTATTCTTTGTTAGTATCCTGCTGCTATGTAACAGTTTGATCAACAAATGTAACTATTCTGATTTGTAGCATTATTTAGAATTTTAAATGCTCATAGTGTAAAATCAGATTTTTGGACTTATCATGTTTATACCAGACACCACAGATGTAAGTTCGGGAAAAAAGCCGCAGCGAAATGCGAACGGTTGACGGCGAATGTGTTGACCCGAACTAATGTGTTAGCACACACACAATTCCACCTACATTGAAGACGCAGTATTTTACATATATCTAAATCTACCTGGCTAGCGGGAAAATTTGCGAGAATTCATGCCATTACAAAAATAAATAATAAAAAACTGACTCAAAAGATGTTTTCGACAGTATTATCTTACAATGTATGGTTCCTGTAATCCGCGATGTTCGTCCTTTCTGCGTTCAACGGTCTATTGGCAATCAACTGTTCCATCATTATAGTTTGTATGCCGTCGAGGGACGAACTGTGTGCTACGTCGGGCGGTCTGTATAGAACGTGGAATCATATAGTTGTTGCATTTTGAACGTTACTACGCCAACTTAATGCTACAACTACTATAAGCGGTAGATATAATTGCGCTGTGTATTTTACAGACTAGGAAAAGCTGAATAGAATATATTTATTTGCAAAGAATGTAGGTATTACAAATCAGATGTTACAATTAATGTTAAGAGTCCTTGTACACACGGCTACATATCAAGCTATACATTTCCAGTGTTAGGTGTCCTTTCATTGTACGGAAATCCTATACAATGAGACATCAGCTTATACTGGAAATGTAAAGCTTGATAATATGTAGCCATGTGTACGTTCTGCGGCAGAAAGTACACATGGCTACATATTATCAAGCTTTAAAGAAAGACCTTACTTTAAAGACTTTACTTTAAAGGGAGAACTTTTGCCTTTAAAGGCGAATTTCACCAAACTTTTATACCTACAATAGGTCTTATCCTAAGAATACATTACACAAAATTTTTGAAATTTTTTCGATACTAGAACTGTCAGACATCAATTTTATTCCACAGATAAAATATATCTGTCTTTGGTAAAATTAGCCCCAAGGCTTGCAAAAATATTATGAACATATAAAGCTATACAAATATAAAAATAAACGAACTTATGAGGTCTAAATCTAAATAAATTTTAATTATAGTAAATTATCGGCTAAACAATAGCTACAGAATAATACCATTTATGTAATAGTCATTTCGTAAGATATTTTTAAATATTGTGAATGGTTGGTCTTTAACATTGTTAGGTATTTTAACATTAACAGCAGGTGCCATATAAATAACACTCTTTTTTTAAGTGCAGTCTTATAATCACCTGTGTACAACAAGTTTTGGTACTGACATGTCATGCTTTTACCTCTTTTTCTAGTGCCATTCAGAGAAAGAAATAAATGTTTATTCGTTCTGACAACTATCGCTAATTCTAGTATATATTTAAGAACATGGGAAGTTAAAAGTCTTTGAGATTTAAATACGGGGATGCAACTACCTGTTACTTTTCGATCTGACGAAGGGAAAATCCGCCTTTAATTTATCCTCATATAATTTGGAAATTATACCATAATTAACTAAAAATCTCATCTCATATCGTTTGTATTTGCTTCTCTTATGAAAGTACCAAACAAACATGCTATTTTAAGAAAAGTACTTGATCACCAATAAACTGAAGTTAAAGGAGATGCGCTAACGTAGCCCGTGAAATTCAAATTTTCGTACGTTATTTGCAATATGCAGGTCAGTGATAGGTTGTATGTTGATCATATCGTCGGCCTAATTCGTTAACCTGCTAAGTCCATTGTTTGGCAAAATTTACTTTTTATACCAGTTAAAAAGTTCAATCTAATATCAACCGTATCGTTTAAGGAATAACTGCGATATTAGCCAAAAAAGGTGACAAATGCTATGCCCGAAAAACTGCTTTCTGACCACCAGTCAATCTCCACAACGCAAACCTGCTAAATCCTGTTGGGACCTCAGTTTTGTACTGACAACGTTAAGTATTTTGATTAGGTACTGACTGAATTCGTTTTACTTCACAATTCATTAATTTGTACACTATACTCAATTTAAATAAAAAACTGCTAAGTCCTCAAGCAAATTGAAACTTCACCTCGACAAACTGCTAAATAATTGTTTTTCTAAATTTTATAAAATGTGTATAAGTTATGCTGCTACATATATTGTTAAAATATCAAGAAAAATTATAGAAACCAACGAGATTTTCAGAATTTTGATTGCTAAATAAATAGAGATATTATCCAGATTTTTCTTTGTCTTGTAAAATATGTGAAAATGGACTTAGCAGGTTAACGAATTAGGCCGGCGATATGTTATTATGATTCGCGACCGTAACAAATATTGTGTTCACAGAATTATAATCATCAATACAACTCTCTAAGTTAGAATTGGCCTCAAATGCTATGATTTCATGAAATCGTCATTCAATAGGGTAATAAGAACGTAAGGTTGAACTAGTCGCTGGCTCGAACTCACTGATGGGTGTGGCCAAAAAGCACGCTGTCTCACCTGGCATAGTGTCCTGTTTCCTGACATTGAGTGAACTGCACGATAATTCATAGTAAATGGAGCGCGAAAAAAAAATACGAAGTCTTTTCGAAAAATTGAGTTTTATAAAAAAAGAGAAACAATTACAAATAAAGTTTATCGAACTCTTCGATAATTGGGCTTTGTCGGTGCCGACTTTGCTTTGGAGATTTTACACTTCTTTTTATTACTTATTTACGCCCAAAGTTGCGTTAAAATAAGCAAGAAAAACGAATCTTTGTTGGCCCATAACTTTTTAATGGCTTTTATTTTACTATTCCAATTTCCCTTCAGACAAAATTAATAATGAGACAAAACTATAACATGTTGAACTTTGGATGTACAATGTCAAACAGTGGAGAAATACCCTCCCGAAATTTGTATGAAAAAAATATCGACTAGTACAACCTTAAGAAGTTGTATTGATCATTTTAATTATTATAATTCTCTAAATACACATTTATTACAGTCGCGAATCATATTTTGATCAACATACAACCTAATATTGACCTGCAATTGAATTAGGCGGGCTATCCTGGCGCTGTCGCCTCAATGAATCGGTAGAATGTATACTAACTTGTAATGCGGATGCGGATGGTGATGCCAGGCGTGCGGCGCGGCGTGCTTGTGCGCCGCGGGGGGGCCGCTCACGCTCACGCTGACGCCGCTCACGCCCGCCACGCCGCCCACGCCGCCCACGCCGCCGCCGTTGCTCAGGTACTCGCGACAACCGCCGCTCTGTAACCAATAACGTTTTGTGTTTCAAATTGTACATTGACAAGTTTTAAATTCATACAAACACAATGCACAGCCTGTACCGCTGGGTCTAGAAGCATCAAATTTTGCGCAAGTTCCTTTTATAACGAAAGTGAGCACCAAGGATTTGGAAAATAAATTAAATCGGGGATGAAAGTGTGCGTGGAAGTACGTAATTTTTGAAGTTAGTACGAGTTTTGTTATTTATGTTTATATGTAAAAGTTTTTGATATCAACCTTTGTTTGTTAATTATTCATATAGGTTCTCTGACTAGGCTTCGTATACTGTGTAGTTGTAGGTACTGAGACCCTAGCACGAAGATGCGACGTAAACGTAACGTAAATTCGAACGATTCTTGAACTGAAAATACAACTATCCTATAGCATTTTAGTTTAAATTTTTAGCGACAAGCACAATTAGTCCGACCCATAAATATAAATAAAGTCATCAAAATAACTCAATATTATGTGCGAGTAATAATTTATTGCTTTGCAAACCATGCTTAGTAATACATACACTAGACTTTTAATTAGCTGCAGTAAAATGACACTTCTTACGTCATATTACTTAAGAAATAACTGTTTAAACAATCAAGTGTTGACACCCAAGCTGTCATTGTACTGCAGATAGTTAAAATTATAATTAAAGATGTTTTTTGTAACCATGTCAACAAAGTGTTCAATTTTAAAATCTTTCGAATTTACGTTAAGTTTACACAGCTTGTAAAAACAAAATTCGCAAAAATACTTACGCTATCTCTCTTATTATGTTGCGCCGGCACGTACTGATTGCATTGATAGTCGTTCGTTTGGCGTACCGTCGACCCGCTCTGCAATACAAAATAATTGACACGTAAGAAACACCATTCCAGAATATGACGTAGATTGTTGATTGTAATTTACTGTAGAACTAGGATTAATTCAATAATGCAGACGCATAGGATAAACTGAGAAGAAAAGTAAGTAAAAAGTAATATGGTCTATTACAGTAAAAAATAACATGGTTTCGAGTAATGGTATCTTCAGTGTGGCATTAATAATCCGTCGTCGTACAAAAATCACTCTTAGGCCTTTTTTTATAGGGCCCTATTCTTTGGGTCAAAAAATAACTTATGAAATGAGTGGCTATACACCTCTGCGAAACCGATATTCCCTGAAAGGTTTGGCAGAGTTGTTTAGGATGATACAGCATGATGATTGTTTATCTTGTTAAAAACCGGTCACTTACGAGAAAACTCTCAAATAAATATCTTTTATTAGTAACACAATACTAACAGGCGGCAAATGCGCGTGCGCATGTTCATGCTCCCTCTTCGCTTGCGCCTCTTGTTGTGCGAGCGCTAGCAGTCGCTTCTTCTGGCTCTGAGGCGTGGCCACGGTGGTGATGTTGTTGTTTCGAGTTGTTTGATTGGGCGGTTGCTGTGGTACCGCTTGCTGGGGGGCTGGCTGTTGTTGCTGTTGCTGTTGTTGTTGTTGTTGTTGTTGTTGTTGTTGCTGCTGCTGCTGCTGTTGCTGCTAAACAACGAGACATGTAGATAGAGTACTCTTTAGAAATAAAGTAAATTTTGATTATGTTTCAAGGTCTAATATTTCGCTGAGTAAAATTCCATGATGACAATTAATATCTAGTCATTTTCGTGGTAGCTAAAAGAGGTTTAAGAATAAGTTAGATAGTCCAATAATTTTATAAAAATTCAAATATTAGGAAGTAAGTAGTGAAGGGAGTTTGTTTAGTATTTATATAGTTTTGATTAGTCTTGTTTGAATAAATGAATGTCCAGCGTGCATTAGAAACTTTTAATCGGGCTATAGTTTGGTAGTGATATCGTTTACTAAGTGGCCCGAATTTAATTAGCTAAATTCTTGCATTCCAATGAAGATGAATAATGGTTGCCCTGCCGATCAAACTATAGGCCTACTAAAAAGACTCTAGTACATGCTGTACCTGGATGAGGATTTGTATAGTTAACAGTGGTTGGTGGTTATTACCTGATGGTGATGGTGACAGTTCTGGTGCGGCTCGTGCTTCACGTGCTTGTCGTCCTTGGGCGAGCGCGCACTGCAGATCACGCCGCCACCCGCTCCTTGTGTCGGCACGCACTCGCCACTGCCGCCTAAAGAATATAATCGTTAGTATTATTATATTTCGACAAAGCAACCCCACCGCCCCGCTCCATTTTTCTCGTGGTCGCAAGCGCAGCAGCTGAGCGGGGAGTCCTGGGTTCGATACCCAGGTCAGGAAACTTTTTATTACGTTTTTTCAAGTAGGAATTTCTCAGTAACAGCCCGGTGTTTGCAAGTAGGCGGTGTGCTACCGCCGTGCCTCGCGCGCACAAGGCGCCTGTTCCTGTGCATGATAGAGCGAGAGCAAGTGTTGGATTGCCGACCCTGAGGACTATGCGAGTGAAGGAAGAGACTGTAATATTATAGTAGTAAATCCGTTAAGATTGGCTGCCTAGATCGAAATTTGGTCCGGATCATAATTATTATAAGTTACCTTGATTGTTATGCGGCTGAGTGGCGTGCGATTGATGCGATACGTGCGGGTGTCGGTTCCGGCGCGGCGTGTCAGCGTCATCGTCAGAGTCGGAGATCGTGATGACGGACACGGCCGGGGACGGCGTGTCGCGGATCGTGATAGTGTGTGCGGCGCCGCCTTCCCAAGTCGTGCCGGTTTGTGTCCGGCCGCTGTTGGAGGTAACATCGTGTGAGCCGAAATCGATGATGCTGTTGGTTAGGTTGTGTGGAGGTTGGTTAGTGTGTTAGAAGGCTAAAAAAAACCCCTTTAAAATCCAACATAGAAAGAGAGCCAGACTGAGAGAGTTGGTGAGCTTAGTTACTACCTCCTATAAGATCATAAACAAAAAAAGGCACAAGGCAAAATAAGAATTTGTTATATACACTCGGTTTTATAAAAATCCATAAAACTTCATCTGTTTGCAAATCTTATGTCAACTTAAATGATTGTGTACGGTTTTTTGGTTAACCATTTATCATTTACACAAGATCTAGAATGAGATATTATGTCTGATAATTTACTGAATTACATGAACTATGGCACTATCATAACCCCGAGGTAAGTCGAAAACAGACATATTTATAGGAGAAAGAAAAAGATTTGTTTGTCGTTTAGTTTTATCCGATGTTATAGAATAGAATAGAATAGAATACACTTTATTATGTACACCATAAAAAATAACAGATATAAATGTAGACATTTTACACAGGGTGACACAATGGGCGGTCTTATCGCTAAAAGCGATCTTTTACAGACAACCTTTGGATGGATTCAAGGGAGAAGGAGAGACAATAATGCAGGTAGTCAGTGGTGTACCATTTACATATACAACAAATACATACATACATAAAACTGTTATATCTGTTTCTTTTAGATTGGTGTATTTTGGTTTTAGTGTTGGTGTATCAAAGTATAGGTACTAACGTGTGATCATGATGGTGATGCCTGTGCCTCGAGGGTGGCGTGCCTTCCTTGACCCGCTTCTTGACCGGCGACAGTTGAGTCGGCTCTTTCTTACCGCCACTGCTTGCCATACTGCACAACCAAACACATTAATTTATGATATGGATTTTATGTACAACTGTTACGAGTAGGGTGAGTTTTTGAGATGGGCAACCTGCGAAACTGCTCGGCATTTGAAAGTGGTAAAACTCCTTTTTATGAACTGAATTTCTGGTGGTAGTTTCTGGTGAACCAAGTCTCATCTCAAAAACTGACTCCGTATAGTTCTCTCAAAAAATCATGACTACGCTTATGAGTTTTCTATAGGTGTGATCAATCTGCTCTAAATCTCTGTGCTAAGTTCAGTGCAGCCAAGATTTTTAGAGTCGACTTAGCGCGTAAATATGAATTAGTAAGAAATGTGCGAACGAGCGACAACTCACTGTATATTGCTTTCGGAAAGTTACTCTTGGAACTTCCATGAAATAGTTTTTGTTTCTTTGAGTCAGATATTTCAATTGCAAAATTAAATATTAAGTTTAAGATTATTAGGAAGTGTGTATTATAAAATTCATAACTTTTTTAGTACATTATTTCGCGTGGATTTGATAATATGTAACTAGCTAGTTACTAGAACAGCTAAAATAATTATCGAAGACTATTTAAAACCAGGCGAAGGTGGTGCGATGACCTAATAATGTTTGCGGGGCCTTCATGGCCAGAGATAGCACAAAATAAAGAGGTTTGGAAGGAAATAGGGAGGGAGGGGGCTTTTGCAAAATAAATGCTAAAACAAAATTTTGAGGCAAATTTGCTCTAAAATATTCGATGTTGTGCATGTGTAGGACTAGATTCTCGGTAAGGTTTAGAAAGGAAATATGCATTATGCTATTGTGAGGGATTTTTACGTATTTATTATATTTAACATGATAGGCACCTGTATTGATGCGTTTGGTGGTGCGGTTGGTAGTGCGGCACCGTCGTCTGCTGCTTTGTTGATCTGTCGACAAACTTGGCTTTTAGTACTACACTCTTCTAGTCTACATTATATAGTTAAAAGTATTGAGACTTGAAAATTCCCCATACAGACTTTCTTTTTAGACTTGACGAATGATTTGCAAGTGGCTACAATTTGTATTGCTATGATTAGTATAAATATATTTCTAGTGAAAGGTATTCATATATTTTTCTATCCATACAACATCAAAAAATGTATTTTCGTGTTTTTGTATTAAATTACTCTCCCGGACTCCTAATCGAGCCACTAATGCAATTTGAGGTTTAAAGACTAACAACATCAAAAGTATGATAAGTCAAAGAAAAAGTATTTATGCAGTTTTGAAGCCGACATACTGGTCATCATTTTGTGGTCGTCATTGTTTCAAATTTGAATTCACGACCAATAATTATAAGTCATTATAGAGTTTTATATAAAAAGTAAGGGTGGTTCGATTTAGGAGTCCGGGAGTGTATTAACATTTACCTATTCACTTATAATTTTTATTTATTATATTTTTGCAGATTTTTTTGAACAAAATCAATAATTTATTGCTCCCGTCATTCTAACCTACACCAAAAACCCTTAACTAAACATTAGCCCATTTCTTCGTAGCATAATTTATTCCCACTATTACAATAGCTGCGTATTGCACGCACCTCTTATGCGTATGATGGTGCTGCGGGTGGTGCGGATGGAAGGCGTCCCACACGTCCGGCTCCGGCATGGGCGCCGGCTCCACGATGAGAGGCGCGCGCCACTCGGCCACGTCGGCCACGCCGGCCACGCCCGCCACGCCGGGCACGCCGCCCACGCCGCCCACGCCGTGCTGGTGGTGCGCGGCGGCCGCGGCGGCGGCGGCGGCCGCCAGCTGCTGCACCTGGTGGATGTCATACTTTATCAAATGTTATTAGCGTCCACTTGTGCGACGACGATATTAATACTGGTGTTTATGCTGAGTGGAAAACGATCGACGATGACGAAAGTACCTCAATTAATAAGAATTACATTTATTTTAAAATCTCTGTGACGAAATAGGAAACGGGCCAATAACGCTAAAAATAAAAGTCAGTATTTTTATTCTACTGCATGATAAATGAAGGCTTACTTGCACCACAAATCACTTAATACATTTAGTGCAAAACGAATTTAAAATACCGTTCTGTTTCTGTCAAGCATTTGAAATTGACAAAGACAATAATCTCTTTCTTCAAATTTCACTTCAAGATACGTTCATCTTCTTTCTATTTTAAGTTTTCCTTTCCACCCAATATAACTATAATAAAACCACAATTATCATATTGATATTTACCTGATAAGCGGGCTGACAGAGTATAGACGATACGAATTGATGTGGGAACGGTTCAGCAGCGCGAGTCGCGTACTGTCGCGCGCCGCCCACTGCGACGCGACCGCCTTGATATAGTTGGTACTGTGGAAAACAAATACATTTTATTATGACCAATTTATGAAACATTATAAAAATCTTTTTGTGACCAATATCTTATTCTTAAGGCGACTATTGTTTAAGTGTCAATTCAATAAAAATGCTGCATAAAAAACACAATAAGGTAGAAAAAATACGTGCAAACAAAAATTAGTTCTCTAGTTGTGATTGATTTTAGTTATTTATATACCACTAGCTTTTGCCCGCGGCTTCGCTCGCGTTAATTTATACTTTGACTATCAACTCTGGTTATAATTCAATCATGATTCGAAGGACACGTGGCGCCATCTATTATCATAAGGACGTTATTGTTGTTTTCCTCGGGAACAGTACTTTTTTGCGGGATGAAAGGTACCCTATGTCCGTTTCTGTACACCTGACAACGTACGAGTATATGCAAAATTTCAGGATGATCGGTTCAGTGGTTTAGGCGTGAAACGGTAACAAACAAACTTACTTTCGCATTTATAATATTAGTTAGGAAGTTAGGATAGTTAGGAGTTAGGATTAAAATCTTCTTTCTGACTCGAACATAAACATAGCTATATCCCTAAAATTTGCTATTATTTAACTTTGAGCCCATATACATTCGTCAGCATGTTACAGTTCACATAGTCCCAAAATTTCAGCCAAATGGCCGAACGGCTTTTTCCTAACACTCAGTGCGGGGTCCTATAGTCACGTACCAGGTTGTCGTAGGGCGCGGCCCGCAGCCTCTGCTGGTTGATGGTGAGCGCCAGGTGGTGCGCGGGCGCGGCGCCCGGCCCCACGCCCGCCACGCCGTACTCGGCCGCGCCGCCCGCGCCGGCCTAACACTCAGTGCGGGGTCCTATAGTCACGTACCAGGTTGTCGTAGGGCGCGGCCCGCAGCCTCTGCTGGTTGATGGTGAGCGCCAGGTGGTGCGCGGGCGCGGCGCCCGGCCCCACGCCCGCCACGCCGTACTCGGCCGCGCCGCCCGCGCCGGCCTAACACTCAGTGCGGGGTCCTATAGTCACGTACCAGGTTGTCGTAGGGCGCGGCCCGCAGCCTCTGCTGGTTGATGGTGAGCGCCAGGTGGTGCGCGGGCGCGGCGCCCGGCCCCACGCCCGCCACGCCGTACTCGGCCGCGCCGCCCGCGCCGGCCTAACACTCAGTGCGGGGTCCTATAGTCACGTACCAGGTTGTCGTAGGGCGCGGCCCGCAGCCTCTGCTGGTTGATGGTGAGCGCCAGGTGGTGCGCGGGCGCGGCGCCCGGCCCCACGCCCGCCACGCCGTACTCGGCCGCGCCGCCCGCGCCGGCCTAACACTCAGTGCGGGGTCCTATAGTCACGTACCAGGTTGTCGTAGGGCGCGGCCCGCAGCCTCTGCTGGTTGATGGTGAGCGCCAGGTGGTGCGCGGGCGCGGCGCCCGGCCCCACGCCCGCCACGCCGTACTCGGCCGCGCCGCCCGCGCCGGCCTAACACTCAGTGCGGGGTCCTATAGTCACGTACCAGGTTGTCGTAGGGCGCGGCCCGCAGCCTCTGCTGGTTGATGGTGAGCGCCAGGTGGTGCGCGGGCGCGGCGCCCGGCCCCACGCCCGCCACGCCGTACTCGGCCGCGCCGCCCACGCCACCCACGCCTCCCACGTTCACGCCGCCCACGCCGTTGCCTGAACGACGGCAAACCTGGGAAGACAGAAAATTCATTTAGTAACAAGCCATGTTCTCGATGGGATTTCCCGTCGGCAAAATGAAAGAAAACAAAGAAAAATAGAAAAAGTATTTATTGAGACTCGCACAGGATTATCACAAACTAAACTAAACACACTCATAAAAACAAAAATAAGAAATAAAAAACAAAAGTAAAATGAAAATAACAACAGAAAGTCCTGCACGAGGCCAAAAGTTTCCTATCTCAGCATGATGCTGCGACATTTAAAAAAGATTATAATTCTCGCAGCGCTGGTATTCTGCTAGGGCCCGCTGCTGTGATGTCACAGACAGATACAGAAATAAATAAAAAATAAAAATAAAATAAAAATTTGCTATTTGTGAGTAACATAATTATAATAATTAAAATGATGTGACTTCCATACAAACTTTCATCCCTATTTAACCCCTTCAGGGGATGAATGATGAATCTTTTCTCAGTGCTCACTTTCGATAAATAAGGAACTGTTGTAAAAAATAATCAAGCTTCAAGACTCTGCTGAGTGTTTGGGCTGTATGTTGTCTGTCAGTCAATGAATTCAAGATTTTTATTAAACAGAATACCTAGATTAGTCCCAAGTTTGGAATGCGGCTATAAAAACTAGCACATACTCAGTCTAATACACTAACAAAACACACTCTATGTACTTAGACAGGCCGAATCAACGATTGACTAAACTAGCACCACAATTTTATTGAAAAGTTTGTATATTTCCTAAAACACAAACATTTTTATATAGAAATCGACTCCCAAATCAACCAATGTACTGATCAATGCTAGACTTGACAGCAATAAATGCTTGATTGAGTTTTCTTTCCTGTGTAAACCTATGATGTCCCACTCCTGGTAAAAGACCTGCCCCTATTCCTTCTGGTTCTCCGAATTATAAAGGGTTATAATATGGACAATATTTACCTCCATCATTTGAACGGAGGCCTTCACGTTGTTGCAGTGCGCGTAGTCGACGAGGTGAGCTAATGTTACGAAAGCGTGGTTCAGCGCCTCGCCCGGCGTTATTCGTCTTTCCTGTAAAAAATATATGTGTCATATAAAGATGGTAGTGTTTGTAAACAGATGTGATGAGGCCCTAATTTAGCGTCCATATAAGAAATATTTACCAGAAAAAATAAATAAAATTAACAGGGTATGTATGAAATTATCTATCAGATAAGTCGTGCCACAGTCAATAGATACACGAAATTACAAAAAAAAAAATATGGTTGAACACGTTTTTTCAGCATCCACACATTTTCTAGACAATTTGGTCCATGTTCTCGATTTGTGGCGAAGATTACGCTAGAGCGTCAGTGAGCGATGACCGAGCTTAGTAACGTGGTTAAGAGGCCTATGTCCAATAGTGCACTGGTGTACACAAATTATGACGAATTTAGACCCTAACTCTTTGGCTGGAAGGTTCTTGAATATAATTTAGTAGATATTATTATCTGCTTAGAACTAACCTGGTCCATAGTGAGCATCCTCTTGAGTAGATCGATAAATTCCCTTCTGTCTGCTTTCTCGGCCAAAAGTTGGCCGCCTTCAAGATCCGTTGGTACATTGACCTGTAACAAATATGTGTGTTAAAATAACTGTAATAAACGGAACCCACACTGAATAAGCCATTGATATTCTCAGAAAGGAGAGAAACTCTCCATTGATAAGGCATACAACATTCTAAAGTTACCAATAACTTTTTTTTTTTTTCAACTTGTTACGCATCGTGGCACATAATAGGGTATTTGAATATTACCAAAAATATACATGAATTAATAGTACTTGTTTTAAAGACGTTAATGTAAAAAAAAAAGATTTGTGAAAAAATACGAATAAAATCGATGGAAAAATGGAGAAGTCTCTTATTCTTATTCTTCTATCCTTGTCACGCAAAACCATCATTGTACTGAATGGCGCGAAGTTACTGTGGCGATTATGTCTTGTGACGTCAGATGGTAGTAAAGCTGTACTGCTGTCTAATGTAGACTTTAAAACACTTAAACTTCTAAATTTTTTGAGATATTTAAACTTTTTTTTTCTGTGTCTAGGTTTCGAGAAATCTAATAAAAAAGTACAGTCAAATACCCTATTATTTTAAATCCTAAACTGATGACCCCGTAAATGTCAGTTAAATCTCCAGGATTCTGATCTGTTCTGGATCTGCCTGCCTTTTTCTCAACTATGTTGGGGTCGGCTTCCAGTCGAACCGGATGCAGCTGAATACCAGTATTCTACATGGAGCAACTGCCTATCTCACCTTCACAACGCAGTTACTGGGTAACACAATACTCCTTGGTATGACTGGTTGTCAGACTTTCGGGCTTCTGACGACCCGTAACGACTGTCAAAGATCCACGAAGGACAGCCGGGACCAACGGCTTAGGATTAGGAAATGAAATAAGTCCACTGATCAGGCTTTCAGTATACGGGAGTAACTTACAGTAGCTGGCTGTCAACATGGCACATTGAATTTTAGAAAAAGTTCGCGTTTGTAGACCTTCGTCAGTGTCACACCTGTGTGTAAAGACCGATGACATGATTGACTGATAATAAAAGTAACAGAAATAGATACTGGGTCAATCTTTCAATAATTTTCCATGGATTTTCTCTTAGTAAATATGAAAAATGAAAAAATGATGATGATGATGATGATGAAATTATTTTTTACAACCAACACCCACAATATTTTTTGCCGTAAACGAAAATTGCCGATATTTTTTTTGTGCGTTGTAGACGGTATGTCTAGTCTCTTCTTTTTATTTTAATTTTTTTTTTTTTTCTTTTTTAATTACTAACATTAGTTATAAGCTAAATTCTTGTTACTAACAACTTTGCCTTGCCTATGGACTTTTTTGTCTGAAATAAAATATTTTTATTTTTATTTTATTTTTATTTATTGGGTGCGGAAACTTTGTGTAAAGAAAAATGATGATAAACTGTATTTCGTTTACTTTTATTAGGTATACCTTTCACCAAACAAAAAAAAAATTGTTTTCTTTTTCTCTTTGCGATTTTCGGGCGAGAAAATATTAGGCCAAATTTCGTTTTCGGTCGGACTCTACCTGAGTGACAGTCTACCTTTTTAATTAGAATATCTGACGTGCCGTTGACATAAAGAAGAACTCTCGTTTCTAAAACGAAATGTGTCATGTTTAAGCCCGGGTACTGTACAAAATACTTCAATCATAAAGTTCATACAACAGGTTACCTGTCCTATATCGTCGAGGCAGTTGAAGATATACTTCCGAGCCTCCTTGCTCTTGATGCCGGTCTCGTGTTCGTGCTCCTCGGGAGTCTTCAGTCGCCAGAACGGGTACGTACTGTCCACGTCGCGGTAGAAGAACTTCGCCGTTTTACTTGCGCTGTTTAAAGGAAATCGTTGGGTTAAAATTATGTGACACACAGTTTATGTTGATCAGAGAGAATTATACTAAAAGAAAATAGTAAATTGATTTTTCCTTGTTTTCAGCTATACTACAGGCGAAAGACATTTTGAACTCATGGAGTACCACATGCAAGTGCAAGCAACTATTATTACAAAAAAAAAGTTTCGAAATAACTCTTGACGAATGGTCCTTCGCTTTACTCGGGATTCGCTTTCAGTCTTTATTTTGGATAACACCACGAACTTAACACAAACAGCCTATGAAGTTCCCACTACTGGGAACTCAGGCTATCTCATTGTGAGAGGAAGCAGGTCGTTAATCTACCAGTTCTACTTCGATACTAGTCTCAACCTCTATTTGAATATTAATGTGTACTATCTATCATTACTGACCTGTTGAGCATGTGTTCCGTGGGCAGACCTTGCGTCTGCGAGATGTACCGGATCTGGTCGTACTCCGACGAACCGGGATACAGCGGCCAGCCCAGGAATAGCTCTGCGACCACGCAGCCCAGTGACCACATGTCAATGGCTTCGCAGAACGCCAGGCCCAGGATTATTTCTGGTGCTCTGTGGAAGTAGAATGATACATGAGTAAATATTTTTTACATTATTTTTTAATAAATAGATTATGCCAAACCGTTAAGGGGGAAGCGCCAGCAAAGCACGCGATGTTTTTTTAATTTTTTGCTATACGCAAGTCTGTATCAGGTTGTATGTTAAACAAAATATGATATGATATTGCGACCGTAACAAGTATCTATTTACAGAATTATAATCATTAAAATCATCAATACAACCGGGCAACCCTCTAAATTCATATAATCCCATTGAATGACTTTAAACTTTGTACTGACCTGCAAATTGCAAAAAACGTAAGAAAATTTGAATTTCGCGGGCTACCCTGGTGCTTCCCCCTTAAGTAGGCAAGTCCACTCAGACCAAACTGCCTCGCGAAGTAACTTCGTCTTTCTAATGAATGCACATTTAAATAAGCGGTCCAATAAAAAAAGATGATACCAGTCTTTCTAAATAGCTCCCACAAACTACCACATAAAATCTGTAATCTGTATACGTCACAATAATGCTGGAATGTAGGTATGTCAGAGGGACTCGTGACTTAGTAATAGCAGCCGCACAGGTCGGTCGATCAGGTTAAGCTACGCTTGCCGCTGTCGGTCCGTGGATGGGTGACCTTCTTTACATACCGAGACCCATCCGTGCCTCGAAAAGCACGTTAAGCTGTTGATCCCGGCTGTCATTCGTGGATCTTTGACAGTCGTTACGGGTCGTCAGAAGCCCGAAAGTCTGACAACCAGTCTTGCCAAGGGGTACCATGTTACCTAGTAACTGGGTTGTGGAGGTCAGATTGGCAGCCGCTCCATGTAAAATACTGGTATTCAGCTGCATCCGGTTCTAATGGAAGCCGACTCCAAAAATTGTTGGGAAAAGGTTACGCAGATGATAGTAGGTCTGCCATTCTTGAAGCAGAAATCCTCTAGAGTAAAAATTTAAGTAGCATAACTATTATGCATTCGATTTAACGTTAATATCCATCTCTTGCGCTCTTACCGTATCTGCTTGTATGTACAGTTAAATCAGAAAAGGTATGCGCTTCGGTAATCTTCGTGTTACCGAATTAGCATGAACGTCGCGCCACAGAGTAACTCCCCAGAGAGGCAAACCTTTGTCCTGCCGCGCGTTGTAGCTGTGCACCTATCATTGCATGTTTGTATGAAGTTTCCTCTCCGTCGGGGCACCTACTTCGGTCGCAAAATGTCACCAAGCTTTTTGGAACTGCATAGAGTTGTATAATTTTATAATCATGGTAATACAAAATAGGTAAGTACTTCCGTGGTTGTAACAGCTCTTTATTAGATCTCATCATCGCGCGTTCATATTAACGAAGATGAAAGATTTCCTAACTGCATACTCTTCTTGTGATATCTGAAGGTATATTGTACCTGTAGTATCGGCTCTGCAGGTAAGTGTTGCAGACGGCCTTGCTGACGTGCGATGCGCTGCCGAAGTCGATCACCTTGACGCGGTACGGCTGGCGCGCCGGCTCCACCAGCATTATGTTCTCAGGCTTCAGATCCGCGTGAATAAGACCCAGTTGCTGTAAAATTAGAAGATTAATGTTAGAAACAAAATAACGCAAGAAAATTGAAGGTTCATTTTAGAAACAATAGAACGCAAGGACACTTTCGGACGCTCTCCGTTGAGCGGACAATTGAAATACCCGGTATAGAATTGGAGCAGTTCATTATATGTATTAATGTTAATTTGTTAGAAAATTCTGAGTTAAGTACTAAAATTAAAAGTTTGTTTCAGTCATAACAAACAAACAAGGCTAACAAATTTTTGGAGCCCACTAGAATAACTCCCACTAGTGCCACATGCCTAGATAACATTTATACAGATGTTATACCAACCCACAAAGAAATTATTAATTTAATAGACTCGAGATCAATGCGGACAATTGATCACTAGTCCAAATCTAAACATAAGTTACTTAGTTTTGTAACATTAGATAACAAACCAAGTCTAGTTTCCTACAAACAAAACACTTACTTTAAGTTTAAGCAGTGCCGTCAGAACCTGCTGCAGAATAGGTCTGATGTACTTCAGTGGCAGGGGAGAGAACTTGTTCTGTTTGAGGAAGTCGTACAGGTTCTGCTCCAGCATCTCGAACACAAGGCAGGTGTGCGAGCGATGCTGGAAGCATTCGTACGCTCGCACGAAGTTGAACTCGTCCGCCGATTCTTGGGAGAGGCGGGAGAGGATTGATACCTGAAAATAAATAAATAATTGGTTATAGAATTGTTAGAGTAGACAGTATTCTTAGAGTGGGGACCGCGAAACTTATGCACAGTAGAACGGTATCGCAGGGGGGCTGGTAGCAGATGGATGAGAGTTGCCGAGAATCCAGTTAAATGGTGCAACATTGGAGGGGTCTTTGTCCAGCAGTAGGCTGGTGATAAAGTAATAATATTTAGAAGATAAGTCATGAATTGTTTTTTTTTCTTTTTAATTACGGTCGCTTTTAACGTGCACGTTTTTCTACATCGTTCTCACATGTATAATTTCAACATGAATGATGTAACCAATATTTTAATTAAAAAGAGTGTCCATGGAGTTTCTTGCTCGTTCTTCTCCATAGGTACCTCCTACTACGCTTTTGAATAGGCAACTAGCTTCATCTTTCTGACTGACCGACCCCTTGACAATTCAAAAGTGCCTGTAATTGGTTTATTTGAAATAAATGCTTTGAGTTTGAGTTTGAAGAACGGAAACGTAAAATCGATTACCTATCGGGACACAGGTCTCTCTCCAGTTGCGCCAAAGGAAACGGGTCTCGGCCTTTTGCATTCAGTCTATCCCAGTATAAATACTGTTATTGTGTAACCTATTACATAGTGTTAGCATCGCAAGCGCAACTAACAAATTTTCAAAGTGATGGGTGTTAACCTCTTAAAATCCTTCAAAGTATTTTTGAAATGCTAAGCGAATTCAAAGACAACTTTGTTATATACTATTCAGAAAATCTACTACAGTAAAATTATACATTCACAAGGTTATAAGCAATTCCATGATTGTTCTAATTACCTAGTTTCTGATATTCGTAGTAAATGACGAGCCGAGCCAAGTTCTCAACTTCTCACCTGTCATAACATGAAAATGGAGGTCGCCAAACACCGACACAATACGGCTACTATATCAAGCATTTTATACAGGTTGAATATTTGGCCGAATTGAATTTCGCAAAAAGTGCCTTTTCTTTTGATTTTTCAAATAAAATTTCTTTGCAGTATTTGTGCCTTTACAAACAAGAGCAACACAGAGAATCGCAGAGTGCAATAATACAGGATAACTTGTATGCGTGGTGCAAACTGTAAATATAAGTTGGTTATTAATAAATAAATTAAAGAATGGTTTTTCTTTTTCTGGTGAAATTTGGGTGTGCTTACGTACACCTTTGCCTAACCCTTCGGGAATTATAGGCTTGTGTTATGATATGTATGTATTATATTGCAAAAAGATCGGGCTCGATTCTTGCCTTCATCAGATTTTCAAAACAACTCAAAAGAGCGGAATGAAAATGTTTTTTGTGTTCTTCAAAATCAACTTTAAATCTAGCACTTTGCTTTACTTGTCAAAGTTTCGTATTTCGTCAAAAACTCGCCCTGTATAGGAGGTGGAAACCACTCCGGTGGGCAAACACAAACAGCGGCTGGAGCTCGGCCAAACTCACTATAATGGATCGAGACTTGCTAGCTTTATATCAAACATAAATAATGTCACTGGCGGCGGCCATTTTTAGGGTTCCGTACCCAAAGGGTGCCAGCTCCTCTATCTGAGACTCCGCTGTCCGTCCGTCATAAGGCTGTATCTTTTAAACCGTAATAGGTAGACACTTGAAATTGTCACAGAGTGTGTACTACTATGGCCGCTATAACAACAAATAAATTTGAAAAATTAAACTGAAACATGAAATAACACCCGTGAACATGAAACGTGTCTTTATTGGTATTTTTTTTACTGAAGCATTAAAAAAGTAAGTAATGTTAAATATTGTACGGTAGTATGGAACCCTTCGTGTGCGAGTCCGACTCGCACTTGGCCGCTTTTTATTTTTTTACAACGAATACCAATATTGTAGTCTGTCCTTATAGGTGTTTCTACCTTACGGTCCTAGCGTCTGAATTTACCTTTCCAAAGTGATAAGAATTTGAAGAAATAATGCTTTGTTTTAAGCTCCTAGATGATTTAAAACGTTTTGTCATTCTCAACTTGGACGACAACCAAAGTAATTACGTTCCTTTGTCTTTTGTTTATCCTACTATAGTTTCAAACAAAGTATTCTATAAAAGTCTGACCTACATAAAGGGTTTTCAAACACAAAATAATATTAATGGCGAACTTGGCAACTATTCAAAAACTGCATTTTGTAGTACGTTCCAAATGTGAACATTTGAATTACCAAACGGCCCTTACTGCTTTGAAATAATAAATAGACTTTCAAGGCCAAGCTGTTACCATTTCTTCCCAGCGAGAGCACTAGGAAGTGGTGAATGGCGGGCATTTTGGGGAACTTATGTACTCATGTAATTTTGACGTTCAAAAAGTGCTGATTCTAAGCCTAGTTTGAATAAATGACTTTTGAATTTGATTTTGATTGACATGAATTTAACTGTACTAACTCCCTGACTCTGGCGTAACATTGGAATAACTTGTACATTTACTACTCTTGCGGTAAGAATAGACATTTAGTGTGAAATGGATGATTACCATATTTATTACAGACTTGCTGGCGACCGGTAGAAATTGGAAACGATTCAAAATATATTTTTAACTTTTCCTTAAGTTTGGCGTTGCTGCAGACATTTTATTAATCATTGGTTGGTAAAGCTGAGCAGTCACGGTCATACACAATGGAAACATCTCTATTGTCTGATAAATGCAACAAGTCTTCATGACTATAAAGATCCTTACGTTGTACAACACTTACATGTGTGTGTGTGTGGCTAAGAAATTACACAGCACGAAAAAGTACACTGTCTTCGAAACTGAACCGACATGTAAAATTCCAACTCTGTAGGATAAGAGGAAGTGGTTTTAATTCAGCTTCCAAGATTTCACCCATACATACATACTAACTAACAAGGCAAGTTAAATAAAAGCTTGTAATTAAGTCTAATCATATCATAATCGTCGGTGCGCGAGCAGGACCGCGAAAGAGCAGTTTGCAAATACAGCGTATCAAAATTTTCACGATTTTACAGGAGGAAGAGAGTGAATGTTTGTATGTTTGTACCTCAATCTGTCCTTGGCGAGCATAGCTGGGGTGGTTCTTGAGGATCTTGATGGCGACTATCTCGTTGGTGCCCTTCTTCCAGCACTTCACCACCTGCCCGAACGTACCTCGCCCGAGGAACTCCAACACCTCGTACCTAGAATACAAAGATAAAACATAACAACACTATTAACATACAATTTTAACATAACATCACAGCCCGCCTCCACGAGTGGCGTTACTGAAATGAAATGTATATACAGTCAGGGAAATTAATTATTAAGGAAATTGACACCCTATGTTAATTTACCCTTTCGTACAACAGTCAAAGAATGACAGTTTTGGTTTGAACATACGGACAATTTAAGTTGGTAGTCCATTTGCTTAATAGTTAATTTCCCTACGCGGGGCGCACCTTGGATATTCAGTCCCGCTCACACTTTGTTGACTGGTAAATACCATTTTTTTATTGTAAAACGGGACAGTAAGAAATCGAATAATCACTTTTGCACATTGTGCTGGTACATTTTTGACTCTGTATAGCGCAAATGCGGCGCACTTTTCTTAATGTATGTATTTACCTATCCTGTCTGTTGTATTTGTAATCTCTCTGTGTTTTTGTTCTTTGTTCTTTCAATGTATGTGGCTATGTTGGGGATTTTCTGAGGAACCTCTCACCATCATCATTAGTCTATAGGAGTCCATTTTTGGCTAGCTAACTCGATCTTCGGACACCTTCCTAAGAACCGTGAACACCAATTAGTTACCACTTAGTATGAACGATCTTATTATCTATCTCTCTCCCTAAGAGGAGGTCTGAGTCCCAGCGGAAGGAAAATTGTCGGCTGACTAGCTTTTGCCCGCCGCTTCCCCCACGTTGACGTCGGAAATCATCCCACAGGAATGTACTTCCGGGATAAAAAGTACTTATCCTATGTGTTCATCCAGGTTATAAACTATCTGTGTGTAAAATTTCATCCAAATCCGTTAAGACGTCATGGCGTGATTTAGTAACAAACATACACATTTATAATACGAGTATTAGTAGGACAGTAAGATTAGTAGGATAGTAGGATTATGTAAAAAATAATTTGACAACCATAGGAAATAATGGGTAAGTATTACAACCGAAACGCACAGCTGCATTAAGGCTACGTGCGCACAATGATTTTAATCAAATCGTTGCGGTTTTTTAAACGCGAAATAAAATCGCAAACGAAAATAATTTTTCAAACGAATTCTCAAGCGATTTTTTACCGCAGTCCGCAGACTGGACTTTAGTGTATTGGTATTGTTCACAGATTTGCGATTATTATCCGCAACGATTAAAATTCGTAGTGCGCGCGTAGCCTCAGGCTTAGGCGCGACGCGACTCTAGTAGAACAATTTCTATGCAATCTTCATGGATATTGTTCTACAAGAGTCGCGTCGAGCCTGTGACTATAATAATATATTTAACTGTATAGCTAGTCGACTTATATGCAAATCACAGTATGGTAAGGAAATAGAGTTTCGTCATATCATTTATAGGTGCAAAATTCCGGACATTTCGGTACAGTTAAACCCAATTACCACCGGTCTGAACCAGTGCCAATGAAACGTAGATAAAAACAGTATTTAAAATAAAATTTAAAAGCGTGTAAGCAGGGAACATGAATAATGTATTTGGAAGACTAGAAAGAATGCAAGGACTCTTGATAAATGAAACGAGCGCAAGGATATCTGCTCAGTATTGTGCGCGTTTCTGCAATGATTGCTGACGCGTAAAAAAAGGTTTAACAAAAACATTTCGTAAAATGGCTACACTATAACGGGGGGCAGGGACATCGACGAGCAAACTGTAACCATGAATTTAGCACATGATTCTAGATACACTAGCGTAGAAAATTTTCAAACGTTATAAAAAAAAAACTGCTGTTTCTTAGAAAAGTAAGTGCAATACTTACGCAGTCAAAATATATATTTTTAAATAGCCTAGGTAAAATTTCATCGCAGGGGAATCATGTACTGAATCCATGGTAGCAGGTTGCGCGTGGATGTCCCTGCCGCCCTGTATTTTAATTAATGTTGAGAATAGCTTGCAATCACTATGTTCTAATGATTTAGATTCGCCAAAATTATCCACCATTATCATACTCTGCATAGACCTGCTAAAAGGATCCCCACAAAAAAAAAAACTTGCTACTGCAATCAGCAGTTGGCATTAGGAGAAGAATATAGAATGATTTCCACTAAACGGCCCGCATCGCATCGGATCGGAAAGTATACGAACGGATGTGGCGACAGCCGATTGCGTCCGGAAGGATGTCGACGCATACGATCGGTTCCGTACCGTCACTTGCGAACGTATCCGTTTCTACGCCTAGTCAAATAGTTTCATTCCTACCGTTAAGACGTGTTCTAATTTTTGAAAATGGTTGAAGTTGACGTAGTATTGTTGGCTATTGCATTAGAAGAAGAAGAAAATAATCATAAATCTCAGAAGAAGAAAAGGAAAATTTGGATTGATAATTTATGGCAAAAACGGTGTAAGGTTGGCGTCCGGCCACGACTTTGAGCGTACGCGACGAAAGCCGAAACGATCCGCTCGGATACGACGACAGATGAACGGAACCGATCGCGCGTCGCAGTATATTTTCGGCTACGATCGCGTGTCGCGGAAGACGCCCGCGGTCAAGCTGCTGTGCGCGGCTTGGTAATATAGACTTTAAATACTGTGTACACGATTAAATATCGTTTAAAATTGTAAAATCCGTTCTGATCCGATGCGACGCGAGCCGTTAGGTGGAAATCATCCTTAAGGGGGTGATATAATATTGTAAGTAATCAACATTTGGGTACTACCAACCTATATGTAGTAGCTTTTTAAACGCCCTGAATAAGGAAATTGTATTTTATATTGTAAAAATCGATATAGTAGAAGCAAAAGGGACTCTAGTAGAGAAACCATGTAGAGAAGCCATATACCGTTTAGTAATGTTTAGTAAAGAATCCATTGCAAAAGTGATGTTGAAATAATATAACATTTAACCAATGTTATACAATAACATTTACACAGTGAGTGGAAGCCATATTGTAATATATTCATAATATTCCATTGCGAGGAAGGTTGCAGTACTTCTGGTTAATCAAGATCAATCTGTATAAACAACAGACTCGCCCTGTTCTGCGATCTTATCGGTGCAGGAGTACCTACGGCCAATTACTGCGACGATCTCACGACGCCATGTATTTAGCTTGGGTCCACACATTTAATACTATATTATGCAGGGATACGTCTTCACTGTGGGAATCTTACCGTTACGTGAATCCCGATTCGATTGACGATACTTGAATGTGGACCCTGAATGGTCAGCGCCACACCACTTCGCACTTGGCATGTGCTTTTCTGATAACGGGTGTACAAGAAAAAGCTTAACTTAGCCGAGAGTCACTTCTTCTTCCCGTCATTGTAATATTTTTATCCAATGTTTTTTGATGTTCATTTATGAAAAAAATGAAATTTATAAATGATATAACAAAACTTTAAATACCACACGACTCCTGTACCGTTGCATGCCCCCACATGCGCAATTTTTTGTGGGCAAATGCGTGGATGACGGCTTCGTGATGGAACTTTTAGACCCTAGATAGGTGGCGCCAATACGGGAGAAAATAGTCATGAATACTATCCGTCTGGAACAAGCCGAGAAGTTTTTACCGAGTAAACACAAGGTATTCATTCTTCTGACCGCTTTACCAGCAGAAACATTAAGGAACGTTTGTAACCTAAGCCTGGTACATCACAATCATGTTGTTTAACTCACCTATTGGACGAGGAGTAGAGCACCTCATGTTGCACCAGCTGGTAGTCGCCATCGCCACCGCAGCCGGAGCCTGTAGTCGCAGCAGTGTCGTGTCGTGTCGTGTCGCAGTCGCAGCGTCAATCGCACCACCAGCCGCATCCGCATGTACAGATATAGGATAACGATATATTAGCTTCATGCGTCTATTTGACTAAATACACTTTGATGCCAGAGCTCTATGAAGATATTTATCGAAACTGTTTGTTTCATTTGATAAGTTATTTTTGATAGTACAGCAATGTAAAAACGATTCGTAACAGTTTCGAAAAAGGCCTCCATAGTGACGTGGCTTAGTGATATAATAATGATACTTATGATAGGTTTGTTTGGACTTCTAAAAGGTTATATTAATTAAAATATGTGTGTCTATATCTCACGTTTTGTTCGAGCTGTAGGTCTTCTAGAATTATCATATTTTTTGTTGCCTTGTTGATCTGGGGAAGAAAGAAAGACAGGGTTTTGTCAATTGAATGTCATTTCCCCCAGTTGTGCATGTCAACTGAAAAAAATGGGGTTATTTTAGAAGTTATTTTGAAAGCGACAAGCTTGTGATTCGACACTACTGACTATGAGCGAGTCACTTTAAAAGCCTTGCAAAATTGTGAAATTTTCTATTCAAATTCGAAGCAACAGCTTAATAGCCATCTTTGAAAGGCTTTATAACTATGATTTATTCAAAATGGCCTTTGGTTACGGAGTGGCGATAGAAATAGACTCATTAAAATGTATAGGGTCCGGACACTTGCAGACAACTGTGGTTTAATGTAAGCAGACTTGGTATTAGAGAAATAATGACTGTGATTACAACGTCTACTGTCTAACATGTTGCGGATCCATTAACACTTGGAAATACATACATTAATTCCAGTGACCATAACATTTTGCTGTTGTGAGGTTTTAGTATTCCAACTAATATTATAGAGTGTTATTTAAAATTAAAAACCTTTTAGAAGTCCAAAGAATTGTGGAGAATTCTAAAAGATATGACACGGAATCTAATACAAATAAAGAAAAAAGACATAATTATGAAGTATAGTTAAAATGGTACACATTAGAATGCGCTCAAGCAATCGTTAATTCGTGTTAACAAACTGTTAATTGATCTATGTTAAGATAAGTAAAGTTTGAGAATATAGAACATTCTCAGCTTGAGCCTACTCAATGTGTACAAAGGTATTGCTTGCTGCGTCCACCTAAACACTTATACTAAGTGCAGTCGTCAAAGGATAGCGCATGGAAGTTCAAACAAACTACAGATCGGTTCCCACGGGACCCTTGGTATAGTTACCACCCGTTACGTTGGTTGAATATCTGAACATGAATTTTGAAAAACTGTACTTTTTAAGTATGCTTTATTAAAAAGAACCAAGTTCTTAATAATTAATTATACTATCTAGACCTATGAGATTAATTTTTTTTTAATCATACTTAAATTTTTACGAGATAAGTATTTTTAAATTTAGTATGGTGTTGTACTTAACACAAGACCGTTCCACTTTCTTAGAGCAACCTAATATTATTATTAAATTAATATTATTGCTATTGTCAGCTTTGAAGGACAATATTAACCGGACGATGTTGTATACAAAAGTAGTATTAATTAAAACTTATAATGCCAAGGTTGGGCAAGCATGCAAGTAACAAAATATCGAAAGTTGGATAATCTGACTTTGACATTTAAAACGTCAAGTACATTCTTATTGGGTGATGACCAGTCTGAAGTAAACATTTTAACAATAATTATATTCATTTATTAGGTATTTTTATTGAAACATACATACTATATATAATAAACTTACGCGGTTTTTTTCCTTGAAGGTAGGCGAGACATTGGGATGTTTAATTGAAGAATCTCTCTCTATTTTATTTATTTGATATTAGGTCATAAATTAATAATATAATTTTACGAGATCTATTTAGTTCAGCATCTCTATAAAAGTTGGTTCACAGTTCAGAGTTAGCACCGCCCGGGCAAAGTAAACAATTTAGAATACATTCAAGAAAATAGCTGCATTTTGTCCAGTTTTAATTAAGAATTAATCTAATACTTATTTTGACGAATCACTTGATAATTAGTTTTCTAAAATATAAATCTGTGGAATGGATATGTTTTAAATGAATCCCGCTGAATCGTGCTATTAGGCTCAGTCAATGGTACGCCTAATTAAATTAAATCCCTAATGTATTTGAATTCCTAGAAATTGCGTCAACGCGTTGTTGAAGTTTTTCGATTCAACGAATTTGAATTTACGAAAATACGAAGTCAAGTAATAATTGAGACAGTAATATTGTTTTTTTTTTTCAGTTGATAATTTGTGGTTTATACACGTACGTAATTTGTGTACGTAATAAGATAAAGTATCTACGTAATTTTAAATCTTTTTATAAGTAAATAGATGCTAGGCTACTGTATTGGTTATGTTTCCATTATCTCACCGACCGGTTACTTTCCAAAATAACCCTTTCTCAAACTGCCCAAAACTCTTTGTAAGTTATGTAAGGCGCTGCGCAGACGATGGACTATTTGTACGCCCGACAGAGTTGACCGCAATGAAATGGCCAGCAGTATATTTGTCCTACGTGTGCCTTATTGCATGGAAAGAAAGAAAATATATTTATTTGCTGTAAACGTGACGCAAAGAAAAAAAAAACACATCTTTTCACAAAAAAGAACAAGTTGGGGGAAAACATGCGCCACATCCACCCAAAACGGCCATCGCTTAGCTTAATGCTGATGCACTATGCGAGACAGAGCCGCAGCGCTGGTCTTCAGCGACAGCCGGCGTTGAAGTGATAACGTCAACCGGACCAGCTTAGATTTCCATAGTTTCTATCGTCACGGACAAATGGTTCATCGTCTGCTCAGTGCTTAAAAAGAGGTATAACAACAAAGACATTACGTTTGTGGTTACCTTGCGGCTGGGGCGGGTGGTTGGCCCCGCCCGCCGCCAGCTGCTTGCTGTGAGCCGTCGTCGTTGCGGCCTGTGGAGCCGTCTTGTGCCGCGCGCCGCCCGCGCCCGCGCCTCCCCCACTGCCGATTTGTTCAACGACGCGACGTTGTTCGATGCTATCTGCGACACTGTTGGTAGAAAAGAAAGGGTGAGAAACAATAAATAATAATCACAATCCTCAATCACTGTACCAACTACCTATAATCGTTAGGATTAACGACCTAATAGCGGAAAGCCTCGACCAAAACCTCAGGAGGGTCTCATTGCGCGGCTGGGTCAAGGGCTTGATACAGCAGCGGTACTTCTGGACACGGCTCGTATTGTTAGGAGGCTCCTCTCTCTGGAGTCCTAAGCGCCGCCGCCGGTAGATTGGATGCTTTTTCCGATACCAGCGGGCTACAATTTTTTAGATATTTTTAATATTAAAATACACAAAATGTAATTTATATGTGTATATTTTTATATGTGTAATTATTGAATAGAGAGGCTTATGGCTAAGTAATAACAGTCGCACGGGTCGATCTATCAGGTTAAGCTACGCTTGCCTCGGTCGGTCTGTGGATGGGTGACCGTCTTTACATACCGAGACCACTCCATGCCTCGGAAAGCACGTTAAGCTGTTGGTCCCGGCTGTCATTCGTGGATCTTTGACAGTAGTTTACGGGTTGTCAGAAGTCCGAAAGTCTGACAACCAGTCTTACCAAGGGCTATAATGTTACCCAGTAACTGGGTTGTGGAGGTCAGATAGGCAGTCGCTCAACGTAAAAAACTGGTACTCAGTTTTTTGATTCAGATTTTTGGGGTCGACTTCCAGTCTAACCGGATGCAGATCCGGTAAGACTGGAAGTCGAATCCAAAAATTGTTGGGAGAAGGCTAGGGCAGGTGATGATTTATTGAATAAAGGAGATCATAATATTTTTATTTACTAAACAACAATTTTGCTCCACAATACCTATTTTGCACACACACACACACTACACTATTAGTTCCACGTATTTCTATGAAATACCTTATGTAGCTAGCGAAACGTCGTTTTTATAGAAATACATGAAACCAGTAGTGTCGCGGCGACACGACGCTTGCTGCTGCTGCCTGCAGTCGGCTACAGACTTGTACCTTTATAAACTACTACCGTCTATTAGGTGCAGACCTCGCGAGTCTGTCTTTGCAAAATCCTTAAAACAAAAAGAGCGCGAAATGGCTGAAATATGTTTTTTTACGTTTTCAACCCCCATATACCCGCTATTATGAAAATTTTCGAAAACTGAATCGACAACAAAATCCATATAATTATCGAACCTGCACACAAAATTTCACGAGAATCGGTTGAGAAATGCGACCTGTAGAGGAGAACAGCCATCCGGACATACGAAAGCATTTTTGCCCAAGCTGAAACGGAGACGCTTCGCGCTCGCTCGGTCAATCAAGGAAGAAACGAATAACAAGGAGGAACGAAGGAATTATAAGGATGGTGAAGGAGTCAAAGTACTTATTAGTGTGATTTTTGATAATACAGTAGGTCTTATAGTTAGGTTATGGTAACTCAAAAAAACTACCCATTAGAGCATACACTATTTAACAATATAAGAATTTAAAATCGATATTACATACAAATTAACAAAAATTTCAATATTTAGAATAATCATTTTTTATAATAAACATTTAGAATACATTTAATTATTATATTATAACAGACTATTAAATGCTACCAGCACGTGTTAGTGGCTCTTAATACTATGGTATTCCTTAAGACCAAATGACGACGATGATGATGATGATGATGACGAAATGTGACGATTCCAAGTCTTATGTTGGATATGGTATGTGTCCAAACAGCCACCCACCACGACCCACTTCTAGGTTGTTGATAAGCTAGTTAGATGATGATTGTTATGTAGTTTGTTTAACTAAGTAGACGAAAGAAGAAGAAGCTAGAGGATATTGCAGTGGACGATATAAGTAGGTAAACAGGTCTTACCACATCATCATTGAAAGTAGGGTTCTTAGTCATAATATGAAAATATAGCACCGTTGAACAGTGCTGGCAAAAAGACCATAGATTACAGTTGAATAGTCCTGGCCAAAAGACCATAGATCTTGAAAATAAATACCCTAAGTTAGGTACTGCGGGGTAATTGCGTAACACACTAACAGTAGGATTGGCTTTCATTTTGACAGTTCATCAACATTCATTGTGTTATTTACGTTGTTGACCAGACAAATTTTTCGAACATATGAAGCAATGGATAAGCAATATCCTTCAAAATTATTCAGATTCTGATTGATAGTGTTACGCAATCAGGGTGCTGGACGCTACATTCTACGGCTTAGTTATAAACAGTAGTCTTCATGAAGGTAGATCAACTAAGTACAGAACATCACGCCTGTAATCCCTGACGGGCTAGGCAGAGGTGTACCTATAATAGGTATACCCATATTTCGCCAGTTACGTTTAAGTCCAAGTATCATGTTGCACATATAGCGATCTTCTGTGTACTCATGTCCCATAGTCAAAGTAAACAAACTGCTATAGCAAACATAGTTTGGAAGTCTTCTCTAATACCCAGGTGGAAACTTCCGCCACAAGTGGAACTCAAACATTCCAACAACATTTTTTTATTTAAATGCACCTACATTTCACTTTACACGGAGCTCACAGCTTTTTGCTACGCCTAAAAATAATTTAGCCACAAAAAATAAAGGGAGCCCACGCAGAAGTTCCCGTTAGAAAAAATCCCTTCGGGCGGCGTACGCGCATGTCTGCAATCGGGCCTAACTTGGGGCAAATTCTGATAAATCGGATTTTGGTTTACGGAATTTTGTACTCTATTTTGTAAGCAGTAGAGAATGAAATAACTGAAAGTACTATATTAATATTGGAAATAACGTCGAAAGTAAGGGACGAGTTTTATTGTTATTATTTACGAACACCGATGCAAGTGAAACACTTTGCGAGTTAAGAGAAAGTACGGTTTATAGATAAAATAATAATAAATACCAAGGGCCTCTTTGGCCTTTGTAAAATAATATTTTGCCTTAAAATATGAGCTGAGTACATCCAACAAAACTATATTAATTCCTCTGCAGGAAATAAAGACAAAAGATTCTGAGAACTGTTTAAAACTATTAACTCCTAAATACGCGAATAACATTTTTCTGAAGCTGAGTCTCTCCGAAAGTTTAAAAATACATTATATGAAAACCTGCGTGTGCAATATTTATTTTTACATACAGAAAATATCGTAATTATCAAGTAATTTTGTATGCAATTATGTTAAGTGAAACGGGGACGTAATTAACATACTCGACGTTTTAATTAACACTTAAAACTGCTATTTACAAATATAAAAATGCAATCAAAGCGCACGTTGGAAGGTATTTGAGGTCTACTTTTAATCACTTTTACTGTGATAGTTGGGATTCCAACATCATAAGGTTTACAATCAGGGTTTACAATCAGATCATCAACTTACGTTGCTCCGAGATCAAAATCCTCATATACATCTTCTTCACACTCAAATTTCAGTCTTGGTATCGACAGATCCATTATAACTATAATATCTACACATTCACTATATTACACTGTACAAAACTTTACTAATATCATAACCAGTCCAGTAAAAATACTAGTTTTAAAAATGGTGTTAAACTTGAGAGGCGTCGAAGTATGCGTGCGCGCATCGTAGGGGTTGAGTGCCCGAATGACGCGAAGAGACGAGGGTAGCTGAGGGTAGCGGAGGGTCCAGGTAGCGAGGGGACTCAACACCCAAATTCCCCGTATTATGTGCCCCATTCAATAATAAGTTAACCTGCGCCTGAGCAGCGTACGCGCGCGGTGGGAACGCAACAACGATTGTATGAAATGTTTGCTTGTTTTTAAATTAGATGTTGATGCTATGAATAGTTCAGTTGTTTTCTAACTGCGACATATATAGTGTCGTAGTTCCAGTCTATTGAAAGTAAACTATCGATGTGAGTTAGCCAAAACAGACCTCTACGAAGATTCCGAAAATATCTGCCTAATCCTTTACCGACTATGTTGGGGTCGGTTTTCAGTCTAACCGGACGCAGCTGAATACCCTGAAGACCAATATTTTACATGAAACCACTATCTGACCTCCACAATCTATTTACTAGATTACACGATTCACGATACTCCTTGGCATGACTAGTATGAACATTCCGAAATGTGAGCTGAAAAATTGCGAGTAAAATTCTCTTGACGTAATTCAACTGGCAACTGCAGCTGCAGTTCCTCTCAAAATTACGTTAGAGCGCTGGCAATAACTTGCTAGTTTTATTTCACAAAAAATAAGTCCTAGAAAAGTTCCCCCGGTTTGCTTCATGACAAATGATTTGCTAGCGGACCATTTGGCTATCCCTACCCCAAGTTAAAAGCCGGATTTGAAAAAAGAACGCTCATAGGGGCGCATTCAAAATTACTGAGCGTAGAAAGTTCCCCTGATATTGGCATTGTAAAACTAAGGCATACCAAGTCCGAATAAAATTACAAGTTTTTTAGGACATCCTTTCCACTGTTGTTTGCGAGTACAATAATTTCACAGGCTTTAACCCTTTGGTCATTCGAAGAATAACATTACATTAGGGTTGTCATTGTATTCAAAAGCAAAATTGTAATTAGTGTCCTTTAGCTTTGTATGTAGCATTAACATTCTGACCGTCCCTATAATTTCAGCATCGTGTATTGTCGGACTAGCCGTTATTTGACAAAATTTAAATGGCGACGGGTCTTTACGATCCTTCATTGATAAGGCATTGAAGATTATGCTGTTGTTCTTATATTTATATAAAACTCATCATTATCATCTTTCTCCTGCTCCTTATCACAATTGATTTGTTCTCGGCGCAACATGTCTTTTTTTGTTCCATATTCTCTATTAGTCGTCATCTCGGTAGTCACTCCCTTTCTTGCCATAGAACTATTAAGATTAGATATTTATCAGATAATCTAGCTCTCAGGGGTAACTAGTATACAAAATAAATCTAGTATGACGTGCCATTGCGACAGCAGGATTTGGCTCAAAGCACAGCCGGAGCGGGAGCCGGGTCCTAGGGGTAACTTAGTATAGAAAATAAAGGTAGTAATACCTACAAGGACTGAAGAAGGGCCGCGACGGCAAGGAGAACAAAGCAGAGGCGGAGTGTAAAGTGGCAACTAGGGTTAACTAGTATAGAAATAAAAAAAAAAGCCATATTAAAAGTGCGCTGTTGGATTTTCCAAGGCCGAAGTTGAAAATCCAACATTTCTCTTTTAATTTAAAGGGCATTAAGCTTTTAAGTAAGTATACTGACGTGGCGTCGCGACAGCAGGGTCTGGCACAAAGCACAGGCGGAGCGGGAGGAGGCGCGGGCGGCGGGGACCGCTCCGCATCGCACGCGCGACTCGGCACGGCGGGCGCGGTGCAGCAGCCCGGCCCGACGCCTGACCACCACTTGTTCTGCAAGGACAAATAGCTACTTTATTTATTTGACTACAGCAGGGAATTTTAGGAAATTGAGCTTAGTAGGTACTTCGCTGAACGATAGGCTGTTTCAGGGCGGATATAACCAATGAAACTGAACGCAATCGCACATATAAACCGCGTTCAAGACAGAGCTGTTTGTGTCATTATTGTTGTGGCATATTGACACTGAGAGTTCTTGATCGCAGTTTAGATGTGCTGGTAATCGCTTTCAGATTCATTGGTAAAGTTGGCACTCAGTGGCGATGTTAGGACTATTTACCAGATAAATTCTTAAATGTCGCTTAATTTATATCATAATGTTTTCCAGATAAGTGAACCGGTACTTATCAGGAGTTAATAAAAAAGGCCATACCTAAGTAGTGAATAGAGTATGATTGTCGCTTACAAAGTGTTAACAGCTAAGGCCTTAAGGTCGTCTTCATAATTTTGTATCTAGGTTCAGTCTACGCGAACACAAATAACAATGGCAACGGATAATTTGCTTATAGCAGTCATTAAAGTAACGCAGTTAGTGGTAATTTGTACTTCGACATAAACAGTAATTCTATAACGACTGATGTAATTACTACCTCTATCTACTCTTAGATGCCTGAAGTTAAATGCATGGATTAACTAATATTACGAGTTTAAACATCGCAAAATATTGTTTTATTAACTTCTGCCCGTGACTTCGTTCGCGTGGAAGTCGTAAGATACACAATATAACAGCCACATTTTTATAAAACTCCGAGGCCCCCGATTCACCACGGCGCATCGCATCACCCGCCCGCGCTAATAGGTACTTCGTTCTCACTTAGCGTTCTTTCTGACTTCTTTTTTCTTTATGGTCGGCTCCTAAGTGTCGAAGCGTGATGTTAAATACCTTCCTCAAGAATTGGGCTATCAAAAGCTAAAATAATTTTACAAATCAGACTAGTTCCAGAGATTAGCTCGTTCAAACAAAAAAAAAAACAAACAATCTCTTCAGCTTTATATACTAGTATATAGATTAATGTAGTTTGTAGCTACTAGAGGAAAGCTTTAAAGTATTATAAGTCTTAATTTACCAGACTAAATTATTGTCATTAAGCTCTCAGAAATACACTAACGACCTCACTTCTTAATTACTTTAAGTGCAGATTAGCGAATCGCTTAAGTTTATGTATTATACGACGCGTATAATTATGTTAGTCGGTGTTAATATTCAAACATGAACGTCAAATGAATGCTTCAATATAAATCTATGTTCAGCCAAGTGTGGAAAACGTGACTTTTTATAAATATTTCGCCAATGTTGAATAAATTAAACTGAAATTACTCGGTTTTCAGTTAGGACTATGAAAACTTAGGATTTTTTGAGGAAAATTTGTACCTAAGGTTTTCATTTATAATGCTCCATTTTAGGTTATTTGTTACATCGTAAATAGAGGTTTATTTTGCAAGTAAAAGTAATCAGAAAATAGCTCACAGCCAGCTATTATTTTTGTTTTACTCCGTTCGCGAAGTCACTTTGTACGCTTGTTTGATATTGTTATTTAAATGCCTTTTTTATGTTCCTGTATAAAATAGGAATGAAGATTTACTTAGTGCATTATCTTTATTTTCTTACACCATTATTCAATCTAATATTGCTTCATTAGTGTGTTCGCAAGAGCTCTTTCATAATCGATTCAATTAGTTTAAGTATTTTTAGAGTAGGTAACTTTATTTACCTTTAGCTCTTAATACAGAAGAAAATGGTCTATTGGTCGCTAGCGCTACTGCTGAGCATGAGGGCCTGGGTTCGATTCCCAGGTCGGGCAGTGTTATTGGGGTTTTCCAGTAGAATTTCTCAGTAGCAGCCTGGAGTTTGGATTTGTGCCTGTTTGATGCCAATAGGGTCGCCCCTACTACATGGGACTTAAACATAAGCGGTGAAATGTGGGTGTACTATAGGTACACCTCTGCCTAATCCTTTGGGAAATACAGGCGTGATATTATGTTATTATTCGTCTAGTTTTCAATAAGTGAGGTGTACGCATTATAACTCCTAAGTTACAGTGAATCCCATTACGAAGCTAAGCTGATGTAAACAATGGTAAATTTCACATAATAATATGTGTTTTGTCATAATTCCCCGAATTATTACAGCATGTGTTTACTTCACCTAATCTGGGAATAAAGGGAAAACGTTGCGTAACATCTCTATCGCGTTAGTTCGCGTTACGGAGTTAATTATCAGAATTTTATTATCGTTAATTACTTTCTATTGTTAGCAGAACATTAATAACATAATTATACCCAGGCACATTCCTATCCGTTCTTCAAATGTCTGTTATATAACATCGTACTTAATTATTTCGTAAACAGCAGCAATTTTCAGTTTTACTAATCTAATGTAGATTATAAAGCTCTAGATAGGCGATGTCTATAGGTCCACCAAAACAAAAAGAGGGTGCTTATGACCACACGTTAAAAGTGAAAACTTACGGAGGAGCCGAGTATACGCGATTTAACGTCACCGGCTGACTGGAGCCGAGTATACCCGTTTCAGCGTCACCGCCGAGCGTGACGGTTCAGATTCGTTCATTGCTCAGAAAGAGCGCAAGATGCGCCTCAAGAAGTTTTCACTGCTAAAACAACGGTGCCTATAAATCTTTTAAAATGTTTGCCCTTTAATAATTTATCATTTATTCTCTCTTCACAAAGCTGACTTAAAGTTAATATGTTGAAAAAAATGTCTCAGCTGTATTCCACCTTTGTGAGAGGCTGGTGCCTGATAAAGGTTTTTGGACAAAACCTGTGTTACAGGTCACCAGGCCCCTTCCACGGAACTAATGCCGCTATCTTGGTATATCAATACACTTTCACAAATTTTTATCAACAGCGTTCCCCAGTCAATAACATTCAGGCGCCAAAAGACCCTTGTAGCACCCTACTGACTTTTACAGTCGTTGTTTTCGACCTGCATCATAGGGAATCGTCTTTCTTTACCGAAAATGTCACAGTAATAATGGATTTCATTACTTACGTCACTTACCGAGGGTAACGAGAGCTAGAAGGGCAGTGAATACTGAGATGACAGCTTTAAGAAGGAAGAAGAAGACATGCTAAACTCAAACTCAAAGCAGTTATGTCAATTAAATCATTTACAGGCACTTTTGAATTGTCAAAGAGTCTGTCAGTTAGTCAGAAAGTTGAAGCTGTTGCCCATTCCAAAAAATAGATCTCTATGGAGAAGAACGGGCAGGAAACTCCAAGGACACTCTTTTTAAATCAAGATATTACAAAATCCTGGGTACATTATTCTTGTTGCTTCTATATGCGAGAACAATGAAAAAAAATATATTAAGAAAGAATTCAAAATATAAGATTAATAATTAAAATAAGCCGTGGCAGTTAAGAGATGACCAGTCTCAACTGACGGCGCCCGTTCACGAACATGACGCGTGGATCAGCACCATCCAGCTCAACCATTTTGTAGGGAACCGTATGATCCAACACACGCGCCACCAACAGTGAGACATTTAAGTGAGCATGACATAGTCTCAACTGCTATGCTGTCAAGTCAACATAATTATATAATAAACGAATCCATGGTACTCACTTTTGCTGGGCGGGAGGATAATGACATTTTATGGCACATTAGTATATAATAAAATATCACAACAACAGATAACCAGGTAAACATCACTAGAAATTACATTAATTTTCAAGCAACAAAATCTTAGCTCCAACTGTCCTTACCTCTTAAATCAGCAACAATTTACGTGTATTATATTATCTCTAACATCTTGTGAACGTTGCAATGCAAGCAAGTGTGATCCGGTTACAAACCAGTCTGGGAAACATCGAGCTAGATAACTGGCCTTATCTGACTGCCGACCAACATTTTCTACTAGAATTTGTGCTAAACTAGCACCTCAATAGTTATTACTTCTTATAGTGATCAAATCTAGTGTTTTACAGTTAAAACAGAAACCGGCCAAGAACCTGTCGGACCATACACAGTGAAGGAAGGGTGTTTTTGTTCCCCTCCATTACATGTATGTGGAGTGCAACACCCCTTATATTTTCTTAGTACACCATTGTTCAGCGGTGCTCAGAATACACCTTTCCAATTTTCATCGACATAGTGCTAATACCTAATCTGCGAATAAAATGGCTGTCACATCCTGACAGACGGACTTGACGAAATTAATGTAACCAGGAAATTCTGTGTTAACGCAACCCAGAATTGCGTGGTAAAAGTTTGATATAAGATAATTTTGAATACATACAAGATTTAAAAGTCAAGTCACTCAAGCCTGATTAAAAGATAACATTTAACTCAAAAGTATCACAAGAACACTTCAAAATTATCGTCCTACTAATATCCCTAGAGAACTGAAAAACTACGTGAACATAAATTATTTAGAAAACTTTTGGGGAAAGCTAACGCTGGATTACTTACTACGTTGAGAGTAGTTGAAATGGGACTATACTGTACCGGTATACAGGCTGGCAGGGACATCGACGCACAACCTGTTACCATGTATTTAGTTATAGTAATAGTAGAAAATTTAAGTTATAAAAAAAAAAATCTGCCATACATATTGACCGCGTAGGTAATTGCACTTTTCTGAGAAACAGCAATTTTTTTTTTTTGTAGCCCGCGACTGGTTTCTACGTTAGAGGGTCTAGAATCATGTGCTGAACTTGTGGTTTCAATTTGTGCGTCGATGCCACCCTGTATACTGATTTAGAAATTGTACCGCTTTGTATCTCATACGTAGACGTTGACACTAGAGTTAGTTATCACTCAATTCCAATATGAGAGCAAAGCATACAATTTGCACTTAAAATAACATAACATCACGCCTGTATTTCCCGAAGAGATAGGCAAAAGTGTATCTATAGTACACGCCTACATTTCGTCAGGTATGTTTAAGTACCATGTAATAGGGGGCGAATATATTGCCATCAACCGGGCACAAATCCAGACTCCGGGCTGCTACTGAGAAATTCCAGATGGAAAAACCCAAAAACACTGCCTGACCCGGGAATCGAACCCAAGCCCATCATGCTCAGCAGTAGCGCTGGCGACCACTAGACAACGAGGCAATCAACTTAAAAAAAATCCTAAACTAAATCGTCACTAATTTAATCAATCCAAACTTTCTCCTATCAACCTGCTAATCAAGCACTACAAAATCCACATACAAATGAACTTGCATATGCAAATCACTGATTAATATGGCCATCAAATATAATTAGCACATTATCAGGCACCTAAACAGACTTCTTAAGGACAGAACTACCCATTAGCCATTACAGGCGAAGCCGATGAGGGCAACGGTAGGTGTTTCGAGTATCTTCGAAGGCATAGGATTGTTCTGAACGAAACAATGCAGTACTAGTAACAGGTTGATAACCTTCAAGCGGCACAGCTTACTATTGTTCTTGTGACTGCGTGGAAAGATAAGTTTATGATATCATTTGTACAAACACTCCACGATTGGTATAGCACTGAGAAACTCATAATAATTTTCTTAATCCCAATTTATTAGGGGTAGCCGCTGCATGTCTTTTTCTTCCATACTTCTCTATTAGTCCTCATCTCGGTAGTCACCCCCCTTTCTAGCCATATCATCTTTCACACAGTCCATCCAGTTTCTTTGATCTTTCTCCCAACATTTTCCTCTTTCCTTCGCATCACGCCCATACCACGACAGCCGATTTGCACAACATTTTTGAGGAGGAACTTGGCAGGGACATCGACGCGCAACCTGTTACCATGGATTCAGTACATGATTCTGAATCCCCCTGCGTAGAAATTACACGAACTTTACCAACAAAAAATCTGCTGTTTCATAGAAAAGTGCAATACCTACCCGGTCAAAATGTATGGAGCAGCTAGGGGGTCTAGAATCATGTGCTGAATTCAGTTACATTTTGCATACCAGCCTGTATATCCATTCGCGTAATGTTACTGTTATGTAGACAATATGGCCACTAAATGGTCAATAGCAAGTGGCATCCGTACGGAGGTATCGATCATCGGGTGATTTCTGATGAAGATGGACGACTGCGGCCGAAGATGACTGAGCTAACGAAGTATGCGCACGCGATGTTTCAGACAGTGTTTTAGAAATTTCCGGGAAATTCGTCGTTGTTATAAGAGTATAAGAAATAGGAGTAGAAGTATTTTAATTTCATTCAAAATGTTATAGTCGGCGATAAAATATTTATGATCACTTTTATCGTCGTCACATTGGTGTTAATAAATCTGATATCATTATTATTTAAACTTAACTCAGAAACTTTAGGCAAGTATCACGCCAAAAAAAGTAAGCGTCTCATACGAAAGTGAACTGTATTAATATTACTTTAATGTTGATGTTCGTACGAAACGCTTGCTCACATTCGCTCATACGAAAATGAACATTATGCTCATAAGAATAAAGTTCATATTTGTATGAAACGCTTACTTTACTCGGCAAGGTAAAGTCAATGTGCGACCTGTGAATCTTGCTCTTTGTATCTAGAGTCTAGACTAAGTATATTGAATATTATAAGGTTTTTCAGGAGTAAAGGTGACCATTTAAACTACCTACTATAACTATGTAACAATCAATCTACCTAGCCTTTTTAACCGACTTCAAAAAAGAGGAGGTTCTCAATTCGTCTGGACATGTTTCTGTATGTTATTTACGCGATATCTCTGGCAATTGTGGATCAATTAAGAAAATCTTTTTTTAATGGTTAGGGTATGCTTCAGGGGTGGTCCCATATAAATTTGATTAACTCTGCTCGGGTACTTTTTCAGTTAGCTTCAATAATACGTAATTTTTCCACCTAGTGTATATTGATGATGATTGTTATAATAACTTTCTGTTACTGTGATTTACACAGCAAGTAGTGGACTACGAATTTACGTGGGGTAGGTACTACAACTAAAAAATGAAAAATTTATACCTACTTTAATTTCGGAAGTCGATGGCAAAAACCGAAAAGACAAAACCAAAGAACCGACTTCCGAAATTAAAGTTATTCATCACTTTGTAGTGTTTTTGTTTTAGAAATCGTTTTTTTTTTTAATTTTTTCCTTAATATGTTGGCATCGGCTTCCATTCTAACCGGATGCAGCTGGATACCAGTATTTTACATGGAGCGACTGCCAAAGATCTACGAATGAGAGCCGGGACCAACGACTTCACGTCCTTTCCAAGGCACGTAGGGGTTTCGATATGTAATAGATGGTCTGATCACCCACCCACGGACCGACAGCGGCAAGCGCCGCTTCACCTGATCGATCGACATACGCGGCTATTATTACTTAGTCACGAGCCACTATACTATAACAATGAAACAATGTTCACCAATTAGCACATCCATGTTATTCCACCAACTGTCACAATCCTGAATAGAAGTAAACTGTAGCTAGCAATGAATTCTTCAGTAATTGTTGAGACGGCCTCACCATCAATCAATGGTAGTTGGGCGACTCTTGCGCACGCAAACTATGTAGTCACGTATTAATATATGAGAGGCGGACACAATTACGATTACCACGCACGGGTAGCATCTAGCTTAATTTGAAATTAACTATGTGACAGGGAAATCTTTCTAGAAGACTAGGTGAAGAAGGTGGTATAGAAGCGGATGAAGCCGATATCAGACGTTTCACATTTTGTTAATTTTTGCCTATAAAGCCTCCTTCAAACAGGGGCAACACGCGACGCGAATCGCGCGACAAGCGGTGCCTCTGTGTCGCGTGTCGCACCTGTTTGAAGGAGCCTCATCTTTCACGCGAAGTGAAACGTGTAAACACAAAATGAATCAAAAGTGAAAAATTAATTCATTAGTGAACCGATCCAACTATATTGGATTTCGGCACTATCGACATCTTTTACACGCCTACCAAATGATCGAAAAATGAAATAAAAGGAGTAGATGAAAGTTCAATCCTATATGTATAACTTTGTCGGTGCCGTGTGAACGTGGAATGAAACAAAAATCAACCTTCTCTAGTGAAGCGTCTGGTATCGGCAGATTGGCTTAACTGCATAACTATCTTCTATCTTATTTACATTTAATGTTTCTTTTACATCTAATTTTTCAATGATGAACAGTAAGTTTTCATTGGAATTGCACAGCAGAGTAAACATCTACCCATTAATTTACCGTTTTCTATGAAGAAGATGCGATAAGAGACTATCATCTTTTAGTATGACGAGGGCTTGTCTTGTTCAGAAATGTTCTTAAGCATTTTGTCATGTCTAGTTAACAACAATCAAAGTAAATAACCGCGTTTCGTTTGCATGTGTTTGTGCAGTAGTTATCAAATGCGTAAGTACTTGATCATACACACACATACAAACAGTACATACATACGGCATCACTGGGTGTAAACGACCCATGAAGGACAGCTCACTTCCAAGTATTGTAAATTGTTGTGTGTTTGTTCTATATTTCTATGATCAGGAATTGGATAATACTGTTTTATTTCGATTGCAAGTCAGTGAGATAATATCCTCCTGAGAAGAAGACAAATTAGAAAGAAGACAACAATATTTTATTCATTGCCAAGGTAACAGCACGGCAAAGGAAGTAGAAATTGAAAAAAATGAATGGAGACCTTGGCGGCTCCTTCAAACAGGCGCGACCCGCGACGCGGATCGCGCGCGACGCAAAGGTACCGCTCGTCGCGCGACACTCGGTGCCTTTGCGTCGCGTGTCGCGCTTGTTTGAAGGAGCCTTGATTTTGAAGGCAGAAGAACGTCGGGAGAATACAAACGAAGAGGAAAAATATATGGGGCACCCGCCCCATATAATTCCATCCTAAATAAAAGTCTTCGAGTAGAAACCAAACCAGGTTTTTATTTAGGATGGAATTTGAGAGACGAAAGGGAGATTACCTATTAATGCATACATACATAAAATGCCTTCTTCCCATGGGGATAGGCAGAAACTAAAGAACGCCACCTGGTACAATCCTGATACTCCTTTTGCTTCGTTTACGTTCATACAAGCAATACCTATTAATAAATGAAATAATTAGTGAAACCCAAACTAATTATGAGTCCCGAAGCAATTTAAAGTTGCAAACATAATCAAGCGTCAGATAGGTGAATGACAAGGATCCCTTTGGGATTAAAATTAATTACAACTTTCACTTTATAGGTACATAGCGAAAACTGGTAAAAACGTTTTTTGTTCTGCCAGCAGATTAAAAATAAAGGACCTTGCCTACCTAACAGGCCGCCTGGAGACTTCACTAAATCCGAAAATCTTTTTGGTGGAATTTGGTAAAATAATACCAACTTGCGGGATTTTGCTAATGATCATATCCAGTAAGAGCGGCATAGTAACTGTTCCAATTTATTTGATCAAACGTACTTTGGACAATATTATTAACGAACTAGCTTCTACCCGCGGCTTCGCCCGCGTGGATGGCGGAAATTATCCCACGGGAACGTACTACCGGGATAAATAGTATCCTATCATCCAAATCCATTCAGCCGTTAAAGCGTGAAACGGTAACAGATAGACAGATAATAAAGGCTAATAATAATTCATTTTAATATTATCATCATTAATTTGAAATACTCTAGCGACGCCATTGACCGCGTATTACCTAAACATTAGCTATAGTACATTACTGCAAAGGCCGACAACAGAGGCATTGATGGACGAACGAGAAAATGTGGGCCGAGGCGAAGCCGAGCACACATTCATGCGTCCATCAATGCCTGGTTGCGGCCGAGGCTTGTATATAACTTTTCACAAATAATGCGCGGAAATCCAAACTAAGTAAATTAATTATAAATTTCAGAATCAATAACGAACAACGATAACTTTTCTCGCGCCAATATTTTCATTTGTTTCTTTTTCACTTTAAACAGCTCTATTTGCTAAGCCAGTTCGAGATTTAAATAAAATCTCTGATAAGTTACCTCCTTGGTTGCCATGGGGTGAAGCAAAAAGTTCGTTCCATTTTTTTATTACACGACAGATATGAGTGTTCATAGTCATTTATTCAACCGCTAAACATGACAAATATGGATTTTCATAATAATATTGCCGGCCGCTAAACACGACAGATATGGATTATTATACTAACATTACCGGCGGTTGCTCGCATGTATTTAACCAGTACAGCATTATCGAATTATCTGGGAGATGGTTGTCAAAATAATGGTCGAATTTCCAAGCATGTTTGTGAAAAGTTATTTTATAGCTTCAAATTGTAATAACTTTTAAGCGGGTAGACGGATTTAAATGAAATAAGTACTAAAATAAATAATACTTCAAAATACGGGTTCTGGTATTTCCAATTCCTTAAATCTCTTGAAAAGAGGTCCAAAATATTTCCATAACCAAGTGAGTCTTTAAATCATCCATTGGGATGATTTTATAAAAACGCTGAAACAAATCATTTTTTATTTCTTACCAAAAGCATAAAGTTTCCCATACAAACTTTTGTCCCCTATATCACCCGCTTTTAGGATTACTTTTGAGACAAAACTAGCCTATGTCCTTCCCCAGGATGCCATCTGTCTCCTTGCCAAATTTTATGGAAATCGTTCAGTGGTTTAGACGTGAAAAGGTAACAGACAGACAAGAGTTACTTTCGAATTTATAATATTACTAGCGACCCGCCCCGGCTTCGCCCGGGTAGCAAAGCATAATGTAATATAGCCTATGTCACCCGGAGTTTGTGTAGCTTCCCAACAGTGAAAGAATTTTTGAAATCGGTTCGGTAGTTTCGGACCCTATTCAATACAAACAAACAATCATATCTTTTCTCTTTATAATATTATTTCACTGTATTTCGTTTATTACAAAATATATTTAGGTTATACCTTAGCCTCAGCAAGACGTGGTGGTTATGCTATTACATTGTAGCTTGTATGAAACGTTTGTATTTTTAACTTAGCGCCATCTATTGAATACTTACTCAATCCAGTCAACAGATATCGCCATCTGTTAGAATCGTTTAGAGCTAACAGATAATTGTGACTGTCAAATAATAGACAAATAATTTGCTATAAAATAATATTGCGACTATAAATTGAGATGTAAGCTATCATATCTGTCAAGTTGGATCAAATTGCACACGGTGTGCAAATCAAATTTAAAATCGGTTCAGTAGTTTAGGAGTCCATCGCGGACAAACAACGTGACACGTAATTTTTATATTGTATATAAAGATAGATGGATAATATATATTAAAAAACAAAACAGATATATTGAATTAAGAGACGCCAAACATCATTTCACATTGAACGTCTGATGCGTAGCTACTACCCACGTTACAGTGAATGGACGTATAATGTAAAACTATGATGAAATGACCACCGGGTGTAAACGACCGACCTATGCTAATGATGCGTAGACAAACCAAAAATTAACTTATAACGCAGTTTCAATATTACATTTATGAGTAACAAACGAGAGAACTAATCTCTTCGCTTAAAATTCCTTTGTTCAAGGAAGTTGTAACTTAAGAGCTGACTTATTTTCCTTGTTATGTAAGTGTCAACTGAATGCTATTATGATTGCAGACGTGCAACCTGTCACCGCTGCTTACGCAATATTGTAATCTTAGAAACAAGTAATTTTGTAGGTTTTAAGTTGATCTAACATTCCTGATGTCTCAATAACTTGGTCCATGTCTTAAGCATAACGTTGTAACTACAATAGTGTTCATAGTTTTAAGCAAGCCGATTCATGTCAACGACAAGCCATATTCACATTCAGTTTCAACCTCCCAAATTATAATAAGGGCAGGAAGACCATGAGGATCAGTTTCAAGTCCAATCTGCAGTATAGACTGATACCACAAAAAACAATTTCCAGCCGCTTTGTATATTGTATAATATTGCATATTGTAAACCCAGACAGGAACAAATTGACGTCATAGGCGAAACAAACAGTCTCAAACGTGGGAACTGAGTTCATGGCGAATGGCGAGACAAGCCACGAATTACCATAAGATTATGATAATTGTATTGAACATTGTTACGAAATATGTTTTTTTGACGGACTGAATAATATTGACAATTTAAGTAGTTGTCTCGGTTTCGAGTTATTTACATACGTATCGGTTGGTTGGTTGTCTGATCGATTTTCCTGTTGCACAGTGGGCTGAAAATTGAGTTTCACAGACATAGGATTCTTTTTTCGAATTCGTAGTTTTTTTTAATTGGAATCGCTTAAGAAAACCTTGATCTTGACACACACTTTATATGACGTCATAGAACATAGTGGAAGATACACTTTTGCTTTTTTCTTTCCAAAAACTTGTATGGAGATGATCATAAAATTATTAATATCTCGGCTATCGATTGCGTGCGCAAAGATTTGTTTTCAAACAGTTATTCTTCAACTTTTTTGTAAATTTTTGATGTATTTCACTTCAATGGAGCATGCGCGATATCAGAGAAAAAAGTGTTTTTCATTATTAATTTTATTTGTTCTTATTAAAACGGTTATACATGGGTTTAATTACTCATTTGAATAATATAACACGAGAAATCACAGCAGAATAGCCTAAGTCATCACAAGCGGCTTTTTTATAATTAGTTTCAAAACTAGCAGGCAATGAGCAGCTTAAAATTAAAAGATATAATATTTCCTTAATTTGTTGACAACAGATAAGTCATTTTATCAGTCTGACCCTTTTAGCCTATAACAATTATAGATAATTTTAATGAATAATTAATCATTATTAAGTAAGTATAATTAAACCCATGTATAACCGTCTTAATAAGAAGAAATAAATTAATAATGAAAAATATTTTTTTTTTCTCCGATATCGCGCATGCTCCATTGAAGTACATCAAAAATTTCCAAAAAAATAGGAGAATAACTTTGTGAAAGCAAATCTTTGCGCACGCAATCGATAGCCGAGATATTAATCGTTTTATGATAATCTCCATACAGGTTTTATCGAAAAAAAAAAAAAAAAAGTGTATCTTCCACTATGTCCTATGACGTCATATCAAGGGTTTGTCAAGATCAAGGTTTTCTTAAGAGATTCTAATTTAAAAAAGCTATGAATTCGAAAAAAAGGTCCTATGTCTATGATACTCAATTATCAGCCCACTGTGTGTTGGATTGAACTGAATTTCAAGTAGAGAAAAACAGCTTTTTTAGATTTACGTCTAAAACCATACATAAACTCACGCTTTCTTCTCATGGGGGTAGGCAGAAACCGCAGAACGCTATACCTGCTACGATCCTTACATACTCCTTTTGCCTCGCTCACGTTCATACATCTGGTCGTACACGGACGCCGGTTGCGAGTTAGTACCCGCACTTGACCTTTCTGAAGAACATCACCAATAAGGTCACCATAATGTCCTTCTAAGGCGTCCCCTCCCGGCGTTTCCATTCACAACTGCCTTGTGACTGTCGCCTCTACATCTTCTTTGTCTAAATCCATGTTTGTAGCTACATGTACTTTGACCTTAGAAGATGATGTGTTTAATAATTAATCTCTTCTTCGATAAGGTCTATTCTTTCAACTATCTATACAAACTTAGTAACAGCAAACAGCTGTACCATGATTTTTACCTATTTCACTACTCCCACATCACCTTCCTTCCTTTTTAGTTTTTCCTACATCAGTTTTCTTCCACAATAAACAACACAATATCTCTCTAGAGCAAGACACTTAACGTAGTCAAGTATAACGCAATCTAGCTACCCAATATCTCAAAACAGTTTCGCGTACGACGCTAACCAGTATGATGTATGAGGGTTGCCTAGCATCTGGAAGCGAATCAATCATATTTTCACGCCATTGCCCTTGCCGTAGCCAAGCTTCGCTATCTGTGTGGCACAGGCCTAGTGTGAAATGGAATGGTGTATCAGAAGCTACTAGAGGGTTTATGGTGTACATAATAAAGAGTATTCTATTCTATTCTATTCTATACATATAAGGCACAGTTATCTGCTTTTATTCACGCAGAAAAAAGAAATTAGTATTTATTCGCACTGTGTATAGAGGGGCTCTTGGCTAGATGATAACAGCCGCAAGTTAAGCTACGCTTGCCGAGGTTTGTCCGTTGATGGGTGGCCATCCATTACACATCGGAAGTTCCGAGACCCTCCGAGCTTCAAGAAAAGGCGTAAGGCTAGGCAGATCTTGGCACTGTATTCTTAAAATACACAACATATTGGAGGAATGGGAAAGAAAATGTAGCAATGTTTAAATTGATTACTGGTTACACATTCTCTGGGTAGGTATCTTTTTGTTTGTTTGGTTGGGAAACCATCAAATAACTTCTCCCGCTCTGGGCGGAGCGGGAGGGCGTGTCAGACTTTTACTGACTAATACCCACCCGCATTCCTTCAGTTACCTGTGCGGCTGGGCCACGGTAACTCTTTCGAACAACCAGCAATTATCTGGGTATCGGGCATGACAAAACATTTTCCAGAAGGAAATTCAAAGAATTTCATGTTCAACCGTTCTGCCTAACAATTCTGAGCCACGATCGAAAGGATTGCATTTGAATTATAAATCAAGCGACGAAACATGCAAACTAGACTTCATACTACGAGAACTAGGGAACAGTCGTTTGTACCAGGTTCATTGCTGTTTACCTGAACTGGTGGCCTATGCCTGGTAGCTCTAGAAACGTAATGGATTACCTAGTAATTTTACTTCGTGTTACGATATACCGGTTGTAACCATCTGGCAGTCAATCGATGGAAGGTAAGCTCGACATGGCTTCAATAAAGTTTCATAGATTGACAACTACCAATTACCGTGTAAGGTTTTTCGATTAGTCAGAATATGAGATTATTACTTGTCGTTCCCGTCATTATTAAGTCATGTTTTTATCATACGATGAAATAGCAATTGATTGTGTTTTCTTATCAAATATGTAATACAATATGGATACTATAGTTAGCGAGAATGTTTCTACATTATTAAGGCTAGCGATGGCTACATAAATGTACATGCATAACTAGATTTAGTGGTAAAAAAAAACATAAGAGTGCAAAAATCTCCAGCTATGCTATGTGTGCACAACTGATAAAATCGATACTAATTAATTACACATACATCGCACTTTCTTCGAAACGTGTTCAAAGCAAAAAGTACTGCCGTAATGAGCATGCAACTACGTGTGTCCTGAAAATCATAAATGCATACAGTACGCACTGATGCACAACAATGACTTTCAGTTTTACTGTAGCGCCTTTGGAATCTGAACACAGTGATTGACACTGTAACAGCTAGTATTGACGCAAACTGTATACAAAGCCAAGCTAAAATATACAGGGGTCAAAGGCATTCCAAAGAAAAATTCAATTAATTTTAATACAAACACTTTTCACACAAAACACTACATGCAGTACCTGGACGTTGAAATAGCACATCGAGTTTTTGAAAAAGATATTGTCACACAGGTACAGTATTTTTATCTCACGAAGAGATGCGCGCTTTACTTGTGGTAACCAAGTGTACAAACACGCTGTGAATGTGTGCGTGAAGACGAGTAGGGTCAGCACATAAAACACACACGCACACACTTCCGACTTCGCCAGTGTGTCGGACGGTACCGAGATGCGAGAGCTCCTGCGCTTACACAAACGTTCACAGCGTGTTTGTAAACTTGTTAACCACAAGTAAAGCACGCGTTGCTTCGTGAGATAAAAATACTGTATGAGGGACAGAGATGACGCTCGACAAAGCCGAACTTTTTTTTTTCAACTCAATATGACATATTAACGGCCACGTACTGTACTGAAACTACTTCTTGCATTGCAATTAATTCATGCAGCTACACAAGCTCAAAAGACAACAACATTTCTTAGATATTAAAGTTGCAATCAGAAAAATCTACTAACGTTTTATCAAAATTCTACATTGCAACACATAATTAGAGATTATTAGAACACATCAATGCGTTAGCAAGCGATATCATCTTAGAAATCTCACTAGAGCTGTTCATTGCAAGACGAACACGTTTTATCGAGCCTAACAATGAATTGTAATAGCACTGATGTAACTAAGAGAAGAAACATGGAAGTTAGGACAATAAGTCTTTTTGCAAACTAGGCGTAGCAAAAGAAAATTGCATCATGGGGATTTGAAACTTTCTAATACTATTAAATTGGAACATATAGACTGTGAAATGAATATCGTTAAATATGATGTGGCTGAACATAGTCTTAAAGTATGTTGGAATCACAAACCTCATAGGTCAACAGCTAAAGACTGTGATGGCGGTGAAATTAATTTGAATTATTTCACCATAGTTGATTTTGATACAATCAAATCGTGAGTAGTAATTTTTTGAAAGGTTATGGACTATCTACAAAGCCACGTCTGGAAAATGAGAAAAGATAAAGAATTTGTGCCGAATGTCTCATTACTCAAAGTTCAATAAGAACGTGAACTATTCAAAGTTTCAACAATGGCTAAGTCTAGGAGCTTTGAAAATTTTGCACGTCCTTCATCTCTTTCGAAATCTGGGACACATCCGTTGGGAACCCGGACGGATGGGTGCACTAAGTCTGAGTACGTGGGCCAGATCCGTCGGATGGTCTCGAGTGTCGCCCACTCTGGCACATATTTATGAATAGAGCGAGATGATAATTGGGTACCTGTGCTTGGAGACCGGTTCGAGGAGTATGAAAATTCATTTACTTAGTCATAAAAGAGGCTTGGAGAATTGAGGCTAAGGTGTAGGCGTACCTCTACGTGATCGATACAAGTGTATGATAAGTATTGTATTGATCACGTTTCCTCTATTATTTGGTGGACAGAACTATTGTGTTTTTACACGTAGGATTTTGATTTCGACATTGGCCAAATATATTTTGCAAAACGCAGACAAAATAAAAAGAGTAATCTTAATTGATTTGTTCAAACCCATTTGTTTCGCTAGATTAAAATAGGTAACATTCTTTAGAAAACGTTTGAAATATTTTGGTAGATTGTTATATTAGAACTCTTACTACAAAATATTAGATAAAACCAATAAAAAAATCGATTGATTCGCAATCAGCAAATTCAATTGAACTAGATTAAACTTCGATTGTCGTTATGACGTAAATTGTGATGCAGTTATATCATTTGCCAAATATAATGAGGTTTGAAGTGATCCAATAAAGAGTGACTAACGATCGACAGTGACTCCATAACGATTCGGTGCTGTATCTAATGCAATCAATCATGCTGTCAACAAACTAGACTATTTCAAACAAGAAATCAAGAAAAGAGAGCTGCGGCTTTGGATTTTCAGACATTCGTAAGTCTAACGGTCTCAGACAGACATCCTAATTCCACGCTAGATCTGCAGAGTAATTAATTCGGTAACGAATTAGATCTCAACCTTTTTCCCAACAAGAGCTTTTCGAATTTCTTGTGCTTGATGAAAAGATTTCAAAGATTTATCTTTTTGCTACGACAATCAAATTGAAACTATTTACGGTTTTGCTCGGCATTTACGTTTTTGCAGTCAAGAGTTTTGCTCTCAAAGTAAAATTATAAAAACTAAATGTAAACTAAAATGAGCAAAAACAAGTCAAGGTTTTAGATACAGTAAAAGATTAAGCAGACAAAGTAAAATGGCTCGTAGCACAAAAGCAACTTTGTGTAACATTTTAAATTGTCAGGATCTTAAATTTATAATACCAGATATTTGATACTAAAGTAAAGTTAGGCTGCAGGTTACTGTAGCCACCCACATACTTTTATTTGTCATATAAAGATTGTCTGTACCTCCAATCTCAAGTTCTACTTTTATAAAGTAATTCCACCGGGTGTTTCTATATAGTGTGACTAACAGAAGGCTATGGCGAACCGTGTCAAGGATCCCTACACGCTGCAGTGCATCCACCTCGACAATCCGTGTTTAGAAAGACTTGACTCCGGCACCTGACCTCATAACTGCTTTAGATGCGACGCGATCTACGTTTTCTCCAAAGAAACTGCCATATTTAGCTGCATATATGGAGATACTTTCTTTTGCAATATCACTAAAACCTTTAGGAGTCTACGATATTGCCACGTTAGGGTTTATGTGTAGTGCTTTAGCTTGCTTGTAACGGTGACTGTCATGGAAAGGATATGATAAAAATGCGTGTTTAGTATAACGTTGCTAAGGCTACGCCTATCACTAACGTAACTCTGAGTAAAGCAGCGATAAGCAAGTAACTGTACAGTATGGTAAAAAGCGGAAAAATATTAGGTAACTTTTTTTTTTGGAGATGTAGTTTTTAAATTAGTTTCCTTCAAAATAATTAGACATAGCACAACTAAGCACCTATGGCGAATTGGCCTCATATGACATTCCTAAAAATTTCTCCGAGACAACTTTGTACGGTTCACTAAAATAGGTAGGTGGCGTGTGGAAAATTAAATGCTTTAAATCAATTTAAAATAACCACACTTTAAATAAACCTTAAAGTGAGTTTAACTTTGATCAGAACTGCTTTCCTTACATATTGTGCTTCCTTCTATCCCTCATCTTTAACGTTACAAACGCAACTATTGTTTCACCAACACATAAGAGTCACACGTTCAAATACTTGAACATTTCAGCAAATATGTCTCCACAACGTTATCTATTTACTTTATAGGAGTCGAGATCAAGAGGTAGTGTTGTGTACACAGCGTTTTGTTTATTTCGCTCATTTTCTGCGCACCGAGGGCCGGATGCGAAGGCACCGGCGACGACAAATCCTCGCAGATAACGCAATGTCAACCGCCTGACGGAAATAAGAACCCTCTCAGTATTGAACAACTGCCTTCGCTACACGATATATTGCTACGCAAGTTTATACCTTACTGCTTGGATATAGATTCAGTTTATAGTGAAATGTGGCTCAATTTTGTAGCAATTTCCCATGGATTTGAAGGAGAAAATATTGAAATAGTGAGGTAATTCCGACATAATATAAGTACGCCGCCCATAGTAGGGATATGTATGTGGATGTGATAAGAGAGCGCTCTACTGAAATGTAAATACCAATATAAATAATGGACAACATTTTGATATCTTGATATTTAAATACAGCTCCTTCCTTGTCATAGGTAATATGCGAGTACGTACGTCAATCATATGCCACTTATACATAAGTTATCATTGCTGGCAAATGTAACGCGTTCATACATATCCATTATGTGTGAAAATTGTAACTAGAACACAATTTCTTCACGTGGATGTCCTGAAAAGTGTCATAGAACAGAGCACTCTCCTATGCACTAGCATTAAAATGAGAATTTGACTGTTTCCAGAGTGATTTTTTGCTGTAGAAGAGAAAGTAATATTTATTCTCATACTAAGAAGGGGTAGGCGGTGGCTACTGTTAAAGGCGAGCCATTAGTCCAAACTATGTATATATGAGCAACGTAATTTAAATTCAAACTCATTCAGTAAGTTGGGCCGTCCTACTCAAAGTGACGAAACAGACAAAGTCAGATACTCGAAATAACTGTGAGTAAATATGAGTGTATTGACAGATATAAATTGTTTGGATTCATCCAAAGAGTTTGTTTGTTATTGAATCGATCAAAGTAAAGTCGGCTGGAGCCAAACGCCCACGAGTCGACTGATGAAAATGCAATGATGACTATATTTTAATTGATTTGTGTACTCTTTCATCTGATGGGTCCGTGGGATGCAGTCTAGTCTCACAGCTGATTGAGACTAGAGACTACCAAAGTCTTTATCTACAACAACGCTACAAGTTTCTTATGGCGCGTGGCCAAAATTGGAAATAATAATTAATATAATAATAATTTATCATTTATTCTCTCTTCACAAAGCTAACTTAAAGTGAATGTGTTGAAAAAATGTCTCAGCTGTATTCCACCTTTGTGAGAGGCTGGTGCCTGATAAAGGTTTTTGGACAAAACCTGTGTTACAGGTCACCAGGCCCCTTCCACGGAACTAATGCCGCTATCTTGGTATATCAATACAATTTCACAAATTTTTATCAACAGCGCTCCCCAGTCAATAACATTCAGGCGCCAAAAGACCCTTGTAGCACCCTACTGACTTTTACAGTCGTTGTTTTCGACCTGCATCATAGGGAATCGTCTTTACCGAAAATGTCACAGTAATAATGGATTTCATTACTTACATCACTTACCGAGGGTAACAAGAGCTAGAAAGGCAGTGAATACTGAGATGACAGCTTTGAGCAGGAAGAAGAAGACATGCGGGCGGGAGGATAATGACATTTAACTAAGTATTCAACCCAACATTAAAAAAAATATTTTAAAGTACTTTGAAACTTTCTAAAAGCGCAATTTGTTATTCAACAAGAACAATAATGGAATAAAACAGGTTCTGTGACACGCTGTCAAGGTGCCACAGACACGGACCGCCACGGGACTGTCTGCGGCACGGCTCCTATGTGCCATTGTTGGGACAGTTGTTACACGACCCATTTCTGTGACAGTGATTGAGGTCCAGTACACGTTATTGCTAATATTGCTGGACTGGATAATTGTTCAAGTTTTCATTTATGTAAAGTTTATCATACCTAGTTACTAAATAGAATTGAATTCACTGTCAGACAACGCCCAGCCTAAACTGGATCTAGAAACTTGAAATTTCAAGAGTTCCTTTTACAACGAAAGTGAGCACAAGAAAGTATTTTTGAAAACATAAGGGTTAAATAGGGGAAGAAAGATTGTATGGAAATTCGTCCTTTCTGGCGATTGCCAAGCCCATCGGGCGCACAGCTGATTTATACTAAATTCAAAGAAGTGAGGTTCAAACAAACTTTTCATATACAGGAGTTTTGTTTCGCGAAGACGAGTAGATAGTGCTATAGTTTGTATGGAAGTTCATCATTTCTGGCGATGGGGAATCCCAGCGGGCGGACAGCTTATTGAAAATAAATTCAAAGAAGTGAGGTTCAAACTACCTTTTCATATACAGTATGTTTTGTTTCGCGATGACGAGATGATAGTGTTATAGTAGCAAGGATGATGTATAGTAAGGTCCGACCGAGATCTCGGTCTCTGTCTCGGCCGTTCTCGGCTATAATTCACGTCTCGGTCCCGTTCTCGGCGAATATTTTAGGAGAATCTCGGCCGAAGCCGAGACTACGTGGTACTCGCGTAACTAGAACTTTTTGTATTTTAAAGTTGCCGCGCGCTCTCGCTTGGTCGGCTGGTGAGCGCGGGTCAACTGTTATTTGGTAAATGGAAATACAAGACAAGGTGTTAAGACCACCAGCAAAAAAGAACTTGTCGGCACCACCAACAAGTGTCGCAAGTGAGCAGCTGTTTAGTAGGGCCGGGCAGTTGTACTTATGATAAAAGAGACACAATTTGAAAGGACAGAACGATGAAATTATTATTCCTGGGCCGGCAGTCTCGACATTAGATAGCGACAAAAATCTGTCGCTAAGTCGTATCGATGTCAAATTGCTTTAATAGATTTTCAACTTTATTTCCAAAATATAAGGTTGAAAATCTATTAAAGAAATTTGACTTCGATTGGACTTAACGACGAGACTGCTGGCCCAGGGCCGGCAGTCTCGACATAGATACCGACAAAAATCGGTCGTTAAGTCCAATCGATGTCAAATTTCTTTAATAGATTTTCAACCTTATGCTTTGGAAATAAAGTTGAAAATCTATTAAATGAATTTGACATCGATACGACTTAGCGACAGATATTTGTCGCTATCTAAGTCGAGACTGCAGGGCCTGGGCCGGCAGTCTCGTCGTTAAGTCCAATCGAAGTCAAATTTCTTTAATAGATTTTCAACCTTATGCTTTCGAAATAAAGTTGAAAATCTATTAAAGGAATTTGACATCGATACGACATAGCGACAGATTTTTGTCGCTATCTATGTCGAGACTGCAGGGCCTGGCCTACAATATTACATTGTTTAATTTTGATTATTAAGCTTTGGATATTTTTTTTTCTACTGGTATTTTATTTCCTTGTTGTTTTTGGTATTTTATAAATACTCGGTTTTGGTCTCGGCTGACATAAAAAAAAAATAGTCTCGGTCGTACCTTACTGTATAGTGACGGTTAGTGGCTGTGACAGTCCAATGATAATTAATTCCACACAAATACGTTAATTGACATTTAATAACTTACTCAGATACGGTTCGAGTTCGAAGTTCTGCTTACCTAGAAAAAAGAATAAACATTTGTTAGTTAAAATGATAATAAGAAAAACGAGTAAGTGCATATTTATCTACTTAGTAATTTTTTTAAATTAATTCACTGACAGACTACACACATCGTAAATCGCTGGGTCTAGAAGCATGAAATTTTGCGCAAGAGTTCCATAAATAGCGAAAGTGAGCGCATATTAAGGATTTTTGAAAATTCACACCTTATAGAGGTTAATTAGGGAATGAAAGTTCGTCATTTTTGCTGTTGGATAATCCCATTGGGCACATGGCTTGTAAACTCATAAAACAGAACCTTGAAACAGTTCAAAAAATCTTAGACTCACGACGATATGATAATAGAAAGGCAACTTATATGTTAGTGTCGACTTTAAGAAGAAGAGAACTAAGTTTATTTCAGAGTGAGAAGAAATAAGGCAAAGGTCCTAAAACCTTGTCAGTTCCAATCAAAATTGAACTATATAAAACGGAGTTAAGGCATCAAATCGAAAAAGATGATTACATCACAATAAGTTTTGATGAATAATGTTATCATCGGCATTAAAATTGCATGTCAAGGGCATATTGCAGCATATATGGTATTATATTTTTATATCGTGGACTGTGGCGATACAATACGGTGCTGTGAGAAACGTTGAAATCCTTCTGTTCAATTGATTCGTTTCTGAAATTGAATAGCACAAAGAACGGTGTTTGGTTTCATTTGTGGTTTCAATTGAGTTTTAATTTGACGTCGCATTTTCAATTATTTATTTTCTGGACTTTGGTCTACAACTATTACACAGTAGTAATGTTGTAACACATAAACATGTAGATTAATAAATCTGTTATCACCTTTAAATGCGAAGATTAAATAAAAGATGCGATTAAAACGAGACCTGCAGGTAATAAATCTGTCAAAACAAATCCAGCTTACGCTTCCACATAAAGTGTATTTATACCTCATTCCGTTCGCATTTCCCGACGCCTCTCACCTTTCCCAGCTCGAATACATTACGTTCTCAATTACCCAACAAACTAAATTTACCATGTTCCTAAAAGGCTACTTCCAAAGTATCGTATACCGTGTCTTAGTCACGCGTATAAGGGCGCCTGCGCCGATCCAAAACGAACAGTTTATATTTAAACCAGGAATCATTTTGTACCATTCGTGGTTGCTCTGACTCACTTCGGATACTCAAATGTTCTTGTCAGTTTATTACCTCAGTATTGACTGAAACTTGATACGAATGATCTTGTGTAGGCAGCCTAGGCTGATGCACTTTGGCAAGACCTGTGGGTGGATAGGACTCATTACTAGACGCCACTGTCGTGCAAGGCCAAAATGATTTGTTACTCATATATCAATACAATAAAACCTTGATACAAAAATTTTCAATATCAATGAGTTTATTGCGCGTTGTTTGAAAATTAAAATCATTTGAGAAACACGAGGCAAAGGAGGCAGGAAAAATCCCCGAACCTTGGGATCAATTATTCCTGACAGATGTTTTAAATAAATATAACAGCTACAACTTCAAACATTTCAACCAAGAAATCATAAGCAGCTCACTCCATTATTATCACAAAGATGATACTCCTTGAAAATTGTCGGAAGCTAGTATGTTTGTCAGACGTCAAAAATATCCGTGATTGTAGAGCACGTTAATAGGTATCAAAATTATTTACTTGTTTGTTCGCTCTGATTGCGTCGCGCGTCGTGGTTATAATTGGAATCATTTTATTGCTATTGCTTTTCATCAGATAAAATATTAAGACTAGGAAACATAGCGTCTGCTATTGCAGGCGAATAAAGTCACTGAAACGTTATTTATGAAAGTAAGTTGGTTTGTTTTTCTAGACCATTTTTGACACCGTAAAGTCAAACCCCGCTGCCATTTTCATGGCCGCTGTCTCAGCGGCCGCTATGTGGCGGCCACCGCTTTCTCGGAAACCGTAGCTTAAGACCTACTTTAGTGACAAATACCATGTCTTATAATTTAAAAATATAAAATACTAGCTTTTGACCGCAGCTTCGCCCGCGTCGATGTTGTTAATTATCCCACGGGAACGTACTGCCGAGATAAAAAGTATCCTACATGGTTATCCAGGTTATAAACTATCTGTGTTCCAAATTCCATCCAAATCCGTTAGTAGTTATTACGTGAAAGAGTAACAAACAAACATCCATCCATCCTCACAAACTTTCACATTTAAAATATTAGTAGGAAGTAGGATTATCATAGTATAAAGATATGTGACGTCATAGACGACCCGAAGCACCGCGACAGACGCCCCTCTATGAATCACTATGCGAGGAAAACCCACAGTTCGGTGACGTCATCGCATCTAACAAACATTTTAGCGCTGTAATAGGCTTTGCAACTCATTTCTTATGTAAGAAATGTACAATAATTATGATGTGACGTAGCCACACTAGCTGCTATACAAGGTAGAGACGACAATACGACAACAAATTAAACTGCGTAAATGTAACGACGGCGACGTTCTCAGTCTGCATACAAAAATTTAATCAAATATATATATATACATATATATCCGATAGTTAAGTCACTATAGCTAGGCGGTTGATCGTTAAAATCGATAGTCGGCCCATCACTACTAATTAGTTTGTTTGAAAAAAAAGAACCTATTTTAACTTCGATGCTGATTTTTTTTGGTAATTCCAAAAAACTCATAAGCATTGTCAGTGTTTTCATTTATTGTCGTATTGCTGTATCCACATTGTATACAATCTGCTTAAGAACTATATCGCGTGCGAAATAGCAACGTGGTAATTTTTATATTGACGTCGCTTTTCACGTCAACCATTGATTGGTTTTCCCCCTCCGTTTGATTCTCATAACCGTCTGGACGAAAGAATTTCTCAAGGTGGCCGTGTTCACCGCAGCCAATTTCCTTGTCTTCAACTTGTTTTTTGAATGGAAGTTCTGTTTTTATAGGAAATCTAGTTTATTTGTATGTTGATTGCTTCCTGTGCGGAACTGGAGTTGCCTTCGACATTCGACGCGTATAGAAAAAGGATTGAAAAGTTTTTGGAAGATGGTCACTAGTCCCTAGCTTAGGAGATTGCCCCGAACGCTTTTGGTAAAGTGACGAAATCATTGCGAAATATTTATTTCAAGTTAATGTCATCAGCAGAATTTAGAATTAGTTAATATGGCGCAACGCAGCTAAGTCTACACTCTGTATACTCTTGAAGGGGCCTCATCTTTATGTTATCAACTAGACTCCGTCCTACACGATAAGGTTTTAAATAGGAAGAGTTATGGACTGATAAGCAGATAAAAGATTCTAATCGTAAATCCAAGCTATCTTCAAGATGGATCACAATAGTACCTACTGTCAGAATATCAAACAGATTTCGTAACCATCGTACACTATTCATAGTATTCATGTTTATCTATGAATATCAGTATCTCATAAGTCTCATGAATAGTTCAGGAGTTAACGTCCAGTAACTCAAACAGTATTTGAATTACAACAGTACCTAAGTTAGATTTAATAAGTCTACCAGCTACCACCTACCTAACTCCTACACTTATTACGAAGTTGGTCTCAGGCTTGCGTAGGAAGACCTAATTTAATAATCTTTTCCTTATATTTCTTTCTTTTCAGGCCCACTTCAAATAATTCTTCGAAACGTTTTTAGAATTTGTCTTTGTTTTGTTTCTTGATTCAAAATGAAATTAATATTTTCCTACCGCTGCAGGCAGCAAAACATCGCAAGTACATCAGACGGACGGGTCGCTTGCGAAGCGTCGCGAATTTTCCGCAAAGCATTCGCTTCACGGCGAATACCTATCGAATATACGCTCGCCGCGAGATTAGCCCGATACCGGGTTTAATTACCATGACGCTAATTGAATTTTAGACAGCATTTGTGGATAGACGAAAACGTGACAAAGCCGTTGTTTAGACTCCACGTGCCTGACAGGCCCCAAATGGCGTGTTTGTTAACGAGTTCATTAACGAGTGCTACGCTGAAATTAAGAATGACGATTGCATATAGCACCGATCGTGATATCAGATTTTACCGTTTCGGCATGATTTATTTCTGTTAGCCATAACAAATAATGTTTTGGCTAAGCAACTGAAGATAGAAGTCGTAAACAGAGACATACTTTGTGCGTAAGAGCAAATAAGAGATTCATAAATTTATTATTTCTGGAAATGGGCCAGTGACAACTATAAATCAAAGGCCAAAACAGTGCGATACGAACATACATCCTCAAAGCGGTCTTGCTCGTTATGGCGGTAGGTTTTATGGGTCGCCCGAGTAGCTCGTATAATTTGCAGGCGAGATACTTGAATCTCCAAATACAGCTGTCTATATTGCTTTATTTGTCCCCGTCCTTGTTGCTAACACCGTTACGAGAATGTGAGCTGAGCGTCGCCGGCACGTCTATCGGAGCGTGTGACGCACTCCAACTAAGTGGAGACAATAAGCAATTATTTGAACATCCAATTTATTCACCTCTATGTACCCCTCTTACACAAGTATGCCCTATATTTTATCGAGATTATCTTTGAAAACATTTTCTAGACGCCAACGTATATCTTTGTACGAAGGAAAATCTCTTTATTAGCAAATTTAGAAATCCAATCTTTTGGTACCGAAAGCTGGTTGGAGTTCCAATTAGAGAACCTCTTTGAGTCACGCATATTCTCTTTTATATGCAAAGTGTCGATGTCGTGCCTAGCAGATGGTGACTGGATGAACAGAAATACTGTTTCTATGAATTCTAAAGTTGATTATGTATTTGAAAACGGGGCTTTATTAGATTCTAGGAGCGATGATGATTTAAACGTGCTTGGTAACTTTGTTATAGAATAGAGTAAGTATGTAATGGTACAATTGAAGTATTGTTGAAGCCAGGCAAGGCTCAAGAGTTGTGTTTACAGTGGCGACTGTAGGACCTTGCGGTCGTTTAAACAAATTGCTTTGATATTTGAAATGCGTTCGATTGACAGTTGATGAACAAAAATCAATGATTTCAAAAGAAGTAACAAATTTAAATTGTCCAAGCAGTTAAGTAAGCATCGATTGAATGCACGACGAACTTTTTTATATGTTAAAACCAATTGAGTATTTCAAGACCGTTAAAATTCCTTGTAAAGCAAGAGTCACAATTCTCGTGATTGCCGTCATTGTCAGTTTGTTTTCCAATTCCAATAGCGGCTGTTCCCTTGCGACATTCACTGCAACCACTAACAAGTTTTTTTCTGTGTGAGAAAGGCGTCCACTATCGTCGTTTGCGCTGCTTGGCCCGACCTCGGCAATACTCGACTCCCGCCGAGTTTCTACCGTTGTTCGTTCGTAGTTAATCTATTGTTATAGCAAGTTTAATCACCATCTAGATATTGAAATAAAATCCATATAGAAATACTCTTTTTATATTGTTCTTTATTTGAGTTTGCGATAATTTCATTGAGACAAGTCATTTTGTTATGTTTGTTTCGCTATTGTACGATTCTGATATTGCAGTGTTTCATATTTTTTGTGTGATTGCGTTCTTGCTCAGCAGGAGTAGGTATTTGTAGTTCGATAGGTATCTTTAATATTAACGCTCGAAATAATTATATCACTGTTATCTATATCGATAGCTTTAGTAGGTACATAGAATAACAAAATAATGATAATACTGCCATGGTTTGTTGTGGTAGAAATCGAATGAAACACTTTATATTTACAAGAACATTTAGCTTCATTCTATGTTTTCCAACCAAATAAACAGTTCATTATTATGCCTGCAGGTGAAATTTCAATCAACGATTCGACCCGAAATGGCCAGTTTAAACCACAGGCAACTGGTGTTACAATTATTGATAAATTCGTCCGTCCAACTGGCATTGTGGTCGTGGTTGCTGATTGTAGTCAGTACTACCTATAAATAATCAAAACAATATTTATCATTGCCTATCAGTCATTCATGTGGCTGTGCTTGTGATCAAATATATTAATTTATGTAATGCTTCATGTCTTATCGTGTGTTTTGAAGACTCCGACAATCCTAACAAAAATTCAAAAGTAGTCTTTATTTACGAACCATACTGTTAAGATTAGCGTAACGGAATTTTCCGTTCATAAAAGCTAGTTGTGCATGAATTATAGTATTTTATTTGTGCATATCATGAAAGTTACAATACGGTTGACTTTCGTCTTTAAAGTTAGAGGACAGCAAAACATTTCATTTTCGTCTTGTCTTGTAAGCCAATAGCCAAGCCAACGGTCACACAGTAGCAATATGAATGTCTCAGCAGCATCGTAAAACGTCTTGTTTACCTCCCCCAAATGCGTCATACACCCTACCCACAGTTATATGTAGTTTTTAGTAATCGAGCAATATCGCCAATGTTAGTCACGGCCTTAGTTTTAAGAATTCGAAAATATTTGTTCAGTATTTATTATCAGCGTTTTGTCCTTGATTCGGTAAGTTAACTTAGTGAGCGTAAACATTGGCTGGTTAACAAAACATTTTGCTATTTCTACAAAGTTACCGATAAGCGCTTTTATTGGAATTTTCAACTTGGAAATGTCGTTTAATTTTAACGGAATTGGTGTTTAGGGATTCATTGAAGTGAAAGAATGCCATAAAGGCGTCGGATGGTTCGGCAGTGGCGGTCGTCGCCGGTTCGGTCGTGATCGATGCGAAGCGAAACGTGACCGCATCGACCCGGCTGTGACCACAGCCTCACAGCTTTTATCTATCGAACTAGGAAACTGCGGTGTTAATACTTTTTATTACTTTATGAACGACAGATATTTTTTATGGAATATTTCAACTTTTGGTCGGTGCACAAGAAAAGTCACAATGATCCCATTACCCAATTATTATAATTTTGTGGAATTTAATGGAATAACTGAATGAGACCAACGCAGAAGAAACTGCACTGGACAAACTTGAAATTTCGGTCAGAGAAATCAAATAACAGCAATGATCGCATTTTATAATCAAAACTTAGTTAGAATTGTGAGGTATGTCGCAGACTCGCATAGCACACAAGTTCAGCAGTCAAAGTCCTCACAGTAAAGTTACCAGCGTTATTTGCTTGGCATTTAAACCTCTCGAGACATTTTCTAGCGACTCCTCTCCAACGTAGTAATTAGTTCGTGATTGTACTAGTTCTATAACTAGCAATGATGAACTAAAACGGAACATGTTGTGAAAGTGGTCGGGCCGTGCGTCTGCATTACGATGTTGGCAACGCATATCAAAGTTTGGCAGGCGCCAGCGACTTTCGAAACGTCCCACATTGCTGGTACAAAGTTAAACCCGTCTAGCGCATGGTTGACTCATGCAGAGTAGCAGTACATACGTGTTGGAATTAAAACAAGTTTATTTTTGGATCGGGATATCTACTGGGCCAAATCATCTGTTGACTGAATTGAACTAAATTAAGAAGACTCGTTTTTGGATATAGCTATGCAGCGGCAGACGCGATAGAAATGTAATAAATACACGGAATTACGAAATTTCTCAAAATCACCGATCTGAAAGTTACTGAAGCTCTAAATAAGTATTCGATTTGCTATTATAAGCCCAGCAAAACTGCATGCTGACAACAACATCATAGCAACGAGACACATCCTAGCATGACAGAAAAACGAAATGAAATGGATGCATGCACTGGCAATTTTTTACCAGCCCCAGTAATGAGACTCACCTTGCTATTCGTATCTCAGCCGATAAATATTGAAGCTTGAATCGAAACCCCGGCAACAGACTTATGGGAACATTTAAAATTACAGCGGGATTGCGAGCTAACAACGTTTGCTAGCAGATGGATGTGTGAACCGTATAATTCCAATTTGATTTGGTACATGTTCAATCTGTTTGTATATATCTGTGTCCACGCAATTATGTAAATCCTGATGTAAATTGAATACATCAATATTAAGCAGCTCGAAAGATTGAATTTGCATCAGCTGCGGCTTATTCCAGACTTTTTAAAATTCTGCGTTAGACGATGGATTTTTTTTTGTCCTTTATCTTGGAATTGTGCTGTTTAGTTGACGTGTTTAATTGTCTCTAGTCTCTAGTGTAGATAAAGAGACAGATTGGTTTTGTAACAATAGTTATGACCGTTAGAGAAAACTAAATTTACTTTGTAACACAATGAGCAATCACATTATCATCGCGTGACGCTTGTTTTTGTTGCTTCTTGTGGTTTCAGAATAGCATCGAACTTTGTACATTGTAACTTCGCTATCAACAAAAACATTCAAATATGCATCTTGAAATGTGTGAGATAAGAAACTTCATTTATCTATAAAAAAAAATATCAAACATCGTGCCAGACTTTTAGAAAAACACGTTTAAAGCTCTTGCTATTTTATTAATCACTTCTAAAATTAATTTTAATCAATCAAAACCACATCTTATATAGAATTACAGATGGATCCTAACTAATATTATAAATGCGAAAGTGAGTTGGTTTGTTACGTTTTCACGCTAAAACGGCTGAACGGATTTGAATGAAAATTGGCACATGGGTAGACCATGACCTGGGTTAGGACATAGGATACTTTTTTTTTATCTTCGTAGTACGTTGCATGCATACCAGACGGTATCCTGTTCATGGCACGTTGTGCACAATTTCTTAGCAGTAACGTAACAAAAAGTACTATGCTTGCCTGAATTCACGATAGTATTTCGATCATTAATATTTGCTACTAATAGGATTTGTATAATATTTGACGCCAGATTGTGTATAACCTGGATTACCATAAAGGATACTTTTTTATCTCGGTAGTACGTTTCCGTGGGGTAATATCCGACCTCCACGCGGGCGAAGCCGCGGGCAAAAGATAGTGGTTTAATATTTATCATGGATTTGTCTGATTTCAAGCTGATTCACCAATCGTGCTTTTTTTACTTGATTTACAATTTCCGTAAATGTTATTCAAGTGTTATAGATTAAACACGCATTTATGCTTTGTACATATTTTTTTTTGATAGGCAAACGTAAGATTGGATTAATGTTTATATATACCAATGAATACGCCTTGATATAACATATTCATCTATTCCAACCTGATACATCTCCGTAGAAGCTGTCACATAGAAGCGTACATATAGAAGCGTTCCGTTTTCTTTTATTAACGCCTTCATTTCGCCAAGAACTAAATCAGCAATATCATCGAGATCATGAAGGTGAGCACGTTATAGTTTATCAAAAGCAATGCTGATGTGCGCTTTTATAATTTCTATCGTGACGACATTATCGTGAACGTCCACGTCACGGCATCACGACAACGCAGGTACCTAAGTAAAATGAATGGAAATATACACTCAGCGTCACAAATTCGCACCTTTTAAAAATCTCCTTTAAAATAACTTAAACCATATTATTCAATGGTAAGAGTATAATTATGGTACACCATTTGAAAGGTAATTTATTCAGCTCTCAGAAAAAGTTGAGTGTTTAAGGTTTTATTTACCAAGGCATGAAATAAAACGGATTAATTGTAAATAAAGAAAAATAAGTTTTATTACAACATCAAACAATTACAGTTACAACAGAAAAAAAATACAATAAATTTCTTAAAAATAACTTCAAACCTAGTGTTACCCCCCCCCCCCCCCCCTTGCCCTGATGACAGCTTCCATGCGGCCTCTCACGGACCTAATTCATTTTACAACAGTTTCATGGGAAATGTTGTTCCATTCCTCAATAACCGGCATCTTGAACTGCCTCAGAACATGCACGAACTACCCCCGTATTCCACTATCTCTTCTATACAGCCTTGCGCGAATCATTCCCCCTGCCTTCTGTACACTCTTCTACGCCTATCATGGTAGAAAAGACATACCCTTGTCTCATCCGAGAAGAGCACAGCCCTCCATTGCTCTATCGTCCAATCAACAGGGTCGCGATCAAATTGCAACCGGTGTCTCCTATGCTGTGCAGTAAATTTTGTCCTTGTAGCAGCTCTATGGGCAGCAATTTTCATCTCCTGCATCCTTCTCCTAACCGTGGAGACGCTCACTAAAGTTCTGTTTACTGATCGGAGCCATTCTTGCACTTCAAGAGCATTCGAGAATCGATTGCGTAATGAAGTCGAGACAGTGAAACGATCTTCTCTTTCGGATGTGTAACGTTGTCTGCCAGATCCACGTCTTCGGATATAGCCACCGGTCTCTTGGAACCGTTGAAACACTCGTCGAACGGAAAAACAGCATAAATTCAGTTGCCGAGCCACATCACACTGTTGCATCCCTGATTGCAGTAGTGCACAATCACTTGAGCGGCTTCATCTGCAGTGGTATCCGTTTTCAGGGTTGTTTTTCTGACTGGTGTTGTTCACTTAAAAATCTGGATAGAGAATGACTCACATTTGACCTTGATCGGCCGTATACCCTTCTAAAGTGGTACAATTAGTAGCTCCTGTAATGCGTATTTTAACAACAGTTATTTAACGGCTTGTGCTCTGCAGAATTGTGTTATTTATGAAATGTAACTGTTGTTAATTTAAAGGTCATTAAGGCATTAAGGGCATTCAGGATGCTGTTGGGGCTGCCATGCTTCTGTAGTGCCTCAGGGATGTTCGTGGACGCCCACACTGACAGCTTCGCTAAAATCAGGCGCAAGCGAGCAGCGTCCTTGTTGCACAGGGTGCATGCCAGTACCAACAATCACCTAAGTGTTATTGCCAACAAACTGGATTGTCCTTTCATCCGGTACTTAAGTCTGCTACATGCTCCTGTAAATATTGGTAATGTCTACTAACATAGTTTTAGTGTTACTAACATGTATTGTATTTGTACACAAACATAGTTTTTAATTGGTCATGTGCTAACAAACTTGTATATTTTTGGAATTTTATTCTGGAATAAAGAGATTATTATTATTAAACATACTTTCAGCAGATACCAATATTAACTAGGTTTAATGTATGCGTTGATGGCTGTACAGGTTTGAATGCTATTTTCGGAGAGGTGCGATTTTTGTGACGCTGTGTGTATGAACTCGCTTTTAAATTTGCGTCCACGACAGATAACGTTGTGTTGTGGCGGAATCTATCGCCCATCATCGCCACATGCGAACTACGCATCACACGACGTCACGCAAAATCCTGCATCGCGAAAGCAGAGTTTACCGTGCGACTAGCACGTATATAACGTCTCGAGATCAATCGTCGGGCAGTAGGTAGCCCACCAGACACAACATTCGTCTGGTCGGAGGATCCTCCCGTTTCTATGTAGGATGAGTGAGCTTTACACCCTGTTCCTCATACCTCTACAACGTTATAACGTGTACGTATTTCCTTACATTTTATGGATGTCACGATAATATCGTAACGTTAGAAATTATAAAAGCGCACATTCAATATTACAGACCATGAACAGTGTGTTCTGTAACTTGGGATAAGGCCTTAAAGCTTGGACCAGACTAATCCCGCTATTACTCATAATCATAACACAACATTTGTAAACAAAGCAGCTTTCAGCAGTTTCATTTACACCACTCCCTAACCCACAGCTGCTGAAATCGCATTTTTATCTGCCTCTACAGTTGATGCGGTATAATTGGAGAGGGGGAACAGCGCTTCTACCAGATTGCCTGCCAATTGAGTTATGTGTCGGCCGTCGGGGCTCGTAGCCTGGACGCCAATCGATATACCAGTACTGATGGGTTTGCATCAATACATGTTTGGTTGGGAGGTGTGGACACGTTAGTGATAGTGAAAATTATACTCTAGTTCCTAGTAGCAGAGTACCCTTTACGTATTGAATTGAAGCATTGAACGAGCAATGCCGTTCGTTACGTCGTGTTGACCTGTCAGAGGATTTCTGTGTCACTCACTATACAGGATAGCAGGGACATCGATGGACAAACTGTAACCATGAATTCAGCACATGATTCTAGACCCCCTAGCGTAGAAATTTTTAGTCGGTAATAATAGCAAAAACTGCTTTTTCATAGGAAAGTGCAATACCTTCGCGGTCAAAATGCATGGAACAGGAACCTTTTTTTATGACCGACGAATAATTTCAACGCAGGGGGGTTCAGAGTCATGTACTGAATCCATGGTAACAGGTGGCGCGTCGATGTCCCTGCCAGCCTGTATACCGTTTCGGCATTGAGGATTGGTCTTTGATTGGTGTTAACTTAATATAAAGATACATGTTGCTAATGGTAAGATTGGGTCTTTTTGCATTATCATTTATCTTAGTACCAAGACAAGGTTGTAAAACATTTTTAAGCAACTGTTGAAGCAGCCATTCTTGATTCTTCTTGCATGCAAATAAAGCAGGAGCTTGAAACTACTTTCAATATCTAAAAATCAGTACATTAAACATCAGAGTCTTGTTATTCACTACATAAATCTTATCTAGGTAAATAGCGGGTGTCTGGCAAAAATAAAGATACGGAGTTCGAAGTTCTGAACCGAAGCAAACAAGACTCACGTGAGACTAGGTTTACGTTGCTAATAACGAACTGGCGAACAATAAATATAGCTAAGCAAATTCTACACTTCACCCTAATTACGTAACACACTATCAATCACAATCTGAATCATTTTGAAGCCTATTGCTAATTCAATGCTTCATTTATTCAAAAAATTTGTCTACTGAACAACGTAAATAACGCAATTAATGTTGTTGAACAGTCAAAATGAAAGCCATTCTTACTGTTAGTGTGTTACGCAATTACCCCGCAGGGTTATTATTCATTCGACCATACCCTGAAATGTGTACTACTAGATCTCACTTCCAAGGAAGTACAAATCCTTGTATAATTCGTTGTTATTATTAATTTGTATTATTTAGTACCCTTTCTATTTTATTAGCATTTCATTTCGTTTTCCTTTGTATGATTTTCGTGTTATTTATTTTAAATAATTGGTCCTTGTCAAACTTATTGTACCTAGATTATAAACGAACGATGTAGTCTCCTATAATTGGAAGCGCACACAAATATTTGTTCCGATTCTTGTATAACTACTTGCACGTAATTGTGTAGCCTCCGTTGGAGATCCAATAAATAATAAATACAGTTTTTCCTTTCTTCATAGTTATTATAAGATGGATCCTCATGTCCCACTACAAAGAAACATATACGGTAATGTTTCCACTATTACCACCTTTATGAAACTGTTATGAGCGCAGAGGATCCAGCCGCAATTTTTTTCTATGCTTACCTCATTTAATTTTGGCTACCTTAGGTATCTTCAACAATCACTAATATAGAGTTGAAGCTCAATGAGAGATATTCAATCTTCTGACATATCCTAAATCTTTCTGCTCTTAATTGCTGTCAATATGGACCAACAAAAGTTCATTGGGGTCACACTTAAAAATGCCTGAATACATTTCAAGAGGCGCTACGATTTAAAGCGATCACAAATTGTATGGGTCCATAAAGACTAATTAATGGCATCCAGTCTGTATATTGGAATAAATAGCTAGCAAGTGTATGTAGAGCAATGTGTGTGGATGTTTGTATGAGACGTACCGCGTTTGTATGTATGTATGTATCGATGTTTGTATGTACAAGCAGACACGTCGCAATGTATTTCCGGAAATTACAATGCCGTATAAACATGTCTGCTTATAGGACTTGTACATAGCTACGAATTATTAATGCTTCATGCTTGAGCCCGTTTATTGTCAAATGTTAAGAATTGCCAATGTTGTAGTAGGTATCTGCCTGTTTGGTTGGTACTAAGTGATTTATTCGATAAATCTCTGTTTTGGAGGGATTCAAACGATAAAAGTATGATATCAAATGGAATCTTTAACGTTTCCGGCTTAAATATTTAAGTACAGCGCAAAAGCAGACATATAGCGTGATAATTACCAAAATGCATAAAAGATATTAGTCCAAGCGTAAGTAGAATTTCAAAACAAAATTATTATTATTATTGAAGTTAATTATAGGACAAGTAACCCGTAACGTACATGTGTTAACGTCTCAATTTGATAACAACATAATGCAGCGGCAATCAGTTGTCAGTGGGAGTCTTTTTTTGATACATTTATACTATAAATGCTATACTATAAATACTATATATTTACGTTCCTAAGCTAAGTGGTGCACCCCAACAAGCGGTGAAGACTATCCCATACCACTCGTTCTAAAATATGACGTAACTGTGTTTCTCATTTTTATTTAAATTATTTGGTATAACACGTGTATTTAAAGCCTTTATAGGATATGTTCGGAGTCGGTAGTCTTCTGGACATTCGGTTCATTATACATATTACTTACAACTAGACCAAGACGTAGAAAAAAAGTCAAAAGTCTCTTTAGAAACGTATGTAAGACCACGTAGCACGGACATAGTCTTATCGCGGCGGGACTTTATTGCGCACTGGATTTTCAACTCTCGGCTTTGAACCGAGCATCGAGAATCTAATAAAGTACATCCCAGCGCGTTGAAAAAACACTGTTGTATTCTCAACTCTCGGTGCTAAGCAGTGCGTTAAAGATCCAGTGCGCGAAAAAATCCCGCTGCGATATTTTTACGTCCGTGCGAACATGGACTAAAAGACAGACGACAGATGAAGGAACTTCTGAAAAATAGAAAGAGAGAAAGAAAAACGTTTATTTGGCACAGTAGGTACTGTATACAAGGAATAAATTTGTTGTACAAATTACAAGACTAATATAAAATTAAAATATAGGATCATGTGTGCCTCACCACCCGCCAGATAGGTTCATTTAAGCAATAATGCTTGATCACATGCTGTCTAGAAAAAAGAAAGAATGAAAGAAAATACGTTTATTTGCGGTAACCATGACGCAGAGAAAACACACAAATACTAAAAAGAACGAGTTGGGGGAAAATATGCGTCACATCCATGCAAAACGGCAATCGCTCAGCATAATACTACGACCCTATGCGAGACAGAGCCCCAGCGCTGTCTGACACTGGGGGTCTACTCTCTAACTCCGTCAACGACGAGACGGGCCCGTCCGAAGGTAGTCCGATACGATGCAGTAAACCCTACTCCCTATGGATTTCGGACTATTAGGTTTCTAACGGAATCATAGACATTATTCGTGAACGAATGGCGCATGACGATAGAGTTGCGCTATTTTACCGGTCGATTACCGGTTTACTTACTTTGTGGTTGTCAAGCTTAATAAACAAAAAATAATATTGTTATCATTATAAAATTACCACATTTTTAACAATAAACTGTTTATTTTGTTTCCAAATATAGAACTGAACTATTTTAGCCATTTTTGTCCGGATTGTAGCTTTACCCTGTTAATACCTTTGCCTTTTTTCTTTTTGACGGCAATTTTCAAATGAAATGTCATGTCAGTGTTTATTATTATTTACAACCAACTAAATAATTGCATCAATTCGCAATTTATTAACACGACGCGGGATGTTTTTGTTATGAAATATTAATTAATGTTGTAAAATGACCCCAATCGCTCCAGCAGCAACTCACGCGCAAATAGAGGCCCTCCTCAATTTCATGAGTGAGAACAATGAGTTGGCACGCGGACTATTGAGGGGTGCCGACGAAAGAATTCGTTCAAAAGGCTGTGGGAAAACCTGTGCAACTCCCTTAATTCAATGGGAAGTTGCACAGTCTGTGGAGCAGTAGCAAGGGTGAGTATGAAACATTACTCGTCAATATTAATTTGATTTTTAAGTCTTGTCATCAGTAAAGTGCATACAATGATAATCAGTCATCATCCAAATGATTATCTGTAAGAGTATACTGGCTTTTATATCGTTTTTTATGTAATTAAAATTAACCAACTTTTAGGTGCGGGCTGAAAAAGGACATTTAGCCAATAAAGCTGCTGAAGCTGCCAGACGTTCAGCATGTGCTACAGGTGGAGTCCCATCGGTAGCAAGTGGAATTGAGAATACTATCAATTATGGGAGAGGGTTTTGGACAGCCGCAAGTCAAGGCAAGAGTGCCAGCTTTTCCATCGGTAAGTAATAATTAAATTTATAATTTATGGTAGTATGTTTGAATGGTAAAAACAACAGCATTAATGCTTTTATAATGCTGTTGCATGGAGTCTTTGCCGTGACTTTAAAAAAATTCAATAACAATAAATAACAAATACATAATTATATATTTGTTGTACCCGTCAATGATATTCAGTTTTTGTTGTAGGTCCACCTGTAAGACAAGACCCAGCAGCCATCACACCCACCCAAATATCTGCTGCTGCACCTGCCAACCCACTTTCCCAAGAGCAACCCTCAATATCCACTGAAGCACTGGAGCGGGAGCTGCCAATGCAAAATTAGTGAAGTAAGTATTATTTTTTAGTAGAAAAGAGATTATGTAAATCATGTTTCAGAAAATTACTTAAAACTGACTGAGATTTATTTTAATTTGTTTACAGCATTAAATTCTCGTCGTGGACATCCACGAGTTCGGCAACACCTCACTGCCGACTCAGCAAGAAGTTGAAGTATTGAGGTGGAAGAACAAAGACTACTAATTGAATCCGGGAGAAATGTGGTGCCTGATGAAATAAGGGTTGTCATTGTGGAACTTTGTAACTTAGTACATAACTAGAAACATTTAAATTGCTATACATATAACTCTTGAAAGTCACAGGAAGAGACCTTTGCCCAGCAGTTGGATGATGCAGGCAGTAACATATTTTTTTTTTCTCCGTTGCTCTATCATTGCAACATTGTTCACAATGTTGCAACTTTTTTTTCCCGAGCTCCTCATCTCTTTTGTTGCTTGGGGTCTAGTCTTCCAACTCAATAATTCACTGAATGAAAGCTTGTCTGTTACCAGCAATTATTTAAGATTCAATTATACAAATAATAGGAAATGGTATGTGTTGATTGTTTAAAAATATCTTTTGATTGTATAATATTGATTCTTAATTTGAGATTAGTCTAGAATAAAAGAAAATCTATGTATTGTTGATTGTTAATTTTATTCAGATATTAGGTATTTGAGACTGAAATAGACAAGTAAGAGAAACTAAGTTCCTAGTAATAAATTAAGACTTCAATAGATAAATAAAAGAAAATCTGTGTTATCATTGTTATAGTGTATTGTTGATTGTTAATTTTATTCAGATATTAGGTATTTGATATTGAAGTAGACTAGTAAGAGAAACTAAGTTCCTAGTAATCATTTAAGAGTTCAATAGATAAATAAAAGAAATCATATAGTGTATTGTTGATTGTTAATTTTATTCAGATATTAGGTATTTGATATTGAAGTAGACTAGTAAGAGAAACTAAGTTACTAGGAATAATTTAAGACTACATAGATAAATAAAAGAAAATCTATGCTTTGATTGTTACATTGTTGTTGAATGTATTTTTTTTTTCAAATTGATTGGTGTTAAATAAAAAGAAAACATTTTGTTAATAAAAACAATACTTTTATTGTGGAAATCTTTTTCTTATGTCAGAATCGTACCGCGCCAGTCCCAACACCCATTATGTCCTGAAAACAAAATAAACAGATTGTAAAATAAATACTCAAATCAATGTTATAAATACAAACATCCTATGTATTTATTGACATGTTTTTTAAGTAGAGTAGTTTTCTTGTGAGACTGCATAAGTACCTATTTCTGTCCAGCAATTCCGGTAATCTGTCTCTCGCTCTTTGGCCTTACTGAAGAGCTTGATGAGCGGGCATAGACTCATATTGCTGTCCTCCCTGTCTACTGCACTCTAATTGTAGGTCTTCCTCAGAGAGTCAGAGAGGGAAGTTGCTTCTAAACCTGCCCGATTACACATGTATATTGTGTAAGACAGCAGGCAATGACAATTTTACCTGCAAAAATAATATTTGCTCTGAAATTTATGAAAAAAGAAATACTGTTCACCTGTTCAATGCATTATAAGAAAAAATATAGTTATAGTGTAAATTGTGACAAATACCTGCTGTGATGGTTTATAAAGCAGCTCTCTAGCTGCTAAGAGGTATCTCCATCAGCCTTTTAAAATTCCAAATGTAAGTCTGCTAAGGCCCACTGCACCTTGGTACCTCCCCCGAGCATAAAAGTTGCGTGCAGCAAGGATCTAAAAGTAAACAAAATCACCAGTAAATACAACTCAATTAATTGCAGAATCTTCAATAAATAAGTATAACCTTAGCTTTAGTCCTTCATTCTTGTATCAAACAACTACCTTCATTATTGGATCCACACCATTTCGTCGTATTTGTTGAGGCAAAAGAGGTACTATATGCTCACACAAGTCTTCAAATAATTCCAGCCTTGTTCTTTAAGAACTCAACGTCGGGAATACTCGCCAACCGAAAGTTTTGGCGCAAGTATTATCGGCATCGCCTCCGCTCTTCCTGTAGAGCTTCATCGAGCATTCAAAAAAGCAGCCATAGGTTCAAGTTTTTGGCAAATTTTAACTTTCGTAGGCAGCACGACAACTATTTTGATGTCGTATCAAATGACATAACGATCCGTCCATACAAGTGTCAAATTCAACTTTTCGGACGGGCAAAAACACATCGGGAGTAGGGTCAACAGTCAAATCGTGTTGTCATTCGTTCTTAGTTCGGGTTCGGGACTAATCGTAAGTCCGTAGGTGATACGGAGTAGGAAACGCCCGTAACGAAGGCCGAAGCTACGGACTTCGTGCTTAAAGAGTAGGCCCCCTGATTTTTAACTGGCCCTTAAAAATCTTTAGACAAACTGTGACATGCTTCTTTTATTTTAAAGAGAAAGTTAAAGGTGCATGTTCCATCAAAGCCGTGGCAGCCCTGCAGAGTTGGTATAGAGTTTGTGTTGCGGACGCAATGGGGACGAGCAAACACGTTTATTTGCCAGCCAAAACGACGCCAGTACGCCACATAACCAACCCGACCGTAATTACCACTAAAAGCTTGATTAACTTCACGTTACCAGATAGAACACGACTTGTTAATTATTGACACAATTGACAATTTGTTACATGGCAGAAACGCGTACTTAGTTGTTTATTACGTATTTCATGTACCTATGTAAATCGGTCTTCTATATTTATGACCAGGAAAATGTGAGGAAAATTTTCAGTATGAATGTGGCTATAAGAGTAGGGGGATGACCAAGGAAGCGATGGATGGACTATGTGCAAGATGATATGGCTAGAAAAGGTGGTGACTACCGAAATAAAGAGAAGTATGGAAGAAAAAGACATGTTGCGCGTGCGCCGACCATAAATAAATTGGGATAAGGGCAAAGGAATGATGTTATTTATGCATACTTGTTACAACCTATCCATGTAACAAATAAATATGATCGTCTTACTAGTTACAATGACAATTTAAAACATAATAGTTTCTATGATTGTAGTAAATATGAAGTTGAATAATAAGCGAACTTATTACAGCTGCAATGATCACATATCAATCAAAAACTCCATCTTGTAAAACTCGGTAATAAATAGTAATCATTTGCAATGTATTTTCAATGACTCTTGGAATGTTGTATATGAGTTCCGAGTCATATGGTTATGTAAATGGATGGTGTATAAATCGAACAGCCACTACTGAAATGACTTTGCCTATGAATAAACTGCAATGGAAAAGTTACAAGGTAATTTTTCGTTTACAAACCTAACTGCATAAGGCCGAATTTAATCAATGCAACTGAACGCGGTTTAGATGTGCTAATCATGTCCAATTTCATTGGTGAAATCCGCCCTAAATTGTATAATATGCAATTAAAACAGCACACGATTCGACCTTTAAGAAACCATAATATTTGTTAAAATAAAATGTTAGATACTTGAGCGTCTGTTAAACGACCGCGACTTCTCAAAAGACTCAAAACCCACACACAATAAAATTAAATGTAACTCAAATATTTAAATGTAATTTCGAGCATACAGCTATAATACATTAACGCCAGATCCGACTGCTGAGTGAAATTGATGATGATTAATGTCGGGCATAGCTCAGTTATTACTACAAATTCAGTTAAAGGCTCCCGCAAACAGGCGCGAAGCTACTCTTGTAGAACAATTTCCATGAAGTTTTCATAGAAATTAATATGGAAATGATATGCCTTAAGATGAAAGTAGTTCAAACAAAATTAAACTAGCTCCTACACATGGATTTGCAAATAGCATTACTAGGAACTTCTATGATGTTCTAATGGTATTTAAATCATTAATTTTGTGTATTTCTTTAATGTAGGAAGTGGCTAATGATATCAGAACTCGAATGCTCATTAGGAGAGGAAATTGGACGTAAGTATTTACTTCAAATAGGCCCCTCCCTTGTGTGAGTTTGAATATGCGAATTTCTGTAGTTTCGAGTAAAAGTAAAAGTACCATTATCATCAGCATGCGTAGCATGGCCAATTCTATCTCTACTTTACAAAGAGAAGACAAGTCACATTCGTCATTCTATTCTTGAATTTTGACATCGCGCCGTAGAAATCCTTCTACAATCTGACATTTTGTCTTCCGATTCTATAGTGGCCATGCTAAGCATGCTGACCTCAATTTTTCACATTGATATAATAATGTTGGGGAAAAAGTTTTTTCGTATTTTATAGGTATAAAGTTGTGGTAAAATATCTTTGAAGTTTTATAAAAAAAATGGGAAAAATGCGACAAAACCCGCGAAAAGAATGTGACGGTTATGGATTTAACGCAGTGTTAGTAAGAGTAGCACAAAGTTGGTTCAAGCGTTTTCAGTCCGGGAATTTTGATGTCATAAGATGCAGCTTACTCTGGTCGCACTGTTATGGATAAAGTCGATGCCATTTTTGAAAAACTGGAGCACCGTCGTCATATTAGTAGTTACGACATAGCTGAAGAATTAGGGGTTGACCACAAAACAGTTTTGATCCATTTGAAAAAGTATGGGTATACCAAAAAGCTCGATATTTGGTCGCCACACGAACTCTTAGTCATGAATTTGTATATATAAAATACGAAAGAACTTTTCCTCGACCTAATATTTAATAGATACAATATAATAATAATTATGAGATCGGAATTTAGTCAGACCGCAAGATTGATTTATAATAGAACTAGCGACCAGCCAGCCAGCCAAAACATCGAAATTTCTTTATATTATTATGTAAGTTTAATCTTAATGTATTGTACACTTAAACCTTCCAGAATAAATTCTCTGAATGATAGTGAAAACCGCATCAAAATTAGTTGCGTAATTAAGGACAACGAGGTCACACAGACAGACACAAAAAGCGACTTTCGTTTTATACTATTTATATAGAAGTGCAATAAGTCGTTATTGACGTCAGATCCAGAATAATTAATAACTGACCTACGCTACGGATTACAAGGGGCAAAATATTACTCATGCAAACGTGTCTTCCTTCAGAGACAGCCAAGCTACCTATTCTGTCAAATATGATAGACTAGCTTCTGCCCGCGGCATCGCCCGCATGATGTAGGAAATTATCTCACGGGAACGTGGCACCGGGTCAAAGTAGCCTATGTCCTTCCCCAGGATGCTATCTATCTCCTTGCCAAATTCAAATCAAAATCCGTTTAGTGGTTTAGGCGTGAAAAGGTAACATACACAGTTACTTTCGAATTTAGTATGAATTAGGGTTGTTACACACATGCCGGGCGTTTAAAATGAATATAATATACTTATGTACATATTGTGTAGATATATATCTTTGGGAAAGAGCCGCTCGGCTAGTGCCGAGCTGACCCGAACATGATTCAGCGCGGGTAGATGCCGAAAGAGATGCCGCAACGAGTCGCATAAAAGTTGAATATGTGTTGCTTTGGGTCGGCTTTGTTGGTCAACATATTATAACCGCCGAATCGAATGTGCCTACCCGAACATGTGTGTAGCGCTCCCTAGTTTAGACGACTTTATATTAGTGTGGGTCCTGCGAACAACGATATCATATCTGTTTGTATATATTTACCGAGGGAGACATGAAGGGTGTCAGCATAATGTTATTTGTTCCATAAATGTATAGTATAAGTTTAAAACAAAACTCGTCGGTTACACCGCAATAAGCAGGGTAACTTGTAACAAGTAGAACTTCCATTTATTTAATGAGCCATCTCTCTTTGTAGGGCCATTGAGGTAGGGAATGGGGACCAGTAGCGCTTTTCTTCGCTTCAAGCTATATAAGATGATATGATAATAACCCTGCTTGGTGGAAAGCCTGCTGAGGCAATTAGATGAAAGCATTCAGGCTGTTTCATGTTTGAAGTTATTGTAGTACAGTTGGGGAAATTAACATATTATAACATGACATCACGCCAATATTCCCCGAAAGGAAAAGCAGAGGTGCACCTATAGTACACCCACATGAAAATCGGGGAAATTAATTGCAAGCAATTTGAAACCCTACGTCAATTTGCCGAGTTATAGCCATTACAAGTGGCAAAAAATTACAGTCGTGATTTGAATATACGGAAACTAGTCAATTCGCTTGATAATTTATTTCCCTGACTTTACATTGGTTATGCACAACATGTAGCGTTGTGCCTGGTTTTACCTGAGTTAGTCATTCGGAGTGACTCGGGTTTTACGTAAATTGTATTTGCAGTTGTAGGTATCATTTTCATTAATAGCAATTAGCAACACATAACATACTGTAAATGATAGGTAAATCAGTGATGTTTGCTACGTGATCTTTTTCAACTAAAGTGAGTTGAAATTAAGTAAGCACCTATTGTTTCCAAGGAATTCAACCGTTAATAAGTTTCCAGCAAACTTAAGTTTCCCCGAAATTAAACCTAAATAGGTATTTACAAGAACCCAAGATTCCTCCACCACATACTTAGGAAATGTTTACACAAAATACACTCGAGAAACAAATAGTCGTGAGTTATACCTATTAAACGTTAGTAGCTTCGAAAGTTGTTCGAGGTAAGCCAGACGCTAACAAAATAAAAACGTTTTGGAGCCGTAAAACGTAGAATTTCGTACCGAAATAAACTTAGCATTTTTACGAAATTAAAGCTAAAAAGTGAGCGATTACATTCGAAATGACGAAATAAAACTGGGAACATTTTTAACTTTTTAACGTAGACTTTTTCGCTTTTTTGACTAAGTAATTTCACTTCTTTTTCTTGGGAATTATTAAGTTGCCGAACGGATACTTTAAAAATAAAGTTAAAATATACTTCGGACACATTTTTCAATTTTCTTTTCTGTAAATTTCTAAGTTACAAAATGTATGTAACTTGATTAAAATTAACTTTTTAAGGTTTTTAAGGTTTTTTTTAGGGTTATTGAATGGATTATTATTTCATGTATTTGATTCGTTATCGTCGTTGTGATATATAGTGAATGCTTTTGCAAATTCATGGGCATACTTCATTACACAGGATGGCAAAATTAAGACTCGGCAAATCAAATCACCTGTACCGGTAAAATAAATAAAGAAAATTCATCACGGGCGTAAAAATAACACCATTATAAATATTCATCCCTAAACAATGCTTTTGGGCCAAATATAAGTTAATCTCACCGCATTTAATATGCATATGCTACTAACGAAAACCAATACATTTATAATCCTGAATATAATTAATCTAATTTATATGCACAACAGTGAAAGTTTAATGGTATTCCAATTCGGAAAACATGCTGCGACCACGTTCAATTTATCAAACGGGAAATTCTAAACTGAACATTATAATATTAATTAAAGAATAAATTCGAATTTAATATTTGTAAAGCCTAACAACTATAACTGACGTAGTAACTGTCATGAAATAACTGTATTAATATACAATTTTCCAACTTTGGCGAATTCAAAGTTCATAAACGACAGTTAGAAAATAATAAAGAGATAATGAATGGTATTACATATAATAGTATAAACTTCAACCAAAAAAACAGTATAATAGTTTTTATAAACATAGAGGAAAGGAAAAGCAAAGTAGCCGAAAAGAAGAAATCGAATAATAAATCATCTTTGTATCAGACATTGAACAAACTCAGTAGAAGAGAAGTCTGTTATGAAATGACTTAATGAGTTACGCACGTGCAATACTTAAGGGGACTACAGGACCTAAACGCAAGTTTTATAATGCCTAAAAGTATATGATCCACTGCAGTAAACAAATTCAGAAAAATATATGATATTCTTCAGGATATATGCTAGTTAGATAGTGTGTTGAAAACATAATACAACAAATTTTATACGATAAAAACAAATCACGAAGATACCTCTAAAAATTTATTTTAACGATTAAAAACCATACTAATATACATGCAATAATTCTGATTGTTTGTCAGATTATTATACAAGCAACATATTAACGTAATTTTTTAGTCCAATCAATAAAATTTTTGTAAATAGATAATTGCTTCATATTTTGCAATAAATTACCAGCGTTGTGTCATCGCGCTTCTCTTTCTTATCTATGCAGTCCGACAGTGACCGCGCTTTAGCTGTTGTCAGCCTCTTAAGTACAACCTAATCGATTCTATCAATCTTTCTTGATTTCTAGTTGAGTGCCTATCCGAATATCTGAAACTGTTTTCGCTACTAGTGTTACCTCTGATTGCGAAAGAATGCATTGTTTTTGTACGGCGGGTTTCCAGCGCCTATTGCGGTCTGACATAAATACTAAGAATAAAACTGATCTTTGGAAAGTTATGCACATATATATAATGGAAGGCAAGCTCACAAAATTCCGTTTTTATGTATTTCAAGTAAAACAGAAAGGAAAAATAACGCTACAAGAAAAATGCTAAAGAAACATTCAGTTTCTTACTAAATAAGACCCAAACTACAAGATACAACTAACTAAACATCTAGGTTCAAATGTTTATTTAAATCGTCCATTCATTTGAATAAATTCTTGACTTCAGATCTCAACTTGCTTTAACAACCGGTCTCGGTTTCCGAAAACAATTTCAGTTGGGTTTGGATGGAGGGTCTCCCAAAGTACTTGAAGCCATAGTGCTCGGGTCACATTCATTACCCACATAATACATCGGGAGTACTTCATGTTATCTGTGAGAGGGTAATAGGGGCACTGCTATCGCTCAGGGCAGCTGCTAGTTTAGAAGATATGGGCAGTAAAGGCAACATGGCCGGCGGGGCTTCTAAAATGATGTTATGATGACCGGGTAATGTTCGACTTGATTCAGTTAAAGGAATTTTTGATTTGAGTTTTATGGCTTTTACACCGCAGGAGATGATGCTATAATAAAGAACGTGGAATGTGGAAACAGCAAGAAAAAAGAGCATCAAAGTCTTGACTTCGAAAAGCACGTTTGCTAAGTCATTGATAAACTCAAACTTAAAACTCAAAGCATTTATTTCAATTAAACCATTTACAGGCACTTGATGTTTACACTATGCGTTTTTAGGGTTCCGTAGTCAACAAGGAACCCTTATAGTTTCGCCATGTCCGTCCGGCCGTCCGTCCGTCTGTCCGCAGCTTAGCTCAGAGACTTTTAGTACTAGAAAGCTATAATTTGGCATGGATATACATATTAGTCACGCCGACAAAGTGGTTAAATAAAATCTTGAAAATATATATATTTTTAGTGTATGTCCCGAGACTCTTCGTACTAGAAAGCTGTAATTTGGCATGGATATACATACATATTAGTCATGCCGACAAACTGGTAAAATAAAATCTTGAAAATATTTTTTTTTTAAAGTAAATACCTCCTCTATGCGTAAAGTGGGGATGTTTCTTTTTTTCCTCGTCTACCCTATGGTGTGGGTTGTCGTTGGATAGGTCTTTCAAAAATACTGGTTCGTGAAAACAATTTTTCGATTAAGGGATCCGTTTCTGAAATATTAAGCTTTAAAGTGCTAATTTTTGTTAGAGACAAGTGTCCCCCACCCCTGCCAGCAAATTTATTGTTTTTGGGTATGTAAAAAAATTCACAGTAGTATTAAAATAATGAAGTGAAAATGAAAACTAACACAGCTAGCTTTACAAGTTAACGAGTAGAGCGGTGGCCGTACTTAAAAGCCTAGTGACAACTGTCATGAAAATTATGACAGCGACAATGATTTAGGGAACAACTATTTTCTTAATGTCCCTCAGGAATCATCGCATTTCCGAATAAAAACGAATGCTAATTTCCATGTCCATCAATTATTAGATTTATCGTGTATAATAATTTTAATTCAGAACTAAGAACTTTATTGTTTATAATAGTCGACGGACTCACATTTACAGTTGAAACGTATTGGAGAACATGTTTGTTCTTGGGATAAATTCATCCCAACTACGGAGCCCTTCATTGTGCGTGGTCCGACACGCACTTGGCCGGTTTTTAAGTGCTGAATTATTTACAGCATGCTGTCTCCTTGCACAAGCATGATGTAAATTAGTATAATGTAAACGGGGGGAGGGCCTTTTTTTTTTTTGGTTGGTTAGTCATCAAATGACCTCTCCCGCTCTGGGCGGAGCGGAAGGGCGTGTCAAACCCACCCGTGTTCCTTCAGTTGCCGGTGCGTCAGGGCCACGGTAACTCTTTCGAACAATCCGCAGCCCCGGCAGGCATCGGTCCTTTCGGACCCCGTCAATTGTGCTGACATCTCTTTGAGGCGAGCGTGAAACACGACGCGCCGTCAACCCGGGCCTGGTCCTTACCGGACGGCGAGCAAACGGGGGGGCCCTAACGTAGTCATTTGTATTGATAACGTCCCTTTCCCATAACAGGGAAAATGTTACAAGAGAATCTACGCAAAACTGACTCGTTTCAAGGTTAAAAAATATCCAGGAATAAAGCAGGAAAGTTAGTACTATAATTATTTATTCCCGTAGGCGTGATTAACTGTACGAATTTCTAAACATTTGCTTCGGCAACAGTGTTGGTGTATTGAATATAGGCTTAAGGTGAACTTTGACTGTGAATATTTATTTGATAATCACAGTTTCGTTAAAGATTCGTAGAAATTGTTTAATATTAAACATATTATTATTGTTGTTGTTGTTTGTTGCTGTTGTTTCTTGTAAACTAGCATGTATTTTTAAAGGTTAAAAATACGTTATTGCTAAGGAAAGCGCGGGCGTAGTTCTTAGAACAACATAACATCCCGCCTGTATTCCCCGAAGGGTAAGCAGAGTTGTACCTATTAGTACACCCACCATTCGCCAGTTTTTTTTAAAATCCCATATAATAGAGGGCGAGCTTGTTGCCATTAATCGGGCACAAATCCATACTCCGGGCTGATACTAAAAAAATGCAAATGGAAAGCCATAGCACTTTGCCCGACCCGGGAATCGAACCCAGAACCTCAGCAGTAGCGCTTGCGGGCGCTGGACCAACATGGCAGTTCTTAAAAATAATGACAAAAACCAACAACTATGGTCAAAATAGGTAGCAGTCAAAGGTTAAAATTAAAGCTTATTTATTTCCGAATTTAGGTCTCCATCAATCATGTAAATGCGTAGCTATGATAACATTCCCTTGAACTTTCGAATCGATTAATCCAACTCTAGATACATTATTCTGGAAATGCCAACTAATGTTTGTGTGTCAGTAAACACTACGGTAGAAGTTATTCCGACACGTGTGCTTTACGCCCACGGGTGTCAAGAGTACATATTTTGATTAATTATCGGCCTCCTACTAATATAATATTTGGGTGAGCAGTTTAGCAATGATGGGCAGCAACATTCACTTTTAGTGTATTTGCTACATACAGCGTTAAGGCTCCCGCAGACAGGCGTGACGCGACACTAGTAAGACAATTTGCAGGAAAACATCATGGAAATTGTTCTACCAGAGTCGTGTCGCACCGTCGACTCGCCTGTCTGCGGGAGACTTTAAATGAATTATGAGATGAAAGCGTGTGAAATTGGCACGAGATGGGTTATAAAAAGCTATAGCTGAACTTCTGAAAAATGTAAGTACAGTTAAGTACTGTGAAGTAAAAACTGTAATTAGGCCTTCTAAGTACCTACATAGTCTTATCGGATCACACTGGACTCAACTTCAAAACGGCTAGATTAAAACTATGCAAGTTATTCGAACTAACTAATCTATGCCCTGAAACTTTTATTTCATTAGTTCTTTCAAGCTAAAAACCTTGGGTATTTTATCGATCTCATTAAGTATATGCCGCTGGCCTCGAAGGTCGAAAGTCCCATACCACTTACCCAGTCTAAATAACTAGAATTATGACACGGGTCAAAAAAGCTCCTATAATCAGCGAGCAATTTTGTAATAAAGTTAAATACATTAAGGTTGAATAAACGGATGCAGGAATATGATATTAATAATCTTGTATTTCATATAAGGAAGCAGAACTCAAACTCAACTCAAAGCATTTATTTCAAATAAACCAATTACGGGCACTTTTGAATTGTCAAGGCTAATATAATCTAATAGTTACGTCTATAAACGAAGCGAACCATATAACTTGAGCACTCTAAAAAGGAAACCAAGGCTAACCAATAAAGTACAGGCAGAAATCTAATCTTATGTAATCTTACTGGAAAACGTTTATATCCATCAGTAAGTATTTCTAAGAAAACTAATCAGCAATGTTTTAAAACTTGTCAGATAAACCAAGTTATCTCTGTAGGGGATAAACAGAAATAGAAAGCTGGTGTTACCCAGTGGGCTTTAAAAACTACGAAATTAGACTGAGGAGAGGTTAAATTACGATTCTGATACGAATCAATCATCGTGGGTTGGGTTTGTGGACTGTTCGTGGATTAACTCGGATAAGACAACAAAGGAGTAATTATAAAGTGGCCAGCAATTTGTTACTGGTGCTGTGTAATTAATCAGCGTCTCTGCTCTGCTGTGTTGAGAGTACGCTTGTGAATTTAATCGCCTACCTTTCATTACTGCGGAGGCGTCTATCGATTTATCAACGTTAGTTTTACGGACGGATAAGCCCTTTGCACGAATGCAGTCGTTTTGATTTTACTTGCCAAGAAATATCAGTAATTGATCTCAATTTTTTATGTATTTCTGTTTCGAGTTTTCATGTTTTGTTAAGTCTATAAGGATTTAAAATCTTTTTGCTAAAGTATTATTGATATTAACACTTCTGGCTACCAAATCGATTTCAGAAATAGCTCCTTGCAGACTGATACGCAATTTCCGCGCAGACTGATAAATCTATCAGGTTTTAAATTTTTTTCAGCAACTGGACTGTAATAATTGGATGTTATAGTAAGGACAATGGTATATAAAGAACTATATTATCGTCCCGGGCAAAATGAGAACGATAAATTTATAATGACCACCTGAATAGCAGCGTGCATTGTTTTCACAACTCTTTGAACGAATGCCAATAGACAGTTACACCATTCGCATGAAACATCCAATCGAATATCAACCTTATTGTTACTGAATAAGGAACATAACAACCAGCATTCAGCCAATAACTGCGCGGTATATTATATAGGACGTTATCAATATGTACCCGATGTGGAAAATAACATGTATGCTATGAGACAACACACGAATATACGATATCACATTAGGTCATTAAAATATAATGAAGGAGCAGAACACTAATTAATAATCTTAACTACGAGTTATAAAGTTAGATAGCATATAGTGGATGTATGTAAAGCAGCATAATATGTACACAAAATGATAATTTAAAGTATGCTATCGCCACCAGTACGGCAAGGAACGTCTAATATTCAAATAGGTTTTATGTAAGTAAGTATATGTCATCATGGAATTTTTGCTAAGTAAGTTAGGCAATAGTACCGCTTCAAACCAATAAAATGTTTAACGATTACCATAGTGCATTGATAACAAACTATCTATTCATTTAATTTTCTTCACTCTGTGCGAAGCCATGAAAAATAAAATTAACATAACAGTAAAAATAGTTAAGAATCTATGTCAATGAAATTAGTTTAACATTTTCGTTAATAGTTAAAACCTAATTAAAATGAATAACAGTAAGAATTCATTAAGAAAAGTAATTAAGAACGTGGCAGGGATGCTAGAAAACAAACCTATTGTTAACGTTACAGTGGGTAGTTAAATAGAAAAAAACATACAATGGCCTTAAGGATATGAGAACGAAAAGCAACAGAGGCAATGTTTGTGAAACAAATCAAGAACAAGAGCCAAGTGAACGTGACAACGACAAACTTGTGTTGGGAAATCCAATCAAACTGTTTATGAGAATTTATTGCACCGATCAACTACAGAATCGTACTCTGTGATATGCAGTTTCAGAACAACATCTTGATTGAGACGCAAAAATCAATGTAGAATGAATGAAAACCTTCATTGATCAGAAAACAGATCAATGTAATAAAGTTGATGAACCGTTTCATTCACTATTAGACTTGGTAACAACATCTAGGGGATAAAGATGTAGACAAATGAGAAGACGCTAAGATAGATCGTAATGAAACTAAAACAGTACCCAGATAAAGACAATGGAAGCAAACTCAACAGAGAGTAGAACGGTGATGACTATAAAAGGAAACGCGGCTTTAATTGAAATAACAATAAAGTAAGTGACTCAACACGGGCGAGATACAATTTCTAGGCAGAAATTCGTCAGTACACCGATGCATATTAACAATGAAGTTAGGCGCCAGGAAATAATAAAGTGAACATGATATGCGGTAAAATCGTATCAATTGAATATTTTTGCACGAATTCGTAACTTTGTTGGCGCGGAAGTAAAACAAAACAACTATATCTGGTTTACTTAGTAGCAGAACGGTTTCTAAAAATGAAAAGATTTTCGTTTGATATCTTGAAATATATTCTAATGTTATAAACAACTAGCTTTTGCCCGCGGCTACGCTCGCGTTAATTTAGAATTTGTAAATCAATTCGGGTTCTTCGGGGAACTATAGTTAGGAGGATGAAAAACCGATCTATCGACACTATAGACTCACAAAATGTATGAGGTACTATAATAAAAAATAACCCTTACCACACTACTAAAGTTTCTATAATAATATAATTCAATCATGATTCGTAAGACACGTGGCGCCATATATTATCATTAAAACGTTATTGTTGTTTTCCTCGGCAACAGTACTTTTTTTCGGGATGAAAGGTACCCTATGTCCGTTACTGTTTACCTGACAACGTATATACAAAATTTCAGGATGATCGGTGCAGTGGTTTAGGCGTGAAAAGGTAACAAACTTACTTTCGCATTTATAATATTAGTTAAGTTAAGAAGTTAGATTAAAATTTGTGAGTTTGTATGTAATGGGTAATCTTCGGAACTTCTGGTCCGATTCCGAAAATTCTTTTACTAATGGGAAACTACTGTATTGCCGAGTGTCACAGGATATTTTATGTTAATACAAAAAATTTCACGCGGATGAGGTCGCGGGCAGAAACTAGTTGAAGATAAACAGAGGTATATAATACAAGACTTTTTAGCAAACGATAAAATCAGATAATAAATCCGTTATTGAAAAGTGCGAACTAAGAAAGTATAGTGTGGCCTACTGAATAAATTATAATTATCGTACACATGATTTTGTTAATTGTGTGGTGTATGATAGCATTTAATACTAGCGTGATTTTAAGCTTAAAACAATAGTTAGCATTGTAAGTACTAGTATATTTATTTTTCGTCAATTACCTCTCATAAAATTCCCAGTTTCTTTTCAAAATACACGTTGAGTCTTCATTACCTGGAAAAAACGAAATTGCTTTTGAATAAATTGTCCATTGATGTTTTTTTTCTGAAATATTTCCCGCCTTTCATACTTTACTTTGTCTGTTTTTGGGGTCAGACAAGGACATTCGGGTGCCTAATAAAGGAGAATTTTAGAACTTATTTTTGTATAAATTTTGGCTGAATTTCAACGTGACTTTCGGTAAAAGGCAACTAAGAATAATACATTGACCAAACTTTCTATCCCTAAAGTTTTCGTTGCAAACAATTAGGACCCGACTAGCAATAAAGACTACTGTATACGTTCAAAACGAAGCTAAAACGGTCAAAACCCTTGGAAAACCCTGTTGGGAATCGTTTTTGTAGATAATGATCGAAATGGGACAGAAAATGATCTAGGCGAGCAAAAAAGGCGTGATATAACTAAACGTTATTCGTTAGGGCAAATAATATATGTTTTGTATGACAAAATTAAAATTGTAATGCTAACTGCTCTAATGAACGGAGTAGTTCTTTGCTATGAATCGATGCTATAAACATGTTAATTATGTATTTGTATTAGTTTCTTTGTTGAATGGTTACTGTATAAAGAATACTTGTCTTCATAACACATAACGTGTCTAAAGAATTTTATGACAAAAGCTAGAGAAATATCGCTACACTTACGGAAAACAGGGCCTCAATTCTGTATGGTAATTATTATTCCCCGCGTAATCTTACCACGTCAATATCGTGTCTTGTAGAAACGGTTTCGTTTATTGTATCATAGAGAATACGTTATTAGCAGGTGTAGTGGTTACATAAGGAATTGATGTGGTTTCGAAGTAAGGAATCGTTAAGTGGTCATCGTGAATTACAGCCCAGGTCAAGTGCGTGTCAGACCACGTACAATTGAAACAGTGAAGGATTCCGTTAGTTAGGATGAACATTTACTCAAGCACAGTATTGACTTAACAGACCTCAAAAATAAGTTTGTACTTCATAGATTTCCTCTAAAAAAAAACTACAAAAAACAAAGTTATTTCTGCGTTTGTAACCGAAAACATCCCATATCTCTCAAACTATTGACTTTAATAAAATAGTCACCTGAAAACATTAATCTTTTTAATGATGTGATCCAACAGTACCCTACACGCTTATGTGCATAGATTTTTTTTTCACCCCCCTTTTACATGTATGGGGTGCTAATTACTTTAACTAATTACTGTAGGTAAACACATACAGTCACGAGCACTAATATGTCAACACTTGGCAACTTCCAATGGCGATTTTTTCTTGAAATACCGAATGCAACGTTGAAATACGACATATTACATAAACCTATGGATTCGAAAATACTATGTTCGTAACAACATAAAATTTCATTCAAAAATTAAGGAGAAAATGGCTTATGAATTAAGCGAAGTGTATACATATTTATGCTCGTGACTGTACATGATTCGACCAAGAAAGAGGAACACAACTTTGTTTATGCTGTTCCTACAAGATACTTATAAAACTGATTTTTAGTTCCATCTCATTAAATTAATCAGTTGAACTCCACGATTTACTAGTTACAAACACATCTATCATATTAATGTCCAGTACATTACGATAAAAGACTATCAAACGATAATAATTTTAATAGAAGATTGATACCAGCAATATTAAACTTTATGCGGGTTATAATGCCTATTAAGCTAATGGCCATTTGTTGACATTATTGCACCCTATGCGACTGTTGCCTTACAATAAATACCACTTCGCCTTATTACGGGCACTAGGTTAATAGAATTACGTCGTATCTCTACGGTTTAAATAAACAGATTAAACTGTGTTGCCTCGTTGGTTTAAGGTACAAGTCCGTAGCCGACTTCAGATAGCAACTGCAGAAGGCGACATGTCGCCGCGACACTACCGGTTTCAGGTATTTCTATGAAAGCGGCGTGTCGCTAGCTACGGAAGATATTTCATAGAAATACATAGACACCAGTAGTATCGCGACGATACGCCGCCTGCTGCTGCTGCCTGCAGTCGGCTACGGACTTGTACCTCTAGTGGTTGCCAACGCTACTGCTGAGCATGAGGCCCTGGGTTCGATTCCCAGGTCGGGCAGTGTTAATGGGATTTTTATCTGGAATTTCTCAGTAGCAGCCCGGAGTCTGGATTTGTGCTCGGTTGTGAGAAATAGGCTCGCCCCCTATTATACGGGACTTAAACATACTTGGCGAAATGTGGGTGTACTATAAGTACACCTCTGCCTAACCCTTCGGGGAATACAGGTGTGATGTTATGTTAAAACGGACTTTATACTTTTTGTTTAGGCCACCATTAAAAGATTTGACATTTGCGTATGACCTTTGTCGATGCATAATGCATGTCTTGTGAGTTGTTTTTTTATGTTTTGTGTTTAACATTCAATCACGATGTGTTGTTTTCGTGAAGTACTAGAATTTTAATACAGAGTCTATTTTATATATTATTTTATTCATGTATCAATTAAAGCTTTATACACAAGTAAAAAATACTGTACAAAGGCGGATTTAATGCCTGAGGCATTTTCTACCAGTCAACCTTAGGATGATGCAAAGACATAACATAGCAGGTGCAACATCAGGGATAGCACGAAAATAACTATAAATTATAACAGTAAATACTAATACATAGATACATAAATATAAACAAAATAAACTTTATCAGGAGAAATAACGATCGGTACAGAGAATGAATCCAGCAAATCAGCACTAAGAAGTTTATCTTTTCTCTACTCTACATGTCATATATAACATTGTTTTGTGTAGATATTTGGTGTAGACATTGATTGTGGAAACATGCTGTTCGCAAAACAGAAGTGTTGCTTGCAGCAGGCAACATTTCATGTCCCAACTTTTGTTCAACGAGTCATCATTGATTTATTGTTTTTTTATTTTGTAATAAACCTCGTCATGTACATTTAACATTACCTTATTGCACAACTCCATAATCAAGAAATTATCACCGGTGTTTATGTGCTTTATAATGTCAAAAAAATATTAAGAGTATTTAAATATAATTAAATGTTAGTAAATTCAGCGACAGGTTTTTTGTACGTAAAACTGTTATGTAAGCTTTTTTGAGATGCGATAGCTAAATGCTTAGCTTGTTTTGAACTTCTTGGTAGTCAGTACTCCAATTATTGCGTAACACACTCAAAATCACAATCCGAACGATTTTGCAGGAAATTGCTAAGTAATCCATTGCTTCATATATTTGAAAACTTCGTCTACTTGAAAACAAAATGACGCAATTAATGTTTTTGAATTATGAGAATGAAAGGCATTGTCATTTGTAAGTTTGTTACGCAATTACTCCGCAGGCTTCTTTCTACACAAGATACAATAGCTTCTTCACTTAAAGTGCGTATTCAGTGTATGTAAATACAAAAACTTGACTAGGTTCATTGGATTTTTTCTAGTTTAGTCTGTTATATACTACGAGGGTCATTCAATAAATACTTAGCCTACAAAAAGTAAACGAAAATTTTGGAAAAGTGGCAATTTATTTTTCAACATAGTCTCCTTTTACTTCGATACACTTAGCCCAGCGATGCTCCAACTTTTTTAACCCGTCCGAAAAATAGTTTTTGTCAAACTCTGCAAAATAGGCCTCCGTGGCGGCGATGACCTCCTCATTCGATCCATATCTATTCCCGGCGAGTGATTTTTTCAGATTAGGAAACAAAAAGAAGTCACAAGGGGCCAAATCTGGAGAATACGGTGGATGGGGCAGCAATTCGTAGCGTAATTCGACCAATTTGGCCATGGCAACGGCAGACGTGTGAACCGGTGCGTTGTCGTGGTGAAACAGCACTTTTTTCTTCGCCAGATGGGGTCGTTTTTTCTTTAATTCGGCGTCGAATCGGCCTAATAAATCGGCATAGTAAAGCCCTGTAATTGTTTTACCCTTCTCGAGGTAATCGATGTAGATCACACCTTGTGAATCCCAGAAAACGGTGGCCATAACTTTTCCGGCCGATTTTACAGTTTTCGCCTTCTTTGGAGCACGTTCCCCGGTCTGGATCCATTGTTTTGATTGCTCCTTGGTCTCTGGTGTGTACCAGTGGATCCAGGTTTCATCGACGGTCACAAAACGACGCAAAAACTCCGCTGGATTCATCTTAAACAGCGCCAAACACGTCTCCGATGTGGTCTCACGGTTGCGCTTGTTTTCTGGTGTGAGTAAACGCGGCACCCATCGCGCCGACAGCTTTCTCATGCCGAGTTCCTCGTGAAGAATATGATGCACTGTTCCTTCTGAAATGCCTACAGTCTCAGCTAGCTCCCGAACCTTCAATCGGCGATCTGCCAATACGAGATCATGGATTTTTTTAATGTTTTCCTCCGTAGCAGCTGTTTTCGGTGCACCTGGACGTGGTTCATCAAAAACCGACGTACGGCCACGTGCAAACTCGTTGAACCAATTCTTGACGGTGGCCATCGATGGAGAAGAGTCACCGTACACAGCATCCAAGCGCTCTTTGATTTCGATGCGCGTTTTCCCTTCCAAAAATAGGAATCGAATCACCGAACGATATTGCTCTTTTTCCATTTTTGTAAAACCGATCGACACGTTCGCTTCCATAAGTTGTCAAATTAAAACAAATGAAGGGATTGGAATGAAAATTTGAAAAAAGAATTAAAAAAGAATGTGCTACACTGTGGTAAAACTCTTTTGAAACTACAGCGCCCTCTGGCGATGAGGCTAGGTACTTATTGAATGCACCTCGTATGTATCTAGATCTAGAATAAAGTCATTTGCATTGTGAACATAATTTTGGTGTATCGACGCAGTTTATGTTAGCATAAGTTTTGGAATCACTGACTCCCAAGTCACAGACGATAAACCTAGTTTGGGAGCCAGGAGATTAATTAGTCTCACATCTCTGTACCAAATTATTGTACAAGTGTTTTTGTCACCAAGTTATATATAAATAAAGAATTATTATTATTATTATATATATATATTTTTTTAAATACTACATAAGACTGATTTTAATTGTCAAATGTAATTAACAAACTAGTAATTGCATTTATTATCACAAAATCTACAGCCTTTCCATCTAATTGGTCGGGATCGCAATGCTAATGTGTGCCAGTTGTCCTGGATAAACAGTCATTACATTTTATTAAACAGTTCGTGATTCTATGAAATTAATTTACTTGCTTGAAAGAAGCACAGTGACTGGTTTTGCCGTTTATTTGCAATCTAGTGTAATTACTATGTAGGTAATAACTTTATAATTGATAGCCGATGGACAGACAGACTGTAAATTAGGAATTAATATCATGTTTAGACAGATAATCGTTTAGAATCTGTAATACAATGTAATTGTGAATTGATTGAACACATCTTGACTCGTGGCTAAATAATAACAGCCGCACGGGTCGATCGAAGGTTAAGCCAGGCTTGCCGCGGTCGGGGGATCCCCCACAGCGCATACTTCCACGTAGTTTCCCCCGGGCAACGCCGTGTCTGACCACCGTAACGGAGTGGCAGACCGGCGGCTAAAGTGCGCTGTGATTCGCAGACAAAAACGAGGTCGTCTGCGGATATGCCGAAAAAACCAAGCTGTGCCGCCTCTGGGCGTTTTAATTCGAATTGCTCCTCCCAGGGTGATTCAAACGGCCCTTCTCAGGGCCAACCCGACGGCCCTTCTCAGGGCCAAACCAATGGCCCTTCTCAGGGCCAATCCAGCGGCCCTTCTCAGGGCCACGCCGGCGGCGCTTCGGCGTCGGAAGCTGACCGCGCACCATCTGCGGCCAGCTTTTTCAGCAGGCCGGACGATTTGTCGGACGCCGACGAGTCCAATATGGACACGTCGGCGGCCGAAAACGACCGCCCCAAGCGGAAGAGGGCCGGCATGAGGCTCGGGTCCGAGGGCTCCTCGGAGTCGGTCGGATCTAGGGCGAAGAAGAAGTCGAAGTCTAAAAAGGCTTCAACTTCTCCTTCGGCTTATGCTCACGAGGTGGGCTTGGTGGACGCCGAGCGCCAGCTAAACCTGGCGAAAAGGGCGCAACTCCGGGAAGACCTGGAGGAGAGGGTCGCAGCCAAGGAGCGGCAGGCGCAAGCCGCCAGGTCGAGGGCTGGCTATGGTGCACCCAATGTGCTATATGCTGACCACTCCCTGGCGGAATTGGAGCGCATGGCAAAGGAGGACAAGGAGGAAGTTCTGGAGGTCGCCTCAAAGTCCTCCAATTTGAAGGGGACCTTCCAGAAGGCCCTCAAATGCCGGGCCGCCAGCATGCACGGCATCGTGATGGAGCTGGTGAAGCGGACGGCCACGGACGAGACGCGACAGCTGCAGGCGAAGGTCGATCGTTTGCAAGCGGAGGTCAGCCAGCTGCACCAGAAGCTGGCTGAGGTCACGGCCCGACCTGCCCAATCTGCCCCAGGTGCGGTGGTGGAGGGCTCCTCTTCCCCTGCCAGCCTTGAGGCAATTATCCGTGGGGTTGTCATGGAGGAGAGGGCCTTCATCAGAGGCTGCTTCGCGGGCATCGAGGACCGACTCTTGCCGGAAAGGCGGCTCCGCCCGCCGCTAGCGGCGGATATGAGACCACCGCCGACGGAGCCGGAACCTGCGCCTCTGGGAGGCCTGGCATCGGGCGAGCAGCCCCGGGCCCCAAAGCCCTCCAAGGGCAAGGGCAAAGGCAAGGGGACTACGGTGCCCGCTCAAATGCCCACCACGAGCGCGGAGGGAGCGTCTGGGTCGTCTGCCACTCCAGCAGCCCCCCAGAACTTGCAGGGAGAGGACGCCCTTCTTCCCTCCACCACCCCGTCCAACCAGCCGTGGACGAAAGTGGTAAAGGGCGGAAAAGGGAAAAAGTCGACCCCCAAGCCCGCTGCGACTGCTCCTGCAGCGAAAAAGGATCCAGCCGGCGGGAGGAAGCTGGTTCCTCCCAAAACCGCGGCCGTCGTGGTGACCATCACCCCGGAGGCCGTGGAGCGGGGCGAGACGTATGAGTCCGTCCTAAGACGGGCTCGTACCAACGCGGATCCCTCCCGGCTGGGGATCAGCAACATCACGTGTCGCCGAACCCTAGCCGGAGCTCGAATTTTCGAGTTCTCGGGGGAGCAGCGCGGCGCAAACGCGGATCTCTTCGCGAAAATGGTGCAAGAGGTCATCGCGGATGCGGCAACGGTCGTCAGGCCTGTAAAGACCGCAGCCTTGGAGGTGGCCGATCTAGATGATTCGGTCACTAAAGAGGACGTGGTGGCGGCCGTTGCGGCGGCTGGCGGCTGCGACGCTGGCGCGGTGAAAGGTGGAGCCATCAGGCTCGGCCGCCGCGGCATGGGCACCATCCGCGTCGAGTGCCCGGTCGCCACGGCTGGGGCCGTCCTTACTGCGACCAAGGGACGGCTGCTTGTGGGGCTCAGTTCAGCTGTGGTCCGGCCGCTTGAAGAGCAACCTACGCGCTGCTTCAAGTGCTTCGCGTTCGGCCACACCCGAGTCACGTGTCCCTCCAAGTTCGACTGGGGAGACTCATGCTTCCGATGCGGGCAGGAGGGACACAAGGGTGCCGCTTGCCGCGCTACCACGCTGCGCTGCGCGGCGTGTGCCGCCAGTGGCCGCCCCGCGGACCACAGGATGACGGGCAGGAACTGTAAGCCTCCCGCGAGGAAAGGCATAGTGCCGGCGCAGGTTCGCCCTGCTGCTGCCACCACCGCCGTCGTTGTCGCCGCTGCAGATCCAGCGGCGGTAGCCGAGGAGGGATGTGCGATGTTGGAATAATGGTTTCCAACTACCGCATCCTCCAGGCGAACACCAACCACTGTAGGGCGGCCCAGGACCTGGTGGTTCAGGTTATGGCCGAGTGGTTGGTGAACGTAGCGGTAGTCGCCGAGCCCTACTCAGTCCCCGGCAGCTGGCTGGGTGACGAGGACGGCTTGGTGGCACTAGCGGCGCGGTCTTCCACAGACTCCCCTCCCCTCTCGCTATTAGAGAGGGGACCGGGATACGTGGCCGCCGCGTGGGGAGAATTAGCCCTTGTGGGCGTCTATTTCTCCCCAAACCGCCCTCTTCAGGATTTCGAGAATTATCTCGCAATCCTGGCCGCCGTGGTCGGCAGGGCGGTGCCGCGTCAGGTCTCCGTACTGGGAGACCTGAATGCCAAGTCGGTGAACTGGGGCAACCCGGCCACCGACGCTCGCGGGAGGGCAGTGGAAATGTGGGCAGCCTCCTCTGGACTCTCCCTCTTGAACAGAGGAAGCGTCCAGACATGCGTGCGGCGGCAGGGTGGCTCAATAGTGGACGTCACTTTCGCCACCCCTGCGTTGGCCGCGCGCGTGTTGAACTGGCGGGTGGACCTGGTGGAGACTATGTCGGACCACCGCTACGTACGATTCGACATCTCCACCGGTGGCCCCGGAGAGTCGCGGCCCCCCTCGGTGCAATCACCGTTCCCGCGGTGGGCTCTCACCCGCCTGGACAGGGAGGCAGCGGTGGAGGCGGCGTTCATCCAGGACTGGTTTTCAGCGCCTTCCGCCGGCTTGGATGTGGACACCGTGGCGGGGCACCTGAGGGAGTCTCTGACCGAGGTATGCAACTCTAGCATGCCTCGGTCTAGCCGACCACCACCCAAACGCGCCGTGTACTGGTGGTCGGTGGAGCTGGCGGGGCTTCGAACAGCGTGTGTGGAGGCAAGGAGGGCCTACACGCGAAGCCGAAGGCGGCGTCGACGAGACCACGCCAACGAGGACCACCTCTATGAGCTGTACATTGAGGCAAAAATGGTCCTCGATAGGTCCATCGCCGCCGCCAGAGACTCGGCAAGAGCGGAGATGCTGGAGGGTCTCGACAATGACCCCTACGGGAGACCATACAAGACGGCCCGCAAAAAATTGCGCCCCTTTGGTCCCCCGGTGGCCGAGACCCTGGAGCCCTCATTTCTGGATGGGGTGGTTCAGTCCCTGTTCCCGTGCAGGGACAGTAACTTCGCCCCGCCAGTGATGGGGGCCACGTTGAGGATAGCTCCGCCAGCTGAAGAAGAAGAGGAGGCCCCTCCGGTCACGGAGTCGGAACTCGGCGCGGCGATTCTGCATATCCGCGCCAAGAAGACGGCTCCGGGCCCCGACGGTGTTCCGGCAAGAGTGGTGGCCATCGCTGCCACTCAAATGGAGGAGAGGTTTCGGGACCTCTTCAGCGCATGTCTTGCGTGTGGGAGGTTCCCGAAACCGTGGAAGGAGGGGCAGTTGTGCCTCCTTCGCAAGGAGGGCCGCCCAGCAGACTCCCCCTCGGCATACCGGCCCATCGTGCTGCTCGATGAGGTCGGAAAAATGTTCGAGGGGATAATCGCTGCCCGCCTGAAAAGTCATCTGCGGCGTATCGGGCCGGACTTGTCGGACGCTCAGTTCGGTTTTCGGGCTGAGCGTTCCACGGTGGACGCGCTGGCCCGCCTTAAGGGCCAGGTGAAGGGGGCGATGGAGGCGCGGGACGGATTGTTGGCTGTGTCGTTCGACATAGCCAATGCCTTCAACTCAGTTCCCCACTCCACCATCCTAGAGGCGCTCCGATTCCACGAAGTGCCTCGATACATGCGTCGTCTGCTGGCCAGCTACCTAGAGCATCGGACGATCGTCCTGGCGGATAGGACTGGCCAAGTCCGGCGGTACGCCGTCGAGGCTGGCGTTCCGCAGGGGTCAGTCATAGGACCTCTCCTCTGGAACATCGCCTATGATTGGCTCTTGCGGGGAACTCTCCTCCGGGGCACGAGTGTCGTCTGCTATGCGGATGACACTCTCCTCACCGCCCGGGGGGGGAGTTTCAGGGAGGCGGCCAACCTGGCCTCGGCGGGCGGATCCTTGGTCGCGGGGAGGATCCGCCGCCTAGGTTTAACGGTGGCGCTGCACAAGACCGAGGCCGTGTTCTTCCACGGAGCTCGGCAGCGCCCCCCATCTGACGCCCACATCTTCGTGGAGGGCGTCAGAATTGAGGTGAAGGCCCAGATGAAATATCTGGGCCTTGTACTCGACAGCAGGTGGCGCTTCGGTCCGCATCTTAGCGGGCTGTCGTCGCGCCTGCTGAAGGCCGCAGGCGCACTCTCGTGGCTGCTTCCCAACCTGGGAAGGCCCAGCGCGCGATGCCGGCAACTTTATGCCGGCATCTTGAGGAGTATGGCCCTTTACGGGGCTCCTATCTGGGAGGACTCCCTCCGAAGGAGGGAGAACGCCGCCGCATTGCGGGCACCCCAAAGGGCCATAGCCCAGCGAGTGGCGCGGGCCTACCGCACGGTGGGCTTCGCGGCAGCATGTGCTCTGGCCGGCACCCCTCCTTGGGAACTCGAGGCGTGGGTGCTGGCCAGAGTATATGAATGGACGGCGGGGCGGAGGGCGAGAGGAGAACGCCCAGCCCCGGAAGAGCGGGAGGCCGTCCGGCGGGAGGCGAGGGACGCCATCGTCGTCCATTGGACGGGGGAACTCGCCACCGCAGCCTTCGGCCGCCGAACCCTCGACGCGATCGGGCCTGTCCTGCGAGACTGGCTTGAGCGTTCGCATGGGTTCCTCTCGTTCCGTCTGGTGCAGGTGCTGTCCGGACACGGTTGCTTCGGATCGTACCTGCACCGGATCGGACGGGAGGAGACGCCGTCGTGCCACGACTGTGGCGCGGCGGAGGACACGGCGCAGCACACCCTCGAGGTGTGCCCCTCGTGGTCCGAAACGCGCCGCAGTCTCATCGCGGTGATCGGACCGGACCTCTCACTCCCTGGCTTGGTTAACGCCATGCTGGGGGACGAGGGGTCCTGGGCGGCAGTCGCCTCCTTCTGCGAACACGTCATGTCCCAGAAGGAGGCGGCGGAGCGCGCGCGGGAGGAGGATCCTCACGCGGCGCTGCTCCGAAGGCGGAGGAGGGGTCGAAGAAGACGTCAGTTTGATAGTCATCTCCGACTCCTCCCGGGTGGAGACCAGCAGGCAACGGGTGCGGGGGCACCCTTGCCTGTATTGCACAGGCCTCCACCAGTGTCGGACGGGAGTGGCCAGGTGTTCCCGGCCATTCCCGTAGCCCCCCAGCTTGGGGGGCATGCGGGGCCCGCCAGCTAGGCGGGCAAGCGCCGGGAGGGTTGTGGATGTAAAGGCTGAGCCGGTTTCCCATGGCCCTCCCACCACGGCGATGTGGGAACACCGCTGAGTTTTAGTGGGTATACTGTCATTCGGACAGGAGTCCCACATACCCCGTCTCGTCCCCCGACGAGCGGAAGTGCATAAAGCATTTCTCAGCGACAAAAAAAAAAAAAAAAAAAAAAAAAAAAAAAAAAAAAAAAAAAAAGGCTTGCCGCGGTCGGTTCGTAGATGGGTGACCATCCATTACATACAGAGACCCTACCGCGTCTCGGAAAGTACGATAAGCCGATGGTCCCAGCTGTCATTCGAAGATCTTAGACAGTCGTTACGGATAGCCAGAAACCCAAGTCTGATTGACGACCAGTCTTACTAAGAAATATCGTGTTACCCAGTAACTGGGTTGTGGAGGTAAGATAGGTAGTCGCTCCATATAAAATACTGGCTATTACTATTCAGCTGGATCCGGATAGACTGCAAGCCGATCCCAAGATAGTTGGAAAAAGGCTAGGCAGATTGATTGATCTTGACTGAGACAAAATAAAAAATAAATATTTTCATAATACGGTAAAAAAAAAAAAAAAATCACTAGACCCCCGTGACGTATCATCAAATACTACTTCAAAGACCTCGCTGTACAGAACAAACTAACACAATGTACATTAGTACACCTCAACATACGTCGAGGCCAGCAAATAAGTACAGTTCACAAAACGTAAAAGCATGTCGTGATATGTAAAATTTAAGGCGAAGCATTGCAAAACACCAAGTCCATTTATGATATTGTTGGCACTACGCCTACGGAAGGAGTGCCAAATGATGGCGGATTTTAGTACCAGGGCGGCACGCAAGCTTGCGACACTATTTGTACTACACTATGGTAATTTGCTTTTGTTATTTGTGTAAAGGGTTCAGACAAATACAGTTTAAGTTACAACTATTGAGATTTGAATTTATGTGTCTGTGGGGTGGAGGCTCAAATGGTTTAGTCTTCAGGGCCATTTCTTAAGGGCGCTCACTCACCGGGGGCATTCGCCTGTAATGTAAAGAATCCAAGATTCCACTGTAACGGCTAGGGCTTTGCAAGTAAACTACGCAGGCCTTCAACTGTTAGGTAGTGTAGAGAGATAATTGACACCAGCAGGATAGAAGCGTGGTAGAAGTAACACGGCTGGGTCGCGGAAGAAGGTTACAATACAAGTGAATGATCCCGGTCAGGGACCGCCTTTAAATTCAAAATATTACAAATTCATCATTCTCCTGCTCCTTATCTCAATTTATTTGGGGTGGCCGCAACATGTGTTTTTCTTCCATACTTCTCTATCAGTCGACACCCTCTTTCTAGCCATATCCTCTTTTACACAGTCCATCCATCATTTCTTTGGTCTTCCCCTACTCTTATAGCCATCGACAACATTCAAAATATAAATTGTAGAGAATAAATAACTATTGCGGTGGAGACTGACTTCAAGGCCTGCAGACAACAGTCATACACTTCATAGAACCGATCCTCGGTAACGGTACCAGCTCGTGCCTTCTATCGTTAACAATTTACCAGGGAACGTGACTTGCCCTTACTGCCTAAACAAGGGCCTTCCTAAAAATGTGTCCGTCACTGGTTGAACCTTGAACTTATCATATCATGTACATTAGTGTAGTCGCCCAAGGCTACTACGCCACAACAGGGCCTATCGATCAAATCAAACGTCACAATATGGTGTACCACTTTCTACTGTTGATATGTCGCAAATAGGTCGAAGTGACATAACAGTTTTTGATCTATTGATAGATTTTTTTTAAAAGAACTTTGCTTAAGAACACTACCTATGCTGCATACAAAATGACCTCTGCGCTGCCACCGACGCCGATGTGGAATCGGCGAAGTCGAGGACCAACCAGATTTGAAATACTGGCGTGCCAGCGACACAAAGAAGAAGACTACCTATATTAAAATACCTAGTTTTTAATTTCATTTTTACATTTATTTAACAGTGCCTTTTAATTAAACTAATTGACTTATTTATCGAAACTGAAGCTTGGCTTTGTCTAAACATAGTTTTCAGACAAAACAACTTATAACGTCGAGAATTCTATTTTCTAGTTGCGAAGAGCTGGAAAAACATTTCCAAAGGTAGCCCGAACAGTAAAGATAATTCCTAGAAAACATCGCCATGTTTCTTTTTACAATAAAATGTACTCAGGTAAGTACTTTCTGCTCACCGGCTGGTTCAGTATAAATTTTTCAGCGGCCTCTACGAAGTGCCTTTATTGGACTGCGCCTAAAATTTCTTCGGGGAACTTTATAGCCGACATTGAGAGGTCAGTCTAAAAAGATCAAATATACACCGCCACAAATTGAGTCGTAAACTACGTTTCAAACTGTTTACGGGAGGCGAAAATAATTTTAGAGTCTAAAATTATTTTCGCCTCCCGTAAGACTTGCGTTAAGAAGTTTTAGTGTATTTTCTTGAATAGGTATAGCATCAATCATGCTGGTTCCTATTTTCAGGCGAATATTGTCAAGAAAGGCGCGAAAGAATTTGACAAATGATATAGCATGCGATATGTTTTAGTACTAAGTTACTGCTTGGCATCAGCTTTAGGTTAAAGCGATTTAGTACTTACTCACTTGATCGATGTTTTCAAGCCGTATAAAAATTCTGAATTTGCATAATCACCAGCACGCAGTTTGAGGCAGGTCTTAGTCACAAGGACACCTGCCGTAGTGGTCATCTGAGTCACCAGTGTTACCACGTTTTCCGTACCTCACCGTGTCGTATCCGCACAAGCCAGTCTGGCAACTTGGGCATTTGTCCGCGCAAGATGGCCGTGCTATTTTAGTGAGGAGACACCGTGTTAACTGAGATACCGAGGGTCGAAGCGAGGTTAGGTATTGATGACATGTTGTTAAAGCAATTAGCGTGTACTACACGAACGAATTTCAAATAATATTTCATATGAAACGTTAAACAGGTGGCACCAGTTTTACGAGCGACAATTGTTATGTTCATGTTACGCCTTTTCTGTGTTGACAAAAGTGGAAGGTCGTAAAAGTATTAAGATACTGTTACTTATGTCCTAGGTATATTTCTCGACCTGAATCATGCATTATTGCGCAATACATCACAGATACATACATAGTAATGTGGATTCACAACAATCTAGTGAAACCAGTTGGTTCTAGTGTGACTATAAGCATGTGTGCACGCGCATTGCAAGCAGCCATATCATGGTTCTGGAACACATGCATATTGGTCAGTGTTGCCTGCCTTCGAATTAATTTCGCGTTACATAATCATAATATTTTCAATACATGCATTAAATAAACGTATGTTTTGAGTAGATCCAAGCAGATTATTAACATATATGCAAATGCATCATCGGCCTGAAAACGGACATTCTTAGATGCAACCGTTTTTTTACCACTACCATAATATTTCAATATTTCCATCAACAATTCGGTGGATACGGGCACATTGTCCGGGAGCCGACCTATCGAAAATAGACCGGGAAGCCAAATAAGCGACTATAACTGAGCACTAGAATGCAGACGCGCATACCTATACGCGCGCACGTGTCATATTGCATGATCTCATATTAGACCCGGTGGTAGTCTGCATACCGATCGAGACTATTTAGAACTGCCGTTAAATGACGAAGAACTTGACGATTCTTAGGATAAAACCCCTTTTAAATATCAAGTGTTTCGCTCAAAATGCCCTTACTGCTACTGCAATGTCACTCTCAATTTGTTAACGAATTGCTGTTGGATTGTACCTTTAATCTTTACTTATACTTAATATTAACATTGATAGAACTCTATAAAAAACAAATAACATTAATTTGAAATATTAAGATTTTACAATATAAGCCACTTGACCCACTGCACCCGTGGGTAATCAATAATTAAAAAGTACAGTACCTGTGAGCACCCCAGTCGGTATACAAATATGACTGCTGTTGACCAGCAATATCTCTCTAGGGAGAGGAAAAAACCAGAGTGTTAGCTAGCCACCACGTTACATAACCCCAATGAAGATTGATAGACGACTGCAACAATAAATTCAAGTATCAGTGCCACCAATTGACACAGATAATGATGATTGGCTGCAATTCTCTGCAATTGCACTGATGGCTCAATCTGGGAGCACTCTGCTAGGCAGTGTTTGTCAAAATGTTAACGAGGTAACTCGTCATTCTTTGGTGAAATCTTGGCATAACGCCTGTCTGCGTCACCGGCGGTCAGACCATGATAGGCAGCGAAGGTTGCTGCTGAGGTATCAGTTACAGTTCAGTGCACAACTAATTCTTCAGGCGTTTGAACGCTATGTAATTATGAAGGGGGCAAAGTTTATAATGGAGAAACGTAACACGATAATATTAAAGCCCTTAATGAGAAGGGGAATGGAAGTGAATGTCCGAATGACTTGCCATTTGATATAAAATTTTAAGGTCGATGAAATAAAAATAAAATTCTTGTGTTCGTGGCCTAGAAAGCTTGAATTAAGCAATCAAGACCTCTGTTTATGGACCTCTGTCTGTGTTCTAAAAAAAAGGACCTGGACGATCTAACACAAACCAGTAATACAATATTTAAACATGATATCGATAGTCACAACTCTATGTAACCTCATAACCTGCCTTTTCGTTTAATTTGAAAGTTCCTAATGAGCGATTTGCCTGACTGAATTCTATTGATATTTTTAGTTCAAGGTTAAAATTAAAACATTTTTTCGATGTAAATAAAGCGTGAGGTTAACAATAAATATTATCCTCGCGCAGACGCTATTCGGTTAAAGCGTCGAATCCATTTGTCCTTACTGACCTGCATCGAATGTTATTGAAAATTTTAGCGAGGTTATGAAAAAATACCAAAATGCTTTTTAAGCATTCTGGCGTAAAATATAAAAAGAACTTAATGTAAATGTTGAACAGCGGCAAAAAATGAGAAAGCGTCGGAATAAGACACAGAAACATCGTTGCCCAACGTATTTTAGCCGCGATTTGCACTGAATCATTGAAATATGCTTCAAAACCCAACAGAAAACCTTCGGAACCTTCCCACACAATTTTTAAAATCATTCGTTAAGAAGTTAAAAAACTGGAGTTTTCTTCCCCAAGCGGTCTGCGTCACCCGCATGCACGCACGTGCGTGCTGGCTGGCGGGCCATCATGTGTAGAAAATACCACGTTACTAAGACCCGTCAGTCAACTCTACCTTTCTTCTGTTTGCACGGTCAAATATATCGGTGTAGGAGGCGTGGCAGACCAGGTTATACCAGCGTTGTGTCGATCAACCTCGCTGCAACCGGTTCAGAGTCGGTCCGGCCGAACAAGGCTGCGCTAAATGCGTGATAATATCATTTTGTATGTGAGTGGGGAGGCCAAACACTGTTAAAAACTTCCAACGGCAGCTCAGCAACTGTTTTTGCCACTTAGAAAGTCAATATTTAAACATTTGATTTGCGGATGGTGTAAATGAGGTGGGTCCATTAATTTGATGTCAATTCGAACTATCAAAACCTGAACTGATTGATTATGTTTGGTCAAGTTGTGTACAAGTAGGTTGGTTTCCGTATTCTTCTGTTGGAAATTGTCTTGTGAGAGATAATTTATTGTCAAACGTGTTTGTAATAGAGACACCGTATTGTAGACGCGTGCAGAACGTTGTATGAAGCAGTTACAGGTCACGCATTGCCTTCGGTAAATTAAATTCGTGGAAGTGTCTACATGTAGATGTGTGGTGGACGTGCGTGATCATACCTCTATGAATATGATCGCTATCTATAAAATTTCTAGTTTATCGCACTCCATATTCATAAGGAAATTAAAAGGAGCTGTTATTAAGTCAATGAGGACAAGTCGTGAAAACAAGACGTTTAGTATTTTTCTTATAAATAGAAAAGGTTTTATGGAAATACCCTCATTAGGATAAGGATGTGTATTTCTCGATTATTAATTTAACTAATATCTAACAACTTCTCTAGCTTAGCATTTGCAGGTTTCATTTCTCATGCAGCCAACCTTGCAGACGTATTTCTCCAATTTTCGAGACTGCTATCCAATCCCTTGTCAAAATTCGCTCGGCCAAACGTTGTAAAATGCATCACAATTTTGCTCAGACATTTTTATTCTCGAGAATGTTGCTAATAACTTGCAGTCGAGTCGAGTTATTTACCGGGAATCATCTCCAACATCGCATCAATGAAATAAGAGATATGGCAAAACAATATCAGTTGGCTGCATACGAAGCCATGAGCAATAAAAAGGTTATTTATTTGGACAATAACTTAATCGTATAATAATTTGGAGATATTTTTCGGTATCAAAACATAAGTAGTACCTACTTATGTTTTACTTATGTCATACCGAGGGAAAAAAACGATTGATACCTTCTAACCTAATCTGTCCGAGTCAGGGTGCCCCAAGTCCCAAACTCGCTTCACTCGCTCTTGCATCCTATCCCACCCTTGCATTTTGAAGCAAACTTGTTTGGTGAGCAACTTAAACAAGATTTGGTGAGCATTTATCCATTTTGGTAGGCAAAAAGAATATAAATACAACACGTACAATTATTCTGATGATGAACATAAAACGTTGTTCTTTAGGCACCTCGGTGTAGAGTGGGTTTATTTTATTTGATGTTAACATATTTTACTTGGTACAAGTCCTAGGGTCTAAAAATCATTTTGGTGAGCATTTAAATTGTAGCCAAACAAAAATAATAGTAATAAAACTTGGTTTTAATTGTGCTGCCCGATAGATGACTAGCGTTATAAAAAATGCCCGGTCGATTTGATTATTTCAATAGTTGTTATCAGACTGCCCTCTCATATTGGGCATATTTCAAACTGCCCGGGCATTTTTATAATGTCCTAATAATAAATTGGTCCATAACATCTATATCTATCTACTTTTATATTATTATTCTATAGAGGGAAGATTTGAAATTTGTTTTGTTGTAAGGATTTAACTCTAAAAAGTAGGTAGGTACTCAACCGATTTTAAATATTTACGCTGCTAGTGTATAATAAGTACCTACCTATGTACTAATTTATTGTTAGGTGCTTAACATACATAGTAATTGAATCTAGGTCTGTATTAAGGCTCCTACAAGCGCGACACGCGGCGAGAATCGCGCGCGACACAAAGGTACCCCGCTCGTCGAGCGACGAGCGGCGCTTTTGTGTCGCGCTCGCGCCTGTCTTTGGGAGCCTTTAACGTTTGTTGTCTGCTTTCTACGTGAACTGAATGTGACCTATGTTCGTTGAATATCCTATTAAAATATAATATGTATAATACCTAGGTACAAGACACTTAAGTAGGTAGGTACCTATTTAGGATTGTGTTTAATTACAAAATTAAAAAAGGACCAAGTACGCATAACAGTGCAAACTGTTTGGTACTACATACACCAAAGTTATTAGGTACCTATACATATAAAAGAGGGAAGTCTTTTTTTTTTCATTCTTCGTCATAAATCAAAAGATCATAATAATAATTAAAAATCAGTTTAAGCTTGTGCCAATAAGACCTTTCATACGATACTTAAAATTTTGGAACCCCGTTCCTTGCTTATAGACCCTGATTTTTTTCAGATTTTATTAAAAATATGTAAATGGGTTTCAGATTTTTCTCTTCTGTACAAATTAGTATAAGTCACACATACAATTATGACCGCGCATACCGTTGTTTAATCTCTATGATTGATTACGTACTTTAAATAAACACTACATTTTTTATGATTTAATTACAATGTTTTCAGATTGTTCCCTGTACTTGTAGTATAATACAATATTACTTGCCAAATTCCATAATTTTAGGTCAACGGGAAGTACCCTATACATTTTGATTCTTTAACTTAGAAGTTTTATTTTTTCACAGCTTCAAGGGACTGTAGACCTGAGTTTATGGTCCACGCGTTCTCGAGATAAAGGGACTTGACAGACTTGACAACAAAGTGATCCTATAAGCGTTTCGTTTTTTTCCGTCTGAGGTACGGAACCCTAAAAACTACTAAAAATCATACCGAATTCTCACAGGACTGACAAACATGCCAAACTAGAAGAGTCCAAAATTTAAACTTTCCAGACGGCATGGAGATGGTGGCACATGATAAGTGTACTCCAGCGCCAAGTAGGAGTGAAGAGCCACTAGCCAGAAGACGCCATTCGCCTAATAATAGTAACAGAATGTATTCTTGTCGGCCTCCAACTAAGATACGGTTCTGTCTATTTTAGTTTTGGCCACGGCGCGTGATACGTTCGAAACACAAACAATTTAGATAATGTAAAGGGTTCTGTGTTTTTTTTTACGAGAACATGTGAATGCGAAGATTGTGTTTTAGATATGGTGACAGTACGACTTAATTACAGGCTTTTATTTAAATGAATGAGTTTGCGCAATAATGCAAACTATTTATAGTCTATTGCAGTGTTTCAAAAGTCAATCAATCTGCCTAGCCTTTTCTCAACTACGTTGGGGTCGACTTCCAGTCTTACCGGAGGCAGCTAAAGTATTACCAGTATTTTACATGGAGCGACTGCCTATCTGACCTCCACAGCACAATACTGGGTAACACGATACCCCTTGGTAAAACTGGTTGTCAGACTTCCGAGCTACGACTGTCAAAGATCTACAAATGACAGCCGGAACCAATGGCTTAGAGTGCTTTCCGAGGCACGGAACAGCTCAGTATTTCAAAAGTATTAGTAGGTATTATATTGACAGTTTGACACAGATAACCCTAATTGGGTTCCAAATGGCATCATATCGCGTACTCTGCTGACATTTAACCCTCTTTTGCAAATGCAATTAGTAGTTTATTCTACCGTTTCTTCCTCACTGATAATGATAATGACATCACGAAGCAAGTGAACTTTAGCAGTAACATATAAGTAAATTGCCTGAACAAGAAAGACGCTGCTGCAGAAACGTTGACAAATGACTTGGCTGCCGTACTAGGCTGTGTAATGTACACTGGGGTCGAGAACTTAAGACGTCGGCATGATTCTATCGAACTTAAGACAATCGTCGTCATAAAGGGTGATTAAGGCGATATAGACGTAAGAATGATTATACAGGACAATAATGTTGGTGTTTCTGACAACGCACTTTACACTTTTTATTTGTTTTTTTTTATATGACTTGTTTTACTTGTATACGTTGTGTTGTGTAAAACACAAAAAATACATTATAATAATAATGAAATACATAATGGGAAAATACATTTATTAAGCACAGACTACAAAGTCTGTGCTTAATAAATGTATTTTCTTTCTTTCTTTCTTTTAAGCTAAAGTTTCCTAAGACTGCGGTGGCCGCCACATAGACTCCGCAATTTAGGCGCTAATGACGTCACTGAAACGTTATTTATAAAAGTTGGTGTTTTTGCCATCATTTTCGTGACAGCCGTTACTGCGGCTGTTATAGGAAACCGTGGCTTTACTGTGCACAACGGTGTTGAAGGCTTCATTAAAAGTCGATCTACGTCTAGAAATCTAGATAATATTGTTTAGAGGCAGGATTATTACCATGTCCATAATATCAGGGGCAAATAATGTGCCTAAAGATTCTATGCATAGAAATAGCCAAAAATTTTTAATTGGATCTAAAAATAATAGTACGTTATACAAATAGAGTGTCAAGCATCCATCAGTGTGATTGACACCAAATTGAGATCTTTAAATGAATGTCCATCATTTTGGTTCCTACCGTTAAAGGGGATAAGATATAAATAAATGCTGCATAGATGCTGCTTATGCTGCATAGATAGAAGTATTGGACCATGTAATTCCCTTCAGAAACGGGTTGTTTCAATGTCTTTTCTTTTTTTCAAATATTCCTTTGAAGAATAGATCATGATGGGATTGCATACTGCAAAAATCTATCATCTATAATCACAGTGCTCTAAGAATCGTCATTTAACAATTTCAGCAGTAATACGTATTGAAGCTCAGACACAGGCCTGATTCCTGCAATTAATTCCTTTGTGCCACGAATTCTTACGGCTCGTGTAATCACTAACTACGGGTAGATATTGTTAAAAACCAGTCGTGCTCGCCGACTCCATAATGTCAAAGACCTAAAATTCCCAGACAACCTAGGTATTTTAACGTATCTCACATTAGGACATACATATATTTAATTTATGTAACGTTACATACGTAATATATTTATAAATGGGTCGATACTCCAATGCATTCATTTCCAAATCGGCTTCATGTGTAAAATAAATTATGACACTAACAATTCAATTACACAAATCTGGGTCAGCAGACATTTTAACATCACAAATGCATTAGATACTACACGATGTCTTTCTTGGCCAGGGTTGCACGCACGGTTTATTTATACGACTTAACAAAACATTGAGATTTCTTTATTTTATTTTAAATAACATAAATGTATTAAATACACATAAAACTCCCGGAATAAATTCTCTATAACAAGGCGAAAACCGCATCAAAATCCATTGTCAAGTTTAGAACTAAGGGGTCACACAGTCAACCACGAAAAGCGACTTGGTTTTGTTTTTACTAGCTTTTGCCCGCGGCTTCGCCCGCGTGGTTGTCGGAAACTATCCCACGGGAACGTACTACCGGGATAAAAAGTATCCTACGTGTTAATCCAGGTTATAAACTATCTGTGTTCCAAATTCCATCCTAATCCGTTCAGTAGTTTTTGCGTGAAAGAGTAACAAACATCCATCCATCCATCCATCTTCACAAACTTTCACATTTATAATATTAGTAGGATTTATATTTATAGAATTGGTCTTAAAGAGCCGACTTCTAATTATTTTTGAACGTTATCTTTGCCATGAATTCATATCTAAAGAAGTAATTATAACCTTTTGGTAATACAAACATTTAAATTTACGGCCCGACTCTTCGAGAATCACGGTCGTGCCTGGATAAACGCAAAAGCATAAACTTAAGTTTATAGATGGGAAAAGCAAGAACGTAAAACAGCAATTACTGAGGAAAAATAACAATTTGTCGTACTCGAATGTTCAGCCATCTTTTATTTAATTAATGTCTTCTCAGTAGACTTGAATTTCGATGAAATATTACGAGCAATTACTTCATAAAGGAGAATGGGCACTGAACTATGGGTTTCTGCTCTGAAGCCCAATAGCTATACGATATATACTAATGGAAAGAGCTTTTCAAGGACAACCTTTGCTGAAAACACGACTTTTGTCAATTGCTATTCCGTTCGGAGTTAATGACCTAAAAACGTAACTACTTGGGCACCGAAGTTAAGAAATTGTTGGCGCCCAATAGCCATAAGATATACACCGATGGAAAGAACTTCAATAAGAACCTTTGTACTAACATGACTTTTGCCAATTGTTAGTCAATTCGGAGTTAATGACCTAAATAGTGGCTACTTGGGCACAGGAGTTTACGAATGTTCTTGGCGCCCAATAGCCATAAGCGATATATCAATGGATAGTGATTTTTAAGAGAAACATTTGTTACTAAAATGAATTTGGATGGGACGGCAATCCGCCAAAACTTGAGGATCAGGAAAAATAAAATAAAATTCAAATAAACATTGCGTTCCTAAAAAATTCGATAATTTATCTTCTTGATAAATTGAAAAACTTACATGTTTAAAGTGGCTTTACCTAATGAAAATTATGTTGCTAACATCTAATGGGTTGGAGCATAATGTGGCCTGGGATGGAGGTAGTACATTACAAATCAATCAATTTAACTTTTTGCAAACACAAGGGAAAACTCGTGCTCTTAGTTACGTAGTGTATGTAGTTTTGGAATAAATACTATTTAAAATTATTTATGGATGTTATCATCATTATTTATTTATTATTTATCGAATCTGTTATGGAATTGTTTTAAACTAGTCAAAAAAATTGTATCGAACACACACAGAGTGACAAAAATCGACTTTGTTTCATACTTGTAGATAAAAGAGAAATTTTGGCTAAAGAGGTATTTTTAGCTCTGTAGCCGGAATGTGGTTGTACAATACATGTCTACCCTTTAGGGAATTCAGTTGTGTTGTTTTTTTATGTTAATATAATAATGACGATGTTAACAAGTTACTGTTTATTAATTAGTTAACTTATAACGAGCAATAAGTGTTGATGTTAACGTCACATTTAGGATTTAACGCCGAACAAACTAATAATTCAGAAAAGTCGTAGTAGTAACAAACGTTCTTCTAAACGAGATGGTTTTAATGTAATATATTATTATCTTAACGGTATTTGGAGTTTTGGCAGGTTTAACATTATGTCCGACGACTCTTAAGGGGTTAGGGGCAGTCAGAATTTTCAAAAAATTGTTTTTTTTTGCATTTTTTAAAGTATAGTATCTTAAAAATATGCTCTGAAAGTTTGAAGTGAATCCGACAAATATCTTTCGAGTTATTCATCGAAGAATAAAAGGCTCTCGAGCGGTCTAATATTTCCGAGAACAGGTAGCTAGCGGCAGCTGCAAGCAAACGTTTCTTGGGTTCTATTGATTATATTGCTATGAGTATATTTAATGAAGGTACAAAGTCATTATTAGTAATAATGAACACACTGGGACTTAGTTGTGGGCCTAATTCACATCGGTATACTGAAAAAACCGATAGTGCACGTGTACAAGTAGCTGATCAGCGCGCTAACGACAACACTCGCGAAGGTAGAATGCGACGTAGACAACAACAAATTGATGTTTTAGAAAGTTCTACAACGGCTGCAGAACTCTTATATGGTCCAGGAATAGATGACTCAGTGTAAGTATTGAAATTATTCGTATTACTGTACATCAATGACTGTAAAATTTTAAATGCGTTTTTCTCAAAACTATGTTTTTTGAACTGGTGACCACTGTAACTCAAAAACCGCTCGATAGATTTGAATGAAGCTTATACAGCTTTTAGAAAACATAAAAAGCTAGTGCCTGATCGAAGGTTTTTCTTTTTTTTAAACTTCGATTTTATATGAACAATTAATTGTTGATTTTTTCCCGAAAATCTGCAAAAATATTTCCAGAGACCGCCATTTTGTTAATTTTGAAAAAAAAAAAAAAGCTTCGATCAGGCACAAGATTATCTATCCATAAAAATAATCTTTTTTGTTTCATTGATTTTAGATGAATCTCCAAGGAGCTGTAATGGTCAACGCAAGGACCCATTATTAAAACCTGTTCAACTTAGACCGCCATAACTTGTAAAATATTTTTTTTTTTTTTTTAATTTAAGTTAAGTAATGTTAAAGTATGATGAAATGACACTATGTTTTTACTTATGTGAAATAAACTTAATTACTAGTAAAAAAAAAATTAATAAAAAATGGCATTTTTTCACGCCCCTGACTACCCCTAACCCCTTAAACACATTGTTCCTAAAACGGCATACGAGTATAGGAGACCATGTTTTAAAGTGGACGGTGATAGGCTTAAAAGATGATGTTTGCAAGGCACAGAAATAATAAAAGTTAATTAACGAAATACCTGAATTTCAATAATACATAATTACTCACATTTAGAGCTCTGTAGTTCCTCACAGACTAACTGTAGAGAAAAGTCGTCACATCACGAAATATTCCCCTTGAAGAGATCTTCATCTTAATGCTAATAGGATGTGTTCAAAATGTCCGACTTTACAGGCTTAAAAGGTGTTTGCAAGGCACAGAATTAATTAAAGTTAGTTAATTGATTAAATATCATAATACAATTACATTAAGAGCTTTGTACCTCCTTACGTACTAACAATCAAGAAAAGTCGTAATAAAAAGAAACATTCTCCTTGATGAGACCTTTCCGTTGGTATGTATCTTAACGCTATTGGGCTTCAGGGCAGATTCGCCTAATCTCCTTTTGAAACTACAGATACATATTTGATTTTCTCACAACAAGAAATACTGAATCTTTGTACCTGGCAGCGGCAGCCCTTTTGGACCACCTTGCTAATTATTTACTTTTATGACCGAACACGTCTTGCAAGCTAGATAGACGAAGAAAGAATAAGTAAGTAAAAACCCAATTATATTATGTTTCAGACGTAGGATCTAAGCAAGATAATACATAACGAAAAGAAAAATTAAAATACACAACAGATATTGCAGCTCACATAAACCTAGAAGGTTAGTATTTTATTACCGTCCACAACAGATACAAAAACACATAAAATAAATTGTGTAAAGAAATGGTCACTAACTCAAAGAAACAGTAAGTTCCGTAATTCTGAATGTTTTACGAGTACTCCGAATACAACTGGAAGATTAAACCTGAACATACGATCCACGAGAGTTACATAGTCAAGTCACAGAATTGTTTAGAAAGAAAACAAAGTAAAATATGGCAGAACATAACGAGGCTTAGTCACAATTTGATAAATTATCTACCCTACCAAAATTCACGCCCACGCACGACGAAAACTGTAACTACCGTTTCGGTCGTCATGTGAACCGCAAAGGTATCAATAAAAGCGTCGTACATATTTCAGGACACTTCAAAGGAGAATACCAGACGAAATTTGAAAATCAATTTGGGTTGGTGCGGGGCTGTTCCCGGGATGAGGCGGGAGAGTCACGGCCAAGGTCGGTCGCGTCGAACCCTCCCCCTCTCGACCCTCGTCGAGCGGCTGCGTCGATACCACGCCGCTCAATGAGCGCGCACTCGTTCACGTCTCACACCAACATCTTATATATAAAGAAATTTACACGTGCCTCGCTAATGTTTAGGTAGCAATATCGACTCGACTCGCCCAATCTTAATGGTTTAAGCAACAAACAGCCCTGTAATCTCGCCTCGCTGATCGATCGAGCAAGTCTATATTTAGTTCGGTTCCGAGCCTCCATTGAACTGGAAAATACCATAGAGTTTATACAACATATACTAAAGGTGGTGTTTAATAACCCACACACAACACTTGCGGTAAGATAATGTTATCAACTATAATATCAGTCAGGCGTATCGGACCACAGATACCTAAATGATAAGACCGGTTTGTTTATTATGTGCGGTGTACGAATGCATTTGCAAGCATACATAATAATGAGAAAATATTTGAATAGAGGCGTTCAATATCGTACCTAATTAATTTGAATATGTTAATGATTAATTTACAAAGTGCTTCAATCATCACAACCACACGCTGTACCTTTAATAGGTAGGTGTCAAACCGAAGTTAAAGTGAATTAGCAAAAAATACAAGTCATAACACAAATCAACATAAAATACAATGAATATGACATTGAAACTACTCCTCTTTTTTGCGATTTTAATCAAAATGTGTTTGGACGCGAGCCACGACAAAAAACGAAAACTTAACGATTTACATAAACAATGTGCTCCTGGATTTGCATAAGAAAATGCTGGAATACAAAGTTTTGTAGAATCGAAAACCGTAATTGAAGGTTTCAAGACTCCAAGTAATTTAGAATTTATTGAACTGTAGCAACCAACGGTGTCCTCCATCGGAGAAGTAGGCGACGTTTCATTGGAAACGGAAGCACGAAATGTTACCCAATAGACATCTAGCCGAGGCCGCACAATCAGGTTTCACCTTTGCCTCAATGCCTCAACTTTACAAAATGTACATTGGTTTCAATATCTCGAATTGCAAAATCGAGAATGAATTCTCCGATACATTCATGATGCGTCTGTGTAGAGACAATATTCTCATACAAAATGCAAGAGCGTTTGAAAAAGGACATAAAACAAGATGGGGACAGGTGTTTGGACCGGTACCGAGCATGACATATGGAAATTCATTGATTAATGACATGTACCGTCGTCGGTACTGTCTAGGATCGAATGAAGTGCGGCAATATTTTCTGCAGAGAAAGAAGTATGACGGTGTTCCATGACCATTAAAACCATTCATTTCAATTGTAGTTACCGAATTTGCGCTTGTTAAAGTTTTTGCCAAAGCTTTTTATGCATAAACGGAATAACGAAAAATCCCCCATGCATTGGAGCTGTTTTGAAGCAAAACAAAAGGAGTCGATTTTTTTTCCGCAGCTTAATTTCTGGGGATATTTTCAAATGCAAAGCAACTGTAATATTCCAGGGGTGGCTAAATGCAAGTCGCCCGGACTTTTTCATTGTTCCTAGAAAATAGCAGCAATAATGAGTCGCTGGGGTTGCGGCTCCCCGGGGCACGGGGCTCCTAAATATGCTGATGTAAACCCGAGCTGTCCCCAGTAATACGATAATCCCCTTCTCAGTTATTCTGAGACCTCGCCTGATGAAAATGTGGTTTTATTTCTTTGTTACAGCCAAATGTGTTTTTGTTGAAATACAGTTTTGATTTGAAACTAACTATAAAATTGTCAACGAGTTTAGCGTTTTACTTAATAAGTATTTATTTAAATAAAAATTTCCGAGTAGGTATTGCTGCTAAGAAGCGGCCTTGAATTATGTGGGAAAACCAAATCATAAGTATGTATTTGTAGTTAGCGAAAATTAAAAATAGTATCCTTAATAACCAAGCAACAAAAAGTAGAAAAACCACAAATTCATCGAGATATATTTGAATCTTTACAGTAACATAACTAGCGATCCTATTGAAGTCCTGCCCATTGAGCCGCACTCCTGCAGTTTTATTTTTATGTAGCTCCGCGACGGGGGCATTGTGTGATATGAATAAATTTATTCGACATACATGGAATCTATTTGTAGTAACAGAAATAAATAGACGAATCCTTGAATCACCTGCTTGTGTAGTCTACTTTTTGTCTCCCGGAGTCTTTATCGCTTCAGAAGTTCAGATCGAGGAAGTTACAGATAAATTAGGATTATGGAGGTATTCATCCGAGTGGAATTCATATCATAAATCTTTCCCAGTGTAAGGCCCCATCCATCATTTATCTTCACAAGTTCGCATGCAGAACTCGGAGCACATCTCAGAACTATGAATAAAATAGGAAAGCTCCCGAAATGCTTTGTTCGAACGTGTATGAGACAACGTACGCTGTATGTTTTCGCTACCATATTGAATGGAGAAAGTTTTCGGAATATTAAAACTAAAATGGCGTTGTTAAAAGAAATAGGAGTTTCATATTAAAGATGCGTATATATATTGATTATGATTGTGTTAAAGTAAGAGGTCGGTATCTATGTGCGGTGCTCATTCTATAAGGTTGTTGAGGGCGCGTGACCTCTCCCAAGAGCCTCCATTGTACGACTCCCGGGCTCAGGCATCTATTTTTAGGGGCCAGGGGTGGCCCTGACGGGAGGTCTGACGTCACGCCCCACCCCAGCCCTCCCATACAACCAAGATTTGGGAATGAACGCAATTTTCAGTGAAATGATGACGGTAAAACATGTTGTCGAGGAATATATTTTCTCTGGCATGGATAATTTTGTTTAACTTCGTAATTGGTGTGCCGTTTAGTTTGTTTATCTTGCTTGTAATGGTCAGATACTTTATTGATAGATAATTATAATAGCGGGAATATAGGTAGACGAACTAACCAGAAGCAATTCGGGACAGCAATAACGTATGTATTCATAATTTACAGACATTCAGTGGGGCCGATTGGACTATAATTAGGTAAACTAGATACAAACATAAAATGAGTACTAACATCGTAAAAATCAGAGATGTTTTAAGTCTTTACCAAAAAACATTGATCGTTAGAAAACACAAAACGTGGGCGGCAGACGTTTGAGCTGGGAAATAGATTTATAGTCTGGGATGGAGAAGCCAGTCATTATCCTAAAAGGAGAGAAAGGGTAATGACTGTGCTGATACAATATACAAAGTAACTGACTTCGTCTCTCGGCCATTCGGCTGTCAACGCCCTAATAAAGCTTCTATAAAGACAACCGACTAAATATCGTGGATTTTCTGGTTCTAAAATGTGTGTGTATAGCCCAAAGCGATAGAATGCGGAAGATTGGCAACAAAACCAAGGTGGTGCACGTCATTACGCGGCTAGCAAATTGCACAAAGAATTTTATTGTTAACTAGCTGACCCGACAGACGTTTTCCTTTCCAAATTTTAATAATTCATACAAATATTACATAGATAAAAGGACATTTAGTTTTTCCAGTATTTCCCAATTTTCCGGGCAACTTTTCCAATTTTTCTTTTAGATCAACCAAATTTGTCCAGCCGTTTTCAAGAGATGCGCGTACCAACGAACAGCATTTCAGATAATAAAGACACTACTCTGCAACGTAGTATATTTGATTGCAGATTAGAGATTCCAGCTCAACGATTAAAGTTTGACGTCAATGTAGACTGAATGCCAGGAACGTGTGCACTAAAGTATATACAGTATACAGACTTGTGACCACCAAAATTCTTACAACACTTGATAAGAAGATCTTAGAGGTCGTAAATATAAAATCTTTCGAGTCTTTGAAGATCAACAACTTTTTAAATCTGGGACTTTATCAACTCATAATAAACTTGAAGATGTCAAATTAAATTAAGATTGCAGCAAGCAAAAGGAAAAAGCAACATAACATTACATCACGCCTGTATTCTGCGAAGGGTTAGGCAGAGGAGTACCTATACTACAACCACATTTCGCCAATTAAGTCCCATGTAATAGGAAAAAGCAACACTAGACGAAACATCGGATAAAGGTTTTCTAAAATATGATGTTCTTAAATTTAAAGCAGTGATCAATGGATTAGCCAGAGTTCTGACTGAATCAGCGTTCGTGTTTTATCCCGGTGCTGCTGCTTTATGTTTGCTTAACAAAACGAAAAAGCATTTGTAGCACATGGCGTATTCTCCCACGGCTCACAAAGACTTCGTTGAGAAACCGACGGCATGGTTTAAAAACAAAAGAATTGAAGTAGACATTACGCTTTAATATGAAGAGGAAAATATTACCAGTAAAGAAGCAGCTATACTAATAGAAGAAAAAGAAAATTCGGAAAAGGAACACCATGAAAGGGAAAATTATGAATCTAATGAATGGGTAATGAAAGGCACAGATAATAATTCAGTATAACAGGTCAATTCAAGCAATAAACATAAAACAAATATTATAGTCATAGACACGTATGGATTCACAAGTTATCTTGTGGTCTCGAACTGTATGTACAACCTTAACATTAACATATTTCATTAATTATAAAGACGAAAACAATGCTGAGATTAGAATCATGTTATTTGAATATTGAATCATGTAGCCATAAAGTTGATAATAATTTATTAGCTATAAATTATTATACTAATAAAAATTGCCTTGAATTCTACCAGTGGGATGCCAAATATATTTGGTCAAGTTAGTTCGAGATTTAGTACTGACTGGATATATTTCTAAGTAGAGTATAACAACGAAACCAAATACGGTTGCGCAATTTTCCAAAAGGAATTAAGCAGAGTGGTGACCTCGTGTTAGATAGTGGTGAGGCCTTATAATAATGATCATCATATTTACAAGTTTCATTACGTTGAAAACAACATTTCAGTATTGTTTACTAACCTTATTCAAAGCTAAAAATATTCGTAAATGGTGGTTTGTTTACCTGTAACAAAATAAACAAGTCGATTTAGAATGTGATTAAATAATGGTAGACGCTTTGATACGCTTTAGGGGACAATATAAGGTGGGATACATTAAGCATTAACTCAAACAGTAAAATAAAACACAATAATAATATAATACAATACAAAAGAACCTTAATTATAAAGAATTGAGTTTGTTTCATGAAACAACGTACACTTTAATGAAACGTTCATTTCTAAAGTAGTGAATGATATAAGAACAGAAACTTGTATAGCAAGCAAAGCAAATGTTCAACTTTCCAACGTGGGATTCTGTCTGCTAATGACACTTGATGGGTTAGCAAATTGCATCGTAAATTCGTAAACAAACGTTTGCTACTAATGCTAATTTCTGTTTGTCACAACCTTGCACTAAATAGGCTTGCAACACTTAAAGCAGCGTTCAAGAACATGAACGACGTGGTCTATCGATAACATCGTTTTCAAATAATTATGAAACTTTCCAAAAACGTTCGTTTGATCACTCCATGAGATTTGGAATGAAACTGAGAATCCTAGAACGCTACAAGGCTCTCTTGTCGCGTGGCCTAAATCGGAACTAACGCCGCCATCTTTGTTTTGTCTACAATTTCTGTGACAATTTACAAATGTTTACCAACAACGCTCTGTCAATGTCATTCAGACGACAAAAGGTCCCTGTACCACTCTATAAATGTAAGATAAAAAGCCTGTATTCTATTATGCCACTACGAATAATATCCCGGTTGACCATCTGCCAATTTCCCTATACACAATGATCCTAATCCTACGTCCGTCGTCAGGGCATGTCTTGAGGTGCGACAAAGCCAATAAACCCTAATTGATTTACTTCAAAGAGCACACACGGCATGTCCTGTCCTTCGTCGTTAGCCACTTAGGGCTAACTAACGATCAATCTATACCCAATTAGATAACACGAAACTTGTACGCATATTCGGCAGTCGTTTCAGAATCCGAAATGTATTACTTATTTACATTGTCCGAACGCACTTTATACAAGTATAAAAGTTTCTAAGCGAATCTTGATTCGAAGAGTCCTTTCTTCTATTGATTTGTAAAGATGTGTTATTTCTGTCTGTCTTGAATTTTTAGAACATTGAAAGGCAGTGTGAATATAAAACCCAAGTGTCGGTTTTCAAGCCATTGTTATTCAATTTAGGTCGGGTCGGGCTGGATTCCTGACGCGTTAAGAATACAATCACTTGATAGATATTATATTTTCAGTTTCCAATAACGTTTTAGAAAATAGGTATATCTATCAAGGTAGGTCGTTTTTAAACTAAACGGCGTGACGATACAAAGGTGGAGTTTTCTTTCATACGAATAAGAATCTTTTTTTGGTTGTATAGGAACATTGCATAGACTTGGGATTCTAAGGACTAGCAGATGTGAGTCTGATACTGCATTTGGCACACACGATGTACGCAATCTAATGGAAGAAGCCTCTCTTCAATAGAAAGAGTCGGGAGACAAAGTGGCTATTACCGGCTCCTCCGAGATCTGCTGGCTCCGATTAGAAATATCCCATGTCTTATTTTAGCATAGAACCCTCGTGGCAATTTTTCCTTGTGCTTGGACTGATCACATTGTATCCATGCTTTTGATGGCCAAATCTTCGTTATCTTTGCTAATAAACGCTTGCAAAAATACTTTTTGATACACAACATTAAATTGTACTTTATGAACTAAATAATGTATGTTAAAGGAATCCCAAATAACACCAAAGCTAATACGATTATAATGTGTTTTATAAAAACTATTCTTAGAAACACAATATATGTATATGTATTGAAAACACAGAATTATTATAATAGTTCGGGGAAAAAGCTTTTTCGTATTTTATAGGTATAAAGTTTTAGTAAAATCTCTTTGGCTGTACTGTTTGTATCTGGCTGGTTTTAATACCATTAAATAGATGACATTTAAAAAAAGAAAATTAAAAAGTAAAAACGATATCCCGCCATTTTTTTATTGTTTTTCTGTCCGCCAAAATGAGTGAATCTAACGAAGATATTCGATACATTTTGAAGTTTTATTACAAAAAAGTGTAACATGCGACGCAAGCCGCGAAAAAAATATGTGCCGTTTATGGACTTAACGCAGTGCCAGTAAGAGTAAGTTGGTTCAAGCGTTTTCAGTCCAGGAATTTTGATGGCAGCTCGCTCTAGTCGCCCTGTTACGGATAAAGGAACCCACAGACAGGCACGACGCGACAGCGCAATACAAAGGCGCCGCTCATCGCGCGACGAGCGGTGCTTTTGCGACGCGCGCGATTCGCGTCGCGTGTCGCGCCTGTTTGCAGGAGCCTTAAAGTCGATGCCATTTTTGAAAAAGTGGAGCAAGTTCGACTTATTCGTTACGACATAGCTGAAGAGTTAGGGGTTGACCAAAAATCGGCACCCTAATAACGTAACACACTATCTATCACAAACTGAATCATTTTGAAGCCTATTGCTAATCCATTGCTTCCTGTGTTCGAAAAATTTGTCGACTCAACAACGTAAATAAGGCAATGAATGTTGTTGAACTGTCAAAATGAAACCCATTCCTACTGTTAGTGTGTTACGTAATTACCCCGCAGTTTTGACCCATTTGTAAAAGTCTGTGTATACAAAAAAGCTCGATATTTGAGTGCACCAGCTCTTAGTCTGGAATTTGTATATAAAATACGAAAAAACTTTTTCCCCGACCTTGTATATTAAGAAAATTATCATACCATACACATGTTGAAATTAAATTCATATTTCAGACTACATAGATTTAGGTATAATTACGTATTTGTGGAACCACCACCAAATTTTTGGCAAAATAATTTCAATGATAATTTTAATTACAACAAGATCGTTTATTCGTATTGTGTATGGAATAACGCCAACGTTTTCGTAATGGTGCGTTCAAAACATAGCATGTGAAGTCTCGCTATGAAATAATACATTTGTGAGCCTTGAGCGGGCCGACGAACTCAGAAAATAGGAACGTTCACCGGCCATCACTGTTGGAACTCGAACGCAACTCGATTACAAATTGGCTGTAGCATTGGAATCATAGACATGTTTGTACAATCAATTGGCAGTGTTTGCGCTGAACTGTAAACACACGTTACTACGTCGTTTCGTCTTGTTCTACTGAACAAGCCGAAATGCGAAAAATAAGTATGTTAATTAAACTCATCATATTCAAAAATTTAGTTCATATCAATATGGCGTTTTGCATCATCTATCTATCTAACTAGCCTGCCTGTATTCCACGAGGCAAAGGCCTCCTTTTCCCTATTTCCACATAATTCTGTCTTTTGCACTTACCGGCCAGTCCTTTCGGTAGGAGTCTAGCTGGTAGTTAGTATCATCAAATTCCCAAATTGTTTAGGGGCTATAAAATTTTGTGTAATGTTTTACGAAGAACTTAATTAGAAGTTTTCCTCCAAGGTCGGCCGTCATGAAAATTCAAGACTTCGACCTTGTGAACAAAAGGTGAGAATTATTTAATTTTATTATCAGTAAAGTAAAATATACACTTACCATTTATAGCCTAATTCAATCTACTCGGTATGCTGTACAGTAAATTCTTTCGACTAGTATTTAGCAACATTGGTTGTGGACGAAATTTGCCGAATGCATAATAATGTAGCTAGACGGGAATGCGAAAGTATCTCCTCTTGAATTGAAGGCAGGACGTACATGAAAGAAAATTGAGATTTTATGCTTACAAAATTGATACTGGCACTGAAAACTGAACTGGTTATATTGAAAATTGGAAAAAGATAACCATAGATATGTAATATTTATTATCCGGAAGACCTGCTCTAATGAACACTTTTTGCAACTGATTAACTTCATTACCCGACTACGGCAAAGCCAAAAGAGGGTTATGATTTTAAAAGGCTATGTATGTACGTATGTATGTATCTTCATTTGTTCCCTCAACACCTAAACTGTTCGTAGTATTTATCAAACGACGTATCATTGGAAGCGTCATTCAAAGTTATCACGTTAGTTTATGATTCAGAAAACTGTTTCTTTCAATGGTAGGTATTATACCAACACTCGTAAAAACTAAAGCCGACCAAAATCAATTAGTAAAATACGCCAATTACACATGACCTCAGATTACTGTAATTAACTGACCTCTAGTTCAACGATTTAAACCTACACTTTTTCTTATTTGAATATCCACAATATACCTTTTCAAGAAACAGAACGGTTCCTGGTCGCTTTCTATCTTGACATTAACATTTCAGGCTTTAAAGGAGGAAAATGCTAAGGTCGCAATAACAGCTGAGGCCTCGAATGAGTCTTGAATTATTAATCATTCCACAAACTTAGGGACGAGTCATCAAATGTATTCAAGCCATTCAATCTCAATAAAACAATCATTTGAAAGCAAGGATTCTTGGCTGTTTTGTTCTGGCCCAGTAACGTAAGGAAAATCCGTCTGATATTGATTTTTCTTAAGCCTCCTTTTAATTCATTAGAGATGTTAATTCTGCGCCCGCGCAACTGGTTACAATGGACTAGTTGCGAGCGAGATCTAAACTGGTACGTATCGATGTTATCGCTCGCACGATGTGACAGTGTGTAGGAAACATCGATCACTGACTTTTACTCGAACATAGTCATTAACAAACGAATTTCAACTTTATTGTTACAGTGGCAAGAAACGTTATTAAATGAGTGTTGTTAAATTGTAGCGTTTAACATTAAACGATGTTCTAGACGATGTAATCGACGCATTGGCAAAAAGTTTTTAGAGCAAATGTGTTTGGTGAAAGTAAGCTCGAACCACGGAACAATGGTGTTATGTAATTTTCGTTAAATTTCGTGCCGGTCGAGTTAAACAGGCATACGTTTGAGGAACAATGGTTGACGCCAACGTCAATTGTTATCTTAGGAGTGTGCAAATAGGCAAATACTCGCGGACTAGAGTGCAATGCACTCCGTCAATGCAGCCGCATCGTCGACATGCGTCATCTAACTACCGGCACAATACAGATAGAAATCGTCTTTAATAAGCACCTTGTTTGAATTCAGAACGTTCTGCGACGTTATTGATGCTAATGCCGGGATCTACTATGGAGATGTAAATCTCACTTCGATTTCATTTTGTTTGTAAAATGTGGTCATGAATATTAATACAGCAATTTAAATAAACGATGAGACCTTATATTTAGTACGGCTTACATTACAGTAGCAACTCACAGACTAATGTTACAGTATTGCTTTGTTGATGAGTATTTGATTGACCTTTCTGAATCTGAAGACCATTGAATTTAAGAAACTGACAAAATTTATAGGCAAGAACAAAGCAAATAACTTAAAAGTTAGAAAAGGTCGAAAATTAATAAAAAAAAGAACTTATATTCGGAAGCAACAGAGAAACAAATTAAAATTCAACTACTTGGAGAAATAAAAGAAACAGTAGCTATTTAAAAAGAAACTTCGTAGTTTATTAAATAAAATGGCTTCATGTACCAACCTAGAGAAATCGCTTTTTACGATCAGTAAAACTAAAGAGCAATTAAGAGCCGTCGAATTAATTAAGGTTTTATGAGGGCGAACAATAAATGTCAAATAAAGCAACGTAATGAGACGGTGGGAGGCCAAAGTTGCAGGGAGGTATACTACAATGACATTTACGTCAGGGGAACCAAAAAACGCGTACTAATATTGTTTGAAATTGGCACAAGTCTTGTCACACCAATGCTTGTGAACAAAAGATAAAAACCGGCCAAGTGCGAGTCGGCCTCGCGCACGAAGGGTTCCGTACCATTATCTATAAAAAAAGGCAATAAATGGCGTTTTTTGTATGGGAGCCCCCCTTAAATATTTATTTTATTTTAATTTTATTATTTATTATTAAAGTAAAAATACAACTAAGTATTTTGTGAATATTTCAAGTGCGTACCTGTTGCCATTATTGATATCGAACAAAAAAGGGCAAAAAAATCGCGTTTGTTGTATGGGAGCCCCCCTTAAATATTTATTTTATTTTGTTTTTAGTATTTGTTGTTATAGCGGCAACAGAAATACATAATTTGTGAAAATTCCAACTGTCGCTTCCAGCTATCGCGGTTCTTGAGATGCAGCCTGGTGACAGACAGACGGACGAACAGACAGCGAAGTCTTAGTAATAGGGTCCCGTTTTTACCCTTTGGGTACGGAACCCTAAAAAAGTCGGTCGGTAAAAAAATCAGTTTTGCCAGTTTTCAGCAAAGTGTTTGAAAAAGTAGTGTTAAATCAAATGCTCAATCATTTTAATCGTAATAACGTCCTACACGATCAACAGTATGGTTTCACCAAAGGACGTTGTACAACCGACGCCGGTGTTACATTATTAAAACATATCGTTAACGTTTGGCAGGAGGCACAAGATGCAACAGGCATCTTTTGCGACCTATCCAAGGCATTTGATTGCGTGAATCACGAAACACTGCCCTTGAAAATTGAGCATTACGGACTGGGTAAACTTGCGCTTAGCTTAGTTAAATCATATTTGAATGATAGACTGCAGTAAGTTCAAATAAACGGTGTAAATTCATTGGGCTTGAAAAGTCAAAATGGGTGTACCGCAGGGCTCAATATTGGGTCCGTTCCTCTTTTTAGTATATATAAATGATTTACCTCATTTACTGAAAACCCGACCTCAAATGGATATATTTGCTGATGATACATCACTGATTTTTAAAATAAACAGACATGCACATGAGGTTGACGACGTAAATAACGCCATGCTTAAGGTTCATAATTGGTTTACTGTAAATAATTTGGTATTAAATGAGAAGAAAACTAAATGCATAAGATTCGCGTTACCGAATGTTAGAAGTAGTAAATGTGACGATGAATTTAATAAGGAGATACTGGAATTCGTCGAAAAAACGGTTTTCCTGGGGATTACGCTTGATTCAAAGCTACAGAGGGGTCCTCACTTAACATCACTTGCAGGGCTGCTAAGTTCAGCCGCTTACGCTGTTTGGAAAATTCGTCAATTAACAGACGTGGATACCGCAAGACTAGTTTATTTTAGTTACTTTCATAGTATCATGTCTTATGGTATTCTGCTGTGGGGACGGGCTGCAGATATTGATTCTATCTTTATTCTGCAAAAGAGGGCTGTCAGAGCCATCTACAACCTCCGCAAATGCGAATGTCTAAAGGAACTGTTTAAAAAAAATTAACATTATGACGGTACCTTGTCTTGTGAACGGGCGCCGTCAGTTGAGACTGGTCATCTCTTAACTGCCACGGCTTATTATTATTATTAATCTTATATTTTGAATTGTTTCTTAATAAAAAAAAATCCATTGTTCTTGCATATAGAAGCAACAAGAATAATGTACCCAGGATTTTGTAATATCTTGATTTAAAAAGAGTATCCTTGGAGTTTCTTGCCCGTTCTTCTCCATAGAGATCTACGTTTTGGAATGGGCAACTAGCTTCAACTTTCTGACTAACTGGCCGACTCTTTGACAATTCAAAAGTGCTTGTAAATGTTTTAATTGAAATAAACGCTTTGAGTTTGAGTATAACAACTGATTAAAGTAATTGTAGTCAGTTGTTTTACTTATTTCTATAAGTGTTGTAGTCCAGTCCAGCGGAATAATTGCATAATATACTAACAATGACGACGCTTCTCATTTTGACAGATCTACAACATTAATTGCGATATTTACGTTGTTGAGCAGACGAATTTTTCAAATATATAAAACAATTGATTTGCAATATCCTTCAAAATCTCATTATGATTGAAAGTATGTTACGCAATTAAGGTGCTGGTCACCTGTCTTTAGGTGACCAAACACTTGAATAGGTCGATGATCAATGAGGAACCTTTGGACAGAGGCGCAGAGTACAAGAGAGGAGTCCATGAGGACTCCTCTCTTGTACTCTGCGCCTTTTTCAATAACAGCTGAGTATGAACTCAGCAGTTGTTGAAACAAAGCTGTAATGACGGTGATTGTTGATGATTAACACTAGCATAAGCATAATCAGCCTATAATCTTCCCACTGTTGGGACACAGGCCTCCTCTCTTCGAGAGGCTGTAATCTACCACGCGGGCCCAGTGCTGGGTGGTAGATGTCACATGTTTTCGAATTTTTGGTGCTAGGACTCAATTTTTTCTTCACCGTTTTGAGAGCAGAGGTGATGAAATTATTTACACAAAGTAAAGCACCTGCCTAGGTTCGAACCCACGACCTACAACTCTTCAGTCGGGGCTGATACCACTGGACCACCATTGCTCAACTCACTGATTAACACTTAGGACATACTAAAACATTTCTAGCCCAGTCGTGGTTTCATGGAATCTCGATTCTAAGGACCACTTCAGCGAACGGTCAGCGTATGTTGCCATAATAATGGTTTGCAGGAGAATCCACCGTATCAATATCATAATACCACATTCCTACTGGGTACTGGGTTACTGGCGGACTTACAAGGAAGATGTATGATTCTGATCAGATTTTTATCCTTAGACTATTTTTAAATACCGTTCCAGTTTACTAGAAAACTGTGTTCAATGTAAAACTTTCTCCATACAGCGACTGTGGCCTACGCACACATGGAACCTTCTCGGATATTGTTATTGACATTACGGTCCACATTTACACAATAGATAACACAGCGTTGTCTACCAATAGCATACAAATGAACGACAAACGGTCCCATACAGATGTGACGGCCGACATACATCGAAACAATGTAATGCTGAGACAGGGTTGGCAAGTAGAAAATTAAAGACAACGCCAACTTTGCAGGGGGTAATGCCAAAGACTTCAACTCATGCCGTCGCTGTCGCTGTGTCAGAAAAATCCAACGATGACGAGTGTCATTTCTTTACCAAGTAGGTATTATAGCGACAAAAGACTTGGTTATCCGTCTCTTGCATCTAATTATTCCTTATTTGAACATCATCATATTACACGGAGGCTTTGGACGGACGTTCCACGTAATGTGACTGAAAATAAAATAAAATGAGTTTTGGTAAACGACATATGTGGGATCATCAAATACTTAAATTACCAAGTTCTTTCCTTGTAAGGTATTGACAGCCCTAGTAACAACGTACACAACCAATAGCGTCAATGTAGCCATGTGACATACAGGGCCGTCATCATAGGATAGAGCGCACATCGTCAATTTATAACCAACGACTGTGTAACTGGCTGCAATTTCTCCTATCAACACCCTAAGGAAACGCATAAAGATGATAACATAACCAGCATAATTTATGTCCTATTGTATGTCATATCTTGTTAAAAGTTTATTCTGTGTGTCTGCAGTGACTAAACCACACTCGGTTAGAAACCGCACCACGCCATTTGGCCCCATCGTTGAAAAGGTTAATCTGAAAACAGTTTTATGCAATTCACCAGCTGTAGTCAACTCTAATGATGTTAAATTCAAGAGCTAGTTAATAAGTAAAAACAAAGCACTGACCGCTAGTTGATTATTCCAGGTGAAAACAGTTCACAACGCAACCAAAATTAAGTTTCTGAAACCACAACCGCAGCTGTATTCGTAACATACGCTTTATTTATTTCAAATCTACCATTTTCTAGTCGACGGATTTTAAACATAGATAGGCATGATTGACGAGTTTTATTATGTTGATATCAGCGCCTAAAATGGAAATTCACTGGAAAATGCTTCGATTAGATTTGCTTACAAATTCTACTGACTCTATATGCTATATTCTGCCACTGATTTATCCTACTACGCTTCAGAACTGTTTTTTCTGGTCGCCTCATTAGTTTATTCTGGGTTGAATTCGAAAGGTTCTAAGCATATTGGGCATTTTTTAAATTAAATAGTGTTTCCGGACAGGCATAATAAAAGCATTAACAGGGTACCATTAACGAGACACATCGTCAAAACATTTTAAGATTATAGATTCAGTAATAATTCCTGATAGAGATTAAATGAATACTTGACTGATGCTTAATGAACATTTAATGCCACAATTAATTAATAACATAACAGGATAACAGCGTCTCTGGTTGGATGTTTATACATTATCTCACGACGCTCAAGTGCATGTACGTCAAAACATCCCGTAACGGCGATCCGAACTTGCACTTATGTTTTATCTTGTACCAAATATGTTATCATATGCCACGATCTTGATGGAAAGTGCTTTAGATTTCAGTAGCAATCTTTAGTGCCATTTCTAGCAGGTGTGTGTTATGAGCTAATGCAAAAAGAGATCATATTTCATGGACCTTTGGTATGCGAAAATAATGCCGAGAAACAAATTTGGAAAATACTGAACTTAACCAAAGACCACTGCGTGCGATCGTAAAAACCTCTGGTCACCTCTAAATATCAAACACATGGAATGTGTTTAGTATAGAAGCAGCTCGAAACTGCGGTTATCGCCTAAACTCTAAACAAACATCGGATGCTGTGCACATAAAAGTGTTGCAAGTACTTAGTTTCTTAATAAAGCCATTTACAAACAGACGTGGTTTAGGGGGACATACCAAAATGGTTGCAGATTGAACAAGCAGACATAATAATAAATGCAATAATAAAGTTAATATTCAAGAAATAAAATATCTACCAAAGGGAATAGTCGGTCCACAAGATGAAGGAATGGACAATATGTCAGATTAAATGACACTATCCGATGTAGTGGAATTAATGAAAAGCGTCACTTAACTATATAATATATTCATGTCTGTGCCAAGCTGTCTCTCTGATGAAACAACTTGAAGATAATTTCCAAGAGGTTTAACTATTTAAATTTTATCACTTCGTCTTCGCTGATCAGATTTGAATTGAACGTGTTCATTTTAGTGGTGTATTCAAATGCAAATTCTTTACGACTCAATACTGCACTTAGCGAAATAATTGCTCGTAAAGAGTACCTATTTAGAAAACTGCAATGTTTTCTAAAACCTCGACATTGTGAGAGTACCTAAGTTAATGCTAACGGATGTAGCCAAGTCATTATTTTATCTCGTTTGTCATTGTTATTTACAATGTAACATAGAAATGTCTAGTGCTATCAAATATTTAGTACAGTCAGAAAATGTAATATTCTGACATAGATAGAACGACGACACCCTTATTTTTTTTTTTATATTAATAAAGATATACATAGATAAGTACAGTTTAGTTTGTCTGCAGCCCTATATGATCTTTTGTAGTTGTTGGTGTCATGTTAGTGTACCTTTGACGCTTTTATCATCGTCGTAATTATATACCCTCAACTTAATCTCTCTGTAGTTTATGAAATGTGCTCTGTAGAATTTCCGACCGCAACTCTGCGCACACGACTGTGAACACTGCGCAGTAGATTTATATGTTTTCATGAGAACAAACGCAATGAGATCATGTTTTTTTTTTTTTACGCCATATTTAATTAGACGTACACTAGTGGAATTTTACTTAAATTTTCATTATAATTAAGACGTTTAATTTGAGAAAACGGAAGTTTCGAGTTTTTTTAATTAGCTACAATCGGTACTGAAGGTCGGTCAAGTTCCAGGAATACTCGCCTTGTTTATTATTGTATTAATTAGAATTGTTGTTATAGTTTCTTTGATCGTTCGTGATGATTAATGACAAATGTGAACTTTCGTTCAAAAAGATTAATTTTACACAGATTGCTGCGTTTCAGTGTAGTGTCTGTTTGTCAAGGGCTTCATTTCATGTCACACCTGTGTGATATGATTGGTACCTCCTTGTAGCTTGGAACATATTTATGACGACGAGGAGTAGGACTATAAATCAGTGCCCCACAAGCACCAATCGCGGGCACACGGTGTATAACAACTCAGTCATATTAGTCGATAGGTGGGCCATTCGCAAGCTAACGACACATTGGAAGCCAGTCGTGAATGTATCAATTGACATCGATGGAAACGGAGCTGGGTCGGTGTCGATGTATCTACCTGGGAATGGGCCCTAACATGCGAACATTAGCTCATGCCGTGCTGTTATAGTGCACCGCGCAAATTGATGGTTTTCATTTGACGGGGTCGCACGAACGAGCACAAAAGCTATATCAGTAACGACCGTGAAAGTTAACGTTTGTGACCCGGAGATACAATATCCTACGGTGCATGGAGGTGAAAGTTTGTGACACTGACTAATCGATGTGACATAGAGCTCCGCCTTTTTTGTGAATTTACTGACCGCATGGCAAAACACGAAAACTTTGCAGACCTCCAGTGCTGCTTTAAATTATATCAGAACATTTTCTTTTATATAAAGCAATTTCGTAGATAAACCGGTCCGGACGACCAGAACGGGCAGAGTGACTTTTGATAAGACAAGATTACCAGGCGCGAATGATCGGCATGGAGCTATCGACTTTGGCAATGTCGTCGTCGGTGTGGCAACAGCGCGGGTGTTACGTAACGTGAGGAACGCGGGGAGAGCGGCACCGCCGGTTACTGACCTGTATGGTCCGTCGGTGCCAATTCGCCCATCACATCACATCACGAAATCTTCATTGCACAAACACGATGCAACGCCGACTTGTGAACAAAAACAAGCGATCCTTCGCGCTGGATTTGCAAATGATGTCAAGGCGTATAATGTTCCTTCGGCTTGTGTACTATGTAAATGTAAGTGACCGCTCACACATTCACCGATAACAGTTTTTGTGGACGATGTTATTGTCGTCAGATGTCTTCAACTATTAAGTTAATTGAGAGAATAGCTGATACCAAAATTCGTAGAAGAAACATCTTTATTAAGCACTTAATTCAAAGAACTGGTATGTGCATGAACCAACATGGAAAAAATATTTTCCGTTTAATAATTAAATATAAATACAATAAGCCTACTTGTCTGCAAACAGAACCTTGGATTTTCCAATTATAACAGTATAATATAAACAGGAAACGCGAGCAGAATAATACAAGATTGTCGCAACATCCGGGAGTTGCCATACTCTGTCGTTTTCCCACCTTCACGGAAACCAATGCGCAAGAGCAAGAGATGCGAAGCATTTTTTTTAAACGCAGTCATCCGCAAAATCGCCGCTACAGGTCTGCGAAGTGGCAACGTCGCTCCGACAATAAGATAATCGTGACATTCAATTGTCGGTTCCATTTATTTGTTCACTTTTTCGACCGCAGAGAGCACTGCAAAAGCAAATACTTGCTGTGATAAAGCCTAAAATAACATCAAGGTTTTAAGGGCTTAAGATCGTTCTGTTGTTAGAATAACTGGGCAGAGAATCTGAGATTCATCAACAACTGTATTCAGTTTATCTTGGCAATTTGTCCTGTTCAGTTCAGATGACAGATCAAAAACAAGATTTGATGCTGTGCCTCAATTCTTGACAAAAAGTGGTCATGCCGTCGCGGGCCTCGGTAGGCAACCATCATCGCGATGCCAAATTTGGCACAAGCACGACTTGGCAACGTCGTACAAGCCGCTCGCTAAATGCACGTAGCCACTTTGCTCCACGTAAACAAACACTATTGCGTCACTCGTTGATACACACCAAATTACACCTAAACACTCACGGCGTAAAGTCCTATATCGGATGGATCGATGGCTTTAGTTCTGATAAAATTGTTGTTCACAAAATTTTTGATATGTAAAATAATTTGGAACTGGATTTCACTTCGTACTAAATGTTTTTGACGAAACATGACTGCTTCTTGTAACAGAAGTGGTTAATTAGAATAGAAGTTACTGTTCCATTCGAGCACTAACCCCTAGTAAAAACAAACATTTAAATATGGTAAGTGTACGTTTATTACATCACTAGCTTTTGCCCGCGGCTTCGCTCGCGTTAATTTAGACTTTGACTATCAATTCGGGTTATAATTGAATCATGATTCGAAAGACACGTGGCGCCATCTATTATCATAAAAACGTTATTGTTATTTTCCTCGGGAACACTTTTTTTGCGGGATGAAACGTACCCTATGTCCGTTTCTGTACACATGACAACGTATATGCAAAATTTCAGGGTGATCGGTTCAGTGGTTTAGGCGTGAAAAGGTAACAAACAAACAAACAAACAAACAAACAAACTTACTATATTTATCATATTAGTTAGGATTAGGAAGTTAGGATTAGGATTCATAGATTACTAAATTATCATCATCAGCCCATAACAGTACACAGCTGGACATAATAGGTCTCTTCAATCGTACGTCATTCGACTCGATTACTAAAAATACTAACTAAGCTACAATAAGTAAAATCAAGTGACTTCCTGGCAATGTTTTTCCAAACGTTTTTCCGACTGTTATTCCTTAATGGTAGTTAACTCGACAAATTCGTAAGTTGAAAAAGAATTCTTGAAAAGCACGAGTTCCACAGTAACATTTCCTCTCCAGTAAGTCCCACTTCAGTTGTGTATACCCGCGGCGATCGGCTCACGTTGAGCTATCACGAGGCTCGCCTCCCGTCCACGTGCCCGCCGCTTACGCAAACGTTTCTATTATTTTTCACATCGGAATACCGCCACTGTTATTTCAGTATACACAAATAAATCGTCATAAAATTTACAGCGACACTCACGCAATTGAGCTATGTATTAATTGGTCGATTAAAATAGCCTTTATTGACTAACTTATACCCATTTGTACGTATATTAAACATGGGTAATTGAGTTTGTTTTGCTTTCCAGCATAGATCTCTCCCAGAGCCTTCCACAGTTTTCGGTCGTAATGGTTAAAACGAAACGTGACGTCAAATACTATGTCAGCAAGCTCGTATTGCTTACATTTGTATGGCATTGCAGGCTTTTGATTAGAAAACATGCTAATAATGTGTGTGTTGTGCATCGTCTTCACATATAATTACATAAATAATGTGAACCTACATAATATTGTAAAACATTTTAAAAGAGTAAAGGTGGAGTTTCTTGCCCATTCTTCTCCATACGAAACTACCTTTTGGAAGGGGCAACTAGAATCAATTCTAGTTTTTTGTAAATTTTGACGTTCAAAAGTGCCTTTTATGTGCCTATTTGAAATAAATTATTTGACTTTGACTTCATTTATTGTTTAAATATAAATTTAGCATCCTAGTGAGATTAAAAATCATTTAAGACAATGAATGAAGAAATTGGTTTTGTAAAAGCACGATCGGAAAATCTGCCGAGAAATAGATCCATTCATGATATCGTTTTATTTTCTTTCAAATCCAAATTTTACGTCCGCTGAAGTAAAGAGTGAAACTTGCAAGGTAAATTATTATATCATGTACAGTCAATCTGTGCAACTTAAACCTTCAATATAACATTAACCCAAAATTATATAAGAGACTTTCTTTTTTTTAACTTATGCCTAGTTTATTTGCAACAAATTTTGTAAACAATAATGTAGAAGGTACATACCTTCTACATATTGTTTACAAAGTTAGTAAAATAAAAAAATTGTATATTGGATTTTTGGGCTAATGTTATAATATTGAAGGTTTAAGTTACCCAGATTGACTGTACGTTAATTTAGACTTAATATAATTCTAAATATGATGAGCATTGAACATAACCACATAACATACATAACATAATTTTTGATTATTGTAAAACGAACAAATGTTAAACGAAACTACACTGTAGTTTCTTGCTAAAACTAATCACATGTAGGTAATGTTATTCAAGGTCTGTCAAGTTTATTATGATACTTCCTATATATTTGGCAGAAAGTATCATATGTGTACAAATTATGATTATTACTTTTTGTTACAGATCTGAACGTGAATCATATGGAGATTCAGCAATAAGATATGTACAAGTGAAAAGAGACAGGGATGGGATTGGTGCAGTTAAGGCACGTTAAAGCTCGAATAACACCTGAGCATAACGTGCGACAGAAATGCTATTCTGTAACAGCTATTTGCAATGAAACTGAAGAAAACCTTATTTCTGTTAACTGTGAAGATTGCTCAGCATAAATTTCTGGTGGTGTTGGCCATACAATTAAGTCTTTAATTTTTTCAGCAATAAGAAGGTACACATTCAGAGAATATTCTGCTGATAGTACTCTATGAATACCCAAAATGTAATACTAATACTGAATGACTCATTTAATTTTAATTTCTTTAGTGTAATTTGTATATTAATGGTAGAAAGGGGGACATTTTCACGTAATAATTTTATTACATGATATGCTTTTTATGTAACACTAACAACATTTTAGGCTCTTTTTCTACAGCAGTTACCATGCTAATACGCATTAGACTTTAAAAATGTTTTTCATTCTCAGAGTCATCATCTTGCATCTAGTTTGATTCAGATGAACAACTAGGTACATAATCTTGAGATATCACTGTAGAAACTGTGTGTGGGAGCCTTTACATTAAAGTGATCTTCACAAAAATGTAAACATGTTGTTGCAGATACTTCATCTCATCTGATAACCTTAGGTACACCATTTCTTACGTTTTTTTGCAACTATCGGGACTGGAAAAAGCTGCTACTCATGAAATAAACGAATATTACGTAACCAGTAACTGCATTTGGCGAGGAAGACGAGGTAACAAGTTGTCATTTGAGTATCTTCAATGAGCTTTGGTTGGTAATAAGAACGGTTGGTTTGAAAACTCATTGTTTAGTAACACGCTAAACGCAAGCGAGTTGATCACATGACAGAATGAAATGAGATTCGGGTCGCAAACAAAGATACATTGGCTAAACAAAAGCTATTTAGCTTTTGCAGCAAATTGAGAACGGCAATTTGCACCGAGTTTCGTAAGTCTGTGCGATTTTATGTACTTAACAACGGCACTGAAGTTTTCGTAATTTTGGTATATTCTTTAAACTTTCACGTATCTTTAGAGGGTTATTGACAATTTGGGATATAAAAAAGTTACAAATTGAAATGAAAAACTCTGAGGGAGCCAAACTCCTCAAGTAGGTAAGCCAATATTTAGTTTAAATACACATTAAAGGACTGCAGACCAAAATCGGTTTGCGTTTTAAATACACAATAAAGGACTGCAGAACAAATTCGGTTTGCGTCGTGTAGCCACCCGCGCCGGGCGATACTTTCAAAAGTGCCCCAGATGTTGATTAACGGTAAAAATACCACCTCGCGACAGATGCGCCACTGCATATTGTATAATTCGCAAACGAAGGCTGTTTTAAAATAACCGCCGGCTGTTTTGGAAAATCGTTATATACTGAGATTGTTTTCACGAAGAATGTGTCATTAAAGCCCTGTGTACGATATAACGAAACTCTAAAACTATACCAAAGTTACAGAATATGTCAAAGATAGCCTTCGCCTTTAGATATCATCATCGGATTCGATTTAATTACAGAAATAGGTATGCCTTTATTAATGAAGGTCACTTGTCGACCGAAAGTTGTGCGTGAGCAAGACGAAAAAGCCTTCTTTCATACATTTAATAAGTCCAGCGAGTTGGAGCAAATATGGCAAATTTCTCCTGGGAAATTATTTTCATGAAGACCGAAGAACAGCTAAACTTCTAGAAGAAGTATTCAAATAGGACTTGACTACAGTTTTGGAAATGGATTTCGTCCAGTCAAAACGTCACTCTAGTGTAGCTGCAGCTAATACAATTCCCCAACTAAAGGTCAGTATACACTTTAAAATAAACGACAATAAAGTAAATAACGCAGTGATTCCAGTACACGCCCGTTTTAGCCATCAATTTACATGAAAATACGTATGGCTCGGTTCCGCACCCTCCTTTGTAGATCGAGTGTTGACGCGATTACATATTCATCAGATGATCCGTCGCTGCGTCACGCGAATTAACTACACATGACTCCTTGATGTGACATTTTCGTTTTTGTATCAATTTTGATATCATATTCGACAAAGGTATTTATAATATAAGATACGCTATCTATTCATGTATTCGTGCTATGAACTCAATCGATGAGGCCGAACCGTCGATTCGTTAAGTGGAACAATAATGTAATCTGAATATAAGGGCAGTAAGGATTTTACCGACGAAGGATTCAGGTGGCTTTTGTTTCTGAGGAACGCTGTTCTGAGTACTGACAGAAAATGCAAATGAATCCAGCATGCGTAACATGATCAATTCTATATCTACTCTACGAAGAGAAGACAAATCACTTTCTTAACAAAAATACATTCTTTTCTTGAATTTTTACATCGCGCCGTAGAAATCTTTCTACAATCTGTCATGTTGTCTTCCATTTCTTTCGTTTCTATGGTGGTCATGCTACGCATGCTGAAGTAGATATATACCTTTACCTAGTCTGAGTTTGATCACACAAACTAGCCTTCTAGATAAGCAGTTTTCATATTGAATTAAATCAAAAACATTTAGTAAAGGAAATTTATCTCCTATCGATAAAACCAGTTGTTTATCAACTGGTAGAGGTGACTGTGAGCACTGGTTTGGTGTTATTACATGGATATTAAATGTTGAAATACTCCAACTAACCTTTTCTACGCAATATATGAGTCGTGTATTACAATATGTGGAATTTTCCGTGAATCGAAATCGTCATAGGAGTGTAGAAAGTGTTAATTCTTTGCTTTCCAGTCACGTTATGTTCTCACATTTTCCCCAAGACAAAGAAACTGCCGAAGAGATATATTGTGTGCGACGAAAAATGCAAAGGTGAGTTATGGCAGAGTTAAATGTAAATACTTACAGCACCAAATCATGTGCTGAATTCATGGTAACAGGTTGCGCGTCGATGTCCCTGCCAACCTTTATACATATATAAGCATGATTGTATGATATGATGTATTCGCTGGTATCGCTGACAACACGAACCCAGGAGTAATTTCACAGCGAATAATTAAATTTGTCTTATTACGACGCCCATAACCGGTTTTCTGTTACAGTCATCATAAACAGTTAATTTATTGTCTTGTACGTGTATCTGTTCTCACCTTGTCGCCGCTGTTGTCAAGCTGTGCGTGTGGTATTCCGTTATGTTGTTGCGTTTGTGTGGGGCTCAGTACGCGGCGCTTCTTGGCTGGCTGCTGAAAGGCCGGCGATGCTGCCGGTCGGTATTCGGGCTGCGGGCACGGGGGCTGACTGCTGTGGTATTGCGACGCCGGCTCCGGGAACATGACATGCATTCCCTACCAACAATGATAACATAAGTTATACACAGGAAAACTACACGGAAGAACAAATAATTATCGGCTTATTGACACCATTGTTAAGGCTCCTACAAACAGGCACGACACGCGACCCGAATCGCTAGCGTCACAAAGCCACCGCTTCTCACGCGTCGAGCGGCGCCTTTGTGTCGCGCTGTCGCGTCGCGCCTGTCTGGAGAGCCTTTAGACCTGACAACATATGCATATTGTATACAACAAAGACGCCGCGCGCCGCCCCAAAAAGCATTTATTAAATTCTGATAATGAAACCTCAATATTAAAACTCAAACGAGCAGAAATTAAGACGCCGCGCGAGACACTGGCGCAATTTTAATATTTTTCGGCTTTTACAGCCAAGTAATTTCGCAAAAAGCGTCGTAAAAATCGAGTTTTCATTTGCTAAGAGCCACCATTACCGTGAAACATGTCTCCGTTCCGTGAAGCCGACCCGTAAAGGCCTCGGCTTGGAAACCGACGACGCTCGCTAACACGAAGAAGCCACATTCATTATCAAATTGAGGAGCCTTTCCTAAACATGATACTTAAGATGGCGACATTAAGTGTAACGATGATAACATCTCTCCTTAGATGGTCATTAACCTAGTTGATTGTAACTTCTATTATGATACTAGCTTTTGCCCGCGGCTTCGCTCGCGTTAATTTAGAATTTGACAATCAATTCGGGTTGTTCGGGGAATTATAGTTAGGAGGAATAAAAATATTAAAAAACTCTCCACACACTACTAGTTAATATAATTCTATAATAATATAATTCAATCATGATTCGAAAGACACGTGGCGCCATCTATTATCATTAGAACGTTATTGTTGTTTTCCTCGGGAACAGTACTTTTTTTTCGCGATGAAAGGTACCCTATGTCCATTTCTGTAGGTACCTCTGATAACGTATATGCAAAATTTCAGGATGATCGGTTAAGTGGTTAGGCGTGAAAAAGTAACAAACAAACTTACTTTCGCATTTATAATATTAGTTAGGATTAATTTGCGCTAACGGAAACGCGAAAGAAATACGAGTGGAGCAAAACAATCTAGATTTACAATGAAACCCGATTCTCCTTGAACAGTCACGACAGAGTTGAGCCGCCGAGACCGAACGTGAAATCCGCTTATTATAATAAAATCTCAGACTACAAGGTTTCCCTAAGTATTCAGCAATGTCTGGTATTATATTTTACAACGACGTGTCTTTTAATTACTTCTTACCACTATTAATAGTTGAAGACAATGACATCCGAAAAGTTTGGGGCGTTGAACTTGGATGTTGAATTTAGTTAGCTATGGAAATTTTGATACATTTTATTCAAATAAAGGATGCTAGATGGTGATCCGGCCTAGGTTCACACGGGTATTGGCTAGCTAGTCGAGCTATAAGCGGACACGAGGCGAAACAGATTTAGCGTTTGTTAATTAAACTTGTTAGTTAGAAACTCGTTACGAGAGCGTTTAAAGTTTGATACTGAGGAGAAATTTCCGAGGGATAAAATATTTCCCTTTGACTTCGTTTGTGAATTAGCATTTCGATTTAGTTACAGGGGTAAATTATCGCAATCTAATCTGTTGGAAAGGGGGCAAGCTTTATTAAAGAAAAAAAAATACATTCAGAAATAGTCACGTAGAAATTACTTTGCCGATTTTCTAATCTCGAAATCTTTGGATTTTGTGGTTCCTCCCATTCACCGCATCATGCACCTTACTATTCACGTCTCACAAAGAAAAGGCAAAAGCAAATTGATCTCATTATTTTTAGACAACTAAGAACATTTTACCATGTTAAACCAAGATAAGATAAAAACTAAAATATGGGGTCGAAAAATTGTTCCGCATCGCTGTCGACTGGTAATTTACCCAAGAGATTGGCAGCATTGCCAAATGTATCGCAATGCTTAACCTCCCGCCAACGTTAAGGCAGCCCTTGAGTCACGAGAAGTGTCTACTAGCCGTTTGGAGATTTCGATGAACAAACCATGAGCACTCGGACCCCACGGCCCAAGGGTTTCAACATCAAACGGCACGAAATTATAATTACCGATAAGGTTATTATACTTTCGCCGCTTGAGGTTTTCCGCAGCCGCATAATAGTTGTAATAAGATTGAGGTAAGATTAAACACTTTAGATATTAACATAGGGTTACTATTAAAGAAAGATCTCGCTAGTGGCCAAAAGGGTAAATAGCGTGACAGACAAAACTAAAAAATTCTAAATCTACAATCGTGTTAACCTATTACTAGGCGGGTCGAAAGGTCCATACTAATTACTCGCTACTTCCAAAGTCGAGGTTTTCTGTCGCCCTCGATTCTAAGGACATCCTTTCACAATTCGCTCTCTAACGAGAAACTAACTTTATTCATAAGAAACAGAGTACAAAATTCAGTTGCGTAATCTCTTGTGTATTTTTTTTCCTATTTACTAGCGCCTACTCAATTTAGTCTTATAATTTTCTCTGCATCGCATTGGAGCAGCCAGTAACGCTTTAAGTTAACAATATCGCCGTTTTTCTATAAAATTGTATAGCGAAATGCAACTAACAATGGACAATACGTTTTCTGCAGTTAAACCAGCTATACTTTGGCGAGTTATAAACTGTTTAAGCGCATATCTATAATCGCCACACCAAATCCTCGTCGTGCGGAAGTGAAAATAGCTTTATGGTCGTATCCTATAATCCTATTGTGGTCGGAGAACAATGCGAGAACCGCTGGCGCCGAAACCTAAGTATTTATCGCGGCTCCCATCGACTTTCTAAAGACAAGCGTGGGTGAAACGGCCGGACATGTTACAAATGGTAAATTGGGCTCTTAAATAGGAATGAACAAGTCGTTACTACGTTTGTAGTACGTATGTCCATGTAACCGGCTTTTAGATAATGATCCCATAAGTTCGCGATTAGCTACTGACAGTTAACAGAAAGTCAGTCTCTAATAGGACTAGTTGTTAAACATGTTTATTCTGACGTGTCCTGAATGATGAGCTTAGAACGCATTTGAACAAATCAAACGCTGATGCATTAATAGCAGCACAATACGTTTTTATATTTGATTTAATGCGTCTTATTGCACCTTAATAGCCTATTGTTACGTGAGGATATTCAGAGATCATGTACCCAGGACCTAGGTATTAAGAAACGTATTTTTACTACTTCTATTTGGTGAATGAGACCCGTAATTTACCGACATGCAAAAATAGGCTATAGAAATTGAGCTCACCCAAATTGATAAGCGATTTTAGTAATTATACCATACGTATCATAGTAAATAGCGCAACCACAAGTTTTATGTTAAAAACGTGACGTTCAAATGACATTGTACGACATAAAGAATAATAAGGGATCATTATCGACATGAAAAATTGCTCGTAAGTGCTGAGCTTACACGACCTTAGTATGTATTATAGAGAACGTGATATATATGCAAAAAAGGGATTTCATATTTCTAATTTGAAAGAATAATAATGATGTCACGACAATGCAATAATAAGAATATTCATAAATTGGGATGTCTTTGTACTTAGTAATATAATATAACATCACGCCTGTAATCCGCAAAGGGTTAGGCAGAGATGTAACTAATAGTCCACCCACATTTGGCCAGTTATGTTTTTAAGTCCCATGCAATAGGGGACGAGCCTATTGCCATCAACCGGGCACAAATCCAGACTCCGGGCTACTACTGAGAAATTTCAGATGGAAAAACCCATAAACTCTTTGCCCGACCCGAGAATCGAACCCAGGACCTCCTGCTCAGCAGTAGCGCTTGCGACCACTGCACCAACGAGGCAGTCAAAGTTGTACTAACTCAGTAGTTCTTAGTTAACTGTGCACTGTATTCCTTTCATTATCTGGTCGGAGAAAGGTAGATACAAAACAATATCTTATTAAACATAAAGCCATTTGCTCATACTATGTTTATATTACATAATACATATATTTAGTTTATTTTTGCACATACGTAATAGGTATCACAATTTACGCACTCGGTATGTAATATTATAAAGTTGGAATTTTAACTGATATGTTTGCACTTTTGTACCAATCATTTTGGAATGATAATATGGACACTAGGACCAAAGAACGATAACTTTCTAGCGCCAATCACATGTGAGACGGAACACCACGATCCTTTAAAATATTAAGGATTTGGTTTTAAAGGGCCTTTTTATTAAATTGATGCAATGGAACAATTAAATAAATCCAATATTTGATCAGCAATTACTTACTGCGTATTTTAATAATCTAGGTACCTGTACCTTACCTACACCAAGTATTCATGCATTTTTAATAAAGGCAATGGTGATTATTCTAAAATGAGTTAGACTAAACATAAATAATTCGAAAATTACTAAGGTGTTGAAACCGAATAGCCTATAACTATATTAAAATAAAAACTGATATTCTTTCGTGTTTGCAAGCTGTAAAATTACGTCAATTTCAAAATGGATGAAAAACACCTGAATATATTTGCTAAGAACTGCCAAATAATATCTGCGTTTACGACAGCGGTAGCGGGTTACGCAGCAGATGTTTTAAATTTTGGCAAAACAACTGGATTGCTGTAACACGAAACGAAATTGCTAAGTGGAGCAACAAAGTTCTTGAAAGATGGTAACTATATGTGATATTACAAAGAGATAAAGACGTGACCCCTGCGTTATTCGTGCTGAAATGTAAACTGTTTCTATGGCGAAAATAAGGATCGATTTCAATAAAAAGCACATATAATTTTATCAGCTTAGCTGCTTTCTAAACAATCATGAAGACTGAGAATGTGCGCTTTTATAATACCTGACGTCACGATATTAAGATGGACGTCCCCGTCCACGTCCATAAAATGTATGGAAATACGTGCACGTTATAACGTTATCGTAGACGGAAATTTAAAAGCATCATCTTATATTTTTATACATTTTACTTCCCTGTGTTATCGTGATGCCGTGACGTGGACGTGGACATCCGCGATAATATCTTCACGTTAGAAATTATAAAAGTTCACAATTGGTCCAGACTCTGATGAATGGCATACTGAATCTCGGCTCAAACGCAAGAATTGCATGAAAAACTGATCAGGCTCTTACTAAACCACGTAAGCATCGTATCTACCACTGTTGCCATGTGCACAAGCCGTATCATTATATATATATATATAGAAACGCAACGTATCGCCCGGAACATGAACTATTGGCGCAACTTGATATGCAAGTTGCCTCTTGGCCAGGCATTCACCTCTATTCTTACACCAGTTCAACACACTCAAAGTAAAGATTGTTTTGTCTTTATGTCATGGGTTCAGGAACAAATGGGTTCTGGTTTCAGCCTGTGAAATCAGACTTTAATTACCTATTCAGTAGGTATTTGGTGTCGAAATTGCCTTAATGGTGTGGCATTTATACCAGTCTGGATTTGTGCCCGGTTGATGGCAATAGGCTCGCCCCATATAACATGGGACTTTGAAATGTGGGTGTACCTACTATAGGTACGCCTCTGCCTAACTCTTCGGGGAAACAAAGCGTGATGTTATGTGTATTTATACCAGGTTCCTAATGTGTTCTCAACGGCAATCTATCTTTTTGAGACGAATAACTTCTTGACCACTGAACTGAACACTGAGATAGTAAGATTTTGAGACTATATAACTTTGTTGAATCAATGGATATTTAGGGTTTATTTGAGGACCTCAGAAACAAGCATTTCCTAACAGGAGGAACAATCAGTGTTTTCAATAAGTATTTTCAGTGACATTTGTTTTTACGTGGCTGTCTCGATGTATTTGAATAATTCGAGAGTTACTCAAGGTTTTAGTCTCATTCGTTCGTAACGTTTGCACGAAGTGGCTATGAAAAAAAAACTGGATATTGAAAATGAAATTTAATAACGTATTTTCTGGCTCTTGCCAATGTATAAATTGTGGCACAATGATATGGAGGAAATGGAAGACTAAATCTGATTCTCTGCATTGCAAACGTTATTTGATGTCAATGGATCAATCAGTTCACCGTTTCAAATAATTAGAAGTCCTTTCCTTAGGTACATAGTTCGTCTATTTATTAAGATTTTATAGTCATGTCGGTATGTTTTTTATTTATAAACTGTTTTACAACAGTCATCAGTATTTTAGCAGATAAAATCGTACTATCTTGCTCTTGTTGATTACGTAATCAGATTATTAGCTAGTCAGCCAAAACCACAAAGTTCAAATGTTTTACTATCATAAGAATCAAACTTTAGGCGCGGTAAGAAGCAAATTTTACAATAGCGCATCGCGGCAACAAATAAGGTTCAAAACAGAGACGCGTTTGATGTTAGTTGAGTCGTATGACCACCAAAATAAAAGTCATTTCGCAGGTTTAATTAAATTAAAATTAAATGCATGGCTCAGTGGAATAATTTTTAGGTATTTCTTTAATTGATTGAATTGCCTTTATTTTCATTACATATAATGTTAGTGTACACTAACATTTTTGAGAATTCTGCGAAGAAAAAAATTTATTGAGCTATTTTACGATTGTTTTATCATGATACTATTTTATTTTTATGAAATATTTTTGGATAAGTATTTTTTTGAACATTTGACAAAACACATTTTTTTTTTCTGGCTTGAAAAAAATCTTAGTGTTTTACGGTGTCCTACGTTTGGCAGCGCCTTAAGATGTTAGGCAATTCGATTCTATTCAAAACTAGCTTTTAAAATCGACAGGTATATCGATATCTTTTATGAATGTCGGTTACTGAAGGTTACCTATATTTGATTATTAATTTATTTTTGGGTTCTTTTATTTTCTCGTCATAGTAGAATCAGTAAAACATTTCAACTTTTGAAGTTGTAGAATCATATTTTTAGTAGGATGTAGGAATCGAAAAATACGCTGCAGAACTGTAAAATCATAAAAGCTAAAACGATTGACAACGCTATAGATAAAATCGTGATCCATTCTTCAATATTGTAAAAGTTTTAAATTTTTTAAGTAATTTCTTTTGTTGTTTTTATTATTTTATTGTCGAATACGAGGTTTTTGACTACTTTATATTATTTAATAATGTGCGTCTTATTTGCTGCATAATATTAAAAAAATACTTTATTTCTATAATTATTGTTTCTTGAAACAGACAAATCAAAAAAAGAAAAATTAATAAAACTTCTGTTCAATCTTTTACCAGGCGAGAAGCAATATGGGTACCTAGATACTGTCATCTTTTTGTATCTACACAAGTACCAGCATAAAACTAAATTATAATCTATCTAGAACGCAAAAAATATCTAGTTTTCATCCTCATCCTCAGTGCGTGCGTGCGCGCAACAAACAATGACTAGTTGCCGTTATGCGTTTTGGTTTTCTGCCGACAATAGTCGACTACGTAACGGTGCTGCGACATTTCACGATACCCGACGAGGATTTGAGCGGCGTGACCTTTGGTAAGGAGTTACAACTGTACGTCTGATACGTGTTAAGGTGGGTTTAGAGTTTAAACCAAAGGAATATTAGATCAGAGCAAAAATAAAAGCATTATTTTCTCAATATTTTAGCGCGTATATAATAGCGCGTTTTGCTATGCTTATCTGTATCGCTACTTTTGGCCGTTTTTCGCATTTGCAACGGGCGATAGAAGCGATTCAGTGGCAATACAATCGCATAGTATCGATTTAGCATCGCTTCTGCATCGATGCAAACGCGCGACTGCATTAATTCAGCATCACTACTAAGTCGCGACTATCAATGTTTGACTTCACCAAGTCCATATTGCAACTGTAGCGTCCACAGGCATTCACAAGTAGCCACTAAAAGATACGACTGTATCGATATTGCATCGCGTTTGTATCGATGTTAAATCGCGATAGTAGCGATGCAAAATCGTGGTTACGTGGGCGACGGTTACGTCCAGTGCCAGCATCGCGCCTGTAATGCGGTCTTTTTGCGATTGTATCGCTACTGAATCGCTGCAAAAAGTCGCCGTGGGCAACTCTTATTGAGAATTTGAAGAATGCTATGTCTCTGTTAACATGAGAGTTTGATAAAGCAGGGATAGAATGAGCAGTTGCTCCTTTGGTCTAAACCCACCTTTAGACTGTATTTTTAAAGTTAAAGGAAAAGATCTAAGGGAAAACCCGGTAGGTAAAAAGCCAAGGGTGCAGCGCTTTCTGGGTGACGGAAATAGATTTGCTACTGTACTGATTAAGAAAAATAGATTTTCAATGAATACAAAGAAACCTTGGTAGGGCTCTAAAACTGTCCATATTGATAAACTCCTTTTTCTTGAGAAAAACATTCCCAATTTATAATAAATCACAATAGGTTGGACACAAGTGGTTTTGTAGGTTTTTAACCCCAACAAAGGAACATTAATTTGCACTACATTTAACAGTTTCTAACAGAGCTTGGCTGTCCAAACAGGAAATTAAAGTGTTATGGCTTAGTACTAAAACATACAATATCCTGATGCTTGAATTCTTACACGAAGCTAAGCGAAGTTCTGTCAGCTTAGTTTGAAGAACTAAATATTGAAATGTATTATTATTTTGGTCATCAATCAGGTCATCATAATTCAGCCTCAAAAAGATTTATAATCAACAGAAAACCATTTGATTGTGTGCAATGTGTGCTACAATTAAGTACCCAATGTGTCATTTGCAGCTACATAAATATTGATACAATATTATGGAACAAAGATTATAGAAAATTTGATGAATTCTTGTTGATGCTTTTTAAGACTGACTGTACGATATAAAAACCCGTTTTTTTTTTAAAATTAGATCTTTACCTTCATTTCTACAACAGCTTGTATTCATCAGTTTTCAATACCAGCTATCATCTTTTTAAGTAATTAGTGAAAAGGCACAACAAGTTTAAATTCAACATAGGTAGGTAGCTATTTAAATTAAGAATGTGTTAAGTTAGAATTCCCAATGCCTTGTCATGCATAGTATAATTGATTTGTGCCACTGAATGATTTTTTTTCTTATCATAAAATAAACATCCTTGATAACTGTAAATAACATAAAAATAGCTAATAAGAACAGCCAATTATGATTAAATAAACTTCCATAAAGCTATATTGATGTGAATAACATTAAATTATGGAATTAATTGTGTATTATTTAAATATAATTTATATTAGTGGTATCTTCATGTTGAGAAATGAAAAAAACATTAAATACAGCCAGAGACACATTTTTTGTTTGAAATACACCAGATTTTTGTAACCGACTATAGACTTATGAAGTAAATACCATAGGCTACTGGCCAGTAAGTTTGTACACAACTAATATGCTGACTGTCTAATCTTTTTCAGCCTGAAATAATGCACAAAAAATATTATCAAATACTTTTTACATGATAACACCATGTTAAGTTCCTCATTCATCAACAACACGTGACTGCCACAAAAAAAGTATTACATTAGGACGTGTTTTAAATGGAAAAAGTTTATTTTTAGTCGTGTCATATGTTTACCTCGTACTGACAAACCTCGAGTTTCACGGCACGAAAATCAACACCAACTAATTATAAACTTGCGTTGAAGCCAGCCCGCATACCTCCACCAGCTTTATCAGCACACAAACAAGAAAATAAAAAGGTTATTAGAAACTCACACGTTGCTAGCGATCGTTTCGTGGGTATATCGCTCGCATAGAAAGCAATCAACCGACACCGTTCAGCGGCGGGAACCAGTAATTTTCCACTCCGCGTTTCTACACAAGAACCACTTAAACTTAGCAAGAGCCTTCCTCACCTCTCTAAGATAATTTTCTGACAGTACGATCCCACTATCATGCTGAAAGAAGCACACGAACACGGACAAAGGGTCCTTCAAAACACAGCCATTTTGAAACCGTTCATACGAAATGTTACGTGTGCCGATGCGGACAATGTTATGGGGATCAAAAAAGAAAACAGGCTTATCCGTTCGCACTCATTTTTGTTTTTTACGCACAATAAAAACTAACACTTAACATCTCACACACTTTTATGTACGATTTCACTTCATACTTTCGCACACACCCGTTTACGTCGCACAAAGTCCCTGACGGACGAAAGCGACGAACTCACACGAATGGAGCTGCGGATTGCGTGCCACGGCAAATGTTATAGTTGCCATACTAAATAATATAAAAACTACTAAAACTTCAAAATTATTTCGTACTTTAGATAGATACATAGAATAATTTATGCTTGTACACCAAAATTTAACAAAGCTCATCTACTTGTTTATTCCTGTTAAGCTGTTCTCAATTAGTCAACAATACTGTACACACGTGAATATTCAACCTAACTACGGAACCCTTAACTGTGCGTAGTCTGACATGTACTTGGCCAGTTTTATTACGTTCATTTTATTCATGACCACTTTGTATCGATTTAAACGGTTGATCGATTGCAAAGTTATACCTCGTTGCACATGTTATTGTTGATTTTGTCGTTTAAGCCGTTGAATCTATACTTAAAAAAAACATTAGGAGCAGTTATGTGTTTTTAAAGATATGTAAGAAGAAAAGTAAAGAAGTAAAAAGTATTTTAACTCACAATATTATTAGGTAGAAAATCGCTTTCTACATAAGTGAAAATTTCTACTAAAAAGCTTGAAATTTTATTTCGGGGTATTACTTTTAACCATAGAAACCCAGTAAGTTGTTAAGGTGTCGCCTATTGTAAATGATTATCAAAAATGCTTTCTTTGACGTGTTTTTACAAGATTCGCATCTAACAAAATGTACAACGGTTTCTAGAAATTATTAGCAAAATCGCTGATTACTTTGTATTAACCATTTTCCGATAAATAACCTCTTACATAAATTGTCTATGGCCATGCGCGCGTTATTCAATTTAGTTGCTTAGCAACGCAATAATAATCCTAAACGCACAGTTGTATTTGGCCGATTTTCGTTGTGGGTTCATGTCCTGATGAATATGTAAATAATTTCCGGGCGTAGGTTCAGAGGCACTCGATCCTAACCAGTCTTAATTAAAAATTTAATACAAAAATAATGTCTTATACCTTTCGGACATGAATATTGCGGTTGTGATGATAAAATAATGCATTTGTTATTAAATTAAAGTGATTCAGAAAACTATATCTATCAAACAGCATGGTTAAAATTAACATTCAATTTTTGTTCTTCAATTATATCGTTTTTGCGTTTGCTGAAGATTATGAAAGTGATGATAAACGTAAGTAATTAATGCATTTGTTTTATATTATTTTCTTTAAAGTAGTTTCAGTCTAACAGCCAATTTGACAGATGTTTTTGTTTTAATTAAATAAGAAGGTACTAAAACTATATTTAAAGTCTGTCGTAGACCAATTCTTCGTTAAAACAAGCTAAAATAGATTACAAGTAATGATGCTAAACGCCCAAGTTTTGATAGTTTAATTAAAAATCCCCAAAACGTGTTAAAATTACGTACCTATCTTTTATGTAATAGTTACTTACTTAATTACAGTTACACTTATTTGTAATGAAAATATCTTACCTACTTTTTATTTCTTGAGAAAATTAACATTTCTGGGCTCTCTGGGGGTAAACAGACCGCGAAAATAAGGGTTAGTTTTATCACCACTCGTTTAATCTGAATTATAGACACTGGTGCCGATTCTCTTGTACACCGAACTAAACTATCACTAATATTCCTTACTTTTGGCTATGAGAATCTTAAAGCTATTCTGCAAAAAAATATCTCTAAATTTAAAAATATTTTTAAGGCAACTAAAATTTAATTAGACAATCGCGACTCCATGTGGTACTTGTTTGCCCTACCCCGTGTTTTTTTTTTAGAGCCGGAGGCGCGCAGCGGGGCTGCCTCGACGTGTTTTATATGGAATTTTTCACTTTTGTGTGGAAAATATGAAAAAATATTACCTACATGTAGAATTTTAGGGGTTTAACGGTGCTATAAACGGGGTCGAAATTTTCATTATTTTTTGCGATAGGACACACCATTTTCGAAATAAGTATAAGCAAAATAAAATAATAAACAATATACAGTACTGTTTTTGCACCAGAACTCGAGGTGTTGTGGTGAATTTTAGTTCATGACAACTAATTTTATTCCACACCTTTTTAATCGCGATTATAAATAGCCAGATTTAGTTATACCTACCAACAAAAGTTTTGGTGAAAAACGTCAAATCCAGAATAGCAAAATAGCCATTTTCACTAAATTACTAACTCAGTGCCATCTTAGTGTTGTCAAACTAAAATATAGTTAAGTTGTGTCGCTATAGTCTATTTAGGGATGGGAAATCGTCGTTTGACAGGAATAAACAAAATTTTTGTGATTTTTTGTCTAGTTTCTAGAATTTTGTGACAAGAGAATCGGCACTATTATCCAACAATATTAAAAAAAATAACAGAATTGTGTACAAGCCAAGTATATTAATTAGAACTTATCCGAAGTTCCTTCGTCATGCGAAGGTATTTTAATAATACTTAGGAATAAGAATCCGACAGTATGTCAGTTACAAACTGACGAACGACACGTGAGGCTGCTCAAGCAGTGCCAGCCCGGATCCTAAAGATCTGTGTCAGAAAACAACAACAGCACATACAAGAAGAGATCCGTAGTTTGTAGTTTCCCAACTCACCTTTCCCAAGAAAAATACTACTTAACGTCTATTCCCTTGGGAAATTGGAATACACATACACATACATAAACTCACGCCTTCTTAACATGGGGGTAGGCAGAAACTACAGAACGCCACCTGCTACGATCCTTACATGAAAACTTGAATGACGAAAGACGAAAGTTGTAATCTATTCTTCGTATTCACGAGTTCACTTTTTGTCTTTCGAGACGTCTTCAGATTATGACTGTTCGATAATGAGATGATGACACACTATAGCATCTTCCATGACCTAACAAGGGGGTCCCCTATAACTAATGACTTATACCTATAACCAAGCCTTAAACAAACCCTTGTCGGTTCCACCACGCTGGACGAGACCCACGGGCATAGACCTATCTATTATTGGAATTTTAAATGTCATTGTGTATGATTACAAAGCTCATTCAGTCTCATCTAGCATTAACCTGCCATCAATTATCAATAACGTCATCATTAACCTGGGCTGGTTTTTATGTAATATGTCCACGTATTCGCTCATAATTGCGATTCAGGTACACATACCTACAGTTCCCATAACGCACGTACAATGACATAGACAATTATAATAATATTCAATCAAGGCACAGGCAACATCAAAGTCAGCCGACCGCGTCCCGCGTTTCCGCTGTCACATGGAACACAAAAGGTGCGTGCGCGCAGTAACCACCGCCATTACGCTGCTATTATATGCCTTTTTGTTAGTTTTTTGTTGGAAACGAATTCTGGTTACTGACAGGATGCGTGCTCTCAAATTCCACAGACCTACATGACTCAATGTAGGTGGTGAATGGAGTACTTCTATCTGTACGTCGGCCTTTAATGAAACTGAATGGTTGTAGATGGTCAAATGTTAGCCAAGTTGGCCATTGTTGGACTAGTTACTCATAGTTGGTACGATCGGCACCGTAAAGCAATATAAATGACGATTCATTTAGGTAATGCAGCCAACTACTAGTTACATTCTTAATTGGAGCCAGTTAAGTTTAACTTCTACGAAGACAACACCAGCCTTTAATTTAGAGCTCGAGGCAAACTTCAGCTTTATCAAACGAATCCTACCCTACCCTACAGATGTCATAGTTGTTGTTGCCCAGCAATAAGTGAAGCCGAGCTGTGCATGACGATGAGAACAAAAATACATGTCAGACATAAAAATTGAAAGAAACAAAAATCCCGACTGCAACTAAAAAGTTCAAAACAAGCGCACTTTTCAAACAGTCTGGTGAAATTGTCGAATCCTATCTTTGATGTCACACAATCGGGAAAAAAATCCTGATGCAGATTAGCACTAAAAGAAAGAGGTCTTGCCTTGCACTTTTTAGTGCTTTAAGGCCAGGTTATCCAACCCCAGCAGAAGTTAGAACAATATAAGTCGATTCTATAAAACTTGTTTGGCTCTGTTCAGTATCCGTGTCGTGACCGCTTCGATAATTCCGGTGCCATTCGGTGCACTGAACCTTTTTCGCGTTTTCCGCCATTGCCCTAATATTTCACTCATTTCTGGTTGGTTGTGCAATTTTTCCTAACGTATTATGGTAGCTAGTACAATGCTGAAATGATTTTGTTGATACGTAAAACAAATTCTAATGTTCACTATAATTGGGTTAGTAAGTAGCCTTAAACTAAAGTTTAAGGATTAATTCCTATTGGTTTTGGAATTAGATTTAGATTAAAAGAACGTTGGCTCTAACCGTACCTACACGTAAAGAAAATACAGCAGCATTCAAGTTTACCTAAAACTGGAAATTATGGTGTACAGTTCAGTATAATTAAACTAACTTACAGGGGTGTCAAGTTGCTGCAACATAATTTACGTAAATGGACCTAAAATACACAAAATTACAATTTAAATGAGTAGGTCTACATCTACATAATTACATAATCGACGCGCAGTCGAACGCAGCAACTAATTACCATACCTATGTACATACAAACTGCGACTATGAACGAAAGTAAACATCCATCTACTATAAACTTATATATACGAGTACTTAGATATACATAATATTGAGGAAATGCGTTCCGTATGGCATAAACTCTGGAGCATGGTACGGGTTGGCGCTAATCCTGGTGTCGTGGGGTTCTGCAAGTCATAAGCGTAGAGCGATTTGAAAGGATTAAGGTTGAGACTTAAGGCCTGGCTCAAAATAATATTGAGTAAGATTGACGACCTCCGGGTCCGGGGTAATTGCATATCACACTAATAATTGCAATGCCTTTCATTTTCACAATTCCACAACATCATTGCAATATTATAGAGCTCTCTGTACTTTTTTATTTATAACACCTATTTTTACAGGCAGGTCTATGTCTAACAAATGAAAACTTTGACTTTGACTTGGCGTACTTAATTGGTGTAATATAATAATTAAGGCTAAGCCATAGAAAGTAGCAATGCCGCCAGTCTCTTGGGTACATAACCAGTCGACAGCGATGCGGAAGAATTTTTCGACACCATATTTTAGTTTTTAATAGTTTTAGTTGGGTTAGGTTATTATATTTATTTTAATAGTTTGTTAGTTAATTAAGACTCTTTCAAACTTGATTACTTTTTGTTGTTACTCGAATAATAATTCAGTGTGGTAAAGTTGGACAAACCTAATTTTGATCAAAGGAACAAAATGTAATACACAAATTTGTGGTTTCACAATTTCATAGCTTGTTTTTATTTTTCTTACATACGAGAATCATAATACCTACCGTCTTATTACAAATTATAATATTGCTCGATCGTTTAAACCTAAGGTCAATCAAACAATTGTTTAGTAATAATTTAAGGTCGGTTCGGTTTACTTTATGCATCGCTAGCCTCCTATCACTTGAACCTAAAGAAAAAACCTCTGAGCAACTGAAAGTTACAGGGAGGGCCAATAAACTGTAAACCTCATTTATTCGGGAGATCACGCGATGTTACAAAACTCAGACATGTTTGCATCGACAAATTTACCATCGCTTAGTTCGCCATTTCGGCTATTCGAATTTGAGCGCAGATTCTTGATCTATGAAATTAGTTATTAAGCGTGCATAGTTTTTCCATAATTAAGTATTTCATGCTCTCCCGTCATCCTTATGCAAATATTTTCTAATATTAAAATTCCTTTGCTATGAAATTCTCGGTGGCTAAAAATTGTTGTTAGTGGACGAATAACGATGATGGTTTCAGATATTTGTAAAAACTAGATACCTACTTATATTATACCTATTTTGCCTCGGAAAGCACGTCAAGCCGTTGGTCTCGGCTGTCATTCGTAGATCTTTGACAGTCGTTACGGGTAGTCTTACCAAGGAGTAAGGCGACTGCCTATCTGACCGCCACAACCCAGTTGAATACTGCAGCTGAATACCAATATTTTACATAGAGCGACTGCTCTATGTAAAATATTGGTATTCAGCTCCATCCGGTTAGACTGGAAGCCGTCTCCAACATAGTTGGGAACAGGCTAGGCAGACTGATTGCTATTTTACATATAGAGGCTATATTGCAGCGTATCAAAACTTAAATATTTCCTACCGTCATCATTCTCCTACCCTTATCCCAATTTATTAGGGGTCGACGTAACGTGTCTTTTTCTTCCATATCTATCTATTAGTCATCATCTCGGTAGTCACCCCCTTTCTAGCTATAATATCACCTTTCACACAGTCCATCCATCGTTTCTTCGGTATTATCCTACTCTTATAGCTATCCACATTCATATCCAAAACTTTCCTCACAAAATTTTCCTCTGTCCTCAGTATATGCCCATACCAGGACAACCATTTTTCACTCACCGGTGCACTGGTAACAACTTTTCAGTCACCGATGTCACTTTCAGAGTTCCTTACGTACTCATTTCTTATTCTATCCATTCGCGTAACACCACACATCCCTCTTAGCAATCTCATCACAGCTGCATGCCTTTTTGTCTTTCATTCATCCCTTTTGTGGCCCAATATTCTGATCCACAACTTCCATCCGTAACATTCAATTAATTTTATTGTTGACTACCGGTTGCAAGGTCGAAAGTCGAAGGCTTGCAGAAATAACAATAAAGCATGACAGACAACATTTTGTTTGGTAATTGATATATTTTTTTCATTCTGTTTTTATTGCGATTGCTTAAATATTATCATAGTTTAGCTAATACCTTAACTTGAGTAATTGTCAGTATAGTATTTCTACCGTTTTGGCTGCCTCGGTGAGGTTCTTGACATAATTTCTCTTTTCCAGTACAGATACAGTTTTAATTATTCCCTTCAGCTATGACGTAACAGAAGTGAACTCATGATATAGGGTACCACAATATTAAAACGATATAAAGAAACAAAATATTCGTCAACACAAATGTTATTATTATCTATTATCTTTTCTTCTCCATTGCATTTAAATGATTTTTCTTTGATAAATCCAGGAATAGCTCCTTTTCTTATTAGAATTTCCTGTATATGAACATACTAGAGATTTTTTTACTTTGTCGCCAGTATACATGTTGGTATCTCAAGACCAACATCAGCGCACTCCTCGACTGGAAGATTTCTTCTGGACGGGTTCAGGAGATGGGCCACCTCCCCCACCAGATGCGCCTCAACCAGCACCGGTTCAGCCATCTACGCCGGTGGTACGGACGACCACTGTCCTTGCTACTGTGTATCTGGATTCTTATCCACCACAAGTAAGTTTGATAACTGAATCTAATGTTTCATATCTCTTCACTCCATCATCGTCTTATTGGATCTTAATTCTTAATGCCTTTTTGTTCTAACTAAAGCAGTTCTAACAATTAACAACAACTGAGTTTAAAATTCATTACGGAAGTACGAATGTTTAACTACTTCAGCATTTACCTCCACGGGTTTCTAACTTCCCCTAACTTTTGGGGATAATAGTCATAATTAAGTCATTAATTTTCGTTCAACCCACCCTTTGTGTAGTTGAAATTTTTGTCTTGGTATGCTAATGTGTTAGAGACATGCAATTTTTTACATGGATTTTAAATAGTCTACTTTTATTTGCTAAAAGTTTTAAGTTCGTCACAGGCGGTGACAGACAGATCGACTGGCGAATGCATGCTCAATTGTGGAGAGCCTGGCGTGCCAGGTAGCTTGGAACCAGAGATCCCCGATGATCGAAGGTACTGGCTCCTCACTGTCATTCAGGGATCCACTCCAGATAGCCTGCAATTGAGACTCGCTAGGTTGTACCAGAAAGCTTTCTTGAGGTAACAAACGTTCCCCTTAAAATATGTTTCTAGTTTCTTTTGAAGCTTCCTTCGCTCTTCCTTTTCATCAAACTCATTTTGCCATATTTATGTTCCTTATTCTTATTTTCATTTCATTTATTGTAAACCACTACATCTTCAGTCCATTTTATAGAACGGTAGTTAGAAATAAGCTTATTTGGCTCGATTCCTAAAGCATTTATTATTACGCTTTGAAGACTTTTATTCCTATTTATTCCAGACAACAAGAGCGTCATCTGGGCATCATCAAATCTCTCGACGCACCGCCAGCCCGCAAGAAACATGATGTTCATTCTTTCGTAGTTAACAAAGACAATAATAATAGTCCAGTAGGTCCTCAAAGTACCAACACGCCTTTTAAATATCTAGATATCGCCAGTTCTATGGTTGCTCCTGGCAAGACAGTCCCTAATACGTTAGATAACAAGGTTGAAAATGCTAGTAAACATATTCTAGATTCCTCCAGTGATTTCGTTTACCCCGTAAATATAGAAATGTTCTCAGTAGACACAAACACTATCTCATTAAATGCTGAAATAAAAGCTACAAAGTTGAATGAAGTGGAATCGTGGATATTAGCTACTCCAACTGTTATTATTCGTAAAAGAGAAGTGACTGATAGAGAAAAATTAGAAGAAATTAGAGAGGATTCAATAGATATACCTTTAGAATCAGAAGGCAACGAAACAATGTTATTTAAGCGTGAAATATTGAAGCCAGAGCAGCAACCACCAGTGCAAGTTCATATACAAAACATAACAGAGGTAAATAGTTTATTATTTTATTGATAAAATATTAGCTATACCTATATTATATTATATATATATAGCTATTTAATTTTGACTGACAATAACAATTTACAAAATCCTCCAATTATTATATCATCTATATATGAGGCCAATTTCAGGAACAAATTAATCATGAAATCTACGAAAACCAACAAAACAAAGAAAACTTTATTTTGTTGACATAAAACCAAACAATTTATCATCTCAATTTCATATTGCTGATTTAATCTCCAGTATTGTACCACCAAGCCAGAACTACCATTTGATAAAACCCCTTCTCCGACTCCAGATCAATTTTATTTATCTTTTCCATCAGTCCCCGGAGACGGGTAGCATTCAGATAGTGTACGTGGTGCTGGTTGGTGGAAGGGCAGTTCCAGCAGCTGTGGCTGCCAGAGACATGAGGCTCGTTAGGGACGCTGAGGTCGCAAGAGAATTAGGAGCTGTTGTTACTACTAAAGCTGAGCGTGAGTATGATTATTGTCGACTCGGTGATTTTTAGCAGAACTTTTACTACTGAAATAATTGTTAATAATACGAGTACTTTCCTTTTAGTAGAGTGTGGTAAAAATAAAATATATATATTGATGTCTACTTAGGTCGCAGAAGACTTTAATGATTTTGCCACCAAGTATAAATCCGTTCTCTTTAGCAGCGTACCTGAAAACAGCTGAGGGTTTGGAGGGTGAAGCAGGGGGTGGGGTTCATGGCACTGAACTATGGGCGCTGGCCGTAGGAGCCACTGTGGCGATTCTACTGTTACTCGTGTTACTAGCATTGCTGTGTTTTGCTCACAGGTGACTGCTAAGACTCTTTAATATCCCTTCCTACATACCATCAATCATACTCGCACCACACTCACTCAAGCAACCTCTCACATACCCTCTTACGTCTCTTTCATATACTTCCTCCGGAATCTCCAGTGACTCACGTATCCTGCATTGTTATTATGGTCCAAATTACAGGCCACAGGAGGGCCCTGGTGACTTGTAATGTAGGTTTTTATATAAACCCACCTCAGGCACACGTCTCTCACAAAGCTAGCTCCTTATTCATGCACTACCGTCAAAGATTAACATTAGTAATATGTAGTAATATATACAGAAAATAAACGGTTATATTATTACCATAGTGATATTGATTAATACAACGCATTTAATATCTATGTTTAAGGAAAAAGGCAATTAAATCTGCAGCATCTATTCGTGCGTATCGAAACGACCTGTTAAGAGAGACGGAGAGGAACCAGCTGAAACAAGTTCATGAAGAGAAAGATGGAAGGGTAAGCAATAAGCATAACAAAAACAAATTTACAGATCCAGGGGGATTCTAGCCAACGACACTGTGCTGGTATTCCAACCATTTGCAGTTTGCAGAGCAGTATGACTCTGACTCTGTATAAAAAATCGTAGATGTAATGAAGCCTTTAAACTTGTTAACGACTCAAAAGTGAATTGGTCGTAATAAATTATGAAAATATGCTGTAAGTTTCTTACTTGTAAGACCCACAATGTATTCTATAAAGGGCTGGTGTCTACAACTCCACGCCCAAGCGCGTATTTTGCGTACAGACTAGGTAAATTCATGTCACTAATTTTCACTGACTCATAATTACCATCTTTTTCAGTTAATCAGTGTCGTGTCACCAAGTAGAACAAGACCAAGCAGTACTCTCCTACCAATTTACAGAGCAGCTAGTGCTGCCAGCAGGTACGTTCAACTAAAGACCAACCCATGATTTAAAAAAAAATAATATTGTTTGTTGTAGATGATAAACAAATAAAGTTGATCAAAATTTTAAAATTATCTCTACAATTTAACTCTAGGGTGTACATAAATAAGAAAATAAGAAAAAAGTACTCTAACATGGATAGGATCAACAGAAAACTAAACTTTGTAGGTAATAAATATTATTTTTGTAACTACTAACACTAGTAAGAATTGGGATTGAGTGAAAGATTATGTGAGGAAGGAAGAAAACACTTGATATGATGGCTGATAGAGATTTAAAGGAAAAATACGTGATGACTTTGTTTCCGTACGTCATTTTTGTGTGACCACTGAAAATCAGCGCTGTCCTGTGGGTCCTCCATAGCACACCATCATGCTGAGTGGAAGCCTTGTCATAGTGACGACATACAGCTACCGACTATTTCTGTTGTGTGATTCATTGATTATAGATCTGCGGGGCCGGGGTAATTACGTAACACACTAACAGTAGGAATGGGTTTCATTTTGACAGTTCAACATCATTCATTGCGTTATTTACGTTGTTGAGCAGACAAATTTTTCGAACATATGAAGAAATGTCTTAGTAATAGGCTTCAAAATGATTCAGATTGTGATAAATAGTTTGTCACGCAATTAGGTTGCTGTTTTGTATTTTTAATACAATTATCTTACTTACCTTTTTATGTGCACGTGTTTCTGTGACAAATAAACCTATTTTATTTTTTCTTTAAAATAAATGGAGATAAGGAAAAGATGATGAATTTATAAAAGGATGATATACGTTGTACATTTAAAGTGGTTTGGTCATTTTAGCTGTAGGTAGGTGATAACAGCATCCAATACGCCATACACAAAATCTTACAGACGGAATTAGATTTCAGGCCCGAAAGAACAATATAATTTTAGCAATATCTGAGATTTTAGATTCCGAGCCAAATGAAAATGTTAATTTACTCGTGACTCCTAAAGTCAACAAACTGTATTTCAAAGACGTTGAAATAGTCTGCCCACTCCGTTACCCTGCTTGGATAAGAATTAGAAATTAAATATTTAGAAGTCTAGGAGCGCGATCCATTTGGATATTACTTGCCCACGAAACAAGGATGAATCTGTCTGGAAAAAATAATGTTCCTAAAACAATTGTTTTAATTTACCCCTTTGTTTTACAATTTCTGTAACTTAGTGAAACTATCTATCGAATAATCAATCAGTTTGAAATTTTCCAAAGTATTTTGTCATAATTTGAATATATCGCAAATAAAGATTCGAACAACAACAATAAATTATAATGATGAATTTGTATTCTTTAGCGAGTTTTAATTCTTAGATTATTTTTTTATTAAGTTTACATACATACATACATTACATTATCACATGCCTTTTTACCTACAAAAATCTTTTCATATTGGAGTCGTATCAAGACAGTAATGCGTTTAATTTGTATTTCTACCCGACTGCCCCAGGAGAAGGGTAATGTTTCTTTACTGTTTTAGTTCTTCAACAACATCTTCTGGGGTATCTGAGGTGGCAACAGCGTTTCGTCGCAGGCAGAAGAAACCACATGCTCTTAGGATGCCACAGAAGAAGAGAGGTTCGTATTCTGTAGACGGAAGCCACACTGCAAGAGGCAGCCTTTCTTCATGAACGTAATATCTGAATCATGGTAGAAACTAGATACAGCGGGTTCCATATTTTGATTTATCATGTATACAGTCACGAGCACTAAATGTATACACTAAACACAATTCAAAAGCGATATTCTCGTGGAATTACGATTGCAACTTTGAGATGACCATTTTCATAATAGTAATGGGTTCCAAAATACTATGTTCGGAGCAACATAAAATTACAATCAACACATTGTTTTTATTTATTTATGTGGAGCTATGTCGCAAACTATATTACACCCTCTATCTTGCCCTCTGTGTCCCAAAACGTGCAGTCAAAGTGACCTCTTTTCTGCCACCGACGATGCCGTGGAAGTAGCGAAGTTTTGGGCCAACAAAATTTGAGAAAACTCGTGCCAGCAACACGAAGAAGAAGAAGAATCAACACAGTAGGAGAAAATCACTTTTAAAAGTTGCTCAGTTGTACATATTAGTTCTTGTGACTGTACGTGTGCCCAATGTGATTTCCCATAAGCAAAAATGACGAACTTAAATCGCCTATTTAACCCTTATAGCGGGTGAATTTTCAAAAATCCTCCCTTAGTGCTAATTTTTGCTAAATAAAGATCTCTTATAGAAAATTTCATGTTTCTATAGAGCCAGTGGTTTAGGCTGAGCGTTGTCTATCAGGGAATTAATGAATTTAAGATTTTAATTAAGTAGATAGCTAAAATCAGCATCTTTGCATCGTAGACAAATAATATACTGATGATGATAAGGGTATTGCCATTGTCCAAATTTAAAATTGTGCTGCAGAAACTTCTTCTTGACAAATACTACTATACAATAGACGAGTTTTTAAACGATAAACAATTATAATTATTAATGCTACATTTGAAATTTTCACATCTGTAATTTTATTTTTTTAAATTATTATTGTAATGTTTGTTTCTATTAATGACATTTATTTTTTATTTTAGCATATTTACGTTGCATGTTACCATATTTGTATGTCTTAAGACAAAACATAGCGTGCTATTCTATATGTATGACCTTATTGTATACCTATGTTTCACAAATAAACTTTTATGATTTATGATTTATAGATTAACCTTGTTTCTTCCAGTGGGCACTACTGACAGCTTGCTAGAAGCTGCTGGGTTGGATAGCTCCGACAGTGGACAACCTTCAGCGCCACCTACGCCCACGTCGTATCTCTCCATGCCTTCAGTCAATGCTTTTCCAAGGTATGTATGCTGAAACCAGCCAGCCGGTTATTAGAATTAGCTTAATACTTTGCGGTACACTAAACGCCCCCAGATATAATAACAATAAAACTTCGATTGTGTCTCGTTCAGTATCCGTCAACCGATTAACAGTGGATCTTAGCTAAAAGCTCTAAAACCACTCTCTTTTATAGTGTGCTAATTACAGGGTATAAAAACCCATCACGAAGCCGTCATCTACGCATTCTGTTCATCAATCTAAGTAAGTCTGTGCAAAAATGATTGCTGGGAATCGACTTTTATTTTTGGTGGGAAAATTCGCTGTTTACTGTAGTGCGCAATGTAACGCACGCAAAACATTGTGCTTATGGGTGCATGCAACGTTACAGCAGGGACCGTGAGAATAAAGCATTTTTCTAAGTTTTTTTTACGTAAAAACAAGTTGGAACTTTGACCTTCCATTTCTCCGTAACCAGAAGGTTCCCAGGTATGGTTCAGTAGAAAAAAAAATCATAATAAAGGCAAGAACAATTTACTCTCGGCTTCGTTAAGGGTATTCTCACATCCGTTATTTTTCAATACGGCAACACATGTCAAATATTCGATAAGGTAAGCGGTAAGCTGCTAATTATAATTCACGGACTTTCCAATTTCCAGAGGCAACGTAGTAGAGCCACTATCTCGTATCCTAGAACCGGTATCAGTCCGCCATTTAGACATCGACTCCCCAACATCTACGCCAAAGAAAAGCAAGCAAGACCCTGCAAAAACCAAGGATGTGGTACCTCGGAGACAGATGGCATCCCAGCTGGTCAGGCTCGGGAGTATTGATAAGGATCCTGGGGTGATTGGGCCTTTGGTCTGGGATCTACATTGTCAAAGGATTAAGGATGGTAAGTCTCAACACTTTTTTTGAGCTTTATTTTAATACGACTCGGTGTTCCAATGTGGCGGCATCTACAAAGTCACATGCGAACTACGCATCACACTGACGTTACGCAAAATCCTGCATCGCGCAAGCAAAGTTTACCGCGCGACTAGTATAAAAATATATACAATGTCCCGACATCAGTCGTCTGGCAGTAGCCCATCAGACACAACACCCAACTAGTTGGAGGATGCTTCCTTTTCTATGGAGGATGAGAAACTACAACCTGTTCCTCATACCTCTGTACCATAATTAGCTTCATGGTACGTTGTTGGAGCCAGAGAAGGAAGCAATAAAAAAAAAAATCCGAACCATCACAAAGCTGTCTATACCAATTAATCCGCGTCATTTAGCAAAAAACTTGTGCTTCACCGGTGCCGATGCGCAAATATTATAGATAAGTATTTGCAGTCATTATTTATTGAGCTGAACAGACGTCCTAGCTATTTTCAATATATTATAGGAAAGGCTAACTTTAATAAACTAGAATCTTTCGAGGGGATGCAAGTGCTTATCAATATTATGAGCAACCTCCAACCAACGAAGTGTTCAATAGAGCAAATTTTCGGGTAATTAAACACCATATATTTTGTTTTATATTTCCGAGTTGGTCCCATTACAAAGTCAACTACTACCTACACTATACAGGCGTCAGCAGGGTGAAAAAGACCCGTCACATAGCCGACTACTACGCATTCTGTATCATCTACATTAAACTAAGTGTATCATTGCACAAGAATATGTATAGAGAACTAGCTGTTGCCCACGAATTCGTCTGCAATTCAGGATGAAACGTAGCGTATGTCCTTACCCAGGGGGCCGATTCTACTAACCACATTGTTCTGAAATCGCAATTGAACCTCAGCCCAATCAGGGCTTTCAAGCATTTTCTTACTTACTTCTTCTTACTTACTTTCTTTCTTCTATCTGTGTGCCAAATTTCATCCAAATCCGTTCAGCCTTTTTAGCGGGAAAGCGTAACAAACAAACAAACTCACTTTCGCGTTTATAATATTAGTAAGGATATATGTTATGGACCAAGTGATTATTAGGACATTATAAAAAATGCCCGGGTAGTTTGAAATATGCCCAATATAAGAGGGCAGTGTGATAACAACTATTGAAGTAATCAAATCGACCGGGCATATTTTATAATGCTAGTCACCTATCGGGCAGCACAATTAAAACCAGGTTTTAATACTATTATTTTTATTTGGCTACAATATAAATGCTCACCAAAATAATTTTTAGACCCTAAGACTATGTACCACGTAAAATATGTTAACTTCAAATAAAATAAACCCACTCTATACCGAGGTGCCTAAAGAACGTTTTAAGTTCCAAAATAAGTATACAATCATCAGAATAATTGTACGTGTTGTATTTATATTCTTTTTGCCTACCAAAATGGATAAACGCTCACCAAATCTTGTTTAAATTGCTCACCAAAAATAAGTTTACTTCAAAATGCAAGGGTGGGATAGGTGCAGGAGCGAGCGAAGCGAGCTCGGGATTGAGGCACCCTGACTCGGACAGGTTAGGTTGGGAGTGCTTCGTGGTTTTTTTTTTTCTTTAAACCACCCAGAAGTAAAACCCCGTGGCGCGGGGCTCCGTCGACTACGCCTTATAAATAAAAAAGAAAAATAGGTTCATTTCTACAATACTTTATGAAACAATTTGGTGAGCATTTATCCATTCTGGTGGACACAATTTGGTGAGTATTTCGAATTTTTTGGTAGTAAAATAGGTACTTTTCTGGTAGGCGTTTAAACACAAGCCTTTTTATTTCAAAAGTAGAATCAATATTTAAAAACAAATAAAATCTTTCCATTCATAGACACTCTGCTGACCAATGAGTTTACCATAATTAAATGTTAAACTGTTGTTAAAACAATTATTGTTAATACAATTATTATTAATGTACGCCACACGCGTTTGTTCTCCTCCCCGCACCCCGTGCAAAATACCTGTGTATTATCAGATTGCCCTAAGACCACACGGCAATATTTATAATGACGAGGCAATGTGATAAGCTAGGAAGTTCAAATTATAATTAATTATTTCGCCCTAAGTAGCTTGTCATTATTCATAGTGCGCGGACATTATGAAAAATGCCCCTATTTATTACTTGCTCCATAACATATATATAAGGTCTATCTATTCATACACGAAATCTCTTAAGGGGTAATTGTATTCATCATTACAAACAACTTTTACTATGGGACCAAACCTGAAATCTCGAAAAAAAATCAGCTGCTCCCTACATTTATGTTCGCTGAACTCGTCAAAATGTATGGGACAACAGATTTTTGTTTTGCGATTTCACGTTTTGTCCTGTCATAGTTGTTCATAATAATGAGTTCAATGACACCTTCAAATATTTCGTGTATGAATAGATACACCTTATATAAGTTAGGATTTAAATTAAAGGTTTAGACTCGAATCGAAAATCTCCATATTGCTTTGCTCCTTAGTACAGGCCTCTTCCTGTCTTTTCCATAGCTCACGATCGTGAGCTTTCTCCTCCATGTCCCTCACTCCATGGTACACCAGCGAAGGAAAGAGGAAAAAGAGAAAGACCATTTCAAAGATGGGAAGACGACTTGAAAGTGATTGCAGGAGGGACATGGAGAAGAATACTAACTATAGAAATGGTGGATGGACTGCTTGAAAGATGATATCGCTGGAAGGGGGGTGACTACCGAAATGAGGACTAATAGAGATGATGAGAATGGAAGAAAAATACATGTTGTGCCGACCCGTGCTGCCGCCGAATAAGACCAGGAGAATGATGACTATGACATATTTCAGCTTCAAAACCATCCAGTCCGGCCCGTTCAACAGCCTCCGCCCGCAAAGACCCGGGTCCGTCTCGCATGCGGCAGCGTTTCAACGAGCTAATGGACGATGCCTTCACGCTGTTCGGTAGCGTAAACTCCAGTCCCAACTCACATGACACGTACACTGTGGAGGAACGGGATTCTAGAGATAAGGATAAGAAACAAGGACAGGAACGAGGAGGTACAGGTAGGAGACACAACTCAAATGCAAAGCATTAATTTAAATTAAACCATTTACAGGCACTATTGCACGTCTAAATGTACAAGAAAATAGAATTGATTTTGGATGCAAAATGTAGCTTGATATGGAGAAGAATGGCCAAGAAACTCCATAGTTACAGCTGGCTTTGACTGGCCTTTGCGTTACCGTGTTTCTCTATGTTCGTGACTTCTAGTCTAAAGTTAGGATTAGATTACGACACTATACACCGTGCACTCAGTGTGTATGTCGAAGGCAGAGTATAGAATTCGTCATTATACATACGGCACCGTCTGTTATTTACATACTGTCGCCGTTATGTATAATGCCTAAGGCAAAATGTATAACGCCTAGGTATTATGTAAACTCCTTGAAACGAAATTGATGATTCGATCGCCGTATACATGTCGCAGGCAGATTGCAAAATTCATCAATAAACATACGGCGCAGTCCGATTGTATACTGTCGGCGTTATGTAAAATGCCTAAGGCAAAATGTAAAACGACTAGACTTGTATGTAAAAGTCCTGGAAACCCAATTGATTATGCGAACGCTGTATTAAATAATGCGTAAGCAAATTGATACAACTGGTTCTATTTTCTACCACCTGGTGGCGCTGCTAAACAAACATAACATAATTATGACTCTTGACGAAATGGATGGGATCAGAATCGTCATCAATTTGCCTAAGGCATTATACATAACGACGACAGTATGCAAATGGATGGCGCCGTAAAGATTTATTTCAAGTGGGCCATTAAAAATACTTTTGATCGACAGGAGACTACTTTTTTTAGTCTCCAAATACTATAAGGTTCTAGCCTTATAGTATTTGGATTTGCCTTATAGTATTTGTAGACGGACTACTAGAGTTTTGGAGCTGTTCACCTGGAGTGATCGACGATCCCATCTCGCGCATCTTTTTTTGAACTATAGAAGTAACTTTTGCTAATAAATATTCGAAATCTTCATAATAATATGGTATTTCATTCGACAGAAGCTTTCGTAAGATTAAATCTATGGTAAAATCAAAGTTCTTGTCTTTTTTTAATCCAATGGTGAACCCAAATACCAAATACTTATTTTACGTTTACGTCGTTGTTTAATTACAATAAGCAATTAAAATAAGTAAACGAGCACCTAGTTGTTTCGTTCTTAAAATGCTTTTGTGTTTGAATAGCTCTGACACAAGTTCCGTACATTTATATACAGACACTATCCAGACACAAGAAGTGTGAACAGTAAAGAAAATTGTGTCGCGCTTTTTGTGGTAGGTAGTCTAAACTTAGCTTAATAGTTATATGTATAGATGAATGTAATTATAAAGCAGACAGTAGTGCCGATTGTCTTGTCACAAAATTCTCTAAACTAGACTAAAAATCACAAAAATTTTGTTTATTCCTGTCACACGACGATTTCTCATGCTGAAATAGACTGAAATGACACAACTTAACTATATTTTAGTTTGACTGCACTAAGATGCCACTGAGTTATTAGTTTAGTGAAAACAGCAATTTTGCTATTCTGAATTTGACGTTTTGACCTAACATTTTGGTTGTCTAACTAAATCTGGCTATTTTTAATCGCGATTAAAAAGGTGTGGAATAAAATTAGTTGTCACTAACTAAAATTCACCACAACACCTCGACTTCAGGTGCAAAAACATTACTGTATCTTTTTAAAATTTTATTTTGCTTATATCTCTAAAATGGTGTGTCCTATCGCAAAAATAATGAAAATTTCGACCCTCCCTATGAAACCGATAAACCTGTAAAACTCTACAGGTAGGTAATAATTTTTCATATTTTCCATACAAAAAGTGAAAAATTCCATACAAAACACGTCGAGGTTGCCAGCTATGTGCGCTTCCGGCTCTAAAAAAATTAACGGGGTAGGGTAAACAAATACCACGTGGATTTGCGATTGTCAATTAATTTTTAGTTGCGTCAAAATTATTTTTAAATATAGAGATATTTTTTTGCAGAATAGCTTTAAGATTAGCATAGTCAAAAGTAAGGAATTTTAGTGGTACTTTATTTAGTTTAGTTCGGTGTACAAGAGAATCGGCAACATTACCTTCATAAATATGTTTGTTTCACATCATTGACTGCTTCGTTCGTCCAGTGATCGCAAGCGCTACGGGTTCGATTTCCAGGTCGGGCAGTGTTATTGGGTTTTTCTATTACTTAGGAATTTCTCAGTAGAAGCTCGTAGTCTGGATTTGCTTCCGGTTGGTGGCAATAGGCTCAACCCCTATTGCACGGGAGTTAGAAATAACTAGCGAAATGTGGGTGTACTTTAGGTATAAACCTCTACCCTCTGCTAACCGTTTGGAGATTATAGGCGTGATGTTATGGTATGTGTTTCAGACTCAGGCGAACAGCTAGCTCAGGCTCGTAACGACAACGTGCGTCTCCCCGGCTCGCCGTACACCGCCATGGATACACTGAGGGGGAGATCTGCTGGGCCCGGGTAACATTACTACTCTTTTTTACCCTTTTTAAAACCCAACGATGTCAATAGCTGTTAAAAATACGAAATTAAGATTTAGGGCCGATTCTTAGAGTTCCGTATCCCATGAGGATATAACGGAACCCTTGTTTTTTTTTATTCATAGGATCACTTCGTTGTCGGTCTGACTACCTGTCTAGACTCTTTTTCTTAGGAACGCGTGGAGGTATCAAATACGTAGGTCTACGATCCCTTGGAGCTCTAAAACGTCAAGCTTCTAACGCAATAAAAAAATCGCCCATTTACCTATGTGACATATTTTGATACATGAAAATAAATCAAAACCTATAGGCTACTTCCCGTTGACCTAGAATCATGAAATTTAGCAAGGAGCAAGGTCTCACAGCACAAGTAAACAAAAAAGGCTGAAAATCGTTAATGAGTAGTTTTATCACATAAAACCGCATAGCTACAATTACAAACTCGCCTTCTCGGCTAATTTTCGTATTCAAATGTGTAAGGCTTTTTTTATTTAGCCTACATTGTCCCACATTTGGACAAAAAAATATAAAGCCCATTTAGACTTAGAAATTTGTGTTAGTACTTACCAGAGAAACAGCACAAACTATTTAGATACTACTACGCCACACTAGCCATGTAGGCATATCCAATGTCCCAATATTGGGCTGTCCAACTTGTCTGCTATTGTTTTTAGGATCCTGCAAAGGTCTCCCCCATAGCTTTCCAGACTTCCTTCTGTTGCATTCTCCGGCCAATCTCCCATGAAGGAAGTCTAAAGTGTAGAGCTTACCTTACTGAAATACAGACTTAATGTTTTTAATTTTGAAACGAAGTGTGATTTGTAAAATACAGCACAATCTTTTGTAGCAGAGCTGGTCCCAGCACATCAACGCCGGTGCAGCATGCAGAAGGCGGTCGGCCTCGCACGTCGTTCAGCAGAAACGCGGCTGACAGACGAGTGCCTCCCCCGGCGAGGGCCTGGGGACATACGCCGCCACAGGTAGCATAGCAACCAGTCGCCTTAATTATTTGAATAATTAAACCCGAAATTCTATTTTAAATCACTTTAAAGATGTAACCAGAACAGCAGTCACCGTCGAAAGATGAGAAATACTTCATTTTTATAGCATTACACCATATTATTTAAGAAAAAAGATGTCATTATTATTTGACTAATCCAAAAAGTTTACGTAAACAGCTGGTGTTGGGGTGTTAACCATGCACGTAAGTCTATAACACAGGCTCTAAAAAACCAACTCCTGAATCACCAGACCCAACTTCCTTTCACACAGCAATGGGACGGCAGCTCCATGATAATTTAACGGTGGTAGTCCCTAGGTGCTCGGCCGACCGTCAACCCAGCACTGATCACCACAGAGGGCAGGTTGCAGGTTGAAGACCCAGCCATACCCCTGATATCGGCCATTAAGACGGAAATACAGCGCATCAAGGAAACTGCCAGCAAACCCAACACCTAGCCAAATGGATGAATTTTTAGTTTTAAGAATAAAACATGTTTAAAGTCAAGAAAAATAGGTCATTAAGGGTGAGTTTGTTATTATTATTACATAAGGAACTTCGTTTATAAGATATTTTTAAATATACTTCTATCGTTATAATTAAGTTGAGAAATAAAGCTCATCATTTAAAAAAAATTACTCATGCAAGAAATGAGTTGCAAGATGATATTACATATTAAGAACGGTTTTAGAGTCTTATGTGTGCAATTATTAACGATATTATTATCATGAATCTCTGTGTCTTCATTATATATTTTTAAAATTGTTGAAATGTTTATACAAATTGATTTTGATATTTTCACGATTTTATCACTGTTAACAATCGTAAGTGTATTATTATCTTCAGTTGTTATTTAAGTTAGTCTGATTGACGGTTATTAAGAATCAAGCTGATGTTTCCTTATAATTAATTATTATTGATGTACACATTTTTTTGGTTATGTTACGACTAAGATTTACTAAGAAAATCAATATTAGCTAAATATACAATCATAAGTAATTCAACTAAGATTACATAGGTTTAATTAATATAGGTACAAAATAATGTTTGATGCCAATAAATGTAGGTTACTCAACTAATCTACCTGACGTATTTCGGAATCTCTTTATAATAAACCTTTTGAACTCATATTGTATTTTGTAAATTAATTACAATTCTACCTAAATAAAAGACAGTTTTTTTTATAAGTGCATATTTATTTTGTACTTAAATTGCGTTATAAAATTTCTTGGTTATAGTCTAAAATTGTATCACTAACATAAATATTTACATACATACAAGAAGTCGTCTGAACACTTTTTTTCATCAAAACTGTGTAACAATCGGAACCTCTTTGGCTTTCTAATATTAAACAATGAAATAATAAATCTGTGTTAAAATAAATGCAGAAAATTTTTATATTAGTGGTGACAGGTTCAAATTAAGTGAAGAGAATTGCTTTAACATTTATAAAAGTCAACAAATAATAAACAAATCATACTATAGTTTTGGAATCAAAACGGTTAACAAATTCCACGAAATCTCGACACTTTACTAATTCATTAACTTGTTACATCAACATATTTAGACCTAGCCTCTTAAAATACAAAGTTTATTCACATCAGCCTTTATGAAGTCCTTTTATTAAATTAATTGATTTCCTTTTGACATTAGGCAGGCCATACCATTTACTTGCAGGGCACGTCAAGGTGACAGTTTACAGTTGGCACACATGGTACAAAATCACATAACACTTCACTTTTCGAATAATATTGACCCTCTGATCTGCTACATGGGTATGGTAAACCTCCAGACAGGGCATCTACAGTATATTTTAGTCCAAAGTTTTATGATCATATTTCCACATTGCCAAGTCATATTACTTATTGACATCACACAGACACAATCACTTGAACTTCATTGTGTAGCGCAGACCTCACAATTGCAAGTCACAACCACACATAATTTTTTTATCAGTTGGTCACTAGATAACTGATGGTCTCCTTAGTTCTCATCTTCAGACGAATGCTACGTGGACTGAAGAGTCTGTGGCGCTAGCCGCCTCCACTGTGTTGGCTGCTGTTCCTGTCCTTCGTCATCCTACAAAAAATAAATAAGAAAGTGTGAGTATATTTTCTGGAAATAAAAAATATTTTATGTTGTTGGCTGGCAAACAGCAACCACTGGCGACCACCCTGATGATAAGTGGTCACTACCACCTGTGGCTGACAGGTAGAAAATGCCTATGGCATAAAATCTGCCTCTATACATTTGTTTGCTTAAAGTATTAAATAAATAAATATGGTCATCACAATAGCAGAGGCTCTCATGTGCATGTAATTACTCTCACCCATACCCATTCAACTGAAATCAGCTATACTGCTTGGAGGCAGGAATAGGAATGATGTTTCCAAGCTGAGCTTTACAAAGAGCTCATCTACTAGGTACTAATAATTTAATCTTCATTGGCAACCTTCTTTTATGAAACACTAAAGGGTGTAATCTTTCTTTCAGCTATAATAAAAATCACAATTACCTGTATGATCGTTATTGAAACTGTATCTGGTTTGATGTCTTCTAAAAGTTTCTGGTCCTCACTGATTTGTTCCATATTCTCCATATTCCTGTAATGCCAGCACATACCAAACAAATAAATATAAAATTCTAGACCCTTGTCTACTTACAAAGTATTTAATATAAAAATACTAAAGGTAATTGGCATTATTAACTTACTTTCTGCTGCCTGAATGGAATCTGCCGCCTTCACCGCGTATTCTGTTCATTGCGTGTCTGTGTCGCGACTCGTGAAGATATTTCTAAAAGAAGAAAACAGACATAAGTATACATAAATGGTCAGAACAACTGGTGTAATCTTTGCATGAGTAGTGTGATATTACAACCCTTGCATGAGATGTGACTCGTTGAACTCTATGCAGCGCGCCAGCCATCAACTGACGACTTCTAAATCGTGTAAAGATAGGCTGTTCTGGATTGGGGATAATTTAATTATGTGCATTTATGCTTTACAAACTTTAAGCATTGTGGATGGATTAAGATATAGATCTAAGGCTATGCATCTGGCGTTTCTTTCGTGAGTTTTCTATATTGCTTAGGCCGCACCGCGGTACGACACGATATGCTACGATCAACAGACAACCTTATACTGGCCTGAAAATTGCAATAAAAAACCGTAAGAAAATTAGAATCACGCGGGCTATCCTGGCGATTAAGGTATTGTTCACAAAAGTTCGTGTAACAAAATACAACGTACAGGTCTCTCTTTAGGTATCTTCCCTTGTTCGTGTAGCTTGGCTCTGGCGGCGCGTCGCTTCAGAATGCGCTTGTACTGCCGCGCGTTCACGTACAGAAGCGGCTCCTCATCAGAACCGGCTGCTGAAGAACTGGCACCCTCGGACATTGATGTGCTAGTACTTGCGTTGTTGTTGCTGCTGTTCACCATCTGGAATGTTAGGGAAGACGGTTATTTCGGTGGTTAGTATATAATTAATGAACCCGTCCTTAGATCTATTGCTCAGGGGATTCATGGTATATAATTTAAGTTACTAATAAAAAAAACATAACCCTGTCTTTGCTGTCGCGCAGTCGGGTAATAAGTTAAGCTTGATGTGAGGATCATAGCAGGTGGCGTTCTGTACTTCTTGCCTATTCTCAGGAAAAAGGCGTGGGCAGGTATCTTGCATATCACTTGTCGAAAGAGGTCCACAACTAGACATAGCGACGGATTGCCACAACAAGCACTCTTGTGGTCCTTGCATCCAGCAGAGGGATTAGTTATCTAGCCATAATTTGACTTACCATAACAATGTTAGGTTGGTTGACGATCTGCTGCGCCTGCACTGCATTGCCAACGCCCGCCACTTGCACCAAATTGCCGTTTAAATTGATCACTGGAATAAAACAAATACGTTTTAGAATTTCGATTTCTATGACAGCCAAAATATCTAAATTAGAATTAAGGCTCCATCCACGAAAAAAGCCCATTTTTGAATTTTTTTATCTAATTTTTAGAAAGCTGGAAATAATTGAAACCTAATGGGGCTTATTTATAAACGATGATTAAAATTAAGAGATGTTTAAACGTCAAAAATGTATGGTTAAATAGTCGCTAATCATTACTTAACTTTAAGCAGCGTTTATAAATAAAGGGGTAAGTCTGTATGATTATAAAAATACAGTTTTCATGGCGCTTAACCATTCGTGTCAGTGACAGCATCAGTTAATAGTTTCATCACGATCGCGATCTCGAAAATATAGTTTATTTCGCCATTGATTTACTTAATGAAGATATTGTATTATCATAAGATAAAATTTTGATTTTACTTCAAAGATAGCTGAAGACTAATGTGTGATTTTCAAATTTCTTGAAATTGTTTGCTAAGTAAGAGGAAAAAAATACATAAATGACAAGGTTTAAAAAAATAATTGGCTTTTTCAACATTATTTTCCTGCTATATATTGTATGAAAATCGAAAAAGTGGTCCAGCCACGTGCAAGTAGACCACATAATGTTGATGATATTTTTTAATGTTTAAATTCAAAAGTAGTTTCATGTAAAAAGATGATCAAACACCAGTCTCGCGTAATTTTTCGGAAAGCTTGCTGCGAATATTACTGATTTTCCACGATTACTTAACTTATTTGAAAAGTCCCTTTCAGCCACATGCAAAACAAAGAAGTCGACTTTTCAAATCACAAACAATTTTGTTTAAATTCTTTTTCCCTTTCTCACAAACAATGAATAAAATTGATCAAAATCACTTAAGACATAAGTGCACATTGAATGAGTCACTACATTGAATGAATCTGATCCACAAGATAAAAGTGAAGCTTAGTTTGTGGCCCACCAAATTTGAGTAAATTGTATTGTTACTCTTTGTTTAATAAACTTTATTATTATTATGTGTACGTAAGCTCAAAAAGCTTATTCAGTAGTCTTGATATGTCCAATCCTATCAAAACCTACACAGCTATCTGCTCTTGAATAATATATTACTGGAAATGGGTTTCTGTAGAAAGGCATTAGGTACTTATTAGTAAAAGCATTTATCTTCATAGCCATTATGTTAATTCTATCTGGTTTTAACTCACTGGTAGGTTGGTGTATAATCTGATGTTGATCAATAGTAGGCTGGGCACTTGTGGCTACCGGCTGGTAAATGAATGTCTGTCCATCTGGAGTTTGAACCAACTGCATGGGCTGTATGTTTCCACCAGCTGTGAAAAAACAAGAAAATATATTAAGGGGGATGCGCTGAGGTAGCCCGCGAAATTCAAAAATACTTACGATTTTGGAATTTGCAGGTCACTGTCAGGTTGTATGTTGATTAAAATAAGATTCGCTGCCGTAACAAATATGGCTTTACAGAATTATAATCATTAGAATCAGTAATACAACTCCTTATTAAGTTAGAATTGGCCTCAAATGTCATGATTTCATGAAATAGTCCTTCAATAGGTTAATATGAACTTAGAGAGATGTATTGATGATTTTTATGATTATAATTCTATAAATAAATATTTGATATGGCTGCATATGATATTTAGATCAACATACAACCTGATACTGACCAGCACATTGCAAAAAAACGTAAGAAAATTTGAATTTCGCGGGCTACCTTGACGCATCCCCCTTAAAATAAGGTATAACGTAATCAATCATGAGTGCATTGTATAGAATCAAGTTCTTCTAACTTAACAGACAGCTGTGCTGACGGGGAGTTTGTTGTGCTACTTTTTCTTCCCAGCTAAAGCAGTAGGAAGTGATGAAGGGCTGGTTTTTTGGGGGACTGTCTTATGTAATTTTAACATTCAAAAACTACTGACTCTCAGCCGTATTTGAATAAATGACTTTTGATTTTGATTAAATACAAGTCTCTCTGCAGATAGTGAGACTGACAAACAAAGTTGATTGATTGATCAAAGTGTAATGATGTGCTGTTGTGGTTAATATGAATATTTTGTTCACATTTTGCCATCTGTAGCCTCCACAAACAATGATGCTTGAATAGTATGGCACTGCCGGGACACTTCACTGGCTGGTTAATGCTTATAAAAGTAGCACTTATGAAACATAGTACACACTTTTGAAAAGCAGCTTATGCCCACGGACTAGAAAAAAAATAAGCATTCAAAATACTTTTCTGTAAGTCGAAACATAGGATAAATTAGACCTACCTTGAATGCTAGATATAGGCACTACTTGTAACTGTTGAAGCTGTTGACCACCAGGTGTAGTTACCTGGAAAAACAAAAAACACAATTGTTTAAAACCTATTTAGCTGCATCGACACCAAAGTAATTTTTTGTAGAGCAACATTTTCCAGCATGATAAAATTCTAAACTTTTAGTAAGTTTACTAAATAACTTTTTGTTATCCGTTGTTGCCCACTAACACTTTGAAACGTTGCGCTACAAAAAGTAACATTGGTGTGGATGCACCTTGTCTGATAAACTGAGTCTGTATACTACAGAGATTAGAGTAATGGGTATGATGCTTCATTCTTTCAAACTAGAATGAAAAATTATGAAACGAAAAATTATGAAAACGAAACGAGAAACGAGAAATTATGAATGATACTACTACCTGGATCTGTTGTGTCCCAATCTGGATGCATGTACAGTTAAAAATGTGTTAAATTTTAATAATATAAAGACTTGCATAATATTTTAAAAAGTAAAAAAAAGAGGTATTTGCTCTCTTTGGCTAAATCATAATGAGTTAATTCCATCATAGCTAAAATATTTGTAGACATCAAAGGAAAAAGTTATTATTCAAATAGTTACTTGGTACCAAAACAATTTCATGCCACAATAAAATGAAATCATAAATCAAATATTGAAATTAATTTTCCCACAGTCATATAACCAGAGATCGGATATTCAGATGCAAACCTAAAGTCAATTTTAAGCTTTGAAAGTATGGAAGCAGTGCCTTAAAATATTTTTAAAAATCCTGGTATGCCAGGAACACCGGGAATGCATAACAGTGTGATGCAACTTCTAAAAAAACATTTATTTTAAATAAAAACCCTAGGATTCTTGGATTGTGTACCTATTCAGACGCATATTTATTTAAAATTAATGTGTAACCCCCAATGCAAATATGTGTACATGTAGAGTGTAAGTAAGAGCAGGGGTGGTGTGTTAGTTAAAACAAAACAACTTTATTTTTTTCAATACAAAAGCACATTCCGTATATAGCCAACATCTCAACTTTAGGTGAATATGCATCCAAATATCTGATCTCTGCTTATAACACATAAAAATGAATGATTGATGAATTTAGTGCATGCTGTGGCCATCTTTGAATAAAAATCCTCAAGAAATTAATCATAATTTGACCTGTATAGATGGTGCATTGGATGGGACGGCGTGCACAACAATCTGTTGTCCGTTGGGTCCCTGTATCATATGCGGAGAGTTGTTCATCTGTAGAACTTGCAACTGCTGCCCGTTTATCGTCATCACTTGAGTTCCATCAGAGCTCTGGATCTGTGCGTGCTCCATCGTGAGTTATTCTGTAAAATGGAAAGTTCATTTGTTTAGAATGTTGTTGTTAAGGTAGCTCAAAATACTTAAAATAAAAATCTGAGTATTTTAATTTTTTATCAGATCAATATTTGGCCTTGTAGATCAGATGATATTTGCAGAGAAGGGCCTAAGATCCAGTATTTTCAAAAATTTTTGACCTTCAGAAACTATGGACCAAAATCAATCGAAGCGTTTATAATTTACTGTCATTCCCAACAATGATAATATATCTTAAACTGAGGGATATTATTGATTTCCAATAGATATTAAGCGTCGTATTTGGACTGCCGTTTTGTAGATAAGCGTGAAGGTTGCACAAAATGTACGATAGTGCTCCGGGAGGTTTGATCTTGCCGAATCGCCCTATAAGCTATTCGCAGATTAGCTATTAGCCATAATAGCCATAGTGCCTTTGACTTACAGACCTATCTTCCAACGTTAGAAAGGTAGAAGGAACATCCAAATGTGAAAACTTTTGAATTCAACTCACAAAATCACAGAGAAAATCAACACGTCACTGCTACGAGGCCAAGGCATCAAGAAATGCAACGTAATCAAAATGGCTGCTGCTTTTCACGTAATTTCGTCAGACATTGTTATAACATTTACTTGAAATCCTATAGTTTTCGCGTATTCCCAAATATTTGCCGGTACAGCCATCCCGAGAGAATATTCGGCGAAAATAAATTGTAACTTACATTGGGTCCTCACTGGTTTTTCGATGATTGGTTGACAAAAGATAGACCAATGGCCGAAGTCAATGATCGCAAGAACGCAGTAGATTGGTTCGGCGTATTACCACTCCCAAAGAAGCGCGCTCCCTCAGCTATCCAATCGTTCACGTAATTAATACATTGTCTATGGTAGACATTAGCCTATCTCGGTAAAGGTAAACACAAAATAATATTGTGAGTATTGAGTTGAAATTTTACTTTATATTATTTATTAATTGTCGAGAATGAATGTAATAAATCAACGTTCTTGACATCGGCAAAGCTATATTTATATGGAACATGCTATGGCATATTTTTGGTGGGCATATTTTATGGGTTCCTGATATATTGAGCCTGAGGTCGGCCAGGGGCACCTCATGCCGCACGATGAGGTGTAGAGTTGGCTGTCCTAGCACTGCCTGTAGGGCAGCAGTGGTTGTACTTCTCATACAGCTAGTGATTGATAGACACAAGTGAACCGCTGCAGTTTTTGAGATTCCTTTGGGCTATGCTCAGGTCTGTCCTGGGCCACCAGACTAGTGAGCCGTATGTGATAATTGGTCGGATGACTGTGGTGTATAGCCAGTAAGTAACCTTGGAGCTAATGCCACAATTCCTGCCAAGCATTCGCTTACACTGCCACAGGGATATGCTGGCTTTTGAAGTGATATAATTGGTATGTTTTGCCCAATTCAGCTGCTTGTCCAAAAAGATGCCCAGGTATTTGGTTTCGGTTGATAGGCTTAAGGTATTTCCTTAGAATCGTGTTGTAGTGTCGTCAGTTTCCTCTTTTTTGTGAAGAGAATCAGTTCGGTTGTTGTAGGATTCACTGGTGTTTATTACACCAATCCGCCATAAGGTTGCCTAAGGTATTTTCGTATGTGCCATTTATTGTTATGGTTATGTCATCAGCACAGCCCACGTCCTGTGTATTGTAAGAGTTTTTGCAGACTACAATAAATTTTTATTGGACTTGGATTGGATTGGACTCGAGCAAAAATAACAAAAAACGTTTTTATTACAAAACATGTTGTCTATGGAACCAATTCTGTTTTGAATTGAAAAGTGTTCCAGAGATAATCAGATAAAAATTTAAATGTTTAGCATTAAAATTTTAATCTATCCTTTTTATATCCAAGGCGGCTCAAAGTGAAATACGAGATGATATTATACGTAAATGCTTATGAACCTGTATTGATGAGCATGTCAAAACGAAATAGTTTATGGTTGCCATTTTGTTTGGCGAAAACGATGCTTGCTTTTGTTCGTGTTCCTGTTACCTGAAAGAGAGTTTTTGATTATACTAGTGACTGAGAGAGTTTTGTGAATAAACCTACGTAATTTAATCGTAACAAACGCTGTTGTATCACGTAAGATGAATTATTCGACGATATCTGATGATTTAACCCGTGAACAGTTAACATTTGAGGCAGTAAAGTGTTTAAGTAGGTTATGTTTTAAATATCGAAATTTGTCATGTTTCAATTGTTTTTTGGGTGACAATTATTTGCAATGTTGCGTGTTTTTGCAGAAAATATTTCTTCGAACAACCATAACATAGCGTCATTACACAAAGAACTATTAGAAATAAACTTGTCAATAACTGCGTACATTGAAGAGAGCAAGAAGCGTCTTACAGGGCTTCGCCTGGACTTGGCACACGACGCGAAAAGTTCTCAGAAAGTTGTTGAAATATTTTCTGATAAATGTAAGTATATTACATTTGTTTACATTATGAAACAACAAAAACACAGTTGGTTCCTTTGCTTATTATTTAGGTTCATTACTTAAAATATAAATTGACCGCCTTGCACTATCTAATTAACGAAGATCGGTACCTATTTCCTTCATTCTGAATGATGGCTAGGCTGAATAGTCAAAACAATATGAGGAACATTGCACAAAACTACTGACCTAGTCAAAAGAAAATAATATTGCCTTTTTATTTCAGAAAATGGCCTCACCAACCACACCTCGTAAACGTAACACCCAATCAAAATTCAAAACATCACAAGAAAACAATAATAACACGAGCAACAAGTTCTCTGAACGCCAACAGGCACGGACCTTCATTGCATGGTACAAACGCATGATAGACCATGAACGATCCAACCTAGCACTGTACCTATCTGATGATGCAATGCTGGAATGGTTTGGCCGAACAGTAAAATCTAGAAAAAAAGTTACAGCCTTCCTAAAATTTGACATGCAATGTTCTCGCCATGATTTTACTATGGTTGAAAGCATCGATAAGATTCAGAGCAGGCATGAAAGACTGCAAAGGTTTGTATTAATTTAATGATGATTAAAATAGGTGCTTTTTTAATTTGGTGTTCTTTTCTTTACCCTGTTTTCTACCTACCTACATCCTGCTACCTTTCTAAAAAAATAAAAGCTTGTAGTTTATCACCATCCACTTAACACAATAAATTAGTCTCATCTGTAATTTCACATTTTTTGTATTTTCTACCTGGGAACCCTGAAATCATACTAATTTGAATTTCTAAAAATTACAATACTACCAAAAGTCAAGTGTATATTCTACTCTAACAAATTAAGCAAAGTTCCTGCAAAAATACATATTGAGAATTCTTTATTATCATTATTTATAATTTTCAGAAAAGATGATTCAATCCTGGCTAGTCCACTCCACTCTCCAGAAATTATTAGAACAAAAGACAGATGTCACAAAAGAAGACAGCTCAGGTCCAACTGCAACAGTCCAGAGTGGGCTGAGGGTTGCCAGCCTCAAGAAGAAAATAGCATAGACAAAAAACAAAAGACTGACAACGCTAGGCCTGGTGAAGAAAATTGTAATGAAACAGATCATCATAATGCATTGAAGAGATCATTCCCGGATGAGGATTCAGAGGTAAGTAGCCAAGGTGACGTGTTACGCAAAGTGAAGAGGAAGTGTGTGCCAGTCACACCTCCAAACCCTGAATTGGGACAAGGCGATTGTCTTCCCTCTACGAGTGGAACAGACTCTGATAGGTCACATGATGCACTAAATGCTCAGTTGCCAAAATTAGCTGTAGAATGTAATGGTTACATAGAATTTTCTAGAACTCGGAACAGTCGAAGCACTGATGCGATGAAGTGGGAAAGAAAGTGTAAAGTACAAATTAGTTATTCAGAAGACCCTTTGAATGTTGGAGAGTATATTATTTGGGCATTACGATACACAGATGAGAGTAAGTGCAGGAGGAATCTGTTGGCTGCTTTTGAGGAAGTAGCAAAAGAAGAAGAACTTAAGAAAGTTTAGAATTAGAGTTTATTAATTTTACTGTCAAATTCATTATGTTGATGTACAATGTTGCCAAGTTGCAATTTATCATGAATTAGTTTTACTATTTTCTATTGTATGTTAACTAGGAATAATTTTATTAATACTGTGGCAGTGGCACATAGCTTTTTTCTGATTGTTTTTGATGAAATAGGTACTTCAATTAAATAAGTTTATATCATAATTTAAGTACACAAAATGGTAATTTTAAATGCATGTTTCGTATTTTGGTAACTTTACTACTTTTTTTAAAGCCAATGCACTCAAAATAAATGAATTTGACAGAAAAATTTACCAAAAACCCATTGAATGGAAGCAATTTTATACAATTTGGTAACCATGTGATATGAAGATATTGTATTTTTCTATGTTATAGCATTTATTTTTATGTATGTTTATGATACTGATTGTTTACAACGTGACCAACTGTACCTCTTGACATTATGAATTTGTACGCTAGTAATAATTTTATAAAAAATATTGTATTTCTGTACTCTTCCCACTTGACCAAAGTTTTTAACCCAATTTAAGTGTCTTTGTAAGAAAAGTCAATGAATATAGTTTCTACTATTTGGCCTATTATAGTCTCCCTGGTCTCCCTGGGACACTGACAAAGCTGTAGTGGGACAAAAAAGATGACACTATTATGCACTGACTTTTATTTGTTAGTTTATACAATCTTAAGAATCCTGTAATTAACAACCTGTACAATGCAGCTCTAAGGTTTTTATAAATGAAATATTAATTATGTAACTTCAACAACAATAAATATCTGCATTATAGTTTTAGAATTTCTGACCACACTAATACTATTTTTTCTTTGCCTTTCAATCAATTCAGGCATGCGAAGTTACATAATATTAATTTCTGAATACCTATTTTTCTTATTATCTCTATTGTAAAACAGGAAACCGTCAGTTTTGATTTTTAATACTTCTGTGTTTGATTTACAGAAGGATGGTAGATTTGATTGACACCATTTTCTTTGCCGAAGTTGCACGTCATAAATAATTAAGATGCTACTTTCGTTAACACTTTGAGATACACTAAACGTCTCCAGACGTAACAACAATAAAAAATTATTATGTCTCATTCAGTGTCCTTCAACCGATTAAGCATAATTACGGTCATAAAACGCAAGAGCGAGATGACACGAGACTCGGCATAGAGGATTAAAAAACCTGCACTTGGGCGTATAGCAAAATGGTCTTTATCAATTTTATTTGTAATCTTAACTGTCGTTTCCATTGCCTTTAAAGCGATCTCTGTCTATTCCACTATTCTCTTTACCACCGACTTGTAGCTTGTATTCATTAGGGATAGTTTTAATTATAATTACGAATGTTAGCTTAGTACTAGAACTTAACATTAAATTATGTCTCAATCTTGTTCATGTTATAAAAGTCATAATTATGATGTTTTAACTTGACCATGTCTTTGTGGGAAGGTTTGTTTCTTACGCGAAATGTAAGCGATTTTGATAACAAGGCGATATCGAAATTACTTTGTTAATTTGATTTTACACTTGCTGTCTGGTTCACGTTAATGCCGGAACTTGGCGTTTTTGTCTAAACAGTTGCGTTATTTGGGAAATACAGAATATACCTTGTCAAGTTAATTTTGTGTTATCGAAATAATACGTAACAATACGCACTCACTGTATGAAATGGACAGTAGTAGCGTCGATTAATCTCATGAAATGATCAAATTAGTTAAACGAATCATCGTAATCTGATTACTAGCTTTATGTGCCCGTTCCACATCTTAACAACGTCAAGTCAACGCAAAGTAAAGCATTTGAAATTGAGCTTTATGCCCTCGCACATACAGTAAAATTTCCATAATTAAGTAACAAGTGGACGACGCATTGCCGATCACTTCAGCGCCCCATTTCTGTATGGTAATTATTATTCCCCGCGTAATCTTACCACGTCAATATCGTGTCTTGTAGAAACGGTTTCGTTTATTGTATCATAGAGAATACGTTATTAGCAGATGTCGTGGTTAGACAAGGAATTGACGTGGTTTCGAAGTAAGGAATAGTTAAGTGGTCATATTGAATTAGGGGCCAGGCCACTAGAAATGTTACTCTACGTCACAGAATATAAAGCTCACATTTTAATGCTCCAGACTTGCGATGGTGTTGTATCTCGGTGTGAGAGCTGCAACTGTAAACAATCCGACTACTTTATATTATTATGATTTTGACCTAAGGAATTCGGCAAATGGATTGTGAATGAGATTGCCAAATCGTGCATTGTTAGTTTTAACTACTTTAAGTTTTATGTTGTTATCTCATTACTTGTGAAGTAATGGCGATGGGAATATTTTTGTTTTGATTATGCTAGAGATGTATAAATAAGGTAAATAAAAATTGTTTAGAAATAGCAACGTATTTCTTTTAACAAGATAAATAAATTAATATTAAAGTCGCCACCGCTACTGCCGAGCATGAGGTCTTGGGTTCGATTCTCAGGTCGGGCAGAGTTAATAGGTTTTTCTTATCTGGTACCTAATTCTCAGTAGCAGCCTTTTTTTATTGTGTGGGATATCATCAAATGACCTCTCCCGCACTGGGCGGAGCGGAAGGGCGTGACTAAAACCCACCCGTGCTCCTTCAGTTGCCTGTGCGCCAGGGCCACGGTAACTCTTTTGAACAATCCGCGACCCTGGCAGGCATCAGCCGTATCGGACTCCGTTAATTGTGCTGACATCTCTTTGAGGCGCGCGTGGAACACGACGCGCCGTCGACCCGGGCCTGGTCCTTACCGGACGGCGAGCTGCCCATTGCTCGCCGTCCGCAAGCCCGCGCCTACCGTGGCCGGGAGTCGGCAGTCGACTACCGACGCCCAGGGTGTCTCCTCCTGGGGCGACTAGGGGCGCGAGGGCGCAGCGATTCCCTCTCCCTCTCGGGCTCCGTCTCCTCCTTCGCGAGCATTACTGCTTCGCAGAAGGAGTTGACGGGTTCCCATTCCCTCTCGCTCCGTACCAGGGCCGGATGCGAGAGGTCGCAGCCGCCGATGAGCCGCCACGAGGGCACGGCGGTGCTCCGCCCAAGCCGGGCAGACCTCCATCGTATGCTCCACCGTGTCCTCCGGTCGATCCACACAATGATAACACCCGGGCGTTTCCTCCCGCCTTATCCGAAACAGGAACCTCCCGAAACAGCTATGTCCGGTGAGGACCTGCGTCAGGCGGAAGGTGAGGACGCCGTGGCGCCTCTCAAGCCACTCCTCAAAGAGGGGACTTACCGCCGCAATTGTGGCGTGCCCTGCGCTGGGTTTGCACAGTCGCAGTCTCCATGCCGCCATGAGATCCCGCCGGAGCTCTGTCCGCTGTGCCGCGATTTCTCGCGGCAGCGGAGTTACGCCCCGGCGTTTCGCCTCCTCGCGCCACTCCCAAATGTGCGCGTGGACTTTTGCCTCCAGATCCCACGGCGGTAATCCGGCAAGTTGGCTCGCCGGCTCGCAGGAGACCGTGCGGTATCCTCGGACCAGCCGGATGGCCATGACCCTTTGGGACGCGTCCAACCGGCGGGCTGGTCGGAGCCTCAATGTACGCGCCCACACCGGCGCCCCGTAAAGGGCCATCTCAGTAGCAGCCTGGAGTCTGGATTTGTGCCTGGTTGATGGCAATAGGCTCGCCCTTATCACATGGGACTGGGTATACCGTATACTGGTACACCTCTACCCCTGTATTATAGTGTATTATCTATGCATCTGCCCAACCCTTCGAGAGAAACAAGGCGTGTTATAGTTGCGGTCGTCGATCATTATTGGTACACACGACGACATATCAAGCTAAACATTTCCAGTTTTCTCGCATTGTCTAAGCGATGAGAAGTCGGCTTATACTGGAAATGTATAGCTTGATAGGTGTCGTGCATACAGACAACCACACATTCATAGTACCAATTTGGCATTTAGTAAGGGCTCTTCATCACGGGTTTTCGTGGTTCAAGTTTAATATATTCTGGCAAAATGTGGATTTATTATGTAGAGAGTTCCTCTATTAGAGTGCTACAAGAATCTCTGCTTGCCATCATAAAAGTTAGAATAGATTCGGATATCTATGGAATAGACATCCCCTGTCAGTTTCTTACAAACGAATACGTGTTTTTCGAATTTGATATTTATTAGTTACGTAGGAACTAGAATTGTAGCACTGGCAGGGCAGGTATCTGGAAGGGAAAATGGGGAAGATCGGTCAAAGCTAACTGTAGATGGCGTGGCCATAGCTAGGTCTTTACGGCCTACAATAAATTTGACATTTCGTTCATTCATTCCATTTCGCGTTCATTCATGAGTTTGGCTCTAATCCACTATTATGTTATTTTCGGTGATTTCAATATTTATTCGATATGGAAAGTGTCAGAATTAAAAACCTTAACTATTGATTATTTCCTCGTAATCATTTTCTACAAAATGTTTTCGCCATAATCTCGAACTCTATTTAATTAAAATAATTCCCTACGAATAGATTTAGGTTAAAATCTTCTAAGTTTAAGGTCTTGCGGAAAATGGTGGAGTCCAATTTCCGAGCATTTAGGAACATAACAACGAGTCATTTTCGCAAAAAAATATAAAAACCACCTCACGCCTTGGATTATTATTAGCTTGTTTTGGGAACTAGCTACGACAGCGTCATTTTGATAGTTGCCTTCCCCTTTGTATTGATAAAACAAGATGGCGGCGTTAATTCCGATTTTGGCCATGCTCCAAAATAACGTTGTAGCGTTGTACTAAACACTTCTGCTTGACCCTTCGGGGAATACAGGCGTGATGTTGTAGTTGCACCTGATAACTTAGAACTGAATTGTTTTTCCATTCTGCAACTGCACAATTAAAATAATTTAAATTGGGATTGCATGCATAAAGGTTTTATATTTTTTTCATATTTTCCCATCAATTAGTAGTGAAGAACAAAGAACTTATTTTGCAAGAATGTGAAGCTAATTAAGTAACCACTTTGATGTTATGTTAGCATAAAAGTATGTTTTACAATAATCCGAGTTACCTAACTGATTGTTATTGTATTTGAGAAATTTTCAAGGCAGACTGCGCCACAAGGCACTGCGTTCCTCCAAGTAGGAGGAATGAGGTTGAGGTGAGGCAGTTTGCTCTTATGTGCACTAAGCCTTAAGTTTCTCTACACTTTCGTACATAAGGTATGAACCATCGCCACACTAAGGGCAGGCGGTGCTATCAAGATTTATCTACAGTATATTGGCGAAACACCTGCATAGCTATTCACAATCGTCCGATACGCTTCCGTGCCGAATCGAACCTCAATTAATGTTATCAAAAGAGGCTGTTCACAAATCCAAAATCCGAAAATTTTGTCAGTTTTAGAGACGACCGCTATTCTTCCGTTTTCTGCTGTCGGGGCAAGGCAATTTAGTACCTAGTCGAAAATGTGTCATTTTAAAAATGTGACCACACTTAAGCCTCTGGTCGCACACAGAGCTATTCTAAAAGTGGCTACGTTCAGACCGATACTTTCACCAACTATCGAACTATATCAATCATGTCTGCCGGGGTCGCGGATTGTTCTGGCGCACAAGCAACTGAAGGAACACGGGTGGGTTTTAGTCAGTAAGAGTGACACGCCCTCCCGCTGCCCCCAGAGCGGGAGAAGTCATATGATGATTTCCTATACAAAAAAAAACACATTCATGTAGCGTACTTTTAATGTAGGCAACAATATATTTTACATATACTTAGTCCTTCTGCAACACCGACGAACAACTTTCAAAAAAATCTCCAAACGCCGCAAAGACCTAATCTGCACAATACCACATAAACGCACAACTTTTATAAAAAAGTTTGCCATCTTGGTCCATCACTCTACAATAAAATTTACGCAAAAATTCCGATTTACGGCTTAACAGCAAAGAGACTGTTCGCTTCGCTCCTTCTCACAGAGCATCATTATAATACCTCCTTCTTTTTGAACCTAAACCACATGAATAAAAAACCGAGCAGTAGGAAAGTTTCAAGGTAACGCCGCGCACCGTGCGCGGGTACACTACTACACGCACAGCTATATGCGTGACCTGTCACCAACAAGGCGCGCGGGTACAAACCGGTTTGAGCCAGCTCAGCAAGCGGAGAAAGTTAAGGGGTGCCACCGGCAGCAATACGACGCGGACGTTTTGTTTTAATAATTTTAAATTGTTTTTAAAGATGCCAGACTGTGTGTACAAATAATGATAGGAAAACCAAGGAGATTTCTTGTTTGTATTTCCTAAGGATATTGTCAGGTAATTATCTTTATCTACCCTATATCTACCTACACATGATTAATGCTTATTACAGAAGTATTTAGTTACGAGGTATGTAATATAACCAAGATGGTGATAGGTAAGGTTTTCCCATAAGAATTAATATTTATTATTCTTATGGTTTACCTAGTTATGCATCTCGCCCTTGTGTTAACAATAATTTATGTTTGGTTGTGTTAAAAGGGCCCACTTGTACTGAAGTGCCGTCGCCGCCATAGTGATTGCACTATTTCGTTCTCATGGCACTCCACGAGTTTTTAAGAGTCAGCCAGTTAGTGTTGACAGACTTAGGTTAAGAATTATTAGCGATAAGTAAACTAGTGTAAGAAATATGTTTTAGGAAGTTAGTCTATAATAAACCACCATCCGAGTAAGACTCCTCGTTTTACTTCCAAACTACCTACCGCATGTATTATTGTTCGTCTGCCTTATTTGTTTCGTAGGTACTATTGTTTTAGTAGGTTTGTAGGTACCAAAGTGTGTTTGTAAGCGGTCTTAGCAAGATTCCATTTGATCTTTTCTATTAGATACTTAACTTACGTTCGTCAAATAGTAAAACAAGGAAGGAAACATTATAGTTTCGCCATGTCAGTCTGTCCGTCCGTCCGTAACTCATAGTAATTTTCATATGAAATTGGCGTTTTGTCGAACTGACCACTTTAAACTCAAATATCTGGCGTTTTATGCAGTATGCATCCAAGGACAACCTACGGTTAACCTACGGTTGGTGCAGGACTATTGCAGAATATGGGAACAAAAAATATTAGGATATGGGTTTGGGTGGCTATAGTGGATGGTTACCTAGAACTATGGAAGGACTTTGTCCCCTGCCTGATTAATATTCTGTACTTAATACACGAATAAAATAGCAAGGGGTGACTTGCACACTCAATAATGGACCCCCGAAAACGGTCGCTAGCACATAGTGACGTAGCAACAAGGGGGCAACAGTTCCTGAGGTGCTCGAGGAGTGGAAAGGTATACCACGGCTATCAGGACAATCCCGGAATTACGGTCATGATCTCTGCCAGCATCTTACTGGAATACTTCCTTCCTCCGAGCACGTTCCTCTTGCGAATCTCCAGTCAAGCCGGCCAATAAAGACAAGAAAGAGGTGGAAGTTCTGTTCCTCGTCAGTGTTCACTCTAGCCGGCCAATAAAGGCAAGCCAGAAGTGAGGAACAAGAATTCTCCCGGGAGATAGGGTCCGTGTGGTCGCTACTGCCCAATAGCTCGCCACATGCTGCCCTGCGGGTTTAAGTATCTCTCTTGGTCTGTCTCCTGACAGTCCTCACTAAACTCTACTGGCACAGACCAAGAGTTCAGGAGCGCGTAAGCTCCACCATAACGTCAACTTATAGATACGGCGCGGCGGTGGGGTTATTATTATTAATACCAAACGTTTGGGAAAGGCGTATCCTAACAAGCCCATATAATATAATTTTAACGCATAAGGATGCAGACACAGTGCGCTAAGCTCGTTTATTTTAACAATACAACTGCTTCGCCTAAAATGAAGCTTTGAAAAATAAGCCGTTAGCTATGCGCTATAAGGTACGTTTTAGAAGAAATGTAGAGGCGATAGCAATGTTTCTTATCTTTGTAAGCGTTAATAACTTCATTATGTATTAGGTTAGGTTGTCAAGTAATGCTTCATTTGAATGATTTAGGTGTAATAAAAGAGAACTACTAAAAAGGAAAAATCTATAAAATGTATTCCTCAACTACTTATATATAAGAAAATTACGAAACAATACAGTACTAACATTACTCATAATAATTATCATAACGTACTTATCAGGACGCCGTTAGCTAAAACATTTTACTTTAGGGGCCATCTATAAATCACGTCACACGAATTTCATGATTTCTGGAGCCCCCCTATGTTCTTGTCACGGGTGGTCATATTTGTGTGACCCCCCTCCCCTGTTGTGACGTGACATAATTTGCAGTTTTAAATCTAGAAAATATTAAATTAAACACCACTTTTCAAATTATCAATAGGTAAATCAAATGTTTTAGAAAATTTACAAAACAAATCAAATGATGATACGAAATTTAATCACCTTGTGTCGACGGATTTTATTCACATGGAATTTAAACTAATATTGATAGATAGTAATATTTTAAAGTTTTTCGTTAGAGTTCAAATTAAGAGTTTTAATACTTTAGATTAATACATGTGAAGTCACGAAGCTTATGCCTCCCCCTGTCACACTTTGTTGTCCCCCTCCCTTATATTAACGTGACTTAATTTATGGATGGCCACTTAACATTTCGGTATTTTTATTTTATTATTATAATTTTACATTTTTACTTCTAAGGATGCATAAAAGGATCAAATACTTTGAATATTAATATAATAATTGTCAAGAAAATGGCATTCAAATTCGAAAATTGAGCAAAATAAATAGAAATTACACTTGTCAGATCTAAACTCTTTTCTGGCACCATCATGGCTTTTCCTAACTAGCTAATACCAATACCCATACTAACAATACTTGTGATTTATGAAATATTATCTAAAATTATTGCTAATTGAGTACGAATTATGGCTAATGGCTTTACCTGAAATTGCACTTATATTATGAAGTTCAATCAACCTCTCCATTATTTCATTGAGATTAATAGTGTTTAATAATAATAGAAAAACAAATGCATTCTTGGACCTTTGACAGTAGAAAGGCATATAGTAACACCAGTGGTATATGTAAATGCACAGGGCGTGGCTGTACTTCCAGACCAAGTCATATTATCACACATTACAATTTTCAAAAGACAGACCCAGCATCTCCTAGGCTAAATAACAGACAAGAATTATGAACAATTCTCAATACCTTATTATAGAATTCAACAATAATAATAATTTCATACCTCTTGTATGTTTAGAAATGTATAACCGTGAATTAATGAATATGACATCTATTATATAAACTTAGGGCTGATTTTTCAATCATCAGATAACTTTTATCTAAGGAATAAATATGGCAGTTTGACAGCTTTTGCACATACATAAAGTCACACCTTCTTTCCATGGGGGTAGGTAAATAACGCCACCTGCTGTGATCCTTACATACTCCTTTTGCTTCATTTACATTCATACATCTCGTGATATAAGCATGCCTGTTGCAAGTACTACGCACCTGACCTTTCTGAAGAACTTCACCAATAGAGTCACGGGATGCCCTAGACGGGCATCCAGTGACCCTATTGTTGGTCACATCTGCTGGTTTTGTATAGTAAATAACGCAAACTGCCATATTTATTCATCAGATAAAACCACCCATTCACAAATAAGTTTTACAAAATGTTGAGACTTACAAAATAATCATTTTGTGGAACAGCACGCGTAGCATGACGATTTTAGAAACGGGTTTTGTCAACGGAAGAATAGACCAAAATGACGTTCCGTGAAGACAGTACGACGGCAGCAAAGTAGAAAGAGTCAACTGCACTTTTTACGAAATTCTGTAGTTTATTCACGTTTTTCTTTTATTTTGCTTCTATCTCGAAAATGGTGTGTCCTATCGCAAAATTAATGAAAATTTCGACCCTTTACAAAACCCTTAAACCACTAAAACTAGACATGTAGGTAATAATTTTTCACATTTTCCATACAAAAAGTGAAAAATTCATTTTTCCATTTTATTTTTATACTTTGTGGCCGTCGAGTAAAAAGTTTTCTACTGTATTTAGCATGGCGATTAAAAAAATCAAATTGTCTTCACTACTTTAGACAACTGTCTGTTCTCAGTGTGATTTTGACGTTTGGGATAGAAAACTTTCTCCTGAAATAGTGTACATATAAAAGGACCTAGACAACGATCGGTAGAAAGGAAAGACAAAATGACAGATTGTAGGATTTTTACGGTGCAATGTCAAAAATGGAGAAACGAAATGTCACTTTGTATAGAAATAGCTATGTCTTGTCTTCCAAGAAATAGAAAGCGTCATGCTACACCTGCAGCAAGTATAAATTGTTGATACATTCAGATAATAATTAACAGTACTGAGAAGATTATTAAAACAAAATGATAACATTATCATATCAGAGTAATTCCACAATATGTTTGTATGTTATCAATTGATTATAACATAATTTCTATGCAAATATATGCTGCTTAATAAATTTAATGTTTTCATAATACAAAAATAATGTTATAAAATGTGGAAGGTTTTGTTTCATTAAAAAGGAAGTTCAAAAATGTATATTTTATGTTCTATAATTTTACGAAAAAAAAAAAAAACCTTTAAAGTTATAAAGCTTTTTTTCAATTTTAGTAAAGTTACTGAAGTTTTACATACACTATTTAGCTTACAGCCTTTCTACTATCAGCCTCATACTTTGTCCTCTATGTGGCAATAATATCACACCAGCAGGCCACCAAATTATGAGCTATTACTTAAAGCTATTGTAACTGGGGATCAAAGTCATTGCCGTCATTCAAGGCATTAGTGTCCTCTATCTCTTCTTTAGCATCATTATTTTCTAATACTGGTTCATTTATAGGGTTGTGGGCACTTAGGGCTGGGCTCATTTTAGGTGGCTGAGCAGCAGGGGTCACTTTCGGTGCTGAAGAAGGATTTGATGCTTTTGTCGTCAGTGCCAACTTCAACTTCTCAATCTCCTTCTCTAAGTCTTCAATCTTCTGCTTCCTCTCAACTAACTGAGTTGTCAGTGTATCTTTCTCTAACCTCAGTGTTTCCACTATAGCAGTCTTGCTCACTTGCAAGTTCTTCAGTGACTGTAACTCTGTCTTGCAAAGATCCACGTCAACTTTAGTATGGTTCACTTGACCCTCAGATTTTAAAAGTTTACTCTTGTAGTCATCCAGATCGTCTACCAATCTAGATTTTTGTTTATCTAATTCATTTACCTTGATCACGTATCCGTCACGCTGTTCAAGTAAAGTTAAAGATTCCTCCATGCATGATGTCTGCTGCTTGGAGCATTCCTGTAGTTGTGTACTTATCTCCGAAACTCTGTTTCGCAATTCAGTCTCCGCACTCCAACTATTGATCAGTGAAAGTAACAATAAAATGCAGACGGCAAATACGATATACATAGGCCAACGACGCATGTTTTCTATGCCCATGTTACTACAGTATAAAATAGAGTTAAAGTAAACAGAACAAATTACGTCAGGTTTACGGTTAATTTAACAATTTCTTATTAATCTTTTCCTCAATCAACAAATTAAATTAAATTTTGTGTTTGACAGGATCACAGGATTGCTCTGCTCTTTGACTGATGACGGATGATTTGACAGTAGACTTGGTGTACATTCCGAATTATGCCTTAATCGCTCACAGCGCTCACATCAATATTTTGCGTTCTGAATTTCTGATTTAGTTATCACAATTATGACAGCTGAGAGCTATCAACAATTCGGAACCCTTGTGAACGCGCTCGCAGTGCTCGCTCAACGTCAACCTAAAACTTTGCACAAGAAAGACAGCTTAGATGTTTTTTTGAAAATGAAAGTTGAACGCATTGGCACTTCTGTTGTATTGGTTGACTCTTCTCAAACTCAAAATCTGAATTATAAGAGTCGATTCTTATAATTCAGATTTTGAGTTTGAGAACGACGATTCGTCCAGTGATGAAGAGGATGACGAAGTGCTTATATTAGCCTATTTCTAAGCTCCCGGCAACGATTAACCCGAAGAAAAATACTATGAATTACAAATTACATAGATGCATAGATAATTAAATATAATACGCATGAGTTTAAAACTCATTTTGGTATGCTGTTACGTCTCGGATTTTACAGCACAATTTTGAAAATGCCAAAACTAAACAGCACAAGTATTATTATTTTTTACAGCACTCACGGTGATATTAAGGGTGTGTTCCGAATTGCACTGTAATCGATTTGAGTGTGCTTACAGCCGTTCCGAATTAACGTGAGCGCGATAACGATATCCTGTGAATCGTCATAGATAACGTCATGATATGCGCTATCTGGCGATAACGCCGACCATGCCTTAGATTAATATTATTGTGAGCGGTGTCCAAAATTACAGTTGTTTGTTATGCTGTTGAGTCGCATCTTTGGTCTCATATATCTCAACCGACAAAACAGAAGTGCCAATGCGTTGAACTTCCATTTTCAAAATAATATCGTCTGTCTTTCTTGCTTGTGCAAGGTTTGGGGATGATGTTGAGTTGTTGAGTGAGCACTGTGAGTGCATTCCCGAGCGTTCCGAATTGTTGACAGCTCTCAGCTGTCATAATCGTGATATCTAAATCGGAACGTAAATTATTGATGTGAGCGCTGTGAGCTAATTCGGAATGTTGCCTAATTTAGGTCATGGTTGGCGCTATAGCAAGATGGCGCATGTCATAACGTCATCTATGACGATTCACGGGACATCGTTATCGCGCTCACGATAATTCGGACAGGTGCACGCTCAAATCGACTACAGCGCAATTTGGAATGTACCCTTGATTTAAGAGAGCAGACGACGATTTTATCACTTTTGTTATTCGTCTCGTTTGTAAAACACGTTTTATATAAAACAAACATTGTGGTAGTTCCATTTTCCTAGCGCTAAATAAACTGGCCTCGGCTTTAAAGTAAAATATGTTATATAATTGAATTAGTAATAACAACTTTTTTTACCTATTTAGAGGTTTGAAACATGAGACATTTCTATGATGAAGTATTTAAAATGCTTCATCAATGTGGTACGAGAAAAATACTGTACTTTTCTCTTACCACATTTTATAAATGCACTTTCCAATCACCACAAACTCTACCGGGGTATAACTACTAGATCTCTGTATATTGTAAATCTATCAGAGTTATGAATTTAATCATATAATTAGAATTATAAATCTGTGAATTTCTGTTTAGTTTCATACATTTCCATCTCAAAAAGTATAAATTGTTGTATCTGTGTACTGGCAATTTGGTCACGTGACCAGCTCTTGTTGCCCATAGACAGCAATCCTTCATCGACTTCTCTGGTTTATAGCCACGAGGTTTTTAGAATAATTTCAATTTATTAGTGAAATAATAAAAAGATACTTCATTTTATTCGAACAAAATGCCACCCAGTAACCCTTTGCCACCTAAAGAAAATGCGCTTTTCAAAAGAATTTTGGTAAGTACGATGTAAACATACAATTCGGTTTAGTGCTGCTTGTCATTCTTGGCGATTATCTTCAATTTATAAAATAATGCAAATCACAACTAGAGTATTTTTAAGATCTTTCGTGATGCCGAAACTTGTATGAAAATATTTATAGTAGTAATATATGGCCGTGAATCATATTATCATCAATATACTACAGTACAAAATGTAGGTACTAAGCTAGCACCCTTTTGGGTGCATCTAATAATAGAGGTTAAACACTCAATGATAAGTGCATTGTTATCTTTCAGCGCTGTTACGAACATAAACAATATAAAAATGGGTTGAAATTTGCCAAGCAGATACTATCTAACCCTAAATTTCAAGAGCATGGAGGTAAGTTTTAATGCCATATTAAAATCATGGCAAAAAATTACATAAAATAATGAACGATTTTATAGAAACTTTATTCATATAAAAACTATGTCTATATTCAGACAGTTTGATTTGTGGTGCATTGATTTACAATTCATATAGAAGTAAAGTAGCACTGTCTTTAGTAAACATCACCTATATTCTGTTTACTGGAGTTATGAAATGAAGTTGTGAAATTGTTTTCAAAACATAAGTCTTGTTTCAATGTTTACCCTTTTTGAATTGTTTAAAATATTCATTGGGAGACAGGCATTCCTTCATAATTATAGTTATTTAGACAGATTATAAACTAAGAATGCTTGAAAGTAACATACAGGGCTTTTTCTTATATGAAATCCATAAAACTTTGACTGAAATGAACACTATGACTACTTATTAATTAAATAATGCCACTGATGCCGAAATCAATGTGGTTACCTACTGGGCTAAAACTAATAAAACAAAATAAAAAAACAATGATGAAGAGTACCATAGACAAGAAAAGAAGAAGACTACTTATTAACGAAATGAATACTTTTTCAGAAACATTGGCTATGAAAGGATTGACTCTAAATTGCCTGGGTCGAAAAGATGAAGCTTATGAGTATGTACGCCGAGGACTCCGCAATGACTTGAAGTCTCCTGTCTGTTGGCATGTGTATGGTCTGCTGCAACGTTCAGACAAGAAGTATGATGAAGCCATCAAATGTTACCGTAATGCCCTCAAGTGGGAGAAGGAAAACATTCAGATTCTTCGGGATTTGTCATTGTTACAAATTCAGATGCGTGACTTGGAAGGTTACAAAGTGAGTCATACGTGTTTTAAATTGCTTTCTTTTATATTGGTGTTTTCGGTTACTGACATAAGGGATTTCTATAGCCATTGGAGTTATAATATTTCATCATATTCATTATGATTCTGAAGATATTGTAGCCTAGTTTGAAAAGAGTTCAGATTTTTTATACATTGTTCCCTCTAAGGAAATTCATTTGAGTCCTGTGACAACACATCTGAGTCTGTTTAAAGAAAAGACTTAAATGGAATAAATAGTATAGTCATTTGCTGCCTAGTGATTACTTTTCAGAACCTTAGTATCAAACAATTAACAAAAATTAAATTGAAGAATATTAAAACATGGTAATGGTGCATATGTCTCGAAATGCTTTGAATTCTGATGTCACAATTGCTGTCATCATTATGTCATTTAGTTGTTGTTATTTTAAATGCTATCTATTTATTTGACATCAGTAATTGTTTACTAAATATGTTCTGTACAGGTGGTGGCTCTATTTATAGCACAAGTCATTTAATTTCGGCTAGCTTCACTTTCTTAGCATTGGTTTCCATTTGGAAATAAAAAATCACTGAATCATTGCTCGCAACTATCTATACTAATATTATAAATGCGAAGGTAACAATTGTCGTCAGTCTATATGTCTGTTGCCTTTACACGCCTTAACAGATTTAAATGCAATTTAGCACACAGGTAAACCTGCACCCTAATTGTGGAACACACAATCTGAATCATTTTGAAGGATATTGCTAATCCATTGCTTTATATGTTCGGAAAATTTGTCTGCTCAACAACATAAATAATGCAATGAATGTTGTTGAACTGTCAAAATGTAAGCCATTCCTATTGTTAGTTTGTTACGCAATTACCCTGCTGAGTTAGGATATAGGATACTATGTATCCTGGTAGTGCAGTCCCGTTGGATAAGTTCCGAACTCTTGAACTAGGCAAAACCTAGTTCTTTAAAGCAGATCAGATGGAGGCTTTTGTTCGGCATTGAATGTGAAAAGAAGGCTGATCATAACGAAGTCCTTAAGGGGGAAGCGCAGGGGTAGCCCGCGAAATTCAAATTTTCTTACGTTTTTTGTAATTTGAAGGTCAATGTCGGGTTTTTTAAATATGATTCGCTGTCGTAATAAATATGGGTTTACAGAATTATAATCATTAGAATCAGCAAGACAACTCCTTAAGTTAGAATTGGTGTCAAATGTCATGATTTCATGAAATAGTCATTTTATACAGTAATATGAACTCTAGAGAGATGTATTGCTGATTATAATGATTATAATTCCGTAAAGTCATATTTGTTACGACCGCGAATCATATTTTAATCAAAATACAACCTGACAGTGACTTGCAAATTGCAAAAACCGTAAGTAAATTTGAATTTCGCGGGCTAACCTGAAGGTTCCGCTTTAAACAGATTGTATTAGTTGATGTTACGTTGTGTTTGTAATAATAGCAATAAAACTGGAACCGTAGTTAGGCAAGGCAACAATTAAAAGTGCTATGGCTAATTTATATTGGTATCTTTCTGTCTAATGCATTTATCATCTTCTAATAGGATCTTATAACAGCAAAAAAATATGTGTATGCTGTGCAACAAACCCCGCGTCCGCGTCCTAACTAAAATCAATCGTTGTGCTCTTTTATATAAATATGATATAGTCCCGCCGATCAAGTCGCGTTTGTACGTCAAAATTCGTACAAACGATCGCGTCGATCGCGTACTCGTGCGATCTCTTTCGATAAGGACGCAGGGTTAGAAACTAGACCTTCGTACAAGAAATCTGTTTCCTATTCTATTATCTAGTCATTACGTTTAACCATCCCAAAATGCACATTACTTGTGGGCCTTACGCGTTTATCCGACCACGAAAATATTCGCGAAGCCACCGCTCTACTTGAATTTTTCGTTTTCATTTAAACGCAGCCTTAAAGCAAAGCGCGGTTAATTTGCAAAAAAAGATTTTACTCATAATTTACCCTAACTTTCCAGGATACTCGTTACCAGCTGTTCATGCTCAGACCGACACAGAGAGCGTCGTGGATCGGCTTCGCCATGAGTTACCATCTCCTTGGTGACTACGAAATGGCGAACAGCATTCTCGACGCTTTCCGCACCAACCAGATGAAGGGGCCTTATGACTATGAGCATTCAGAACTGCTCCTGTACCAGAATATGGTGCTAGCAGAGTCTGGACAGTATGACAGGGCACTGCTGCATTTACACAAGTTCTCAGCGCAAATCCTCGATAAGTTATCCATTAAGGAAACCTCTGGCGAATATTATTTGAAATTGAAAAGGTTAGTAATAATTTCTCATATTGTATGAAGAAAAAAAAACTGTTGAAAAAATCCTGCTGTGCAATTTATTAACTATATCGTATTTCGACCTATTTCAATGACGAAGATAGAATACTCTATGCCTTAAGGGATCAATTAGATTCTTATCTCATCGATACTTCAGACGGGTAACAAGTATCTTATTGTGCCAGTAGCAAATTGCTGTGTCTCCTCGACAGTTACGTGTATGACATATTCCGACCTTTTTCCTACAAAAGTCCTGCTTACCGTTTTTTTTAAACAAGATCGTCTTCAGATTACCTTTGAGAGTTGTGCAGATTGATAGCCAAAGGGATAGACGGTCAAATCGAAGATCCTGCAGTATCCTCTAATTTTGTGGGTTAGTTGAGGACAAACTGCAAACAAGCAAAAAGGTACACAAGATGAAAAATTTGTGATTTTTAGGGTTTCGTACCCAAAGGGTAAAACGGGACCCTATTACTAAGACTCCGCTGTCCGTTCGTCTGTCTGTCCGTTTGTCACCAGGCTGAATCTCATGAACCGTGATAGTTAGACAGTTGAAATTTTCACAGATGATGTATTTCTGTAGCCGCTATAACAACAAATACTAAAAAACAGAATAAAATAAATATTTAAGGGGGCTCCCATACAACAGACAAGATTTTTTTGCCGTTTTTTATAGATAATGGTACGGAATCCTTCGTGCGCGAGTCCGACTCGCACTTGGCCGGTTTTTATTTTTCCATCTTTTGTACCAAATACTTTATTATTTTCAGGTTTAAGGAGGCAGAAGCCGTTTACGAAGACTTGTTGAAGAGAAATCCTGAAAATGTGATGTATTATGAAAAACTTATAGAAGCTAAACAACTTACTAATTCTGATGAAAAGGTGGCCTTCTTTGATGTATATAAGTAAGTAAAAATATGAGTATTTGTAATTTTTCTAAACTAATATTATAAAGAAAAGATTGTAGGTTTTGTATGTTTGTTTGTTACGCTTTCACGCTAAAACTGCTGAACGGATTTGGACGAAATTTGGCACATGGGTAGACCATGACCTGGAGAGGGACATAGGCACTTAATCCTGGATCGCAGACGAAGTCGCGGGCAACAGCTAGTAGGCCATAACAGGATGGGATAGTATAAAGGTCTATTTACGAAATAATCGTAATCCATAGTATTATGTAGTTTCTTCGATACTTTTTAGATTAATCCTCCAGAAACAGGCCATTTTCAAATCTCACGATACTTGAAATGCATATTATAAATTAGTATCAGTAGGAATAGGGCCTGAAACTGCGCTAAGCGGCGCCTGAAATGCGCACCCGTCGCGTGTTTACGCGCGTGGACACGCTGGTGGGGTCCGTGGGAAGACTAAAAAAAGACAAGGTGGTGGGGATATTATTATTATTATTAGCGCCCCGCGCGTGCCCCGCGATGGATTTCATCCCACGGAGTGGGGCACTATTGTGCGGGCGCGGGGCTTGCCTCCCCGCAACGGACGCCCGCGCCTTAGCACTTTTGTATGGAACCGCGCGGACGTTCGCTTACAGTTTCAGGCCTAAGTGTTGTAAATAAGATTAGGAATAAAACTCAGTAATGGTTACTTTACTATAACCCTCCATGTAATCCGTAATTCTCCTGTTCTTTACCCAATTATTTATTTGTGGTAAGCGCAACATGTGTTTGTCTACCATACAACTTTATTAGTTGTCATCTCAGTAGTCACCCCCCCCTTTCTGGCCATATCATCTTTCACACAGTCCATCCCTCGTATTTTAACCCTCCACAGTCACATAAAAAATGCTTGTAGTAGCAGCAGGGTAATTACGTAACACAATAACAGTAGGCATGGCTTTCATTTTGACAGTACAACAACATTTATTGCGTTATTTACGTTATTGAGCAGACACATTTTTCGAACATAAGAAGCAATGGATTAGCATTAGGCTTCAAAATTATTCAAATTGTGTTTGATAGTGTGTTACGCAATTAGGGTTGCTGGTATTAGTGGAATGGCTTTCTACTATGCTTGGAGTAGGCACGCTTCCCACTTTGACATATTCAAAGTGTCATACCTTGTATTTTATAGAACTATTCACTTATACCACGCCACTACTAATGTCGCTCATAATAATTTTACAGTGCGATTTTTCATCTATACATACATACATACATACAAATAAATAAAATTGAAGTGTCTGTTTGTAATGTCAAAATAACAGCTTTTTACTAAATGCATATGAAAGTACTACGATACTTTTAACAAAAAACATTTTTTAATTTATTTGTCTGTCTTTCTCTTTGTTTGTTGCTACTAATCTCCGAAACGGCTGGACCGATTTTGACGGGACTTTCGCTGGCATATAGCTGATGTTATAAGGAGTAACATAGGCTAGTTTTTGTACCAGCAGCACGGTCCCGTTGGATAATTTCCGACAACCACGCGGGCGAAGCCGCGGGCAGCACCTAGTTATTATTATTTTCTGTGGTCGCGATTCAAAGAATACAGCCAGATCTGGCACACGTCTAAGGATAAATAAATTACTGGAAATATTAAAAACATTAATAAATTCATAAATAAACTAATACATTTTGTATTATATCAATGAAAAATGTAATACATTCATAAATAAATAACAATTTCTATTACCTAAATGCTTTTAATATCAATGAATCACAATTGTTTTTTTCAAATAACGTTTTTTTATAATATTATTACTTAAAAAAAAGGTTTACTACGAGGGTCATTCAATAAATACTTAGCCTACAAAAAGTAAACGAAAATTTTGGAAAAGTGGCAATTTATTTTTCAACATAGTCTCCTTTTAGTTCGATACACTTAGCCCAGCGATGCTCCAACTTTTTTAACCCGTCCGAAAAATAGTTTTTGTCAAACTCTGCAAAATAGGCCTCCGTGGCGGCGATGACCTCCTCATTCGATCCATATCTATTCCCGGCGAGTGATTTTTTCAGATTAGGAAACAGAAAGAAGTCACAAGGGGCCAAATCTGGAGAATACGGTGGATGGGGCAGCAATTCGTAGCGTAATTCGACCAATTTGGCCATGGCAACGGCAGACGTGTGAACCGGTGCGTTGTCGTGGTGAAACAGCACTTTTTTCTTCGCCAGATGGGGTCGTTTTTTCTTTAATTCGGCGTCGAATCGGCCTAATAAATCGGCATAGTAAAGCCCTGTAATTGTTTTACCCTTCTCGAGGTAATCGATGTAGATCACACCTTGTGAATCCCAGAAAACGGTGGCCATAACTTTTCCGGCCGATTTTACAGTTTTCGCCTTCTTTGGAGCACGTTCCCCGGTCTGGATCCATTGTTTTGATTGCTCCTTGGTCTCTGGTGTGTACCAGTGGATCCAGGTTTCATCGACGGTCACAAAACGACGCAAAAACTCCGCTGGATTCATCTTAAACAGCGCCAAACACGTCTCCGATGTGGTCTCACGGTTGCGCTTGTTTTCTGGTGTGAGTAAACGCGGCACCCATCGCGCCGACAGCTTTCTCATGCCGAGTTCCTCGTGAAGAATATGATGCACTGTTCCTTCTGAAATGCCTACAGTCTCAGCTAGCTCCCGAACCTTCAATCGGCGATCTGCCAATACGAGATCATGGATTTTTTTAATGTTTTCCTCCGTAGCAGCTGTTTTCGGTGCACCTGGACGTGGTTCATCAAAAACCGACGTACGGCCACGTGCAAACTCGTTGAACCAATTCTTGACGGTGGCCATCGATGGAGAAGAGTCACCGTACACAGCATCCAAGCGCTCTTTGATTTCGATGCGCGTTTTCCCTTCCAAAAATAGGAATCGAATCACCGAACGATATTGCTCTTTTTCCATTTTTGTAAAACCGATCGACACGTTCGCTTCCATAAGTTGTCAAATTAAAACAAATGAAGGGATTGGAATGAAAATTTGAAAAAAGAATTAAAAAAGAATGTGCTACACTGTGGTAAAACTCTTTTGAAACTACAGCGCCCTCTGGCGATGAGGCTAGGTACTTATTGAATGCACCTCGTATAACAACTAATTAGTCAAATTAAAGCCCTCTTCCTCTCTCTTACTCTGTGCCCGACAGGACAATGATCATGTTCTCTATAATAGCAATGTGAACTTAGTTGGTAGGTTTAAATGGTTTGTTCCAACTTGTTCTATTAAACAGTTCTATGTTAGACCTAATGGGCCCTTTTTTCTCAATAGTCCTACGCTAAGTTAAAATGCAATAAATATATTGAGTATTAAGTCAAACAATCTTCACGACTCAATGCTATGTTACGTTACGTACCAAAATAAATTACTATGTATTTCTTTTATCAGAAATTCATAATCATCTCCATAAACAAATTATGTTAATCAAATACCGATATTATCGATTTATTTACATGCCTCTGACCGCTGTATTATGTATGCGTCGAGCGCATTATCTTTAGCTACACATAACGTTACATATTCAGCGGCCTAGTTACATAATGTGCGTCTGATCGATAATGATAGTGTTAGTAGATCTAATGGAAGTGTTTTGTTTGTATGTTTTGGTTCATAGATATGGTACAAGACCTTGTGTTTAATATCTTATTATTTCTTTTAAATTAGCTTTTTCTCGCGATTTTTCGCGTAGATGTTACACGTCATGTCAGATTTTGCGCTTATAAACCTTAATTCTTAATTGGACAGGGTGGACTAAAAATACTTTTTTAGTGCCACGCTACACTCTTTATAGAACCTTTTTCCTGCCATTTATTTATTTAACCAGAACAACATACATCCAAATATACTGATTATAAACACATTAATAAATTAAATGATGTAGATATACACAGTATCAAAAAAATATTGTCTTATAATAAATTAAAAACCCTTTCAAAAATCGCCAAGCATTTTAAGAGTATACCTTCCATTCATCAGCATGTCGAGGACTAGATTTAAAAAGAGCGTTGACTCCGTTTAACATTCGCGGAATTGGCAACATACGTCGCGCAATCGTACAGCAATTTCGCATGTTTCTATCTTCAGACTTAACTGCTGTGCGTGTGCATTGTATCAACGACGATTCTAAAGAGTGTCCGTCGATTAATAAGCTAATGAGCCTAAGTTTAGCGGTGACTATTGCATTTATGTTGGCTCAAAGAACTATCGAGTGGGTCCTTTTGAACGCTATGGTGAATTCATGGAAGACCAAACCGATTAGAAGATGGCGACGACGAGCTTGGCTTCTTACGAAAAACAAAGAACAGAAGTGTGTGGGAAAAGGAGAATGAGGATAGCCAGATTTTCCTACTTTAGGGCCTATACCCTATAGTAGGAAAATCTGGCTATCCTCATAGGGCCTATGCCCTAGAGCGGGAAAATACAGGCAAATTTTATAGATAGACATGTTATTAAACTTACCTTTTTGGCATTTCCAGGAAAGAATTCCCCAGGGCGATAGCTCCGCGTCGCCTACAGTTGACGGAAGCGCTGGCGCAGCCCGTCTTCGAAAAAGTAGTCGACGAGTACCTCAGACAAGGACTGCATAAAGGAATACCTCCGCTATTTGTTGATCTCAGGTATGAAATTGATTTTGGTGAAATAGAACATGGAATGATCATGGGTCTGGATTGGTGCCCGGTTGATGGCAATAGGCTCGCCCCCTATTACATGGGACTTAAACATAACTGGCGAAATGTGGGTGTACTTTAGGTACACCTCTATCTAACCCTTCGGGGCTTACAGGCGTGATGTTTTGTGTGTTATTATGTAAGAACAGGGAATTAAGTCGACACCTGATTTCATGCTCTTACTAAATATAGGATGTCATGTCTCGCATATGTATCGGTTTGATATCCGGCTGAGTATCAAAAACGTTGCAGTTATTAATATACTAATTAAAAAAAAAAAACCTTTGAGTTTCCAGTCAGTGTAAAGTTCTAATTTCGATATCACTTGAGAAAAAAGATACTTTCCCTTGAGGTAAAGTTTGATCTTTCCTCCATTGTATTGACATTTCAACTCCAACACGACTATTGACCAGTTTCTAATTAAACCCTTTAATAATTCCAGATCTTTATACCAGGACAAGAGCAAAGCAGACACAATAGAGAAATTAATACTCCAATATTTGGAGAACCTCACCAAAAACGGCACATTTGGCCCCGACGCCAGTGAAACTAAGCAGCCGGCCAGCGCGTTGCTATGGGCGTATTATTACGCCGCGCAACACTTTGATCATAAGCAGGAGACTGAAAGGGCGCTTCACTATATTGACGCGGCCATCGAACATACGCCTACGCTTATAGAGTTGTTTATTGTGAAAGGAAGGATTTATAAGGTTGGTACAGTTTTGTTTTATGGGGTGCCTCGCAGTGTTGGTTCAGCGTAACGCAAAGTAAGCGCGTATACGTTTGATGTATGCTGGACCCATCTAGATGCGAAGGAACCCTATTATAAGCCACTCGCAACGCTTACAAGTTTCCGGAGCCCTAAATCATTATATCTAAATTCAAACTCAAAGCATTTATTTCAAATAAACCAATAACAGGCACTTTTGAATTGTCAAGGGGTCGGTCAGTCCGAAAAATGAAGCTAGTTGCCCATTCCGAAGCGGAGTAGGTACCTATGGAGAAGAACAGGCAAGAAACTCCATGGACACTCTTTTAAATCAACATAACATTACAAAAAAATTTGGTTACATCATTCATGTTGAAATTATACATGTGAGAACGACGTAAAAAGAAGTGCAGGTTAAAAGCGTCCGTAGTAAAAACAAAAAAATAAAATGTCGAAGACGTTTGAAACGGACGGTTACATTTCTGAAATTTCCACATACACTGAAATTATTTGTTATTCAAAGAGGTAATTGCAGTACACTCGCCCTACTCACCCAACTCACTACAACAATGAAAGAAGCAAACCGGGCATGTATGGAATGAAGCATTTGGCATCACCTTCTCCTACAATATTACCTAACGAAAACCTAGATCACTTTTAGACCTTGTCACATTAGCTTGCTACGTATCTGTCTTTATGTCTATATGTCTATATCTGTCTTTATCTTTTACGTTATGTATCTGTCTTTATCACTTGGTTACTACGATCCCGGACTTCTAAGGCGGGAATCACATCTCCATCGCGAAACCATAGCAGCGAAACCGTAGTAGTTCCGCCATGACTTGTCCGTTGTACGACAAGCGAAACTGCCTGTTCTAACGCACAGATTTGATTATTATTTTATTTCTTTCCCGTGTGATTTCGCCGATCTGCTCGGAAACCAGTTAAACCTCCACGCTCAGCTCGCTATTTGGTTGCGGTGCCGCGTTTGTTTCGCACGTATCTGTGGCAGTCGACAACTATATAAAGCGTTTTTTTTTTTTGTAATATGTATGTTGATTTTACGGAAAAAATAGACCTATTCGGTATTATTACAAAACAAGGTTTTCCTTTAGACATGGTTTAAACCATCGAGTCTGGTTTTGAAATAAGAACCCAACAGAAATCGAAATACAGTTCCTTTGGCCTCGTACAGGACTTACTATTGTTATTTTCATTTTACATTTTGTTTTTATTTTATTATTTTTATGTTTTTATTTTGTTTTTATGAGTGTGTTTAGTTTAGTATCTGATAATCCTGTGCGAGTCTCAATAAATACTTTTTCTTTCTTTCTTTCTTTACAAAACAAGTACTTTACTCAAGCGAGCATAAAGTTCGAAACACAAAAACTGGCTGGAACGTTTAGGCTGGGGCTAAAGTTAAATCATGTTTTGTAATAAGACGGATTAAGTATAATAGTTCTAGTTTTTCGTCAAAATTATCGTCAAATTTTAGCAAAATGTCGTCGCGTTCGACTTAATAAATACAGTAGTATTTATTAAGTCGAACGCGATGACATTTTGCTCCGATTGCTACAATTCCACTGACTCTCATGATGTTCCGCTACTCGAATCCAAGGTTCTAAGTAGGATCAACCTTATCATAGGCCAAATAAACGCCACATAAAGTACAGTAACACATATTGTATTACAGCATGCTGGCGATCCGGTGTCTGCCTACCAATGGCTAGAAGAAGCGCAAGCGATGGACACGGCCGACCGCTACGTGAACAGCAAGTGTGCGCGGTACATGTTACGTGCCGGACACGTGAAGAGGGCAGAGGAGATGTGTGCCAAGTTCACGAGAGAAGGTGAGAAAGAATTGACATAGATAAAAGTCGGGCAAATTTATTGTTAGGCAAATTAGCTACCTATTTAAATTCTCCGTATATTCAAATCACTACTGTCATTCTTTGACAGTTCTATGAAATGGCTATAAAGGCTAGCGCAGATTGTTGCGCGCCACAACCCAATGCATTGTAGAAATCCTACTTCATCAGTTTCGTAAATTTTCTAAGTAATGCATGCTACAGGCGGGCCGCCCCGCACTTTTTTTGTATGAAAATGCGTCTCGCTGCGGTCCGTTGGGGCTGTAACGTGCGCTTGGCTTAACACGGTAAATTGACGTATCGTGTCAATTTTCTTAACAATTAATTTCCCTGACTGCATATCGCCATCACACATTACGACAGGTTTGAAAGGATACGATCCATGACGTTTAATACTTGAACGCAGGGTTTCCCGCCAACAATTCGTTTAGAAAATCTGAGCAATTATGACCGACTGGAGTCGATCCGGTCCGATTTCTTTCGAAATAACTTTAAGCCTATTCAAAGACTGACATTTACCAAGCGTTCACACTAAGCCCGCCCACGGGCGATTTTTTAACGCAGGGCTTTTGTTTCATGCACTGGATTTTTTGCGCCGAGAATTGAAAATCGAACAGTGTATTTTTTGAGGCGCTGGGATGCAATCTGTTGGATTCTTAATGCTCGGCTTAACACCGACAGTTGAAAATCCAGTGAGCGCTCAAAAATCGTCGCGTTATAAAATCGCCCGTGCCACCTGGGCTAATTTGAAATTCTGTTACTATATCACATCGCCACTCAACTCGATCACGGTGAAGGTAGCGTGATGTGTATTTACGTATTTTAAGGGTAGAGGTGCCCAAAAATCGCACTTAACGAGGAAGCGCTAAGGTAGCCCAGGATATTAAAATCTTATCGCGAATTATAGTTTGGTCAGCATACAACCTGACACTGACCGGCAAATTGAAAAAAAAAAAACATAAGAATATTTGAATTTCGTGGGCGCTTTCGCCTTAATAGAAAACTTTGGAAATAGAAATGGGAGCCCTTAAGCTTACAATGAGTAACAATATAAATGGCTAGCTGCGCCCCGCGGTTTGACCCGCATAAGTCTCGATCCCGTGGGAATATCGGGATAAAAAATATCCTATGTCTACTATGCCAAATGTCTACATTTATATCTGTAATTTTTATGGTGTACATAATAAAGAGTATTCTACTCTATTCTATTTTATTCTATTCTATTCTATGTCCTAATCCAGGTCATGTTCTACTCATGCGCCAAATTTCATCCTAAACCGTTCAGCCGTTTTAGCGTGAAAGCGTAACAAACAAACAAACAAACAAAAAATCTAATCCTTTCTCTTTATTATATTAGTTTAGATAAAAAAATAACTTAATAAATTTTCGTTTTAGGTGTACCGGCGACGGAGAATCTGAACGAGATGCAGTGCATGTGGTTCCAGACTGAGGCTGCAGCGTCGTATAAGCGGCTGCAGCAATGGGGCGAAGCCCTGAAAAAAGCACATGAAGTTGATAGAGTATGTCACATAATATTACATACTACTTATTGCCCACAACTACAATGGCAACCACGTGGTTTAAAAGAAGATGTAGTGACAAAAATTTAAAAATGCGTAGATGGTTTGTTGAGAGGATGCATGAAAGGCGTCTAACGAAAGGTATTTATAAGGCACATGTGTGTGGACATATAGTGACCTTCTTCTTCTTTAGGATTTTGGTTTCCGCACTTAGTCCTTCAAGTGGACCATTGTGCGTGTATTGTGCATATAGTGACCTTATTGGTGATGTTCTTCAGAAAGGTCAGGCCCTTAGTACTGTATGACCAAATGTATGAACAACGAAGCATAAGAAGTATGTAAAGATCGTAGCAGGTGGCGTGCCGTAGTTTCTGCCTACCCCCATGGCAAAAGGGCGTGAGTTTATGTGTGTATTGTTTTTGCCTCGGGTTTTAGTTGCTTGCTATGGGAATTATTTTATGAACCCGAATAAAAGAGAAAACTGTTCTTTTTGAGTTTAGTTTTCTTAGCTGTAAACGAGCGTCCTCCATGTTAACAGTTGACGCAGGCAGCGCCTTTAAATCCTAACAATAAGGGTGGTTTTCGCAGTTCAAGTGTTACCACTAACTCACCTTAGTGCATTCATTCATCGCACACTCACACTACACACGTTTAATTTAATATACAATTATATTTATTTAATGCTTAGAAAAATTTATAGCTCTGGAATAACAGTCGATTATTATAGAAATCTTACCGACCGATGCTATGAATGTCACATACAGCACGTTAAGTTGTTGGTCCTGGCCCTGCAGTCTCGACAAAAATCGGTCATTAAGTCTAATCGATGTCAAATTTCTTTAATAGATTTTCAACCTTATGCGTTCGAAATACAAGTTGAAAATCTATTAAAGGAATTTGACAACGATACGACTAAGCGACCGATTTTTGTCGCCGTCTAATGTGGAACATTCGTGGAACTTTGACAATCGTTATGGGTCGTCAGAAGTCCGAAAATCCGACAACCAGTCTTACCAAGGGGTATTGTATTACCCAGTAACTGGGTTGTGAAGGTGAGATAGGCAGTTGCTCCATGTAGAATACTGGTATTCAGCTGCATCTGGTTAGACAGGAAGCTGACCCCAACATAATTGGGAAAGGGATAGGCAGATCATGAACTATCTTATAATCTTGTAAGACGAAGGAGTCCAGTCTCCACGACACAGAGAAACCTGGTGTGGAGGCTAATGCTGTAGTAATGCTCTATTGAACTATGAAGTTTTTATTATTATTGTAATTTGCTGTTGACCATACAAAAGTTTCAAAATATTTAACCCAAATGTAATCCACAGCATTTCTCCGAGATTATGGAGGACCAGTTCGACTTCCACTCGTACTGCATGCGCAAGATGACGCTCCGCTCGTACGTCGGTCTGCTACGTCTCGAAGACGTGTTGCGCGCGCATCCCTTCTACTTCAGATGCGCGCGCGTCGCCATCGACGTGTACCTGCGGCTGTACACCTCGCCGCTGCAGGACGCGCCGCAGACTCAGGAGCCGGATACAGGTCAGTTTATTTATAAGTAATACCAGTCTATTATTGTCCCAATGCTGGACAAAAGCCTTTTTACAAAATTCAATCAGAATTTCAATCAAATTTCAGTCAAAATTTATGAACTAGCGAAACTACAAATGTGATGGGTATCGATTTTTTTTTTTTTTTACTTTTCCCCGCCCTAGGAACTTCTCCTGTATTCTGGGTGCGTTTACAAACATTCAAATTCACATACACAAACAACCAGACACGGAACAACTACTTGTAGGTCATTCAAATATTTGTTCCGTGCGGGAATCGAACTCGCGACACGCAGCGCAGCAGTCAATCGCTTAACCACTGCGCCAACCGTGCCGACAATAATATAAAAACAAGACAAAACAAAAATAAAATTGTCGTTTCTGTTTAGATATCGATACCCATCACGTCTGCTGAGTTTCGCTAGTTAATTTAACCTCATCAAAAATATCATCACCATCGTCATCCTTATCATGATTTCAGTCGCAAAACGTCCATTGGTGAAAAAAAAAAATGATGCTGCCTATTCGCTTTTAGATTAAACTGTGTTAAATTGTAGTCGAACTTCTAAACGCTTTGAACTTGATGCATAGTCTTTACGTCTGTGAAGTTTGTCTAATTAAATTGGACCCTAAAAAAGCAAAATTCTCGTTCCAAAAGCAAAAGCGTTCAAATTCTATTGTTTTTCGGGTCGTACGATGGTCTTGAACAAAGGAGGAGAATGGAGGGGCTCGTGGCTAAGTAACAACAACCGCACGGGTCGATCAATCAGGTTAAGTTACGCTTGCCGCGATTGGTCCGTGGATGGGTGACCTTTACATACCGAAACCTTTCGTGCCTCAGAAAGCAAGTTATGTCTTTGATCTCGGCTGTCATTCGTATATCTTTGACTGTCATTACGGGTCGTCAGAAGCCTGAAAGTCTGACGTCAACCAGTTTTGCTAAGGAGTATCGTATTACCCAGGCTCAGGGTTGTGGAGGTCAGATAGGCAGTCGCTCCATATAAAATACTGGTATTCAGCTGCATCCGGTTAGACAGGAAGCTGACCCCAACATAGTTTGGAAAAAGGCAGGCAGATTGATATACGATAGTGTTGAACGAATCAGAATTATTGTATCTACTTAACAAGAATTTTAAATTCATTAATTCACTGACAGACCACACAGACACAGACCCAGCGGGGTCTAGAAACCTTAAGAATTCCTTATACAACGAAATTGAGCACTAAGGAAGGATTTTTACCTAAGGGGTTGAAAGTTTGTATGGAAGTTCGACATTTTTGCTGATGATAAATCCCATCGGGTACATGGCTCGTAATGGTATAATATTACTAACTGGTTGAACTTTTCGGTTCGTATGTGTTCAGAATAGAGGTAGGACAGGGAGGTAGTGACATTCCCATTTTAGTTTACTATACAAAGTATAATTATTTTTTCTTTTCTTTCCATCAAAAACTTACATAACCATCACTAATGTATTGTTGAATTTAATGTCAAGTTCAGCTTCATACTCATGAATATTATTCATGCATATTCATAAGTTCTACGATACGGCTAATAAGCGCGAATAAATAGAATTAATTTTGTATACAAGCTGTATTGTTATTATAATACTGTCTGAATATGTTTGGAACGAAAGTCTAAATAAGTTTGTCAAAACAAGGTTAGTTTCTAGGTTTAAGCAGAAGTTGTTGGATATTGTGAATATTGGTCATTCTTGTATATTCACAAATATGTTGACCTTCAGTCTCAGTCTTCACTAGATGCGAAAAAACTGTATTTTACTCGAAGGAAGCTTTATTTGATCTCTGCTATTCAATTACTGGACAATATTAAGTTGTACCAGTTGTCAGTGTTTCAGCATATCAGTAAATCTTACCATGTATAATGAAGTTCGCAAAAAAAAAGTCAAGCAGCCTATTCGAGCATTTTTCGTCATATATTACAAAGATTTTATCATTTAAATAACAAGAATTTGTTAAGTAAGAGGTTACTTAGCCTCTTTGCCGTTTGATTGTGTAGCATGATCTAAAGTCTAAATTTTTTCTAAGTTCCATTTTATGTTTACAATTTATTTGTTTTTCGAGAGCAATTCATAAATCAACTTCTATATCTGTTGAACATGATAACACTGCCTATTCTTAGTATAGCATAGAGGTTTACCTATCACTCAGATGCGGTCGTTGAACTGAATAACCACCTATAGATACTAGTATTTTATCTCCTAGGTCATTAATATGACATTTAACCATGCCATTTAACTTTAATAACAAGTAATAGTGTCTAGGAGCGCAATATCGTAAAGAAAGTGACCAAATGACCTTGTGTGCCCGGTATGTCAAGTTGTAAACGTTTTTTGGATATACATTACTGTGTAATTGTTCTAAAGTATCAGTTTTTGTCCCTGGCTTAGTTTACTATCGATCATTCAATGTTTGAAGAACGGCTTTGGTAAAAAACTGACCTGAACTACTTTTACGTCATCGAAGAACTTGATTTAGTTATCATTTGTTGAGTAATAGTATTATATCTGTTCTTGTTGCATCTATTGCTTGTCTTAGTTTGTTAGCATTTTAGAGTTAGTGACGCATACAGTTTTAAGGGAAAGAGGAAACAAAAACACCATTTATCATAACATTTTGTATTATTTTATTTCAAATTCTTTGTTTTAAAAATACAATACAAAACCACATTGATTCATCATCAATTTTTTAAATAACAATTTTATACATTTAACAATTGCTGCCATCATTACATTCAATAACAATGCCACAATCATCGTCACACATATCACATCATTCCTTATAGTTCGTTGAATACTGACATAAATAAATTAACTATCATTATGGATGCACCACAGTCTCTTAGAAATAATTTAATAAATAACGTATCAAAAGTAAAGCGTCCGTTTCACAACACCGCTGATTGAGAACATGTCTCACATAAAGCTAAAACTCGCTGTTTAAATATTATGGCAACGCGGGCCACCCCGCTAGTCTCTCTTACACTACTTAGGACACTTTAACATCACATTTGCGCTTTTATTTACACGGCACGTCGCGTGCGGCGACGTTATCAGTTCAGACTAGAGCTTTGGTTTCACCGGCCGTAGCCCGGCGATCTGTACCTCTCCCGCGTCGCCTGCGCCGCGGCTTGCGGCGTCAGGAAGTACACGTGCGCTCCCTCGCCGGGTAGCCTGTAGGAGACAAACGAACCCGGCCGGCCCTCGCCCGCCGCGTTCACCGGCCCGATCCACTCCGCGTCGGGGTTGACCGGCGGTAGCGGCCTCTTGTAGTTGACGGCTGTGTCTCCCACCAGCGACGGCCTGTTCAGGTCGTACTGCTCGCCCGTGAACTGAGGCCTCTGCACCTGTATCGGCGCTCTGTACTGCTGTGGTGTCCTGTAGCCAGGGTTCGCTATGGGGATGAACTCGCTGTCAGGATTTATTGTCGGTCGTGGAAAACGATCGTTGACTAACGTATCGTCTTCTAGTGAGGGTGGCTTCTGCTGTACCAGCTCAGCGTTCACTTGTGGTACTTGTTCACTTTCTGGGTTGACTGTAGGCCTCGGGAGATGGAAGTTAACAAGAGTATCTCTGTCTAAAGACGGTGGATTTGGGCTCTGGTTCTCGACGATCTCGTAGGCGTATTGCAGGTTTATGTTGTTGTTTATCGGCGTTCTCACCGTGTCGAGCGGAGCTGTCACTGCTAATCCGTTCACGTCGTGAGTGTTGTCCTCTAGCTTCTTACCGAACACGTCAAACGAGTTCTTTGTTATGTCATCGAAGTATGTCTCGTCCTGTTTCGTGTAGTACCCTTGGCTGATCGGGTTCGGCGTAGTGCTGGGGTACCTAGACACATGATGAACAGGCGCGGGCTGGTCGCTCTGCATCTGAAACTGGTGTTTGTTTTTCTTATTCCGAACTTCCTTCGGGAACTGAGCGTCGTCATATTCTTCATCGTATGTTTTCGTCGTAGGATAGTATCTGCTGGAAGTCGGCGACTCTGTCGTCACTTGCACGTTTTCGACCAGGTATTGCTGATTGTAACCAGATGACACTGACGGTGTTATAGCATCGAATTCATTTGCCACATTAAAAGGTTTGCTGTAGCTCACCATAGGCCTGAAAGGTTCCGGGTCCAATTTAGGTGCACGGAAGGGCAATTGTTCCGGCCTCGGCTGGTTTTGGTAGCTAAACTGATAGACTGGTCTCCCAGTAATAGCTTTTGGTTTGTGAGTATGTGGTCTATGAGAGTGCACTTTGGGCCTCTTCGTCGTAAAGAAATCAATAGTCTGTTGGATATCAGCGATTTGTTGATAGAAAGCTTCTGGCCTCTGTTTCTGCTGCTGCACATAGACAGGTTGTGTTCTAGGTTTTTGTATACTAAAGTACTCCTGTGTGAGAGTACGTGGTCCCTGTTTTTGTGGCCACAGGAATAGTGCATCAGCTTGGTCGATAGCTCCGTATGAAATATCCACCGCTGGGTTATAGCCTGTCTGAGTGTTGACATTCTGCTGTTGTGAGTAAGGAGTTTGGCTGATTGGTACTGTCTTGTAGTAATTCCTGCCATCGAAAAATGTGGCTGGAGAAGGCGAGGTCTTTGGCTGCTCATCGTAGAAATAGTACGACGCAAACGCATTGTCGTTTGGTTTCCTGTTGTTGTAGACAGGTTGCAGTTTTGTGGTAGGCACGTCGTTCTGTACATTTGAATAATGTGCTCTCAGCGGCACTTGCGTTGATGATATATCGTTCGAGGTCACTGTAGGTCTCTGTGGCACATCGTATAGTATGTACGGTTTCTCCGATGTCGTTGGTACTTTGTTGTCGTATATGGGTTCTGGATAATCGTAAATTACGGACACGGAGAGAGGCTTCGATGTAACCTTTGTTCGTGTTTTATAAACAGGTTTCTCTGTTTTCGTCCTTGTTGTATTTTCGTCTGGCAAGTTATGAACTCTTACGGGGTGTCTCGACGGTATGCGTTGCGGCTTCCTCGTTTTCAAAGTAGTCACGATCTCGACTGGTGGCGGTGTCGTTATCGTTGTTGGTATTTCAGTAGTTCTTGGAGCCTCAGTTGTGGTAGGTCGCGTCTTGTACTTGGTACGCTGCACTGTGTGCGTGGGCGTCGGTCTCGTGGTCGTCTTGGCCCTTGTATATGTCGTGGACGGCCTAGCGGTGGTCGTCTTAACAGCCTCCGTCGTGCTCTCCTCCAACGGAGCGAAAAAGTCTGGTGGAGGCGGCAGTACAATTCCAGGTACTAGTGGTCCCGCAGGCACTTTACTGTTGTAGTCAGCGCGGTAGGAAAAATTGTAAGGCGGCGGATAGTAGATCGAAGGGTCGTCTTCGTCGTATAGGTCTGACTGGTTGCTCGGTGGTGGTAGAAACACTGCGCCCGGTGGAAAGCCTTCTGGAAAAGAGCCGTTCATGGATGGGAGGAAAGGGAATGTTCCCTCACTCGCATTCCCAGGAAGGAATGGGAACGGAGGACCTGGCTGCGGCGCTCCCCCGGAAGTAGCGTTTCCCTGATTATCACTCGAGGGGTAGGGCGCTCCCGATGGAAAGAGGAATGGCGGAGGAGGAAGAGGGCCTTCGCCCTCTCCTGTAAAGAAGGAAGAGAAAAGGGACGCAGGGACACTGCCGTTTGGCGTGAGGAAAACGAGCGGTCCGTTGTCGGAGAGTCGTACCGGAAAGGGCGGTGGCACTTTAGGTTTCTGCGGTAACTTTACTTGCCTGTTAGGCGCTTCATAGGCGTCGATCGGTGGCCATGGTCTACCTTCAGTCTCTTTAGTTCGCTCAGGGAATGATCCCCCTTTTAAAACTAATAGGTGATCCTCTGCGAGCCAAATCTCATCTTTCTTGAGTCCACCGAGACTTTGAAGGTTATCTTTTGATCTTGTCTCCGCGTTTGGCTCGTAGCTTACGATTCCAGGTCGTTTAGGAGCTTTGGCGAATATTTCATTCTGAATTAGACCATATTTTCCTTCGGCCACCTGATCTGCTAGCGTCTTTCTATCTTCATCGACCTCCTTTGTCTTCGGAGCGTCTTTTCCTTCGCCGGCGCTGGACATGAGCATGCCATCATCCCATATCCCTTGATTCCAGCCCACGTTGCCGCCTGACTGGTCCGGCGCGATCACGCCTGCGAATTTACCACTCGCGCTCTTCTCGTTATAGGTTAAAGAATTTTTAACGGTGCCGTATTCTTTTTCGGGTTTAATCTTGAGGTGTCCGCCGACAAGTCGTTTGATCGTTCTTTGTGACTCGGCGTGATCGTTGTCGTGCGGCGCGGCGCCGAGGCTGCGCTGATCGCGCACGAACGAGTCAGGCGGCAGCACGTACGTGGGCACCAGTACGCTGGCACGCGCGCACGCCCATGTCAGCGCCAGCACCAGCGCTAGGGCCGCCCCTCTCACCATCTGAAAGTTTGGAAAACATCACTTCTTAGTTATATTGCACATACATAAACACTTAAACACAACACGTTGTTAATCCATAAACTTATCTAAGTCAGGCTTTCTTTGTTAATCGTGTACGATACGTAGTCGGTCATGAGCGCGCAAAGTGAAAGGACCGAAGGAGACAAAAGCGTCGGCCAGTGGCGCTGTTTCGGGCACTGGCGAGCCGCGCGCCACCACCCGCCTTTTATTAAGTTTTGTAGAGCGACCACCTCCGACCCAGCTGGCATTGAGAATCAAGCGTTTAATTGGAAATTGAATGGCGAATTAACGCCCGCCGCGAGACAGGAAGGCTGCGAGGCCTAAATACGAAAAAATACAAGTGTCGCACTTAATTAGACTCTATTTACGTATTGTTAAATAGACATCAGGCCGGAGATTCATTGTTCTACAGCGGCTGTGTAACCTCACCGGAGAAATGTTCATTAGCCTAGTTTGCAACCGCTAACGACATAGAAATCTTCGAGAGTTTTGAAACAATGATCGGATAATTTTTTCAATTTCAATCGGCACGAGCTCCGTAACGTAATCTTCTTGCCGCAGTCACGAAATTATATTGACACAATGTTTATTATTTCTAATGCCGTTTATTAAAGATAGTTTATGCGGATAGCTAGTGCGGTCGCTGTGGGTGAGAAATTACTACAACTAGATGTTATAGAATAGCGCCAACCTAATTGTAACGAAAGCGTCGGGCTGAACTATACCGAGCCGAATAATGGCCAAACTAGATATGGAACTATTAGGGCAGTGAAGGTAAAGTCGCCCGTGGTGTCCGGTGGGCGTGGCCGGGCTCCGTGAAAGGCACGGTCACCCAACTCGATTTCGCCTTCGATAAAACACGAGCCTAACCCGCTTTGTAATTGTGTTAAGCTATGCAGCGAACCTGTACTAGATCATAGAGCGGCGAGGGCGGCTCCGTGCGCCGTTCGCTATCGCCTCGCAGCTTGCAACGCTGCGCTCCATCGAGGTTTTAATTGGTTTCGATTGTGCAGGCGGACTAATGATATTACTACAATAGGTCACTCTCTGCATATTTTCCTTACGTAAAATTCGCCAAAGTTCAACAACAGTTTGGTACCTCAAATTGATAGAATGTTCGGCCAGATTATCCTTGTGAAAGAGGGAAACGATAACGCTCATTAGCCACGTGATTCATTATGAATAACCTTGATTCAGTTTATGATCATTGGTACGTTAACTGGCGTCGCGCGAAGTCTGGTTGAGCAATACTTGCCGTAACAGTCACCGGTTTTTTCCTTTCAGAAATCTATAAGTTGTAACATAACAAACCGCCGATTGAATTGACTGCACGTAGCAACAGACAGGTGAGCTGTAAAGTTCACATCGCATACACCGACCTGACATTTGGCCGCGATGCTCAGGCTCATCGCGGTTGCAGGTTGCATCCTTTCGTTTGCGATACCCAGTTTGCCTTCATAAAAATTATGTCGCGATTGTTCAAGCCCTGCGTTCTAACGAGACCGTGTGCATTGTTGGCGTAATTATTTAAAATGAGTGATGGAAACTAAGACAAGCGCATGGCCTTGCTCAGCAAGGTGCCCGATTTTTTTGCGGTCAGTATAAAACGTGAAGTGATTAACCAACGACTTGCTGGGAGTGTCACGGTGGCCGGTGCTTACAACAATGCCGCCAACCTTGCTGGCGTGCTCCGCGGAATGAACGCGGCACGACAATTGTTTTATACGCTTTTTCGTATGTGAATAAAAAAGCTTTCTTCACGTTCTAGTTTCACGGTGACAGAGCGTTGGGAAATTCTCTCGGCTGATGTATTGTTGACGATTTGTATTCAGAGCTCGGCCCGTGCACTCGGCGCTAACTTTCCATCAGCCTTTGTTTGTGTTGACTCGAGTTTAACCGCCAGGACACCGCGCCACGTTTCACTGTATTTCACCACACTTTCCAATAACTTAAGCAAATAACTTTAATGTGTGTGTAATTTGTGGCCTCTTTATGTTCTTGTTATGTGATCGTCAAATTATTCTCAACTAATTCTTAAAGTGCGTACGAAGGCTGCTTACTTACGTAATTACTGAGATAAGTCCCCTAGAAATTAAAGTGTATACGTTTGTAGTGGCAGGTAATTGCATGCATTGATCTCCTTGAGTTTGCGGAACGACGGAAAGCTGGCCGGCGTTTATTTATTACAAACTATAACCGCCTATTTGCGACATAACTGTTTGTTGACCACTCCTTAGTGTCCGGCACGCGTGTGTCCAGCGAACTGCGCAATGTATAATAGTAATAATGATTGCAATCGGCAATCAATAAAACGTTACATGTATGCTACGGTATTGGCTGCTCTGGTTTGTCACGGGACTATGAAACTGTAACAAATCGTCTGCGCTGAAGCCCTCGAGCGCCGAGCGTCGCAAATTATAACGTTACTTGTCTGAGCTTAAGACATGTTTATCAAGCCGAAAGTAATTGGCGTATCATCGGGCTGTCGCGTGCGCATAATGATATATATTTGCGATTAATCATATGAGATTTAAAACCGCAAAGGTTTACAGATCAAGACAGTAAAAGGGTGCGCTCGTGCTTCATTAATCAAGTTATTAAATAAGGTTATGGCTATGATTTATTCTGTTAATTTGAAGTCTATTAGAGTGTGCAGTAGATTTACTCAGAATCATGTTAAACAGTTAAGTTATTTAGTTATCGCAAAGTAAAACTTTGCATTGAACAAAAATAATTATTTCGGTATACTTTGTAATTTAACTGCTATAATAATATACCTATTGCGAAATTCACATTGCACATAAAACATTGAAATATTTTATTTTTATCGTACATTTCGGTTCGTGGCAACCTTAATTTGATGCGCAAGCGCAAGCTGGCGCGTGCCGTTTGATTGATCAACCGGTTCATTACAGTTCTTTTTATTTTAGAACCCAACTACTTAGCTCTTAAATTGTCAGCCTTTTGTTCCAATTCAAATTAATGATTATCCGGACCATTGTTCAGATACAAAACATTGAACTCTTGCGCAAATGATATAAATGATATACAGTTAATTAGATGATATTAATGATTTTAAAGCGAATGAACAGAGAGTTTTTTTATGGCATCATTCAAGTTTCAATGGTTAATTTTCTAAACGTAGTTAGCAGGCCTCCTCTCTGTGAGAGGGAGTGAGTGAGGTGGAACTATATTTCCACCTCACCTCACTATACTTGAATAATAACTGAAGAAACTGTAATTCAGTTTTACTAAAACTATAACCACTGCAACAAGCCAATTCCAATTTTATACGACCTATAAAACTTTATCGCAAACACAAAGGAATTCAGCATATCAATCCGTGGTATTAAGACTATTAAGCTCTATTCCTTTAATGTCAGAAGGTACGCTTAGACATGCGAGCCGCGAACTACTAGAAATGTTAATAGTGTCACGGCGAGAACTTATAGCAATTAAGTATATTGTGGACAAGTCGCTTGGTCAAGGCGGTGTCATCCTTTACAACCTGTTTTATCAAATGCACCCATCTTTGATTGTGTTATGTCATCTAAATACCTTGCATGTATTATTTGTTTTGGTTTGTTTGTCATTCGATTTGGTTTCTAGAAGCTTAAAGGATTTTGATACTTCGTTCTTTCTGAAAACCTACCGTTTTAGTGATGCAAGATTTTCAATTCTTATTTCTGGTCTTTTTATATTTTCCAGTATAAAAATTGGAAAGATCAAGCATTTAACATTGACGGAAACTTTCAATAATAATCAACGTATAAGCAGTAACGTTAAGATTCGACATGACCTTGTCTCAGATTTAAAAAAAAATAGACAAATATCAAGAGCTATAATATAACGACCGGCTGGATTTACGTCATCATAAGATTTCCTGCTTTATTTGTGTCAATTATCTAGCTCATTTTCGAATTAATTATTAGGTACCAGGCTAATGTCTCACGACCTTTGTGTACTACTGTTCTTAAACGTGCCTTATTATGATCAAAGCCTCCCAATTAAAAGACCTTGCGTTTTAATGTGGGAATTCTTTTATGCATTCCTCTACTTGTTAGTTACAATTTAGGTTATCTTTATTTAGAAACTGATTGCTGTAATAAAATGTTTACTTTGTGCAAAATATCTGCGCTAGTTGATTGCACAATGTCTTGCTACTAATTGGGTGGGTTCTAAGTTTTGCCTGCTCGATGTTAATTGTGTACTCAGTCATTATAGTGAACTATTGTTCGATCATCGATTATTTATTCTTATCGTACTCTGTACAATCATTATTAAGTGTTAAACTACATTTCTAAATCCAATGTCTACATGATTCGAATCCAGATTTGGTCACAAATATTTGTCTCTACCATTGAAATAACGTAAGGTCACAATTTTATGAAAAATCGATTCTTCTAGATCGTGACCGGTTGCGGTCGTGGTGAGCGCACGCGCCGTTTCTCGGGGCCATATAGTGAAATATTTGAAACTATTTCTACTAAGTGTACTGCCAGGTAGACTATTGTTGGCGGATTTATGATTTATGCCCATAGCTCGCTTTCAAGGTTCATGGCATTACTCTAGATTGTGTAAGTTATGGCTAACATGACATGTGTTACTTAGTACCTGATAAGGTCAGGCCAAATAATTGAATCTATTCCAAAAATCACGATATTGTAAATGGAAAAAATAATACGACAAATTGTGATCTCAAGATGAAAACGTGCAATAATCTAGAAACTTTTCGCTTAATTGAAGTTGACATCCAACCAGGGACTTGTAATCACTGATCTAATATAATAAATACATACAGGGTGGCAGGGACATCGACGCGCATTGAGAAAACCATGAATACAGCATCTGATTCTAGCAGCGTAGAAATTTTTCGTCGGATATAAAAAAAAAAATTGCTGTTTCATAGAAAAGTTCAATACCTACGCGGGCAAAATGTATGGCAGTGCATTTAAATAAAAAAAAAAAAATTGTGAAAAAAATTAATGCAGGGGTTCAGAATCGTGTACTGAATCCATGGTAACAGGTTGAGCATCGATGTCCGTGGCACCCTGTATATACATATATATTTCGTTTAATGGAAAATCTTTTATTATCACACGGTTTCCAGATAAAATACAGTTTATGCATACAATGTTAATCCCACCCTTGAGAATAAAAATAACCTTCACACCGATTATATGTCCAAAGCTTCCGCATAGCCTGGCCAAGTAAGTTCGCTCTCGGTCCATATGGCCAAAGATGTCGTGTTACGTCTATAAGTATTATCCAAACGTGGCTATCTCAAACAGTCCTTGAAATGAAGGAAGTCGATCTAGCTAAACGTGATCTATATTATTACTGCTTATTAAAATATTGCAACATTTCAAATTGTTATCCCATTTTTTTTTGTTATTTCCAATGTGGTTTTAGAAGTCGGTACGTGATACGATTTAGTATTCGCAAGCGCTTTCCTTTCTTTGTTTTAAACTTTCTTGTTCTGTATTTCGTAATTGGCGTGGTCCAACCCGATGACTGTTCGTATGTAATCTTTAACGTAATGCTCGTTATTCGTTTACATGTCATCAGTAATTGCTATTACCGCATCTCCATTACTTTTGTACACTTTCCGCGGTTTTCTTTTTTAATGACTAAGCAAATACGTGGGCCTTGTTAACATTTTGATCTTGCTTATCTGTGGTTTTATTTCTCTAACAATGCCTTTTATTTCTTGTTACAGGTAAGAATTCATATCTTAACAACGCTTGCGCTGTTTCGGTAAGTAACATTGTAGGTATAGTAAGTTAGATCGAATCGGCTGTTGTGGGCGGTTCTCCTATTGCGCTCCTACTACCGGTGTAGTAAACATCAATTAACTGATTTCAGATAGATAATCGACGTTATTAGTTACTCCTTTATTGTTTAATATGAGGCGTCTCTTGTGCAATAAGTTTCAAAAGTTTTCCGCTGCTCTTGTGTTACCTTTTGGTGGTTTTCGGAGCGTGGCGGATAATAGGCAACCTTAGATTGCGCCCGAGTCCTTCGCTTGGAGTCGTGCGAGGAAAAGCTGCATATTTTAATAGCGAATTTCGTAATACTTTTTGCAATGGCGGCGATCGTTTAAGCCGTTTGTATCTATCGGATTATGGGTGTCGGTGATTATCTCGGAGGCGATTCTCCGCTTAGTTTACGCGTTACGTGACAAAGGGTCTGTAATGACGACTTATATTCGTCACAGCTATTAGCGATGCTGGTGGCTGATGATGCTGACGATGCGCGGGCGCAACTAATTGCTGAGAGCGCGTCTATTGTTTAACATGTCACACCAGACATTGCTACATACAAAACAATTTGTTATTGTTCTCGACTCTCTAAGTTTTCGTAGACCTTGCTCGCATCGAGATACTTGTCGACCGGTTTCTTACAAGTGTTGCCCCTTTTTTTGCTGCAGTATTAACGTGGACTTTTCATCGTTTGGAGCCGGATGCGAATTTTTTGTTGACGACCATAAGAGCTCATGACGTAATCTAATGTTTATATTATCATCATTGAAATCAATTTCAACCGCAGGGAAATTTTACTTGAATATTTTCACAAGTTCTGTCAACACCTGACAGTGCGTTGACACTGCATTCAATTCCGCAATGGAAATATTTCTTTTGCTGTAGTGAAATGTGCAATGTTAACAAAATATCTCAATTGGAGCGAGGCCATTTTCCAACGACATCATATTCTTTTTCTATAAATTTTATGAAGAATGGAGAATAACGTATGATGGTATATGACGCGGTGTATTATTTTTCGCTTTCGAATCATTTGCAATAAAACTTTAACTTAGAAAGTCGGAATGACTTACAATATGACGTTAAATCAATATGAACAGTCATTACAATACGTCTTTTTGATGTTTAGATTGTAACTTTACGCTAAGTAACGTAATTGCACGCTTTGCACTTACAATTTGGATTGTATTCTTGGATTATTGTGCAAAGCTTCGAGAAGCTGATAGACAGAAATAAACTCAAGGCAGATTGCTGGGTATGGCATTCCGGGATCGAAGAAGGTAAACGGGCTTCGTGCCGATGTGTCATCGTAATGCAATAGGACCTTTAGGTACTATAAACTGCACTAACGCCTTCACATTGCCTGCCTGTATGTTATTTGACCCTTGACTTCAACTCCCTCTCAATGTTCTTTATTATTTCCGTTTGCATACAACTCTGGTTTTAATATATAAGGTATTAACAGACTAGCCAATAAACCTGTATCTTGTTCAAATCGGCTGAATATTTCTAAAGTTATGATCATATCTGCGTCTGCATTCCACACAAATACCATTTTAATTGATAAATCGCCTAATCCATGTAACAATGTCGATCGAACACATTATAAAAATGATGCTGGTTTGAATGAACCAGTTGGTTTATTTGCATATGTTGACGTATATGTCAGACAAGTACAATATCAAAGTATCGGTAACATTTACTTTCTAATAGTGATAGTGTTAGATCTAGCAAGTTTTTTAACACACTTTTTCTCACCTAGAAAAGTTACCGGAGCTGTAACTTGTGTTACGGCGGAAATGTTAATATTTTGCTCGAATATGATGTTGATCTAAATGTGATTATTGTACAAACTCATGGATATTTGTGTTTACGTCCGTGTTTTAATTGGCGTTTGTTCCTCGTTCACACGGTTTATCCGGATCGTTGATTATGCGCTCATTTATTTTGATTTAAGTTGATCGCATCGACGATTTCAAAGTCCACGTATTTATGACGACTTGTGTATGTAATTTCCGCAGTTTTGGGATCATTAGCGTGCTCATTAGCATATATGTAGTCCGGCTATTATTTGAGCAAGCGACATATTGCGTTTACTTGTATCTAGAGCTTCCCTAACTTTGCAGTTTACTACCATTTTGTTATGTCATATTTAGAACACGTCCGACTTTTGTAGTCTCGCGCCGCGCCGCTTTCGTCCGCTTTTACAGTACGTCTACTTACGATCGGAAGACAGCTATTTGTCTGTCTGTTGTGATATAACGGATCAACAACACGAACACTTGGTCTTACATATTCTGTATCTATTCTTAGCAAAATCAAAGTGAAGCTTTGCAGTAGTAATAAGGAAGGAAACAACTGAAAAGTTGAAAATCGATTATTTTAATAAGGGAGGAGAGGATAATTATACAAAATGTAAATGTTTTGATAACGAGATTAAAATAAAAGCAGCCAGGATGTTGTTACATTGCATTTGAATAAATTTTCGCACACGATACAAATCCAGTTTTTATCGCGCCGAAATTCTTTGAAATTCATTTAGGAACTAATCGGTACGTGCTATAACGTAATACGAAAACATCGACCGTTTTAGAAGTTTATTTAATAGTAGGTATATAAAATAGTCACGTAATGAAGTTGTCGAATCATTGATTATAAATTTTGCACGCGTACGAACGTAGGTCCGGCTGGGAGTTCCGTTAACTACCATCACACTGCTGACATCAGAATCGCCATTGATCGACCGCGTAAACACGTCTAACCATTTTATTTATTATACTTTGTATCCTCGGAATTACCCAAATACCGAATATTCTTCGCTCATTATAACGCCTTCGCTTACACGATGACTAATGCGTTCTTAAGCTCGCGTTGATGCAATTCAATTAAGCTAGGATGATTGTATTTCTTGTGCATCGTTGCCTTTAAGCTCGGAAGAAACCATTATTGCATCTCAGTTTCACGGAATATCTATTTTGAGAACTTTCAACGTCTCACTAGATTTGATTTACACTGAAGTATTTCATTCATAATTTGCCGAAACTGTTTACGATTGATGGCGTGGGTTATGTTTTGGTATCGTGGGTGTTAAGTCGCCAGTTTGAGCTATACAATACAATAATAACCGGCTTTGTAATTACAGCGCAAGTAGGCGAACTAGAAGCGTATATTGAATTTGGTCACGTCAGGACCACATTTTAAGACTATTAGGCAACACTACTCACACAAAACGTTGAAACACTTTTGTTTAAATGTTCTCACAGGTGTTTGTAGTGGCGTCATTGGGTTTTATGTCGAAGGCTGGTCGCTGTGAAACTTTGACTTTAATATTTGTGTCGTGATACCGGCTGCATTGTTTCTGGAGTCGCGCTTATTGTTGTTGGTGCGCCGGCGCACCGTCTAGCCCGTGAGATCTGGGTCGGGGACCTGACTGGATGCATGCGATTGTCGTACGTACGCTTGCTAGCTTACTATCAAACGCGCCTAACTTATCATCTTTATTACTATAAAGATTGTAAACAAACACAATCTTACGTTTTCTGTTAACGGTTGAGGCTGCGGCTGTGTACACTGTTCTTCGTCTTCAGTCGCACATCACACGACGGCGCTGTAAAGTCACTTCACTCTTGTTCTAATTCACTGGTGATAAGTCACTGCACATACTGGGGGTGTAGTGTCACGGTTGTCGCTTAGCGGTGGAATGTCGGTAATGTTATGTCCCGAGGGTCACCGCGCCGGTCAGTGGTGGGGTGCACGTGTGTTCGGCAGGCCGCGCGGCGCATGAGTGGCCGCGGTGGTAGGGGCGCCGGTGTAAATACGCCGCCGTAGCGCGTGCGCGCCGCCTACGCACACCGCTGCGCCGCGACACACACTGCGCCGTGTCACACTGTAGCGACGCCACTGTGACGTGCACCTTTACTGTGACACGCCGATCAGACCTCTAAGGACGCCTATTGAGTTGAAATTGATGGGAGAACCCTAATACCCTCGTGTACATACGGATGTAGACAAATCACGTATACACCTGCCTCTAATCATGCGTGATGTAAGATTGTTTTGTTTATACTTTAACCTCTAATACCCTAATGGTCCGATTATCGTGAATCGATGACTGATCAATTATATGTAAAAACTTGAACGCGAAGGGCTGACTGATTGACGTGACAGATTTATGATATGCATAATATGGATAATTTATGATGATGTGGAGATAAGTACTCACAATATGTAATTTAATCTTTATTGAATTGCTTGTTCTTACTACATTATGAGCACTTCATATGCAATTTGGGTTTGAATAAATCTGTCATAAGTTCAAATTGAGAATTTATTGATAATGCATAATCTCATTTTAAAAACATGTATATTCTTTGTATTTACATAAATACACTGATTAGCATACAAAGATGAGGTCAAGTTTAAATTCCTAGCATACTCGGCAATCATTATGCAACAATATACATTACAAAAAATCGAATACGACTACTAGCAACGCAACGATGCTATAAACATAGACAATAAAAACAGTGCCTACCTCTTATGTTATTTCCATGTATTTCAGTGCTGGCGTTGATATACATAATATTATGAAACTAAAAGAACTCCATCCATTCATTCCATCTCTGAATCACAATACCAGTCTATGATTTTCTCACTGCAGAGCAAATGCCTCTTCTCATACGGAGAAGGCACGATCATTGATCACCCACACTTGCTCAAGACAGGTTGGCGATTTCAGTCTTATATTAACTATAAGTCCAGGTTTCTTCGTGATGTTTTCCTTCACCGATGTCAGTAATGTCCAAGATAAACTCAACAAGTACCGACATCAAACTCAAACTCAAAGCATTTATTTCAAATAAACCAATTACAGGCACTTTTGAATTGTCAAGCAGAAACGTCGGTCAGTCAGTCAGAAAGATGAAGCTAGTTGCCCATTCCATCTCTGAATAATGTGAGAAATTATAGAATTTCTCATATAGATGTGAGCCTTGGAATGTTGATGCATTGTTTAAACCCAGGACTAAAGTTCCTACCTATAAATCCAAGGGATGCCATTCTTGGAAAAATACCTTTTAAATAAAAAAATAACTCGACATTCTTTAAATAAATTCTTGTCTATTTGTAACTGGCTATTTTTAAATTTCGGACTATCTTATTTAACCGTGGTCAATATATGACGATGTTCTATGACTAAGTTCTATTTCTATGTGACATCACATAGGCCCGAGTGTCAAAGGTTCAAAGTGTCATACTTATGTATGCCATCAATTCATCAGGGACTCAGACTTATGATAAATTAATTTTCTTGGAAACCAACGCAGCATAAATCGTACCTACTCTTGGCAGCTATTAATGTAAAGAGGCTATGCCCTTTCCGGGCTTGAAGGATGTGATGTCACATTACTTTGTGTATTTCCGTATCTCTTAACCTCTGACCAGAAACGTACTGCACTTTCTGTCTGCCGAAATGATCGGCGTTGTAAGAATGTGTATCTTTTCAACAAAACACGCAGCTGAATTTGTAACCTCCTCCTTTTTGGAGACCAGAACAAAAATATTTATGTTTTTATTGATCAAAGCCTCGTGACCTTGACCCTAGGCTATTTTAAATTACAAGATAGACACGGTTAAACTGCAGCTCTATGTCAAGTCCAAATTTAACATAAAGATCCGCATTTTAGTTCGCGATCATCCACGAGCCGGCGGCACTCGGCATGTTGCGCAAGCGCACGAGTCATCGACACCGGCGCGTCCTCGGAAGGTCGCGGACGGACCCCGTACGGGACCGTCCACATTACCATAATATTATATTCACCAAATCTTATCAACGTTGTGTATCAACATGTTTATGTGTTGCTGTGTGTGTACCGGATCTAGCTTTATAAAAGGTCGTTGGTTTGTTTTTTGTGTAGCCTGACTGTCTGACTCCCCATTCGGTTTTTCCAAACGTAAGGGGTAGGAAATACAGTTTCGTGGTCCGTTTTTATGTTGCAAAAAAAGGTGTAGATATTTCTTATTGGTGCTGACTATTTTATTGAGTTCCCTTCTTTAGAGGTCTCATAATGTTCATGTATGAGGTCGTCGTGCCGTTAACACACTTTATTGACTGTAATTTGATATTGGTTTTTATTAAATATGGCGCCTACCAAAACAAATATATCATCAATCAACAGAAAAAATATTATGATTAATTATTCGATTTAACCATTAAATAGTGGATAACCTCTAACACCGAATTAAAATTAATATTTTTCATGGCAATAAGTAAATATTGTAAATTAATAGAATAGCTACTTACGTGCGTGTCAATTACTGAAAACCATTGCCAAATTGGTGTGGTCATTCAAACGGCAGTTAATGTCACTACTGTCTGGATATGCGTTTGCGCAACTAACGGAACAATCACATAAATAATTTTATTTTCCATCCCGCGGTAATTGCACTTACACTTATTGTTAAAAAAAACAGATTTAAAACTACTATCAGATAGCAAAAAAATATTTGGCTGTAGTTACACGGTGGTCAATAAAAGTTATCGTGGAATTCTATCAACTCTTACAATTCACGAGCGCCACGACTTGGGAGCGATTCGCGTCGGTCGTTTGTTATTTTCATTATGTTTTTTTTTCTCGGAATCGTGTTTAGGTAGTGTCGCCGCGGCGCGTCCGTACAACATTCCGCGACACAGCGGCGCTTGCTGGTTCTGACCGTTTGACCACTTCATAACTCTGGGGACCTTACCACCGGTTCTCAATATTCCGAATCGAGATTAAGTCACACTTTATTCTGTACCGTACGATTCGATCCATGCTGTACGCTTGTCACGTTCGGTTTATAGTTTTCGTGATTCACTTTTCTCAGCTTACTGTATTTCGAACGAATAAACAGCTGTGGTTTTATGTCTTTGAAGAAGACATAAATATGAAATTTGACAATATTCCTGAACACAAGCCAATTGCGTTTACTCAGAAATTAGTCACCGTCTCCCGTTTCGTAGACTAATGATTATGCCGTCATAAGTCAAGATATACTTCGCCTCATTTAGAAGATATCTTGAAGCATCTGAAACAAATTACCTTAATAATTTCAGCGATATGGACAGATGAACATACACAACTGAAATAACCACCAGAACAAATCATTTCCTGAAATGTTAGTTATTCTGTTGTCAGGCTAGCTATAGGATTAAATCTCATGAATACCCATAAATCAAACTGATTCTGGTAATTTTGGAATCAGGATGCAAATGCATCTCTTGACCCGGATCTTGTCTCAAAATTATGTATTTAGCTTAAATTACAACCAAATGAGCTCTGTCAACGGTAGAAATAAAGCGTAAGAAAAACCTGAAATTATTCTAAGTAGGTGTAGACATGAGGCTAGGATGTAATGATACTTTGGTTGACCTCTTTGTTTTACTCATTCTCTATGAAAGCCTCTCTACGTGGTAATAGTGTTTCATGGAGCCGAAGGATCTCCATCCTCTCAAATTCGTGATACGATAGTAAGATGAGAACATCCGCAGAGGCGCCGGCGGTCCCGCGCCCGCCAAAATTCGGCTCCATGCCTCCGCTTAAATTATGTAATCAAATATTCATGATGCCTTTTTGTGGCTGCATTGCTTTTTTACCACAACTAGACGTGTTTCATGGTCCCGTTTGTGGTTTTTGGTATTGTTTAAAGAAGATTTTTAAGATTTGGTTTTGTATTTAAAATGGCTGTGATTTGAGGAAATTTTGGGGACCTGAGGAGATTCTAGGAATTGTCACCCACCTTTTTCCGCCCGGCTTTCGGCTAGCAATTGCACCAGCATAAGGCTGACCTTTGAGGAAATTTTGGGGACCCCAGATTCTAGGAATCGTCGCCCATCCGTTTCCGCCCGGCTTTCGGTTAGCAACTGCTCCAGCATCAGGCTGTTTGTTTTATATAGGCAAGTTTTCATTGTAGAGATGATTAATTGTCACTAGATTCAAGCGGAAGAGCTCCAATTAATTAATGGAAGTTATGCTGTAGTGTTACAATTTATCATGCAAATGCAGGTGTTTGCGATGGACAGACACATCAATACGTTCATTATATAGTTCGATTATAATCGATCAATTGGCAGTTTAATCGATATCAGAATCGATTTCGCGTAGCGCCTTGTTGTTATCGGTCGTAGGCTTTTTAGTTACATAATGTCGTTTCCGTTGTTTCGTTCGAGACGCTATTAAAAGGTTGTGTGTTGATAACGATTTTAGAAAATAATCTAACAAATTATTTGTCGCTACCCGATTCTATTTTTGGTGGTGCTCAACGTCCTAGTTATTACCAGTACTTTATCGATGATTTTCTGTTTATCTACTAAGGACTGATTAATTGGTAGAAATCGATTTTATTCTTAGTGTTTTTTTTTTCGTTTTGTGTATATGCTCGCTTGTTGCGATGTCCAAGACAAACAGATTAATATATTATGAGAACATGTAAATGTATTCAAATTTTTCACAGACCTCATTATTTTAATGATGCTGGATCGTGTTATTGTTTATCATTCCAAAACTTCTGTTTGCCACATTATATATTCGGCAAATCTGTAGAATTATTCCGTGACGTCTGTCACACGTCTGATTCATTAATTTTATTTGAACTTGTTATTTTTTGCGAACACATAAATATGGAGTTATTTTTTTTTAGACTTGGATTTGGATTTTATTTCGAATAGTTGGAATTCTTGTATTTGGACGCAAAAAATTGTTTATACGGATTCTTCTTTTTGAGAAATACCCATGTAACTGTGACTTGTGATAATTAATTGACAACAAGACAGTAAATTCCTTTCGACATTAAAATATGTTCATAAAATAGCACAAAGCAATGGTATTTTGATAATAAAAAATAGAGAAATAAAATATATTTATCCTACACAAATAAGGCGCAAACTTTCAATCAAACAAAAAAATCTCTTTAGAATACAAAATAGCCAAAAGCCTATTCGACAAATAAAAACAAAAAGAGAAATTATAAGTTTTATAATCAGAAATATAACTTTTAATCCATAGGGAAACCTCAAATATTTTCTGATATTTATTTTCAATGAGTTTATCTCTAGATGTAAATAATTGGCGACCATTTGCGATCCATTAAAAACTTCAATTATCTTCCGTATCTGATCTTCTGCCGGAATGCGAAGTGTTAATTATTATCAATTAACCAATTATATATAAACTTTACATTGAACCCTCTTGATGCTTGCTGTGCAATCGTTTAATTCAATGGGAAATATTTAACTGATCCTCTAAAAACTTATTGAACTTCTAATAATGGACACTTTTTTAAATTAATGAACCTCTGATATTTTTTGTGCTTCTAATGATGCACACTGCTTTATATAATTGAGCTTCTTTTTAATTTTCTGGCCCTTTCTCATAGTTTGTCGCAGTAACTAAGCTAGAGCACTCCGACCAAATGGGTTAGGTTAGGTTGCAAATGTGACAAATCGCGCGTGAGCCGAGCTAGCGAAGCGAGCGGTGCCGCCGCAACGGCCGGCGAGCGCTACATCCAAGTTGGTCGCAGTAACTTGGCTATTTAGTATTTTTAGGACCCCAAAATAGGAATTATTTAAAGTTAACAAAAACAAGCGCAATCATTATATTAGAGTGCTCAATAATATTTTTAAGAACGCAAAATTGGAATAACTAGAGGTTCCATTAAATGCATGTCTAATTCAATTGTTCAGTTTTCATACATATTCTCATGGAGTTTCGCAATAAGAAGCCTTGTTCCAATTAGTTACCTCCGATATTTTAGCACGTTTCGATCTGTTAGCACCCGATGCAGCTCGCGATTTTATTATGCAAGCCAAATTTACACCTTGGAGGTTTTAAATGGGCCCTTTAGTACGCAATATTTTTCTCGCCAATGTGGGAAGGAGCTTTTTATAATTTGAAGATATCTTTATGCTTTGCAGACATGCTAATAGTCTTCTTGGTGGCAAAACTGGAAAATTATAAATAAAACATGGAGTGTTATTGCTCTTAAAATACCATTTTTAAGCAAGATTCCGCGAATACATTTCGGAAAAAAAATCATGTAATTGGTATTTTAAAATGGCGCTTATAATTATTCTAATTAGTATGATAATTGTATGGAGCGTGATGTTATTAAAAATGTGATGAATATTATAATTATGTGATAATTACTTAATAGACAAGGTGTGGTCTTCCGTTCTTAAACGTTGATACACGTTTCTACACTACAAAAAGCCAGATATCAAAAGCTCTGTTTTATATTTAGGCTATACAGGATGTTCAAGGACTCATCACGAAGCCGCATTATGTACTAAACTAAGTAATTTGTGCAAAAATAATTGCTGGGAAGCGACTTTTATTTTTAGAATGAAAATTCGCTGTTTACGGTAGTCCGTAATGTAACGCACGCAAAATATTGTGCTTATGGGTGCATGCAACGGTTTAGGGATCATGGGGCTATTTAAAGTTAAGTTATAATATTTAAAACTTGTTTTCGTGAAAAAACGTCATGAAAGTTTGAAGCTTGACCTTCAATATCTTGTAACCAGAAGGTTCTCAGGTCATATAGTACAAAAAAGAAAGATCAGGATGTCGGAAAGAACATGTGACTCTATGCGGGCTTTACACAGGTGACTATCTAAAGCCGCAACTGTCTAAATGGCAATTCGGCTAGGCCGCAGGTGACTAAAATTGCAAGTTTCAAAGTAGGGTAGGTTTCGACTTTTGTCGTGCGGCGACAGGTCACATGCGGCGGGTGACTAAAATCGCCCGTGAAAATGCTCAGTCGCAGGCGATCCAGCCATCGCCCGCCACATGAGGGTCGTCATTTTGATGCAAAATGGACTAGGTCACTTGCGATTTTTATCGACCTGTGTAAATGGGGTGGCGATTCAGCTTGTGAGGCGATTTGATAAGCGACCAGCCGCACGACGAGAATCGACCTAGTGTAAATCCCCCATAAAGCGTCTTTTCACACACGTTATTTTATGGTATGTTTACCTAATTAAATTACAATACATACTAGGACATGAAAAATAACATTCTCATTAAAATATTTACAGCTATAAATGTTTTGAAATAAATTGTTTTGAGTCTACACAACGGCTGTTTGTGTTGCAAGCCTAGAATGCTTGGTTGGTTGCTTGCTTAACTCAGAATAAAATATTATATTAATTTGTTATACGCCACCTATATTTTTATGGTCATAGGTCGTTGTACCAGTTAGATGTTTCTAGGCGATTACTTGAATAAGTACATCTGTCGAGATACCGTTTTGATTGATTTCTTATATTTTGACAAAATACCAATAATTAATAAGATGTATTGGTTTTCATATTTTTATATTTATCGATAAATGGTCTATGTAAATTGCGGTGTTTCCTTGTTGGATATCTGACTAATGTTAGGTATCGCGAAGTCATCGAAATTAATCAATCAACTAAATCTATCGCAGTCCACTGCTGGACATAGGCATCTTTCAGGCACCCCACCCTGTCCTCCGCACTCCACATCCAGTCTGTCCCAGCCATCTTTTTAAGGTCGTCGGTTCATCTAGCTGGTGGTCGTCCCATACTACGATTGCCTATACGCGGTCTCTACTCCAGGCCCTATAGTCTCGACAAATATAACGACAAAAATCGGTCGTTAATTCTAATCGATGTCAAATTTCTTTAATAGATTTTCAACCTTATGATCTCGAAATAAAGTTGAAAATCTATTAAAGAAATTTGGCAACGATACGATTTAGCGACCGATTTTTGTTGCTGTCTTGTGTCGAGACTGCAGGGGCAGGAGTCGTTTGCTCCAACGACCATCGTTATTCGACAAACATGCCAGCCCACTGCCACTTCAGCCTGCTAACTCTGCAAGCTATGTCGGTAACTCCGGTTCCTTTCCGGATAATTTCATCGAAATGTTCTAGTACAATATTTGCTGTTTACGAATCACCACCACATCTGCCCTGCCTTTAATGACCCTTAGTGGCTGGCTCACCAATCCTACTATCCTACTAGTCCTACTATCCTACTTCCTACTATATAATATTATAAATGTGAAAGTGTGGATTTTTGGATGTTTGTTACTCAATCACACTAAAACGGCTGAACGGATTTGGATAAAATTTGGCACATGGGTAGACTATGACCTGGATTAGGACATAGGATACTTTTCATCCCGATATTCCCACGGGATCGAGATTTCTGCGGGTAAAACCGCGGGGCGCAGCTAGTAAAAAATATATTTAAACGTTTTTTATTCACAATAGTTTTATTGTCTGCCTGGTTGGTCTAGTCGTCGCAAGCGCTGTTGCTGAGCATGAGGTCCTGGGTTCGGTTCCCGGGTCGGGCAAATTACTGTTGTGTTTTTCTATCTGGGATTTCTCCGTAGTAGCCTAGAGTCTGAATTTGTACCTGGTTGATGGCAATAGGCTAGCCCCCTATTACATGGGACTTTAACATAACTGGCGAAATGTGGGTGTACTATAGGTACAACTCTGCTCTACCCTTTGGGGAAACAAAGCGTGATGTCATGTTAATATTTTTATTTGTGCTGACCACTTAGATAAAGTTATTTAAACCAACGAAGAGTTTATTGTTATTCGCATATCTTCGCGACAGATGTTTTTGTTACAAAACAGCTGAAGAGCTGACATTTGACCATCTTAATAAACTGTATTTTAATTTTTGGTCACCGACTTCCGAAATTAAAGTTATTTTTCACGTTTTTTTGTGTTTTTGTTGGAAGTCGGTTGTTTCTTTGTAAAAATGTTTTTATTTTACACTTTTTGGTTGTGGTACCTGACCCACACACATTCGTAAACCACTACTTGATATGTAAATACCGTGATAGGAAATTATGAAAATATCATCAATATAAACTAAGTGGAATAAAAAATACGCGGTAGTAAGGATAACTCAAAAACTACTGGTCAGAACTTGATCAAATTTAAATGGGACCACATGTGAAGCACCAGCTTTCAAATAAAAAAAGAATCATCGAAATCGGTTCACCCAGAAAAAGTTCTGAGCTAACACATCATTTTTTTTTTAAATACAGCTATATTGAGAACCTCCTCCTTTTTTGGAAGTCCGTTAAAAAGTGAGCACCTGTTAAAAACAGTATTTCTCATTTTCTACCACATTCTTGTCATAAAAACGTATTAGGTACTTGTATTGCAATTTTAGCAGTAGTTTATACGTTTTGGCACAAAAAATAATTATCGGTTAGTCTTTAAAAGGCGACTCAAGTTGAAATTATTGATTTTTGCTGATCTAGTAAGCTAACCTAGGTTTAAGTACCATTCGGTAATCCAATTAAAAACTTGTTTGTTGTCATTTGCCATTTGTGTGCAATGTAAACTTAGCTTTTTGTCATTAATATTGATTCAATTGCTTTTAAATAATATATTTTCTAATAAAAACATTTAAGAAACGAAATCTTTAAAACATATAAATACGGGTTACAAAAACTAGACGTCAATTTATCACAAATTTTAAGTATACAATCGTTTATTAAATTCTAGAAAAATATTTTAATATCCGTGTCTATTTTTGTATGTGAACCACTTCAAGAATTTTGAACATATGCGACGGAATCTGGTTTGGATGCGACATTTAAATCGGTAATTATTAACAGCACACTTAAGATCGTGGTATACATTTTATTTATATACAGTTCATTTTAATCTCTACACATATTTACATTTCTAAATAAAAATTAAACGCTTACCAACGAAGTGTTCATTGGTAAGCGGCGCATCACTTGAACAGACTTGGAACTGTTGGACCGATTTGGCAATTTTTTTGAAAATATTTTTATACTCCTAATTAGGTTTTTATGGAAAGAAAAATTGGAATAATGCCCGGAAAATTGGAAACTTCGGGAAATAGTAAAAGTGTTTTTCTATGCAATTTTTGTATGAATAATTGAAAGGACAGGATAACGTCTGTCGAGTCAGCTACTTCTTACTCAATAAACGACTCATATAAAAAAAATATGCGGATGATTTCATTTAGATAGATACGGTGTTGGTTAACATATTTGAGCACCCTGTAATGAGTAAATATTGCAATAAACACTTAATTAGCTTTTTACCATTCCACTTATATGCATAACTATTTATTGCTTTGTGAGTTGTTAGCCTGACAAAATCGGAAGTTAAGAACACCTCTTTTTTTTTTTTGACTTAACGTAAGGGAATGTCGGACTCTTACTGACTACAACCCACCCGTGTTCCTTCAGTTAACTGTGTGCCAGGCCCACGGTAACTCTGCCGAACAATTCGCGACCTCGGCAGGCATCGGCCCTATCGGTCCTCGTCAATGGTGCTGACATCTCTTTGAGGCGCGCGTGGAACACGACGCGCCGTCGAACGGGGCCTGGTCCTTACCGGACGGCGACCTGCCCATTGCTCGCCGTCCGCAAGCAAGGTGTCTCCTCCTGCGACGACTAGGGGCGCGAGGGCGCAGCGATTGCCTCACTCTCACGCGCTCCGCCTCCTCCTTCGTGAGCATTACTGCTTCGCAGAAGAAGGTGACGGCTTCCCGTTCCCTCTCGCTCCGTACCATGGCCTGGACCAGGGCCGGACGCGAGGGATTGCCGCCACGAGGACACGGCGGTGCTCCGTCCAAGCTGAGCAGACCTCCACCGTATGCTCCACCGTGTGCTTCGGTCGATCCACACAATGATAACACCCGGCAGTTTCCTTCTGCCTTATCCGAAACAGGAACCTCCCGAAATAGCCATGTCCGGTGAGGACCTGCGTCAGGCGGAAGGTGAGGACGCCGTGGCGCCTCTCAAGCCACTCCTTAAAGAGGGGACTTACCGCCGCAATTGTGGCGTGCCCAATTAAACCGTATTGCGAAAACTGTTGGATTAAAATTGGCGCAGTATTTTACGAATACTTAACTACTACTCTTTTATTTAAACTTTTTCATTTATTTTGACAAATCTTAAATACAATTTGCAAGCTAACAATAACATATATGTACAAGTATATAATAAAGACAAGAAGAGCTCATTGGGCATCAAAAAATTCGTTCCCATCGCTGTCAATGGGACAGTGCCCAAAAGGGTAGCAGCATTGCCGCGTTGGATAACAATGCTGATTCTGTGGCTTAAAAATAGGCCAGCCGTCTGGTCACGTGAAAAGTCGACCAGAAGTACTTAGGTACCTACTAAAATGATACATTTTGGAGCACGACTAAATATGTTGTTCTGCTGTCTTCCAACGCGTCACCACAAATCCTTAAAATGTAACAAAGCCGAGTAATAAAGCATCCCACTGTCCTTCTTACCTTACAGAGTTTGCCCTTGCGAATTATTCATAACGGCTCATAAAAGACCAAGGTCGTCGTACTGCCGAGATTGCGGATTTGGACGGCCGGCCCGCGGTCCATATACATAACGTATAAAATGCAAACGACTGGGTTTCACGCGGATCCCGGCCAAGCGACGCGACGCGACACTGGCGCCTTTTTTCTGCTTGTTTTTTTTTTCATCGAACATTAATTTATGGCGTCGGCGGTCGCCATAAGCTGCCAGTATTACGCGAATTTGGAAGTATTATAAAAATTTTATTCCTTTTTTCCTTATTACGGTGTTGGAGATAAAGCATGCATTCCTGAGAGACTTACGGCTGTTGCTAAGGACTTATAGAGCATGCATTGTTATACATAACAGCTTTCAGTTTAGGTACCTACAGAGATAAAAAATCACCCAATTCAAAATACCGACTGTGAGACAGTTTCGCAGTTTATTTACATACAAAATAACAGCCTTGCGTAACTGACGTTAAACAAGTATTACGGAAATATAAACAAGAGGACAGTAACAAAAGAGTTTTTATAGGTGCCAGTGAATAGAGAGCTTATTACGCAACGGACGCGAGACGAGCCAGGTTCCCGCGGACGTAACTCATGTGTAGAAAGTGGTATGGTCATGGAAAATACATGTCGCGCTTTAAAGGGAAAGGGATTAATTTTAGCTCTCAATGCTCTCAAGTACTTCAAAGCATCCGCTGTATGCGAATAAATTGTTGAACATTCAACTAAGAATTTTAATTGGCAACGTGTAACGAACGGCGTCTAAATATGGAGCATTTTACACGACCAGTTTTCTTTGTGTAATTTAATAAAGATTTTGCCTTCTTAAGGAATTATCTGCCTTATCTGTTTTTAAGCTATTGCATAGCTTTTAGCGCGGGCTTTGAGCGCGGCGACCGAATCAAGAAATTCCGTAACGAAAATAAAACATAACACCCCCCCACTCCGCCTACCATGTAGCTCGGCCGAGCGTTCGCTTAACGTGTATGTATATGGTACGACTGTACTTGAATTAATATCAAAGAAAAAAATACTGCATAAATAAATAATTATAATTGCATAAGTTGATAAAAAATGCTATGCAACAGCTTTACCGCGGCAGTCCCCGAGTGCCACCCGTGTTTTTTTTTATACTATAATGTAACTACTATAAAGCTAAGCATTTCATGAAATGCTTAGCTTTACAGTAGTTTAAGGTAAAAGATCAAAAACAATCAAAACATTTTCCCTATGCAATAATCGCAAAGGAATCAAGGAAAATCAATCTAATTGTGATCTAACGGAATAACATCTTCAAGAAATGTGCTTTTAGTAACTTAAGACTACAACGTCAGAATTGCTCCGTGGGCGGCAAACACTTGACGGATCATACAAAAAAAAAATGGCCATAATGAACTCTGTCCATCGGATAATCACTGCTCAAATATTATCTGCGAAATTACCTGATAATAACATCGTTAAAAACCGTTATTTCCTTTAAAAAAATCTCATGTAAATAAATACTTTAAATATTTTTGACGTCAAACTGATAGTGTTTTGTTTTTAACTTATTTGCAGTTTGCATGAAATTGGTTTGTTGTAACTGGGAATGACCTGGGTTCATCAAAATTTAACTAACATATTACTTACTTAAACGGTTGATCTATACATATAATAAAATATATATAATATTATATATTATATTATATTATATTATATTATATTATATTATATTATATATAATATTTGTGAAAAAAAAGTAATTGCTACGAAGTGTGGGAATGAATCTGATGCTGTAAATATAGTTTTTTTTTTAATTTTACTGTTTGTTTGGATGTATGTACAGGATTGTCGCAATAACAGCTGAACGGGTTTGGATGAAATTTCGCACACAGATAGCTTATAACCTGGATTAACACATAAGGTACTTTTAATCCCAGTATTACGTTCCCGTGGGATATTTTCCGACATCCAAGCGGGTGAAGCGGCGGGCAAAGGCTAGTTAAAAATAAATGTTGGTGAACACAGACCATACTAACGAGTAACTGCTCTACGATAACCGTATCGGTTTACGTAAGCTTGAGTCACGTTAAAACGTAATGTATGGAAACGTGCTAGTGATCTGCCGACCAGCCGACCTCACCTCAAGTTTACGGTCACGTGAGGTGGCTTACTAATAAACTACATATTTATAGATACGTGGAAATTACTAGCTATGACTAAAGTTACGTTTATGTCCGTACAGATCATTCAACAATAACATTGTCATACTGCCTGTTAACTTTCTGTATACTGTTGTTATCATTGTTAGATTTGCATGAAATCAATTTTCCTATTAATCTGCCACGCAATTTAAAAATTAATCCCCACATCATTAGCTGAATTATTTAAAAAGGTCAATATTCTAAACATCACTCGTAACAAGTTACACATCATCATCTAAGTCGGGGGCTAATAAACATTCGTTAACGAACATTTCAATAATTAAACATCTTGTTATTGTTCTCATTATGTTAATATCCAACGACATTGACATTGATCGTACGTGTAAATCAAAAGGTCGGGCGTCAATCTAATACTCCATTCTTTTATGCTAATCTGAAAGGCGAATCGACGAAAGTCGGCGCGCGCGCAAGCGGTCATCTCCGCATTCCGACCGAGGACATGCGCATACGACCCACAACGGAATTCCCATAAAACTCGACTTGATACGAGAATAATAATACTTACACTATATATAGACAGAGAGATAGCCACCATTTCATCTTTTAGAGTCAATAAGATGACGGAAATTATTATAATACTGTAGCGTTTTTTGCCAAGTGAATTTGCAGCGTTCATAAACGTTGTTTATTTTAGGTTGATCACTTCAGTTATCACTTATTATCAGATGCGAAACAGAAAACAGCAGTTTGGAAGATAAAGCTTCAAAAAAAAAAAAAATATACCAGCCTATTGTTGTCCCACTACGGGGCAAAGGCCTCTTCTCATACAGAGAAGGCACGAGCATTGATCACCACGCTTGCTCAAGCCGTTGGCGATTTCAGAGTTATAGGTTAACTAGCTGTTGCCGGCGACTTCGTCTACGATTCAGGATAAAAAGAAACCTATGTCCTTCTCCAGGGCATTTGGCACACAAATCTGGCACATGGGTAGAAACCCATGTGCCAGATTTCATCGAAATGCGTTCAGCCGTTTTAACGTGAAAGGTACGAACAAAATCACATTCGCATTTATATCAGGATTAGGATAGCTTATTTAGATTATAGGTAAATACTATAAGTCCAGGGCCTGCAGTCTCGACATAGATACCGACAAGAATCGGTCGTTAAATCCAATCGATGTCAAATATCTTTAATAGATTTTCAACCTTATGCTTTGGACATAAAGTTGAAAATCTATTAAAGGAATTTGACATCGATACGACTTAGCGACGGATTTTTGTCGCTATCTAATGTCGAGACTGCAGGGGCTGGGCTGGCAGTCTCGACATAGATACCGACAAAAATCGGTCGTTAAGTCCAATCAATGTCAAATTTCTTTAATAGATTTTCAACTCTAATTTTTGGAAATAAAGTTGAAAATCTATTAAAGGAATTTGACATCGAAACGCCTTAGCGACAGATTTTTGTCGGTATCTAATGTCGAGACTGCAACGGAACGGAACGGCCCAGGTTCGCTCACGATGTTTATTCTTTGACCGCTTTTAGTAATGATAACGATTAAATTGTAGCAATTAGCAAACAATTAAATTAACATTTCACGCATCGACACCAAATTAGTTTTTACGGCGGCATTGTATTCAAATCTTGGGTTCGAACTCAAACCCATCATGGTGTGTCGATGTTACCATAAACGGCGTGATCTCCCTTACTATGAAGATGACATTTGAACACGCTGTCGCTAAGCGAAGCTCACCATATGCATATTGCCATTCTTTACTTTACCAGAAGGTATTTTTACAACAATTTGATAGCTGGCGCCAACAAATGGAATCTCGGCTGTTACGAATATGTATGACCGTGAACGAGATTAATGTCCAAAGATTATAAACAAGTCGTTATACTTCTAGTTATGGCTCTACCGACCCGACTTTGGTATTATATTAGCATAACCGAGCAAAATCATCATTAGGAACGGTACGGCGGCGAACAGAGTCCAATATTTTAAAGGCTGTTTCGGCGTTCATTGTTATTGAAGGAATAATTAACGAGGTATTAGAGAAAAATACGTTCAACATCCTTAAAATGTCATATTTAGTCGTAAAAATTCCAATGACTATAAAATACGGGTCTGAAGATTGCGAAGGAAGGAATAAACAAACTCCTACGCGGCTTGCCGTGTGGGGTCCGATAAAAAATAGCAGACAAAATCGGATCATGACCTTTGAATGTTTGAGACATTTTGTCGAAAGGCAGTGCTGCAAAATTAATACATAGAAATAAATGCATTTTTGGCTTTTGTACTTTTCGGTTTTCTGCAGTTACTCACGTTGGGCAAATTTTGGCACTCAACTAATCTACGTTTCGCCGATAAATTATGACCAACGTGAAAATCAAAATAAACATGATTTTCCTGCAATTAATACAGCTGCCACTTCGTCATTCGATTAAAATATCTTCGCAAATATATGAATAAACTAAGATCACCTTCGGTATTCTTGAGTTCTGTTAATATGAAAATAATGATGAGTAATTCTGTGAAGATGTAAATATGATAGTAATTGTGAGCTCCGGTTGTATCTTGTACATCGTTTCTAATTAACATAATGGCATATAATCAAACTGTCAAGGACGTTTTCCTCCGTCACCTTGTGTGAAACAAGTAATTGATCTATTTTATAGATCATAGACGCGCGGGAGTTCACTTTCGATAGCCATTGTGTGCTTAATGAAAATTGTAGAGTTTTTCTTCTCTCTAATCGCGAATCTATGTGAATTAATGAGAACTTGCTAGTGAAATGCCCGGCTTTTGCGGATGTAGGTAGGCTAGATAAACTTTGATAAATAGGAAAATATGCAGTCTATCGACTTACCTAATGTTGTTATGATTTCGCCCAGGACGTATGCTGTCATCAGATAATAGCTAATTTCACCTTGCAAATATTCTCTGTGCTTTTTGTATATATAATAAAAAGATTTATTCGTTTTTTCCTGTTCTGCTTGGTAACTAAACAAGAATTGTGTTTGTACTAAAAATATTTTGGTGAGTGACCTAATTAGCTCTGTATTAAAAAAACAGCTAAGGTGTTATGTAATAAACTCAAATAATATTATGCAAGTGTATAATTAAATCAAAAGGCTTCTTCCATTACAATTACATCTTAGCTTTCACACGGGAAGAGAATATCGCGCCCAGAGACAATGACGCGGCCTAGACACTGACAATAAGATGATAACCCGAGCACTTTCCACTTTCCCGCGCCTTCCCACAACATGGCCGCCGCATGAAAAGTGCGCCAACAACGCAATGCATGCTCACCGACATTAAATCCCGCGGAAATCTCTGTAAAAACTTGGAGTTTATACAATAAAATACAGTTTTTATTTAGTTTACTTTTTATTTTAACGTAAAGCCAGTAGAGATGCTCAAAATCGATAAGACGTAATCATAATGTGTATCGGATCCCAATCGATTTACCCATCCACTGGACGAAATTTTAAATACATAATGCAAGTCAGTTCAAGAATATTTTAGAGCTATTTTATCAGCTTTTCTTATCTTAAAATAAAACAGTCAAAACTGGTTTTGATTTAATTGTTGAAATTAACTGAAGTTTTTTGATAGATAAATAATTGGAAATAAGAAATGTATATAAATGTAGCTATTTATGAGGAAAATGTCGTCAGGAAAGTTTTGAGTATGAATGTGGATGGCTATACGAGTAGGGAAAGACCAGAGAAACGATTGATGGACTGTGTGGACCCCAAATAAATTTGGATAACGGCAGGAGAATGATGATGTGGAAATGATAACTGAGAATTTCTACGGTTTTATTTAATATAATTAAAGTACGATTTAGAATTCTAGAACATGGTTACCTTATTAAAATGTTCAGCGGAGACAGGTATCAGAGTTTACGGCCAATTAAATCTAAGCTGTGCTTTTCCGGTGCATTGTCGATAAGTGGTTTAGGTGAGCACGAGTTTTAAACTTTCAAGCCCATTTCCCTTTAAACCAAGATATCAAAGCTACGTAACTATCTGTGCTGCATGTACAAAGATACGGCAGTGAGAATTGGTTCCGGAATTCTTCAAGTCTATCCACTGAGGCCGGAGTTCTATTCCACAAGAGCGTGCAAGTTGGCACAAACAAAGTGAGATCTATGCCCAGCTGTTGGTGAAGTCGGGCTTTTGACGATGATGATTATAATCCACTGCCAGCTACTGCCCGCTACTTCGTCCGCGTGAAATTTCTTGTTCCCCCGACCCACCGCGTCGCATTGCATCGCCAGCCCGCGCAATTACTTCGTTTTCGCTTAGCGTTCTTTCTGACTTATTTCGTTTTGCTCGGCTCCTTAGGGTCATAGCGTGAACCTTCCTCAAGAATCGGGCTATCGAATGCAAAAAGATTTTTCAAATCCGACTGATAGTTCCAGAGATTAATTATACTAGCAATAATCATAAATCTTTATTTATCTCAACCAACATCATATTACAGGCACTGGTTAATAGAATGCAAAATCAAAATATAATAATCAAATCTTAATAGAGAAAGGTGTCGTGAGATATGTGGATCCTGTGTTACAGATCACCCGGCTCTCTTAGATAGGACATGTTAATTTTCAAAACGGTTAGAGTCAAGTTATTATATAATAAAATTTTAAAATTGCCATTATGTATAAGCAGAACCTTTAAAATTAAGAAAAATATACCAATTTGTTTTGATACTCATAAAACTGGAGAAAATTGCAAATTATATTGCATAACAACATCAGCATAATCAGCTCACAATGTTCCTACTGCTGGGACACAAGCCTCCCCTCAGTGAGGGGGGTTGGGCCATAATCCACCAAGCGGGCCCAGTGCGGGTTGGTAGATGTCACATGTCTTCTAATTTTTGGTTCTAGACAATTATATTGACTGATATCTAATTTGACTGATTCATAATTATCAGTTTGAAAGCATTACTTACAGTTACTACTAGTTTTCAAAATTCAAAACTTTACATGTTTTGTTGTGAACCATTTCTTTTTTGTGTTTGTGTATTTTTCTCTGCGTCATATTTACCGCAAATAAACGTATTTTCATTTTATCTTTGAAAAAATGTAATCAAAGAAAAACAAGTCAAACAAAAAATTCAAAGAAATATACAAATTATGTACATAATAATCACTGATACGTCATTTGGTATCTACATAACAAAAACGTTTTTTCAAAAAAACAACCGACTTCTAAAAAAAACACTAAAAAACGTGAAAGATAACTTTAATTTTGGAAGTCGGTGTCTGGTTGTGTATTTTCGTTTTTGGCCACCGACTTCCGAAATTAAAGTTATTTTTGACGTTTTTTTGAAGTCGGTTGTTTTTTTGTAAAAAAGTTCTTATTTTTCACTTTTTATTTGTGGTACCTACCCCACACACATTCGTATACTACTACTTGATATGTAAATAACTTCGTATACTACTACTTGATATGTAAATAACTAAAAATGAAATAATAATCCCACACTTACAAACATCATACACTCAACATTCTTCATTTTCCATTCTTCACTTTTTGTTATGCTTTAACAAAAAGTGAAGAATGGAAAATGAAGAATGTTGAGTGTATGATGTTTGTAAGTGTGGGTGTTAAGACACTGATTTTAATAAGTTTTCAGTGGCAATGTAGTCAAGATTTAATAGCCAAATACGTAGTTTTATTTTACAAATAGCATTTGTAAGCGTGTACATAGATATTTTGTTATTAATGAGTTGTAAAGAAAAGTGCCAAGTAAACAGAAAAACTTAGATTAGCGTGTTCAGACAAATAAACTCTCTATAGATTTAAACTGAAGTTTCACTGCGGATAAAAAAATACCAAAAGCTTAAGAATCTCATTTCGAAATTCATATTAAAATAATTAGCTTAGTATCCAGTAACCTGTCGATGCCTTATTTAAACTTGTCAAATAATACTAGAAATATTCTAAAATAAAGCAAGACAAATGTGTCCAATATATGAAATCGCTAATGCTTACAATAAAATCGTAAACATTGTTTCCTAAAAGGAAAAATGTATTCGAAATTTATTTTCCGACTGGCGCCGAATACCAGTTTTTAATGAGTTATTCTTATAAATTTTAATTTAGTCGCCTACACATTTATCTAAAATTTTTAATTTTGTTGGACTTGACTATTTGACCCGGCAGTGCATTCTGCATAATGCACTTTGTTATTGTTCAGTCATTAGTACCTACCTATTTTAAAACTAGTAGATGTTTATAATTTTCCATAATTTATTGCTTCGTTTTATAATAATAGCTGATAATAATGACATATTTTTAGTCCGAATTAAATTGACACACGAACCTTGATATTCAAAAAAAAATGTAAATGTGACGCCGTCTCGGACGTTTTTGGACATAACATATTAATGTTAGTAATTTTCCTGATAAAAATAGAGCGATAACAATTTCTATAATATTCAGATTTCAGAAGGCGATTGCCATATTTGCTAAGTTTTTTTTGCGTGTTTTCGTTTTTTACATATTATCGTGTAACATTTTTCTTATTAAGAGATAAGTAGAATTTTTCAACGGAAAGAATGCATAGCAAAGCCCACCGTCATGGCAAAGTAACCATAGATTTGCAATGTAAGTTCCATAGCAACTGCGGGGTAATTGCGTAACACAGTAACAGTAGGAATGGCTTTTATTTTGACAGTTCAACAATATTCATTGCGTTATTTACGTTGTTGAGCAGACAAATTTTTCGAACATATGAAGCAATGGATGAATGGAATGGACCAATACGCTTTAAAATGATTCAGATTGTGATTGATAGTGTGTTAGTGTGTGATTATAGATAAGAAAGGACATTTTTTAAATTCCAGATAATTAACAGCAGCCGCCACATTCTATGCGCTCATGCGATTCCCAGAAACATGGAAATGAACCGGTTAATAATTGTACGCTGATAGTTTTCCTCGAACTACTATCTGTCTGTCCACCGCGTAACATATAGTACTTATGTTATGTCCATCACTTCTTACAGTTCTTACCGATGCCGACTCGTTACGTGTCGGTCGTTCGAGGGTCGAACGCACCGCTTTCCACTTATCCATAACTCCATAAAAGCAGGAATAACATGTTTTTTCCCGTACAAACCAGTTATTGGAGCAGGTGTTGGTGTTGTTACAAACATTTCATCATCTAATAGGTACAGTGAGCGTGCATTTCCCCTGTTCGTAGTTACTAGTTACCGGTAATGCTACGCTGTGTGCTAATGCTGTGTAATCTACACGGGTTTTCTTGTGCTGGTTGCTTTTGTGCAACTAACTTGATATTTTAGTTGGTAAACCGACTGTTTATGGCTTTGTTAGACAATCGTTCGTTTATTGAAACGTAGAATGCGGGGCTGATCACGTTCGTGAACGATTAAAGGTCTCTGCAGATGAGTGTAGGGAATGTAACGCTTTGTATTCGTAAATAGTTATAGTTGCGGGCGGTTGAATTATTAATACCAATAATTATTACCATTCCGAATCTTCACAATTTAAAATGATTGAATTTCAGGTTGGTCTATTAAAAAGGTTGGTCCAAAAGGGGATGTAAGGATCGTAGCAGGTGGCGTTCTGTAGTTTTTGCCTACCCCCATGGGAAGAAGGCGTGAGTTATGTATGTGTCTATGTAGTTGTAATTTTAACAATCTAGTATTGGATTTATCATATTAAAATGTTATTAGTGTCCGACCGAAACACGATTTCCAGCCGAAACCGTAACCGAATCTTCGGCACCTCTTCTATTTTCGGGCGAAACCGAATCCTAACTAAATCTTCGGCTCCTCTTCTAGTTTCGGCCGCAACCGAAACCGAACCTTATGAAGTTAAGTAAAAGCAAAAAAATAAAGTTGAAACATTATTTTCTGAGACCTAGAAATAATTTAAGGGCTGATTATGCAGTATCAGATTTCTTTTACACAAAGATAAAATTGAATTTTGGCAGATTTTATGTAAAAAAACTGTCAAAATTTCAAAACGACGCTGAAAAATCGGGCTTACCTAAAATAAAGGCTCGTACACACTAGCGCGACGCGACAGCGCGACACAAAGGCACGGCGTGTCGCGCGACGAGCGGTTCCTTTGTGTCGCGCTGTCGCGTGGTGCTTGTTTGTGGGAGCCTTAAGGGTCTTATTTGACATGCTATTGTTAACATCTGCGATAAGCGATTTAGTCGTTTTCAGGAGCTCAATACAGAGATTGAGCTCTAAAAACAGCATAAGTTAAGTATCAGCAATCTGCGATTTAATCGCTTTTTGGAACCTCGATACAGCGACGTTTTATCTCTACCAAATAAACCGTCAGCTCCGTTAGAAAAAGTAATTTTTAAACCATACTCAAACGGAAGGAGTCATATCGCGATACAGCGTTGAAGTAATCGCAGAAACGTATGATTTTGCTATAGCTACCGAACGCGGAGTCGATAATATACATCTGCTGTGATTCCTTCCCATTGATACTAGAAGCAGCATGTCCGCCAAGAACCTAAATTACTTCAATTTATAAGTAAACACAATATTTTTTTTGGCTATTGTACAAAAAGGGTGAAAATGGGACCTCATTACTAAGCCTACGCCGTCTGCCTATTTGTCATCTATTTCCGGCTATCTATTCTTTATAAATCTGACGAACGCCAGTTTCGGTTGAGCCGAAGATTCAGCCACTTTTTGGCCGAAACCGATTCTGCGGTCGAAACTATGTTTTATGGCCGAAACGGTTCGGTCGGACTCTAATTTCATTCAATCCACTGACATGAAGTGATATAACGATACTATTACATACATTCACGCCTTTTTCCCATGGGGCTAGACAGAAACTACAGAACGCCTCCTGCTACGATCCTTATAACGATTCTATTATAGAGATATAAATCTTGTATATTATATTAGAAATAAAAATAAGAAGGGTTATCTCCAACCACCATGACATTACAAAAAATAACATCCGTCGGAAAAACCTGCTTGCAGTTTTTCTAATATCACGTGCCACCTCTAAACTACAAGTATTTTATTTCCCAATTAAATTAAACACTCGCAAATAACACGAAGTATTATAGGTATGTGTTATATAAAATATTATGTGCGGTACGTACATACGTAGGTATAATTATTTAATGTTAATGAGCATTCCTCTTTTTTATTTGGACAGTGACGACCTTGGCATTGACTATGTGGAGTAGAACGTAGAAATAGAGTATATTTTTATACATTGCTAATATGATATATGATCGCAAAGACAACAACCTTTTAAGAATTGCACAGAGATTTTAAATAACATGTTTTTTATAAAATTATCACTTAAATAATATAGTATAGTATAACAACGAATTAGTAAAATTAAAGCCCTCTTCTTCTCCTACTTTGCCCTTTCTTTTTTTTAACCACCTTAGTTCACTTGAATTTATGGACTGTTGGGAAGATTAAAATACCTTCCGTGGGTGTTAATACTTAATTTCACGCACGGTGCACCCTGGGCATAATACTCAGCCCGCTACAATATCACTGACTAGACTAGCCTATATTTTGATCACAGCGTTACCTATTCTTAGTTAGTTAAAAAGTATCCTACGTGTAACAAATGTAGGACTACTTAATAAAAATCTTGAATTCACTAACAAACAACGCACAGCTTAAACTGCTGGGTCTAGAAGCTTGAAACTTTGCACAAGAGTTGCATATGCACGCAACGAAAGTGAGCATTAAGAAAGGATTTTTGAAAATTCACCCCCTAAAGGGGTTAAATAGGCCATGACAGTTCCTAATTTTTGTCAATGTGAAATAAATCATAATGCAATGCATGAGCATAATTACAACATGATTGATGTAACCAATATTTTGTAACCATAATTATTTTGATTTAACTCATCAAGCATCGTTAATGAGACACAATTCATTATCTATTGTTTTGGCCCTCTAGCGGGCCACCTCGGGCTTGACTAGCTAAAAGTGTCCGTGGAGTTTCAGTTTTACATGCATAATTTCAACATGAATGATGTAACCAATATTTGGAACCATATTTTGATTTGAAAGAGTGTCCGTGGAGTTTCTTGCCCGTTCTTCGCCATAGGTACTTACTACGCTTTGGAATAGGCAACTGGCTTCATTTTTCTGACCGACCGACCCCTTGACAATTCAAAAGTGCCTGTAATTGGTTTATTTGAAATAAATGCTTTGAGTTTGACTTTGAAAAATCAACTTTCAGTACTTAGGTAAAGCTTATTTGTCCCAAACGAAATGAAGTACTTATTAGCATTGTCCTTATCGATTTGTTACAGGTTCATAAAATAAACAATAAAATTCAAACTGTAAGACATAGTGATCATTAGAAGCGGTAAGATAAATATGGTAATATATCTGCATTATTGCAGTACCTACCTACAAAATGAACACTCAAAATTGTCATCACCTTTATGAAGATGAAATTTATAAGATTTCATTTAGTACTTGTTTTAGAGTTATTAGATTCTATAACAAATGATGTTTTGGCATATATCGTGACGATTCTAATGTACTTATGTTATTGATTGACTGCCTCATTAGTCTAGTGGTAGCAAGCTACTGCTGAGCATGAGGTCCTGGGTTCGATTCCCAGGTCGGGCAAAGTGTTATTGGTGTTTTCCATCAGGAATTCCTCAATAACAGCTATGAGTCGGTTGATGGTAATCGGCTCGCCCCCAATTACATGGGATTTAAACATAACTGGCGAAATGTGGGTGTACTATAGTTATACCTCTACCTAACCCTTCGGGGATAACAGGCGTGTTATTATGTTATGGTATAGATTTATTTACTGTTTTTGATCGTCTCACACCTCTGTGATCATTTACATTTTTACCTAATATAATTTGTAGTTTAGTTACTGGTTATTATATTTTTTGTTAACTACAAATTATATGGTTTGGAAACGTGACTTGTCCATTTGTACATATACACTATCAATACGAAATGATTTAATAATGTGTCTTTCCGAGAAGTTTTGTGGGTAACATTTTGTATGTTTCTGATAATCCTTATGGTGAACAAAGCTAAGCTAAGCTTGTAAGCTTAAATATATATATTTATTTAGTATATATATTTAAGCTTACAACTAACTAGACCACCACCACTGCTTACCATTGCAATACCACTAGAAAAGCTTTGTTCACCATAAGGATTATCAGAAACATACAAAATGTTACCCACAAAACTTCTCGGAAAGACACATTATTAAATCATTTCGTATTGATAGTGTATATGTACAAATGGACAAGTCACGTTTAAGATTTCAGGTGTGGTCCCATAGTAAAAGTTGTTCATAATGATGAGTACAATGACTCCTTAAGAGGTTGTTAGTGTTTTGCCAATAACCTTGTATATGTAAAGAACAGGGTATGTTCAATTTTGAAGTTCTTGCTTCGATTAACTGAAAGAAAGATATAGATAATCCTAAAATCAAATAGAAACGAATCAAACGATAATTTTTAAATAAAAAAGCGGGAAATGAAATGTAATTGTTTATTCTGTAAATAGGATATTGGAGTTCAATTTACGCGCGCGCGTTTTTTTCTTTTTTTTTTTTGCATTTTTTTTTATATGACTATTAAAAACATATTAAAATAAATAAGCTAGGTGGAGTCGACATTTCCTATCTGACTACCCCTGAGAAGAAATGGCGAAACAAACTCAGGGGTCAGTCTTTTTTGAAGTCCAGACGTAATCTTGGTCAGATCATGTGCGGACCATGTAGATCCGTGTCTGAAATGGTATTTTGAGGAAAGAACCACACAAATTTGAATTTACTTGTCCAGTCAGTGCAAGACTGCAAGCATTTATCAGTAATCGTGTAGCTCAACTCAGGACTTAGAGAAAGAACAATTTGTATGAACATCACATTCTTTGGATTTAGACATTTGAAACTTGGTACACTTATCTATGTAAATAATAAAGACCGTATTAATTAACTTTCCAACACTACCCTTAAAACGGGGTGTTGAAGTTCGTAGGGGAAATTACGAAATCCACGTGGACGGAGTCGCTGGCGAAGTGCTAGTGTTTTCAAAAATAAAGTGTTCATACAATATATAAATCGTTATTTACTATTTGATCATTGCTTCCTTCTTTACAGTCAGGTACTTGATACTTCACGAATAAGTAAAAAAAAAATATATAGAACCTAATCAATGCGGAATAAAGGTGGGGTCAGCACGATTTTATGGTCGTATTGGGTATAAAAATAGCGCATATTGACATGGCCTGTTAAACAATAATCCGTAAAGGTCAATGGCTATTGTGTAATACGCGGTAGAATTTAATCATAGCATACATAACATCACGCCTGTATTCCTCGCAGGGTTAGCAGAGGTGTCTTAGAGGTAGCTATACAGTACTATAGACTATAAGTGTAGCTCTGCCTAACCCTAATGTGGGTGTACTATAGTACACACACATTTCGCCAGTTCAATCATTTGCACGGGTAAGTATACAAAGTGGCGCGTACCTTATCACATTAAATTAAACCAAGTATACAACATGGTATACTTTGACGATATACAAAATATGAATGAAATCCATTCGAAAAAAAAAAATTGTCGAGCTACGTGTAACAAAGTGTAAGGAACAGCTGATTTTTTTGTGATAAGGTCCGCGCGACTTTGTATATATCACGGAATGATATGGTTACCATGTTGATAAATAAATATTGAATAGAGACAACATGAACAAAGTAAAAGTATGAAAGGAAAATAGCACAGCATTTTTTCTATTAAAAATTATGTTCGGTACGCACTGTTTTCAGGTTTAATATTTTTTTAATCCATTTATGTCATACCTAACACTTGGTAAACACATAATATGGTAATAAAAAAATAAAACTGTAATGAGAAACACGAAGAAAAGTGGATTATGGGTTACTTACATATTTGCTATGCATTCGATTGAAGCCAACCGAAGGTTTAATTTAATTTAAAACAATGACTTCACATACCATAACATATTCAATACACACTCTACCAAAAAACCCAATCAAAGATATGATTAAATTAAAAATACATTAAACAAATCATTCAGTCTCGATAGTGATCTATCGATCTATTCTGGTGCGTATGATGTAACTAGCTTCTGTCCGCGGCTTCTCCCGCGTGTATGTCGGAAATTATCCCACGGGAACGTGTTACCGGGCAAAAAGTAGCCTATGCCCTTCCCTAGGATGCTATCTGTTCCCTTGCCTAATTTTATCAAAATCCGTTCAGTAGTTTAGTCGTGAAAAGGTAACATACAGACAGAGTTACTTTCGAATTTATATTATTAGTATGGATATCAAGTTTGACATATGAGGCCATTGTCACTGAACATTGATTAGGTAGATCCGAACAATGGCACGCGCTGGATCGCATAGGTCCTCGATCCTTTTGTTATGCTATAGGTTTCTATAGAGAAACATGGCTAAACATGTCACGGTCACGGAACGACATTTGGTGTTATATTGTGAATGGACTGTTTAAAATATTTTTTCTATGAGCATACATAACAGTATATTGATATTTTCGAATAGTATACGCGTATAATTTATTTTTGGATGTAATTTATCTACATTTGCTTTAAAATATGAGTAGAATACGGACCGTATTCTGGAACGATGTTCAAGGGAAAATATCCCGTTTTTATACAAAACTAGCTGTTTTCCACGACTTCGTCTGCGATCCTTGATGAAAAGCAGCCTATTTCCATCTCCAGGTCATGGTACGCTAATTTCATCCAAATCCGTCCCGCCGCCGTTTTAGCGTGAAAGCGTAACAAACAAACAAACAAACTCACTTTCGCATTTATAATATTAATATATAGTTAGGATTGTAACTACACCAACTGTAAATATTTTAAACCTTTTGGTCTTCTTTTTAATAGAAATCCATTGTACATGTCCATTGCTATTTTCCATCAGTATTGTGTGACTGACTGCAGTAAATATCACGTCTAATCGTAACTTTTATCCACGCGTGACCCGTTTACAACCTATTATGTCCGTTCTGCAATGTGTAACAGTGTCATCGCAAACAGTCCTCCACGGCAATGAAATAAGAATCAGAGCGTGACGATACACGTTTATAGGATACCATAAAAGCGGTAATCTTGATTCTATCATCACAATATTTGTCATTGGGAAATATTTAAATAATTCTGTAAAAAAAATTTACCTAATAATGCACGTTTTTTTAAATAAATGAGCCACTTTTTTAACTTTTTGGACTTTTGTCACAGCTGGCCGCAGTAACTAAGCTAGGGAACCCCGACCAAACGGGTTAGGTTAGGTTAGAACTGTGACCAACCAACCACGCGCGACACTCAAGTTGCTCGCACTTACTTGGCTATTTAGTATTTTTAGGTCCCCGAAATAGTAATTACTAACAAAAAGAGGCGCAATCATTATATTAGTATTCAATCATATTTTTAGGACCGCAAAATGGGAATTACTTGAGGTTCGATTAAATACATGCCTTTGTTAATCTCACGATTATATAATCCATAAGGTTCCATAAGGATAAGTCCTATTTAGAAACCAATTACTATGTATTATCTAAGTACTTATTACTTATGAATAGTTAATACCGTTGAGGAAAATTGTTATATCCTCAAGTAATGGAAATGCAATTTATAAGCCATTTAAAACCTTGACCCACGCATTCTTAGACGGAACAAAACCTTCGATTGAACAAAGCTATGTAGGATGAAATTACATTTAATCTCATACGATCACACACAAAAGAAAATTTAAAGGAATTGACGAGGTTATTGATGATAAAAACTCATTCAATGATCAATCATCATTTGTGTTGTTCAAGATAAGTAATAGATATACAGAAATAGTTGGTTAATTTAAGACGTGTTTTGATTTTGCACGTGCTTTCATGTGAGCACTATGTATGGTCGTATTAATTTGTGACTTTTTAGCGACTTCAATAACGAATTGCAAGCAAATACACTTTCTAATGAATCAAAAAAATGAGGTGTAATCAAAATTGGGTAGGATTGTTAATTCCAAATCCGCAAAAAAGTGCTACAGCGTTAGCAACAAATACCTAACGAGGTCTTATATATCCAAGTACACTTCTACAGTATTTAAAGAAGTTTAACCCAGATCCAATACTTCATTGAATTTACCAAAAGTCTGCAATGAAATACTTGAAATTGCTAAGATATGGATTTGATACAGTTGACTTTGAAAAAAAAAAACAATAATACAAAGTTCTGAGAATTAGAAAGATCGTCAATCCTTCGAAATCTTCTAAAAGCAATTTAACGTTGTATGTCAATATTACTTCAACGTCTAAATCTACAATCGTCTTCGGTCCTAGCTATGTCGGCCACGCCACCGGGTCAATGGATGCTGGGGCCAGCGAAGCGTGCCGCGAATGTGGTACGGATGCCCCGGCCCCTCGAACTTGACCCTGCAATCAGCCGACCTTCAAAGGTTTCTAATATTCAAACATGAAGACGAAATTATAGCCTTCACAAAGTGGCAGTAAATATTGTTTCTTGTGATCTCTCGAAACGCCTTGATAACCTGCCGGGGTCTCTTTGATTTTTAAATTGATTGCTTTTATAATTGATAGCATCAACTTTTTTTTATTAATTGCTGCTAGCAAAAAGTACTCCGTGTTAGAGCCAGGTGTTATAAGTTTTGACACCGGATTTCTTTAACGGAAGCATAAATCGAGACATAATGATTCTTTCAAAACTTTCGACGGCTGTTTAATTGATGTACGATCATTAAATGAAAGCTAAGCAGCTGCAATTCAGAAAGTCACATGATTAGTAATAAATAAGTAAGTGCAGTATTTATGTTTTGCAAAAGTTAATTGTTCGTAGTCAAATGCAACGCCAATGTCCGACGCCTGTAGCTTAACAATCTTTTGAAATGCGATCTTTTCCTGTTTTATTTCCTGCGACATTTCCTCTTGCTTATTTATCAGCATCAACTTTCACCTCAAACGACATAACTTTTGTCTCAGTAATAACAGTTTCAAGCAATAATTTCTTCCAATTTGTTTGAAATGATGATGCGGTCGAGTGCGATGCGCAAGATGGTCGTGCGCGTTATCCGTGAACTTGACCGTTTCGACGGATGCGTCCGCGCCGGTCAGCCTTCTCTAAACATAGCTCGTATACTATGATTTGGAAATATATAGCATCATCTGACCGTCCGGCGACCGGGTAATGATCTTGATCTCTGTTATTTTTACTATGTTATGTATTATTACACTTGTTATGTAACATTTTGACTTCTTATTTTATTTGAAGAGCGAATCAGGGTCTTCGTAAACAGGATGTCGTGCAAACACGTCTGTGTTTACCAAATACTTGATATTATTCATGTGGGTTTACGTTCAATTATTAACTTATGTCTATCAATTGTTTACTTTAAGTTCTATTGCTACTGTTAACTCCTGTTTTACGTTCTTGCTTTTTCAAAATTAGGTCTGTTCATATTGCGTTGCAACTAGGTCGCCTGCTTGACTGTAAACAAACTGAACATATACTTATATGTTAACATGTTTATACTGTTTTCTTGTATTTGCCAAGCGTGTTCGTTTCCGAGTGTTCTAGTTTCTGGCTGCTAGCTGTCCATGCCCATATAAAATTGGCACATTTCTGTATAGTGCGTCCCTTATATAGTTGCTGTTATTTGTAGATATATCTCAATAATAATTTCATTGACGGAAATAATAACAACACAAAGGATTTTGTGTTGTCATTATTTGTAACTGGAAGAAAATATGGTCCGTCTTAAAACATTAATATACTTCTCAAAATCCAGTATAAATCTGCAATGAATGCAGTCAAACCGACATATTTGCCGGGAAAAGTAAATGTTCTTGTGTTTACTGCTGGCGCAATTTACCGTAAGACATGACAAGTGGCAGCTGTCCACAGTGACATACGGACAAATTGGCTGGACCACACATGATGGATTAATTGAATTATGGAGGTGAAGATAGGGATGCAGTCTCGTTTAGAAGGAATGACACTATGAAGGATGAAAATTATGTTTTGTAATGTGAAGTTAAATGTTGGAAAAGAAATCGATGTAATTCAATTATATGAATGATGATGAAGGTCTACTAAAAATTTTAATATTTGACGATTCTGGTGCACAACAAATGTTGCGCCACCAGTCTTGAATATGTTACTATTTTATCCTAACGAGTGGATGATAGAACTATACGATAGATACTACACACTATACTATACGATACGATACTATATTGTAACATCTTACTTTACCTATGCTCTACAATAAATTAATTTGAATTTTGAATTTGAATTTGAGAATCAACTGCACAATCCATTACATCTTTACAAAACGATGAAGATAACAGCGTTCAACAATGAGAGGTAAGAGGTGGAAACCCTACGCATGTTTGAGAATTAAAGATACTCTGACGTTGTAACATCGTAGGCGTTGTGTGCTTTTGATTAATGCCATTGATAGCACTGACTTACGTAGTCTTGCGGTTATGAATGCCTTTGTCGTCTGTATGGACAGTTTAATAATGCCGCATATAATATTTTGAACAGTGTTTAAATGCACAATATGCAACTATGACGTCTCCACAAAGATAAAAGCTATAAATGATGTGATGGCAAAAATGAACACAATGACGTTAAAAATCGCACCGAGAATCTTGAATTTGAGAAGTCAAATCAATGATGATCGAATCGGTAAAACCCGGTATGTACTTTGACGTTTGAATGCAAAGAATTTTATTACCAAATGGAGATTGTGAATAGCTATGACAGTGCAGGTAGCGGGCTATATCTCAACTCGCCACTTCCAGCTAAGGTCACTACGAACCTTATAAGGATGGAACGGAATGATGTAAAAAAGTCATGTGAAATAGGCCACAATTGCATACGTGATGAAGCGATATTTCTTCCACTTGAACCCTCGCTTGTCGTTGACCCACAAAACAAAGGTGATTTTAAAAATCGTGACATGCGCGGGTCGCAATGTTACGGTATTTTGTTCATTCTCGTAATTATTTCGTACAGCATGTGCGTTGACTATAAATGGACCTTTTAAGATAATCTGATCGATGCCATTCGTATTGGATTACTCAATTTAACTAAGCTCAAGGTTCGACAGGCTATTTATTTTTAGTTGTTATTCGCTGTGAATTTGATGGATTACTTGAATGGGTCCATTCATTCTGTAGTTCGGTATCAACGTCACATATTACATCGGTGGCGTTATTAATTTCCTTTGAGGTTGGTTTATTAATAGTTATATTCGACGCACATAATTTCGCTACCTATGAGGATTAATCATATATCAAACACTTATTGAAGGACATGGTTGTATTAATATATTATTATAATTCCAATGTAGATATTCTATCCCACAACAGCTTGCCTGCTATCGCCTACTACCTAACAGTTTATTTTATTAAACTCATTTGCTTCTGAAAATTGTTTGTTAACATAATGTTGGCGTTACTGAGGTCAGCAATTGTTCCTCACACTATTCTGGTTAACGTATATCAATAACCTTTTCACTAATTATAACTTTATAATACGCGATAATTCCAAGATTTCCATTGTATTAATAAATACGTAGTTAATCATTGTTATTGTACCAGAAAGATGTGTATTTTATATGAATTTTAATAAAGTTGACACAGCTGTATTTATTTCTTAGAAACTGTAACATCGTTTCTTTAATGTTGTTCGCAAGAATAACGTGTTACGAAACACGTGTCGACTTTCATGGAAACTGTTTTGAATATTTACGGAGCTGAATTTCTGTATTAAATGTTTGAACAGTGAATACATTCAGTTTCTACTTTTTGGCCATTGAAACGCATAACATGAGCTTTTATATTTAGATCACTTTTGGAGAACGAATAACTTCATTTCAGAAAAGTCTCTATATTTTTATACATTTTTCCAACGTTTAAAATGTCAAAATTTTTCCATTGCACTTTATTATTTCTCATTTGCAAATTACACGAGACAATCATGAATCATAGTCGGGTCGTGGTAGGTGGGTAGGTAGCAGTGTACAAGGTTATGAAAGCGTGGCCTTTGTCTAGTGTGCGCCTGCGCCACCGGCGGGCATACTTGTGATTCTTTTATGGTGTGTTGTTCGCCTTACTGTTATTCTATTGATACGTTTGGGTTGCCGATTATTTTCGTCTCGCGTCCCTGAAATGCGGGACATATTCTCCAAGCGCATGTTTCGACGCTTTTCAAATAAGTATATATCCTCAGCTACACTCAGTCAGTTGCTATCAGTCACACTGCGAAGATCATTGCTCTTCCTAGTCTTAGTTTATATACTGGATGGCAGGGTCATCGACGCGCAAACTGCAACCCGAATTTAGAACATGCTTCTGGAACCCCGAGCGTAGAATTTTTTTGTCGGCTACCAAAAATAAAATATAAAAATATATTTAAAAAAGTCATAGAAAAGTGCAATACCCACGCGGTCAAAATGTGTGGAACAGCAATTATTTTTTAATAACCCACAAATAATTTGACGAAGGTTTCAGAATCATGTACTGAATCCATGGTAACAGGTTGCGCGCTGCTGTCCCTGTTACCCTGTATTATGCAATCGTGCATCGGCTTATCTGTTATGTCTATATTCAAATAGTTGTCAACCTATGGTGAATACTTAATGCATTTTGGGCAGTTAGACCCACTACCAACTGGCTGGCTGGCTAATATTTTTCTATGTGATGTCTCATTGTCCGTTTGTCTCATTCAGATTCACGAAACATATGGGAAAACGTGAACCTACTATATTTATAACTAGCTGTGCCCGCGACTTCGTTCGCGTGTATGTCGGAAAACAATGATGTGTCTCTGTAATCATTCTTTTTCTAAAATAATTTTAAAATGAAAGTAGCCTAAGTTACTCATTTTAACATCAGCTATCTGCCACTGAAAGTTCCGTCAAAATCGGTCGAGCCGTTTAGGAGGTTAGTAGCAACAAACAAACACAAAGACAGACAAAAAATTTAAAAAGTGTTTTTTTGTTATAAGTACCGTAGTACTTTCATATGCATTTAGTAAAAAGCTGTTAATTTTGACATTACAAACAGTCACTTCAATTTTATTTATTTAAATAGATTTACTTGCCCTTTCTTTGTTCTGCTGGAACCGATAATTTTGCTCACATTGCACATGCATTGATATAAGGCGGGGCACACCGCCTTGCACACCCAAACACGATTTTTGCTTTGTTCTCTATGATAAATAATAATAATATGTTTCTCTGGCGAATGTATGTTCACGACTTTGTCGTGTGCAGGCCCATTTGTTTGCAAATATGAAGGTTTACGCATAGTTGGAATAGTAGTACGTACTAATTTATAATAAGTCGATGTCGGTTTTTTTAACCGACTTCAAAAATAGGAGGAGATTCTCAATTCGACTATATGTTTTTTATATTTTTTATTTGTGTTAGCTCAGAACTTTTTTCTAGGTAAAGCGATTTGGATGATTCTTTTTTATTTGAAAGCTGGTGCTTCTCATGTGGTCCCATATAAATTTGATCAAGTTCTGAACAGTAATTTTGAGTTATCCTTAATACTGCGTATTTTTGCCACTTAGTTTATATAGATGATGTTTTAATAATTTCCTGTCACTGTTATTTACATATCAAGTTGTGGTATACGAATTTGTGTGGGGTAGGTACCACAACTAAAAAGTGAAAGATAAAAACATTTTTACAAAAAAAAAAAAAAAACAACCGGCTACCGAAAAAAAATAAGGTTAAAATAACTTTAATTTCAGAAGTCGGTGGCAAAAAACGAAAATACCAAACCAAAGACACCGACTTCCGAAATTAAAGTTATTTTACCAAATAACAAGTTGGGAACATTGCAGTTCAATCGACGAAATATAAAATAGAATTGCAATGTCTGTGCCCTGATTTGTCATCCAACCAAAAATTAATGAACGAACAATGAACGGAAATTGTATACCCATCTCCGTTACACCATATTACGATACGTAAAACTTTCTTGTTTTTGAATTTTATGACATGATATTTCATTTTAATCGTATTGTATTTGTATTTTTTATAATAAGTCTATGTCGGTTTTTTATAGTAGGTAAAAGATAAATTAGTCATAAACGATTTTCTGACATTGGGGGAAAATGGCTTGAAAATTATTATTTTCCCCGTAATCAAGCCGCATAAATATATGGTACTGTGTGGGTATAGTAAACTTGAGATCGGCAATTTAGACAATGCAGAATAACTTTTTTAAGTTTTATTACGCTGCTATATGTATATAAAACAACGTCTTTATATGCACCGAAGCGTAAGATGTTAGTTGAAGTAGTCCAATTTGTAACGAATGCATCGGTCCGCTGCGCACTCGCTGGCGACCTTGCAAGGTCGCGCGTGATGCATCGCATTACCCACCTATAAATATTCACACACCTGGAAAATTAGAAGGACGTGGTGGTCAAAAACCGGAATAACAAGACGCATCAAAACATTCATCGCATCTTTGAAATACAAAACTTTTCTCGTATTAAACTATCTTTTTCTTTTTTCATTCAGGGTAATCTTTTCTTCACTGTACAGTACAATGTCATAGTTTTCACATCTACCTCATCTTTTGCTAAAAGAAAAGTAAAAAATCAAAGAGTATTTTGGCAGTTCTCTTATTCGAATACTCTACGGGTTACGAATAAAACCGCAGATAAAAATGTTTAAAAAAAAATATAGGACACAAATTCCTCATGCCCATTTATTTCAATATTGAGGAAAACCACAATTGCACGTGATGACGTGATCGTGGTTGTGAATACAAAATACACTCTACTTTTGACACTATATTATTGTATTGGTTATTCTTTATCTAATATATATAAAACACAAAAAATGTGTCTACCTATGTCTGTTATAGACTTTGAAACCATCCAACCGATGTGTCCCAAACCGTTTTCCAAAAAAAAAAAACTTTTTTTTCAACAAATAAACAAAAATATTTTCCCTTTTTTTAGCATACGCCGAGTATCCGCTAGTTACACATAAGTACCTACATATTTATTTTTACTTGCCAAAAACATACGTACGCCCAACAGTAGTTAGATAGCAGAAAGCATACGGGCAGTATTCTTGTCATCCCATGGATGTGTAAAAAAAAATGCTTTGCTATATGTACCGTTCTAATGTATGTTGTGTCCTGTTGTTCTTCCTCTCAGTGTACAATAATGAATACCTGTCTAACTAGTGGTATCTACTGGTATACCAAGTAATTAGTCAAATTAAGTCCTCTTCCGCTCTCCTACTTTGCTGTGGCCGATAGGGTCCACAGTGTGCGGCACTGGGCGACACTGTACTGAACAGAGTACGGCACAAATGTTTCTTTCGGTGCACTCACTTAAGTAAACATTTACAAATGTGCTGCACTGTACGCTTACAAAAGTTACGTACAGGTTTGCCGGTGGAAACGGAGAATAACGGATCTGCAGCTCAGTTCGTGCACTGACTGATGTTTGTGAATAAATGTACTGAATACAATTTTGGTGGAATCGCGCCTCAAAACATACCACCTAAGTTCACTACGTCCATGTGGAATGCAATAAATATATTGAATATTGAGTACTTTTATGTTTAAATTTATTGCGTCTACTCAGTATCTAGTCAAGTCTGCCATCGCTCTTCCAAGTCTGTCCTAAGTTTCAAACTCGAAACTCAAAGCATTTATTTCAATTAAACCAATTACAGGCACTTTTGAATCGTCAAAGACTCAGTCAGAAAGATTAAGTTAGTTGCCCATTCCAAAGCGTAGTAGGTTTCCAGACGCAATTGCTTAAAGCCAAGCATTACCGTACAGTTACGTGTGTGTAACAGTTATCGAGGTATCCATTACGGGTGCGATTCCGACAGATAATCCACCAGTCTTCCTGTTCTATGCAGCATCCGCATATGCGCGTCTGCGCACCATTGTTACATCCTGATTCTAAGCTAGGCAAATTACTTGTATTTATGCTATTTCTTATTTCCGTAATCTGCACGGAAAAATAACACCATATGTTGTATACATGTTATATATGTACCTGTATGGTATAGGGAAATCTTTTGCGGTTTTGATCCGGATTGCCGTCTTGGTAAAGTTATTGTGGAATACAGTTAAATAGTCATTCATTATTTTTTTTCTGCGGTGTTACTACGTTCCCTTGGTCCTGAGATTTCTTTGTATAATATATTTAGTATTATTAGCATAGTAATTTATTAAATATTTTATTATACCTATCAGATAATAGCTGCGGAGGAAAGAGGAAAATGTCGTGAAAGTATGAATATGGATGGCTATAAGAGTAGTGGAAGACCAAATAAACAATGAATGGGCTGTGTGAAAGATGATATAGCTAGAAAGAGGGTGACTACCGAGGTGACGCTTATCGAGAAGAATATAAGAAAAATACATGTTGCGCCGACCCCAAATATTTTTGTGATAAGGTTAGGAGAATGATAATATCAGAGAATAGAGTACAGCTCACAAATACAAAGAACCTCTGAAAATCTAATTTGTATACGAAATAGAAAACACAGCTAATCTAGCCAGAATAATGAAGCTTGCCATGTAAGTCAATCATTTTGAAACCAAATGAGTTTTAGTCGAATTAATTGCTACATCTTTCCCTATTTGGTTATAAGTAAATATGGACATTGTAAAATGAGTTATGAGAAATTATTCCAATACCAAGCGAACGTATTTATCTACGACTAGTAACAAAAGGCTCGAATCTCTGACAATTCGTTGAAAAATCCATTTGATCTTTTTGGCTATCAGGGTTAACATTTTCATTTATAAATTGGTTATAATATGTCTTGCTATACCTAAATATCAAACATATTAATTTAAATCCAAATAAAAATCAGATATTAATCAAGGTTAAATTAAATAAAACATATTAATAACATCATGGTAAAGAGAAAAGTATGTGACCGTCATTCTTCGGAAGCAGATACCAAACCCCAAGATTATATAAGAGGCGCAAACATAGAATTCTATAAATATCTAGGAAAGTACAATTCGAAAGTAACAATGATCAACACAGACGAACCCATGAATAATGTAACGAGGAAAAGACAATTAATTGCTGGTTGCAAATTAACTACCTTTTCAATACAATCCGTAATAATTGCTATCATCACTACTTATAATAAAATATAATCATCGAACGAACTAGGTCATAAATACCAAGTCATGTATTGTAATGAGATTAAAGAAAACCAGTCTGTAATCGTATGCTGGTAGAATTTTTGACAGTTGCGTAACACAATTAATGTATCAATATCTTAAGTATATTTTGATGCTGTTCTGAAATACCTGATTGATATTCTATCTCCTAAGATTGAGATAAACCTGATGAATGTGCTCCTCGATGAACGGATTAATTTTATTTTAAATATTATTTCGAGCAGGTAAAGCGAGCGAAGATAGATAGATATAAAGTCAGCCTTATTTGGTTACAAAAAATTGTATTGTAAATTCTTACCTGAGAATTCCTTTACCTACATCTGCTCATCATTAAAAACCTCTAGTCGTCTTTATAAATGCAAATTGACTTTTTGTTCGTCATGTAAATAATAATCACAGATGCGTTTATGTAAGTAACATGCCCATTGCAGTCGACAATCAACAATTCAACATGATTGGGACTAAATGCCGCATACAATGGCGAAGTCTGCGTAGAACCATCTGGATGTCGGAAAATGTTCGCACGATAGGCCTATTAGCATTTGTAAACGATCGGTAAGAAAAACTTGTTTTACACATATATTGTAGTATATAAGCTACCGAGTCTGTTGGGGTAGGTCTCGGTTCTCGACCAGGTACCACGTTCCAGGTTTTTTCATTTGATTGACGCAATTTTTATCGTACTGACGTAGGTACATAAATGTTTGTCTCGCGATATTTTTTTACTAATAATTGATCACTTAGCTTTTGTTGTCTATTACAGCAAATTGTATAACTAAAGTAAAATAATAGTAGAGACTATTAACTCAATTAAGGGATTGGTTATTTCGAATACCGTCTATAAACTTTGTTTCAAGTGTTTACACCATCCTTAATTATTCAGTCTCGTGAAGTTTGTGTACAACAAGACTTTGTCATCCGGTTTCGGAATTTTTTCATCATGGTACTTGGTAAAACTATCGTAAGGTGAAGTCATTGTGAAAAGAGAGCTCTCTTGAGAAAAATGCTGTTTCCTAGCAGATTACATCTCAGAAATGGCGATTTTTACGTGGCACTTTGGCATTTTTTTAAGTGTCCGTTCTTTAAGCTTATAAATGCATGTACCTAAAGAGGAGGGATGAAATTAATATGACTAAGAGAGTGACAAATAAATACGTTGATGGATGGAGGAGGAAACCCAAGAAAAGATGGAATGGATTGTTACAAAAGGCTTACAAAAAAGAATGGAAGAAGACAGGAGTTTTGCGCATCTTCTTCTTTCATAGTGGCTACAGAAATAATATACATTAATCTGAATGTCTGTAGGGAACGCTTGTCACGTGACTCCGACTGGCAATTGACTATTATTTTTTTCGTGCTGCTCTTTTTGTCCGGTAATTGCTGTTCCAATGTTTAGCTGTCTATAACATACTATTAGAGGTATTCCATGAAGCACACCCAAACGAAGCACACCCAGACGAAGCACACCTAAAGTATTCCACTTAGCACACCCGTAGGTGGGCTTCAAATAAAAATTTAAAATAAATAATTTCCTATTCCACGAAGCACACCTACGAATATCACTCGCATAGTGCGGGGACTAAGAAATAAAAATGTCGATAGGAGAAAATATTTATTATTTAGAAGACTTAAATTTCTAACATCATTCAGTTTCATTATAATAATGTGACACAATATTTGTCATTTTTGTAATCTTACTATTTAAAATCACAGATTGTTTCATAATTATCTTTCCAAAAAAAATATTATTTTTTATTTTTTAACTATTTTTCTATTATGTTCCTTTTTTGTGTTCTTAATAAAATCACAGATTGTTTCATACTCATGCAATAAAAACTTGGACAAATATCAAAAACATTGTAAATATAGTTTTCCATAGAGATCTATACATAATTAATAGATGGGTTAAAATTTCTACTACTTGGACGTGCCATCGGCTCCATTATTTTGTTTGAATAAATTGCACGAAAAACAGAAAAAATAACAATAACAAGACCGGCGCACAATTGCATACACTCAGCCCGTGACGTCGCGATAGTGTAATGAGAACTAAGCATGTAAACAAGTTCCGGAAACGCTCGGCTAAATTCGGGTTGGCTCGGGAATTCAGTGGCGGGCGCACGCGTTGACTATTAGCCCATCATGTATACGTCTTATCTATGGGATTTATATATGGGCACTATGAAAATGACAAGTATTGTATCACATTATTATAATGAAACTGAAAGATGTTAGATATTTAAGTTAGTCTTTTAAATAATAAATATTTTCTTCTATCGACATTTTTATTTCTTAGTCCCCGCACTATGCGAGTGATATTCGTAGGTGTGCTTCGTGGAATAAGAAATTAATTATTTTAAATTTTTATTTGAAGCCCACCTACGGGTGTGCTAAGTGGAATACTTTAGGTGTGCTTCGTCTGGGTGTGCTTCGTTTGGGTGTGCTTCATGGAATACCTCTACTATTATGCCTTTTGTCATACCTAGTTCTGACCTAAGATTCTAACCTTTAATGCCTTTAGTGAAATTGATACTCATTGATGCTAATAATTGTTCACTCTGTATTCAATAGTGGGAGTTAAATTTCTTCATTACGTTCCATGTAAATTATGCATCCATTGTGATTAGTTTATTGTCATCTGAGACTTTTAAGTGAAATCTTCTTTCAAGTTTGCATTTGCTTCGACTTTCTTATTGTTTCGAAGCCTTTGTGGTGAGGTTGTGAATGCAAAGAGACTCCTTGCCAAAGAAAGTAATGCAACCGTTGTAACTGTTTACTTGCTATATTGTGCATTTTCGTCGCGAAGTCGCTGTGAAATAATATGTTTGTTTAAAATAAGATGAAAGCGATCTTACTTTAGCTTTCACAAGTATTGTCGCTGTAAGAAAGTGTTTTCTCTTCAACTTGACGGCTTGACACCTTTGTAATTAGCAAATTATGAGAACTGACGATAATTACTCAAAAGGTTTTACACTGAACATTTTTTATATAAAAAATGCGGTGTATTCTTAAATACTTCATGGTTATTTCAGTTTTACGGTCCACAAAGAATCCATTACCGATATTACCACAACACACTACGTCTAATTGCATATTAGCACTTCATCCGCATACACAGAGTATTTAATACGAAATTAATAGCCGAATCTTCACAACAATAGAGGTGAGACACACTTCACAGGCAGACGCAACTTGTTTCGTGATGGGAGATTTACACGGGTCGATTTTCGGCGTACAGCTAGTCGCTTACCAAATCGCCCCACAAAGCCGCATATCTACCCCATTTACAACGGTTGACTGAAATCGCAAGCTACGCAGTCGGACTCACAGTAATTTTTACCCGACTACGGTAATGCCAATCAAGCTACGCAGTCGGACTCACAGTCATTTTTACCCGACTACGGTAAAGCCAATGGAGGCATATGATTTTAACAGGCTATGTATGTATGTTCTTTAGAAACGTTGGACAAAACAGCAGCTTGGCTTGGCGCACGAAGCCAGCGGTGGGCGAGCGGTGGCAGTGGAACAATTTTGTACCGTCTCGTCGCCATCGCCCCGCTGGGCCACCGCTCCACGCGCCGCTGGTTTCGTACCGGTAGCCTAAATGGCAAGCAATTTCCTGCGACTGAGGCTATACACGGTCGATTTTAACCTCCCGCCGAATGCGACCTGTTGCACGGCACAAGTCGAAAGTTTACTCAAAGGTGCGATTTTAGTCACCTGCTATTTGCGATTTGCTATCTACATTCGATGGTTGATTTTCGCCGTGCGGCCTAGTCGTGTGGTGAAAATCGACACGTGTGAATACACAATTATGCATATTCTAATAGAGCTGTTATTCATGTCTTGTCTTCTTATCTAGTCGACGTGTTTTTGATGTAACGGTAACATTGCGTGCTGTTACGATGTTTCGTTTTTAATTGAACGTTGCGCAACAGCAATATAATACTGTATCATTTCAGTTACTTAATTTGCGTTTGATATGCAAATGTTTGTCGAAACGGTTTGTGAGACCTAACAATTTGAATCTGGAGTTAATCGCTTTTGTATCTTCATTACTCGTATCTGCCGTACCTTTTATCGCTGGCTAATTACAAAACTTTAAAGCCTGTATAAAAGTAAGTAACTTCTTTTTGATAAGGTATCCCCGTAATTTAGGAAACACATGAAAGGAAGTACAAACTACTCTTTCGTATAACAAAGCCATCATATAAAGCAACAGACCAGTAAAATACAAGCGAAACCGCGGAAAAAACGTACCTAGGTAGGTACAGGTCAAGCTCCATTATTTTTGATTTCGTTGTCCTCATGTATTGTCACTGCCATTTTTACTGTTATTAAGTTCAACTAATTGTATTAATCAAACCGTCGTTAGCAGTGAAATACTGAAGGAGGTAGGTATTGTTGAGTACTTAAGAGTACCGTGGGAATTCAGATTGATTGCACCTTTATTTTCCTTCTCATATCAATTATCTGAATTACAGAGCATTTCAAGTTGTATGTATTTTGTTAATGTTGTCTTGTATGTACTGACATGTATCTTTAGAACTTGATGACAAATTATAATGGCAAAATGAAATTGTAACGTACGTTCTTTTGACTTCTATATTTTTGTCGGCCTTTAGGCACAGCCTGGTTTTTTTGCAGACATATTTAGCACTAGTAACATCGCAGAACATGCAAACAGATATCGTATCGCGTCGAAATGTCACGCCGACCTGTTCCTGCCGACTCCAATAATTTATACAGGGTGAAAACAAACTTTCAATTTGTTATCATCCCATTTAACTTTCACTGTCAGCCCAGTGATATCTCGTAATTTAATTATTTAATTAAACTTCATATAGGTTACCTACAGTTTATTTTATTTTTTTATTCAAAATCTGTATTAACATTAACTTACATAAAATCAGTTTCGGGGAGACGGCTCTACAGTCTCCCCAGAGATGTGCCTTACCAGGCGCTGCACAGAGGGGGTTTCAATACGGTATTTTGAGAGGTAACGGTACAGCTTTCATGTGACCACCGGGGTGGTTTTAGTGAGGTATCAATCCCACACTCCCCGTTCTTATCCCCAAAGCCCGGGCAACTTTTGATGGTTACCCCCAGAAAACAAAAAACAAAGGTAATGTGAAAATCGCCCTTACTCCTACGACATAAAAGGTGCTGCCAATGTCGAATTGTACTATGCATACGGACTTCATGCCACAAGGCGCTATTATGTTTTCAACAGATCCTAAAATCTACTTTTTTATGAGACCGCCGTTTTTGAGAATAAACGACAAACGCACGTAGGTAGTCGTAGGATGTAGTTATTGCTATAATAACTAAACTTTGGAGGCGTAATGGAACTTGGAACAGCATGTTGTTATTTAACCTCATAAAACTATGAATTTAGTTCTCTCTGCAACTTGTGGAGAAAGGTAATCGTGAATTATACTTTTCCTCCTATTGCCGCCCTTTTGCCCCATATATCTAGAAATCAGCGCAGTCTTATATTCTTCTTTGTCAGCTGTCACATTATTATTCACTCCCTTTTTATTCACTATATCTTCCTTCACACAATCCATCCATCTTGAAAACGGTGCTTCATCTGATACGTGCCTATTAGATGAATCGTACTAATTAAAATATTGCAAATAGCTACCGGCCACGCCTTCACCCGCGTGAAATTTTCGGAATCAGTTCAGTCATAGAGCAATACCGGCCACCGGCGAACCGAGTCCGCCGGTGGCCGGTATTGCTCTATGAGTTCAGTAGTTCGGAAGATTACCCCTCTACATAAAAACTCACAATACCTCTTTAAAATATTTGTGTAGATTGATCACCTAGTATGCAAACCATGATACCATTTCAGACAACTTTATGTACAAGTGCTCCTGTTAATTATTGCTTATTAAAACTAATTACATCACGTTTGTAATATTAATTGTAACATGGTTTTATGCATAAAATGATAAGTAGCCGCCATGGAACTTTGTATGCCATGCAATTTGTGATTTGAATTACATACATAATAGCGTGATGTTATAAGCTATTAATTAATTAAAACATTGGATTGATGCAACGCATTTCAATACAAAACGTTTTGTTATTTGGTTTTTATGAAAACAGTTTTTGCATAACTACTTATTTTCTAATGCTGATTGATTAAAAGCAATTAAAACAGGTTTTTGTTGTTTAAAAACTTTGTTATATTTAATCGACATTTTTTTCATTAGATTTCTTTATTCAAGACTAGCTTTTGCCCGCGGCTTCGCCCGCGTGAATGTCGCAAAATATCCCACGGGAACGTACCTCCTTTATGTGTAAATCCAGGTTATAAACTACCGGTGTGCCGAATTTCATCCAAATCCGTTCAGCCGTTTTTGCGCCAATCCGGAACATACATCCAGACAAACGGCCAAATATTCCAGACCCTATATTTTCAGCATCAGACTCGTTCCCACACCTCGCAGCATTAACTTTTTTTTTAAATATTCAATGTACGGTTTTGACTTCGTTACATATTTTTTATTATATGTATAGACTAGCGACCCGCCCCGGCTTCGCCCGGGTAGCCTATGTCGCCCGGAAATAGTGTACCTTCCCAACAGTGAAAGAATTCAGTAGTTGCGGAGCCTATTCAATACAAACAAACAATCATATCTTTTCTTTTTATAATATTATTTCACTGTATTTCGTTTATTACAAAATAAATTTAAGTTATATCTTAGCCTCAGCAACACGTGGTGGTTATGCTATTAAATTGTAGCTTATATGAAACGTTTGTATTTCTAACATAGCGCCATCTATTGAATACTTACTCAATCCGGTCAACAGATATCGCCATCTGTTAGAATCGTTTGGAGCTAACAGATAATTGTGACTGTGAAATAATAGACAAACAATTAGCAATAAAATAATATTGCGACTATAAATCGAGATGTAAGCTATCCTATCTTTCAAGTTGGATCAAATTGCACACGGTGTGCAAAAAAGGGGAACGCCCGAAAAATGCCTGAAATGGACAGAAACTACTAATAGTCCATAATTGTATTTAGAATTTATTATGTATAATGAAATAATTCTCAAGTTTGTTTATCTAGGGTAAAAATAGAATGATTTTTAAAATATTTAACTTGATATCCGTATAGTTCATTCTTCTTTTTTTATTGGAGGTTAGTGTTTATTTGACATGGGTAAGTGACATTCAGGCAAACAGGAATCGTCAAATAATCCTTAACGAACTATTTTATAGAATTAGTGCACAGTTATCATTAATTTAATATAACTCGACCTATATGTAACCTAAATCTAATTAAAATAATATATACATGTCAATATTAATTAAAATCAAATTATTTTCAAAATAAAAAGGTATCGTAGGCTGTATGAATCACATGTCTTTTGCCTTACTGACAGTTTGACATTACTGGTTTTCATTTTTTCGTTTGTATAGTTGACACTGAGTACCTTTTATATTACTTAATTCATGTTTTGCGGAATTACGGATTGCTTTTTATGATATTTCACAACGACTGTGGCTATTTATTAAGGATTTTGATTATACTTCTGCACACGATACCCATTTATGAACACGGACTTACATTGGATACGCCTAAATGACGACTTGGCTTTTTGACGACGGACCTGAACCTGCTGTAGATACAACGCTGCTGTTGTTTTGGACTTGTGCCCAGTTTTTATTTAAACAAATGGATAGAAACCTACACTACCTTAATTGCTATCTCGATATTGCAAGGATGAGATGTATTCTCTTATCAGTGCAAAATGATGAAGTACGTTATTTAATACAGGCATGGATAACACCACAAGCTGTAAGTATAGAGATTCCTCAAATGAGAAAAAGAAAGAAGTTCCTCAATCATTTGAGGAACTTCTTTCTTTCTTTCTTTATTAGGTAACAAGGTGATGGATCTCATGATCCATCACCTTGTTACCTAATTATGGAAGAGCAGTCGACACTCGAAAGTCATTGTTTCTATCCAGGACGTAATATGAGAGACAGACATGTAGTACCTCTTTCATTAAAGGTGTGGCTCTTCAAGGACTGTATTATCATTATGTACCAAAGAATTCACAAATATGTAGTCATCATTTAAACGGCGATCCATTGGTATTAACATGGGCCCAGTCCTAATCCAATATCTATCCTCCTGCATTTCTTGATGATATTTTTTTTTAATGATTAATGAATAACTTAAATGCTTTTTTGTTGTTTAATTATTGCATATTAATCCTTGACCTTGACTTAACCTATTTTGTACAAAAATGTTTGGAACTGGCTTCTACCTAGTTTTTTGATAATTATTGAAATTGCATTGGATTTCCTACGATTTGTAGTGCAATTTGGCTTTTATTTCATTGTTGTTCATTTTAAGCATTTCTTTGTATGGGTGATGGGCATTGCCCTTTAAAATCGGTTCAGTAGTTTAGGAGTCCGTCGCGGACAAACAACGTGACACGTAATTTTTATATATATGAAGATATAGATTTTCCACAACATCAAATAATTATGTTGTATACAGTGTTAGAAAGTCATCATACATTATTATTTATTGTCACCTGAGGCTTTTAAAGCCACGGGTGAGCCATGGCCTGGTCTATTACTTAAGAAGAAGTAGTTATTATTGATCCCAGGATAGATTCATTATACATTATTATTTATTGTCACCTGAGGCTTTTAAAGCCACGGGTGAGCCATGGCCAGGTCTATTACTTAGAAGAAGTAGTTATTATTGATCCCAGGATAGATTCGCATGATCTTATGGTGATTACTCTATTATAAGAATTTGCGAATCTAACACCCGGTTTCTTGATTAAGAATTTGAAGTTGAGAACTTTGAAACTCTAATGTTACGTTTTTTTACGTTTTACGTAAGTTGCGTTTGTTACGTTTCTTTGCAAAGATATTTCGAATTTCACGGGCTTTCATCTCAAGTAAGGCTATAGTAGAGTTTGACAAGGTCTAAACTTCAAATTCTCAACTCAGAAACCGGGTGTAACTCGTTTAACTGACACTCTGTTTCGACGTATTTTTGACTTTAAATAATATCCAATTTAAACATCATTTTCACATTTTTTTATAGTTAATAAAAATTGCCTATAGGCCTTATACATATAAGTAGTTAATTCGGCTGAATGAAAATAAGCATTCATTAAGTCTGAAGGAAACACTCAAAACTAATTGATGTGTAATTTATGGCACTATTTGGTAAATGATCTTTATACATAGACAAGCGTGCACTATCGTCGACCGCATGATAGCATACCATCAGGTCAGCTAGTGGTCAAACAGAAACTATAATAAATAACAGAGGTGACCTTCAACTAAGAACGCATACAAATATTTAACAGATACCTACACAGGTAAAAAGCGATTGAAATGTACCATAATTATACGATACACCATTGAATATTCCACGCTCACGTTTCGGCATTAATCAGGCACTTGATAAGTTGCGATCCGACAGTTTTTATTTACATGAATGCAGATGTGATCACATACGTTTTGTCCGTCTCTCTGTCTGTATGCACGTAGGCATTTAGCGTATTTTTAATTTGCTTTAACATCATGTATACCGAAGCGTGGTGCGACGAGAATCGCTGATTAATTACTTGCAAATGTACCGTCATCAGCTCAAACCATTGACACGAATAATTGTACTTCTATATGGTAGTGTTCCAATTACAGGCACATCTTGAGAATGACCTTTTGAATCCTTAAGTATTTTGATTCGGTTGTGATTTGCTGTGAGGTAACCATATGTTACAGTCAGTTAATTTAATTATGTTGGCATTAAGTTACCCTGGTGGATGATTTTTCTTACATCTAGCGTGATGTCATATATTTGACAATTGTTTCATAAACCCTCCGACAGCTTCATCGAGCCATCTGAGAGCCTTCCAACTGGGCACACGTCACCGTGGCCGACTTGGACATCTCTAAATTAGACTACAAATCCAAGTCGGCCGTAGCAAAGAGAATCTCCACAGATTTATAGACCACTCGGACCTTAAGTGTATATGCGGCGTCTCTCCGCAGACAATTGCCCATCCTCCATTTTGCGCCGCATGCCCTGTCACCTGTGCACTTGAGGATTTTATGACCGCGACAGCGAACGGAGTTCGAGTGGCTGTATTTTGAGCTATACATAATATTTGAAATTTCACAAGAAGAAAAAGAATTGATTTTCCCTCCAGTACTATACAAATCAGATTGCAAATAGTACACATTGTAGCATTGTCATGGTAGACAGGATCGTGACCGGGGCGCGCGCCACTTTAGCAGACTATTTATATAGAATTTCTCGATAGCCGTCAGAAGGCGTCGTAATGGCTCATTAACAGGTTATCGGCTCTAGATAAGTGTTAGCACTTCACTGTGCTCTTAGGCGGTCAAATGAGACTGCTCTTTATGTAAGTATCTATACTAGGAAATCGTATGGCGATGAACATACTGGAAGGGAAAATATACTCTAAAAACTTATTGAACTTCTAATGATGTACGCTTTTTTAAATTAATGAACATCTCTGAAAAGATTTTATACTTTTAAGACCGTATACTGTTGATAGGTACTGAGCTTACCTCTTGGAGTAATTCGCTGAAATTGTTGAAACGTTTGTCTTCTCTTTCCACTGTAGTGATTGCTGACACTGACGCAGAATAGATTTGACATGCCAAATAATAAAATTGCAGGTACTTATACTTTAAATGCATCTGTCTTACACATCTCCAAATACGGCCTTGATGTTGTGTTATGGAGAAGTGGACAACTAGCAGTAGTAGTGTGAATTTTAGAGTTCATGATATGTCCAGCTGTGGGCCGCCCAAAATGCAAACTGGTCGAAGTTAAAAGTTAAAGACACAGACGCAGTTTTTTTTTTTAAGAAAGTCCAAATTTACTTTTCACGATCGGTTTTTAGGTGTTCTGGGTCTTCGAACAGATGTTCCGGGTTGGTGACACATCTTATTAGTTATTTACGGATGAGACGATCACTGGAAAGTTTCGTAACATTATTGCCAAGGTTTAATATTTGTTCCGGTTCAATTAAGGCATAGTGAGGAGTCATGGGTTATTTAAATCTACGGAAAAGTATATTCCTATGACATTAGAACCTAAAAAAAAATCTTTTATTTTAAGATTTATTTAATTTGAAAAAGAGTATGATTGTGGATGGCTAGGGAAAGACCAAAGAACCGATTGATGGACTGTGTGAAAGATAATATTGTCTAGAAAGGGGGGGCGGGTTACCTAGATGACGACTAACAGAGAAGTATACAAGAGAAAGACAATGAGCCGACCTCAAATAAATAGGGATAAAGGGGCAAGAGAATGATGACCTAATTTGTAAATATTTCTTTTCTTCTAATAAATACTTATTAGAAGAAAAGAAAATAAATCAAGAATACTCTTGATTTATTTTTAATATCGGCGGTGGCATGGATTGCCAGTGCGATTAATGAATTAAAATATATTATGATGACACAGAAACGGGCTGAGAAAGACGAGATGAGTTGCACTTATACTATCATTTGCAAGATGTAAAGTATTATCTTTTCCTTGTTTATTCCCTTCTTTACATCAATTACGTGAAGGTTTTATTTATTTTTGTAATTATTTTCTTTTAAAGTATTCGCCGAAATTCTTATTTTTACTCTTGGTTGGAAACTAATTGGGTTTTAAGAATCACAACTGTTGTTATCCGTAATAAAAATATATTTTGTTTACGACTTCGGTTTTGATGTGCCCGAAGGACGCGGCCACTTAAATTGAATAAGAAAAATACAAATCAAGAATACTTTGGACCTTGCAAGAAATATAGGGTACCATTTAAGTCATTTGTGATATATTTGTGTAGCAATATATTAATTGATTGCACAATGATATATTTTTTCCGTAAAACCTATGATTTCATCAACCTTGTAAAACATCCTTATTAATCAGTTTGTTATTTGTTACAGGTAAGACGGTGATGAGGAAACTTTATGACACTTAATATAAGACAGACAAGTTATTCCATAAGGTAGGTACTACAAATGTGGTAAGGGAAAATCATATTATTGTACAGATTTTGATGATAGAAGTTTGTGAAAATAACTACGCCACCTAAGTCAAAGAAAGTGCGTTTAAAGTTCGGACTCAAAACTAAATACTTTTGGTCGATCGATTTAAAAACAAACCTTCATTTAAACAAAGCCAGAAGATACATAACACTTCCTCTCTAACGTAGTCGGGTAAAAAAAATACTTTTGTAAATAGTCATTTTGAAAATCTAGTAACTGCAAGACATTTCAATCAGAGTCATGTAACAAAAGAGTCAAGACAAACTGCATTAATCCTTACATTAAAACCTTGAAACTTTAGAATGCAAAGCGTGAGCCACGACAAACTCTCAAACCTAGGTACACAATAGCAAATGAATACAGAACTAAATCTTATTTGGATTGAATACTACATATCGTCGCTCGCATGACTAAAAGTCCTACCTCAATTTTTAGCTGATTTGAGTTAGGACAACTACATTTTTCTATTCGTGATTCTTTAAATTTTTCACTAACCGTCGTTTCTCTACGTTATTTGGATCTTAAAATATAACCATTTTGAATTGCCGATAGATTATCATTTTATGTTAGTTAGAAATGTCGTAACCGTATAACGCTTGTCCTGATCAATTGACAATACGGAGATAGGACCTTTAGTTTTGCGAGCGACGATATATATTCACTATAATTCTACCATAATTATATTTCATTACGAATTCTGTTTGTGGGGTGTATGTTTAGCAAAGGGCTTCGTTTTGGACTGGCTACAAATCAATTGTATGGACTCATTCTATAATATTCTGGTTTTATTACTATTTCAGACAGCCAAAAACTGGAAGACTGATAGCTTCATTTATTTTTTATTAAACCCGATAATTCGATTAATTTAGTTGTGTAATTCAGCTGTTCTTTGTAATACCGTTTGTTATTTATTGGATAACCTTCTTAAGCGTTATCCATTATGCAAGAAGATTGTATCCGAATAGGATACGATGGTCAGACCCAGGAGGTTTACTCATATAGCTCGAAATCCGTAGGTTCGGCCGAAGTTACGAGCGATTCCTGCTCAGTATCACGTACGGACATAATACTAGTTTGGGGCCCGACCTAAGAATGAATGACACCACGATTTGACAGTTGTACTTACTGCCCATGTGTTTTTGCCCGACCAAAAAGATTAATTAATCAGGTGTAGAATTCTCTCCGAAGTTACGAGCTCTTTTGGATTGGCCCGTATCTTCGTTGAGGGATTTGGAGACTAGGCCCCTTGATATCACTCCGTCAAATTACTCTCTAGTCGCATCAACTAACTGCACTACGGCATACGCCAACGTTTATGACACCCGTGGTCATAACTCGTGGGAGCGAGACACAGTAGGAGTTTTAAGAAACTCCGTACAAAATTTACACCGTTCCTACTCACACCTTTTATGACCCCGACGGCCATGAGTCTCGGCGTTCTAATAACAAGATGATTTCATGTAAATCGTACAGTAAAATGACAACAGAACATCACGCCTGTATTCCACGAAGGGTTAGACAGAGGTGCACCTATAGCACGCACACCCACATTTCGCCAGTTATGTGTAAGTCCCATGTAATAGGGGGCGAGCCTATTGACATCAACCGGCATAAATCCAACCTTAGGGCTGCTGAGAAATTCCGGTAAAATGAAGTGTAAAATGACAATAAAATGGTTGTTTACAACACATTGATATGTCCTGCAGCGATGCAGGTAGTCATAAATAATAGCATCAGAGTGTTAGCCGGATGTACTGAGGTGTTGATGTGCCAACTGATTCTGCGATTGCATACGTAAACGATGTGATTAAAATAATATGCTGCTTTCTTGTGTCCGGCATGTCATGGCCACTAGCCTCGCAGTTCTCCAGGATGTTTGCTTTATATAGAATATTTCGTCCCATATTTTGTAGCGGGAGTTCTAAGAGGCATAGAATAATCAGCCTATAATGTTTCGACTGCTGGGACACAGGCCTCCTCTCTGTGAGAGGGAGTGGGCCGTAATCCACCACGCGGGCCCAGTGCGGGTTGGTAGGTGTCACAATATGTCGTCAAATTTTGGTTCTAGGACATACCGGTTTCCTCACGATGTTTTCCTTCACCGTTTTTGAGAGAAGTGGTGATTAAATAATTTACACAAAGTAAAGCGCTTGCTTGGGTTCAAACAACCTATATGGAACCGATCCTTGCATACTCCCTTTGCTTAGTTTCCGTTTCAGAGTGACTGAGTATATGATATTCTTACCAGTGATCATCATCATATTCAAGGCTCGTACACACTGGCGCGACGCGACGCCCGACACAAAGGCACCGCGTGTCGCGCGACGAGCGGCGCCTTTGTATAGCGCTGTCGCGTCGCGCCTGTCTGTGGGAGCCTTCAATCGGTAGTGCCGTGTCATCAGTTGTAGTGTTCTACTGCGGGGCAGGTGCCTCTTCCTGATCTTTACTTCATCATGATTAATTCTGTGATGTTTTTGAAGGAAATATTGTTTCAATCTACTTCGTGGACGTTTATTTTTAACTTACATTAGGTAAGTTCTCGTACTTATAGTACCTGTACAAAATGATGATTTTCTTGGCAAACAGTCAAAGCAAATACAAAACCTGTTTTTAATTCGTAATATAGTGCTTTTAAATTTTAATTCGTTGAACAGAGTCGAATAATTACAGTAGTGGTTTATTTTCATTTAAAAAGGCTCTTTGTTACGAATGTGGAAGACTAATTAATTTAAACAATCGTTACAAAAAGTATTTTTCGAGGAGGTAACTTTATTTACCTGTAGCTGTTATACAGAAGAAAATGGTCTAGTGGTCGCATTCGCTACTGATGAGCATGAGGTCCTAAGTTCGATTCCCAGGTCGCGCAAAGTGTTGTTAAGGTTTTTCAACAGGAATTTCTCAGTAGCAGCTCGGAGTCTGGGTTTGTGCCCGGTTGATGGCAATAGACTCGCCCCTATTACATGGGACTTAAACGTAACTGGCGAAATTTGGATGTACAGCTCTGCCTAACCCTTCAGGACAAACTGGCGTGATATGTTACGAACGAAAAAAAATTTAACTACTAAAAACAAATCCTCGCTTTCCTCCTTCTGTAGATCACTGCTATTTATCACGTGCTCAATTTAAAACTTATGCATTATTATTATGAACAATTTTATATACTTACCGTATTATTATGAACAATTTTAAATACCGGTACTATATTTAATTATAACTATATTCATCATACCATATCCTGTTCGGTAAATAACCAGATGTTACGTATTAAATCTATCTTTATCCGCTTCTAATGGTTCAGGGTTCTTACGTTGAACGTATTATAAGATATTTTTAGCATATATATGGTGACCAAGTTACTCCCTAGTAAAGTATGCGGTTATTTCCAAGATTAAATTGAAGAACAACTGTGTTTAAAAACCAACTTAAAAACAGACTGTGGCCTTTCAGTTTCTTTCAGTGTTTCTTCTCAGAGTCGTCTGATAGAAAACATCGACCTCATTTACTACTACTACTATTAGCCTGCATCATCCCACTGCTGGGCAAAGGCCTCTCCCTATGACTTCCAGCTCTTTTGATCCAGGGCTAAAGTGGACCACTGGTCATTTGTTTTCTCTAGCTCGTCCCGTCCGTCATCTTCTACGGGCGGACCTCATTTATTTATTTATTTATTTATTTTATTATTTATGTACACACAGTAAAATAGATACAGATACGGCATATTAGTATTAAGTACAAAGGTACTGCTTATTTCTTAAGAAATTTCTTCCAGCAGACCTGCGAAAGGAGAAATGAAAAAGAAATGTAGACAATAGTGTGTGAGAACAAGAAGAGAAGAATTTGATTTGTGACGTCTTAAACTAGAATATTAAATATACCTACTTACATATAATGCAAAATAAAAATAACATATACTCAAATAAATACATAATGCTAAAATAAATAAACTTTTATATATAAATATATAAAATTCTCACAGTTAAAAGGAAAGGTAATGCTCTTTTACTCGGTATTTGAAATGAGAAATAGATTTTAAATCTCGAATGCTAGGCGGAAGTGAGTTCCACAATCTTACAGCATGAACAGAGAAGGAATAAGAATAGTAGCTGGTTTTATGAGGATGGGATTTAAGAAGGGATCTAAGATGTGATCTACACGGTGCGTCGCGAGGGCGTGCGTAAGAAAAACGCTCACGCAGATAGGAAGGATAAGATGGGTTGTGTAAGATGTTGAAGAGGAGACATAAAATCCGAGTGTTCCTGCGTAAGCGGATCGGGAGCCACTTGAGTTCCTTGCGAAGGTGAGAAACATGGTCATATTTTCGCAGACCGAAAACAAAGCGAATGCACAAGTTTTGCAAGCGCTCAAGCTTGTTTAATAGCTCCTCATCTAGTGGTTAAAATATTATTGAGGTGTACAAGTGTTAGTTTAAACGTACTACTTACAATAAAATATCATTTTTCATTTATCAAATTAGGGGATACTTTAATATCTCAGCTACTGTTTGAATTTTGGTCGTCAGTTGCGCATTACTTAAACTAATGACTCTATTTGCGAAACTTACACACAATCGCCTTTTGAACATTGTAGTATCCGTATAGCCGAATGTTCTAGAAATCTTTGTTACACCGTTAGGCACTTTGTACACAGCACGTTTTCTTTCCGGTACGGCGTATAAACCGGGCCGTAGAAAAAACGTGTCCGTCAACAGGCTTCCATAGTGACCCATACAACACGACGACCGTGCTTAAACACGGCGAAAAACCGTAGTTTTTCTTGCCGTGACAAAGATTTCTCCAAGCAAGGAATATAATATGGTTGAATTATTGACGTGTTTGTCAGTGACCTAATGTATTAAATTATACAGTGTGTATTAGAAATGTGTGCTCATATTTAAGGATGTGGTGCAGACCATAAAATTGAACAACTTTCTCCATGGGACCAACATGGTCATCGCAAAAATAAAAATCTGCGGTCACATGCAAAACTTCAATACCATACCAAACGTATGAGACAGCTGAGTATTTATTTACACGCTGTCTAATTCCACAGTTCAAAAGGAAGTAGTCGATAAATATATAAACTTCTGAAGTAAAACACAGGAAATTACTTAATTCTGTAGTAATTTTCCCTTACCTAAACCTACGTAAAATAATCCGAAGGGCACACAATACACGATTTTCCCAATTGAGGAAATTGTCGGATATTTGTATAGGCCTATTACACATAATTTATTTGCGATTTGTATAAATCAGGAAAACAACCAAGTCCGATGGAATGTGATAAAAAAAATAAACAGAAAACGGTATGGTTGGAGGTATTGGATTTGTATAGATAAGATGAGTTGTAAAGATACTGTGTGTATAGAATTTGCCTTTAGGGTTCCTTACCTAAGGGGTGCCAACGGGACCCTATTACTAAGGCTCCGCTGTCCGTCTGTTTGTTACAGGGCTGTATCTTTTGAACTGTAATAGGTAGACCCTTGAAATTTTCACAGAGTGTCGACCACTATGGCCGCTATAACAACAAATATTATTATATTAAAATAAAATAAAGGTAAATATTAAAGGAGATCATACAAGAACGAGTTAAAGAAATATGTACTGTTAAATATTGTACGGTGGTATGGAGCCCTTCGTGTGGGACTCGCACTTGGCCGCTTTTTTAAATTGCTAAGTAAACAGTGTGTAAATATTTACAGGATATAGGAATATATCCTGTAAATATTTTCTATCACAGGCTCTGATTGATTCTAAATTCTAAACGTAATATAAAACGTTATGCCTAAAACTAGAAAATAAATAAATAAATTAGCCTATTATTTCTAGTTAAAAATTAGTGCATATCTTCCGAAAAATTCCCTTAAATACATTGTGAAATTTAATATTATTCATAAATGGGTTGTATGGTAACGGCACATCGAAAATTTGCACGAGTTAATTTAAAACAGCACTAATGGCATGTCAATGATGATTGAGCCACCAACTCGAACAAATAATACGAAAGTGTCATTATAACATAACATCACGCCTGTAATCCCGGAAGGGTTAGGCATAAGTGTACCTATAGTACACACCCACATTTCGCCAGTTTTGTTTAAGTCCCATGTAATAGGGGTGCCTATTGCCATCAATGTGGCACAAATTCAGACTCCTGGCCTGAGAAACTCCTAAAAGAAAAAACTCAATTGCACTTTACCCGACCTGGAAAACGAACCCAGGACCTTTTTAGGAACCAGGCTCAGCAGTAACTTTGCGACCACTAGACCAACGGGACAAGCAGTAGGTGATTCATAAATCAGTATTATTCCTTTTATTTACCACAAACTTAATCAGTACAATATGCAATCAAATGAACGTAATACTGCACGAGTCATGAGCATTAGTGTACCTATATTTTAATTAACGAACGGTTAAATAACATTTCAATTAATGATGTCAAAATATGTATCGGTGTGAACAAAATTCAAGTTTTCGTTTAATTTTAGAGCAACCTGTTTACTTATTGGTGCTGTTATGAAATGATATTTTTAGTTCGTGTTTTTGTGGAAAGTTTCTAAGATTTACAACAAAAACACAATTTCTTTATAAACGCAATTTAATTAATAGTTTTGTAGTAAAATCTCGACAGAACTGCAATTAGAAATGTTTGTGTATGTGGACAGCTGTATTTATACACTATTTGCCTGAGGTGAAAAGTGCCATCCGTAGGCACTAAAAACAGATAATTGTCAGTTACTTCAAATTTTCACCGTGAGATTTTTACAACATAGTTCGGCTGTTATAATGAAGTGTGTGGGTGCTTTTACAATACAACTCACGCTATATCACAAGGTCAGCACATAACATAACTATTTAAAACACTTTACCATACAATCATTTGGTTTTTGACACGTAACCTACCATTTAAAAAGCTTTGTTTCAACGTAGGAAGTAAATGCGTGTGTTTTAATAACGCATTATTGTTTGTAATTGTTGTTTACCGTGGCTTTTACGTGCAGTCTTTTCTACAGAGAAAAATAAAATGCTTTAGATTCGAACTTATTTTCAGCATTATACAATATCTTTTCCTCTTAAAATTTCGTGGTATTCCGTAATAAGAACGTCAATTGTCTGATTCTTCGGTGGAGAGCGCGCCACCCATGACTCGAACCCAAATAAGGTTAAGGCTCCCGCAGACAGGCGCGACGCGACAGCGCTACACAAAGGCGCCGCTCGTCGCGCAACACGCGGTGCCTTTGTGTCGGGCGTCGCGTCGCGCCAGTGTGTACGAGCCTTAATATGAAACGTTCCGAATAAGCCCATGGAATGTGCGAGAGGTCGTTGGCACTGTGGTGGCAACAAGTGTACTATTATAAAAATAAATCAGTATATTTTTATTTGATGGCACTTACTTTTTTTCACAAGACATCGCGGTAAGCCAAGGCAAAGATGGCGGGACGATGCCAATTTCATAAAATATCAATCAATAGGATTATATGAAATTAGAGGGTTGTATTGATGATTTTAATGATTATAATTCTGTAAATACTTACTTGTTACGGTCGCGAATCATATTTTGTTCAACATAATATAACCTGACACAGATCTGCAAATTGCAAAAAACGTAAAACAATTTGAATTTTGTGGGCAACCTGGCGATTCCCCCTTAAGCTTGCAAGATCAACTTTTCAGCGTGCCCAGCAACATTTGCCGAACGTAGTTAATCAATCTAGTTTAATTCCAAAAAATTGCTTCTATTTCTTTGGAAATATCACCTCTAATTGCTCCAATTATTCTGTTTTGTCAATAAGTAAATACTTTGACCTTTTGATATAAGAATTGCATTAAACCTGTCTAGTAACAAAACTGCTACATGTTCGCATCGCAGCAAATGATGCAGTCGTGATATTAGATTTTACCAATATTGACCAGAATTCAGCAATTTCAATTACACAGGCACCTTTACTGTAGGTACAAAGTACCTTATCATATCCGTGTTTTTATGGACATCCGTGTAGTAAATACATGTAAATAGCGAATTGTCTTGATGTAAATAAACCACTAATTGTGTTGAACCATCGCCATCAATCATTTAGCCACACGTGATAATTATGTGGCTATGGTATTAATTACGTTTAGACTGTGGCAGCTGTGGTATTAGCTGTAGGTTTAAAATAAAAGTCATCCAATGTAGTTTTGCTGCCCTTGAAACGTGATTTATTGTAATCTTTTCTATTGTGCTTAACTTAACACCTACCTATTGTAATTATATATCTCGATAGTGACACATCTTATTGAGAATGAGGCCGTGTAGGTTCATTGACTTTTTGTGGAAGGTTTCAATTATCAATTAAACTTTCAAGTAGTGAATATAGAGGTATGAGGAACAGGGTGTAAAGTTCACTCAAACCTCCATAGAAAAGGGAGGATCCTCCGACCAGAGGGGGGGTCGTGTCTGGTGGGCAACTGCTCGATGATTGATGTCGGGATGTTGTATCTATGCTAGTTGCGCGGTAAACTCTGCTTGCGCGATGCAGGATTTTGCGTGACGTCAGTCTGACGCGTAGCTCGCATGTGTAGATGCGGCCTAAAGTGAAAATTAATGCAAAAATAGTGAAATTATAATGACAGAAAGACTTCCATTCATTTATTAACATCGTAAATGACATGAATTCAATGAAAAATATCAATAGCATACATGACTTTCTGTGGCTCTCTCTCGTAAAAGTCAATCCTAATACAAAGTGAAATTCTAATCGTACTTCATTTAAATGCATCTGCCGTTACCAACATTGTAATGCGTCAATGCCGTCCATCACTTATCGAAGCCACCATTTTTATTTACGTATAGCTTAAGGTACAATTCTAAAGGCGAGGGACGCCGACGGTAGACTAGACGGCAGCGGCGTTGGTGTACCTTGGGTTGACAATAACCGCAGGTAACAGTGCCGCTGCTGGTTTGATACCGAACGCGAGGTCACATCTACAACGCCAACGGCATATCTCTTCTTCAGTTTCGCGAACAAAAAAAAAAAACATGTCAGCGGGGCAATTGCGTAACCCACTAACAGTAGCAATGGCTTTCATTTTGACAGCTCAGCAACATTCATTGCGTTATTTACGTTGTTGAGAAGACAAATTTTTCTTATGAAGCAATGGATTAGCAATATCCTTCAAAATCATTCAGATTGTGATTGAAAGTGTGTTACACGATAAGGGTGCTATCTCTACGTTAGTGACAGCCACTTACAGCACTAATGGTATGCTATCTGTCGCCGCTCGACCGCAGCAGCAGGCGGCACTGGCGCCATCCACGAAAGCGTTTTCATAGAAATACTTAGAAACTATGTAGTTGTCTTGCTGCGGTCTGCGGTTGGGCGGCACTGCTGCCGCAGTAAGCGGTCTGCCGTCGCCTTCAGAACTGTTCCTTCATGCTGGTCAACGACTTATTGTCACCCGGCAAACGCGTACATTGAATATTCATTGCACTATTGATCTTGCCCTTTGGAAAACCAAGAATTCTAAACAATGTAACAAGAATGCGTCGAGTGTTCTTAACAATGAGCTTGTTTGTTTTGTGTTAATGTCTGCCTTATTCAATGGTTTGGCTTAAGTAAGTTGAGTATGAAGATAAAAGCAATGACTTAATTAATATAATTGCTACAGAGGAATATAGACCTTCCATACTTCCATTCCTTGTTTGGTATAGGGCAATTTTTACAGATTGACAGGCTATAATGTTCGTAGATATTCTTACTATGCATGCACATTTCATTATAATTATTTTCACTAATGTGCTACAATTCTACAATAAATCCAGCTCATTCGTTGAATCATCGACATGGTAGATCACATTCACCAGGTCCTTAAAATGTAAGAGGTAAGTATTGCTTGGAACATCCACGCATCTATTAGTGAATCCTCGCTTGCATAAATGTATCCAAATTAGGCTGAGAATTAGGACATAAGACAGTCGTCCCACCCTTCACCACTTCTAGTGCTAAAGCTTTAAAGAAAAAGTGGTACAACAAACCAAGTGTCTGTTAAGTTAGAAGAAATTGATTTTTTACAAAAGTATGCAAAATAGTTATTATTACAAGACAAAGATACACAATCTAATTTAAAAAAGCAGTAACAGTAAATTAATATTATTAGAACACAAGTTTCTGTTAAATGGTAAATGATTTTATTTCTGTAACTAGGTTTGAACAAACACTTGTACACGTCCATCATATTTTCAAAACTAGATGAGGTGGGCGTTTCCTATCTGACTACTCTGAGAAGAAAGGCCGAAACAAACTCAGAGGTCACAGTCTCTTTTAAAGTCCAGACATAATCTTGGCCAGATCATGATGTTGATGTTCATCATCCAATTGACGGTTAATTTGTCGCTTACGCACCCCTGCAAAGCAATAAACTCATCTGACACATGGCAATCAGTGCCTTGAAGAGTATTTATATTGTGTTAAACATGATTGCAGCTATAAAGGTGGAAGAAAGCCTTGTACTATGCATTTATCCGCAATAATAATAGAAATTAATATGAAAGTAAAACACTGGAAAGTTTATTTCATTCAAATTGGCTTACCCTACTTTATTAAAGAAAGCCTTTCCAAGACTCAAGAGTATCATCGAGAATTATATGGATTTATATTGGTAATAGGTACCGTAACAGTCGAAACTTTCTTTAAATTACTACAATAGCAGTAACTCACTAATCTACGTAATGCTCACGAATCGTTACATATCCTTATTATTTTTACTTCACAAAGTTTCAATCATAACGTCAGCTACTTGATACAATTCATACAATGATTAAAACACTTAATTTCACTTCCTGGACCATAAACTTTTCAAATTATTATGATGTGAAATTAGCGTTAAGGATCCCGCAGCCAGGCGCGACGCGTCGCTTGTAGAACAATTTCTATGAAGTTTCCATAGAAATTGTTCTACTAGAGTCGCGTCGCGCTGTCGCGTCGCTCTTGTTTGCGGAAGACTTTACTTAGATTATAACTCTGTATGAATGTAGCTTCTTCGTAGAATAATCCATTACTACGACGTTCTCAAATGACGCGGTAACAACTTGTCACCACATTCATTGACGTAAAGTTCAGATGTGTTAATAAAAAGGGGAGGCGGGACTCTGCCTACGCATCTAATAATCAGGTCTCTGACGACACCACTTAGGTGTCCTACCTTAAAAGGTAAAAAAGCAAGCACAGCAGTGAGTAGGCATCTAATTTGTTTACGTTCTAAAGTTAAACCTCCGAGCATGACTCGAAGGTAACTCCAACGCATGGCGAATTGAAAAACTGCCACCTGTGTCAGTCGCAGGCGCAGCTAAGATGTGATCAGCAGTCAACATGGACTGGACAATGTAGCGTGATTCATGAATAGGTATGTCGTTGACCTTTCAATAAGGATCACGTCGGAGAGAAGTTGCTTCTTCGTGTCTTAGGATTAGGAGAAATTCTGAAAGATCTACATTTTCTATGCCATTTTAGTTTCACTATGTAAATAAAAACCATTTTGGCTAGACCTTACAAATTAACTACTTTTATAGTTATTTATTTGAACGTCTTCTATACAAAACACATCATCATTTAGTACTTCAAAAGTAAAATAATATTAAAAACGTAGCGTAGGCGAGACGCACTACAATACATCTACACACACGGGCATAACAATACATCAGTTAACAGCCGGGTTTTTCCAACTTTTTACATTTTCTTCGGATAATAAACTCGCACTTCATGCAAATGAGTGATTACATCGGAAAACCCATTATCATTTCAATGTTTTTAACAATAAACTTAGCTTCGGCCTTGTCACTAGAGATTTATGTGTTCCCACAGATCTCTGTAGTTAGAACTTCATGTAATAACAGTCGTCAGCAATAATTTGTTATTCTTTACACATACAATTATCAGATTCCTCGAATCGATGTTAAGTCGTCCAATAATTTTAATATTGATGAGGTGCATCGGAGATTCCGGGTTGACAATATATTGACGGTCAGTCACATATTTGATCCGGGTACGACTTAGCGGGCGTACCATTTTGCACTTTATTGTTTGTCCTTATAGTTTCACTTGCAAATACACAATTTATAGTCCAATGTCTTGAATAAGTGATTCTTTCAAACTTACACGTGCTTAGCTCTTATGGTCAATTCAATTTGTCATCATGGTGCTGTCATATACTGCAAGAACTGTATGATCATTCACTGGAAGTAATTAGATGATGTAAAAATTTGTGCCCTGGACCATTTAAGGTGATCAAGTATGACAATTGATGCTAATTTGTTTAGTTCCAATCTAAATGCAGATGCAAACGATACATTTATGGTGATTATTGAACAAGTTAATCACAATAATAAACTGCTTTAGTTCCTAGAATTTAGATCATCATAGCGCAGTAGTTTTGTAGTGTTAGTATACATTCTGCGAAATATCTACAACCGGATGAAAATAACTCTTTCATTCACAAAATTAGCGTCCGGGGTCGCCGGCCCTTCGTCACGACTTTATATATTGCCCGATTATCTGTAGTCATCATAATACTCGGACGCAGATACGTTTAGTCATCTGCAGTCACCGTCTAAGAATATTCCTTCGTTTATGAAATTGTATTAATCGCCATGAGTCAGTGTAATTGTGTGCATAATACTCTGTATGTTTGGTTTGACAGTCGCTCATCGTTTAGGTATGCTGTGACGTTTCTGTGACAGCTTTAGAGCTTGGGAATGATGTCATTGCGGTCCGTGTGCTCGGCAATGAGTCGTAGTGTTATAATTACTTTGGTTTCGTCGTTAAACCAAATTACGTCAAGTTTAAGTATTTTGGTGTCTGTTGGGTGTTGTTTATTTAGCAAGTGCTGTGGGATGTGCCCTTTAATTACGTAGCTGTTGACGACTTGACTGCACAGTTTGATTGGGCATTGCCTTGACATCGTACCAGCCGTTTGGTATATCCACAGACGTTCACGGTGATGCACAGTTTACACACAAAGGTTAACGTTTCAGCGAGTCTACGTCACGTCTACGGTCAATTGACGATTCGGTGTGACTCGTCCTGATGCACAGCACGTGCGTGCTCCTACGCATGCAATTCGTACGTGTCTAAATTAGACACCAGCTTCACGTACAGCTACTCGTGCACGGTCATTCCAAGTGCGCCGTGTTGACCGTCACGCCCAGGAATCGAGTGGGTTTTTCTCAGTAATGTTTACATAGTAGGATTACGATCCTCGTTTGTGAATTTGATGCGTAACGGATGTGTACGGATTAGGTAGCTGCTAATCGTGATGTTTGACCAATACGTGACGTCTGATCGTGGTTCACCGGGGTTTTTTTTGGGACGTGCTCGAAATATGCCATGTATACATAAGTGAGAATGAAGTCAGGTTTACTTACGAAAATAACCCACAATTCTGGATTTTGAAACAGTAAAATCTCATGTTGATATAGATTACATTTCCGTTTCGTAATGAGATTGAATCGAAATACGCTTTTGATCCTGAATTATTTCAGATAATGACCTTTGATTACACAGTCGACCACGTATTATTAGATTTATTGTAGGTACCAGATAAGTCTATACAGTAGAATTTATGTTGTTACCACTAAGTTCACAGGGCGGTGCTCGACTGCTGCCAGGTGCGTAATTGACGTAAGTTTTAGTAAGCCGGGCGCCCTTCGCGGTGTCACGACACAGTTCAAAAGTTTTACGACACCAGTCATGAAAGCTTTTGCTGTGTGGTTAGATTCACAGTATCGGGTATCGTAAATGAAGAATTATGGGCATGATCTACCTACTTAGCCTATAGCCATCCACTGGTAGACATAGACCTCTTCCAAGTTGTGCCAAAACACCCGATCTTTCGCATTTCTCGTAGTCTGATCCACAGCTGCTATTCGGTTCCGATCGTCGGCCCATTTACTTCTGGGGGGGACATTCCACGCTACGCTTGCCGATACGTAGTCTCAACTCGAGGACTCGTCTGCTTCAACGGCTATCGCTCCTTCGACGGAGATGACCGACTCACTTCAGGGGGCCTGGCCTACTCCCTAATCACGGTGTCCGTAATTTCGGCCGAAGTTACGGCCGTTTTCTACTCCGTATCACATACAGACATAAGATTAGTCCGGGGTCCGAACAGAAATTAATGACAGAACGATTTGAAAGTTGTCGTTACTCCCGATGTGTTGTTGCCCGTCCGAAAAAGTTAATAAATCGGTAGTAGGGTTGACTTCTAAGTATCGAACTACTTTCGGATGGGCTCGTATTTTCGTTGACGGACTCAGATAGTAGGCCCCCTGCTGGCTAACTCTGCTAGCCGTATCCAGTAGCGATCACCCGTTTGTAAACTGAGCTGATAAATTGTAGTAGGATCCTTAGTACTTAATTGTAAAGCTTCTCTTTTTGTGTCGATTGTAACCTTTTTATTTCGTTTCTATATTGTTTGAGCCCAGTAGGTGGCTATGTTGATTTCGGTGTCAGTGGCATTCTTTAGGTCATCCGAGTAATTGTTATCATTTTAGTAAAGCGTGTCGAGCGTTTGTCAAATATTTATAGGTATATGTCTAAAAATGCGTGATTCATCAAGCCTAGGCCCCCTCATGCAAAGTGTTTGGGTGCATAAGGAAGTTGACATTACATTAACATTTTGGAACGATGGACCTAAACAAATCTGTTTTTAGCGTTGGAATGTTATAATTTTATACGATAAATACAGACAAGAAATTGCTGGACAAGTTGATACTATTCACTGCGATTACTTTAATGTGAACGTGTTTACAGTCTATTACCTATTTTACGAAATAACAACGTTTAAGGAACTATTTGACTATCGCGGAAAACTTAAATGATCGATTTAGTATATTATGGCGTTGTACCTAATAATAAACAGTGTATTTACTTTTACAAAATCATACCAAGAGCATTTGCAGCACTTACTGGTTCTGTTTGACAAATGTATATCAAAGCTATAAATACTCGTCCTTGCTGTTAGTATTAAACAAATAAAAAAAAAAGTGTAGAATCATTCGTCACTAGAACTACATTTTTAATCATCTATTAACAACAACGCCTCCATTTTGATATAGCTACCAAACAAAATTTCCCTATCCTGGGACCAACAAAAGTAAGTTGCGTCTGCGCAAGTGCAATTCAAGCTTTATCTGATTTATATTTCGTTAAGTAGGCCGTTGTAAAGTGTACCACAGACGCGGAACACCAACAATGCCGGTTTATGGCTCAAATAGTCGCGTATACCGAAAACTGGACCACTTGTAACTCCAGTTTCAATAATACCTGTTATGGATTAACATTTACAGGTGTAAATTCCCACAGTTATGTTATAAATAGAAATTTAAGAAAATTTAGATTGTTTGTTAGTTATCGCAGAGTTGTATTGAGCTATTTTCTTTGCACATAGAAATGCCGTCTAATAAGTTGCGATTTTATTCATACCGTGGCAGGATCGCTTGACAACATTTTCTTAGTAACCAACTTCAAAAAAGGAGGAGGTTATTTAATCGGGGTTTTTTTTCATGTATGTACATCGATTTCTCCGTGATTACTGGGCGGATTTACGTGATTGTTTTTCATTTGGTAGAGGAAGCGCGCGAAGGAATCACGTAAATTTTCTTTTTAGATAACGTGGTGAAAAATTTTAATTGTTGTCTTCAATATCTACGGTAAAGTAATGAATAGTTGTAGTTATTTGAGACAATATGAGTCTATGCAAGCTGTATGTTATACAAAAAGCTTGATTTAGACTCTTCTGCAACAGAATGAGGTCAACAAAGTTTACACGGTTATTAAGTTGTTAAGTTCAATAGATAAAGAATCCCTAGGTCGTCTTGTAAGCTGTTACATATTTTCTCACAGTTAGCCGTAGGTAATGGCTACCGTGCGTATGAGCAGCATTATTTAAACCACGCGCGGTTGTTTGCTTGATTTCATCATCATAACTAAATATTACGTAGAGTTTTGGGTTAACTGCATTTGGTAAACTTTTTTGTCACCTCTAAAAAAATAGTATTTCAGTTTTCAAAAATATTAATATTTCAAAAAATCAAGAGCGTATTAAAAGAGGTGATTTTTTAGGTGTGGGGCAAAATGCTGTTAAGTAATGCGCGTTCTTTATTCCATTGCCATATTTATTTTTGTGAAAACTTAACTTTAGGTAGGTACTTAACTAATATTTTTGGGAATTCCAAATAGAGTAGCTTGTCCTGAACTTAGACTAGTTTTATGGTTACGGTTTAAACAAAGCAGATCCTACCTAACAGTTGGCAGAGATAACGTAACGGAAGTTTAGAATAGGACCTAGGTGGCTATTTTTTCCTAGAAAACAGATAATTTAAAAAACTGGTCTGTCATCAGGTATCCTAAAAATCCCAAACCTATATCTACTATAAACTACACAGACGTGAAAAAAAATCGGCCCACCCCGTGCTTTCAATTTGAGGGACGACATCTCAAAAAATCTTAATGAATATAATTAATTAATTTATATAGTGTGAAGGTAGGTAAGGTACAGTCTATTTGCACATACACTATATTTGGATAAAAGCAATATTCTTGACAAGATCGACTCAATTCTTCAGATGTCCTCATCGCTCACTTTTGCTGGGATAAAGTGTGTGACTTCTTTTTTGCCAATGACATTGACAAAAGAATAATTTTGCTTATTTCTGTTCGTTTAATGAAAATTTAACTTGATTTTTTAACGGACTTGACTAAATGTTTGTAAGGTCGTGATGCTTTCATAAACTTATAAATCAGTTTTGATAATTCTTTAACTAACGTAATCTATATACTTTCAGGAAGGTTTTAGTATACAATATATTAGGTTATTGTTAGTAAACCTTATTGAATTGTATTGTTTCAAATCGAAGAGCACGCGGTGGGTCGATTTTATTGCACGCCAGTGTAGTTTCAATATTACGATTTAAGTTAAATCTAAATTCTTACTTCAATCTTGCTTGGGTTCCCAGTAAAAGCCATTATGTCATTAGAAAATAAATTATCCTTAACTCCATTTAATACTCGTAGATAACCACTAGTTTCAATTGAAAGCGATTGATAGAGGCAATTAAATTGCAGTTCTAAGAAAGAACCTAGTGTTTCATTTAGTATCGTCGTTTATATTGGAGCTATGCCAACAGGAAAAGTTAAGTGAAACGTATAGAACTTCTAGAATAGAATAGAATAGAATAGAATACTCTTTATTATGTACACCATAAAAAATAACAGATATAAATGTAGACATTTTACACAGGGTGACTCAATGGGCGGTCTTATCGCTAAAAGCGATCTTTTACAGACAACCTTTGGATGGATTCAAGGGAGAAGGAGAGACAATAATGCAGGGAGTCAGTGGTGTACCATTTACATATACAACAAATACATACATACATAAAACATATACTTATCTACATATAATATATACAATAATAAACATGAAACAAGAGCAAGGAAACTAGATGTAATGATGATGTTTAAGGAGAGAGGAAGTGTTATTTAACCATAATTTTAAAAGTGGACAAAGATTGAGCACACCTTATCGACTCGGGCAAGGCATTCCATAACCGTACTGCTTGAACTGTAAAAGACTTGTCATAAAAGCTGGTGGAATGCATCGGCATCTCTAGTCTTAAGTTTTCCGATGACCTAAGATATCTATTATGTGTGTCATGAAGGAACTTGAAACGTTCTTTAAGATAAGAGGGGGTTTTTTTGGGGGTTTCTAATGACTACTCTAGAAGCCTTTAATGTTGCAAATTCTACTATTGTTTCTGCTTGTTTATGCTTAATTCAACCAGAGCAGCAATTCCCGTATTTTTAAGAAAGTTCACGTTCTAATCTCAGTACCTATGGAGCTGTCATAGATACCCACATTTTTGACAAGTTTTTGTCATTGATTGTAGCTGTGATGAGGTTGCGACTATATTTTTAACGCTTTTACGAGAATTACTCTTTAGGACGTACCTATTATTTGCTGTTATCAAGAGGTGCAAGTAGTACCGTCAAACGGGGTGAATAGGGACGCGACCGAAACAAGGGCACTTAATCGTTAATTATAAATTTATGATACATTAAACACTTAGAGTCCTTTTTTTCAACAAACTATATTATTTCAATGTTAAAATCGCATGAATCGCACGCGAGACAAAGGTACCGCCTGTCGCGCGACGAGCGGTGCCTTTGTGTCGCGCCTGTTTAAAGGAGCCTTTACAGGCACATAAGACATTGCAGCTTTGTCTCTGGGAGGAGAACGATCCTTTAAAGCTTCTGACATTGCAATGTCTCTAGTCAGCAGCCACGACTAGAGGTGATCTACATGCTTGTTTGCCTCTAACATAAAAAAAGTGATAAAGAAATTTCGGCTCCTGTTAATCTGCAGGTTCAAATTAAATTAGCTAGCGAAACTGCAGGCGTGATGGGTGTCAATACCTAAATACGATTACATAATAACAAAAAAGATTTCATGTTTTTTTTTGCGGAGTCAACGACCACTTGTAGTGTTTTTACTCAAAGTATGAATTGAGAAAATCTGTTGTTTTATCGTGTTTAGCTATCGATACCCATCACGTCTGCGGAGTTTTGCTACCTAATTTAATTTGATCCAATATACTATAATAGTACTCGTATAAAGAGGTAAAATTTGTAAATTTTGTATGTAGGGGTAATCTCCGAGACTACTCACCCGATTTCAAAAATTCTTTCATTTATAGAAAAATATTCTATTGCCGAGTGCCAGAATGTGTTTTATGTTAAAACACGCGGACGAAGTCGCGGGCATAAGCTAGTTTATTAATATTTTTACTAATTATAATAAGCAACAGTATCTACGGCATCATATGACACGAATAGCTATCTATGTATTTGAATACAATGCCCGCTAAATGTGTTGTTTACATGAGTAACAATTAATAATTACGTCATTCATCATGTACCTATCTTACTGCGGTGCCAGTGCGACGCTGATTACTTGTATTTACTTTATTAAACCTGAGGACTGCTAAAAATGTAGACTCCGATTGAATAGTTCGTCATCTTCGCGTTACTTATTTTATTGAACATCATCATTTATATCAAGTGGGTCAGTATACAGGCTCCTTAAATTAGGCGCGACACGCGACGCGACACTAAGGCACCGGTCATCGCGCGACAGGCGGGGTCTTTGTGTCGCGTTGCGTGGCGCGCCTAGCCTTAAGGCGCTTTTGAACGTCAACAAGAAAATAGAATTGATTCTAGGTGCCCCTTCCAAAAGGTAGTTTCGTATGGAGAAGAATGGCCACCCGATACGAAACATTCATTAACTATTGAATGAAAGTAACCTAGACAAGCCATATGTGTGGTTTCCTTTCTATGGAATTGAAGTTAAGATAAAAATATTGATCCGGTTAGGTTTCAATGGGACTTGAACTTGGGCAGCTTTCCAAATGAAAGTAATCTATATCTATGTTATCATTCGGGAGCATAGAGTTATTGAATGACGAGCTGTGGAAGCTGTGGTACTGTCCCCATGGAAGTTGGGAGACAATATGCAGTTAAGATGCAAGAACAGTAGGGCCTCGATATTCCGAACACCCAAAATTTACACCCTGTTTGGATTACAGAGAAATTGCGATTGGCGAATTTGTGTTTCTGAAGAGACGAGTAGTGCGACATGCACTGCTTGTCTCTTCAGAAACACAAATTCGCTTTATCTTTAGTTTCAGCATCATGAGCATAGAATCAGATATCCACTGCAACACTGACAACCAAATGAAACCAATTTACTTGTGAGAATAATATTGTCGAGCAATATTACACAAGCATTTAATAAACTCAGAGTTCATAGAAATCCTTCAATTAACGTTTACATAAATATTATGTATGATATCGGATACGGATGCACGACTGGCTCACCTCGGCACTTGGCAGCATATTGCAGGCTGCAATTATAGGTAAATTTGTCACGAGGTTTCTGTGTGCTTCTCAATGCCAGACCCACGTGTCCGCTGTGATTGTGCGTCAACTAATACTGCTCTTGACTCCGCATTGCTTTTGTATAAGTCATAGATTTGTATTTTTAACCCCCGACTGAATAAGAGGGTTGTTATAAGTTTAATGTATGTAGCTGTGTGTCTGTCTGCGGCATCGTAGCTCCCAAACGGCTGAACCTGTTTTGCTGAACTGATTTTGTTTTTTTTTTGTTTTAAAGGTGACTTGATCAAGAGTTCTGAGATAAAAAAAAGAAAGAAGAAAATCTGTTCAACCGGTTTTAGAGGTTTTTGTTTGTCAGGGTTTTTATTTTATTTTAAATTTAACTTGTTATCTTAGTGAGATACTCCTCAGTGTTTTAAATGAAGTCTTTACAGACATCTAATTAATAAAAATCTTAAATTCATGCACAGACACACAACGCACACCCTTAAAGCTTACAATTTTGTACAAGAGTTCCATATATCACAAAGGTTAGCACTAAGAAAGTATTTTAGAAAATGTATCCCCTATGGGGGTTTAATGGAGGATGGAAATTTGTATGGAAGTTCGTTATTTTTGCCTATGGAAAATCCCATCGGGCGCAAGGCTTGTGACCCAAGAAATAAGTATTAACTTCTTTAAATACTTAGACTTCTAACCAGTAAAACAATTATTATTTAGAATTGATCCACTTTTTTTGAGAAATCTATATATACAAAAAATAAAACTGAAGAGTTTGTTTGTTTGAACGAGCTAATCTCTGGAATTACCAGTCGTGTTAGAAAAAATATTTTTGCATTTGATAGCCTAATTCTTGAGGAACGCTATAGAATATTTAACGTCACGCTAAGACCTTAAGGAGCCGAACAAAAATGAAAAAGTCAGAATTTACGTTAAACGAAAACGAAGTAATACTGCGGGCCGGTGATGCAATGCGACGGGGTCGGCGGAATAAGAAATTTCACGCGGACGAAGTCGCCTGCAGAAGCTAGTTCTATAATAAAATTGATGAATGGCTTCTCTAATTTCAAAGCCGGAGTCCTTAGTTGTCATCAACTACATACTATTTTACTTTTTAGCAAACATTCTACGATCGTGACAGTTGCATTTATTACTAACTCGCCAAGTGTGTTTATAATGATAATTTGAACATTTAAAGGTCTCACTGGTGAGAAAATTACTTGGCTATTACATGCTGCGCGTACCTAGAGTATTTATTTTTGCCGACAGACGTGAATTCGCGAGATATGTCTTCAAGTATTTTAGATAGCGCTACAGGGTACTGTGTTGTAAGTACAAATATTCTGATGTGGCACCCCACTGGCTGTACCTAAATTCTATAGTAATTCCTTTCATTTGGATTTCATAAAAAACTTTTTTTGCCCTAGGTTGATACAAAAATGGGTTTCCGTTTCCGCTGCTTCGTTAGAGCATAATAAACAAATCACTGGGATAAAATAAAATGAGAGAATAGAATATCTAATTCTCATAAAATATGTTCAACATGAAGTCGAAACCACCACAGCTTGAAGTTCTGATTAATCTACAAAACAAAATGTCACCAAAACCAAACATGCTTATTAGCATATACCTACATCGACTTCGATTATCTGCGTTGTTAGAAAACAATAAAGCTAACCATTTGCCTCAATTTGAATTTACGACTTCGGCATAAAGACGAACTTGTCTTCATGCCCATTTCTAAGAAACTTTTAACATTTATTACGAATAAACAATAGTTTTAAACTGCCATCAAAAAGCTGGTGGTCGTTTGTGGTCACCCAAATATGGTTGGCTGGCGCCAACCTGGTAGTCTTGTTCATAAATAAAAGATAAATTGCATGTTATAAATAAAACTAAGTCTGCTTCTATGCATATTATGCATTGAAGTTGCTTTTCGTGTGTCTGTGTGACCGCGATGTTCTTAATAACTGCGCAACGAATTTTGATGCTGTTTTCAACATCATTTAGAGGATTTATTCCGGAAGAGTTATGTATATCGCTCATTTGCAGAAACGTCGACGTAACTGGTGCTTTTCAAATTTTACAGGAGTGTTTTTTTTTTGTAATGCGTTACCGTCTCGTTCTGAAATGCTGATAGATCCCAATACATATTAAATATTTCGCGCCTCTGCTCCTCTGAAAATTTGTTCGAGCACAAATATCGGCAACATATTTTTGGGACAAATTGCATTACGTCGTATGTTTCCCCAAACGAGCGATACAATACATTAATATTAAACTTACATATAATAAGGAAATCTCGATGTTTTGTCAAGTTGTAAAAACCGTGTGAAGCAGCGGGGGAGTTATGTACGAGGGGCGTTCAATAAGTACCTAGCCTCATCGCCAGAGGGCGCTGTAGTTTCAAAAGAGTTTTACCACAGTGTAGCACATTCTTTTTTAATTCTTTTTTCAAATTTTCATTCCAATCCCTTCATTTGTTTTAATTTGACAACTTATGGAAGCGAACGTGTCGATCGGTTTTACAAAAATGGAAAAAGAGCAATATCGTTCGGTGATTCGATTCCTATTTTTGGAAGGGAAAACGCGCATCGAAATCAAAGAGCGCTTGGATGCTGTGTACGGTGACTCTTCTCCATCGATGGCCACCGTCAAGAATTGGTTCAACGAGTTTGCACGTGGCCGTACGTCGGTTTTTGATGAACCACGTCCAGGTGCACCGAAAACAGCTGCTACGGAGGAAAACATTAAAAAAATCCATGATCTCGTATTGGCAGATCGCCGATTGAAGGTTCGGGAGCTAGCTGAGACTGTAGGCATTTCAGAAGGAACAGTGCATCATATTCTTCACGAGGAACTCGGCATGAGAAAGCTGTCGGCGCGATGGGTGCCGCGTTTACTCACACCAGAAAACAAGCGCAACCGTGAGACCACATCGGAGACGTGTTTGGCGCTGTTTAAGATGAATCCAGCGGAGTTTTTGCGTCGTTTTGTGACCGTCGATGAAACCTGGATCCACTGGTACACACCAGAGACCAAGGAGCAATCAAAACAATGGATCCAGACCGGGGAACGTGCTCCAAAGAAGGCGAAAACTGTAAAATCGGCCGGAAAAGTTATGGCCACCGTTTTCTGGGATTCACAAGGTGTGATCTACATCGATTACCTCGAGAAGGGTAAAACAATTACAGGGCTTTACTATGCCGATTTATTAGGCCGATTCGACGCCGAATTAAAGAAAAAACGACCCCATCTGGCGAAGAAAAAAGTGCTGTTTCACCACGACAACGCACCGGTTCACACGTCTGCCGTTGCCATGGCCAAATTGGTCGAATTACGCTACGAATTGCTGCCCCATCCACCGTATTCTCCAGATTTGGCCCCTTGTGACTTCTTTCTGTTTCCTAATCTGAAAAAATCACTCGCCGGGAATAGATATGGATCGAATGAGGAGGTCATCGCCGCCACGGAGGCCTATTTTGCAGAGTTTGACAAAAACTATTTTTCGGACGGGTTAAAAAAGTTGGAGCATCGCTGGGCTAAGTGTATCGAACTAAAAGGAGACTATGTTGAAAAATAAATTGCCACTTTTCCAAAATTTTCGTTTACTTTTTGTAGGCTAAGTATTTATTGAATGACCCTCGTATGTTATTTAAATGTTTTTCTGGTTACTTTGGTCGCAGCTTTTTCTGGTGCTGTAAGCTCTATTAGAGTAGGCTTTAGTAGAGTGAAACTTTAGATAGTCTTAGCATTAACGATGCCTTATGTGTTCTGGAATCATCAACCCGTCCTGAGCAAGCGTAGTGAGCAATGCTCGTGCCTTCTCTGTCTGAAAAGAGACCCTGCAGTAGGAAAATAATAGGCTGGTATACACACAATAATAAAAATAATAATAGGCTGGTAATTAATATACACATACTCAAACCCTGCGGAATCGATCCTCTAAATGATGGTGAAAACTGCGTCGAAGTCTGTTGCTTAGTTTAGTTTAGAAGAACAATGCGGTCACAGACAGACGAAAATCAACTTTAATTTATAATATGTATAAATAAGTATAGACGATTGATATCTCGCAAATATAATTTAAATCAGAACAAAATTAGATCGGCCGCCTGCATTGTTCGGAGGTAGGTGGTCGCTTTCACAACCAGAGCATGCGCAGGCGACTAAATGTAATTAATCTTTACATTTTTAATGATATGTACTAGAACATCTAAACGAATGCGATACGTTTGATGGTTATAGGTACTGAAAAATGGTTTAGTGGTTGTAATATTTCAAATGCTTTCTTGCTATTTAATGATCATAATAATTATTATGAATTTATTTTAGTGTTATCTTCATATAGATTACATAATCACATTACTCATCATCATAATTACATCACGGTAGTAAGAAATTGTTCCTATAAAAATATAAATTATGATAGTAGATGCAGCATAGCTGTCCTTATCCACTGGTTTTGGAAAGGACAGTCAAACGGGCAGCAATAGCATTTATGATGCTGCTCTTTTGATGGAACTTAACGATGTTATGCTTATTTTTTCGTTTTTTGAATAAACAAATCAAGATTTAGATCAAGCTCTTCGGATTTTGACTGTTTGTCGCTATATATAACCTATGAGTACTACAGAAAATGTCCTTTATTTTGTCTTGATTATTATAACGAATCGGATGTTTTACAGTTGTTCAAATCGTCCGTTTAACCTGCCTTGCTGTGTCGATTGGGGATAATATTTTTTTTTATAAAATTATGCCTTTTGAGAAGTATATTTTACATTCCCCAACAAAATCAAAATGTTTGTTTCTTTTTCCTGTAGTAAGTCCTAGCAGAATTGGTCCTTTTTTAAATAGAGAAAGTAGATAATCAGAAAAAATATTGAGCTCTTAGATACATATTCTAATACGTGCCAAATTGTCAATTGAAGACACTGGTATCTAAATATTGTTCTGTAATCAGAACAATATTTACATACCAGTGTCGTAACGTAAGTAACGTTTATAATTTATAAACCCAATAGTAAGGGTTTATTAATTATAAACATGACATGACATTTCTAACTTAAAAGAAAGTATGGTTAAGCAGACGTTCATCATTACTTAACTTTGAGCAACGTATTTATCTAAATAAATAAACCCCACTTTAAAAAGTAATTATGTTTCTTAATTCTGACCCTCAAGATACAAGCAAATGTCTAGTTTGGGGGTCACCGTTCAATCTGTTCTTTTACAATCTTATTATTAATAAATACATTTGAATGACCTAATTGATGAAGAATTACTAATGGTGATTATGTTTAAAATCGAGCAGGTGAGTTTCGACAGGTGCTAAACTGATGAGTGATGACTGATGATCATTAATTGAACTCGTTTCAGTTACACTTGTTATTTCATCTGTCAAAAGCAATACCATTTATTTTTTCTTTATATCGATGTGTTATTTATAACATGTCTTAGTACATTGTTTGTTATATAAATATCGTAGGGCAGTTGAGTAATAGTTTAGGGCCGACGTTTTAACAATGAAGAATGTTTTTATTTTCAGTTTGTTGGCAACAGCTACGTAACAGTGGGTATGCGTTTTCCGATACTGCGTGTCTTTCTCTTTTCTGCTAATAAACAATTTCTCAATTCCACTGATCCCTTTGTAGTGGATTTAGCCTTCGCGTTGTCTGTCATTCAAGGAACTGCAACTTGAAAGCGCGATCAAGGGTTTAATCAGAAAATCTAGTAACGAATCTCATAAATTATAACAAGGAGTAACCAACATACCTACATACTCTTTCAATTAGACTTTTTATCACTATTACTCAACGTTACAACCAAAATCTTCGAAGTTCTACTGTAGAGTAGACACACAAAAATAAAAGGCTGGGCAATAACACTAGTATGAGACCGGCATCAGATAAAAATGCGACATTCGTGAGAATTAAAACATTAAATAATTTAAAACACCTGAGTTCAGCATTATAAATGCTGCTCCAGTTTGTAAAGTCGACCGGCTGCGCCGGCGCACGCCCGTCGCACGAACAAGTCCGGTCATTGCGACATGAGCCCTGCGTCAGGGCTGCTTTGATAATTTGTGGCTGTTGCGATATTGTTAGCTCTAACAGAAATTAGGTACCGAATTACCGATAATAAGTGATCAAACGAACTGACCTGTCGTGAAGTTCGAGCATTATTATACGAAGTACTTCTTTGCAGATGTTATTAACATAAGTAATTCCTTGACGCTGGCAACTAATATGCGATTTTTAGAACTAAAAACACTAAAAAAGTTTTAATACATTGTCTATGTCTATCACTTTAGGGGTATATATATTCTGTGGTCCAGCAACTGTCATTATTTTCGTTCGCACGGCGACTGGTACTGTTTCTCTATGTTCATTAAATACAATATTTAAGTGTTTAAGAACTATATTGGTGAATTATTTCAAACAAAACTAAAGCTTTAAAAGTTACTTACTGCAGTCCAGATTCTAGTAGCATCAGTCCTGCTGAAATTTTATCTGATCCTTCATGTTGAGCTGTGTTTAGGGTGAAGCAGACATGGTTCTTCCCTTATATCTTTTATCCATCCCATTTATCAGAAAGTCGAGCTCTTAATTCCCAAGAGCACGAACCTACCAGAACATAGTTTTTTTCTGGAATCTGGACCTCAAGTTCCAAATTCTAGTGATAATCAAAATTGTGCTAGATTATATGCAGCTATGGTTCTAATTGCATTGAACGTTATTAATGTAGATATCGTATGAGATAACGTATGGACTTGTGTAGGTTCTATTGTTTTTATACAATAACAAGCGGCGTGCCAGATATGATTTCCCATCGACAAAAATGACGAACATACAAACTTTAATCCCCTATTTAACTCAGGGAAGGAATTTTCAAAAAATCTTCCTTTGGTAAACACGGCTACTTATCAAGCTATACATTTCCAGTATAAGCTGATCTCGCATTGTGTAGGATTTCCGTACCATGAAAGTTCAGGTTATACTAGAAATGTATAGCTCGATATGTAGCCGCGTGTACACAAGGAATTCTTGTGCAAAATTTCATACTTACATTTCTTACTAGACCCAGCGGTTTAGGCTGTCCGTTTTCTGTCAGAGAAAAAAATTAATGTTTTTTTTGTGTAAAGTACCACCAGCACCACGACTGGTACCATAGTATCAGTAGTAGTAGTAGTAGTGTAGTAGTAGTGTAGTAGTAGTAGTGTAGTAGTAGTAGTGTAGTAGTAGTAGTGTAGTAGTAGTAGATACCTTTCATTCTGGCTTTATTGATCGAAATGATCATTATTTTTCAAATTTTTGTTGCCTATTTAATTTCGAGAGAAAGAACATTTATGTCATCATTTCATATAATAAACGGTCTTATTATGAAAAAGAGAGTTCTGGAACCATGATTTGTAACCTAACCCCTACACTTTGTAAGCTGCAACTCACAAATACCTATGTTAGATTTTAATTATAGAAATGACCTCCCCGACCTCGTCGCTCGGCCCCCACGGCCGCAGTTTCATTACTTTTACGAAACCTCTCGTGAATTAGAGCAGTGATTTGTGCTCGCGACGTGTCCTAGACGTATTAAGGCACAATGTACTTGCGTAAATATGCACTTGAGTATATTGTCGTCGGCAATGTGTCAGTTCCTTACGTGGGCTGATCGACTAATCCGTTTTGTTTTGTAATATAATAAAACTACACATACATACATAAACTCACGCCTTTTTCTTATGGGGGCAGACAGAAACTACAGAACGCAAACCTTTCCGATCCTTATATACTCCTTTTGAATAAAACCAACAGCAATATATCCGTCTACAATATATCCGTCTACTATATATAACATGTTTTAATTTTTATTGGATCAGGCACTATGCTATCCATACCTTGGATTTTTGTAGTACTTATCTTGTAATAACTGGATATTTAGGAGCTAAGTTGATGGTTTGTTTCAAGCATGTCTTAAACAAATTGTAATCCCTTGTATCAATAATATGTTGTCTCATATTTCTATATATTTAAGCCTAGTCATTCAAAGCTGATATTTACCGTAATGCACTTAAGATTGAATTGTAATTATCTAAGCATATACTGTGGCTCTCGCTGATTGAAATCGAAAAGAATATTATTTATTGTTTTATATCGGCCTTTAGCTAAACCAAATCAATTCTGTTTGATGTCTTTGGGCGGTCAGATATCATAGCGTTCTTTCACGTAGCAACCTATAAGGATGAAAGCCTGCAAAAGTACTGTTGGCCAACCCATCACGCTTGAGTCCCCGTTAACTTATGACCAACGAGTAACCATCGTCTTACTTAATCTTTGTACGGACGTCTACATATCAAGCTATACATTTCCAGTATCAGCTGACTTCTCAATGTACGCAAACCTCATACAATGCGATGTCAGCTAAAACTGGAAATGTATAGCTTAATATGTAACCGTGTATACAAATAATTAGGGTCGAGTACTCATTTCTGGATGTGGATAATATGGAAATATGGAGGGAAACCCATGAACTCTCTGAATTTATTCTGTAAAATTCTCACAGTGAAAACTTAGGTGAAGTGAGCTGTCAATAGTGTCAATTTTTATCTTTTCCTAATAAAAACCTAGAAATAGCAGTCAAAAATAAAAATTAAACCAACTTCGTCTAAGAAATGTATACCTCAAAATGGTGACAACTTTCATCCCCTTAAAGCTTTGCACCCAGCTTCCAAATACCCTGTATATAAAATAAATACACGCTCAGCCGACATCAAACAAATTAGGATAAAGGCACGTACACACTGGCGCGACGCGACAGCGCGACATAAAGGCACCGCCTGTCGCGCGACGAGCGGTGCCTTTGTGTCAGGAGTCGCGTCGCGCCAGTGTGTACGAGCCTTATGTGCAAGAGGATTATTCTAATGATCATTATTTTCTTACTATACAGAATTTAATTTGAAAGCGCGGTATTATTGCCATATCCCATGTAGCTGTCCCTTGCCCTCGTTACAGCCAGCACTATCATTTGATCTATTTCATAGTACTTTTGAGCATGTCACGTCAAACTGCGTTGTCTCGTTTTGCCTGTCCGCAAAGAGCCGCAATGCTCGGGAATGCGGCAAGGTGCGCCGGATGTCAGGCGAATGCAACACAACCGTTAGTTACTGCGACTGTTTTCTACTTACATACATAAGTAGAGGACGGAAACGAAAAACATTTGCAAAAACTGATGTAGGGATGTTGGTCAATGTGTTTGCAGACGATGTAGCGACATTTCGTGTAATATACACCCTGTTACGCGCATATTTGCTCGCACGTTTACGTTTTTATTCGCTGGAAACTTTTGTATTGGGTCAACATTCTAATCTGTCAAAAATAACTCTATATTTTACCTACATGTTTGACAAGTTTTGACATTATTAATTGTCGTTGAGATGTGGTTGCGACTAGATTTTAAAGGTTTATAGTTACGGGAATTGTCCTCCTGATAAAAGTGGTATTGTAAAAAATATAAATTATTTTCTATATTGCTGTGTAACTAACATTAGGTTAAGAAAGTCTGTTAACTAACTTTTTTCAAGGTAAACATTTCCATACGATCCAAAAGCTACTGATATTCTATTTAAATTCAAATTGTCTTCCCTATTTTGCAATTTGCCGGTCAGTGTCAGGTTGTATGTTGAACAAAATATGATTCGCAACCGTAACAAGTACGTACTTAATAGGTCTTTACCTATGAAATTGCCGTTTTGTATGAAAAAATTTAAACGAATTTTTTTCATGAATTTTTTATTTGTATTAATCGAAGTAATCACCCATGCAATCAATGCATCTTTGCCATCGCAGTGGCAGTTTATTGATGCCCTTCTTAAAGAAATCAGCTGGACGGGAGGCAACAAATTCTTCAAAGGCATTTTGTACTGCCTCTCGGGTATTAAATTTTTTTCCCGCCAAGAAGTTACCCAAATTCTGGAAAAAGTAGTAGTCTGTAGGCGCAAGGTCTGGTGAGTAGGGCGGATGACGGAGAGCTTCCAACCCCAGTTCTTGCAACTTGGAGACCGTCTGCTGTGCAGTATGAGGTCGCGCGTTGTCGTGCAGGAGCAGCGGAGACGAGCGATTGACCAATGCTGGTTGGAGATGCGCCAGCTTCTCCATCATTGTGTTCAGTTCTTCACAGTACACATCTGCAGTAATGCTCACCCCGTTTGGTAAGAAGCTGTGATGAATCACACCGGCGCTAGACCACCAAACAGTGACCATCACTTTTCTAGGGGTAAGTTTTCGTTTAGGGCATTGTTTAGGTGCTGAACCAGGATCCAACCAACTTGCTGAGCGCTTACGGTTATCAAACAGAATCCATTTTTCATCGCAGGTAACAATGCGGTTCAAAACTCCTTCATTTGTGTGTCTGTTGAGCAGTGCAAGGCACGTCTCGACGCGTACTTCGCGCTGGCGATCATTGAGTTCGTGGGGCACCCATTTGTCAAGCTTTTTTACCTTGCCAATTTGACGCAAATGGACCAATATTGTTTTGACGCTAACGTCGAAAGCTGCTGCTAATTCAGCCGTAGATTGTGTATCATCAGCTTCCACAATCGCCTTTAATTCGTCATTGTCGACCAAAGTCTTCGGACGACCGCGAGGTTCATTTTTCAGGTCGAAATTTCCAGAACGGAAGCGAGCAAACCAATAACAGGTGGTGCGTTGGTTTGTAGAGTTAGCTCCGTAAACGTCGTTGATGTTGCGTGCCGCTTGTGCCGCGTTGCTGCCACGACGGTACTCATATTCCATAATTACTCGAATTTTTAACGTATCCATGATGACGAAAAAGATTGAAATGCGATGAAAATGTAACACTAATCAATAAAGAAATGACTACTTTTAGAAAAAAAAATCCATGTTTTTAAAATAAAATTAATTTGAAATTAGAATTCATAGCCAAACAAAAATTATTTTGATTTGAAATGGCCAGTACTGCAGAACGGCAATTTCATAGGTAAAGACCTAATATTAACAGAATTATAATCATTAAAATCATCATCACATGACAGTGGAAGATATAAAACTGTTGATCTATTCTACTTGTTTTTTATAAAGACTTTTTTGTTTGGACTCGTTAAGACACATGAGTCCACACTCGAGGGGTTTACTAATAGCTATTCAAGAGTTCCATTGTCTAGCGTCCAGGTCAGTTACCAGGTCCCCATCATCAGGTAAAATAAACAGTACTCGTTAAGACACATTTAATGAGCCCACATTCCAGGGGTTTACTTCAATTCAAGGCTCCCGTTATCTAGCGTTCAGTAGGTCTAGACAAAAACTTTTCTGATAGCGTTAACGCCAGACGCTAACGTCAAAATGTATGGCAATGACATTACCTGCGGAAAAGATACGTAATGTCTCGTGGTAAGCAAATGTCAACTCCATACAATTTGATTTTTCCGTCGGCGTTAACGTTTACAGAAAAGGGATTTTGTCTAGACACCCTGGTCAGTCATCAGATAAAATGAACAGTACTCGTTGAGACACATCTAATAAACCCCCACTCGATGTGTTTACTAGTAGTTATTCAAGAGTTCCGTTATCTAGCGTCCAGGTCTATCACCTGACCAGCTCGATGATACAATACTATTTTGCTATCATCGAAATGCATACATTTATGAATATTAAAACTAAGACCACTAGAATTAACTAACTATTCTAGGTTCCCTATCCATTTGCATAAAATTTTAAGACCTAATATAACTTGGCATAATTTTGTTTGGCATAATTATATTTTCGCATAATATAATTACGCATAACAGCTTACGCATAATTTTTTTAAGCATAATTTCTCTAACCATAATAATGATTAAGCATAATATTCTAAAGCATAAATTTATTAAGCATAAAGTTCTAAAGCATAACTTTTTATGAACAATTTTGTGGGTTTTTTTTTTCGCTGTAGGAAGCATGAAGCAAGCAAGCATACAGCATGCAAGCAAGCATACAGCATGCAAGCAAGCATGCAAGCAAGCATGCAGCAAACAAGCAAGCATGCAGCAGGCAGGGTTTCTGTCACGGCTCCGGCGCTGCGGGCCTCGGGCGGCGCCACGCGTGCTAATCGTCGCAGACGGCTTTCGCTCACCACCGCAGCTTCGGCTTGTTGGCCGGCTTTGCCGGCCAGCCTCAGCCACGGCGGCTCGCTCGCAGCCACCTGCTCCTCAGCCCGTGGGCCGCCTCGCCCCTACGCGCCTACGCGATTTTAAATTACACTCTAGGGGTAGGACAAACAAGACTACGTGGAGTCGGTTTTGTAGCAATTCGGTTCTGTCACTAACTTTTCTTGCACAGCAAATTAAATTTTTAACCAACAATATTATGCTAATAGTCATTAGGCCTACTAACGTTATGCGAATCAAATTTATGCCAAAACAAATTAGTCTTTAAGATGATTATGCCAACATAAAATGTATGCCTAAAAAAATTATGCCGAAGTATTATTATGCCAAAACAAATTGTGCCAAAATCGTTATGCCGAAGTATATTAGGACAAAGAACATTATGCGAAAAGAAGGGATCCCACTATTCTAGTATTCCGTTCTATACCGTCTAGGTACGTCCTACGAAACGTCGCCATACTTTTAAGTTTCACACAGCGCGGCAGCGATTTGAAATGAATGTACCACCCTAGTAGTTATTGCTCTATATTAAAATGCCTATCTAATGACATACGTTTGGTTTTATTGGTCGTGCGGATCATCTTGTCTGGCCCTCCTTTGAAAAAAAAATTTTTTTTTTTAAATATCGATACTAGTGATCAGACGATTGAAATTATATGTTTGTTTATAACAGTACCAAGGCTCCCACAGACAGGCGCGACGCGACAGCGCTACACAAAGGTGCCGCTCGTCGCGCGACACGCAGTGCCTTTGTGTCGGGTGTCGTGTTGCGCCAGTGTGTACGAGCCTTCATCATCAGGTCTATGTCATGTTTTAGCATCGGAAATAATTATCGTAGTATCGTGGATTGTTTTCAAATAATATACTTAGGCGTGAGTTTTATGTGGCAATATTGGTTGGTGGCCACGAGCCACGAGCCAGCTCTGTTGAGCCGACCAATCGATACGTAATCACCATGGCTTTGCTGACAATCCATTGTAGGGCTGGCCGTAACGTTTTATCTGTAACGTAGATACTTAGACGGTTTCTTTTTTCTGAATTGGCTTGCTCTTGCGCTTGATCACGCCTGATGGAAAGCGATGGATGAGGTCTATGATGGAACGAGCGTGCCCAGAAGATGCCAGTTCACTCTTGCTTTGAAGGCAGACGGGTCCAATATGGAAGGTTACTCACTTTTAAATTGAATGTTTGTATCCTGGAAGTCAGTATCTCTAGCCCTTTTTCCACATTAGTAGATGTGACAAATCGCGATTTTTTATGTTCTATTTACTATGAAATACGAATTTATTTTTGCTGTAGATAAAATCCTGTTGTGCAAGTGTAAATATTCTTCCCGACTACGGAACCCCTCACTGTACGTGGTCAACGCACTTGGTCGGTTTTTAAATCTTTAAACTGAATTAAGATATCTTAAAAGAAAAGGGACATTTTTCCTTTCATAAATATATAATAATATCACAGCCTGTCCCATTCCACTCCTGGGAAAAGGCCTCCTGCCTAATTAGTTTTCGGGGATAACATTATTTTGATAAATATTTGTCTTTAAATGGCAAGAGTTGGTAATTTTATTGCATTCGGCAAACGGTGAACGCATACTCAGAATATATCATTGATTGTTCCTCCCACATCCATTAGTCCACTTAGTATGTGCGTGCGAGTATGTGCGTGTGTGTATGTGCGTGTGTGTATGTTTGTGTGTGAGCCGTGTGTGTGTATGTTTGTGTGAGTGTGTGTGTGTGTGTTTCAATATGTTCATTCCATTTTAGTTTGGCATTATTATGTCAACCCTGTAATTGCGGGCGCGCTCGTTCATACGCCGTGCGCCGGGCATGGGGCAATGCTTGCGAAACTGTCTCAATAAAGCCTCTATGGTCAGCGGCTGAAGTGAAGTAAACAATGGTGGTACCATTGTGTTTATTTCACAATTTCCGCACTTAACCCGAAAACTATGGATATTATGAACCGAACCCGATTCATTTTTTCTAAATAGCGGTATAAGAATACATGATGTGTTTTTTTACAAAAGGTTTTTGGGTTTGATTCTTGGTTTAGGCGGAAGTTTTTTAAAAAAACTCAAAATGTAGTGCTCAAAGTCGAGGTCATGGTTTCTCTGCTCTATTACCCATATTTGCGGACAGATTTTTATGATTAAGGTACTTACCGTAATACAATATTTCGTTAGGAATGTTATATTTTTTTTAAGTTTCATTAATGGCCGCTAAGAAAAAATAAGGCGCCCATGTTTCATACATTTGGTCCTTGGCTTTTCATTGGTCTATTGGTCATTGGTATTGTTCTAAGGTACAAATTAATATGTTTGCTTTGTATGTCTAACTTTGTCCAATGTGAAATGAATTACCGACGTATTGCATAGTAACTTTGTAAAAATGATTTTGACCTTTTTGTTCGTTTTATCTCATTTTATTAGATTTATAAACGATGTGCGAGGAATATTTGAAATTCCAATATTGAATTGTTGAGGTAAACAAGACCTATTCAATTCGAATGTATGTATTGCACATATATAGCTATAATTACAAGGTGTGACATAACATGTAGTGTACGCGGGCGCACGACCGCGACTCTTGCGTTCACTCACGCGCAGCCGACACGCCGACCCCTTATCTGTTATCAGTCGATCTTGTTCGACAGCTCACTAGCTCAGAATGCCCTGGACACTGATTTAGCCCTTTGTATGTAGAATGTGATAATTACAATACTTATGTGAAACTGTGAACATTGAGATAGATAACATCTTTTGCGTTTCTTAATACGGTATTGTGCCAGTGCGTGCTATTATCTCTGCACTCTTGGCCGTGCTTTGGCATTAGATGGTCACATACATTTGATTGAAGTTAACCTAACGGCCGGTCAACATTGGCATCAATGTCAATCAGCCCCAGTACCGAGGCACTGGGATGATATGGGTTATTTTTTTAATTACTGTCTTTCACTGGACAAAGGTCTATAAACGAGTGTAAAAAGACACTTAACGAAGCCGACAGTCTGTCAGTCCAGTACAAAAAAAAAATTACAATGACGGGGTATACCCCGTCATTGTAATTTTTTTTTTGTACTGGACTATACCTGGGAACCTTCTGGTTATATTGAAGGTCAAAATTCCAGCTTTTACTGACGTTTTTATACGAAAACAAGTTTTTAATGTTATAACCCGACATTAAATACCCCCACGACTCCTGTACGGTTCATGCACCCTCATGCCCAATGTTTTGCGTGTGCGCACTCCGCAAACAGCAAATTTTCACACCAAAAATAATAGTCGTTTCCCAGCAATTATTTTTGTGCAATGTTACTTAGTTAGATGTACAGAATGCGTAGTTTTGACGGCTATGTGATGGGTCTTTTACACCCTGTGTACAATAATCAGCTGTAAGCCTTTAACTGCTAGGCCCGACATATTCCCGTAGCAAAAAGACTTAAACCACAATAATTACAATAAGGTTTAAACTATTTTCAAAACTAAACATCCAGTCTGTAAGGAAATCATCGCACAATTTACACTAATCAAGCATGTTTGGGTTGCATGCTCCGCCATCATGAATTTAAATACGACGGTCATTATCGATTACTCGTATTAGACTCGCGATTTGATTATGCGTTATTACGAGATTTATGTTGGTAATAGATACTTATGTGTGACGGCTGACCGTTTTTTGCTGCTGGCGACACTGAGATAATTACAAGATAATTTTATGAACTAGGTAACTCCCAGCTGACTGATCAGGGTGAGGCGAAAATCAGGAGGAATTTTCTTTAGTCTTGATTTGCTCTTCTTTCGAGGACTTACTCTGCGTAAAGTTTGGCGCTTACCGCAGTTTCGTATTTTAACGAATGCAACGTAATTTTTGCGAATCACTTTGAGCAGCGTAACTTACGCTGGGTTTACGCTCGTCTTGTAAGAACGCAATAAAAACAATCTGATCGTCAATCCGTATAATGGGGGTACAAAGACACTTTTCTTTGATTTCCTCTCTTTGTAACTCTCATCCTCAACAAATGTGGTGTGACTTCGGGCTTCGGGAAACAACGAACCGACCCATTTCTGCCTAAACACATCCAAAATTAATGGTAAAGCAATTCCTAACATGGTTTCTTTTTCATTGTCAACAGATAACTTGGCGCCGTCGGAGTTGAAGAAGCTTAGAAATAAACAGAGGAAGGCGAAGCGCAAAGCTGAACAGGAAAGCGCGTTACAGGCCCAGGTACAGGTACGTTCATTTTACTAAGAGTGCCTGGTTTATCCGGGACTAAGGTTGATGGTCGCAGTATGTTCTGTTTCGTGGAAAGGAGAACTGTTCATTCAGATCATCTAAAACTCTAAGTTAAAATTACGGGTCTCTACTGTGGTCATTGTTTTGTTCTCCAAACTGTGAGACAAAAGTATTTTGCGCGTTCTTACATAGACAGTGACAGAGACTAATTATGGCAACCCATTTGTGTGTATTGGGGCTGTACCCACACAATTTAAACAGAGAGATCTTTGTCTACTGAACGGTCACAGCAAGCACTTTTCCTGGATATTACCTTAGTAACGTCAATAAAAAAAGTTCTTTAGTTTGTAATCATTACAATATGTAGGTACCTACATATAATGATTTTATACAAACAAGTTTTTTGGTACATACCGACGTAAATACCTACCACACCGAAGATATAATAACCTCCAAAAAAAATCCGTAAGTGAGTACCGTAGATCCGACTCTTTACTTCTGATTTCTTTGTAAGTGTTTGACAAATGAAATAAAAGGTGTGTGCATAAGAGGTGTTGTGCTGTAGGTGAAGCGCGAACAGCACCACAAGGCGAGACAGCAGCAGGAGCAGGGTGACCCTGAAGCGCCGCAGTTGGACGAACTGGTACCTGACAAACTGGCCAGGGTAAATATGACATGACATTATAAAAAATAAAAGTACTTACAGGATGGCAGGGACATCGACGCATAACCTGATACCATGGAAAAAAATGCTGTTCCATACATTTTGACCGCGTAGGTATTGCACTTTTCCATGAAACAGCAGATTTCTTTTTTGATAAGCGACGAAATATTTCTACTCTAGGGGGTCTAGAATTGCGGATGGCGAGCAATGGGCAGCTCGCCGTCAGGTAAGGATCAGGCCCGGGTCGACGGCGCGTTGTGTTCCACGCGCGACTCAAAGACATGTCAGCATAATTGACGGGGTCCGATAGGGCCAATGCCTGCCGGGGTCGCGGATTGTTCGAAAGAGTTACCGTGGCCCTGGCGCACAGGCAACTCCAAGCGAGCTAAGAGTCTGACACGCCCTCCCGCTCCGCCCAGAGCAGGAGAGAGGACATTTGATAAATTCCAACCAAAAAAATAAAGGGGGTCTAGAATCATTTGCTGAATTCATGGTTACAGTTGGCGCGTCGAAGTCATGCCACCCCATATACAGGGTGTCCCGTAAATAATGGATCAAACGTAACGAGTAGTCAGCTCACCTGATTTCTAACAACTAATTTGAAAAGTTTTTTATTATTTTCAATTTTGGTCTTTTAACGGTGAAAAAAAAAATTTTTCAATTTAAGTTTTTTTTTCTAAGGCAAATTAAACGTTATTTATAAAAATGGTATCCTATTACATTATTAAGCTATTCAGAAATGTTTAACAAAAATCATACCTAAAAATGTTATCATTTGCAGCGATAGCATTAAAAATACGGAATTCTGGTAGAGAAAATGCAGAAATTCGAGAAAAATTATGTCTTCAATAAAAAAATTATATCATTGCGGTTTTTTTTAAACTATTCAAATTAGTTGTTGGCAATCAAGTGAGCTAGCTTCCTGTTACGTTTGATCCATTATTTACGGGACACCCTGTATGTAAAAAAAAACTAATTGATTCCTTGATACTTATTTTATTTTCTAGGCTTAACACATACTAGTGTGTCAACATAATTTACTCAACGCCCTTGATATAGCTGTCTGCACTTGATTTTATCGATAGAGTTTATAGTCAAATCGATTTCTTGCAACAATACGACTAAGTACCTATTGATTGTGTTTCCACATCCTAAACTTACTTCCTAGGGAAGTAAATATCAAATAAGTCACTGATCGATTAGAATGTCACAATTAATTTGTTTATAACTGTACTGAAGCTAAAAATACATTAAGCACTACCTGTTTAACCAGTAAGTGACAATGAAGTGTGGTATTGTTAAAGAATTGACGTGTAACTTGTTCTAAGAGTCGTGACTTTGCAGGCATGACTTGGTAATAGTTTATTCAGATATCCAGTTACATGGGTAGCCAAACAAGGACTTCAGATTGTTTCAATAGGGTATTTTTTTAATCTACGTAAACATATTATCACCCCTTTAAGTCTCGACTGAGGTGGTCTGGGCATATCTCTAGATTCAGCAATACCACTAATGTGTTTATTTTGACATTTTGCAGGCCGATGATCCTCTAGAACAAGCTATCAAGTTCCTACAACCACTAAGAACGCTCGCCGCCGATAGGATAGACACACATTTAATGGCCTTCGAAATATACTTTAGAAAAGGTAAGGTTTATTAAAAATACTAGCTTTTGCCCACGGCTTCGCCCGCGTGGATGTCGGAAATTATCCCACTGTAACGTACTACCGGAATAAAACGTATCCTACGTATTAATTCAGGTTATAAACTATCTGCGTTCCAAATTCCATCCAAATCCGTTCCGTAGCTTTTGCGTGGAAGATTAACAAACAAACAAACATCCATCCATCCATCCATCCATCCATCCATCCATCCATCCATCCATCCATCCATCCATCCATCCATCCATCCCATCCATCCATCCATCCTCACCAACTTTCACATTTATAATATTATAGTAGTATTAGTATGATTCAATGAGAGATGAAGACATCGCTGTCGAGGCACACCACGACCAAGGTGGTGTGACGATCTGATTATGTTGGCGGGGCCAACATGGCCAGAGATCGCACAGAATAGAGAGCTTTGGAAGGGAAAAGGAGAGGCATCGGTATGCCCAGTAGTGGGACACAATGTAGGTTAATACTAATGAAAACAAATATGTTAGCGTCGATACGCCGATGAATGGCCAACAGCGCGTCAGAAGTAAGACTTGACCTATAAGAACCGCCCTTACTACAGCGAAATAAACACGCTGCTAATGTTAAATTGCAATTGGTTGACTGCACCCTGGCCCTGCAGTCTCGACATTAGATAGCGACAAAAATCTGTCGCTAAGTCGTATCGATGTCAACTTCCTTTAATAGATTTTCAACCTTATGCTTTGGAAATAAAGTTGAAAATCTATTAAAGGAATTTGACATCGATACGACTTTGCGACAGATTTTTGTCGCTATTCATGTCGAGACTGCAGGCCCTGGACATTCTATTGTAACCGCTACCACCTAGCTGACTGGCTATGATCAAAATGATAAATGATTTTATTTCTGTAAGTAGGTTTGTACGAACACTTTTACACGTCAATCATATTTTTTTAAATAGATGAGGTCGGCGTTTCCTATCTGACTACTCTGAGAAGAAAGGCCAAAACAAACTCAGAGGTCACAGTCTCTTTTAAAGTCCAGACATAATCTTGGTCAGATCATGCGAAGACCATGTAGATTGGTACCTGAATGGTCTTTTGAGGAAAGAACCACACAGATTGACTGGACCTGTCCAGTCAGTGCACGAATTTGTCAGTAATCGTGCAGCTCGACTCAGGAAGTCAGGACTTAAGGATTGTTTACGGTATACATTTGGGATCAGATGGAGTGGAACGGGACGCCCTTGGAGGACATACAGGGTCAAATTAAATTAGCTAGCCAAAATCCGCAAACGTGATTGGTATTGATATCTAAACACGATAAAATATATTTTTCAACTCCTACTTCATGTAACAAAACTACCAGTGGTCGTTGAACCAAAAAAATAACATCATTATTTATTTTTTATTTTGTCGTGTTTAGATATCGATACCCATCAAGTCTGCGGAATATCTCTAGCTAATTTAATTTGACCCTGTATAGTGACTTCATTGGTGATGTTCTTGAGAAAGGTCAGGTGCGTAGTACTCGCAACCGGCCAGCGTGTATGACCAGATGTATGAACGTAAACGAGGCAAAAGGAGTATGTAAGGGTTATAGCAGCTGGCGTTCTGTAGTTACTGTCACCGCCACGGGAAGTAGGTGTAAGTTATGTATGTATGTTATGTAAATTTGGGATCACACGTCAACATCCCACTGTTTATACAGTTAAAAACAAATGCAGTATGAAACTGCCATATGATCCCAAAACTTACAGTAAAATATCGTACTGGTCATCGCTGTGTGAACGGGGCGTGTGACTGACAGATACAAAGCTCTATTTATTTATTTGGTACACCAACAGCAGTACATACAAAAAATTAAAACAGAACAATAACATAATAAAAGTACTGGTATGTATGCATATTATAGGTATACACAGCGTTCACCACAAAACAACATCGTAATTAACAAAAAAATATACTTATGAAAACACAAATTTCAATTAGAAATTATAATTCAAAATAAGTGAATACAAACTGTTACCACAAGAGGTGGAAGATGAAAGGGTATGTGCGAGTGATATCCAAAAATATACAGTGTATGCACTCCCGTACCTCAGAGACTGATATTCTAAACTTGTTAAGCGATACACCGTGTAAGTTGTTTTCTGACGACTTACAAAAACTGTTGAAATTTCTGCACATTCGGAGCAAGGGAGCGTTGAGACCAAGATTGGATTTGTGGAAAGGGATATGAAACAGCCTGGTGATGGGATGTCTGTGAAGCTCTACAGAGGCAAACCTTTTCTAAACTCGAAGTGCAATGCAATATTAACGGCTGCGTAGGTTAGGGTAGGATTATGCCCTCTGCATATTTCTTGTAATTTGGACATAAAACTTGACATTTTAATTATTATGCAATTTTTATCCCTCATCAATTGTTAGTTTAAACATAATGCAGATTTTATACTTTTAGTTTACAACCACAAGTTTAGTGTATTAAGAATGTAATGAACATTGCATTACAAGTTCGGCGATTTGGGTAACTTTAATGCCTATTATTTATGTTCCCACTAGAGGCATTGTTGTGTCGGGTCGTCGAGCTCCCTAAGATGAGGTGGAGCCACAGACAACTTAGCCCCGTAGACACCGCACAAGACGGCAACCGCGCTCGCCAAGCATTAGCTCTACGGCCTCATATGTGATGGCCACGAGCCCAACTCGTCTAGAAAGCGCCAGTCAGTCCGTTACTGAATGTTGACGTGTTTTAGTTATTGTTCTGAGGTTTTAAAAATCGAAAAGAATATTCAAAATGCCGTATTGTGCAGTGAAATGGTGCGGAAAATGTAGAAAAACTTCGAGGTTACACAAAGACGGCATTACATTTCACCGATAAGTTATTTAAAAGCCTAAAATAATTACAAAATTTAATTTAACGACATTATTTGAATACGAAACAAATGCACAGGTACAGTAGCGCTCGTTGATGTCTTTTGAAAAATCTCTTTCTTTCACATTTTAATTTATATGTTACTATCTCGCTCTATCATCGGTAACAGTTTACTAGTGATGATGAATCGATAACAAATCTACAAATAAAATATCGATATGTTACCACAAACATAAAATAAATAAATAATCATTATATTGTTTTAAAGGTTTCCAAAATGCCTAGAATTAAAGAAAATTTGTATAAGCGCTACAAAACGAGAAGAAAATTGGTGTCCCACTACAAATAGTGTTATATGTTCCCGTCATTTTACTAGGGATTGCTACATACATAAAATTCGTCGTTTCTTTTTGAGTTGAACTCAAAAAGAAACGACGAATTTTATTTATTACTGCTGTACCAACTTTGGTGGGTCAATTTTCAATATTGTCAGATATTATCGACTTTAGTTACCTAATTCCCGAAATATTTTGGCACTAATTAATACACTCAGTGCATGGAATTTAGCGCAAACGTGGCACGTGCTTCTCCAAAAATATTTTCTGTTTGATGCAAAAAATATTTCCTGAATTAAGTATACCTAGATATAAATAATAGGTACAACGAATTATTATACGTAGTATCTCTGTGCTATAATGTGAGATTTTATTTGATCGGTGTACCTTTTTCAATAGATAAATAAATCTAAGTACTTACAAATGTTGCTTATCGATAAAAATATCGAGTCTCATACCAACCCTAAGCCGTCCAATGAATCATTTGACGTATGACATGTGACATTGAAATAGCCAATCAGAGCTCTCTTTGCACCTCGGCCCCCCCTGACTTTTAGCGATAGTATATTCGAACAAAATGTTCTTAATGAGGTGTCTACGGGGCTAAGTTGTCTCTGGGTGGAGCTCACGATGGCTGATGCATGCGTGCCGTCTGTTGCGATAGGATTACTCAAACTGTTTTTGGTACTTTTCTCAAAAGGCCAGTCCGGATGCTACCCTGCATTTTTTTACACATTATTTTTAATATTTAATATCTAGACTTAAAAGATACTTTGACCCCTGTTTGTTTCGCCATTTTATCTTAGGGGTAGTCAGATAGCAAATGTCGACTCGATCTGCCTTATTTTTTTTTGCAGAATAACCAATTTATTTCATATGTTTTATTCGCTTCCAGACAGACCCCTGCTGATGCTGCAGAGCATAAAGCGCGCGTTCAAACTGGACAGTTCGCACCACCACCTTCATGACTGCCTGGTACGATTCCAGAGGTGGCTGGACGAAAACCTGGCTAGTCTGAACCCATCTGTCGCCGCTGTCATCACCAAAGAGATCGAGCCGGTAAGACCATTTATAAATAACATCACAGTTAGTTAGGCACAGGTGTGCCTATTATAATAAACCCACATTCCGCCAGTTATGTTTAAATCCCATTTACTAGGGGGCGAGCTTATTGCTATCAATCGGGCTGCTACTGAGAAATGCCAACATGAACATTTATTTATTTAAGTGTACATGCACAAAATTACAGAATAAAAAATCCCAAGGCGTTGTACAGTGCAATTTACAAACTAAAATGTATTATAAATTAATGTGACATACATACCTACATTAGTAGGTTAGGTAAATTAGAATTATATATAAATATATAAATGTGGACATGAGAAAATAACACTTACTTGTAAAAATAAACAAGATGCAATCAAAAGTAAAAGAAGAAACTGTAAACAAACAAAAACTGAGAACAAAAAGAAGAACTTTGTCGAATTAATAGCCATTGAGAGTTTATCAAAGGTCCGCAGCAAGAAGTATGTAAAGTCACTGACAAAGTCCATATAGGCGACCTTGTAATTGCTTTATCACCCTAAGGTTGAATGTCACTTGCACCTCATAAAACGTCAAGGTCTATTTTTGTTTAAAGACCAATGCGACAGCTACATAGTTTCAACCTTGTGACTTTTTAATTTACTGGGAGTTTTTGTCAAAAGTGGTAAACAATTACGAAGTCGACTATCTATACAGTAATTTTTATTTCACGAAGTGACGCGCGCTTTGCTTGTTGTAACCAAGTGTACAAACACGCTGTGAATGTGTGCGAGTGAGAGAGACGAGTAGCGTCAGCACGTAACACACACACACACTTCTGACTTCGCCCGTGTCTTGGGCGCTACCGAGAGCACCTGCGTTTACAACACACACTTTCGCAGTATGTTTGTATACTTGGTAACCACAAATAAAGCGCGCGTCGCTGTGTGAGATTAAAATACTTTACAAGTAAGTTTTTCCTTCACATAACCATACAAACTCTTGCATGCAATTCAAGTTTTTATTCGCTTATAAAAAGATACGATTCGTACATAATTGTCGGTGTTCTCCGTGTTTCCTCATATTGTAAAATATTATGTGAATAGAGATCTCACACTATGTCAAAATATCTGTAGCATTGTTTATTAGTCTAATTAACTAAACATCTTGTTGTAATTTGTTGTGTGTTTAATTGTCTCATTTGTTTCGAAGGAAATCGGTATTGTTGTTAGGTTCACAATGCAGTGTATTTTACTAGCATTCCCGCACTAATGCGGGAAGTAAGCTACAGTTAACTTTGAACTAGTCAGATATGTGCGCTTTTTTATCTCAACGAAGAGCCTTCGTGCCTTCTTATGCCAATTTTTTTTTGAATATGGATTATGTAAACCACTTATTAAATTTCTAAAAATCCCTCGATTAAAATTATTGTGAAAACCGAGTTGCTTGCTTCGTTGCGTTGCTTTGAACGAATGGAAGTATGGGTCTACAATTGTAAAATCTGACATTCTCAGAGCAAACACCTTCTTGCTCAACTTCTTCTCTTTACATCATCAAAGCAATTTTTACCGTCTACCAAATACTCATCTAGACCAATCCAACGGGTCCAAACTCGGTTGGTCTACGATTTATAAATCCGAGTTCCTGTGAATACCTTCCTGCCCGATCATCAGACTATGTTTACTTGTTCACCATCTCTAAGTAATCGAGACCAATTAAATGAGCCCAACCACGATATGTCTTTTATTTTCAAAATTACTGCACAGATTTTTATGAAACGTGACTGAAAACCACCCACTACCAGCCTTCGAATTATGAAACCGGCTTTGAAATCGGAACAACCGTTTGGGAGCTACGATGTCACAGACACAGATACACAGAACGACAGAGCCATCTTTGGAACACCCCTTTTATATGTCGGGGGTTAAAAAATCCTCTTCTGATCCATGAGGGTGTTGTTAACTGTCGTGCTAAGAGTCTATTTATGTGGTCATTCACAGTCAGGAAAAAACAAAAATTTCACCATTTTTTTTAATAGGGAATTTTACCCAATTACATTACATTACATTCATTACATCAGACATTAAATTCATCGACGATTTTAAAAAAACACGTTAATACACCTACCCACAATGATAGACAGAACATAGAACACGTCTCGGCGCTCCCCTCCTTCATCCCTTTGCTTCGTCCACGTTTTTACAAATCACCATTTGAATAGCCTTTTCCCAACTGTCATGGGATCGGCTTTAAGTTTAACTGGATGCAGCTGAATACCAGTATTTCATGTGGAGCGGATGCCTATCTTACCTCCGCAACCCAGTTATTGGGTTAGACTGGTGGTAGGACTTTCGGGCTTCTGACTATCCGTAACGACTGTCAGAGATCTACGAATGACAGCCGGGGCCAACGACTAAATGTAATTTCCGAGGCGCAGTGGGGTCTGGGTATGAAATGGATGGTCAGCCCCACGACCGACCATGGCAAGCGGAGCTTAGCCACGATCCACGTTTCTACATGTAAATGTTGATATTATGTTGTATGTCGATTGTCGTATATGCGGGAGCACATCTCTATAACCAATAACTTAAAATGATTAAGGACTGAAAAAAAATTGCTTGTTTTGAAAATGTTGAAGTTGTTATATTTTTTTACTGTTTTTTGCAATTTAAAGGAGATGAAAGGAGATGAGGCCAGGTCTATATAAACTACCTCAAAAAAAGGAGAAAAAATCAGAAAATCAGTAGAATTCGGGAAAAATACAGAAAATTCATTTAAATGTGTACTGTTGTGGTAGTTAATCGATATTTATCAATAATTTTTATCGACTTTCAACATGGCGTCACACCGATCTATACCAGAAAGGTATAAGTAACTAAATAAAGGTAAACAAAAAAAAAGCACGTGACTCATAGATGCTAAATCTTTTATTTCATATGTTAAAATCATATTATTTTTAGTCATATATAATAAATAGGCTCTATTCTGAATCTCAGGAACTATCTGTCACATTAATAATAAAGCGTTCAGTGGTATGATGGTATCATCAATTATTTTGTCTAATTTAAAAAAAAATCTGTTCTTCTTTTATTACATGATCCTTGCATTTTTTTCAGTTCTCAGCAGTCACATTAGCTAAAGCCTCTGGCAAAAGAATTTTTAGGTCTGCCATTTTAAACGTTTTATTTTTCTCTGCTACAAACCATTTAAAAGACCCACCCAACCTTTGAGCCCATATTAACTCAATTCAATGGAGCTCACAGTGCTATGGTGGCAGCCGCAATACGGTGACACCATTTAACATTTTTTTTAATTCATCCACAACATAAAAGGCATCTGGTAAACCGACTAAACGTAATACCTGCTACTTCAGTTGCCATGCTACGTCACAGGTGTACTATTCAATTTAGCAACGTTATCTAATTCGTTGTATTTTCTAAAAGGTTTGTGTTTTTGGGCTCGTTACAATAGGCAGATTCCAAAATATTATACGATTTTATAAATGCAACAAAAACATTGTGCTCAAACAATCACATCTACGAATAAAACGAACGAATTAGTTATAAAGTTTAACGTACATTAATAAAAGAGGAAAACATCGTATGAATCCAAAATAAATTTAATTTTGTTGTAACGTATTTTTAATCAATAAAGTGTCAACTATGAAAAACCCTTTTTACGATTTATATCTACCTTTATTTAACTACCTAAACCTTTCTAGTATAGTTACTCTGTGCTTAAAAACAATGACTGTAAACCATAGATCAACCATTGACTATAGATAGAGAACTGGCAGCTGTCACAACAGTGTCAATAAACATGTCAGACGTCATTAATCAATCAAAATGACATATTACCGCCTTGACGGGTTTTTGCTTTGTGTTGCAATTTCAAGTGTAATTTCTTGTGGTTTACCAGCAAACAAAGCCATTTTAAAGAAATTGGACAGTTGAGAACTGTTTTAAATGTGATTTCCTATTTTTAAGTATAGTGTACAAGGACCTGGCCCAGGCTCCATACATTTGGGAACATCTTTAGTTTTATCATCCGGCGAAATCGTCGTCGTCTTTATGTTTTTCCTCCTAGGAGTGAATAATTGTATTCCTTTTTAGCAAAATAAAGTATCTTAAACGTATTTTCCAGATGGTGCGCGGGCGAAGCGCGGTACAAATAGCGGAGGAGTTTATCAGCTCGGCGGCCGACACGCAGGCCGACGCGCTGTGGGGTGCGCGCGCGCTGTGCCGCCTGCTGCCCGAGCGGACCGCGCGCGCGCTGGCCCGCGCCACCGCGCTGCACTATCGCGACACCTGCATACAGGTACAGTACACGCGCATAGCTCGACGCAGGCGACGCGCTGTGGGGTGCGCGCGCGCTGTGCCGCCTGCTGCCCGAGCGGACCGCGCGCGCGCTGGCCCGCGCCACCGCGCTGCACTACCGCGACACCTGCATACAGGTACAGTACACGCGCATAGCTCGACGCAGGCGACGCGCTGTGGGGTGCGCGCGCGCTGTGCCGCCTGCTGCCCGAGCGGACCGCGCGCGCGCTGGCCCGCGCCACCGCGCTGCACTATCGCGACACCTGCATACAGGTACAGTACACGCGCATAGCTCGACGCAGGCGACGCGCTGTGGGGTGCGCGCGCGCTGTGCCGCCTGCTGCCCGAGCGGACCGCGCGCGCGCTGGCCCGCGCCACCGCGCTGCACTATCGCGACACCTGCATACCGGTACAGTACACGCGCATAGCTCGACGCAGGCGACGCGCTGTGGGGTGCGCGCGCGCTGTGCCGCCTGCTGCCCGAGCGGACCGCGCGCGCGCTGGCCCGCGCCACCGCGCTGCACTATCGCGACACCTGCATACAGGTACAGTACACGCGCATAGCTCGACGCAGGCGACGCGCTGTGGGGTGCGCTCGCGCTGTGCCGCCTGCTGCCCGAGCAGACCGCGCGCGCGCTGGCCCGCGCCACCGCGCTGCACTATCGCGACACCTGCATACAGGTACAGTACACGCGCATAGCTCGACGCAGGCGACGCGCTGTGGGGTGCGCGCGCGCTGTGCCGCCTGCTGCCCGAGCGGACCGCGCGCGCGCTGGCCCGCGCCACCGCGCTGCACTATCGCGACACCTGCATACAGGTACAGTACACGCGCATAGCTCGACGCAGGCGACGCGCTGTGGGCTGCGCACGCGCTGTGCCGCCTGCTGCCCGAGCAGACCGCGCGCGCGCTGGCCCGCGCCACCGCGCTGCACTACCGCGACACCTGCATACAGGTACAGTACACGCGCATAGCTCGACGCAGGCGACGCGCTGTGGGCTGCGCACGCGCTGTGCCGCCTGCTGCCCGAGCAGACCGCGCGCGCGCTGGCCCGCGCCACCGCGCTGCACTACCGCGACACCTGCATACAGGTACAGTACACGCGCATAGCTCGACGCAGGCGACGCGCTGTGGGCTGCGCGCGCGCTGTGCCGCCTGCTGCCCGAGCGGACCGCGCGCGCGCTGGCCCGCGCCACCGCGCTGCACTACCGCGACACCTGCATACAGGTACAGTACACGCGCATAGCTCGACGCAGGCGACGCGCTGTGGGCTGCGCACGCGCTGTGCCGCCTGCTGCCCGAGCGGACCCGTATTTTTTTTATGAACTTTCGCAATCTAATGTCTCAATTTGTCAAAAACACCTCTAATTTATTTTGTGTGTGTCAAAACCGTTCAAAGTTTAGTCGTAATACAATGCGACTAAACTTTGAACGTTTTTAATTACGGGAATAGGCCAAAAGGTCATCGGGCCACCTTGTTGGGAGTAGGGAATGCAATCTCGATCTCGCGAGATCTGGAGCCTTTTTGCGAGATTCAATCTCGTGGTACGAAAACTTCGTTCATGAAATCTCGTTTGAGATCTCGGCCTTGAACTGCAAATTGCAGAAAACGTACGAAAATTTTATTTGCTTCGGCTGCATCCCCCATAAGGTTATGATATCAATATTTGTTTCTTTCTTGCAGGGTTGCGTGGATGTGTTAGACAGCCTGCGAGAAGGCGACTTCGGACCGTGCGAGAAGGAGATAGAGGAATATATCGAGGCGTGTCGCACCAAGTTCCCGTACGCCATTGCGTTCAAGCCGGCGTCGGAACTGGCCGACCTGGCTGATAACCCAGCGCCCGCCGACGACGCCGCGCTACAACACAAAGAAATCGCCGTCAACAACTGAACACAACACACAACACTCCTTCCTCGAAAACGGTCTAAAATTATATATCAACTGTCTACTTATTCGATAGTTTGGACGATGGAAAGATGGCGATTAGAACCACTTTTAATAGACCAAAGTCTTAGCTGACAGCTCCGCTGTTCCGCTGAAAATGAATAAATAATAACTCGCGTGGAGTGAATTAATGATAGGTTTTTAATTAATAATAAACTCTATTTTATGCAATCAAACTTCTTGATTATACTCATTTGCAACCCCAGAAACTGCGAATATATTTTTGTTTAGTCGTGGGTTAACCCTCGTTAGGTCTTTTTTACAAATTAGGATTTAAGACCATACACTTGTAACGCTTATTAAATTCTATTATACTAAAGGTGCGGAGATTGTAAGCAATAATAGTATAACTGAATAATTAGTGCGAATTCACTCGAGATCTGTTCATTCTCAGCGGAATGTTGAAGGCAAATTTAAATATTTAGCAGAATATTCGTTTTATTCATTACGAATTGTATAGAGACCATATTTTGACTGACAAAAGTCACTGCTGTAACACTTTTAATCTCGATATACTTTTAAAATACCGTTTTGTAAGTACTTCTGATAACCAAATTTATAATAATAAGGTGACGCACTCTATTACAAAACAACAAAGTCGCTCTTTGGATAATTTTAATGAAATCAAATTTGTTATTGGTTATTACCTTCCAGATGTATTCAGTTAGCATTAAAAATTGGTTTAGTATAGGTTTAGACACTTGTTTTTTTTATAATTAAATGTTTGTTATAATAACAAAATTGATTTTATTCGAATTCCTTGGATGGTTGGCTTCGGTGCTATCAAAGCACTTAAAATTCAAACCTAGTTTCAATGATAATCCTTTATAACAGAATGTAAAGGGTGGCAGGGCCATTGACGCGCAAAATGTAACCATGAATTCAGCACATGATTCTAGACACCGTCGCGTAGAAATTTTAACTCAGATATCAAAAAAAAAAAATCTGCTGTTTCATAGAAAAATACCTACGCGGTGAAAATGCACTGAAGAGCAAATTTAAAAACAAATATCCGACGAAAAATTCAACGTAGTGGGGCTCAGAATCATGTACTGAATCCATGGTAACAGGTTGTGCGTCGATGGCCCTGCCAGCCTGTATACATTATCTACTAACGTTAGGAGTATCGAAGTTGGTTTTTGGTCCGTAGTGTTCCTATATCATTTAATGAATGTCACAAAGAATTCCCCCGTATCACGTTTGGTTTTCGATTGTAAAAATATAGTTCTGAAATGGCAGCCAGGAATTACTGTACTACATGTTGTACATGCAACCAGTTCCAATGTCTTATGAGTATGTATACATCGTTAACTGGCGAGCGATGGGCGTTTCCAGGCCATGCAGCATAATTATAAATTATTTTATTTCATTACAATAATTAAATTGTGTTAGTATTAATTTAATAAAATATAAGTAAAGTGATACATTTTAGCCTGGGTTTATCCAAAATATTTATTCCATGGTTACTTAATAGTTTTTATAAACATAAATAATAACCCTGATAAAGTTTCAAGTTCGCATCAATCTTTCATATTTTTTTTGACTTTGAGAAAACTCTGGCATCGGCATTGCCACAAAATCGCTCGCTTCATAACGATGAAAAGTTACAAGTAATTTCATTGTATAAAATTACAATTTTGTTTGAATTTTGACGTTGTCCAAAAAACTTTTATATCACAAAGTTTTGAATGGAATTTAATCGATTATCGGGAAATTTCGGCAAAAGATGTTCTATTTTGTGGTTTACGTAGCATTTTATAGAAACAATTGATTAGCGGCGAAGGAGCATACTTAATTACTTATCCTGACTTCTAGATTGTTAAAAAGTCGGTTAATAAAAAAATGGTAATTGATGAAATCTTCATGTCCAATGACAGCTGTTTCATAAAGACGTAGGGTAGTTTGTTTGATTATGACCCAGTCTCGATTTGCAATGAAAAGTGGGAAAACGTATTCCTTTATATTTTTAGTTTGTAAGACATTGTTTCTTATGTCCCTATAGCCCCATAACAAAACTGCTTTGCTTTATCTCACACTTACCTTTGAGGAAGTGTTCGCATTTGTGGGAAAGATTAATTTTATGTTTTTCTTATCCATCCCATATCTAATTCCTCATACATTAAATTGTGGAATCATTTATGTCAACAAAAATGTGTGTTACTAAAATTTTTGTTCTTTTTTGTTATTACGTAGCCGTTATGGATGACGTTGAAATACTTATCAAAGTGTTGCTTCATGTAGTGTCTTATGACCATTTCTAGTCCTGTGACCCTCTTCTGCCAAGTTTGTAATGGCACCCCAACGAAATTTGTACAATAAAATTTTAAACAAAGGTAAATTTTTCAATATTATCATTATATACACACATTGAAAAATTTAGCACTCATTCTAAAATTAATTTAATCTCTCAAGTGCCCCAGTGTCTCTCAGTGGCCTCAAGTGTTCAACAATATACGCGTAACAGAATAATTATTAGGATTTAACGTTTCAACTAATGACTGGTTTTTAACGTGTAAAATATAATGTGTGGCAGATTGAGCATGGGCCGCGCGGATTGCCCCTTGAACGGAGGGGCTGCTTGTAAATAATTCTTACTTTTAAGTTTGTACTGTACAATATCGTTAGTTCTGAGGTCTTTGTCGATGGAATTGATGGACTGCATGCGGCGCTAAGGTTTAATATGCACGAATGGTGAACATGGACTCAAATGTAAACACTTTTGTTGGATTTCGTTTTTTTTTCTTTTTGTAGATATGTGTAAAATTTGGACAATAATTATATAATTGAATACTCCAAATTGTAACAATTGCATGCACTTTTGTTGTGTTGTAAAACACGCTAGAACAGTTAATTTCTAAGACTACATCCACTGAATTAAATTTAAAACACTTTTTCTTGGTATGTTTTATTTGAAGGAAGCTTCTGTTTCGAACATGATGGGATGTGGGCCGGATCTGAATAATTAACATGTTGACTATTACATGTCTTTTAATTCTTAAATTATGTTTTATTCAGTGGACGAAGTCGACTTATGTTTATTTGACACAAAATATGTTCAATTAAGTTACTAATAAATCGCCATGTTGATTTTATTGTATTCAAGTTGTGTGATCGGAGTATCTGTCATCTTGTACATAAAGTAATAAAATTTTATTTTACAAATTTATTTACATTTCTGTTTCATTTACATACAAGCTCATGGTGATGGTAAATTACACCTAACACTCGTACCGACGCTCGCTATGAACGCTCGTAGGAATAGCTTTTTTTTTGACAGTTCAACAACATTCATTGCGTTATTTACGTTGTTGAGCAGACAAATTTTTCGAACATATGAAGCAGGATTAGCAATAGGCTTCAAAATGATGCAGGATGCGGGTGTCGGTTTTTATGTGAACATAAAGAAATTCACCTTGACTGCCTCGTTGGTCTAGTGGTCGCCAAGCGCTTCTGCTGAGCATGAGGTCCTGGGTTCGATTCCCAGCTCGGACAAAGTTTCTTTGGTTTTTCTAGCAGTAATTTCTCAGTAGCAGCCTGGGTAAAGCTGACAATATGTCAAAGGGTGCCAATTCGACAACTTTTCTGTGTAATAAATTTTTTGAGCGACAGGTGACAATTTGTCGTGAAAAACTTGTCAAATCTGCTTTATTAAAAACAGAAAATTGTCATGACATATTGACAAATTTGTAGAATTGTCCGACAATTCTGACAGGAGCGTTATCTCTGTTGCGAAATCATATTTTGAATTTTGAACGTGTAAGAAAGTGTTTATAAAAGGTTTATTACAAAAAATGGTACTTACATCGAGCAGTGAGAGTAGTGATGATGAATACTTGTAACAAACACAAACGAGGAGGCAACGACGCTCATTTAAAAGCAGAATCAATTTCTCCTTCACAATCACAGATTTCTGCTTTAAAGAAAAATTTTGTTTATGTAAAACTGCCGTAGAATATATAATTGATAAAATTGGTCATCGACTTGGAACACATTACAAGCAGATACCTAGCACTTTCACCAGTTGAACAAATTTTATGGGCTTTGCATTGGATGGGTTGTGGTTCACAGTACCACGTTATTGGTGATGCACATGGCCTTAGTAAAGCAACCGTACATCATTACATAAGATGGGTATGTGGAGCCGCGACTTCTGAATTACTCGGAGAAGGGGTTCGCTGGCCTGCTAATTGTAACCGAATACCAACACTTTTCAGGAGTCAGGAGGCATTATGGAATACCTAGAATATCTGGTATTGTGGACGGTTTGTTAATTCCTCTAGATGCGCGTTATCAAAATGAATCTGCGTTTGTAGACAGAAACGGAAACCATTCAATTAATACTATGGTGGTATGCGGGCCAAACTTAGAAATTTTCTACGCATCTGCAAGATGGGTTGGCTCTGTTCACGATGCCAGTGATGAGATGCTCTTCTTTAGCACAGACATGGGAAAGTGGATGGAGACCATTCCCAAACCCATTAATCTTGGGAAACGTTGGATATTGTTTAAAAAAAGTGGCTTATGCCGTTGCCGCCTAATATACCTATACAAATACCAAGGAAAGCATCATTAGAAAGATTCTTGCGTCCTTTTAACCCTCTGCAACTAACGTGATACAAATTTCACTAATCTGCTGACGTGGTAGACTAGTAGACACAATTTTGACGTCATTATATATCATAACTAGCGACCCGCCCCGGCTTCGCCCGGGTAGCAAAGCATAATATAATATAGCCTATGTCACCCGGAGATAGTGTAGCTTCCCAACAGTGAAAGATTTGTACCATTTTTTCATATATATATATATATTAATTAACTTTTGGAGATAGCATTATTAATCTCCGTTAAATTATCTGCAAAATGGTAAATAAAATTTTGTAAATCGATTAGCTATTAACAATATAATAAATCAATAACATGAGAAGCAAGCGGATAATAAATAGATAGATAACCAGATTCATATAGATCCTGGAGCCTTAGTACCTCATGGCCATCAAAATACATATGTCATACAGTGTGATTTGAGCAAGTTTAATAATATAACTATGTGTTATACTTACATGTTGTTGGGGAATTTTAGGTGACTCTTCAAAGAAACTTCAAATATGCTGATATTTAGTCAAAACTTGTATTGCCTTGATGACGAACAAAAATGGAGTGCAAAAAATGACAAACAAGTCCAGCAGATCCTTACATCTAATTACAATCTAATTAGTCTGCAACATTGGTTTGCTCATTCTAAATGAGCAGGCGTTGGCTCGAACATGCCCCCAGACGTTGGAAGCAGTAGAGGCGCTTTCAACCAAACGCAGAATCAACGGGCAATGGGTAAATCCTGTTAAAGGCTCTTCTGACGACCCCAGTGGATGTTTTGACGTCTGCCACACGAACAATTCCATCCGATCCTGGATGGACGGCGACGACTCTTCCCAATTTCCATTTTAGAGGAGGAAGGTGGTCCTCCTTTATGATGACAAAAGAACCCAACTTCAGCGTGTCTTTGCAGTTATGCCACTTGGTCCTTTGCTGCAGCTCAGACACAAACTCCTTACTCCAACGAGCCCAAAAATGCTGGCGTAGCTGCTCGATCCGTTGGTAACGAGACAATGAAGCAGTGGAGTGGTTCTGTAGATCTGGCTGCGGGAGTGACGTCAGCGGCCGACCAACAAGAAAATGACTCGGAGTCAGTGGAGTGCAGTCCGCTGGATCGGATGACAGCGGCGTCAGTGGACGTGAATTTAGTATCGCCTCAATTTGGACTAACGTGGTGTTAAGCTCTTCAAATGTTAATTTACAATTTCCCAACACTCGCCTGAGATGATATTTAGTTGACTTAACACCCGCTTCCCAGATTTCGCCAAAATGAGGAGTATATGCTGGTATAAAATGAAATTTAATTCCGTCATTAGCTAATTGCTCGCCCAAAGAATTGCAATTAGATTCAAGGAACTTCGAAAGTTCGTTGCAGGCACCGACGAAAGAGGTACCGTTGTCAGAGTAGATGTCACTGGGTTTTCCCCGTCGCGAGATAAATCTAGATAAAGCTAGTAAATACTTATTGCTGGTTAAGTCACTCACCAGCTCTAAGTGTATAGCCTTAGTGGTGAAGCACACAAAGATGGCTATGTACACTTTTACCAGCCTACATCCCCGACCTTGTCTACTAGCAGCCATGATGGGACCAGCATAATCCACACCGGTGCTTTCAAAAGGATAACCGCCTGGAAGGAGACGCTGCTGTGGCAAATTACCCATCAAAGGAGTAATTGTTCTACCCGACATGCGACAACAACGCACGCAATTACGATAACAACTCTTTGCTAGCCTTCGTCCGCCTATGGGCCAGTATGAATCCCTAATCGAAGCCAGCAGTAACTGAGGACCTGCATGCATTAGCTTTACATGTTCAAATTCGAACAGCAACTTAGTAAATTTGTGAGTGGACTGTAAAATAATAGGGTGCTTTTTATCAAAAGAAAAAGTTGAATTTGCTAAGCGTCCTCCGACACGCATGATTTTATTTTCATCTAAAAATACGTTAAATTTTATAAGGGCGCTTTTATATGGCAACTTCTGATTATGAATAAGTAATTCATACTCGGGAAAAGACTCAATTTGGCTTCTAATAATAATAATATTTAATGCATCCTGCAACTCGACTTGTGATAGAAAACTAATAGAAGGAATTTTCCTACTCCTACACAATTTAATAAACCTTAAAACTGTTGCTACACTACAGATCAGCCTTAAATAACTAGAAAAACGATTAAAATCTATGAATGTATGACATTGATTACTACTAATACTAGCGCTCAACAAAACATGAGGTCGAGTTTCAGGCAGCTTGTCTGATTTTAATGATTTAGGTTGAGACGGCCAATGAGACTGGACTTGCTTCAAAAAACTGGGACCGCTCCACCACAAGTCCAAAGATTGCAGAACACTAATATCCACGCCACGAGATATTAGGTCTGCAGGGTTCTTGGCGGTTGGGATGTGTCGCCAAGTACAGTGCCCCGCCTTATCTAAAACTTCAGCAACGCGATTGCGCACAAAAGGCTGAAGCTTAGAAGGTAGCATCTGCAACCATCCCAACACGACGGTGGAGTCAGTCCAGCAATAAACATGACTAAACTTTAGTCGCAGTGAACTCAGAACCTTCTCGCACAAACGAGCTCCGACTACGGCGCCACACAATTCCAGTCTTGGAATGGTGGTCGGCTTAATAGGGTGCCACTCGACTTTTAGCGGCTAATAGACGAACCATGTACTCACCCTGATCATTGGCACTACGTACATAGACGCACGCACCATACGCACGCTCAGATGCGTCTGTGAATATATGTAATTCCAGTATAGTATATGCATCATATATAACGAGTCGTGGAACACGATAATTATTGATAAGCGGCAATGCTTTAACAATAGCATTCCAACTAGCATTAAGTGCTGGGGTTAATGGCTCATCCCATGAGAGCTTGTCTAACCACATCTGTTGTAAAAACATTTTCATTGTGACTACGCAAGGAGATAAAAGCCCTAGGGGGTCAAAAATACGTGAGATGGCAGAAAGTATGTCACGCTTTGTAACCGAATCCTTAGAAGATAACGTTACACTTCAAAACCCAAATTCGTCAGAACTAGAAAACCAATCAAGCCCTAATAACTTATTTGGTTCATTAGATCCCAATTCTAAATCTAATGACGACTGAGAAGCTTCAGAGACTAAGTTAGGGACGTTAGACCTCCACTTTCTAAGCGGCATGCAAGCAGATGCTAGTGCATTGGTGACCTCTGTGCGGATAAACATAACTTCATTTAAATCATCACCTCCTGTTAAGAGGTCATCGACGTAAAAATCATGCATGATGACGTCTGCAATCTTATCTCTGCTACCTGAAGATGACTCACCCACAGAACGCAAAGTGATCTTAGTGTCATTGGTTTGATAATCCATCCCTATTTGCTTCAGGCAACGTGTTGCAATAAATGGTGCACTAGCCGTACCATATGTGACGGTATTCAATTTATAAACCTTGACAGGGTCGCATGCATTATCACGCCACAGAACCTGTTGCAGGTACCTATCAGATGGGTGGACGTATATACATCTATACATCTTCGCAACATCAGCTGACAAGACGAACTTGTGTTGTCGAAACCGAAGAAGTATAGATGCAAGATCGTCCTGCACTGTAGGACCCACCATCTGCACGTCATTAAAGGATACCCCTGAAGAAGTAGCGCAGCTTGCATTAAAAACAACACGAAGCTTGGTAGTTGTGCTACGTTCACGCAATACCCCGTGGTGAGGTATGAAATATCCACTGGGACTGTCACCATCCTTGTTTTCGGTCATATGTCCTAAAGTCTCATATTCAGACATGAAGTCACGATATAACTTACCGAACTCAGGCTTGGACTTTAGTCTGCGTTCTAGGGAATATAGACACTTAGAAGCCCTTACGAAAGATTCTCCTAAAATGGAAGGATTTTGCTTAACGGGAATGCGAACACAAAAATGTCCGTTCTCTAAACGAGTCGTATTCTTGACAAAATGCTCCTCACACAACTTTTCCTCTGGTAAATAACGTGAGGATTGTGAATTAACCTCTTCCAGATTCCAGAATTTTTCTAAATCGGTGCGAATTTTATTTAAATCACCGCTACTAGAGGAATCAGTTTGAGTTAAATTGCATGAAATATTATTTGACATTAATTTACCATTCATATAGGTAATAGGACCAGAAACAATCCAGCCTAACAACGTTTCACACAATACTGGCTTACCTACTCCTAGTTTAATTCTCTGTGAACCAACCAAGTCCCAGAAGAGATCCGCTCCTATTAAGACATCTACTTCTGAAGGCTTGTAAAAGGAGGGGTCAGCTAAACAGATATTATCTGGAATATTCAAGTCTGAAATGTCGACTTCACGACAAGGCACAACAGTCGTTAATGATGGCAAAACAAAACAATAAAACTTAGCAACATAACTATTGTCCAATGACGTCATTCTCACATGACATGTTTTGCCTACGCGAGAACTTACGTTATTAATGCCATAGACCGAACCATTTATCTGACTAGTATTTAAGTTAAGCCGTGTGCATAATCGTTCCGTCATAAAACACGATGTGCTACCACTATCAAGCAGGGCTCGCACTGTGTGCTCACGATCATTCTGATCACATAACTTGATAAGAGCGGTGGACAATAACACAGCGCGTTGTTTACGAGAACTGAGCTCCGCAGACAAAGTTAAATTATTTGCACTCAAATTAGTGCTAGCCACGGCGTCAGTGGGTGATGACGTTGATACGGAATGCGACGAGCTACCGTGTGATTTGTTGTCACTATTGCAACGATTCGCCGTACCTTTATTCTCTGACGAATGAATCAAAGTGTTATGTCGGCGCTTACATATCTTGCATCCCGGCTTTTTGCATCGGTTAGCAAAGTGACCTGCATGAAAACAGTTATAGCACACTTTATAGTTAGGTATTAATTTGAGTCGCGCGTCTATGCTAAGTGCAAGGAATTGTGAACAACTACTTAAAACGTGATCAGCTTTACAGTGCGGGCACAACTTACTCAATTCAGTGCTGGAATTATTAGAATCTTGTGATACAACCATAGATTTCATCCGATTAGAATTTGAAATAGGCTTAGCGGGAGTGGTATTACTGCAATTTCGTGCTGTTTCTAGTGTTTCTAACAAGTCAGCGCGAAAACGAATGAATTGAGTGAATGCAGCAAATGTTATTGTGCTATCTTTGTCTATACGACCTTTGTGCTCCTCCCACTCACGATAAGTTAACTGATCCAGCTTCCGAGTTACTATATATATTAATAAAGTGTCCCAATACTTGATGGGTTCATCTAACGATTCCAACGCACGGAGATTTTTATTAAGTTGGTCAATCAATCCTTTTAACGCAACAGAGGACTCCTTTGCAATAGCATTCAAGTTAAATAAGGATGACACATGATTGTGAACTAACAACCTTTTGTTATCGAAACGATCACAAATTAACTTCCAAGCTGTATCGTAATTACTTGCGGAAAACTCAATCGCATGGATCACAACAGCAGCAGATCCTTCCAGGGACGCTCGCAAATAATGGAATTTGTTAACTTGGTCGATTTCATCGTTACAGTGAATAAGGCTAGTAAAAGTGTCACGGAACTCCAACCAATTGCTAAAATTCCCATTAAATTTAGGTAACTGTATCGTGGGCAACTTAACAGGCTTACGTTGACTGATACGGGTACATTTTTCACTACTCATCGAATCATTATCGTTGTTATACTTACATAACAGCTCTTGTGACCTAGCCAGTGCTTTGTAATACTGTGACTCAAATTCAGTACGCTCAGACATCTGAGCTTTAACATCTTCTACCAGACATTCTAATCGTAACTGTACCTCATCGTAATGCGCATACAAAGACTCGATTCTTCCAATCCGTAACTGCAATTCTTTGACCTCACAACTAGTCAACTCCTTGTCACTGCATACATCAAGGTAATTGATAAACGCCGTTAAGCGTCCCTTAAAGCTTCCTCGTTTTTTAACTAGTTCTCTTTCTTCGGACATACTGGGAATCGAATGTAGTCAACCTGAAATTTGTATAATAACAACTTAGGTATATTTTTACAATACTTAAATAACTTAATTTAACGTACCTACGTCTAGCAACTATGGTATAACAATGTAACGGAAAATGTTAATACTGTAAATAGTGACTTATAAACCTGCTATAAATATTACCTATGTTAATACAAAATGAGATTTTTATTTTAGACTTTTATTTAAGTTACATAAATTCCTCAAAACTTGAACACTTAATTACCTAACGTCGAATTCTAAGCAATACACTATCAAATAATTAATTAAATTGACTAATACGGTTTAATTAACTGAATAAAGATTAATTAAGACTTGTTATATTATATAACACCAACCTACGCACTAAAGACTATTTACTATGAATAGTTATCTAAAATACTGCTATACAATTATAAATGTAGCATAATATCTACTGGACTTTTCACTTTTATAATAGAAAGAACGTATAATTGTATTTGCAAAATAAGTATCTATCATCAAATAATTAATTATAAGTACTAGAAACTATGTACAATGTAAATAGATATAATTATGTTACTTTGAACAATATTCAGAAAAATAAACACTAACCTTTTAAAATCCTTAATTATGGTTAAATACTACCTGAACGAGTGTTGGGTGATAATATTTTAACTCTAATATTCTTAACACCGTAAATTAGCTTGAAGTCCTTTGTTCACAGTCACGTTGCCGGCTTATAACCTCCTCGGCAAAACTCCACGGTAATAATATTCAAATCCACAGATTTTTAGAAAATCTCCATGTGATTACCAATCCGGCTCGGTAGGACCAATATGTTGGGGAATTTTAGGTGACTCTTCAAAGAAACTTCAAATATGCTGATATTTAGTCAAAACTTGTATTGCCTTGATGACGAACAAAAATGGAGTGCAAAAAATGACAAACAAGTCCAGCAGATCCTTACATCTAATTACAATCTAATTAGTCTCCAACATTGGTTTGCTCATTCTAAATGAGCAGGCGTTGGCTCGAACACATGTATATATTTTAATTAAAGAGTTTTAAACAATGAAGCACTAATAATTAAGAAGCAGGAATAATTTCACTGTATTATCTTCGCTATACTATGAATTTAATTCATACTTCAGTCTAAGTAACACGTGGCCGGCTATGCTAACACCAAAAATTGAAAAAGTAAGAACAATTGAATTTCACTGTATTTCGTTTATTACAAAATAAATTTAGGTTATACCGTAGCCTCAGCAACACGTGGTGGTTATGCTATTAAATTGTAGCTTATATGAAACGTTTGTATTTTTAACATAGCGCCATCTATTGAATACTTACTCAATCCAGTCAACAGATATCGCCATCTGTTAGAATCGTTTGGATCTAACAGATAATTGTGACTGTCAAATAATAGACAAATAATTTGCAATAAAATAATATTGCGACTATAAATTGAGATGTAAGCTATCCTATCTTTCAAGTTAGATCAAATTGGACACGGTGTGCAAATCAAATTTAAAATCGGTTCAGTAGTTTAGGAGTCCATCGCGGATAAACAACGTGACACGTAATTTTTATATATATAAAGATTTATGCGGTCAAATGCGGTAAATTGTCATTATTATTCTGTATGAATTAATTTATTAAATAAAAAGCAATAAGTATGAAATAAACTCTTTATTGATTTTATCACAAATCAACTAAGAAAATTAAAAGCTAAAAAAAGCGAATAATAAATAAATCTTTGAGCATAATTGTACTTAATTATTAAAGTTAACACTTATAGTAATCAGATTTATAAGTTTCATGAATATTTGGTGGTTCAATCTCCTGATATACAGCCTTAAACTATCACAGTTTTTGTTGACATTTCTCACACATTGGTTTTGAGCGTTGCAAGCAAATTGGTTTGGAACAGTCACAGCATTTATATTTAGTTTGTCTCTTTATCTTCGTAGGACAAATAAAACATAATTTTCTTCCAGTTGTCGAAATGGATTGAGATTTTAGAGGAACAGGGGGCAGGTCTTTCCATAAAACTCTCATGATTGTCATTTGCAATTCTCTGGGCAATCTTTCAATGTAAACGCGGGCCTTCATGTGATCGAGCACTAACTCTTGCCATGCTCATTATAAATGTACCTTTTCTCATCTTGCTCGTTTTTTTAATACAATTTCATTAGATTCCAAGTTATCCGTTTTAGCTTCAAAATTCCGATCCTCACTTCCGCTGTCTATATCGCTGAATTAATGTTCGGATTCCTCTTCCAACCACTTTTCTACTTGTCGGCCATTACTTTGATAAGTTCCAGCTGATGTCCTTTTTGAGGGTCGTGCCCCAAGAATTTTTTGATTGGGACATCTAAAAAAACAAAATAAAACAAACAAAAATTAAATAACGCATTGGCGCTATTTCATTTTTGTTTGTTTTATTTTGTTTTTATTTTTGTTAAATTTTTCAATAAAAATATAAAACACAGACAATATAGTATTGGAGTATATTATAGTATAGTAGTGGAGTAGACAGTATGGATATTTTATAATTTTACTGATGTGGTAGTCTATCAGATGCTTACGTTAATATTGACGTGGTAGATTCGTAGACACCCAACTGACCCAACTACTGTAGGAACCAAAGTGCCACGAGCGCTTTTTTTTTTTTGGTAATGCGACTCGTAGTTTTGACCACTGAGGTCTTGGCTACTTAACCGAACTGTCCTGTGGGTGCCTTAATGATTTTACTCCGAAGAGCCTCCCGCCAGAAGCGGAATTTTGAATACTAAAACTTATATTTAAATGACCGCACGTTAAGGGCACCCCCTGTGGGGTACGGACCTCGGCTTAGGGCGTCACTGAGAGAGGGCAGCGAGTGGGGACAGGCTGGATCGAAGGGTTTATAATATTATGATTATTAACAGGGGAATTTAAAGCTACAGGCTCAGGCTACGGCGCGGGCTGAGGCCTCATCGGACAAGGGTCGGGGGGGACGGTTACGGGGGGTCGTCGCGTGGCACCTCGTCGGCGAGGTCGGAACGATGGCGGTCTGTCTTTGTGCACTGTACTGGTGGCCCTACTGCTCTCCTGGAGGAGGGTTATGGGGTCATCGGGGTCGACTAGGACATGCCGGGGACGGCGGGTATGACTGATACGGGAGGGGGTATAACGGGCGGCCGCGACAACCAGAGGGTTGCGGTGAGTGGCGGCGGAATCGAAGAAACGCTTTGATAGGCGTTTCATGAACTGACTGATGGTCGGGATTTTAAGATCTAAGTGCCCACGAGCGCTTGCGGACACAGAACATATATACCCTGACGGGCTTGCGGATCACTGGGCGCTGTACCTTTAAAAATAAAGACGTGAAACACATTTATGTGATCTGTGGTGTCTGGTGGACTACTACGTCAGCTGCAGAGTGTTAAGTTAACGAGAAGAATGGAAGAATGGTGGCTTTGGGAATCATAATATAAACATGTTCATGTATTAATCAAATAAGAGATCAGCCGATGACAGCAAGCAGAGTGTTACGAGTATATTATCTTGCATTGTTTTGCATAATATTGAAAAACGGTTAGGCTCATATTGCAATGCACCCTATTTAGAACAAGATGTTAGCGGAAATGACAATGATTAGTTATTATTAGTTGCAGATTATAACAATGTGGACGAAGTATTTGATAAGGAAGCGGATGCAGTTCTACAGTCAATAATACAACAATTTGAATGAATAATTTATTTGCTTATTATAATAAATACATGATTGATTATAATAATCACAGATTTTCATTCACAGCTCTTTGTAAAATATCGCTAACTTGTTCATTATTAGCATCCGACTGTGTTGTTTGAACAATTTGGTGATTTTGTATATTTTGTATATTATAAACATCAATAACTCGAACGTTTTGTATATACAAAGGTAGTGTAAATTCTGATGGCTGTATATTCAATTCTTTTTCCATCTTTAGCAACTCCAAATCTAACTTATATTTTTCTCTTTTTGCTATTTCTACAACATCTTGTAAAAGCTTTATCTAATTCCAATTTTTGTTTTTTTTAATCCGCCAGATCATGCGGAGTGTCAAGCTCACAGGTTGATATTTGCCGAGATTTCCTTCTTGGTGGCTGATGAGGAGGAGGCGTACTAATATCTTGTTGAATAGAATCTGGAACAGATATTTCAGACTCTTGTGATTCTGATGATTCTGGCACGGGAAGGCCTTCTAGGACCGGAGAGTTCTTCCCTATTATTTTAAAGATCAATTCATCGTATTTGCAATTTTTTCCTCCTCGTGACCCAGTCTGCAATCGATTATCTCTCTTTTTCAAAAAACAGAACAGAAACAGTTCAATAAACTTAGTTTGATTTATAAATTATCTTCGATGATATGATGTATTAGAATAGGTGCATTTTTATTGCTCAAACGGTGTGACAAGAAAGAATACAAGATGTTAAAAACCAAGTCATAAGATGTTATAAACTGTCCTTTTCCTCCAGTTTGCCACGTTGTGTCACGAAGATATTTCCAATCTTTATTAAATATTTCCAATCCTCTCAATTGTTTTGTGATGTGCTTCCATTTGTTAATTTTCATTTCGTGAGTTAAATTATCATTAAATTTGCCGAATAAAACGTCTCTGTTTTCATAAATAAGGCCTAAAATTAAATATTATTATTATTAAATAGCAAATAAAAACGAAGTTCAAAGTCAAAAACAGTCGTAAAATTGTTATATATTTTAATATTACCCTCATGTTCTCTCATATTATTATTATTATTATTTATTTATTTTATTCGGACAACAATATGGTCCAATTTGTTAGTAAAATACCTTATCACTAGTGTTAGTAGTACACAAAACAGAAAAAAAAATGGAAAAATATGTTTAGCCAGTTGGTGATGGACTGCGGCACGATGTGCAGAGAACGATAAAACAAGGAATATGCTACCTGACCATTATCTCCACATAGTGCCTCAGAAAAGGAGAGTAAGGGCTCTCCACTACTGTTTTCAGGATGCTATTGTCACTGACCCGCATTCTACGCATGCCTCGATATCGTATTTTGACAAATACGAGTATGTCAGAAAAAGTGACAAATTTTTCATGAATTATATATTTCATAATATGAAATCATGTTCAAGTTAGCTCTTAGTTGAGAGTCATAAGCACGCGACTTATAAGAAAGTATTTTGTGGGAACCTTTATCAAAGGCCTTGCTTAAGTCAGTATTTATGACTTCAGCCCGATGATCAGCATCAACAGCCCCAATTAAAAGTTCTGCAAATTGAACCAGATTAGTGCTTGTTGTTCGTGATCCAACAAAACTTTGCTGGTGATCGCTAATGAATAGCTTTAGATGATTTTGGTAATGCGGGCAGAGAAGTAACTCAAATAGTTTGGTATACGTTGAATGAATTGAGATGGGCCTATAGTTTTTATGTTGTCATTGTTATCCGATTTATGTATACCTTCTTTGCTATTTTCCATTTAAAAGGGAATATGCCAGAAGTTAAGGATTTGCTGTATATGAGCACAAGTGGACACAATAACTTCGCCTCGCAAGCTGTAATAAATATACCTTTTTTAATTTCTAAGCTTTTGAATTTTTTGAGTATGATCTAACAGCTATTATTTAGAACTTCCCTCGACAGCCTTCCGTACCCAATATCACACCCTCTACGACAGTCATACCCTAGAAAGGTTTAAAGTTCTCATCAAGATGAATGAAATAAGCCCAAACATGATGTAACTGCTGTAATCTGTCGAGGAGCTTTCTCGACTGTCTTCCGTCTCTATCATCAGATGATCTCCAAGTCTCTTATATGTTGAAGCATCATTAGAACTACATATATGTGCCAAGTTTCAACACAATCGGTTCACAAGTGAACATTCTGCAGGTGAAAACTCATTTAACCCCTATTTTTCTACCCTCAGGGATGGATTTCGTTTTTGAATTTTAAATGGGACCAACTTTGATGTATTCCATCAAAAAAAAAAAACATCGAAATCTGACTACTCTGTAAAAAGTTATGCGTGGTCATAATTAAAACAAAATATGTATATAATATTCGGATCGACTTAAGAACCTCCTCCTTTTATTTCGTCGGTTAAAAAGAGTGAAAATCTTTCCCAATATTATAAAATTTTGTTTTGATGCAAACAAATATGGTGTGACTCACTCAGTTAAGACCGTCTTCGTCCATATTATATTGCGAGACAAAGTAGTTAAATTACAACGTTAATTGTATTATAATATTTGTACCGTGATATTAGAGATGTTTTTGCAATGATGTGCGGTTTATTTAAGTTCGAACTGTGAACACTTAAATAGCTCCAATCATTCTTTTGCTACATTCTAATGCTAGTGTAAAGCTTTTGTAATGCAATTAACATCTTCATTATCAATAATATTGCTAGTATAATGCGCCTGTAATGCAATTAAACAACTATTGTGAACCTATTTAGAATCTAAAGCCGTATAATTTGTGCCCAAATAAGCATTACAGTAGCCGTATAAACGTTTGTAACGCTACTATAGAACTAACTCAAAATGCGAAAACGATACAGAAATTTTGTAAGTTGGCCGTTATACTGCTTTGATGTGTTACTTAGGCACTCTCCTGGTAATTCAACATCATAATATAGAAGTAAGTAGATATGTAAGTTCTAGGAACGTATAATATATAGATCTTTACAAAATGTAAAATATATTATACATTTTTAAAGCTTGAGGCATTGATGTACGCTGTCCGTTATATTATCTTGAATAGTAAACCTGTATAACGGATAGCGTATATCAGTGCCTCTACCTTTTGAAACGTATAATATATTTATATAGCCACCTTCCAGCTTCATCATCAGAACTTAGACATCATCTATTATCAGTCTAGTAGATACTTGTTATGACAAATCAAACACGCCCAAACTCGGTGGGGTTGCGTCGTTTCGTTATAGAGTTCCCATGGCCATCTTCCGGCTCCATCATCAGACCCTGTGACGTTGCAAAATCAATATTTAACGCAACAAGTAGCGACATCTTGTGTCAGGCATTGGCATGGCTGTCAGCGTGTTCTCTGTAACACTAGAGAAATTATGTCATGTAAATTATATACAAGAGTATTAGTTAATTTAAATAAATAAACATACAGACATAATTTTCCACATTTAATTTAAAACAATGCCTAAGAAATGGAAAATAACCAACAGACAAGAATTCTATTTAGTCTATGGTGGTGGAAGCTTCTCGAAGGTTTGTGACATTGATCCGGCGAAAGGGGAAGACCCGCAACGTGTGTGACACGATACGAATAGGATTTGGAATAGGGACTTAGTTCTGGAGGAACAGATTGTACCCAAATAACCCGATGGGTTTACAATAAGTCCCATTCGAAGCTGAATCCGGTCTGGCTGTTTATGCTAGCCTCTTTTTCTTGTATGATCTGCTCTAATACATAATTGAGACGTGATGCTTTGGAGTAGCCCCGTGGTCTGATGATTGGAATGGATCCGGGTGCAGGCAACCTTTGAGGTGTGGTCATCCGTTTGACAGGAAGGCTTTACTTAGCCGATATCGGTGATGAGGGAAGTTCACCGCTCCAGGTAACGAAGCGTCATTATTATACCCGTAGGCCACGTAACGTGCAAACACAGGGGTATACTGTGTTTGATGCCAAGGGTCGTAGTCCTGTCAAGTGAAGGGATTAGTACTGAGAGATCACCGATAATAATCGGTAAGGTAGCGATTTAGTCTATGAGAGAGTTAGGCCTATTGTATGGACTGGGTGATGAGACCAGTTGCCATAAAGTGTTGTGTCGCAGATTGCTTAGCATGATCTTATGTTCCCGTTGTTAGCATAACCTTGATAGGTAGGTAGTTGTATGATTGAGCTAGTATCTATTAAGTGGTTCACCTCACGGACTCGCTATAGCGGCTCTGAGATATTGTAATAGTCTCATTGCAGGTCAACACACCAATACAACTAGACCCGAGACTGGTTGTACTGGTGTGGAAGCCCAGGTGTATGGGGGAAGGAATGTGGCCAGCCACATTCAATATTGTGAACCTTCAATAGTGAGTTATTGTAATAAACATTGCATTGTGTAAGAAGGTACTTGTTTAATTGAATCTTTCCCTAGCAGCTTATTATACCCTACAAATTTACTTTAGCACGGTGGTGAGTAGTACAACACCAAAGGAGACCATCAACATCCAGTCTCCTAACCAATTCTGTACAACACCAAGGGCCAGGTTACAACCCTAGATGCCATTTACGATTAGAGTATTCGTCAAGACGAATCAAACGAGCACAAACTCGGTGGGGTTGCGTCGTTTTTCAAACTCAACCAATTACAAGCACTTTTGAATTGTCAAGGGGTCGGTCAGTCAGAAAGATGAAGCTAGTTGTTTCGTTATAGAGTTCCTGTGGCCACCTTCCGGCTCTATCATCAGACCCTGGATACCATCTACGATCAAAGTACTCGTCAAGACAAATCAAACGAGCCCGAACTCGGTGGGGTTGCGTCGTTTGGTTATAGAGTTCCTATGACCACCTTCCGGCTCCATTTCCAGATCAGCTCGATGATACCAAAATATTGCATTGCCACCAACTTCACATGTGTGCCAAATTTTAGCTCAATCGAACACCGGGAAGTGGGTCAAAATTAACTTGCAAAGGACATGGCTAAATGAACTTTGGGCGACTGCCCTAAGCATGTATAGAAATTTCGCAATAGCTCGTAACATTCAAAAATTCATTCATTAATTATTACGTGTTGTTTATTTTCCTAGAACTTTCGTGAACTAATTAATCGATTAAAAGATTTTTACTCGATCTTCCATGTTTTTTATTTGAGAAAGGAGAACGTGACTTTGACGTTTCGGTTTACGAAAAATGTGGACAGTAAACCTACTTTTAAAGATATTTGCGTAAGCTGACATATACAGTGTTTATTATTATATTATTTACTAGCGACCCGCCCCGGCTTCGCCCGGGTAGAAAAGCATAATATAATATAGCCTATGTCACCCGGAGATAGTGTAGCTACCCAACAGTGAAAGAATTTTCGAAATCGGTTCAGTAGTTTCGGAGCCTATTCAATACAAACAAACAATCATATCTTTTCTCTTTATTATATTATTTCACTGTATTTCGTTTATTACAAAATAAATTTAGGTTTATACCTTAGCCTCAGCAACACGTGGTGGTTATGCTATTAAATTGTAGCTTATATGAAACGTTTGTATATTTAACATAGCGCCATCTATTGAATACTTACTCAATCCAGTCAACAGATATCGCCATCTGTTAGAATCGTTTGGATCTAACAGATAATTGTGACTATCAAATAATAGACAAATAATTTGCAATAAAATAATATTGCGACTATAATTGAAATGTAAGCTATCCTATCTTTCAAGTTGGATCAAGTTGCACACGGTGTGCAAATCAAATTTAAAATCGGTTCAGTAGTTTAGGAATCCATCGCGGACAAACAACGTGACACGTAATTTTTATATATATGTATAAAGATTTTTGTACCTCAATACTTCTCTATACGTTGATTTTAAATAAAGTAAATGGCTAAATAAAGTATGTGCGACTGCCCTAGCAATGTATAAACTAAACATTGTACCTAGTAATATGTAATGCTGAATAGCTGAATATTAGTATTTCGTATGAAAAAGTTTTAGTAATTTTTCATATCGAAAATAAAATCGTATAAGTAAACTCCTACGTCATACAAAGTTCAACAAGGTAAAAAAAAGATATGGCAAGGAAAATCACCCGCTACACATACATATTATACGCACTGATTAAACAAGGACACATAAAATCCTAATCCTAATCCTAACTTCCTAACTAATATTATAATATAAATGCGAAAGTAAGTTTGCTTGTTATCTTTTCACGCCTAAACCACTGAACCGATCATCCTGAAATTTTGCATATACGTTGTCAGGTGTACAGAAACGGACATAGGATACCTTGCATCCCGAAAAAAATACTGTTCCCGAAGAAAACAACAATAAGGTTCTTATGATAATAGATGGCGCCACGTGTCTTCCAAATCATGATTGAATTATATTATTGTAGAAACTTTAGTAGTGTGTTAAGTCTTTTTTTTATTTAAGTGGTTAATACATTTTGCGAGTCTAGAGTGTCGATAGAGCGGTTTTTCATCCTCCTAACTATAGGTCCCCGAACAACCCGAATTGATTGTTAAATTCTAAATTAACGCGAGCGAAGCCACGCGCAAAAGCTAGTATTGAAATAAAACAATAACAACAAGATTTTTTATTTATTATGTACGTACATGCATTATTTATTAAGAAGCAAAAGTGATATGTAGTTAATTGAGATCCACACACCCTTTGGAAAGCAGGCGTGATGTATATGTTTGTATGTATTTGTAACTGAGGTTAGTCCCCTCTGTGTAGATCCGTAATGTGCGTGCATGACGTTCTCGTTTATAGACTGAGTGCATCTCATGCACTGCACCTTATATTTTATAATCTAAGCACTGCACACAACCACCGGCAGAGGGCACCTGGCTCGGGCCCCAGTCCCAAGCTCCTCGGTAGCCGGCCTCTCCCCTGCTGACTGACGTACGGGTGTTGGCGACGCCGCGCGTCGGCGGGGAAAAAAAATGTCACTCGAGCTCGACGCAATTGCCACAGCCAGTTACACAGCACTCTCGATGGCACTGGGTTCCGGGGCGGTGGCGGGACGGAGCAGAGCGACGAGTCCGGAGGTGGTACGCGTGCACGGCGAGCTGCTATCTCGTCAACATAACATGGTTTTCATAATCTTCAATCATTCATATGCATGGGCGGCCGAATTTGGCAACCATCATTCATTATAATGATGTTTGTTGTTTGTTATTATATTTATGATTTTTTATCCAAAAGGTTTTATGGTGATATTTGGACTTACTTATGTGATTTACGGAAATATATAAATACGGGAACAAAGAGATAGGTATGAAAAAAAATTACGTTTTTGACGTATCAGTGTTTGCTTTTTTTATTTTCATAGAGATGGCTGGGACTGAACTTGAAGTGTAACACAATCGATTAAGTAATCGATAAGATCGGAAGAAAAAATACAATTGTTCTTGTCGAGCATTATTCTTTCAATATTTTTCGACATAAAATTGTTACATAAATTGCGATGTTAATTGGATCATTTAAAAAGAGTAAACAAAGAGTTTCATACATGTTTCGAAGCTTTCAGCTATTTTTAGGGTTCCGTACCTCAAAAGGAAAAAACGGAACCCTTATAGGATCACTTTGTTGTCCGTCGGTCTGTCTGTCAAGACCCTTTTTCTCAGGAACGCATAGAGGTATCAAGCTGATTCATATCAAATGCTCAAGTCTACTGTCCCTTGGAGCTGTGAAAAAAATCAAACTTCTAAGCCAACGCAATCAAAAGATACAGCCGTTTATGCCGCAAATTTTCGATAATCGCAAGGGAATCAAAACCTACAGGGTACTTCCCGTGAACTCAGAATTTTGAAATTTGGTACGAAGCAACGTCTTATAGCACAAATAAAGGAAAAATTGCGAAAAGCATACATTTTTTGTTACATCATATAATAAAAATATTTTTAATAATTTTAAACTTACTACCCCTTTCCTCATAAACGCGTAGTGGTATTATATTGAAATTCATATCAAATACTCAGGTCTATAATACCTTTAAGCTGGGACATAATCAAACTTCTATATCAACGCAATCAAATGAAACAGCAATTTAAGCCGCATATTTTGAAACTCGCTTCTACTCGCAAGGGAATCAAAACCTAAAGGATACTTCCAGTCGACCTAGAATCTTGAAATTTGGCATGAAACCACGTTTTATAGCACACATAAAGGAAAAATTCCGAAAACCTAAATTTTTTTGTTAAATCACATAATAAGGTTCAAATTTAATACTTAATTAGTATTTTTGAACCAGATTTCTAAAAAGTGACTAAAAAGCTTTGTAAATAAATAACTTTGATAAAAGAACTTTTGCAAGGCTACTGTAGGTATTTCCGTTATATCATAAAAAAATGATATGTTTTAATATAAAATAAAGGATTACTGAAACGAAAACGAGACCTTTGTCTTAAATTTATGCTCCTCCAGCTTTCCACATTGTAATGTTATGAATTTCATTTAGCAATAAAAATACCATAACTTTTACTTATATACCTACAGGTTTGTATGGAACCCTCGGTGCGCGAGTCCGACTCGCACTTGGCCAGTTTTTTTTGTATTGTGGTTGGAATGTGGACACTTTACTACGAGCATTACCTCAATCAACTCAGCCTATCGCAGTCCACTGCTGGACATAGGCCTCTCCCGTGCTGCCCCACAACACCCTGTCCTCCACCTTCTACATCGAGTCTGTCCCAGCCACCTTTTTGAGGTCGTCGGTCCATCTAGCTGGCGGTCGTCCCACACTACGCTTGCCGTTACACGGTCTCCACTCCAGGACTCGTCTGCTCCACCCGGCCATCGGTCCTCAGATAAACATGGCCAGCCTACTGCCACTTCAGCTTGTTTACTCTGCAAGCTATGTCGGTAATTTCGGTTCTTTTCCGGATAACTTCGTGTCTGATTTTATCCTTCAAAGAAACTCCAAGCATAGCCCGCTCCATAGCGCGCTGAGCGACCTTAAATTTGAGGACCAGCCCCACTGTCATCACCCCTCTAATTTGGTGTTAAATACGGCAAGTGCTACAAAAAAGCCCACATACTTGATGATAATATGCCCGTATAGATGGCGCTACTGTAGAGTGGAGATTTTTATTCATTTACTTTTAATTGTGATAAAAAGCGGGAGCATACGGGGCGGTAGGGTTGTGCTCTTTTGTTCTGACTTGATTGACATAATTTATCAATGTTATAGTGAAGATTGGTATTGCCGCCACTACAACTAGCGCCGTGTTTGAGCGGCAGCGAGCGCCACGCAGTGACCGCGGTGACACCCAGACCGCCGCAAAGTGCGCACGTACCTACCTAGCTAGTAGTACCTACATCATTTTCTTTCTAACATCAAAGTTGTAATTCAAGGAATACACCAGTTTCCAGTTATAATAGCATCAAAGCTTAGTTTTATTGAAGAAGACCCGTAAATAATTCCAACATAAAATTTGGCGACCGTGACAGGACGTCGCGTGGACACGTGATATGGCAGAACGAGCTGAGCAAGAGGATCTAGGGCGAGACAGCAGGTCGACTCCATCTACAAGGACGCAATTCCAGGGGAGTGCCCGATCCCAGGCTGGAGCGGGCCGGGGCTGCCTTGAAGCGGCTCCTGCCCAATCTAGGGGGTCCAAACGCCTCCTGCCGGAGGCTCTACGCGGGGGTCGTGCGGTCCATGGGCCTTTCCGCGGCGCCGGTGTGGGCGCGTTCATTGAGGCTCCGACCAGCCCATCGGTTAAACGTTTCCCAAAGGGTCATGACCATCCGGCTGGTCCGAGGATACCGCACGGTCTCCTGCGAGGCGGCTAGCCTCCTTGCCGGATTGCCGCCGTGGGATCTGGAGGCAAAAGTACTCGCGCACGTTTGGGAGTGGCGCGAGGAGGCGAAACGCCGGGGCCTAACTCCGCTGCCGCAAGAAATCGCAGCACAGCGAACAGAGCTCCGGCGGGACCTCATGGCGGCATGGAGAGTGCAACTGTCGCAACCCAGCGCAGGGCACGCCACAATTGCGGCGGTAAGACCCCTCTTTGAGGAGTGGTTTGAGAGGCGCCACGGCGTCCTCACCTTCCGCCTGACGCAGGTCCTCACCGGACATGGCTGTTTCGGGAGGTTCCTGTTTCGGATATGGCGGGAGGAAACGCCCGGGTGTTATCAATGTGTGGATGGACCGGAGGACACGGTGGAGCATACGATGGAGGTTTGCCCGGCTTGGACAGAGCATCGCCGTGACCTCGTGGCGGCGATCGGCGGCGGCGACCTCTCGCGTCCGGCCCTGGTTCAGGTCATGGTATGGAGCGAGAGGGAATGGGAAGCCGTCACCTCCTTCTGCGAAGCAGTAATGCTCGCGAAGGAGGAGGCGGAGCGCGAGAGGGAGAGGCCATCGCTGCGCCGTCGCGCCCCTAGTCGCCGCAGGAGGAGACACCCTGGGCGTCGGGAGTCGATTGCCGACTCCCGGCCACCGTAGGCGCGGGCTTGCGGACGGCGAGCAATGGGCAGCTCACCGTCCGGTAAGGACCAGGCCCGGGTCGACGGCGCGTCGTGATCCACGCGCGCCTCAAAGAGATATCAGCACAATTGACGGGGTCCGATAGGGCCGATGCCTGCCGGGGTCGCGGATTGTTCGAAAGAGTTACCGTGGCCCTGGCGCACAGGCTACTGAAGGAACACGGGTGGGTTTAAGTCAGTAACAGTCTGTCACGCCCTTCCGCTCCGCCCAGAGCGGGAGAGGTCATTTGATGAATTCCCACCGAATAAAAAAAAAAGGGGAGTGCCCGATCCATCAATTATTTTTTCCACAAATTCTTTTATTCATCCTTCCATACCAGTTTAACAGAGTGCTAAAGATTTCTAGTTTAACTTATAATAGGTGTAATTTACTAGTACGGGAATATTTGGCAAAACTTAATTAAGCTGACACGGGAAAACTACTAGAGATTTTAAAATAAAATTTCTATCTACCTACTCAAATATAAGTCTCTTCTTTTACCTAATTTATAATAGTCTCCGTTTTATCTACTTTAATATTATTTGCTAATTTATTTAAACATAATATTTCTTATATAATCTAGTTTTATAATAATATAATCAATTAGTTACTCTTTAAGTCATTGAAAATATTATGTCTACTTTCAATTAAGCTTCTAATTATAATTAATAATTAAGCTTCTAATAAATTTATTGTTGTCATCTTTCTAAATGCTTGATATAAATTGATGGCCTGAAACACAGGTTTTATAAACCTAGATCAGGCAGGTCTACATTACAGTTAGAATTAAAATTTCCCTCGATTGTAATTAATGTAAATCATAATTTTAATTTATACTTGAATACATTTTATTATTATTATTTATTATTATAATCTTTTCCGCACATTATGTTGCTACGAGATCGCTTAGTATTTTCCGGCGATTCCACAGAATGTATTTTATTCATCATAATAATCCGCAGAAATATGCGAACGTTGTACGATTTCCACCGATACGCAAATAAGTATGGTATGTTTTACGTAGTAGGAGCTTGGAAAAAATGTTCTTTGAACCAAAATACTACTTATTTAAAATGTTGAAAAGCTTAGTAATTCTCGGGACCCGAGAAATAGCAAAGCTTTTCAACATATTGTAAAGAGACCATGAAAAAAAAAGGGGAAGGTAGGAGGATTGGGAAAATAAAAATTAAATAAATTATTTTTCTACATTAACGCTATAGTGACAAATTTATTTACGAGTAGTTTTTCTCAGTAAATTTTATCACTGGAAAATTAATAATATTTGCCCACATTTTCACAAATAACTACCTAGTCTTTCAGTTCAAATACTCCTTAAGGCTCCTTAAGGAGATCGCAAAAAGCGATAAGGCAGCCCATTGTATATTTTGTAGTGTTTGATTTATGTTTTGTTATGCATTTTGTGGTGTTCAATAAAGAGTATACCTATTTAATTTGCCAAGGCTTGGCTTCGCACTAAAATTTAAAATCATTATAAATTCATATTGGCCATCCAGTGATCGCTGTGGCTTTTAGGCTGACTTCATTTCTTATAGTGTTGCGAATTTTAATGATGACAAAAATGTAATGTGAAAAAGTCCATGATTGCATAATAATATACTAAGAGTAAGCAAAAGTAGGCCCCATAATAAAAAAGTTGTAGTGCATTGTGATTGTGAGTAATGAGCCAGCCGAACTTTCCAGACGTTTCGATCGCACCTGCGCAGATGCGCGAGCGCGCCACACATCGAGAAAAGACAAAGGATCACGTGTTTGGTTACTGATAACGCGTGACCTACCTGTGACCTCAACGAGTTAGCGAGTGGGAATCAGGTTTGCCGGACTAACGGTATTTATATTGTTTTCATTTATTTTGTCATCGAGAATGTCTGAAACAGAATTTAAGGATTTAACTAAGAAATGTAGTACGATTATAAGGAAGGATTACTTATTTTAAAAACTATTTGAATGATTTTCAGAAGTTTAAGAATGTAACACAAAAACACGTTAAGGAATTATGTTTACGGATAACATAGTTTGAGGTTTTATTCAACGATTTTGGTGCAATTCAGAGTAGAATAGAAGTTTTATCGGATGATAGTGATGTGCAACTTGTTGAACGTTCCGAAATGGAAAATCAGTTTTATTCTTTGATTACCTTAGCTCAGGAATCAGTGCAGCTGCATCAAGAACAGTTTAGTGACGCTAACGATAGGTTGTCTAAAACTAAAGTAGATCCGTGTATTTATTTATTTATTTAATTATTTATTGCATTCATGTCGTTTACAAGGTCTTGTTACAAATATAAGTTTCGTACATGAACCCTGCTAGGGCACAGGAACATTATGTTTCTTAATTTTAAATTAAATTATTATTGCATGCATTGTTATTTAGAAGTTATTTTAAAATATATTATTACATTATTATTGTAATCCTTTCATTATTAATTAATTTATTATTGGATGTCTTTATTACATTTCTACATTATTACATTGCGTCAATCTTCAAATAATCTACAATATTGATATTACAGTGTCAATTTGTTAGGAACTCATTAAGGCTATAATAACACTTCTGAATTAGGTGCATTTTAAATGCGTTTACAAATTTATTGTCAAATTCTATGTCCTTGATCTCATTGGGTAATTTATTATAATTTTTTATGCACATCACAAGAGGTCCTGAGTGAAACATAGCTAGTTTTGAATTCGGCAATGCTAATTCATTTTTTATTCTTAAGGAGCGTTGCAGCGGTCTTAGATTTTTAGCTACAGGGAATAACGACGCATGTTTTCTAACAAACTTGCTTACTTCCATAATGTAAATGCTTGTTAGGGTGAGCATTTTATATTTAATAAAATAAGGTTTACAGCTCTGCATTTGGTCTATATTCGCAAGAATTCTCACACATCTTTTTTGTAAAATAAGAGTTTTTCTACGTCAACGCAATTTCCCCACACTGTAATGCCATAGGTTAACCATGAGTAGGCGTAGGCGTAGTATGCTGTAATCGCTGTTTTGAAGTCAGTTGATCTTTTCAACTCATTTAAAGCATACGCGAAACTCGCAAGTTTGTTTGACACAACCATAGATATCCGTGGACACAACATTAATATGTGCCTTCCAATTTACATTAGTGTCAACTGTCAGACCCAAGAGTCTAAATTCATCGACACACTGGAGCGATATGTCATTGAACGAGTAGGTAATATTCAATGGACGTTTTTGATAAGGTCTGTATTGCATAAGTTTTGTTTTAGAGAAATTTATTTCCAAATTGTGGTCCTTTAGCCAATTTACTATTTTTGTAAGTATATCGTCCAGTATTAAATTTAATTTGGTACCGTCGTCACATGGAAACACTATTGAGATGTCGTCAGCAAAAAGGATACTCCGGACATTTATTTCTCTCGGCAAATCGTTGATATAGATTAGGAATAAAATGCACCCTAAGCCACTGCCTTGTGGTATAGACATATTTACGTGCTCCATTTGTGATCTCACGTGGGTCACTATGCCAGTAACCGGGTGAAAAAATTCCACTTCAACGTACTGTGTGCGATTTTTTAAGTACGAGCAAAACCACTCATGCGCGATACCTCTCACACCTATTTGGTACAGTTTATTTAGTAGTACTTTGTATGATACTCGATCATAGGCTTTACTCATATCCAGTAGTACCCCAACTGCATATTTCTTATTATTTATTATTTTTAATGCTTCTTGGACGTAATTAAATACTGCTAATGTTGTAGACTTATTTTTCCTAAATCCATTTTGGCTGGTGCTAAAGATCTTATACTTCTCGCAAAAATTATTTAGCCGTTTAGACATTGCAGTTTCAAATATTTTTGAAAATGTCGACAATAATGCAATGGGGCGATAATTTCCTGGGTCAGTTTTTTTGCCCTTTTTATATATTGGCTTTACTATAGATATTTTTAGTATATCTGGAACAACACCCTCCATGAATGATCGATTGATTAGAAAAGTCAAAGGCATTGTTAATTCGTCTATACATGATTTAACAAGCAATGGTGGTATTTCGTCATGACCAAAACTTTGCTTATTTTTTAAGTTTTTAATGATAAGTTTTACTTCACTTGGATCAACTGTTTGCAAATATATGAAATTTTCGCAGGGAGTAACAACATGTGGACCAGGTGGGTTCTCGTCAGATCTCGTAGCATTTGTTTTTCCTACCGATATAAAATAGTCATTAAAGGCGTTTGCGACCAATCTCGGATCTTCAACAAGAATATTATTTACGTCAAGTTTTATACTTTTTCTAGTTTTTTTAGTCAGTTTGTTAGTACGACTTTTTATGATGTGCCACATTGATCTTATTTTATTACTCGATTTTTTCATAAGGTTTATATAATTTAGTTTTTTAGATGTAAAGACTGCCCTTTTGAGGATTTTCTCATATTGTTTGTAATATCTTCGAAGTATATGATTATTAGTAGTATTGATTAATATTTTTAGTTCACGTTTATGTTTACAAGCTGTTTTTAGGCCAGTAGTTAACCATGATTTTGTTTTCTTGTTTTTGACTTTTAACAACTTTTTTGGTACACATGAATTTAATAGTTTCTGTATGGTTTTATGGAAGGATGCGTAATTTTCATTTATATTTTGGTTATTTTTGATGATTTGATTCCAATCTACTTTGCCGAGTTCTGATTTGAATAGTGATATATTATGGGAATTGTACAGTCTCTTTTTCGTATAACGTAGTTTTGTTCGTTCCAATTGTATTATGTTGTTTGGTAGAGTAATTAGGACTCCTTTATGGTCTGACAGTCCCAGCTCTTTAACATCTATGTTAATTTGATTATCAAAGTTGGTGAATATAAGATCTATACATGTTGAACTGGTAGCAGTTACTCTTGTAGGTTCAGTTACACGTTGGCGGAAGTTTCACGTTGGTTGGTTGTTGGTTTCACGTAGTTGTGATGACGTAAATGTTAGGTTACCGTTGATTCAACTGCCTGTTGTCGATGGAGATTATAGCAAGTGGCTCGAGTTCCGAGACACCTTTAAATCGTTGATTCATGATAATACAAAATTAAGTGGTATCAATAAATTTCATTATTTGCGTTCATCATTGCCGGGCAGTGCTTCAGTTGTTATCAAATCTTTGGAAATTTCTAATGATAATTATGATGTTGCTTGGCAACTTATATGTGAAAGATTTTATAACAAAGGCCAACTTATTGCTTATCACTTTCAGGATTTATTAGATATTGAATCATTGCCTAAAGAATCCGATAAATTACTTAGAAACTTAGTAGATCACATCACAAAGCATTTACGAGTGCTTAACACATTGGGGGAGCCCACAGATAACTGGGATTCATTAATTGTTCATATATCTGCACACAAATTAGATTCCGTAACATTACATTACGCAATGGGAAGAAATTAAAGAGCGTCGGCGTTCGCCTACGTTACAGGAGTTTAAGGAGTTTTTGCGAAAAAAAGCTGACGTTTTAGAATCCTTACACGGAACCAGCTCTCCCGCCAAAAAACCTGAAACAAATAAAATATTAGATAAGCAACAAAAATTATTTGTGGCTTCTGCTTCTGAGTCAGGTACTCAAAATGCATCAAAAATAAAATGTTTATTGTGTAGTGGTGAACATCGTATGCATGTAAGAAGTTTCTTGATATTTCTCCTGAAATGCGTTACACAAAAGTTTTAAGGTTGAAGCTGTGTGCAAATTGTTTTCGCGGTGGTAATTTTGCAAGTCAATGTCGATTAGGCCCATGTCGAGATTGCGGTCGTAGACATCATACATTGTTACATAAGTCTAAGCCAGTTACGGCGAATAATGTTGTTCAAGTCAATGAAGTTAGTGAGGTAACGAACACTAACGATCCAAACAATGATAGCAAGAATGCACATTCGGTTTCATTATCCTCCTGTGTAACAAGTCAGGTCTTGTTATCAACAGCAGTTGTTAAAATCGTGGATGAGAAAACGAATCAGTGCCAGGATGTACGGGCCTTATTAGATTCAGGTAGTCAGTCATCTTTTATAACTAGTTCATTAAAAAATAGGTTAAGGCTTCCGAGTCAAAAGGTACCATCGGTTAATGTAACAGGCATCAACAACATGTGTTTCAATACAATGGAAAGGTGTACAATCACACTGAAAGTTAAACAGATTACAAAGAAAATAAACTGTTTAACAATAAATCAAATATCAAAAAAATTACCTTCTGAGGAAGTGGATATCACAAGCTTTGATATTCCACAAAACATACAACTGGCTGATCCGACATTTTACCGTCCCTCTCAAGTTGAATTATTACTAGGGGTAGACGTTTTTTGGGATCTGATTATAGCAGGTCAAATAAAGTTCGAATACAACAAACCAATGTTAAACAATTCGTCATTAGGATGGTTAGTGGTTGGTCCGACAATGTGTGCCAGTTACGACAAAGGTAACAACATAAACTGTAATTTTAGTCCTGAAATAAGAAATCAGTTACGTAAATTTTGGGAACTTGAGGAATTACCCCCTAAGTTACCCTGGAGTCAAGAAGAAACATTATGCGAAGATAATTTTGTAAAAAATACTCATAGGTTAAATAACGGTACATTTTGCTTGAGTTTGCCGTTGAAGGGTAATCCACTGGACTTAGGTGATTCATTTTCAATGTCGTTTAAAAGGTTAATCCAGTTGGAGAAACGGTCCGACGGCAACCTCATGACAAACAACAATATAGTGAATTTATTCAAGAATATAAAGACTTGGGCCGTTTGTCAGAAATTGAAAAACCTGTAGTTGCGAATTATCTACCTCGCCATCCAGTTTTAAAGTGAAACAACAAAATGTCGTGTTGTTTTTGATGCTTCGGCAAAAACTGCTTCAGGTACACTTAATGATATTTTAATGGTAGGGCCTACGATTCAGGAAGACATCTTTTCAATTCTCGTTCGCTTTCGTCAGCATAGATTTGTATTAATAGGAGACATTGAAAAGATGTACCGCCAAATAGTTCTCGAAGAAAGGTATAGACATTTACAAGTGATCCTTTGGAGAAATAATGAAAATGAACCGTTGCAATACTACACACACACTACTATATACAGTCACGTACGGAATTTCGTCAGCATCATTTTTAAGTGTCAGATGTTTATTCGAATTGGCTGATTCTTGTAATGATGAACGCATTGATAACCAATATAATAAAACACGATTTTTACGTCGACGATCTCTGTACCGATCATCAGGATCCTGAAAAATTAAAATACACATTAGAATCAATAAAGTACACATTACAGACAGCTCATATGAATCTACGTAAAATTAGATCTAATTGTACATCCCCCCTTAAAGATGATAAAATGTTTCACGAACAAAGCAATGTTGAATTTAATAAAGAATGTAGCACTCTAGGGATAACGTGGAACCCGTCAACGGACAAATTTATGATAAAGTTACCTGATTCTAAACGACAGAATAATGAAACTAATAAGTGCACGAAACGTACAATTTTGTCTCTATTAGCAAGTATATTTGACCCACTTGGGGTTTTTAGTGTCTGCACAATATTATTGAAGAGTTTATTACAAGAAATTTGGTCGTTAAAATTACACTGGGATGATGATGTACCTATCAATATAAGAAACTTATGGCAAAAAATATTTAAGGGTTTTCATACACTGTCTTTATTTGAAATTGAATGTTATGGTATGTGTGGTAACCCAAACCACATAGAAATTCATGTATTTTGCGATGCATCTTTAAAGGCGTATGCCGGCTGTGTATACATTCGCAGTATCGATGATAATGGTGTACATGGTATAATATTATACTTCGCCAGGTATAGCATTCCGAGACACAGTGGTCACGTGGGAGACACAAGCCTACACTAGCCTAGCCTTCTGTGTGTGATAATAACTCCCCAACCGCCTTTATTACCTGTGCGAATCCGATATAACAATGAGGTTTTAACTAACAATTACGTTGGTATATGTTTAAATTGAATTGTTTCATTTGATTAGAAAAACTAAACGACAATTTAAATGCTATAAATATATTTTTAACAGAATGGTGACTGAAAATGTTTCCATAACTCGTGTTTTGTTGCAATAAAGTGGCAACTGGATAGTAACGTAAGCATGTGTCACTCCTGGAGTGCCAGACCTTGTTTTTTTAGACCATGATGGTGTAGTTTCTGTCAAGCTCCTATGCGCTAAAGCTAAGGTTTCACCTCTAAAGGCAATTACGATACCTAGATTAGAATTATGTGGTGCCCTACTCGGGACTCGCCTTTGTGACAAAGTTACGAAAGCTTTACGTTGCAATGTTAATAGGTATGTATATTGGACTGATTCACAAATAGTATTGTTATGGTTAAAAACAACTACACCTGCGAAATTAAAAACTTTTGTCTCGAATTGTATCTCAGAAATTACTGATTTGTCTCATGTTTAAAATCAAAAGTAGTTTCTTGTAAAAAGATAATCAAACGTCGGTCTCGCGTCATTTTTTGGAAAACTTGTTGTGAATTTTTGTGATTTTCCGTGAATACTTAATTTATTTGTAAAATCCCTTTCAGCCACATGCAAAACTAATCTCGACTTTTTAAATCACAAATCATTTTGTTTAAATTCTCTTTCTCTTTCTCAGATAAAGTGAACAAAATTGATCAAAATCAGTCGATTTCGTGCACGGCCCCTATAAAGCCGCAACAGACGATTACGTAACACACTAACAGTAGGAATGGGTTTCATTTTGACAGTTCAACAACATTTATTGCGCTATTTACGTTGTTGGGCAGACAAATTTTTCGAACATATGAAGCAATGGATTAGCCATAGGCTTCAAAATGATTCAGTCAGATTGTGATAGATAGTGTGTTACGCAATTAGGTTGCCGGACTCCGACGCGACATCCGGAATCGATTTTTTTTACGATAACTTGTTGTGAAGGTATTATTGTGGCAGTACAAACATGCTTGTAATAAATTAGTGCAGTATTCTTTTCAGAACTACTTTAGCATGTAATTATTAAAAAAAAAGTTCTATACGTAAATCCTATAGAATACCTATTTCGAGAAAAATAAAGAAAAGAAAATATGTACCCAAAATGATGAAATATTGAACTACTCGTCAATAGACAGCGTTTCGAAGCAGTATGCTACATAAAAATGGTTTGTTTACGGTTTTTTCCGGCAAATTCTATAAGCGATGATGACCAAATTTTGTTATAAATATTATCATGGCTTCCCGGTAGGTTAGTAATAATATTTCGATGACTGTAAGTTATTTTTGGACTGCATTTGTAGATTGTTGTACTTTATATTCCACTGCAGTGAAGCTCGAAATGACGGTAGGTACTCATAATGTTACTGTTATTTGTGTTCATTAAACTACAGTACCTACCCAAAATGCTCATCTCAAGTTAACTCTGAATCGATGAATGGACCGTGTGAAAGATGATATGGTTACAAAGGGGGTGACTACCGAGATGACGACTATTAGAGAAAGAAGTATGGAAGAAACAGTCATTTTGCGCTGATCCCGCATATAAATTGGGATACTGGCAAGGGAATGAAAGTGAGCTGATCTCAAGTTAAAGCTGAAAACGGAGGACAGTCTTTGACAAGCAGTTTGTTATATTTTTTATATGTATATGGTATGTAAAAATACGGGTCTATTTTGAAATGATGTCCTCAGTTCAAAATGATCTACGACCGTATCTAACAAACTGATGACCAGAAAAGCCACAAATATTGTTTTAACAGAAACATATTTTTTTTCATTCAGTCCCGTTCCCATCGACACTAGCATAATTCATAGTGAATACGTTAACTTATCGCTATTTTTTATTTAGTATATGTAAAACTATGGTCACATGCCAAGTCTCGTGTTTCAAACATCTGGGTAACGTTCTATGTGGTTTAATATGGTGCTTTTTTTTTGTATTGTCACGTTTTCATGTTTTTAATCAATGCAGGGCAAGCATAACAAAGAGAACAAAATTTTGAAATTATAATCTCAGCTCTCATAATGGTTAGCTTATACTGAAAATGTATAGCATGTAGCCGTGTGTACATGCCAAAATATGATTTTCTATGCTTGTAGCACTTGTTACGCGCATGACACAAAGGCACGAGACACGCCGCGTGCATCATCGTCGTCATCGTCGACCCAGTTGCTACGAAGGGAAACTGCTGACACGGAACACGAGGCCCGAAGACACTGTCTACGCGACCGAGCCCGCGCACTTCGTATCCACCATCGATCAGGTCAATTTGATTTCTCTTTATTGTAATTTCTTTTATTAAAATAAATTCTTTTGTAATAAATTCGTTTTTTTTAGTCCTCCGGCAGTAAGTAGCCTACGTAATTCACTGGACAAATTGGTTCAATACGGGGTTGAAATAAAATGTCAGAAAACCTGACAAAGTCCAACAAAATATCGATGAACTAAGTCCCTGTTTTCATCAAAAGTAGTATCTTTCGATTTGTTGTTACATTGTCTGTAAGGCATACTGACTACCTCCGTGATCGTCAGCTGTTGGTCAGATTGGGCCTCTACGAACCCCAGCCCGATAAACACGCATTCTGGCGCGTCAAACAGTCGAGGTCAATACTGGGATCGTCATTATTAAAAATAGATATGGAGTTTAGGTTAAAATGCATTAGGAACCTAACTACATAATGCATTTTAATCTACAATTTTATCTGTCGGCACGATAATAATTATCAGCAGTATGCAGTTTGCCCTTATTGATTAATTCAAAGTCATTCTAGTTAGGTTAACTAGGTAAGTGGTTATTTGGGGCAAATTGCATAATATTCCAAAGTACCTACCGGGAAAAATCCCGATAGGTATTTTGGATGATGATGCAATTGGCGTATTGTAATATTATGTTGTTATTATTATAATTATAATTTTATTTTTGTTCACGCTCAGATTTGATGCCACCACCTTCATCACTCAATCAATCACCCAGCCTATCGCAGCCTACGGCTGGACATAAGCCTCTCCCAGGCTGCTCCACACCACCCTGTCCTCCGTCTTCCGCATCCAGTCTATCCCAACCACCTTTTTAAGGTTTTTAAGCTTAACCTTTTTAAGGTCCATCTAGCTGCAGGGGACCAGGGCCGGCAGTCTCGACATAGATACTGAGAAAAATCGGTCGTTAAGTCCAATCGCTGTCAAATTTCTTTAATAGATTTTCAACCTTATGTTTTGGAAATAAAGTTGAAAATCTTTTAAAGGAATTTGACATCGATACGACTTAGCGACCGATTTTTGTCGCTATTCATGCCGAGACTGCAGGGCCAGGGCCTGGGTGTCCCACACTACGATTGTCGATACGCTGTCTCGTGTGCTCCATCGGCAATTGGTCCTTGGACAAACACGACCAACCTATTACCATTTCAACTTGCTTACTGTGCAACTTATGTCGGTAACTCAAGTTCTTTTCCAGATAATTTCATTTCTCATGACCTCCGCTTGTCAGTGTCCATGTTTCAGCACCGTATGTCAGAACAGGCAGGACGCACTGAAAACCTTAGTCTTCAAACATTGCGGGATATTCGATATTTTTTTCAACATGTAAGTAAGGATGTTATTTTTTTTTATCGTCTCCTCAAGCCCTTTATTTTGACAACACATACCAAATTTTTTTTGACATTCCAGGACTTTTTTCAACTGTCCACCCTGTTCCTTATGTGTGTGACATCTGAGATGACGGCTAACAGAGATTACTTATTCAGTCAATATACATTGTATAGTAATTAGAAGTTCCGAGAGCTCCTTGAATGGAACTAGGACTAGGCTCAACGGCTAAACAGATACGTACCTATACAATGTGGAACAAAGACCCTGTCCGATCCGAAAGGGGCACATAGATACTGCAATAACATTCCCAAAAAGTAATAGAACAGGGTTTTTTACATGTTGACAGGGAGACTCGCACGTGACCCGGGATATACTACCTGTAGCTTGTACAAAAGTATGCAAGTATCCTGTATGTGTGACATCATGCAATCAGGCCAATACGGCAACTGGCCTTGACAGCTGTGATGAGTTTAGTCAAAGGTATGCTATTGAATGGTGAATAAGTCGGTGAGCCACCTCATGTAAGATAATACAAAGGGCCCTCTTTGTGAAGGGCAGAGGGTTGGCAAAGACTCTTTACTTGCGGAGTGAAGGATTCATGAATTCCCAATACTATGATTGATTACGACATATCGTCAACGATTGAAATGAACTTGTATTTATCACCGCTGTTTTGAGCATGTACTCGTCTATTCTGTAAATTTCTCACCGTGAAAACTTAAGTGAAGTGAGCTGACAGTCCACATGATACAAGGTCACTAGGTATTGACAGTATTGACAGCTTACTTCAATCAACTTTTATCTTAGTTTTCACGGTAAGGTTTTTACAGAATAGATCGGCTGGTTTCAGGCATACCTACAGGACTCGCTGAACAATCCAAGCGACAACCTACCACAGCCAGTATTGAACAAGGTCAACTGATAACAAATTTGCTATATAAGTGGGTGGTAACAGGAAACAAAGAGTATTTCTGTAATTACCGCCAACATGTCATCACGACCAGGGTAAGTTCGTTTTATACTTAATTAGTACTTCGCCCGCGATTTCGTCCTCCCGGATTTCACAGTACCCCTACGAATTCCAACAATTCCTCCACCCCCTTTAAAAAATAGTTATGGAAAATTAATTATTACGATCTTAATTATTCACTAAGATATTTGTGCCGAATTTCAAGTTTTGAAACCGACCCAGCTAGCAAAATAGTCTTGTACAAAATCACTTATAAGAACAAAAGCATTAGATAAGGTCTATAAGTGTCCTGATTAAGAAGGGGTCTCATATAAAGGCATGTATAAAGATGATTTGAACTAAAACAACGTATAAACTTTAAAAAATCTCATTGATACGAGTATAAGTAAGAACTTCTTGTAAAATAATAAGAACAAAAGTTTACACGCGCACTTTTTAAAACTAATTACTCTTGATATTTTTAGGGTTCCGTAGTCAACAAGGAACCCTTATAGTTTCGCCATGCCCATCTGTCCGTCCGCAGCTTAGCTCAGACTCTTGGTACTAGAAAGCTATAATTTAACATGGGTATACATATTAATCACGCCGACAAAGTGGTAAAGTAAAACAATTAAAATAAAAACATTTAGGGTACCTGCTGTACACGTAAAGTGAGGATGTTTTTTTTTTCTCGTCCATCCCATGGCGTGGGGTATCGTTGGATAGGCCATTCAAAAATATTACGGATCTGTGAAAACCATTTTTCGATTCAGGGACCCCTATGCGTGAAAATAAGCTTTAAATAGCTAATTTTTGGTACAGTCAAGTGTCTCCCCCCTGCCAGCTAAATGGTTGCTATTGGATATGTGACAAAATTCACAGCAGTAGTACCAGTATATATAACGAAATTAAAAGTAAAACTATCACAGCTAAGTAGGCTTTACAAGTTTACGAGTAATAGTCGACCAACTTACATTTGCAGTTAGACGTATGGGGCAACATGTTTTTCAACTACAATGTTAAGTTTGTTCTTGGGATAAAGTTATCCCAACTACGGAACCCTTCATTGCGTGTGGTCCGACACGCACTTGGCCTGTTTTTTATAATTAATCAGGCATCTTATAAGATCATTTCTTCTTTATAGCCTTCTTGGGTAAGTGTTATAAACGATTACTGATGGTACTAAAGCATGATATCAAACAGTTGAATAACCAAATAATTATAAGGTTAATTGGTCTTAGCTAAATCATATTAAAGAGTAGTAGCACGTTGGAAGATGTTCATAAGAACATTGAGCTCACAAACGTAAGCACGCTTTATTAAGTATATTACTGATCTCATTTTCTTTATTTATTCTTCTCTGCGATTTATTATGGAAAGTAATAAAGTGCCGTGTTTAGGGTCCAAGGCCATTTTCACGTTTTACTAAATCAATAATTATTATTCAAAAACACATCTCAGAAATGGCCCGAGATTTTACTCATAATTATATTAAAAATCCTTCGAATAAATCTACTCCGCAGGTAGTTCAACATTATAATAATAGTAACAAAGCAATATATTACCACTGTATAAATATATACCTAACATTAAATTCACAACGTCTGCAGAACGGTTTCTTGTGATTTTCTACTCTACTACTATACTACTCTACTACGATACTCTTACATTGAGATCACAAAGAGGCAAAGAAGGCAAATCACACTTAGAACGGCATTAGTAAGATTACACAATGGCATTTTACCCATACAACATGCCAGTGAAAGACACTTGTAAGACTATTTGCTTTTACAACAGCATTAGACAGATCACTGTAAGATTGAAAACACTCTTCATAAAACCTTAATTCAATAACAGTAAGGGCAAACGCTCTTATAAAGTGCGCCTAATTCCACACTTACCAACGTTTGTAAGTGTACTATAAGAATAAGAAAAATATGGTTTTAGGACACTTGTTAGAGCAAGTTTTGCTAGCTGGGGAAGGAATATGATTTTTCATGCAAATTATATTCCACCTCTTCACCCCGAAGGGGGCTGATTTTTGAAAAATCTTTTGTTGCTGTTAATTTCTTTGACTTTAAGATTAGGCATTTATGCCAATTTTAGAGTTAGTCGCTCGTTACTCGCTTGCTGAAAGTATAAATCAAGTGTTTACACTTGATTTATACTTTTCACCTAGTTAGGGGTTGCTTTTGGAAAATCCAAAAACACGTAAATTATTATTTTTTAATCAATATTACTAATGGTGAGTTTCAAGTTTGTCGGACCGCGCGTTAAGAGGGCGCAGTAAGACAGAAAAAAAAAACAAGTTTCACCCGCGCCTCCTTGCCTACCCCTCTTATCAAACACGACGAAAACAAAACACAATCCCTTCCCGCCAGTAGAAACTTTTCGTCCGGCGTATATCTAGGCATTTGAATTTGAATCTTGTGTGTAGTGTGTATACGCAAAAATAATCAGATGAAACTGTTCTATTCAATGTACCTATGTATGATTGCTGTGTACAAGTAGGTATATTATTCAATATTATTGTATGTCCGTGAATCTGTTACCGATGCTGGTGGGTTGTTAGATTGGAGAGTAGACCGACTTGAATGAAATAAAAACTAAATGTTACTTCAAGATACGGCCTATAAATTTTCGATTCCGAATTGAAAGACAAACCTAACGTTGTAGTTGAAAAAATATTGTTCCATACATTATGTAATATAATTACAATTGAACGATTTTCAGATATTTTCCAGTACCTATTTGTGCTGTAACACCTTGTTTCTTGTGAAATTTCATGATTTTAGGTCAACGGGATGTACCTTTTGGGTTTTAATTTATTTGCGAGTGTCAAAATATGCGAAATGAATGGCAATTTATACCAAGATTCTAAGTCAACGTCTTAGAAGCTCGTTTTTTTACAGCTCCAAAGGACCGTTTATCTAAGTATTTGATATCAATTTCAACTGATACCCCCCACGCATTCCTGAGAAAAGCGCTCGGACAATTGGATAACAAAGTGATCCCATAAGGGTTTCGATTTTTCCTTTTGAGGTACGGAACCCTAAAAAGCAAAGCACTCCCATCAAAGTACTATAATATTACATACTCATGATACTACCTACACGATGATGAAAACAATTTCGATAAAATTGTTTTTTTGACGATATAAAAGCGAATAATTATAATCGCATCACTTACCTTCCGCTTTTTTACTTTGAGAAAATGAAATCAATTGAACAAAAATATCAATAATCTAAGAAAATAAACACTCGTAAATAAATTAAAACCCATATGATACATCCCGTTGACCTAGAATCATAAAATTTGGCAAGAAGCAAGGTCTCATAGCACAAATAGATACCTCGAATGGTTTTTCAATTACAATATTTAAACGAAGTATGATCATTGTCTAGTCCCTTTATTTTCAATGAAATTCTTCAGTAGGTAAAACATCTGTTTATTTTGCCTATACTATACGCTAAGCTTGAATTCAGAATCTTAGATCATAGTCATGTTTTGGAACTAGAAACTCAATCCTGACATGACAAAGTTCAAATTCCAATGTAACCAAATTTTATTTAGGGCCTTGTACAAGTTAGACCTCGCGACATCTTCGTGGAAAACAGTGTTAACCAAGTAAAAAAATATAATGGTATATCGTGGATATTGCTTTGCAGGATCGTGCAAAGTCAATTAGCAACAGTGCTACCAAGTAAAAAATAATATTAGTATGGTGGATTTAGCACTGCATTGTGAAAAGTCAAATGGCTTGTGTCATGGAAACCTATCCTGCGCGTAGCGCGAATAGAAAAAAGTCCTCGCCGAAAACATTTGTGAAAAACAGGGCAATTTCGGAACAAATAGAGTACATTAAAATAAAATAAAAAGAATAAAAAAATATTTAAAAAATATAAGGCATAACGTTATATACAGTTTTTCTTAAATTTATGTCAAGTTCAACCATAATTTGGGCCTGAACTATGTAATCCTGTGTTTCAGGCGATTGTAGGTAACATTAATTGATTAAATAATCACATATCATATTAATCTTAATGGTAAATAAATGTAAAAAGGAATTTAAAATTATGGTATCTTAACTAACTAATAAAAAAAGAATAACAATAATACAAACAATATTTGCCTTAGCACTAGTAATAACTTCTCTGTATCTTCATAGGACATTGTTTGAAGAGTTTCCTTAAGGATTTTCTTGCAGTTACTATGATTTAAGGAGTAGATGTTTCCTTTTTCATTTAGCCTGTTATAGAGTAGCGGTCCGAGGTACATATAAAATTTGGCAGTGCAAGCATGTTTTGTACTTTTTTGAGGGCAAACTATATCTTTCCGTCTCCTTTTAGTAAATGCAGTGTTGTATGGAAGTGCTGTGTGTGGTTTTAGTACAGTGCTCATTATAAACAACTGTCGAACTGTTAGTACTTCACAAGATTTATACAGGAGGTTAGTGGGGAATAGGAAAGGGCGGCAAGTAGCCACCTTAAGAATAGCTCTTTGAGCTCTTTCAATGGGCAGTAACAAAGTTTTACTTGCCCCACCCCATGAAGTAATAAAGTAAGTCAAAATTGATTCACAAAGGGCAAAGTATACTTGCCTAATTATTTTTGGATTTGCAATAAATCGTAGCTTTTTGAATATGTATATCAGCTGACGAATTCTATTATTTAGAACTTCCATATGCGGTTTGAAGGAAAGGGTTTCATCTATTATTATACCCAGGTATTTTATTTTCTCTGCCTTTTTAATATTGGGACACTTACACTGGCTATATGCAGGGACTAGGCAACAATGAGCATGCAACGCTGAGGGGTTCTTTGATATTTGCTTGCGCATCGAAAACTTAATGTAATGTGTCTTCTCTGCATTTAGAGTTAATGAGTTATTTTGAAGCCATTTATTTACAATATTGAATCCGTGTTGCGCAAGATTGTAGACTTCATTTTCGGAGTCAGCCGAAAAAAGTAGAGCAGTGTCGTCAGCGTACGTTATGATAGTGCCATGCTCTAGCTTTAGATTGCAAAGGTCATTTATATAGATCAAAAACAGAGTCGGCCCTAAAATACTTCCTTGAGGAACACCAAAAATTTGTGTTTTTTGAACAGCGCTGAGAACATTGCCAATCTTTACGCACTGGGAACGATCTTCTAAATAACTTTTGAACATTTTCAGTTGGGTGCCTCTTACACCCATGATGTCAAGCTTGCGCAACAGAATTGGAATGGAAACTGTGTCAAAAGCTTTGGCGAGGTCCAGGAAAATTCCTGCTGTGTGAAGTTACCCTTGTCAAGTTCTTGCGCTAGATAGTCAGTCAGATGGTGTACCGCACCAGCAGTTGAAACTTTAGGCCTAAATCCAAACTGCCGTTCAGACAGAATTGATTTATCTTCCAAATATTTCAACAACCTTTTGTTTATAATTTTTGCCAATATTTTTGACATAGAAGGCAGTAAAGAAATAGGTCTATAATTTGTCACTTGCTCTTTGCTGCCTGATTTATAGACAGGGACAATTATAGCTTTTTTGAGACCCTTAGGAAAAGGACCTGAAGATAAACAAATGCGGAAAATATAAGTCAGTGGTCGTACCAAAATATCCTTGAATGTTTTTTATAATTTTATTTGATATGTTATTCCAGCCAACTGCACAGTCTTCTTTGAAGGTCATAATTATACTTTCTATCTCAGTCTCGTCAGTATCTTGCAGCGTAAAGGATGTTAAAGCAGTGCTGCATGTTAAAGGAGTGCTCGTTGGGTTTTGGGATTGACCCAGATTTTTTCTGCGAGACACTTTCCAACATTAACAAAGAAATTATTTGCTATGTTAGCGACTTAGCGGATTCCAGCGGTGACGAGTGTGCTTGTAATAAACCTGAAGAATATTTTTTCCAGATCTTTTTACTATTTGTTCCAGCCTTTTCCAATGCCACTTTGTCGTAGTTGCTTTTAATTTTTTTAAGGAGATCATTACAGAAATTTCGATATCTTTTGTACAAAAATTGCAATACTGCATTTCCTGGATTAGATTTTTCAAAAAATGCCTCCATATTTTTGTTCGCCTTGTCTTAATACAAATAATCATTAAAAAATTATCCCATTAGTCAGTAGCATATTAAGTACAAATTGAAATATCGTGAAAATTAGGGGTAACTTCGTGATGATGTTTTATCGAGAAAATTTTAATATTTTGTGTTTCTGTTCTACAAAAAGTTTGAAAATATCATGTAGTTACTCATATTATTTTTATTATGTACCTAAGTCTTATGAATTTAATGTAAAATTTAATTGAAGATAGGAAATTTGGTTACTACCCGCTCTTTACATTTTTCCAAACAAATTGTATCCCCCCCTAAACCCTATTAGGGGGTTGTTCTGAAAAACGAATTATGTCAAACTTTTTACTTATACGTATTGGTGCCAAGTTTCAAGTTTATAAACCCAAGGATAAAGATTTTTTATATAAACGCCTTTTCACCCCCTTTAGTGTTAACTTTCGCAAAATCCTTTCTTAGTTCTAACGTAACACCCCTTCGTTCTAAATTACAACTACTGTGTAAAATTCAAGACTTCTTTACAAGGGACAAGGTACAAGGCATTTTTACTGGTTTGGTATGTGCTCTTTTATACAGGGAGGCGGCATACTTCGACGCGCAACCTGTTCCCATGAATTCAGTAGGTATGTACATGATTCTGAACCCACTACGTTGAAATGTTTTGTCGGTTATTTAAAAAAACAATTGTTATTCTATACATTTTGACCGCGTAGGTATTGCACTTTTCTATGAAACAGCAGATTTTTTTTTGATGACCGACGATAAATATCTGCTCTAGGGTGTCTAGAATCATGTGCTGAATTCATGTTTACAGTTTGCGCCTTGATGTCCCATGCCATCCTGTACATTTACCAAATATATGAATTTATAAAAGTGGCCAAGTTCAGAACATAGTAAGTACGTGATTATCAGCTTCACCGATAAAAGAATTAAGATCTAAATGGGTGCCAAGTTCTAAAGGTTTATGTTCTTTGCTACTGAATATGTAATGGCAAGTGTTCAATGCTTACGCCTCTTACGTATTATGGGAAACAAATAATTGATTGTGCACTCTTTTTTAATTATACTTAGTTGTTTTATGACTTTAGGTACACAAACGATTTGAATGTTAGTTTTACTATGGCATATTTGAAGCACAAATTAGTAGAGCTGACTAGGGTTCCTTTTAGTTACCAACCTATCTATGATATTATGATGTAAATACATACTTATTATATAAAAATGCATGTTAGTACCAACAACATGTTTTATTAAATAATAAAGAATGAAGTAAAAGGACTAACAATGTAAGGATCTTAGCAGGTGGTGTTCTGCAGTTTATGGTTTATTACCCTCATGGAATAAGGTGTGAGTGTGGGTGTGAGTTTACGAATGTGTATGTGTAGTATATTATAACGGCTAATTTGTTAAATTGAAGCCGTCTTGCTCTCCCCTGCTTCGCTGTGCCCGACAGGGTCCACAACGGTCATGTCTTTGTAAACTTACTTACATAGGTATGTCAGTAAATTTACAAAGACATACTTAACATATTACTTAATATATTTATTGCATTCCAGTGTTAACTCAGGTGAGTTAACACTGTGGAATGCAATAAATATATTAAGTAGGTTATTGAGGTGTACAGGGTGAGTGTTGCACAGAGAGCCATGGAGCGTTCCCTGCTAAGCGAACTCAGATGGAGTTGGGCAGGGCAACTGGCATCGCGCAGTGATCACAGGTGCAGTATCAGTCGTCCCGCGGCGATATTGGTAACATCGCGGGTAGAACCTACACGAGGCTGGCACAGGAGCGTGGGGATCGGCTCAAGAGAGGTCTATGCCCAGCAGTGGGTGAAATGAGGCTGTGGATGATGATAATGATGATGAGGTATCGAGTATTGGATTAGGAATTTCCTTCAAAATTATTGTATAGTATGTTATTAGTCTATTTAATACACTGATCCATAGGATCACAATCACGTAATACGCTGTATTACCTACGCAATTGGGGTGCTAATTGCATTACGTAAGTACATATTTTAATTATTCATTGTGATTTCAGTTCACCTCGTTCTGAAGCTCGCCATAATTTTATAGATTGGGACAAATATTTTATGGGAATCGCGTTTTTGGCGAGGCATCGAAGTAAGGATCCGGCCTGTCAAGTAGGAGCTTGTATTATTAACGAAGCCAAACAAATTCTTGGTGTTGGGTTAGTACAGTTTTATTTATTTAGAAATGTAGGTATGGGTGCAGGTTGAACTTTTCAAGTGCGATTGATGGCCAAGTCCGAAGATATTGTTTTCAATACATTTGCTCCAAAAATGCATTTACGAAGCCTGTATGCATTGTTCGAAAGTTAAAAATTACGCACCATACAAAGAAACGTGCGGTAAAATAGGTAGTCTCACCTAAGTATCTGTTTTACCGCATACTCCGTTGTATAGCGCCGTGCATATCCTTTACGGTTTATTTGTAATTTCCTTAAAAAATGTATAAGAATTCCACCAAGGAGTTAGAATAGAATAGAATACTCTTTATTATGTACACCATAAAAAATAACAGATATAAATGTAGACATTTTACACAGGGTGACACAATGGGCGGTCTTATCGCTAAAAGCGATCTTTTACAGACAACCTTTGGATGGATTCAAGGGAGAAGGAGAGACAATAATGCAGGTAGTCAGTGGTGTACCATTTACATATACAACAAATACATACATACATAAAACATATACTTATCTACATATAATATATACAATAATAAACATGAAACAAGAGCAAGGAAACTAAATGTAATGATGATGTTTAAGGAGAGAGGAAGTGTTTTTTAACCATAATTTTAAAAGTGGACAAAGATTGAGCACGCCTTATCGACTCGGGCAAGGCATTCCATAACCGTACTGCTTGAACTGTAAAAGACTTGTCATAAAAGCTGGTGGAATGCATCGGCATCTCTAGTCTTAAGTTTTCCGATGACCTAAGATATCTATTATGTGTGTCATGAAGGAACTTGAAACGTTCTTTAAGATAAGAGGGGGTTTTAGGGTTGAATAGAATACTGTAGAGCTGAAACAAGATATGTGAATTCCGGCGAAGACGTATGGGAAGCCAATTGAGCTTTGTACGAAATTCAGAAATGTGATCATATTTGCGCAGGCCAAATATAAATCTTATGCAAAAGTTTTGAAGTCGCTCAAGTTTATCTAGTTGTGCCTCAGTGAGATCGAGATAACTGACATCAGCGTAGTCAAGGATGGGAAGTAAAAGGGATTGTGCAAGCGCAGTTTTAGTGGCAGTCGGAAGAAAGTTCCGCAATCGTCTCAGGGACTTACCAGATGCAAAAATTTTGCGACTAACGTCCTGCAACTGAGGACCCCAAGAAAGATGTTTGATGATGTTTCACATTACGAGAATAAATAAGCTGAATAATCGAACCTCCTTGGAAGCGCTTTTGCTGAATATGTTTGTCTCACTTTAATACTAAAGAGAAAATGAGACGAAAGATGTAGTTCTAATTTTCACCACGCGCACGTGGCGCCATTTGCAATTCGCGCCATTTTCATATTAGAAACGTCAAAGATTGTTGCGACTTTCCGACTGATATTTATAAACAAAGTAATAATGATGGATGGATCAGATGACTTTGAATATATTTGTGTAAAACTGTTATATCATGTTTTTAAGGCAAAGAAATAAAGAGTTTACCTTACCTACCACGTTTTGCCGATTTTGATAAAGACTAAAACTGCAACAATAGTTAGGTTAAAAAATAAGCCCTGGATTATTTCACCAGCTAATATAATGTCGTTTTTGTTTTTGTAGACGTATCTAATTATTCATACTAATAAGTATTATAAATTCGAAAGTAACTCTGTATGTTACCTTTTCACGCTTTGGTCGGGAAATCATCAAATGACCTCTCCCGCTCTGGGCGAAGCGGAACGGCGTGTCGGACTCTTACTGACTAAAACCTACCCGTGTTCCTTCAGTTGCCTGTGCGCCAGGGCCACGGAAACTCTTTCGAACAATCCGCGACCCCGGCAGGCATCGGCCCTTTCGGAACACGTCAATGATTCTGGCATCTCTTTGAGGCGCGCGTGGAACACGACGCGCCGTCGACCGGGGCCAGGTCCTTACCGGACGGCGAGCTGCCCATTGCTCGCTGTCCGCAATTCTAGACCCCCTAGAGTAGAAATATTTCCACGCCTACGGTGGCCGGGAGTCGGCAATCGACTCCCGACGCCCAGGGTGTCTCCTCCTGCGGCGACTGGGGGCAAGAGGGCGCAACTGCCTTTCCCTCACACGCTCCGACTCCTCCTTCGCGAGCATTACTGCTCCGCAGAAGGAGGTGACGGCTCCCCATTCCCTCTCGCTCCGTACCATGGCCTGAACCAGGACCGGACGCAAGAGATCACCGCCGCCGATCGCCGCCACGAGGATACGGCGGTGTTCTGCCCAAGCCGGGCAGACCTCCACCGTATGCTCCACCGTGTACTCCGGTCGATCCACGCAATGATAACTCCCGGGCGTTTCGTACCACCTTATCCGGAACAGGAACGTCCCGAAACAGCCAACTCTAATGAGGACCTGCGTCAGGCGGAAGGTGAGGACGCCGTGGCGCCTCTCAAGCCACTCCTGAAAGAGGGGACTTACCGCCGCAATTGTGGCGTGCCCTGCGCTGGGTTGTGACAGTCGCACTCTCCACGCTGCCATGAGATTCCACCGGAGTTCTGTCCGCTCTGCCGCGATTTCTCGCGGCAGCGGAGTTACGCCCCGGCGTTTCGCCTCCTCGCGCCACTCCCAAATGTGCGCGAGGAATTTTGCCTCCAGATCCCATGGCGACAGATAGCATCCTGGGGTGGGACATAGGTTGGTTTTTATCCCGATATTCCCACGGGATCGAGACTTATGCGGGTGGGACCGCGGAGAGCAGCTAGTAAATAATATATTTTTATTTTATTATTACAGATATAATGGAATGCCGATTGGATTAAACGACTGTGATGCGTCGTGGGGAAAGGGCAGTTCTTCGCCGCGAGAGAACAAATTTTTCTATGGTGAGAATTTTATTAGTCTTTTTAGATTATAATGCAGTTTAGGTAACCACTGTTTACTTAATGCATTTCAACCATGCTGTTGTATTATTTGACTTACGGGTAGGTTTACCTGCCTACATAAATTATCATCCTGCCTGCCTGCTTAGTCTATAAGTGGACGCTAGCACTAATGCTGAGCATGAGGTTCTGGGTTCGTTTCCCAGGCCAGGCAAAGTGTTACCTATTGGGTTTTCCATCAGGAATTTCTCAGTAGCAGCCCAGAGTCTGGATTTGTGCCCGGTTGATGGCAATAGGTTCGCCCCCTTATTACATGGGACTTACACCTCTGCCTAACCCTTGGGGGATTACAGGCGTTATGTTTTGTTTATGTATAAATTATCATTATTTCAGTGTGCCATGCAGAATCGAATGCAATTATATTCAGGAATTCATTGGATGTGAAGGGCTGCACCATGTATGTCACACTGTACCCATGCAATGAGTGTGCTAAGTTGATCATCCAGTCAGGCATCACCAAAGTGATTTATTTTTCTAATGAAAAAGGTCACAAGCGCGAGTATAAGGCTGCTAAGAAAATGTTTAACGACGCTAACGTCATTTATGAGTAAGTGTTTTAAAATGTTCCTTAACTATCATTGAAACTAGATAGATATGTACACATAGTGCCCATAATTAAGTATCTATACACCCGAAGAAAGCGTTCGGATCGATGGAATTAAGTAGGTATTCTATTAAAGATTCCCTTGAACGTATTACAATAATTCAGAATAGTGAAGCCTCCGACGCCATTCTTCCAACTTTCCATTTCTTAAATTTAAAATACATAGGTACCTACTCTCTTTTAATAGTAAATTATGCACCAAGGGGATAAAGCAGTGTCTTATGTCACGGGCGCCGTATTGAATCCCGAGCGTAACGAAGGATTCTAGAAGAATCCTGAGTGCAGCGGGGAATTCAAACTCGCCCAAGACGAAGGCACGTTTATCCTCGAGGAGGATACTTTAGTTTTCACACCATCTACGAGACAATAAAAAGCAATATTAGGAACTAGAATTGAAGTAGCTATTTATTAAACTTATAATTACAGTTTGTAGACCCATTTGAAACAATTAAAAGTTAAAGGTAATGTTTGATACATTAGACCACTTGTGGAAAGACAAAGTTATGTTTTTATTCAGTACATTTATTGAAGTGGAGGTAGAGTTTATTTGCGTATTCCTGTTGAGTAAAGTTTCAGAAACGTGGATCTCTAGCTTAGTAAGTAGTTACGTACCTTAAATATTAATTCTTATGTATTACAAGTTTTACACTTTCTTAGATTTGATTGACACATATAATTGTAACAATAGCCATATAATTGTAACAATAGACACATAAACCTAACGGAGGTCTACACGCGCAAATCTCGACATTTTGGCTTGTCGAAACAATACGCAACGCTTCAGTAGATCGCACACAAGCGATCGATGCATGAGAGGGTCGCTAGTAAGTATAAGTACAGTACAAACGGGGTGAATAGAGATGCAAGGGTAAATCGGGACGAAACATGAATAGGGATTTAAAGATTGAAATAATATAGTTTGTTGCCAACAAGGGCACTTAATCGTTACTTATGATACAGTAAACACATTAGAGTCCTTTTTTTGGTAGGTAACAAAATTATATTATTTCAATGTTAAAATCCCTTTTAAAGTTTCGTCCCGATTCGCCCCTCACCATCACCCCTATTCACCGCGTTTAACGGTATTTAGCTAAATATTTTAGTTACTAAATTTCAATCATTAGCTAGGTACTTACTTTTGTGGCAAGAAATCTGTGGTCAGGGGCTTCATTTAGAAACGTTTCCACATTTTGAGCTGTGAAAATTACCGATTCCATAGCACGATGTCCTTTTTAAAAATGCCATTGTTTTGTGAATGTATTAATTTGAATATTATGTTTAATGCCCATTGTTGACCTGAATATCGAATAGATGATAGTATAGGCTACTTGACTTATTATGATAAATGCTGGAAGTAGACTTAAAGTAGGTACTGATTCAGATACGGACTTGACGCCTTTTATAGGTTTCCATTTCGCCTCTTTACAAGAGCAACGTGACATCTCATAAAAAGTTTTTTTTTATTATTTGATATTCAAAACGGCGATGTCGAATTTTATTTTCTAAAAAAACGCGGCATTTTAAAAATGAATGTTCGAGGAGCTATGAGTGAAAGAGACGAGACGACCGTGGCAAATGGCGTTATCTGGCCAAGTCGAGCAAATAAAAGCGGCACGGCCGTACCATCCTTTTCTCGAAGCAGTTCAGGCCATTTTCCACCCCCTATAACTTCGTTGTGGATAAACTAGAAGCCTGTATTTCTAGTAACCAAGCAAGCATTGTATAAACACGGTATATTTAAAATTTCGTTCAATTTGAACCAGCAGTTTATTAAGAATTATAACTAGTCAAAGTTCTTAATTTTGTCACTCACTGACTGACCGATCATCAAAACTCTAAGGCACTTCTAGTAGACATAGAAGCTTCAAATTTTGAATACAATTAGTGTTTAGTTTATAAATCAAGGAAAAACTAAAATATTTTGCAATTTCAGTCCAGTTTTCTAGATACACCAACTGCATAAATAACTTTGTAATCCCATATGATATGATATAATAACCAGATATATAAATGATTAATATATATATATAAATATATGTAGCTCCTATATGTAGATTACATACGTAGCTGGCATGGCAACGTGTGTAAGTAAAGTTGTAAATAACCGCGGCGCGCGCAGAGGTGAATGCGAGCGGGGCGCGCGCACATGCGAATGCCGCCAAGCGAGCGGCAGCCGTGCTTGTATGCGCGAGCGTCCTCATGCTGTTCGGGTGTGCCTAGAAATCTCACCTATAAGTTTGCGATTTTCGTTCATTATTTCGATTGCTATATTAGTTTGACGACTGAAAGGCTTACTCATTGATTTACTGATATTATTTGCTAACGATTTGGACGTTGTTTAGATAATTTTAAGGTATATTAATACGTTGTAATCGTACCTTAAATTTGCGATGCGATGGCCAAGTCAATAAATTTTATTTAAACATAAAAGATTTTTAATATTAATGTGGCCACTATAAGATGATGTCAGATTAGCTAATTACGTAATAACTTAAGACAGAAGGTCTCTTAAGTAGGGACTGAATAAATCAACCGACTTGGTATTACATGGATCTCACAACTTTTTACGGTAGAAGAACTGAATGGCGAGACTTGGTTTTTTTTTACAAGTTTTGTTTTTGATGGCATTACCTATTACATATTCTTCATTCGAAGTACACATGATGAAAGGATTTATAGGGAAAGCTCAGTCAGGAGGAGGCTCAGTAGGTGCTCAGGAGGTTTGAAGAGAATGAGTTCGTGAGGAAGCTCATGGGAGATTGTGATCATCCAAAGTTTTATCCCATGTGCCCCTCATCTTATGATGCCAGTTTTAAGGCCCATAACTAAAGAAAAGCCACGTTGTGGCAGTCCTACACAAAAACAAGAGAAATTTTGTAGAAATAATTTATTTTGATACATAATAAAGCTACCTTTTTGTTATAAATTCATTTATTTGATTTCCAATATTCTTCCTCCAAAGACATGGACCGTGCCATTCTTTCTCATGCCACTCTCATTCCTCATCTTTTTCACGTAGCATGTTCTCGTCCATCGCCGTCTATGCGAATAGTTGAATAGTATTGGTGCTAGGTGCGAGTGGCTTTCATTGCAGCAGTCAAACTTGTACCTGTAAACAACCATAATAATGTTATTAAAAGACACTAAAACCTCGGTGCAAAAGCAATAGGAAGTAATATACAATAGACACAAGTACCTACATACATTTGTAAAAGAGTATATTCGTGTTAAAAGGCTTATAGGACATGAAAATACATAGCTATTGCTGTTGCTTTAACATTCATTTGGTCAGTTTACATTAGCAAGTAGATATAAATTCAGAGATAATAGTTATTTGTGCAACAAGAGAGCAAAGTCGTTTTTTGCTGCGAGTGCTGATTTTGAATCCTGAGCAAGTGAAGGATTCAACGATTGAATCACGAGCATAGCGAGTGATTCTAAAGTTGAATCCTGAGTGTGGCGAGGGATTCAAAGGCACGAGATGCAAAAAACTTTGATCTCGTGTAACACACATAACTTTTCACTTCAGCAGCGAGAACACTTTAGGAGATAAAATAATAAACAGGAATAGATTGAAATAACTATTTATTGTGAATCAAAATAATTAACATTGTAGGTAGAGGTACCAATTCAATAACATGGAACATTTTAAAAGTTAAAAGTAAAATTACTGCAATTCTGCTAATTAAAAGTAACAAATTTATTTGGCAACGTTATAGTTGCATTGAGTTGAGTTTGATTATCTGGGGTTAAGGTTTCTGTTTCGGTGGCGGATTCAGAAGGAGCAACGGTGAACGTTGGTGACTCTGATCGGCTTTCTGTATTTAGGTCACTGTGCGTCGTTGGAAGTGGATGGGCGTGGGTGAGACCAAGGATCCGAGGTCGAATTCAGACTTATTGTTTCCACTATACGCTTACAGATTTTCGACTTATTTTCTATTGAGTCTTCAATATAGCCTTCTGCAACCGTATTGGGCTTCCACCCGCCGTGACGTTTTAAAGTGGTGAGATCGGCTCCTGAATCAGCCAAGAGCGTTGCCGAAGTTCTCCGAAAGCAGTGACCCGTGTATAGCTGAGGCTCTTCCAGTTTTAAGAAAGTGGCAATTTCTCGCGGTATAGCACCTATTTTATTTACTCCCATAGGCTGTCGTGAGCATTTATTATTATGGTATTGTATGAAAAATCGGTCGGTTTTTATATTGACTAAACGTAAATTTTGGTATTTTTCTACAATAGTTACATATTCTTCGCGTACGACAAAAGACCTGTCAAGGTTCGTCTTCGCATTTTTCAATTTACCTAACAGTAATTTATCTGAATGCTTTTCGATATTATTAACTGTTAGCTGTAATAGCTCGTTATTGCGACACGCTCCACTAATTCCTATGATCAGTACAACCTGTAATGAAAATATTACATAATTAATATGCATAATTTAACATTTACAGCATCTTTTACATATCGTTATAAATATTTTAACAGTATTGCTAAGCCAGACTACGATTCATTGCACCTCCAAAAATTAGTAGTAGGCAGTAAGTACCTTTATACATAACTGTCTACACTCAAATTTTAATAACTAACAACATAGATTCATAGGTACCACTTACTTTAGCGGCAAGAAAATTGCAGTCCAGAGCTTCATTAAGAAAATTTTCTATGTTAAGGGCCGTGAAAACTTTGGACTTTTTAGCCTTATGCCCAACAGACATTATTTTTAGAAAAGATACGAGTTTTGCGTATGTTTCAATATGCATGTTACGTTTAGTTTTTAAAGTAGCTTTCAACATTGAGTAAATACTCCACTTTGTAGATGATCGCCTCGTCTGTGATAATTTGATAAATCTAAAAAATAAGATAGCAGCACCGTCTCCAAAAAACTGCTTGCGCCCTTTGTAAGTCTCCATTCGTTGAAGACATGGTATGCTTTCAGATATTTCTCGCGAGACTTCTCAGGCTTAGCGAGGCTTATCTAGTTCTTTATTAGTGATCGATGTGCCTGCGGCAATTTTATACACTTTTCAGTTTTATGAATTAATCCATTCTTATTTTTTTCAGAAAATACGGAGGAAATCGTGAGACAATACAGCTCGAGTTTTCGACCGAGAATCTATCTCGGCAATAAGTAATTTGAAAATAATAAAATATACCTATTATTCATATTTCCTTGTTCTAATATTACATACGAATAAGTTTTATAAATAATAGAATAGGTAAATAAATAAAAATAGTAGCTCATTGGCACCAGGAACAGGGTCCAAGCTGCCGGTGGTCAGGACTCTAGAGAGGAACCTCCTCACTACGCGCGCCGTATTCTCCTGAGTACTCAGTACAGGAGTACTGAGTACTTTCTGCATCAAGCCCTTGACCCAGCCGCGCAGTGAGAGCCTCCTGAGGTGTTTGTCGAGGCTCTCCGCCATTAGGCCATTAACCATAACTGTTCAAGCACTAAGCAAGCTTGCCGCCACCTGACGCAGTTGAATTCTGAACGAAATGTCTGTGCGAAGCGCGCGATTCCGTGCGCCGGATTTACGTCGAACGCCATCTTTTTTTCACTTTGCCGGCGACACTCGATCGATCATATTACTGCACAATATTTTGTAACACTTAAATCATTTAAATACAACTAATTCAGAAACAACCCCGTGTGCTACGTCATACTTATTTTATTATTATTATAAACCTGTACCTACTTACTATGCAAATAAATGATTTGATTTGATATCTTTTTTAATATCTATTTAAAAATACTTAATATTAGTGTCCGACCAAAGGGTTCGGCTTCGGTCTAGGCCAGTTTCAGTCAAGAAATTAGGTTTCGACCAAAAAGTGGGCCCGACCGACACTGGCATTCGAGAGTTGTCTGGGGTCGTTGTTGCAAACGACGGTCAGATATACAGCCGCAAACGGCGTAGACTTAGTAATGGGGTCCGGCGGGGTAATTACGTAGGTAACACACTAACAGTAGGAATGGGTTTCATTTTGACAGTTCAACAACATTCATTGCGTTATTAACGTTGCTGAGCAGACAAATTTTTCGAACATTCGAGGCAATGGATTAGCAATAGGCTTCAAAATGATTCCAATTGTGATAAATAGTGTGTTACGTAATTAGGGTGCTGTTTTCACCTTTTTTTGTAGAAAAGCCAAAAAAATATAAGCGTTTACTCATAAATTGAAGTAAACCGTCGACTACGCCTTATAAATAAAAAAGGAAAATAGGTTAATTTCTACAATACTTTATGAAACACAATTTGGTGAACATTTATCCATTCTGGTGGACACAATTTGGTGAGTATTTCGAATTTTTTGGTAGTAAAATAGGTACTTTTCTGGTAGGCGTTTAAACACAAGCCTTACCAAAACCTTCCAAAGCTATTCATTAGCGATCACCAGCACAGTTTTGTTGGATCACGAACAACAAGTACTAATCTGGTTCAATTTGCAGAACTTTTAATCGGGGCTGTTGATGCTGGTCATCAAACTGACTTCATATATACTGACTTAAGTAAGGCCTTTGATTAAGGTTCCCACAAAATCCTTTCTTATAAGTTGCGTGATTATGACTCTCAACTAACAGCTTACTTGAACGGGTGATTTCATATTTAGGAGACAGATCTTTATTTAAACGGTTATTAATATTACGTATAAAATATCTCGTCTGGAGTCATAGGACTCCAGACGAGATATTCATAGCCATATAGATGGCTTACATCTGGGGCCAATTTAATTAAACAATTTAATTAATAACATTCCTAGCTGTTTTCGGCACTCTGAATTTTTTATGTATGCGGATTACTTAAATTTTCTCAGAGTAATTAAGTATGTCCGAGACTACTCACTCTTACAAAAGGCTCATAATAGACTCATTCAATGGTGCAAAAATAGTAAACATATCCAGCTGCGCAGGAGAGTGAGACAGGGGGCTGTCATATCCCGAAACTGTTTACTGGCGCCCTGGAAAATATGTTTAAGACGCTGGACTGGAAAGGAACGGGTATAAACATACATGGCGAGTACATCTCACACCTACGATACGTCGATGATATTGTTCTTATGGCGGAGTCACTGCAGAATCTTGTTCGAATGCTGACTGACCTAGCTGTTGCCTTGGGATGAACATAGACAAAACCAAGGTTATGGTTAACGACCTTATTACCCCGAGACGGATTGCTATTGACGGTGTCCCCCTTGAAATTGTTCAGGAATATATTTACCTCGGGCAGAATACGCAGTTCGGTAGGAACAATTTTGAGCGGGAAGCCGATAGAAGGATTCAGCTGGAATGGGCAGCATTTGGTAAACTTCGTCAGGTCTTCTCGTCGTCCATACCGCAGTGCCTAAAGACGAAAGTCTTCAACGCGTGCGTCCTACCAGTTATGACTTACGGAGCCAAATCGGGGACACTCACGGTGAGACTGGTCTGTAGCGGCATCTACAATCGCCACATGCGAGCTACGCGAGTATAGAGGTATGAGGAACAGGGTGTAAAGTTCACTCACACCTCCATAGAAAAGGGAGGATCCTCCGACCAGACGATTCTTGTGTCTGGTGGAGAACTGCCCAACGGTTGATGTCGGGATGTTGTATATATGCTAGTTGCGCGGTAAACTCTGCTTGCGCGATGCAGGATTTTGCGTGACGTCAGTATGACGCGTAGCTCGCATGTGGCGTTTGTAGATGCCGCTACAGGTTCATAAGTTTAAAGTCGCTCAGTGAGCTATGGAGAGAGCTATGCTTGGAGTCTCTCTGAAGGATATAATTCAAAACGAGGTTATCCGCCCGAGAACCAAGGTAACCGAGATAGCCTAAAGACTAAGCAAGCTGAAGTGGCAATGGGCTGGTCACATCTCTCGCAGAACCGACAATCGCTGGGGAAAACGAGTTCTACAGTGAATACCGCGTTTAGGCGAACGTAGTGTGGGACACCCGCCGGCCAGGTGGCGTGACGACTTGTGAAAGGCGGCTGTCAGAGACTGGATGAGGAGAGCCGAGGATCGGGCTCAGTGGCGTTCACTAGGAGAGGCCTACGTGGAGCAGTTGACGAATATAGGCTGATGATGATGATGATGATGAATGGTGCAAAAATAAAGAAATGTATTTGAACTCGATGAAATGTTTAAATACACAATAACAAATAATATAATATGTAAAGGCAGAGTAATAATAATAAAACAGACTATACACACTGAAGGGGTATGAGAAGAAAAGACACCTTTTACAGCAGTAAACTATATTTAAACTAAGACAATAATTACAACGATCTTAGCGGCGCGATCGCGGAAACGGACTCATAACACTTACGAATAACTTAAGATAGGTGGCACTGCTCACGCCCTTCGTAATACTATAACACCTCCCCTCGAAGTCATGAGCATGTATCTTCGACATTCACATACATTCATCCATCATAACTAAATTACGCAGACATTTATGATGCTTTGTTCCACTCAAGCCTTTGGTCAAAACATCAGCAGGCATTCGGTCAGTACACAAATATATAAGATCAATTACACCTTGTTCGCACATATCTCGAATAAAGTGGTGCCTCACATCGATATGTTTCGTTCGTGGATGATAATTCCTACTTTGAGCAGGTTTAATCGCGCCCTGGTTGTCGTTAAATAGCATCACACACTCACACTTAGTCGCAATGTTACTTAAACATCACGCAAATACATTGCCTCTTTAGTAGCTTCGGAAATGGCTAGGTATTCAGCTTCAGTGCTTGATAAAGCAATCGTCCGTTGCTTTCGCGCCTCCCAGCTAATCGGAGCACCTGACAAAATAAATGCGAAACCGGAATAGGATCTACGATCTTTCGCATTCCCTCCTCAGTCTGCATCAAACACACCAAAAAGAGGCAAACCTGTTCTTTCGTACACTAATCCGCAATCGGTTGTACCTTTCAAGTATCTCAGCACACGTTTAGCAGCCTTCCAATGTGCAATACCGTAATTTGTATTGAATTGACTTAAATAGTTGACGGCATACGAGATGTCTGGTCTCGTTGATACGGCCAGATGCATCGAGGCACCTATCAAACTTTGATACGGATACTGTTCCGTTATATCACATCTGATACACTCAGGTTTCTCTAATTTAACATTTACATCTATAGGTGTGACAACAGATTTACACTCGCTCATACTAAACCGTTCTAACAGTTTGTCTATATATGATTTTTGACTTAAGTACACTCTATTTTCGTCATCACGACTAAATTCAATACCAAAACAAGTTGATATCTTGCCCATATCTTTCATTTCAAAGGAATTCGATAGCTGTTTCTTTATATCTTTCATCCATGCATCATCATTTGTTGATATAATAATATCGTCAACATATATACCAATTAGCACCATTCGCTCACCTTTCTGTGCAATAAATACACAAGGATCCTGCGGCAACCTTTCAAAACCAATATCACTCAACTTTCTCACTAACTGTTTATGCCACTGCAACCCTGATTGAAGCAAACCATATAAAGATTTTCTTAACAAACACGCACTATCCACACATTCATTAAGAGCCTTATTCCAGCATTTAGTTGTCTGAAGTATGTTATTTTCTGTTATTATTTTCTTCTGTGAACCAATCTTTTCTTTTGTGAGTACTCTCTCTAGAACATCGCTTAACTGGTCTGGATTTTCCATAAATACCTCCTCATCGAGTGAACCGTTAAGGAACACCGTTACCACATCCATGTGATGGATTTGTAATCCAAATTCAGCCGATAAAGCCGCTATAAGCCTTATTGATGACGATCTCCCAACTGGGGATGAGGTCTCGTGAAAATCCTCCCCTGGCCGTTGTGAACATCCTTGTGCGACGAGGCGCAGTACTTTTCGAAATAAACACAAACCTACTTCCAATAACTTTTCGTTGTTTTAGTCGTGGTACTATTTCCCAGGTTTTATTCTTTATTTGTGACAAATACTCATCTTCTAGGGAGAATTTCCAAAAATTTACGTCGCTTCTCTTCTCTACATCTTTCCACATCATTGGTTCTATCATTACTATCCAGGGCTTGTTAACGTTACCAAATAACAAAATAATAACCGTTACATAACGTTAATTTCAATGTGATACCTTACTAACGTTACAAAAATGTAACGTTACTTTTTTAAATTAACAGTAATGTAACGTTTATTAACATTAACATAAAATACACAAGTAACGCTAATTTTACCGTTGGTTTAGCTACGTTGCCGTTCCGTAGATTTACATTTTTGTGCGCTCGCTTAGGCATAGCGTTGGATCAATATAGATGTACTGTACTGAGTTGGTTTATTCTAGACGCAAAATTTTTGGTTGGGTATTTCAGACGAGGTTTCTTCCTGAAGAGCAAACGATAACTTGCTATTGACTTTAAAATAAACTGGTTTACCCCTAATTGAGCCCATTTACCTATGGAAAATTTCAGGCATCACGGGGATAGTTTTTTTTTTGGTGGGAAATCATCAAATGACCTCTCCCGCTCTGGGAGGAGCGGAAGGGCGTGTCAGACTTACTGACTAAAACCCACCCGTGTTCCTTCACTTGCCTGTGCGCCAGGGTCACGGTAACTCTTTCGAACAATCGGCGACCCCGGCAGGTATCGGCCCTTTTGGACACCGTCAATGGTGCTGACATCTCTTTGAGGCGCGCGTGGAACACGACGCGCCGTCGAACCGGGCCTGGTCCTTACCGCAAGCTCGCGCCTACGGTGGCCGGGAGTCGGCAAACGACTCCCGACGCCCAGGGTGTCTCTTCCTGTGGTGACTAGGGGCGCGAGGACGCAGCGATTGCCTCTCCCTCACGCGCTCTGCCTCCTCCTTCGCAAGCATTATAGCTTCGCAGAAGGAGGTGACGGCTTCCCATTCCCTCTCACTCCGTACAATGGCCTGAACCAGCACGCGTAACATGACCATTATAGAAACTGGTTTTGTCGACGGAAGAATAGACAAAAATGACGTTCCGTGAAGACAGTACGACGGCAGCAAAGTAGAAAGAGTTAACTGCACTTTTTACGAAATTCAGTAGTTTATTCACGTTTTTCTTTTATTTTGCTTATATCTCGAAAATGGTTTGTCCTATTGCAAGAATAATGAAAATTTCGACCCCCTTTATAAAACTCTTAAACTCCTAAAACTGGACATGTAGGTAATATTTTTTCACATTTTCCATACAAAATGTGAAAAATTCCATTTTTCCATTCCATTTTTATACTTTGGGGCCGCCGAGTATAAAGTTTTCTACTGTCTTTAGCATGGCGATTACAAAATCAAATTGTCTTCACTACCTTAGACAACTGTCAGTTGTCAGAGTGATTTTGACGTTTGGGATAGAAAACTTCGTCAAAAATAGAGAAACGAAATGTCACTTTGTATAGAAATAGCTATGCCTTGTCTTCCAAGAAATAGAAAGCGTCATGCTACACCTACAGGGTCGGACGCGAGAGGTCGCCGCTACGAGGACACGGTGGTGCTCCGCCCAAGCCGGGCAGACCACCGTATCCTCCACCGTGTCCTCCGGTCGATCCACACAATGATAACACCCGGGCGTTTCCTCCCGCCTTATCCGAAACAGGAACCTCCCGAAACAGACATGTCCGGTGAGGACTTGCGTCAGGCGGAAGGTGAGGACGCCGTGGCGCCTCTCAACCACTCCTCAAAGAGGGGACTTACCGCCGCAATTGCGGCGTGCCCTGCGCTGGGTTGCGACAGTCGCACTCTCCATGCCGCCATGAGATTCCGCCGGGGCTCCGTCCGCTGTGCCGCGATTTATCTCGGCAGCGGAGTTACGCCCCGGCGTTTCGCCTCCTCGCGATCGGGGGATGCCTGAAATGCGTAAATGTAAGCGCTCATACATATTACCGGCACGTGGCGGTCTGTGACTACAGTCGACATGCTGTGGCGGCGCGTTAGACTATTAAATCCTGCATGTTTACAACGACAATTGTAATAACTATTGTTCGCGCCTGATCTTTCCGTGACTTATAGTGTCCACATCAAGTTGCTGCTAAGTGTTTATGATAAGGCACATAGGTGACGGTAGATCACGCGCAAAATAAATTGACCAAGAAAAAGAAATCTACCTGAGTTTTGGATAATTGTTGTTGGTAAAAATATTCTCAAGAAGAAGGACGCAACCGATCTGTACGAGTGTAAATTATATAATATATCCCTTCGTTTTAAACTAAAATCTATTAAATTCTTATTAGAATAAAGTGTAACTTTTGCTACCGTTATTAAATTAAATTCATTGTTATAAGTAAAACTACTACGTTTATTGAGCACCAAGCTCCAGTGTCTCACAGTAGACATAGTGGCGACCGTGACAGGACACGAACCTGCAATCTTCGGATTACCAAGGTCTAGCTGGAGTTGGCCAGCACCGCGCCGCATCTATCAGTCGGTCAGCACCGCGCTGCATCCAGCCTTTGGGAGAAACAAACATATCGGAAGAATACGAGTAGCTGCACCGCCGGACCTTGATGCTAAATACAGCGTCACACCGCAGCGCAGCAGTATCTCTGCAGCTAAGTGCCCTTCCTTAATTCCTAAACTTCCGTTTAAACTAGCCTACGTCCTCATCCAATTTCTGTATGGTTTTTTCACTTGTGCGATTTTATAATTTTTATAGTCACCTTTGTCAAGGTTACAGTATTGCGTCATACTTTCATAGGTGATATTTCTTTCTTTATATTTCCATAATCCCGCTATTATTTAGTGTTATTAATGATTCGCAAGGGTACTACGTTGTATATTATTAATTGTTTACAGTTTTGGTGAATTTCAAGCGGATCTTTTCAAGTACATTTCAATTCTCGAAGTACCTACATACCTAAAGTTATTCGTACTTAGATTCTTTTGTTTCGCCTTTGGTCGTATTTCTTTTAGGAAATTAATTCCACAGGCTGCCGTGCCTATCTAGTTCCGTTTAAAGATCGTTCCGCCAAACATTTCAGATTTGCCCAAGTTTCCCGTACATCGCTGAGCGTCGTTGCCGCAGTGCGCAGCGCCCGCGCAGTGTCCGTGCAGCCTAAGGCTGTCCACAGACCGGTGCCTGCGACTTCGGCCTCCCGTGCGGCAAAGACCACCAATCAGGGGCGTGAGCGTATTCTTTTATGTTATTTGGTTTATTTTAACATTAGCTTTTCTTGAGTCTACTTCAATCTTACCCGTACATAATTTTAATTTCTTTTTCGTGAGAATTTTGTTTGAAATAAACAATCATAATGGGTTTAGGCGATGATGCCAAGAACTTGGCGGAATTAAATGTTAGACGTAACTACGTCTAACATTTAATTTCTAAATAATTTCTGAATTTTGTTACTTGGCCCTTGACGGAGTTCCGTCAAGGGCCAAGTAACAAAATTCAGAAATTATTTAGAAAAAATATCACGGTTAGACACTTTTACCACAACACATAAGGCGGAACTTACACTCAAACTTAGTAAAGGAGAATGGCGAGGTTGCATGTACAATGGGACCCACTGTTAGGAGTACCGTGCAGTATGGAAACTTATAACTAGTTGTAGAACTATATAAAACTAGCAAAAAAGCAAATGGGCAGTAAGTTGTAGAGGCTGGGAGAAAAAAGATATGCAAGGTGAAAGATTATAACCTAAAACGAATATAATAGTGATAATACAATGTCTTTTTTGTACTAAGTAGTTTCAAAAAGGTGTTCAATCAGAATAAAAATATTTAAGTACCAACACTACCATCGTGGATCTGCTTCTCTCTGTCCAAATATAGGTACTTACCTTCTCAAAATAAAAAATACATACCTACTATGTCTGGGAGCTAGGAACTATAGTGACCTGGTCAAAACGAGATATGAAATACTGTAAGCATAGACTGGATTGATATAGGATGAAACTATAATTATTATTGGTAAAAAAGTAAGTTGAAAGAAGCGTACATATCTAGCAGAATATGTAGTTTTAAGGCTCAATTGGCGCGATGTGTCTAGTTGCGACCAAGATTCTTTCTAAAGTCGGGTCATACCTGCGTGTGGAGTGGCGTGCTATACACCCACATTTTGCCAGTTACATACGTTTAACTCTCATATATGAGGGGTGAGCCAACTGTCACTGACCGGGCACATATTCAGACTTCGTGCTGATACTGAGAATTTCACCTTGCCTGATTTGGGAATCGAACCCAGGACCCCACGTTCGGCAGTCGTGCTAACGATCACTAGACCAACAAAGTAGTCGAAAACGAAGTAAAGATACCTACTAGGAATAAATATCTATCTCCTGGAACTCCCTCCGTGAAAAGCAATTAAGCAAAGATGCGATTTTACAGACTATTAAGAACTTGAATTTTTAAACAAGAGGTTTGTTGAATAAAACAATATTTATATAAAAACAAATCTTTTATTTTTCGTTTTGTTTATTAAAAAAAATTGTCAAGCGCAACCGTCTGCAAATGTAAGAACGTAGGCAAATCATGTAATTATTAGTTTGGAATGTAATACGAAACACAGTGCGTTTAATAACTGCATGATGACTTATTTTTAAGTAAATAAAAATCTTTTCTAACTTTTAATTCCCATCATCTAGTGACTCAATATTTTTTATATAATCCTCTTACAAACCCTTAATTATAATAAATATGAACTTGCAAGTGAACGACACTTCGTTAATTTATAAATAATCTGGGTCCAAACTCGCCATCCTTCTTTGAAACCCTATCTTCAAGGTTTGATGACTTACAAAGTCAAATTGAAATCTTTAATTCTGGTGGGTTGGAGGATGAACTTGAAGAACGAGAAAATATTGAGAAGGAATTCATTACTAATATTGTAATGGCTCAGGAGTTATTACAAATGCACGATAGGGATGAGGACGTCCACAACTCAAGCAGTCCTCACAATATAACTCATTGCGCTGTAGATCACAATGAAATGGGTTTCAAGCTACCTTTTATACTGATATCTAAGTTTAACGGATCATACTTTCGATGGATGCAATTTCGTGATACGTTTCGATCGTTAATACATGAAAATAGTAGAATTAGACCAGTAAACAAGTTTCATTATTTAATTTCTTATTTAGAAGGTGAAGCAGTACAAACAGTGTCAAATCTAGAAGTATCTGCTGATAATTATCGGGAAGCTTGGAACCTATTGCTTGAACGTTATGACAATAAACGTTTGTTGATAAGTCATCATCTCAGTGCATTATTTAACATTAATTCAATAAATAAGGAGTCTGAAAAATCGTTGCGTTTCTTGGTTGACCACGTGACTAAAAATGTACGTGCCCTCTCCAACTTAGGACAAGCTACTGAGCATTGGGATGTCCTTATCATTCACTTAGTCGCCTCCAAGTTGGACAGTAACACATTCGTGAAATGGGAGGAATACCGTAACGCGTTGTCAACAGACACTCCCACACTTAAGGAACTTTATACATTTTTAAACGATCGTGCAACCGTGCTTGAGTCCTTGCACCGCAGCAGGTCAGACAACACATTTAAAACTAATCCTGATAAACACCGTCCAGAAGGCCATTCAAAAAAACCGGACCACATACGTCATACTAAACCATGTGCATACATTAGTAGTAGTAACCAACCACAAACACAATCATCCTCGTCGTACCTCTGTCCATGCTGTAATGCTAATCATAAACTATTTGATTGTCCATCGTTCAAGGCAAAGAGCATAAGTGAGCGTATAGCTAAGGCAACTAAATTGAAATTGTGTCTGAATTGTTTAAGGTCGGGTCACCCTAGTTTTAAATGTCGTCTGGGCCGTTGTCGTGAATGCAAAAAAAGACACAATTCTATATTGCACCTTCCTACTGGTACAGCTGACGGCGCCGACAGTCCTTCTGAGACGTTAGCTAACTGTAACAATCAAGGTAACAAATATGCTCTTCTTTGTACTGCCTTGATTGAAATAGTCAATCCCAAGACTAAAAAATGTGAAACAGTGCGCGCATTACTTGATTGTGGCAGTCAATACTCTTTCATAAGTCTAGGCCTGAAACAAAGGTTATTATTAGAGGACTGTCCTATTAATGCTGTAAAGGTGACCGGATTTGGCAACAATGATGCAGGTACGATAACTGCATATTGCATTGCCCAATTAAAATCGGTAAATACACCATTCAACGTTATCTCTAACTTTTATGTTATAATTTATGAAGGAACTAACATCTTTACTTCCCAATGCGGTAATTGATATTAGATCGTTTAATATTCCCAAGGATATTATCTTGGCAGACCCTAAAGTCTATCAGCCTTCTTTCATAGACATTCTCATAGGCTCAGACATATTTTGGGACATTATAGGTTGTGAGCAGCGGTCATTAGGCCCCAACTATCCTAAGTTACACGGCTCAAAGTTGGGTTGGTTGATTGGAGGTCCCCTGCAACATAAACGAACCAAGGATATTAAATGCAATCATGTACTTACCCATTTTTCTTATGATGAAAACATAGAATTAAAATTAAATAGATTTTGGGAGCTTGAAGAAATCCCATCTAAATCTTATCTAAGTGAAAGCGAGCAGGCATGTGAAACGCATTTTTTGCAGCACACCCGCCGGTTAGAAGGCGGCAGATTTTCTGTCAAGTTACCTCTCATTCAATCACCGGATTGTCTCGGCGACTCCTACCACATGGCCAAGAAAAGGTTTTACAATTTAGAACGGCGATTAAGAAGACAGCCTGAAGTTAAGTCGCAATATATTTAATTTATCAGAGAATATGCAGAACTAGGTCATCTTTCTGAAATTGCACTAAATATCTCAAATTCTAATTTATGCCATTTCTTACCTCATCATCCTGTATTTAGAGAAAATAGCGAATCGACAAAGATTCGCGTCGTTTTCGATGCATCGGCTCGCACTTTTTCAGGCCTCTCTATCAACGACATACAAATGGTTGGGCCTCAAATTCAAGACTCTCTTTTCTCTATATTAATTCGAGCTCGTTTTTATAAATATCTTTTAGCAGCAGACGTAGAAAAATTGTTTCGTCAAATATTGGTGGAAGAGTCAGACCGAAATCTTCAGCTTATTGAGAGATCTTTCTATGGAGAGAAGACGAGCGTCAGCCTCTTAAAACATTGCGTTTAAATACGGTGACTTATGGTTTCACAAGCGCAAGTTTTTTGAGCACAAGGTGTCTTTGGCAGTCGGGTGAGGAGTGCGAGGATCCACTCATTAGGACGATTATACAACATGATCTATACGTAGATGATTTAATTACGGGCTGTAATTCTGAGGAGGAACTTATACATATTCAAAAATCTGTATCAGAAGCCCTTAAGGCAGCGTGTTTTAATCTACGAAAATATAAATCTAATTCGTCTAGCGTTCTTGAAGTCTGCTCCAAAAACTCTACAGACACGCTTATTATTAGCGAGTCCTCAAATGCTCTCGGTTTGGGGTGGAATCCTACAACTGATAGTCTACATTATTCTTTCGAAATTCCTCCTATCAATGATAAAATCACGAAGCGCTATATTTTATCAACATCATTTAAAATCTTTGACCCACTCGGTTTTGTCAGCCCCTGTATTGTTATTCCTAAATTAATAATGCAGCAACTTTGGCTAGACAAGGTTGGCTGGGACGAACCTCTTTCAGATGAAATAGAAAAGGCTTGGCGTAAGTTTTCCAATAATTTATCTTATCTAGCTACATTTACACTGCCGAGGCAGGTTCTATGTGACTCACCTGTTGTTACAGAGCTACATATGTTCAGCGACGCCTCCCAAAGGGCTTATGGCGCGTGCGTCTACATAAGGTCTATTGATAAAGCAGGTATCGTGCATGTTAACCTTTTGTGTTCCAAGTCAAAGGTGGCACCAATCAAGGCCTGTACTATACCACGTTTGGAGCTGTGTGCCGCATTACTAGCTGTCAGACTCTACAAAGCCGCCGTCGATTCCTTGAGGTTCACAGTAACACGTAAATTGTATTGCTGTGACTCCAGCGTCGTCTTTGCTTGGCTGCATACTAGAGCCAGAAGGTTAAAGACCTTCGTGGCTAATAGAATAGCAGAAATACTGGAACTGTCAGATGTTTCTTGTTGGCGTTATGTACCTACCTCCCAAAATCCTGCTGATCTCGTTTCGCGCGGCGTGTATCCCGAAGAGCTTAAATGTCATAATCTGTGGTGGTCAGGGCCTGAATTTTTACTTCAAGGCGAATCTTCTTGGCCTACGTTACCAAATAAACTCCAACATGAATCTGAAATTCCTGAAATAAAATCGAATATTGTTGCTAAGCTAGATAATTCTTCGATCATTCCTTTTCATAAATATAATAAATTACATAAGATAAAGCAAGATTATGCTTATGCATTAAGATATTTTTATAATTTGCGCAATCCTAATTCTAGGCGTCTTAATGCCCTTACTTTGGAAGAATTACAAAATTCATTTCATCTTTTATGCCGCAAGGCACAACATGAATCCTTTCCTGTTGAGTACAATTTGTTATCTAAAGAAAAATCAATTAGTACGAAATCACCCATCATAGCGCTTACACCTTTCATGGACGCAAATGGGTTGATACGAGTAGGAGGCCGACTCGATGCTTCGGCTATTGCATTTGGTAGCAAACACCCTATCCTACTACATTCCTCTCAACATTTCACAAAGTTAATATTTGAGCGGGAACACCTACACAAATTACACGCTGGCCCACAATTTCTCCTCGCTAGTGTCAGGCAATACGTGTGGGCTATCAATGGGCGAGACCTCGCTAGGAGAACTGTGCGCAACTGCATCACATGCAGAAAGTTACAAGGCAAGACTTTAACACCGTTAATGGGGAACTTGCCTTTACAGCGCGTTACGGTGGATTTCCCGTTTCGTAGTGTTGGTATAGATTTTGCCGGACCCTTTTTTGTCTCAAATAGAAAGGGTCGCGGATCAAGAGTCACAAAATGCTATTTATGCATTTTTGTTTGCTTAAGGTACAAGTGTGTACACTTGAAGGCGGTAAGTGATCTTTCGAAGGACGCTTTCATTCTAACCTTGCGTCGGTTCATATCTCGTCGGGGTAAGCCTACTGAAATTTTTAGTGACAACGGCCGCAATTTTGTGGCCGCTGCCAAAGAAATTGGCAACTTTTTGAAGCACCACCGCCATGCAATTATAGATTTTTCTAACGAGGAAGAAATCAAATTTTTGTTTTCACCTGCTTACGCTCCCCACTTTGGTGGTATCTGGGAGGCCGGGGTAAAATCCGCTAAGTATCATATAAGACGTGTAATGGGCAACACGCATTAAAATTTTGAAGAGATATCCACGTTGTTCGCACAAGTGGAAGCCATATTAAATAGTCGCCCACTTTACCCCATGTCCTCGTCTCCAAATGATCTCCTTTCCTCACCCCAGGGCACTTCCTGCTTGGACGGCCGCTAACTGCGCTGCCTTCAACGAGCCTAGAAAACTGCAATTCTACTCAACTGAAGCGCTACCAACGACTTGAACAAATCCGGCAGCACTTTTGGAGGAGATGGCAGAGGGAGTACCTGGCGGAGCTGCAGCAAAGATCAAAATGGCGCACCAATGATACTCCACTGAACGTTGGCGACCTAGTGCTGCTTCAGGAAGACAACTTACCACCATTGTGCTGGCGAATGGGCCGAATCAGCAAACTCTTTCCTGGTCCTGATGGAGTATGTCGCGTAGCAGATGTTCAAACAACACAGGGAAGTTACCGAAGGCCCTTCAAGCGACTCTGCCCTCTGCCAGCGACGGAGCACCTAATCGAGTGAGAGTTAAAAGTCGGAGACTTTTAACGGCGGGGAAGATGTTCGCGCCTGATCTTTCCGTGACTTATAGTGTCCACATCAAGTTGCTGCTAAGTGTTTATGATAAGGCACATAGGTGACGGTAGATCACGCGCAAAATAAATTGACCAAGAAAAAGAAATCTACCTGACTTTTGGATAATTGTTGTTGGTAAAAATATTCTCAAGAAGAAGGACGCAATCGATCTGTACGAGTGTAAATTATATAATATATCCCTTCGTTTTAAACTAAAATCTATTAAATTCTTATTAGAATAAAGTGTAACTTTTGCTACCGTTATTAAATTAAATTCATTGTTATAAGTAAAACTACTACGTTTTATTGAGCACCAAGCTCCGGTGTCTCACAGTAGACAACTATAAATAAGTAAATTTATTACTTATTATTGTCTTCACTCATCTTGATATTGAATAAATTGTCAGTTATCACACTTATCACACTTATCACTGACTAAATCTGCTAAATTAGTGAAAACCTTTCAAATAATTTAAATCTAAAGCTCACTATACTACTCACGCGTAAGAATCAGACAATGTTTTGATCGGTACGGCATCCCGACGAGGCGCGAGCGGCCCGCCGCGCACCTCCGCCCCCATCAGTTCCACTTCACAAGATAACAGTTTAAAAATAACGATAAAATTAACGTTATTCACCTATTAACGTTAAAATGGTACATAAATAACGTTAATTCTGTTACCGTTATTTCAATATTAACCGTAACTTTGTCAAATAGAGGTAACGTTGTGAACATTTTACCGGTATTTAAAGCCCTGTTGCTATCCCTGAACTTATCTGTTCATTCGGTTTATCTGATTCATTTTCATTATCTGTAGTATCCTCTTTTACTCTATGACATTTTTTCCGCGGTCTACCCAACATATCGGTACGAATTAAACGGGGTCTTCCTCTTCCTGTTTCAGAAGGTTCTATTAAATTTTTCCACGAAATAGTTGAGTTCCTCTTTCTATCTAATTGACCTCTATCTCTAGCTTCCTCTGGTTCATAAACTCTTTCAATCGATCTTCTTGGTCTACTACCATCTCTTCTGGTTCTCAATATCTTCCGGTTATCTGCCACTCTTTAATCGTTCGCGGTAGATACGTTCAATTCAACTCTTATTTGTTCTTCATTAGTGTTTGCTTCTGCTTTGCTTGTTCTTGTGCTTTTTACTTCATCAAATATCTCTTTATATTCATGTCTAAACGCTGTTTCATTCATAAATATCACGTCACGACTCACTATTATTTTCCTTGTCGTAGGGTAGGGTAGGGGGGGGGATTCAATCTAAGGCATATAGTATCCTATATGCCTTAGATTGAATATCATAACCCACAAATATTCCTAACTGTGAACGAGACTCAAATTTTCCTTTTGGTTTTCTCTTATCCTTATAAGAAGGTTTCACACCAAACACGTGCATATATATTACAGTGGGTTTCTTCTCTTACCATAGCATAAACGGTATCCCAAGACCGATGCGTCGAGAGGTGACAGCTAGGTCAGTCAGCATTCGATCAAGATCCTGCAGTGACTCTGCCATAAGGACAATATCATGGGCAAATCGTAGGTGTGAGATGTACTCGCCATTTATGTTTATGCCCGTTCTTTTCCAGTCTAGCGTCTTAAACATATTTTCCAGGGCGTCAGTAAATAGTTTCGGGGATATGACAGGCCCTGTCTCACTCTCCTGCGCAGCTGGGTATGATTTTTATTTTTGCACCATTGAATTAGACTATTAAAATCCACCTGTAAGAGTGAGGAGTCTCGGACAGACTTAATTATTCTGAGAAACTTTAATTAATCCGCATACATAAAAAATTCAGAGTGGCGAAAACAGCTAGGAATGTTATTAAATAAATTGTTTAATTAAATTGGGCCCAGATGAAAGCCATGTAGGATTCCAGACGAGATATTTTATACGTAATATTAATAACCGTTTAAATAAAGATCTATCTGCTAAATATGAAATCACCCGTTCAAGTAAGCTGTTAGTTGAGAGTCATAAGCACGCAACTTGTCAGGAAGGATTTTGTGGGAACCTTAATCAAAGGCCTTGCTTAAGTCAGTATATATGACGTCAGCCCGATGACCAGCGTCAACAGCCCCAATTGTGTTTTCATAGTCCTCGGAACGCGCCACTGTCGGGTTCCCAAATAACGGTACGAGGGGTTCACATCGGCGTCGAGTCGACGATGAAGTACCTGGGACTCGTCCTCGACAGCCGGTGGAACTTCGTGGAGCATTTCCGACGTTTGACTCCCAGAGTGGAGCGGGTCGGGGCTGCCTTGAAGGGGCTCCTGACCAATCTAGGGGGTCCAAACGCCTCCTGCCGGAGGCTCTACGCGGGGATCAGCCGGTCCATAGCCCTTTACGGGGCACCAGTGTGGGCGCATTCATTGAGGGGCCGGCAAGCCCACCCGTTGAACGCGTCCCAGAGGGTCATGGCTATCCAGCTGGTCCGGGGATACCGCACGGCCTCCTGCGAGGCGGCGAGCCTCCTTGCCAGATTGCCGCCATGGGATCTGGAGGCAAAGGTCCTCGCGCACATTTGGGAGTGGCGCGAGGAGGCGAAACGCCGGGGCGTAACTCCGCTTTCGCGAGAAATCGCGGCATAGCGGACAGAGCTCCGGCGGGATCTCATGGCGGCATGGAGGTTCCTGTTTCGGATAAGGCGGGAGGAAACGCTCGGGTGTTATCACTGTGTGGCTCGACCGGAGGACACAGTGGAGCATACAGTGGAGGCCTGCCCGGCTTGGGCGGAGCACCGCCGTGTCCTCGTGGCGGCGATCGGCGGCGGTGATGTCTCGCGTCTGGCCATGGTTCAGGCCATGGTACGGAGCGAGAGGGAATGGGAAGCCGTCACCTCCTTCTGCGAAGCAATAAAGAGGCGGAGTGCATGAGGGAGAGGCAATCGTTATGCCCTGACGCCCCTAGTTGCCGCAGGAGGAGACACCCTGGGCGTCGGGAGTCGATTGCCGACTCCCGGCCACCGTAGGCGCGGGCTTGCGGACGGCGAACAATTGGCAGCTCGCCGTTCGGTAAGGACCAGGGCCGGGTCGACGGCACGTCGTGTTCCACGCGCGCCTCAAAGAGATGTCAGCATAATTGACGGGGTCCGATAGGGCCGATACCTGTCGCGATCGCGGATTGTTCGAAAGTGTTACCGTGGCCCTGGCACACAGGCAACTGAAGGAACACGGGTGGGTTTTAGTCAGTAAGAGTCTGACACGCCCTTCCGCTCCGCCCAGAGCGGGAGAGGTCATTCAATGATTTCCAACCCAAAAAAAAGAGGTAGATTTCGTTTTTCAATTTTAAATGGGACCACCTTCGAGGTATACCCTGTTCATTAAAAAGAGAATCATCAAAATCTGACTACTCTGTAAATAGAAATGCGTGGTCATACATTAAAAAAAAAAATACGGGTCGAATTGAGAACCTCCTCCTTTTGTTTCGTCGGTTAAAAATGTAAGACCCTGGCTTCAGAGCTAGGTAGAGTACCTGTATTTTAAGAGCGAGTGAGAGTATTATATTAACGACGACATAGTTACTTAAATAGACACTGTACGTGAACTCGGAGTTCTATTTGGCCAAAAATTTACATTTGCACCATACCTACATCACATAATTAAAAAAGTGTCCAAGATGCTGGGCTTTTGTCATAAGACAGTGTACTTTACACTTTGTAGTTGATATGTAGCAGAATATTGTAATATGGTGTGGCGGCCGCACTATGCTACGCATAGTTTGCGTCTAGAACACGTTCGAAAACCCTTCGATTGTCATCTAGCTGTTTCTGTTGGTACAGCTAAAAAAACATCTTCATATAAAAGTAGATTGAACTTTTTCAACACTTTAGATGAACGAAGATGTTTAAACGACGCAATGTTTGTATGTAAATTTCTTAAAGGAATGGTCGACCCGCCTCCGCTGCTCGTACTCAATATCTTGCGTGCTCCGTCTGTCATGAATTCCGCGTAGACCTATTACTCCTTTTTGTCCACCACAGACAAATACGGTATATATAGCATATAACTGTCTACATGCTAGGTTTTGCAAGGTGTTAGTATGTAGTAGCGATCTAATCGATTTACACTTTGATTCCCTCACAAAGCAGAAATCTAAAATTCTTGACTGTTTGTCTGATTTGTTATGAAACCTTTGTAATGACTTTTATACCTAGCGTATTTTTTCCCTGGTATTAAGTTTGGTTGAAAACTTGTCATGTATCCAAGCTGTCAATTAACATAATTTAATTTTGGTAATGTGGTGTTTACCTTATAGTCATTAATCCACTGTATTAAGTTTTAATTTCATGTTTTTTTTTAAGACATCTGTAGTGTACGCCGTTGTTGGTAGCCCTAAATAAATAAATAAGTCCATATTTGAAAAGGAAACTGAAAACCGAAAAATAAGAAATCATTATTATCAAAAAGTTTTACCGACGAAAAAAGAAACTGAAAAGCAAAAAATAAACCTTTCAGTCTAACTAAGCTCTTAAATTAATGTAAATTAGAAATTTTGAGTCGGCGCCAAACATACAAGGCGCCAAGAAAACTTATGGCAGTTTGATTGATCGTCCTTAATTAATCTGCGTTGATTATTTGGCGCCGACTCAAAATTTGTAACTTACATTAATTTATTAGCTTAGTTAGACTGAAAGGTTTATTTTTTGCTTTTCAGTTTCTTTTTCGTCGGTTAAATTTTTTGTAAAAAAGTATTATGATAAGTGGTAATATTTGTATCGGCATTATTATTGTTCGAGTGTATAAAATTTATAATAAAAATGGAAAATATTAATTTAAAAAAAATACAACCAGGACCTAGCGGCCCAAGAAATGCGACGTTCGCAAGTGTCGTCGCTTTTGAATTAGATTGAGTGACAGAAGAGAAACGTTCACTTACTTACGACAATTTACTGAACCGTATTAGAAGAGTGTGTCAGCAGAAAGACTTGGATGACATAAGTTTGCCAAGTTATGAAGAGTCAGACTAATGAATATGTACGTAACTAAGTAAATTGATAAAATTGTTACGAAAAGTCGGCTTCTAGTTGTTTAATTATTATGATTATTATGTATTATGTGCCACAATGTTACATCCCTACTCGCATGCGAGGAAGTTGTCAAATGTCGTGCCAGCCACGCTAGAGTCGTCTCTTCCCGACAGCGGATGACGTCACGAACGAGATTAGTGATGTACCTTATTATTATTTGATTTATTCCTTTCTAGTTCTAATGTCTGCTTTTATGTTTAAAACTTTGTAATTGCTGTTTAATGATAGTAATAAATGTAATAATACGAAATAGGGATAAATTTAATAAAATAATGATGTTACGAGTAACATTTTATTTAAAAAATGGGGATGATTGATTGGTTATCGATAATATTTTGGAATCCCTATTTTTATTTGTAGGTATTTGCGCTGAATTTGGGGCTTGGCGTGGGAGGGACGCCGATGCGTTTACGCTCTGGCGGTCAAAAGGTTAAAATTAAGACTCTTGTATGTTTACCAATAATGAAGCAATGGCCTCATAGCTTTGCATAGTAGATCCTCCCCTCCCATATGGAAGTATTAGCTTAAGAATCGGTATGCCCAATTTGACAAAAAAAAATTGCTACCATTGCACATTAGTAAGCAAAACGATTCGGTTTTGTTTATAGGAACCGAGCATTAGAAGCTCGAATTTTTACCCGTCCTGGGGACTACAGACCTTATGATATCAATTTAAACTTGAATACCTCTACCAGTTCCTGAGAACATAAAGCTTGTAAAAAGGGTCTTAACAGACGGACACGAAAGTCTTATAAGGGTTCAGTTTTTTTCCTTTTGAGTATAACAAATATATTTTGAGGTCTTTGACTGGCGATTTGTGTACGCGAATCGAGACCTAACGTTATATTAAAATTCAAATCCCTACGTTGCATAGATCTCAGGAAAAAATTCTGTGACAGACGGGCGAAAAACTGAGATTATAAAGGTTCCGTGTTTTAGGGGCCCGTACTTCAAAAGAAAAAAAACAGATCACTTATAGGATCACTTCGTTGTCCGTCTGTCTGTCAGTCTGTCAAGAACCCTTTTCTCAGGATGCCTCAACATCAAGTTGAAATTAATATTAAATACGTCTACGTCTACGTTCCCTTTGGGCTCAAAAAGATCAAGCTTCAAAGTCAACGAAATAAAAATTACGGCCATTTATTCGACATATTTTAATACTCACAAATAAATCAAGACCTATGGGGTACTTCCCGTTGACCTAAAATCATGAAGGACAAGGATAAGGTCTTCTAGCAGAAATAAATGAAAAAGTTCGAAAATCGTTAATATGTGGTTTTATCACTAATTAAAATATTTTTTGCCGCGTGTGTTGTCAATGTTTTTAATTTTTTTTATGTCTCATTCATACCTACCGGAGCCGCTCAGGCGTACTATTGTGGTACCTATTTCGAAAAATACGAGTAGGACGGGGGGACTCATCTGACAGGGCTAACTACCGGCCCATTTCACTGGCCACCACTGCAGCCAAGGTACTTGACAGCATGCTTAATGCGAACCTCGCGAAAATAGTTGACCTGCATGATGCCCAGTTTGGGTTCAGAGCAGGGTTGTCTACTGAGAGTGCCATTTTAAGTCTAAAGCATGCTGTCGGATACTACACAGCCAGAAGGACGCCGGTATACGCGTGCTTTCTAGACTTATCAAAGGCGTTCGATCGTGTCGCATACGACCTTCTGTGGGACAAATTGGGCAGCGCGGGTGTGTCGGGGGAGTGTATTTCTCTACTGAGGTATTAGTATGCAAACCAGAAAAACCAGGAGAGGTGGGCAGGGGCGCTGTCGGATGAGTACAAATTGGAATGTGGCGTTAGGCAAGGTGGTTTAAGCTGACCTCTATTGTTTAACATTTATGTGGACCAGCTTGTCGAGCGGCGCAGTGGCACACATGTCGGCTGCCACATTGATGACACTTGTTTTAACAATATTAGCTATGCATACGATATGGTGCTACTGAGCCCCTCTATAAGCGGGCTAAGGAAACTTGTATCTATTTGTGAGAAGTACGCGGAGGCGCATGGGTTACAATATAACTCTAAAAAGAGTGAACTTTTAGTATTTAAATCAGGCAAACAACTGCCTACCCATGTGCCTCCTGTATTTCTCATTGGAATAACCCTAAAGCAGGTGTAGCGGTATCTACATCGCCACATGCGAGCTACACGTCACAATGACGTCACGCAAAATCCTGCATCGCGCAATCAGAGTTTACTGCGCAACTAGCATATATACAACATCCCGACATCAATCGTCGGGCAGTTGCCCACCAGACACAACACCCGTCTGGTCGGAGGATCCTCCCTTTTCTATAGAGATGAGTGAACTTTACATCCTATTCCTCATACCTCTATACAGGTTCAAGTTTTTAAATATCTGGGTCACATTGTGACAGATGACCTCAGAGACGATGAGGATATGGAACGGGAGCGCAGGGCTTTAGCGGTGAGAGCTAATATGCTCACACACAAGTTCGCACGATGCACGAGAGAAGTAAAGGTTACGCTATTCAAAGCTTATTGCCAGTCCTTTTACTCAAGCGGCCTGTGGGTAAGATATACGCAGCGAGCCTACAGAGCCCTGCGCACTCAGTACAATAATGCGTTCAGGATGTTGCTGGGTCTGCCGTAGCGGTGCAGCGCGTCTGGGATGTTTGCTGAAGCGCGCACTGATGGTTTCCAGGCCATCATGCGCAAAAAAGCAGCTTCCCTGCTGGCCCGTACACGGGGTAGCAACAACGGCATTCTGAACGCAATAGCTGTACGTTTTGACTGTCCCTTTCAGAATCAGTGGGTCATGTCTTGTGTAGGTGTGGCAAGTCATGTCAAATAAAAATTTACTAGGTTAAGGTTTCTATGGGTCTATAAATAAATAAATAAAATAAAAATAAAATCCGTTTATTTCAGGTTCTCTCATATTACAATCACAAGTATTACAATTACAAACACGAGATAAATACAAGTCACAATATAAAAATAAATACAATGTCATCAAATTATAAATACAATGTCAAATAAAAATAAGCAACTCAATGTCAAATGAAAATAAAAATTTAAAAATTAACCGGAAATTAATAATATAAAATACAAATAAAAATAAAAGTTTAGGGCAAATTTTGAGATAAAAAATAATAACATAATATATCAATAAAAACAGCAAACCTCACGTCAGTCATTAACACGCCCTGGCTATATGCCTACTGCAACATTTCCCTATACATATAAGGGCAGTCCAATCGTCCAGCAATCAATCTATGCCACCCGAAATAAAGTTTTATTATTATTATTTTTATATGTTAACATAGCTCGGGGTCATGAGATCCCGGTCCTTTGGAAGGCGTACGAGGGGCCGAAGCCAACTCGCAGAGGCCCCTTAGACAATTTTACATGGAATGAGGCACCAACCGACGATTATCCCTGTATGCACTGTGCAAGTGCACACAAGGACAATCCCCGGTTGGTGTTGGACTATTGCAGGATATGGAAACAAAAATATTTATTGAACTATGGATTTCTGTGGCTAAGATGGACTGGTTACCAAGAATTATGGAACGGCTTTGGCCCCTGCCTGACCAATGTTTTATATATAAAATACACGGATAAAATGGCAGGGGGTGACTTGCACACTCAATGATGGGCCCCCGGAAACCGTCGCTAGCACATAGTAACGTAGCGACAAGGAGGCAACACTTCCTGAGGTGCTTGAGGAGTGGAGAGGTATTCCACGGCTATCAGAACAATCCCAGAGCCCGGAAGATGGTCAAGATCCTTACCAGCACTTACTGAAATACTTTCTTCCTCCGAGCACGTTTGCTCTTGCGAATCTCCACTCAAGCCAGCCAATAAAGGCAAGAAAGAGGTGGGAGCTCTGTTCCTCGTCATTGTTCACCCCAGCCGGCCATTAAAGGCAAGCCAGAGGTGAGGAACAAGACTTCTCACGGGAGACAGGGTCCGTGGGGTCGCTACTGCCCAACCGCTCGCCACATGCTGCCCTGCGGGTTCTTGTATCTCTCTTGGTCTGGCTCCTCACCCTAGACCTGTTTCAGCAAAGTAAACTCTACCGGTACAGACCTAGAGTTCAGGAGCGCGCAAGCCCCACCACGATTTTTATTATTATTTCCTTTATTTCATTATGTACATATAAATTATATTTTTAAATATTAAAATATAAAAGAATATAAAAACATTTAAAAATATAAAAAATAGTGGCCCACCGGTATCGGGAACAGGGTCCAAGCTATCGGCGGTCAGGGCTCCAGAGAGAGGAACCTCCTAACAATGCGGGCCGTGTCTAGAAGTACTGCCTTCTGAATCAAGCCCTTGATCCAGCTGCCCAACGAGAGCCTCCTCAGGTGTTGGTCGAGGCTCTTGGCTATTAATCCATTGGCTGTCACAACTATCGGTACAATGATCGCTGGGTCCACATCCCACATGTCGACAACCTCGCGAGCTAAGTCGAGATATTTGATTTGTTTATCTTTCTCGGCTTTCACGAGGTTCCCGTCATGTGGGACCGTTATGTCAACAATCATTGCGCGCCGCTCTAATCGATCCATCACCACTATATCAGGCTTATTGGCAACAATAGTCCTGTCAGTGATGATGGATCGATCCCAGTACAATGTGATATTTCCATTTTCAAGAACTGGGTCGGGCACATACCTGTAGTACGGCACTTCCGATTCTACAAGGCTGTATTTGAGAGCAAGTTGCTGATGGATAATCCTGGCTACAAGGTTGTATCTATGCAAGTATTCTTCGTTAGCTAGACTAGAACATCCGGAGATAATGTGTCTGATTGATTCACCATTGTTTGCCCATGCATAACAAAAATAGGGCGCTGGTGGCGGTCCTGGATGCGCAGTTGTCAAATTATTTTGATGACTGCGTAGACCTCACCGATACTCATTCGATTCTGTACTGCGCGGCTGTAGCGGCATGTCGTGTAGCTCACGTCAAATTTGCTACTGATTCTAGAGCTACACGACCGAAACCAGCCGTACCAGCTTGGCAGTGCAGAATTGAACGCCGTATTGGTGGGGCTAACTAATCTGCTTCAGGGAGGGCAATACTCGCCCTAGAGTGATGCGCTTTGTGAGACGCGCCTTGCAGGGACTGATATCAACCCTCAGAATTATATGTCCTGTGTCACAGAGCGCATCGACTTCCTGAAGCAGAAAGTGTATGCATGGGCGAACCGTATTCGTAGGTATAAGCGGCGAGTGGAGCGATACACTCAGAATCGCACCTTCCAACGAAATCAAAGGTGGGTTTATAGGGGTTGGGAGCGACCGGATCAAGATGTGGCTGACACGTGCCTACCAGATGATGATGCCATGTGTTCTTTCTGGCGCAATATCTGGTCGGTGCCTGTCAGTCACACCGAAGGCGATTGGACTCTGAGAGTTGAGCAAGCCTGCGATCCAATACCAGAAATGGGGGCTATTACCATCTGCCCCCAAGATGTAACTCGTGCAGTCCGTCCGCTGCCTAACTGGAAGTCTCCAGGGCCGGACGGACTGCAAAACTTTTGGATCAAATGGTTCGTTGGGTCGCACGCTCGCTTGGCGGCTCAGTACCAGACTGCTCTGGAGTCTGGTTCGCTACCCCAGTTCCTGACAACAGGAGTTACCCACCTGCTCCATAAATCAGGTAGCACTGCGGAACTCAAAAATTATAGACCGATCACGTGTTTATCGACGGTCTATAAAGTTCTTACATGCATTTTGAGAGCTAAAATTAACAAACATATAGACACCAACTCTATCATGTCTCCTTCTCAAAATGGATGTAGGAACGGGTCCCGTGGTACTAAGGAGCTACTCCTCATTGATATGGCCATTAGCCAACAAGTTCGTCGTTCCCGAAAGGATCTCTCGACATGTTGGATAGATTACAAGAAGGCCTATGACTCGGTGCCACATACATGGCTTATGAGGGTGCTGGAGTTGTATAAAGTAGATGCAACTCTGCGCACCTTCCTGATGTCATGTATGGGGCAATGGAGAACGGTCCTTCACTATCCAGGATGTCGAGATATCCAGAGGAATATACCGAACCAATAAGGATCGAGCGAGGCATATTTCAGGGAGATAGTTTGAGTCCGCTTTGGTTCTGCTTAGCCTTGAATCCTCTAAGCACACTGCTGGAAGATTCAGGTCTAGGCTATCGGCTGAGGAGAGGTGGTCAGGTTATATCTCACCTCCTTTACATGGATGACCTAAAACTCTTTGCCCCCAACAATTTGCAACTGATGGAGCTACTGAAAGTAACTGAAATTTTCAGTAGTGCCATCAGAATGGAATTTGGTGTGGACAAATGTGCGGTCATGCATATAAAGCGAGGGGAGATTGTGGAATCCGTCGGAACCCAACTCTCGGATTCCACAAACCTTAGAACCTTCTCTCCGCATCCGAAACCTATAAGTATTTGGGTATGTCGGAAGCATTGGGCATCAATGATACTGACATTAAGCAATCGTTAAAGGAACGCTTCTTTGGCCGCCTGAAAAAAGTATTTAATAGTCTTCTATCAGGCGGAAACAAGGTACGCGCCGATAACGGCTGGGTCATGCCGGTTTTGATTTACTCTTTTGGCATACTCAAATGGACTCAGACCGAACTCGACGCCCTGGATAGGAAGGTCCGTACACTGCTGACTGCAAATCGAATGCATCACCCACGGTCATCGGTAATGAGGCTGTATATCCCGCGAAAATGTGGAGGTCGAGGCTTTTTAAATGCTAAGATCCTCCATAATCGCGAGATATGCAGTCTCAGGGAATATTTCTTAGAGGCCGACGTGGAGATGCATCGAGATGTGGTCAAAGTGGACAAGGGCCTCACCCCGCTCTCCTTGGCTAAAGAGAACTGGCGCAAGCCAGTAGTACTTGACACTAATGATCGCATGGAAGTATGGCAGAGTAAGGAGCTTCACGGACGCTTTTTTCGGGCCCTACATGGACCTGATGTAGATCAACTAGCGTCCGTAGCCTGGCTGCGTTTCGGTGACCTCTTTGGAGAAACCGAAGGTATTATTTTATTATTATTATTATTAACTTACATTTGCAGTTGGTGAATTGAACGTGCCTTGGGTATCTCAATTTCCGGGTGTTCGTAGATCCCGGGACCCGGAAAAAAAACCCAGGTAATCCCGGGAATAATAATTTAAAAAAATATGCATTATTACCTTTGAAAGGGATTCTGAGTTACATGTGCTGCTTTACGAATAGTCAACAGACCGACGCTGACCGATACCGACGGTGAGAGTGTAGCATGTAGTAACATTTTATTCATCGCCCAAATACATAGCAAATTATAGTTTTGTATAATTTAGAAGCATTTTTTCAATTTTGTAAATGTGGGTACCATGGATTCGTTTATTATATATGTTGACATGACAGCAAGGCAGTTGAGACTATGTCATGCTCACTTAAATGTCTCACTGTTGGTGGCGCGTGTGTTGAATCATTCGGTTCTCTACAAAATGGTTGAGCTGGATGGTGCTGATCCATGCGTCATGTTCGTGAACGGGCGCCGTCATTTGAGATTGGTCATCTCTTAACTGCCACGGCTTATTTTTATTATTAATCTTATATTTTGTTTTTTTTTTCTTTGCTCTCGCATATAGAGGCAACAAGAATAATGTAACCAGGATTTTGTAATCTTGATTTAAAAAGAGTGTCCTTGGAGTTTCTTGCCCGTTCTTCTCCATAGAGATCTACGTTTTGGAATTGGCAACTAGCTGCAACTTTCTGACTAACTGACCGACTCTTTGACAATTCAAAAGTGCCTGTAAATGGTTTAATTGAAAGAAATGCTTTGAGTTTGAGTGGGATGACAAAATATTTTTTTCATGAAACTTCTTTACTAACTTCTTTTTTCCTTACTATTATTAATTTAAAATTACAAAAAAATAAACATTGAATACTTCGTACTTATCAGTATTTTCATTTTTGAACAAAATAAGCCTTCATACATGTTAAATCATTTAACGACTTATCGAAAAGCCTATTTCTATTTTTTGTAGCGAAATTACCGGCTACCGAAAAAACTCTTTCACTCTTTGTGGATATCGATTTAACAGATAACAAAACTTTACACAGTAACTCCAGATTCGGAGTCCGTTTTCGGGAGGTCTCAAAGAGTAGGTATGAAGGGCGCGCGATGTGACGCGTCGCGGTATTCAAACCTTTTGAACGTTTTATTTATTTCCGTAGGTCGGGAATTCCCGACTAAAAAAATCCCGAAGCCGGGTTCGTTAGTTTTTCCGGTTTTTCCCGGGATCGGGAACCCGTGAAAGAAACCCTAACCGTGACGCATATCGATATATGGGAGTTTTTTTTTTTCAACTACTATGTTGTTTTTTCTTGCGATAAATTCATCCCAACTACGGTGCCATTGTGCGTGGTCCGATGCGTACTTGGCCGGTTTTTTCCAATTAAGGTCAGAACCTTAAAAATCTATTTAACCCTTTAATTTCTTTACGGGATTTTATTTATTTCAGTTACACCTTTTATAAGAATGCCATACTTGAGAGTAATTACGGATGTAACGTTTGAAATGAAAATCATTACTTACGCTGTGGGTAACTAGGTAGGTAGGTAAGTATAAAGCCCCACATACACGCAGGGGCGGATCCAGAGTGGCAATTTGGGGGGGGCATTCTGACGACGTTCGGAGCTAGGGTTAAAATCACAAGTATATATATAAATAATTTAGTTTTTATTAGCTTGAATTTTTACAAAATAAAATTATCGCGCCTTGTGCCGCATTTGGCAAACCTATCATCTGTAATTTTATCGACATCAACTGGGACATCCCTGTGGATGTGTAGGAGTGCAAGACCGCAAAGCCGCTCCTCCCCTGTCTGCGTACCTACGCAGCCATGTTTTTAAGCATCATCTTGATAAAAAATTACGTGTTAAACGTTTTCAGAAATTCAACTCAAGAGTGTAAAAGTTTGCATTTTTAAGGATTTATGTTCATTTCAAGGTCCCAAGTGGACGTGGTTACGAGCTGGGTTGCTTGCTAGTGAATTTGCATGCTTGTTATATATTTGTATACAGTGATGTACAAGATACCTTAAATAAAGTAGGTATCTGGAATACAAAATGCAAAATACTTTTAAATTAAGTATTTCAGATACCCAGATGCAAAAAACTTTCTGGAATGGTATCCGAAATACTACATATAAAATACGTATATTTTGAATAGTTTTTATAGATAAAATACTTTTGTAAAAAAAACAACATTTTTTAAAGTCAAGGCTCAAGAAAAGAATCAATCTTCTCATAGCTCCGACCGACGAACCAAACTTTTACACGTCTCACTCAAACACAGACTATTATGCAGAATAATTAAAAATGACACGAGTCGAGAGGCATAGCCGATGACATTTTGTAGAAAGAAAGAATTGCCACGCCATCTATGAATTTGGCCCCAGACTAAAGATTTAATTGCGCATTCAGTTTTATCTAAGACAACATTGATGATAAGATGTCACAATATGCAATAGAATCAGTTATCTATTACTAAAAGTATTTTAGCAAACATAGTATCTACAAGATACTAAGATACCAAACAAAAGGTATTTACATACAAGATACGAAATGAATTTAGAAAAAGTTTTATAGTTACAAGATGAAAATTCTTATTTTGTATCTTGTATCTGTATTTCAGATACTTGCTTCTTAGATAAGTTACATCTCTGTTTGTATATTAACTTAGAAGTAAAAAATCACCTGTTGTAAAGAATATATTTATTTCCTGATACACCTACCTATGAGTAGGTACGCTGTGTAAAAGTGCACCTGAATGGGGGCTATCGCGCTTGAGTTCGCCGCTAGAGGCGTTAGTGTAGAGTAAGGTCTCTAGATGTCAAAATATGTACTGAACGTTCACTGTTTGCGGGATTTTTTATCACGGATTTTAATGAATGATTCATAATAGCTGTCATGGTTGTGCCATTCTTCATTAATTATGGCTTAAGATTTTAAGTAAAAAGTTAGGATCTAATTTGGTAGCACATGAAGGAAGAATAAGATTTGTCTGCTTCATGCTTGCCAATTTTAGGAACATTATAATCTAAATATTGATTTGAAGTTTTAAAATGTAATAAAATAAACATACTGTGAATATAAGGGTACTTAACATATCCAAAACATCCAATAAAAGTACTGCAACAGGACCTTACTCGACAGTGGCGCCAACTGGTGAGCACAAAAATGATAGCCCCATTGAATCGAAAAGTTGAGTCGAAAGTATGGAATTCCTGGGTCTTTCGGGGAGGGCCATGGCCCCCATGCCGCTCCCTGTATCGGCTGTATCCGCCAATGCATACACGATGCAAGTTTTTTAATTCAAACAACTACTGACTTGCATCGTCCAAGCCCTGTTTAGAGGATGCAAATTTTATTCTTATTTCCAGTTATGTTATGTCACAGGCAATAAAATCACATTTGTAACCTAATTGCGTAACACACTATCAATCATAATCTGAATAATGTTGAAGCTTATTGCTAATCCATTGCTTCATTGAACATGTTCGAAGTTTGCCTGCTCAACAACGTAAATAACGCAATGAATGTTGTTGAACTGTCAAAATTAAAGCCATTCTTACTGTTAGTGTGTTACGTAATTACCCCGCAGGTTTTAGGTAAGCGGAATTCGCTCAGTGAAACTTCCCAGTTAGGAGTTGCCCGGCGGAAGATAACCAGCGATAGAGGTGCGGACTTCATTGCAAGAAACGAGTGTTCTACAGTTTGAGTAATATACAAGGGAAGGCTGATGGACAGGACTGGAGGTATCGATATTAAATAATGTAACAAAATATTATATTACAAATTTATTTACATTTTTATTTCATTTACAAGCTCGTGGTAAACTCGTCAAGCTTAATATACGTATTACGCTATAATATCACATGCAATATAACAATTCATCATTAATTTTTCAATAGAAAATAAAAATTATAATAAGTATTATTTCGAAGGGCTCATAGCATCCCAGTCGACTGTGAAATTTATCTCTATTTTACTACGCTTTGGTACGTATTGCCTGAAAAAAAAAAAAACTTTAAATAACTAAAGAATCGCAAACTTAATTTAGTAAAATGGGTAAACTTATAGATATAGGTCGGTCTAAGTGCGAGTCCCACCATGCACAGTGAAGGGGTCCCTAGTAACCCAAAATATACCGAAATCTCTCTTTACACAGAACAATCTTATTGAAACCTTTTGTGTAAAGCATCTTCGTATTTTTTTAAGTTCACTGTATTAATGGAATGCGGTCAAATAAACGTCTATTTGACCACGAATTTCATCGCACGGTTCGACTCGGTCCAAGCGTGGGCGGCGCCACGTTACAACCACTCTGTTATAGCAAAGCGCGCTCTATTTGTTTAGTAACTAGGTTTGAAATAAAATGAGCGGGCAAGCGACTTGGCAGTGATTGCAGCTGGTGGGGAGAGAAATTGAAGCGAAGCCACGCAGTAACACGAAATATTTCGTCGTACGCGCGGCTTATTCAGAGGTGATTTGATTCCGGCGGTTTATTCAGAGGGATTTTCTAGTGGCCCTAATGAATAGAGTTCACACTCGCTATTAACATAAACAAATATTTATCTACTCTAACATCGTAAAGTTCTAATAATTATGAAATCAAAAATAGTACCTTTAAGGGGGATGCGCTCAGGTAGCCCTCGAAATTACTTACGTTTTTTGCAATTTGCAGGTCATTGTCAGGCTGTATGTTGATTAAAATTCGCGGCCGTAACAAATATGGCTTTACAGAATTGTAATCATTAGAATCAGCAATACAACTCCTTAAGTTAGATTTGGCCTCAAATGTCATGATTTCATGAAATAGTCATTCAATAGGGTAATATGAACTTAGAGAGATGTATTGATGATTTTTATGATTATAATTCTATAAATAAATATTTGATACGGCCGCGAATCATATAAAGATCAACATACAACCTGATACTGACCTGCAAATTTCAAAAAACGTAAGAAAATTTGAATTTCGCGGGCTACCTTGGCGCATCCCCTTAATGAAAAACTGTGTCCATGAGCTGTTCTTAGTAAAATTATAATAATAGTTTATGAAACTGTTACATAAAACGGGTTATTAAAATACGTGTTATAACAGTTTCTTCTAGTAATCTTGTATAAAATGGACACTTTGCAGCCAAGCATATTATAAGTTGGGGGATTACATAGCTGATAAAAATGCTTAGCTCAACGTTGGTCCTGCTCTACAAGGGCGCATAAACTAATTCATTAGCATTTGAAACTACTGTTGGAGCTGCTGAAGATTTTAAAAACTATCTTTGCATTGTATAAATTCAATCTTTTAGTATTGTATAATTGCATAGTACATGTGTGCGTACTATGTACATACTATGAAGCTACCATTTACTGGGTACGTCTTCCATTGACTTGAATGTGCCCTGGCGGCTGAGAGTATGACATGCTTACTCTAATGTCTCGCTGATGGTGGCGCATGTCTTGGATCATTTAGCTCCCTTCAAAATGGTTGAGCTGAACGCTGCTAATCCTTGCGTCATGTTCGTGAACGGGCGCCGTCAGTAGGGACTGGTCATTGAATTGTTTTTGTCTTTTTATTACGGACGCTTTTAACGTTCTGCATCGTTCTCACATGCATAATTTCAACATGAATGATGTAACCAATATTTTGTAACCATATTTTGATTTGAAAGAGTGTCCGTGGAGTTTCTTGCCCGTTCTCCTCCATATATACCTACTACGCTTTGGAATGGGCAACTAGCTTCAACTTTCTGAAAAAACCGACCTATTGACAATTCAAAAGTGCCTGTAATTGGTTTATTTGAAATAAATGCTACAGTGAGTTTTTTTTTTGACACGAGTGCTTCTATACCTAGTTATGTGCAGTTTCATACACTGCTTTATCAATGCAATTGCATAAAAAACAATATCGTGAATATGGCGCCCAAGTACGAAATTCCACCGTGGGGGTACACGCCACTGCAGACTCCGCCACAAATAACATTAAAAATATTGAAAACTACTTTAATAGAAAAAAAAGGTTTTTCAGAGTACCTACTTAAAATTTTGTTAGGAAAAGTGTTTTTTTATAAAACTTTTTCATTTTACGTGGGTAAAGTCTCTCATTAACATACATTTTTTGATTTCACATGTTTATGAAACTGTTTATTAAAACGGCTTGGTTTATAATAGTATCCACACGAGTGTTTTAACACCTAGTTATGAGCAGTTTCCTACACTACTTTATCTAAATTCATGCAAGTTCATAAAAACTCAATAAAATGATATCGGAAATCATCAGCTGTTGCTATGACGGGCCGCTATTTTACTCCCCAGATAATATAGAAACAGGGGTCGGGCGAGTCTAAAATGAACATTATTATTAGATATTGGACTTCACCATTTTTTCGTCAGGGTCCCGTTTTTTTTCCATTCGGCTATGGAATCCTAACAATGGGTAAAGGGATAAATTACATTTAGTACAAAACAGAACTGAGATATAAGCTTCTGAATTACAAACAATTATGTTCAAATCTTGAATGCAATACATAGTTTCAATGCTATGATGCCTTAGATCCTTAAAAAATCATCATCACCGTAGCCTTTTCCCAATAATTTTTGGGGTTGGCTTCCGGTCTAACCGGATTCATCGACATATCAGTATTTTACATGGAGGGACTGCCTATCTGACCACCGCAATCCAGTAACTTGGTTACACGACACCTCTCGGTAAGACTGGTTGTCATACTTTCGGGCTTCTGATGACCCGTAGCGACTGTCAAACATCCGCAAATGACAACCGGGACCGTCACGGAGGGGTAAAGATGTAAAGATGGTCACCCAACCACGGACCAACCGCGGCAAGCGTAGCTTAACCTGGAGGATCATTAAAAAAAACTTACTTATATTCGACACCAGACGCATCAAACATTCTCTTTGAGGCTATATACATCGGCCGGTCTCCTTTTTCATCAGAGAAATAATAAATTTTGGTGATTCCCGACTGGATGATCATCTTAGCACACTCATTGCATGGAAACAACCCAACATACATGGTGCAGTCCTTCACATCAGCTGAATTCTTGTTCATAATTGCATTCATTTCTGCATGGCACACTGAAATAATAATGATAAATATTAGGTCTTTACCTATGAAATTGCCGTTCTGCAGTACTGGCCATTTCAAATCAAAATAATTTTTGTTTGGCTATGAATTCTAATTTCAAATTAATTTTATTTTAAAAACATGGATTTTTTTTTCTAAAAGTAGTCATTTCTTTATTGATTAGTGTTACATTTTCATCGCATTTCAATCTTTTTCGTCATCATGGATACGTTAAAAATTCGAGTAATTATGGAATATGAGTACCGTCGTGGCAGCAACGCGGCACAAGCGGCACGCAACATCAACGACGTTTACGGAGCTAACTCTACAAACCAACGCACCACCTGTTATTGGTTTGCTCGCTTCCGTTCTGGAAATTTCGACCTGAAAAATGAACCTCGCGGTCGTCCGAAGACTTTGGTCGACAATGACGAATTAAAGGCGATTGTGGAAGCTGATGATACACAATCTACGGCTGAATTAGCAGCAGCTTTCGACGTTAGCGTCAAAACAATATTGGTCCATTTGCGTCAAATTGGCAAGGTAAAAAAGCTTGACAAATGGGTGCCCCACGAACTCAATGATCGCCAGCGCGAAGTACGCGTCGAGACGTGCCTTGCACTGCTCAACAGACACACAAATGAAGGAATTTTGAACCGCATTGTTACCTGCGATGAAAAATGGATTCTGTTTGATAACCGTAAGCGCTCAGCAAGTTGGTTGGATCCTGGTTCAGCACCTAAACAATGCCCTAAACGAAAACTTACCCCTAGAAAAGTGATGGTCACTGTTTGGTGGTCTAGCGCCGGTGTGATTCATCACAGCTTCTTACCAAACGGGGTGAGCATTACTGCAGATGTGTACTGTGAAGAACTGAACACAATGATGGAGAAGCTGGCGCATCTCCAACCAGCATTGGTCAATCGCTCGTCTCCGCTGCTCCTGCACGACAACGCGCGACCTCATACTGCACAGCAGACGGTCTCCAAGTTGCAAGAACTGGGGTTGGAAGCTCTCCGTCATCCGCCCTACTCACCAGACCTTGCGCCTACAGACTACTACTTTTTCCAGAATTTGGATAACTTCTTGGCGGGAAAAAAAATTTAATACCCGAGAGGCAGTACAAAATGCCTTTGAAGAATTTGTTGCCTCCCGTCCAGCTGATTTCTTTAAGAAGGGCATCAATAAACTGCCACTGCGATGGCAAAGATGCATTGATTGCATGGGTGATTACTTCGATTAATACAAATAAAAAATTCATGAAAAAATTCGTTTAAATTTTTTCATACAAAACGGCAATTTCATAGGTAAAGACCTATTATTTGTAAGTTACAGCGATTTATAAAAATATTGAATTTAACCCTTGGTATTATTGGTTGAGGGGAATGACTTAAAGTCAGTGTAGAGGTCAGATAGGTAGTCGCTATTTCCAGGCAAGTAAAATGAAAATGAGACTGGAAGTCGACTCCAACACAATTGGGATAACGTTAGGCAGATGATAATAATACTAATGATATTATTATGCTTGGTGGGTTTTGTAAACCTGTAATTTCTTTTTGTTTTCGTATCATGACATCACGGTTGTATTCTCCGAAGAGTTGGGCAAAGGTATAAACCCACATTAGTACATATCTGTGTAATATGTACAGATATAGAAGTAGAATTTTAGATAAGTACATATAATTATGGAATTAGAAGTTTGTATTCAACTAAAAATTGCGATATAATAAAATCGTAGCAAAGTCAAAACTGTTCTTACATTGAATTTTGAATTACTAGATGTGATACGCGATCTTACGTAGCTTTGGTAAAAATGAGTCGATATTTGGACGGTTTGACCACTTTGTGTGTGGCACAAGCTAGAGTACTTTATGAAACTTAGAGAATACTATACAATTACTCACCATAGAGAAATTTACTATCTAAAGGTGAAGGAGTCTTCTTTGCCCACGGAAATTCATCGTCACTGCATCCAATTGGCATTCCATTATATCTGTAAAAAAGAATAAAAATAATTAAAAATATAGTTAATTGTTCTTTTTGGTTCACTAATTCAGTGGAAATTAAGTCCTGTAACATAAATAGCCTCGGAACAGGAGAAAGATGTGGTCATAATAATTATAGGACTGAATGCCTAAGGCATTCATTTGTTCCTTATTGTGTGCCAGAAGCTTAAATAAATAAATAAAGAGCGAAACGGTGTAGAACAGAAAAAAGAGGTATAACTATAAAAATGTACCCGTAAGCTGACTCAAAAAAAGAGAAAAGGAAAACACACAATTAACAATTACATTTAGAAAGGCAGGCTAAAATAAGTATTGTTATTAAAAACAGAAAGAATGAAGAATTGATTACCACAAAAACATGAATTAAACCAAAAACCTACCTATGCTAGATATTTAAGTCAAAACAGGGTTAAAACCATTGTTTTGTTCTCGGTGGAAGCAGCTAATACCGAAGTGCCACTTCAATCAAGTAGGGACCGTTAAGTACTAAACTAAGTACTTTTGTACTCTAACACAGTCATGCCACTCCTATTGTTGTTGTTGTCCCGAACAGCTAATAATAAATACTATCAGTGCTTGAACATTAAGTAGCTATTGTCATTGTGACATCAGTAGACATCAAGGACAATAATGCACAATAAAATTTAGCCCTGTTGCACTTTGCACTTAAGATAAAAACAAAGCAATAGGTGTATTCATTTTACTGTGTATAATATCTTTAAAGTATGCTTTCAATGCAAGTTTGATGAGATATACTCATCACTTATTTTAATTTATTTATTTATTAATAAGCCCCTAGCGGGATATAAAGATGTCCATAGCTGTGTCCATGGCATCACAGCGGGCCCTATCAGAATACCAGCGCTGTGGTACTTATTTTTTTAAATATCGCAGCATTATGCTGAGATAGGAGCCTTTTTGGCCTTGCACAGGTTTTGTACTCGTTTATTGTTTTTTATTTTTGTATTTTTCATGTTGTTAATTTTAAATGCTCTTTTTTTTCTCTTTTTTCTTCCTGTACCTGTCACAAATAAAATATTTTTCTTTCTTTCTTCTTTCACTTATGTATTTATGAAGTTAACGGGCACAAAATCAGTAATATTTCTAGACGTGGGTATTAAACTCCATGCTCTGTATAAAAGAGTGACCGTGGAGATTGTTGCCCGTTCTACTCCATAGGAATCTACTATGCTTTGGAATTGCAACTAGCTTCATCTTTGTGACTGACCAAACCCTTGACAGTTCAAAAGTGCTTATAGTTGGTTTAATTGAAATAATTGCTTTGTGTTAGCTCAGCAGTGATCTTTGTCACCACTCTATTGGACTATGAGCCACTCATGCCCGTGTTCTTCTTCTTTTTTAGGGTTTTGGTTATCGCACTTAGTCCTTCAGGTGGACCTTTTTGCGTGAACCACTCATGCCTGTGTTTTTGTGCTGTATAAATGTGAAAGTCTGTATGTTGCGGTGTTTGTTAACCATTTGTGTCTTAACGGGTCAACTGATTTGAATGAAACTTGGCATATGGGGTATCTTATGGATTAGAACATATGATAATTTTTATTACAGTAATATGATCATGTGGGAAGATTTCTAACCTTCACTTGACGAAACCGCTGGCAAAAGCTAGTTTCTGAATTATTACAATGGTGTACTAACCCAACTCCGACTATTTTGTTGTCCTTGTTGACAATACAAGCTCCTACTTGGTAACTAGGATCTTTACTCCGTTTTGCCGCCAAAAACGCAGTTGCCATAAAATATTCTTGCCAATCAATATAATCTTCACGTTTTTTAAGTTTAGTTTCACTGAAATCACAATAAAAATATATACTTAATTATTAATATTTTGTGCTTCACGAGGATGTTTTTATAGTGTAGCAGTATCTATATTTAAAGTTTCAGAAATAAAAATCTAATATTTATAAACTGTGCGATGTGTTATAATATAAGTACTTACATGTCTTGTATTGAAATATAAAATAATGTATTTGATGGTTTCTATGGTTAGATTAAGTTGCCTGCTTGCCTTATGTTCTTCCAAAATGTTCTGCTATTTTTAATCTCTTTGTTATATTGTTTTAAATAAAGATCTAACTTACTCTTGTAATGACATGTTTGCAGTCATTTCCGTGATGTTCATTGCTTATCAGTAGTTTTATCATTCAAAACCACAACAAAACTCCAATCCGTTGTACTTTTTATCTGTTTGGGCTGGCTTTGGCAGGCAATAACTGACGTTTGACGTTTTTGTTTGTTCGAGTTCGACCAAGGAACTTACGGGTACGTTCCGAATTGCACCGTAACCGATTTGAGCGTACTTATTACTTACTACTTACTTCCCGTTTCGAATTAACGTGAGCGCGATAACGATCGCCATAGAGGACGTTATGACATGTGCCATCTTGCGATAACGCCCACCATGCCCTAAATTAATATCACAGTGAGCTCTGTCAAAGATGACAGTTGTGCTGTTTTCTTTTGAGTCGCATCATGTTTATAAAATTCGAATTCAAATAAGCGGCAAAATAATGTGTTTTTGTGTCATACATTAAAATCTAAGACGTAACAGCATACCTGAAATGAGTTTTAAACTCATGCGCATTATATTTAATCATTATTGGAACTATGTCATTTGTAATTCGTGGTTTTTTTCATCGGGGTCAATCTTTGTCGGGAGCGTATAAATACGCTAGTATAAGCACTTCGTCATCATCTTCATCACTGGACGAATCGTCGTTCTCAAACTCAAAATCTGAGTTATCGGAGTCGATAGAGTCAACCAACAAAACAGAAGTGCAAATGCATATAGAGATCTACGTTTTGGAATGGCCAACTAACTTTAACTTTCTAACTAACTGACCGACGCTTTGACAATTCAAAAGTGCCTGTAAATGGTTTTATTGAAATAAATGCTTTGAGTTTGAGTTGAACATCCATTTTCAAAAAAATATCCAATCGGTCTGTCTAGCGCAAGGTTTGGGGTTGACGTTGAGCGAGTACTGTGAGCGCGTTCACGAGCGTTCCGAATTGTTGACAGCTCTCAGCTGTCATAATCGTGTTATTTAAATCGGAACGCAAATTATTTATGTGAGCGCTGTAAGCGATTATGGCATAATTCGGAATATACCCTAAGAGTCCGACTACTCCGACAGTCCGACTACTCCGACCTTGTCAGTGGTTTTGACAGTGACATTGACATTCGGCAATCTTTTTTTTTTCCAAGATTCAAATATTGAGACTCCAAATAACCTAGATATGAATGCTTGGAAACACGCTGGTACTGCTCTATAAGACAATCTAGAGTCTAGACAAATAATCAAACAGCGGGGTAATTGCGTAACACATTAAGAGCGGCCAACCCGTCATACTTTTCGTACAAACGCTCGTACGTGATCATGGCGTTGTAACCCATCTTTCACTGATTTTTTTTAACTAACAGGTATCTAGTGCACTTTATCTAGGTTTCTATGCAAGTAAAAAACCAAAATTTGGAGAAACAAATTCAGTATAAACCAAAAATCTGCTTTTTTGCACAAATATTACCTGAACTTTGGCCGTTCATAATGTAGGTACTCATAAATTGTAAAAGTAAAGAAAACATCTTCATAGAAACCTCGCACGTGTAATGGAGATTCTAAATGACAATTTTTTTTCCAATAACTTGTAAGGCTTTTTCAAAACACGTATTTCCTGGAACAAGTTTTGTGAAATCTTTGCGCGCCAATTTTCGTTCGATGTTATCGCGTTCTCACTCTTGCTTCTTTTTCAAACATTGCGTTGGATGAAACAATAAGCTTTTCAAACATGCTCGCGATGACGATAGGCGGACCGGGAAGGGCCCTCTTAACAGTAGCAATGGCTTTCATTTTGACACTGTTACAACATTCATTGCGTTATTTACGTTGTTGAGCAGACTAATTTGTCTAACATAGCAAGCAATGGATTAACAATATCCTTCAAAATGATTCAGATTGTGAGTAATAGTGTGTTACGCAATTAGGGTGCTGGTTGCTAATTTAATTGTAAAAGTTATAATTTTTATGACATTTATTTACATTCTGTGATTACTCTCACACTGATTTATTATTTGTAAAAATTTTACTTGTTTTCTTTACAATTACAATGTTTGTAACTATGTGAGCACCATTTAGCTATCACAAATTTATTTATCCATCGTTGCTTCTTTTTTAATTCTCTTTAACTATTGGGGTAAGTATAGTAATTTTATTCTAGGTGCATCGTCTTCACATACTTATATAATGAGTGTAGGTATGCAAAATACTTATTGTAAAACATTTTAAAAGAGTAACAGTGTAGTTTCTTGTCCATTCTTCTCCATACGAAACTACCTTTTGGAAGGGGCGACTACAGTCACATTCGGCAGACGAGAGAATGCGTTCTTGACACCCGTCAGTTTCATAAAAGCGAATACGTGTTTTGCAAATTTGATCTTTATTAGTTACTAGAATTGTCGCACTGACAGGTGTCAGGAACGTATTTTCGCGAAGGCCGGACTGTAGAATCAATTCAATTTTATTGTAAATTTTGACGTTTAAACTGCCTTATAAGTGCCTTTTTTAAATAAATGCTTTAACTATTTAATAATATAACTCATACCGATTCAAAATAATCTCTCTTCTATGGTTTTGCTTTGAGTGTTTTGTTTACTATTTAAAGATTCCACATCTTGACTAATAAATAGGGTTAAGAACTGATAGCTCTCCTTAGGTGGCAGCACTGTTCAACGTCTACAAGCTGCCATTGTTAGGTTTATGTTCACAAATTTAACGAAAACTAGTACCTATATGTATGTGCCTTGTAGTGTAATTAAAAGGCGAGCTAAGGAAAAGCGATGCGTCTACCATTGGTAAAAAAGTACCAGATGTAGTGGAAATAAAATAAAATACTTATGAAGGATGAAGGGTCTACCGGAAGTTCAAATGCGAAAAGTGTCTAATCTCAATTATGGGATGAAAATTTAATTATGCATAGATATATCTTGATTGAGGTAGTAATAATATACAACAATAAAAAGGGAAAAACAACAAAATTAAGTTTATAAAAATGTTTAGTTTGTAACATTAATTTCATAGTGGTTCTAATTCAGTAATTAAACGTAACAGAGGTATTAATGTCCAGCACAATAAAGAGAATTAGAGGATTGTTTAAGACGTAGCTCACTAGGACGAGCAGTTTACCTAAACGTTAAAGAGAAAAAGGTGCAATAGGAACTAGTAAGATTTTATATAAATACTCTCCGGGTTAGGTGGCGATTTCAAATCCGTCCGTTGGATGACAGCTGGTACTAGTTTTTTTATATTTGATTTCTCGAAACCTCATTATTTATAACTAAATCTATTGAAATTAAGCACGTTTTTAGATAGTTATTCCAAAAAAAAAAAAACACCTCTTTAGGGGATGAATTTTCAAAAATCTTCTTGGAAAAGGAAAAGGAAAAAGGAACTTCAATGCAAAATTTCATGTTTCTAAATCCAGCTTGTGACACTTAAGATGTCCATTGTCTGACTCCCGGCCACCGCAGGCGCGGGCTTGCGGACGGCGAACAATGGGCAACTCGCCGTCCGTTAAGGACAAGGCCGGGGTCGAGAGCGCGTCGTGTTCCACAAGCGCCTCAAAGAGATGTCAGCCCCATTGACGGGGTCCGATAGGGCCGATGCCTGCCGGGGTCGCGGATTGTTCGAAAGAATTACGGTGGCTCTGGCGCACAGGCAACTGAAGGAACACGGGTGGGTTTTAGTCAGTAAGAGTCTGACACGCCCTTCTGCTCCGCCCAGAGCGGGAGAAGTCATTTGACGATTTCCCACCCAAAAAAAAGGATGTCCATTGTCTGTCAGTGAATTTAAGATTTTTATTAAGCAGATTACATAATATACCTAACAGTTTAACTTTATTTTATTTTACATAAATAAGAAATCTACCTAAATATAGTCGAAGTTCGAGAAATAGAAGCAAACGCATATGCACACATAACTGTTTGGATATTTACCCGATACCTGGAAATTTTCCGTTTGGGTTACCCATCGCCCATCTCTACCAACGACACTATTACCCAATCTGGGAATCGAATCCAGGACATCACGCTCACCAGTCGCGCTTGCGACCACTGGACCAACGAGACGAAGCGGTGAAAAAAATGACAGTCAGTTATTTAATTGAAAATACTTAAATAATGTTCTAAAAACATTGCACATAATTAGTAAATAAGCAGCTATGTTAGAATACTAATCAATATCAAGCTAAGTAGGTATACCTACTCGTATCGCTCACGTAACTAAACACTACTTACCTACATTTGGACTGACCTTGACCGAGTGTTCTTACTATAATAGTATCACGTAATACTTAAAAAGTGGCTCTGTGAGCTGTAGACCTCGCGAGTCTGTCTGTCTTTGGATAGTCTTTAAGTAAACCCTTAAAACAAAAAGCGCGCGCAGAGAGCGCGAAATGGCTAAAATAATTATGTTTTTTTTTACGTTTTCAACCCGCCATTTTGAAAAATTTCAAAAACAGAGTTGACAAAAAAATTCATATAATTATCGAACCTGTTCACAAAATTTTACGAGAATAGGTTGAGAAATGCGACCTCACCCTAATTACGTAACTCACTATCCATTACAATCTGAATCATTTTGAAGCCTATTGCTAATCCAATGCTTCATATATTCGAAAAATTTGTCTGCTCAACAACGTAAATAACGCAATGTATGTTGTTGAACTGTCAAAATGAAACCCATTCCTACTGTTAGTGTGTTACGTAATTACCCCGCTGTAGAGGAGAACAGCTGGACATCCGCCGGACATCCGGAAATATGGAAGCATTTTTGCCCAAGCTTCGCGCTTCGCGCTCGCTCGGTCAATAAATAATATTATAAGAAGATTGCGTGTAGAATACTGATGATTAAATAGATTATTATTGTACCATTTAAAAGAAGTAGGTAAAAAATAAAAGTAAAAGTAAGTTTTTATTTTTAAATTAAATTAAGATTGAACAAAAATCAGGGGCGCCAGCTTTTAAAAAACCTTGTGGCGGTCATTCTCATGCCCATTGAGTTCTTTTTTTAATCACGCTTTTTTATTATTATTAGCTTCACGTGTTGTTACTGTGTAATAAAAATATCTTAGAAGTCAATTTTAACCTACTTCTAATTTATTGTCGTATCAAAATGAAACTTTGTATGTATATGTAGTTCGGGTGACAAAATTATAATTTGGTATCTTGGAGCTGATCTGATGATGGAGCCAAGAGGTGGATAGTGGAACTCTTCAGTGATACTAGTAAACCCCCCGAGTTTGGGTTCATATGATTCGTTTTGACGAATCCAATAGATTGGTCTTAGTAACGAAGGTCTGATGATGGAGCTAAGAGGTGATAGTGGAACTCTTCAGTGGCTCCTAGTAAACCGCTCAAGTCATAGCTTCGTTGACCTTAGACTTATTAACTAAATGAAAAATATACTAGACTAAAAAGTTAGAAATAAAAATACGTAATAAAAAAAATGACGCTTTTATCATACCACACACTAAAAATTTTAGATGCAACGAATAGTGAATTGGCCGAATACCAAATACCGAATATTTGGCGGCTCTCTCAGCCGAATACCGATTATTCAGCCGCCGAATATTCGGCGGAGAACCAGTGCAATTTACGCGAATACGACAAGTCTCGGTGCGGTGCGCGCGGGGATGACGGGACGGGAATATTTGGCTCATTAGCCGGCAAGTCGTGGCACAACAACGTGCGGTTTAATGTTATCGCAGATTTTTTTTTTGTCATATTGTCTAACATGGCTATTTGGAAATATTTTGAAATTTCCAATGAAGATTCCAAGTTAGCTATGTGTTTGCTATGTAAAGTTAAGATCTCGCATGGCGAAGAATGAATAAAAGCAAGTGAGTAAATTAAAGGCCTACTTACGACTTTTTCAATATTTTATTTATCTTTTACTAACATTTTATGATTTTATTTTTAATGATATGTTGAAAGTTAAAATGTAGGTTAGTAGGGATGTCCCTCACACTAGGGATGTGTCAAAAATAATCACCCAATATATTTTTCATCAAAATTTTCTCTCGGCCATATCTTCGGAACGGAAGGTGGTAGATTCTTTAGGGTTGGACCGTAGGGTGTCAAGAAATATTTATTTTTTACTTTTACCTTGCAGTAGTGTTTATAGTGGGAGACTATTCTTAGAAGCATTTATTGTGTACGAAGAAAAGCGCAATCGTCTGTTACCGACAAATGCCAAAAAATTCGGTTTTATTCACCATAATGTGACTTTTATTAATTTTAAATATTAAAAACACTACCATCTTCAATATCAAGACAAATAAATGATTAAATTGAATAATATAATGGCAGAAATTATATTTTAATGGTATAGTGTGGTAACCTTTTTAAATAAAATATATGGCAACACACTTCTCGCTAAACCTGGTAAAAACGGAACATCTTGAGTAATAAAACAAGCAATAATTTCTTTTACAACCTTTTATTTCACTCCAATCCACTGCCTAAAATAACCCGAAAAGATTATTTTTTAATTATAAAATAAAATAAAAACGCTATTTAATCAAAAACATATTTATTTATTACATATGTTTTTGAGTAAATTGCGTTTTTATTTCCTTTTATTAGATATTCGGTATTCGGCCGAATAGTCTCATTCGGCTGAATACCAAATACTGAAAAAAATGGCCCAAATGGCCGAATACCGAATAGTTGCCGAATATTCGTTGCATCTCTACTAAAAATGATAAAATAATTAAATTGACTTTTATTTTATTGACTCATAATTTATGTTGGTTCGTCGTCTTGAGGCCATATTAAGATACGGTGCAGTTGCAGTTAAGTTCAGGTTATGGTGCTATACCGTATCTCCGTTGGTATTGCGTGTACCGGTTGACTGCGCTCTTAGGGTGCGATGTCACGTTGGTACGTGTGTTCGGGCCCTAAGAGTGCATTTTTTAGCAATGTTTGGCAGACGGCGGGAGAAGGTATTCCATTCGCACGATCACAAATTACAAACGAAGGTCAGCGGACACGGCCATCGTCTTGCCAAACGTCCTGTACTTCTCTGATACGTGGTGCGTGTATAGGAGACACATACCCGCATTAGACTAAGTCTACATTAAATGCCTCCACGGTATCTTAATCATCAAATGGTCCGATCGTGTTACAAACACGGATGTCCTGCGAAGGGCTAATGTCTGCGAAATTGAGGTATATCTAATGCGTCGTCAGCTGCGCTGGTTTGGCCATGTGATGACGTGACGTGAGGTTAGCTAGGCTCATCTTCTTTTCTGAACTCAAGTACGCCAAGCGGAAGCAAGACGGCCATTTTCTGTACGTCTTTGTATCTGAGGAACTGTCCTCAGATAGAAAGACGTACAGAAAAGATGTATGAAGAGATGCGATATAGATCCGTTTCGTTGGCAAAGGATAGACCTGCACCTTAATTACGTAATACACTATCTATCACAATCTGAATCATTTTAAAGCCTATTACTAATCCATTGCTTCATATGTTCGAAAAATTTGTCTGCTCGACAACGTAAATAACGCAACGAATGTTGTTGAACTGTCAAAATGAAACCCATTCCTACTGTTAGTGTGTTGCGTAAGTACCCCGGCTGTTTGGAGGCGTAAAACAAAATGTTTATGAGTTTGAAGACCGGCGGAGAGATCACTTCAAGAGTAAACCACCCTCCGACAGACAATATCATTACCACAACGGCATTCTCACGTGTCCGCACTGTGCACATACCTTAACAGTCAAGGTAGGTAACATTAGCCACATCAGAGCACACGCCCGTAACCTATATAAGTAATCGTTGAGCTCCTTAAGTCCTGACTTCCTGAGTCGAGCTGCACGATTACTGACAAATGCGTGCACTGACTGGACAGGTCCACTCAATCTGTGTGGTTCTTTCCTCAAAAGACCATTTCAGATACCAATCTGCATGGTCTTCGCATGACCTGACCAAGATTATGTCTGGACTTTAAAAGAGACTGTGACCTCTGAGTTTGTTTCGGCCTTTCTTCTCAGAGTAGTCAGATAGGAAACGCCGACCTCATCTAGTTTAAAAAATATGATTGACGTGTAAAAGTGTTTGTACAAACCTACTTACAGAAATAAAATCATTTATCATTTATAGTTGTAGAAAACGAAAAAAAAGTCACCGTAACCGAAATCGTCATGGGATGTATTATTATAATTGATTTTATTTGATTGGAAAAGACAGAGGTACCTACCGTACGATGCAAAAGTTCACCCCATCAGGTTGTATCGAAGGCCAACACCAAAAAGAGTTGCGTAATAGCACTAAATTTTTGCTGATTAGGCTTATTAACGAGCAGTCAAGATAACAAAACTCGAAAAAACTTATATGTATCTTTTTTTTATAAACGAACTCATTACATAAATTAAAACAACAGTGCTGCCTTGAGCTGCATTCAAGGATCGTAGGTGAACCACAAATTTTGTGGACGAAAGTGAACTTGTCCGAAATTTTTTAATGATTGTTGCCTCTAGAAGATGTGTGCCGGGCCAAAACGATTACGGGTGCAGTACTTCGAGAAAGCCAATACTGTTACTACTTAGGCGCTCAGGCCTGGGCTCAATAGGCCTCAAGCGTCCTCACAGTGAGAGGGAGCGAGCCGTATTCCACCACGCGGTGCTGGTTGTCACATGTCTTTGATTTTTTTTTTCTGGACAAGTCTTGCTTCGCCGTTTTATACACAAGGGATTACGAAACGTGCGGTAGGAGCTGCTATTATTACTGTTAACTTACGTGCCCTGCGGGGTAGTTGTGTAACACATAACAATTGCAATGCCTTTGATTTTGATAATTCGACAACATTCATTGCGTTGTTTGCTTTGTCTAGCAGACGAATTTTTCAAACATATGAAGCAATGGATCAGGAATTACTTTCAAAATCCTTCGGATTGTGAAAGTGTGTTAAATACGCAGTTGGGGTGTTGCTCTTAAACTGCCCTGCAAATGATAAAAGTCGGTACTATCCGATAGTCAATTTGAAAGGATGGTCACAAGATATGGGTATAACTTACTATAAACATAATTATTTAGTTAGCATAAAATGTAGCAGTCGACTGTACTTACATATTAAAGCGGGCATTGTGCATTACAGTCCGAAAGGTCTGTTCATGAAAGATTCATGTGTTGTGTGTGATCAAGTTGTAAAAATTATGTTACAAAAACAAACTTAAGTGAATTGATGTAGAAAAAAAAAGTGTTTATCCTCTTTTAAAATTTGAAAGTCCTGAAATTAATTGGTAATTTTGACCTAATATTGGTAAGGAATCAGAGAGGAATGATACAATTATCTTTCTAAAATGATGCCCATGAATGTAGTTATCAATGAATTCTTTAACTTCATACAATCTTGGCGGTCTTCATCGGTGGCTCAATGGTTCCTGCGAGCCTTGACTTTGTCACAGGCAGTTCTTCAGACCGGATGGCCCGAAAACTACGAGATAGCAGGTAGATAACTTGATATTTATAATTTCGCGCGTTTTTTTATTTTTATTAATATCTGTAATTTGTATGGTGTACATAATAAAGAGTATTCTATTCTATTCTATTTAATTTTTGTGAATGATAACATTGGCACGTTGGTCTAGTGGTTACAATCGCGACCTAGGTTTGAGTTCTGGGTTGGCCAATCTATTATTTGGTCTATAAAAGTTATGGGGTCCTACTATAATCATTTGCAGAGCGGACTATGTGCGGCAAGATGACAGTATCGTACACAAACTCGCCGAAACTTCGGATGACACTTTATTTTTAGCATATCTAATATTGGCCAGCAATCAGAAAGTAATAATGGTAACCCCTAAGATTGGCGATCCAAACCATTTGTTTTAGACTTGATCCGTCATTATTACTGATTGGTTTCGTGAATTTTTGTTACAGATGGTGAAATGTTCGACTTTATAGTGGTCGGTAGCGGATCTGCCGGCGCAGTGGTAGCTGCACGACTGTCGGAGGTACGATACTTCAACGTACTGCTCATCGAAACCGGAGGAGACCCGCCACCCACCAGCGTGGTAAGTACACTGCATGAAGTAATTTGCTGTACTAGGCAGGCCATTGCAAACGAGTATTACATGCAAAGATAATGGAAAAGATTGTAAGGAAACCGACATATCCTAGAACCAGCACTGGGACGACATGGTATATTACAGCCCGGAATCTTTCACAGAGAAGAGGCCTTAGGCCCAGCATTATCGGTTGATTATTTATTTTATCTTGGGGAGGACGATAGCCTTGCTTCCGTTGGAGAAAACATTTTTCTATCATGCTATCGGCGTAGCACAGGATGAAATAATGTGTTCCTCGTATGGAACCCCTCCGACATAGCTCTCTACCTTCCTTATATTATTATTCGGGAGGGAGAGGGCAGGTATCCATGAAGATTTCCTATAGATTACATACATATAGTCGCTTGCAAGCAATCTTAATGCATCTTCTGTAATTACTTTGAAATGTATTTTAAACCACAGTTACGGATTGTCTTACGAATGTGGTTATTTATGACCAAGTCATTGTACATGGCAAAATATCAAGTCGTTCTAGCAGTATGGTTGAAAATTGTCCCAATTTATTTATGCGCTAAGCATATTGAAATGCAATACAGACTATTAAACCGCCTTATCTGCCTATTATGCGTACGCCTACTCCTGGCTAAATTATGGTATCATTCTGAGGGGAGAAAGCACTGACTTTTTGGACCTCTTCATTCAGCAAAAGAAATGCATCAGAATATTAATGAACATAGATCAACGAGAGAGTTGTAGGCCACACTTTATTAAAGAACAAATTCTGACACTATCAGCAATATAATTATATACTGCAAGTTGTAAATTCATTAGAAAAAATAGGCACCTCTTAAAATCTAACATCTAGCTAAATGAAAACTATAACCGACGTAATAAGAATAAATTAATACTACCCATCACAAACTTAAAAGTTATTGGGAAAAGCTGATATTCAAGATTAGCTAACATATTCAATAAGCTACCGGAAAGTTTAAAATCCTTACCAAATGACTCAATTTTCTCGAAACAGTTGGAAATCTTTGTTAATAAAGAAAGGCTACTATACCGTTGAGGAATTTAAAACTGACAAATTGCTAATCGTTCGACCTTGTAATAATATGCGAGACGTAAATGTTAAATAATAAATGACTATAAGTACTATATTATCTTTATGACTGAAATTAACGAACAAATTGATAATAATGATTTATTTTTTAAATAAAATATAACAAATTACTGATTAATGTTTAATGTAAGAATTAGAATCAATATTATATTATGTAATTTAATATTACAAATACAAAAAGAAATTGCAGTGCTCTTACAGGGTGCATGTCTGAATACTTTGACATGAAATTTTAATGCAGGCCTACTAACCAGTGTTTTACATGTTAGCAATAAATTAATTTAGGTAGTACTTAAATATATATTTAAGAAAAATTGGTTAGGTCAACGATAAAAAGCGGAATCCATGCATTTTCATAGCGAAGCAATTGAATCTATTACTGAATGCTCCTTAAATTTAATTAACAACTTCTATATTTCAGATTCCAGGTCTGTTTGCAACATTACAAGGCACGGAATATGATTGGAATTATAAAGGTCGGCTCGATGAAGGCATTGGAAAAGCGCATCCAGGCGGATTTCTGTACTACCCTCGAGGGAAAGTGCTCGGAGGTAGTTCTTCCACCAACTTTCTGATATACTCCCGAGGAGTACCCGAAGATTACGAAAAGTGGAACCGAATAGCACCTGGGTGGGATTGGGATACGGTGCTTTACTATTTTAAGAAGCTGGAAGGTATGACAGATACAACACTGTTTGAGAACCCACGAAATGCCTATCTCCATTCAGCAGATGGTCCAGTAAAAGTATCCAGACCAGTGACCTTAGCGTCAACTGATGCCATCGATAATATCAGACTAGATTCTTACGAAGAAATGGGTATCAAACGCGTTCTGGAAATCAATGGGCCAGAAACTTGTGGCGCTGCTCGACCGCATTTCACTATCTATAACGGTAGAAGATCAAGCACAGCGGAGGCCTACTTGAGACCAGTTAAAGATAGGCCGAATCTTAAAGTAGCTAAATTCTCCACTGTTACTAAGGTTTTAATTGATCCTCAAACATTGCGTGCATATGGCGTTCATGTGTCTACGTCAAATAAGAAAACAATCCATGTTTACGCTGACAAGGAGGTCATCATTTCAGCTGGTACAATAAACAGCCCTAAAATTCTTTTACAGTCAGGGATAGGACCTGAAAAAGAATTGTCAAAATTTGGTATAGAAACTTTGGTAGATCTTCCTGTTGGCAAAAATTTACATGATCACCAAACTATACAATTGATATACAAAGGTAAACATGGAATCTTCTCGGCCGCACAAAATATATTAGCTGCTCCACAACTGGATACTTTACCTGTTCCGGTGCAAAGTGGGTTCTTTAGGGTTAACTCAACTTTTTCTGATTACCCGACAAAATTACAACCTCACTTTCAATTTTTTAACACATACTTTGGGGCTGGAGGTTCCCCTGTCGTAATAATTGCTTGTAAATCGATCGCTAATTTCGATGAGAATCTTTGCTTCTCACAAGGGACAGCCAACGCTTTCAACGAAATAGATAATACATTGCTTGTTCTTTTACATCCTTTGTCAAGAGGTGAGGTAAGATTGTCAAGTGCAGATCCTTTTCATGATCCCATAATTGATTTGGGGTACTATAGAAATCCTTATGATTTAAAGGTGGCTGCAGAGGGAGTGAAGTATATGAATACTTTGATAAACACTACATATTTTAGAAAGGTTAAGGGTACTCTTCCGAGATTGAGTGTGACTGGATGTGAAGACATAGAGTGGGGTTCGGATCAATACTGGGAATGTTATGCGAAGAACACGGTAGCATCATTGCTCCATGCGGTGGGGACTTGCAGTATGGGACCTAATGGTGTGGTAGATGAAAGTTTGAGAGTCCATAATGTAGCTGGACTGAGAGTGGTCGACGCGTCGATTATCCCACTAATTCCTAGCGGGAATACTAATACTCCTGTCATGATGATTGGCGAAAAAGCTGCTGATATGATAAAGGCAGATCACTGTAAAGATAGAGGATATTATAATAAAAGGGTTTTTTACACGTTCTGATGGAGTACTGGACTGTTGTACGAGGTGCATTCAATAAGTACCTAGCCTCATCGCCAGATGGCGCTGTAGTTTCAAAAGAGTTTTACCACAGTGTAGCACATTCTTTTTTAATTCTTTTTTCAAATTTTCATTCCAATCCCTTCATTTGTTTTAATTTGACAACTTATGGAAGCGAACGTGTCGATCGGTTTTACAAAAATGGAAAAAGAGCAATATCGTTCGGTGATTCGATTCCTATTTTTGGAAGGGAAAACGCGCATCGAAATCAAAGAGCGCTTGGATGCTGTGTACGGTGACTCTTCTCCATCGATGGCCACCGTCAAGAATTGGTTCAACGAGTTTGCACGTGGCCGTACGTCGGTTTTTGATGAACCACGTCCAGGTGCACCGAAAACAGCTGCTACGGAGGAAAACATTAAAAAAATCCATGATCTCGTATTGGCAGATCGCCGATTGAAGGTTCGGGAGCTAGCTGAGACTGTAGGCATTTCAGAAGGAACAGTGCATCATATTATTCACGAGGAACTCGGCATGAGAAAGCTGTCGGCGCGATGGGTGCCGCGTTTACTCACACCAGAAAACAAGCGCAACCGTGAGACCACATCGGAGACGTGTTTGGCGCTGTTTAAGATGAATCCAGCGGAGTTTTTGCGTCGTTTTGTGACCGTCGATGAAACCTGGATCCACTGGTACACACCAGAGACCAAGGAGCAATCAAAACAATGGATCCAGACCGGGGAACGTGCTCCAAAGAAGGCGAAAACTGTAAAATCGGCCGGAAAAGTTATGGCCACCGTTTTCTGGGATTCACAAGGTGTGATCTACATCGATTACCTCGAGAAGGGTAAAACAATTACAGGGCTTTACTATGCCGATTTATTAGGCCGATTCGACGCCGAATTAAAGAAAAAACGACCCCATCTGGCGAAGAAAAAAGTGCTGTTTCACCACGACAACGCACCGGTTCACACGTCTGCCGTTGCCATGGCCAAATTGGTCGAATTACGCTACGAATTGCTGCCCCATCCACCGTATTCTCCAGATTTGGCCCCTTGTGACTTCTTTCTGTTTCCTAATCTGAAAAAATCACTCGCCGGGAATAGATATGGATCGAATGAGGAGGTCATCGCCGCCACGGAGGCCTATTTTGCAGAGTTTGACAAAAACTATTTTTCGGACGGGTTAAAAAAGTTGGAGCATCGCTGGGCTAAGTGTATCGAACTAAAAGGAGACTATGTTGAAAAATAAATTGCCACTTTTCCAAAATTTTCGTTTACTTTTTGTAGGCTAAGTATTTATTGAATGACCCTCGTACCTATTGCAGCGATGGCGTTACTAGAGAGTGCGCGCAAAATACTCGTAAGTCTGCGCGCGGCCGAAATTGGAAATAATCGTTTGCCGACAACTCGACTTTTATAAAAGGTGTCAAGAAAATGTGCTGTGTCCGTGCTTTCCAAAGTAAATAATCGCCATAATTATGCCGAAAGTGATTAAAAGTGCAGGCAGAGATATAGTCTTTAAGGGCAAACACGCGCGCAGACTTATCTTGAGCGCACTATACTATATTTTATTACCGAATATTAATTACTTATTGACCAGTGTGTCCAGTGACCAATTATTACCTACTTGACCAGTGACTCGCGGAGGGGACAATGACCTCGGTCATAGTTAAGTGTGTGAACTGTAATATTGTTATTAATGAAGTATTAGCATTTCTTAACAATGTTCTCGGTTTTATGGATGAACAGAGTATTCATCAACTGTGTACTACTGCTTTTTCGGCCGAGGATGTGAAGAAAGCAAAGTCGTTAATTTTTGATTCGCTACCCAATGCGAAAAAGATGCCCATACGACGTAATGAAGGGAAAAAAAAAATGATGCGAGAACTAGAGGACATAATCTGCCTCATGAAGACAACAAGCCCTGAGGAGCTCCCTATTTTCGTTGCTAAGGAGTTACATAAGCTACCACCGGTTACCTTTGACCACGTCGATGTGACCAGGTTGCTAAAGGATATTTTAAAGATGCAAAATCAATTAAGTGCTTTGGAAGAAAAAGTAGTTACAGCTGATAAGTTCGATCGACTTGAACGAGAAGTAAATGACATGAAACACGCATCAATATTGGATAATTATTCAACCAATGTAAACAGAAGAAGAGGGGCTTGTTTACAAACTAGCCCTCTTGATAGTGGTCCCATAGGTCTCTAATATGTTCCTATAAAAACAACAAAAGAATCAGCTGATGCTAGGGGCAATAACCGTCAGGCATCGGTGAGTCACTCATCAGTGATTAGTAACGGCGAGGACGATTTTGTCTCTTTTGCACAGTGTAGTTATGGCTCATGCAGCTCAGTAGAACATAAGAATATCTTGAACGACCTATACGGTAAAATTATAAGTATTTTATGTAACGCTGCCGAGCAAACAGATGTGGTAGGAGGGTGCAGGCCAGGGAGAGGGAAAGTGGTGTGCGGATGGAACAGTCATATTCGTGACGCTCACCGTGAGGCCAGGCTTAAATTCAAGGAATGGGTTAGACACAGGAGACCAAATAGTGGAGTAGTTTTCGAAAAGATGCGTGAGACTCGTAAAATCTTCAAGGGACGCCTGAAATGGTGCCAAAAAAACGAAGAACAACTCAAAATGGACAACTTAGCAAAGCAAAGAGCCACAAATAATTTTAGTAAATTTTGGAAGTCGACACGTAAGTTGGATACTAGGCCTGGTCTACCGGTGAGCGTAGGAGGGATCAATGAACCGAAGGGAATTGCAAATATGTTTATGGAACATTTTAAAGTGCAATCTTCACTGGGTCCTTCAGTTGCAATGGCCGATGCTGAGTCTGACAGTGGGGGGGCGGAACCACTCACACTTTTTTCGGCCAAACAAGTCAGATCCGTCATTCAAAGCATGAGCAGAGGTAAATCGCCCGGCCATGACGGACTCAGCATCGAGCATTTCAAACATGCGGGGGGTCACCTGCCGAGGGTCCTGTCCTTGTTTTATACTATGTGCATCAGTCACTCTCATTTACCTGCTGAGCTGATGCAAACTATTGTAGCACCCATAGTCAAAAACAGGACAGGGGATATCTCGGACAAGGGTAACTACCGTCCAATCTCCCTTGCAACCACAGCGGCTAAAGTATTGGACAGTATGCTTGATTCGTGCCTGAAAAAGTATTTGTGTTTGCATGATGCACAGTTTGGTTTTCAACCTGAGCTTTCAACCGAAAGTGCTGTGCTAAGTTTGAAGAATACTGTCCAATATTACACAAACCGAAAAACGCCGGTGTATGCCTGCTTCCTGGATCTCTCCAGAGCCTTCGACCTGGTGTCATATGATGTGCTCTGGAGAAAGCTGGGTGACAGAAATGTACCGGCATCAGTGCTTAAGCTCATGCAGTATTGGTATGCGAACCAGACAAACTATGTAAAGTGGGCCGGAACGCTCTCTGTGTCGTATGGGTTGGAGTGCGGTGTGAGACAGGGGGGGTTGACGTCTCCACGGCTCTTCAACCTTTATATTGATGATCTCATAGTCGAGCTCAGTAGTATGCGTGTCGGCTGCCGGGTTGGTGGTGTTAGTATTAACAGCATCAGTTACGCGGACGACATGGTACTGCTGGGCCCGACTGAGGGATCTATCGGGGAAATGTTGAAGGTCTGCGAGGAGTATGCTGCCTTACACGGTCTTGTGTATAATGTCCGTAAATGTGAATACATGGTCTTTAAGGCCGCCGGTAAGTGCCCTAATCACGAACCTAATTTTTCCCTAAATGGTGAGAGCATAAATAAAGTCCACCAATTTAAATACTTGGGGCACATACTTACCGACGACCTTAAAGACAATGCAGATATCGAAAGGGAACGTAGGGCACTGGCGGTCCGAGGGAATATGTTGGCCCGTAGATTCTCTCGCTGTGCGGACCAAGTCAAAATCACCCTGTTCAAGGCGTTTTGTCAAGGTCTGTATGCAGGGGGTCTGTGGGTCAGCTACACCAAAAGATCGCTAGATGTCTTACGTATCCAATACAATAATGTTTTTAGGATGCTGTTGAAACTGCCCCGTTTCTGTAGCGCATCGGAGATGTTTGCTCAGTACCGAACTGACGGCTTCCATGCAGTGATTCGCAAAAAAGTCGCATCACTGATGCGTAGAATGCGGGTCAGTGACAATAGCATCCTGAAAACAGTGGTGGAGAGCCCTTACTCTCCTTTTCTGAGGCACTATGTGGAGATAATGGTCAGGTAGCATTTTCCTTGTTTTATCGTTCTCTGCACATCGTGCCGCAGTCCACCACCAACTGGCTAAACATATTTTTCCATTTTTTTCTGTTTTGTGTACTACTAACACTAGTGATAAGGTATTTTACTAACAAATTGGACCATATTGTTGTCCGAATAAAAAAAAAAATAAAAAAAAAAATAGGATAGTTTTGTGAACATGTACATATGTACAAAAAAGCACTATAAATAAACTAATGTTGTACCTAATAAAATACCTTGCCTATTTCCTATTTCACTCACCTCTGATTTCGATGCAGATGTTTTTAAATTATTGCCAAAGAAATATTACCATAAGGACCTCGACTAGGATTTTTATAAATCAAGACGCACGAGTGCCATTAAGATTAAAATTAAATGAATGCTTTAAAAATAGTTGAAGTAACTAGTATACTTTAATTATGGTATTATCTATATTTTTATTATTCATGAATGAATGACAGAAGATACGGGTGGTAATTTGCCTGCCTAATTAATTGTGTAACAGATCAGCGACCGGGCTTGTGGGTAACAACAGTCGCACGAGTCGATCGATCAAAGTTAAGCTACGCTTGTCGAGGGCGGTCCGTAGATGGGTGACCATTATTAAACCCATCCATTTCATACCAAGAAACACCAATGAGCCGGTACCTCAGAAATAACGTTAAGCCGTCGGTCCCGGCTGTCATTCGTAGATCTTTGACTGTCGAATTCTAGACTATACTTGTAGTCTGTTCCAAAAGTATATAACGAAAATGTAAACAAATGGATCAGAAAACGTAGGTACCTGTGGGTGCCAATTTTTGTGCTACTTACAAATTGAGACTAGAATAGAATACTCTTTATTATGTTCTTCATAAAAATTACAGATATAAATGTAGAAATTTTACATAGGGTGACACAATGGGCGGTCTAATCGCTAAAAGCGATCTTTTACAGACAACCTTTGGATGATCCAAAGGTTGTCTGTAAAAGATCGCTTAATCCATCCAAATTGGATGGATTAAAGGGAGAAGGAAATACAATAATGCAGGTAGTCAGTGGTTTACCATTTACATACACAATAAATACATACACATATACATAATATATATATTTATCTACATATAATATAATAAACATGAAACAAGAGCAAGGAAATTAAACGTAATGATGATGTTTTAGGTGGGAGGAAGTGATTTTTAAGCAGAATTTTAAAAGTGGACAAAGATTGAGTGCTTTTATTTGATTTTATTTGAATGTTTTTAAGCCCGAAATTCTAACCTTAAACATGTTTATTTCATTTGACAATAATTGAGGCTTCGTCGATGATTTTTGGATTACAATTTAAATTTTAATGTTACTTATTTAAACAATACCTAACTATTGGAAAAAGTAGTAAGATATAAAGGGGAACGCCCGAAAAATGCCTGAAATGGACAGAAACTACTAATAGTCCATAATTCTATTTAGAATTTATTATGTATAATGAAATAATTCTCAAGTTTGTTTATCTAGGGTAAAAATATAATGATTTTTAAAATATTTAACTTGATATCCGTATAGTTCATTCTTCTTTTTTTATTGGAGGTTAGTGTTTATTTGACATGGGTAAGTGACATTCAGGCAAACAGGAATCGTCAAATAATCCTTAACGAACTATTTTATAGAATTAGTGCACAGTTATCATTAATTTAATATAACTCGACCTATATGTAACCTAAATCTAATTAAATAATATATACATGTCAATATTAATTAAAAGTCAAATTATTTTAAAAATAAAAAGGTATCGTAGGCTGTATGAATCACATGTCTTTTGCCTTACTGACAGTTTGACATTACTGGTTTTCATTTTTCGTTTGTATAGTTGACACAGAGTACCTTTTATATTACTTGATTCATGTTTTGCGGAATTACGGATTGCTTTTTATGATATTTCACAACGACTGTGGCTATTTATTAAGGATTTTGATTATACTTCTGCACACGATACCCATTTATGAACACGGACTTACATTGGATACGCCTAAATGACGACTTGGCTTTTTGACGACGGACCTGAACCTGCTGTAGATACAACGCTGCTGTTGTTTTGGACTTGTGCCCAGTGTACATTTAAACAAATGGATAGAAACCTACACTATCTTAATTGCTATCTCGATATTGCAAAGATGAGATGTATTCTCTTATCAGTGCAAAATGATGAAGTACGTTATTTAATACAGGCATGGATAACACCACAAGCTGTAAGTATAGAGATTCCTCAAATGAGAAAAAGAAAGAAGTTCCTCAAATGAGATCCATCACCTTGTTACCTAATTATGGAAGAGCAGTCGACACTCGAAAGTCATTGTTTCTATCCAGGACGTAATATGAGAGACAGACATGTAGTACCTCTTTCATTAAAGGTGTGGCTCTTCAAGGACTGTATTATCATTATGTACCAAAGAATTCACAAATATGTAGTCATCATTTAAACGGCGAACCATTGGTATTAACATGGGCCCAGTACTAATCCAATATCTATCCTCCTGCATTTCTTGATGATATTTTTTTTTAATGATTAATGAATAACTTAAATGCTTTTTTGTTGTTTAATTATTGCATATTAATCCTTGACCTTGACTTAACCTATTTTGTACAAAAATGTTTGGAACTGGCTTCTACCTAGTTTTTTGATAATTATTGAAATTGCATTGGATTTCCTACGATTTGTAGTGCAATTTGGCTTTTATTTCATTGTTGTTCATTTTAGGCATTTCTTTGTATGGGTGATGGGCATTGCCCTTTGAATTCTTTCTCAATAAAGATGAATATGTTATTTAGTATTTTGATTCCTTTTATTGAGTGATTGCGATACAAAAATGATTGCGCAGATTTTAGTCGATTATTCGTTCTACTAGGTCTTTACCTAGTAAATCGATTTCGGCCTAGTGTAATTGCAGGTATCTGCACTACATGACCTAATAAATTACAAATGTTTCAACGAACATTGCGCAGTGAATACGATTTCATACAGTTTTTTTACTGCAATAACAGACACTTAGGGTTTCGTAACTTATTGATAAATATACAACGTTGGTACCTAGGTATACAGGGTGGCCATCATAGAAAATTGTTTTCTCCAACAGAAGCAAGGCTATCGTCCTCCCCAAGATAAAATAGGTAATCAACCGATAATGCTGGGCCTAAGGCCTCTTTGTGAAAGGTTGCGGGCCGTAATATACCACGTTGGCCCAGTACCGGTTCTAGGATATATCGATTTCCTTACAATCTTTTCCTTTATCGTTGCATGTAATACTCACCTGCAATGGCCTGCCTAGTACAGCAAATTACTTCATGCAGTGTACTTACCACGCTGGTGGGTGGCGGGTCTCCTCCGGTTTCGATGAGCAGTACGTTGAAGTATGGTAGCTGTGACAGTCGTGCAACTAGCACTGCGCCGGCAGATCTACTGCTACCATAGATTCATTATATGATTCTGGACGGCCCCTGCGTTGAAATTTTAGGTCGGTTATTAAAAAAAATTGCTGTTTACACATTTTGACCGCATAGCTAGGTAATGCACTTTTCTATGAAACAGCGGATATGTTTTGTTAACCGACAAAAAAAACGCAATAAATAGAATAGGTAGGATAGGTTTAACGATAATTTATTTGTCATGAATTTAAATAACAGTTCACTTAAAATGAGATACAAAGTGCTTACATGTAAATAATAATATCATATTTGCCTCTGGGGTGTTGGCGACGTTACAGGGTACACACAAATGTTTCTTAAGTTTTGCTTTAAATATTATATGTTTTTACTATCACACTTCTTTAAATCCTCCGCTAAATCATTGAACAGCTGTGCACGTGCAGTCATTAGTTGAAACTCGTTTTTACTTCTTGTGTTGTATGTATGATATTGTTTTTTTATGTACCTTGTTTGATGGTACGGAATTCGTGGTGATTTTTTTATGAGAATGCAGGTGTAATATGTGTAAAGTTGTGTGAGATTTAGTGGGTTAGTTTTTTCGTATAATTTTTTTGTTGGTTAACTATAGTGATAGTGAAATAATACTTTGATAATTTTGTTTTGTATTCTTTGTAGTGAGTTTAGATTTTCCAGGATAAAAGAACCATGTACAGTAACCATTTATTCATAAAAAATGTATTGCTTTTGTCTTTCATATTAAAACTATTGTCAAAGATAAGAAATAAGTATATGAATATTCGAAGATTAAAAAAAGAGATTTATTTGCGTTCTTGGTAATCATTAGTGAAATCATGTCACAGAAATGAATTTAAAAATAGAACGCTCGTTATAGTTGGCAGCACTGTTGCCCGTCCACAAACCGCCATTGTTTTGTTTATGTTTACTTTTTTACTCGTTTAAATTAAACTAGATGAATATGTATGCGTCTTGAAGTATAGCACTTATTAGAAGACGAGCTAATGAAAAGGGAAGTGTTTACCACTGGTATAAAAGCAGCTGTAGTGAAAAAGTACATAAAATATGATCACTTTATAATTTATAGGTTATTTGTGTTTGTTGACTTAAGGTTCTTTTATTGTTGAAGACTAGAGGCGTACGACTGGAATAACCTGATCGGAGTTACAAACCAACTCAGGAATGATGTTCCTGACTGAAACACTTCAGAGATGCTTATTCCAGCACTGACCTAATATGATAATATAAACACACACACACACCTTTAACATAACACACAACAAGTGCCTGTAGGTAATGAAAACAGACTTAGTTCTCTTGGGAGCATCACCTGTGAATTTCTCCCATCAAAGTATTCAGGTTTAGAAAGGATAGCAAGTCACGACGAAATATCGGGTTTCCAGAACCCACAGTTTTCATCTTTTGACATCTTTGGCAAAGCTTTTAAGATCTTTGTCAACCGTTGTGCAACGGGGCATATTAATTCATATGCATTAAAGAAATCGCTTGTTTACAAAAAAAAAATATGGATAGTGACAGCTAGATGTCAAATTCTTGGACTCGCGATAGTAGCGACATCTGAAGTGAGCAAGTGGCAGTGTTTATCGCCATTGTATTAACAAAACAAAATGGCGACGTTAGTTGTGATTTTGCCCACGCGCCACAATAACCTTGTAGTGCTGTAGGTACCTAGCCTAAGATTTAAGGTTTTCCTTCCCTGTCCGTTTCACAATGATAGCTACTCAATCTCAATTAAGTAAATTCGTTTTTTTTTTCGATTAATTATGTTCTTCCAGGTTAAGCATTGTCATTTTAAGGCGAATCCTCAGCTGTAGCCCGCCAAATTCAAACTTTCTTTGGTTTTTTGGCAAATTGCAGCTCTGTTTTACGTCGTATGTTGATCAAAATGCGGTTTGCGACTGTAGGAATGATATATTTACTGAATAATAATCCAAAATTTCATATCAATTGTCAAACTTTGAAAAGTTCCACCTAAGAATTTTTCAGAATATTTCATATGAAAATTCTTAGGTGGAATAAATTTAAAGAAGGAAAGTTTCTGCCAACATGCGGATCCACCAGCTATGAATATGAAGCAGTACTTTTGAACGGTTTGTTTTCTTTATTTATTGCACAGTTACAGTCAAAGGCTATGACTAGGCTAAACTTGAGTACATGACCATTTTAAAAGGCGCAGCATACAGTACGTTTTAACTTATAGCTTGGTTATACTTAACATAAATTATATCCTTACAACGAAAAATTATTCAGCGGTCCCATACAAAAAATCTATTTATGCTCGATCAAAATGTATGGGACAACAGAATAATTTTTCGCGGTTACGATGTTGGTCCTATTGAGAAAGTTGTTTAGTTTGATGGTTTGTACCACACCCTTAAATATGACCAGAATGTATGATACACACTGTATATTGCATATTAGACATTACGATATCAATAATATAATATTAGAAACTTGAAAAAAAAACACACGGCCTGACAATCCCTTTTATTTTGGAAATACAACAAAATCAATATTTTATTTTGGTTGAAAATTAGGATAAAATATTGAGCACATCCTCTTTACAAACCTTAGGAAAATTAAAAACGATTACGGGAACAGTAAAGTCATTAAAATTAAAGTATTTATATCGATGGTTTATCTGCTTGGAATTACCATAAATCTGGCTTTGTGATGATAGTCGCCCGCAGCCCCTTAGCCACCCAGCCCCACTGTAATGTTAATGAGCCCCCCTAGTAATTATACGATACAAATAGAATTTATACTGTCTGCAATCATTACCTTTTGTGTTTCGATTGAAGTAATGTTTTAATTTCTTATTATTTTCAAAGGTTCCGTACCGTCAAAACTATTATAAAGCCTGATATACACGGTGCAATTTAACCGCATGATGTATACTACACTCGGCTACTTATCAAGCTATACATTTCCAGTGTAAGCGGACCTCTCAATGTACGGAAATCTTATACAATGCGAGATCTGCTTATACTGGAAATGTATAGCCTGATATGAAGTTGCACTATCTTTGTAGTGTTTAGATGTTGCTTCGATTTTAATGTATGTCACAGGCAAGAAACTTGCGTCGTGTAAATGGGGCTTAAGAGTTCACCTTATCTATTTAGTATAAATTAAATACTGTTCGTTAGTTAGCGCATCACTCCACAACGACTGGATCGATGTGGCAAATTTTTGTTTTAAAATGTTCGTAATAGTCCGAATCTGATTATAACGGATGTTTTTTTATTTGCCGTGAAAATTGGAAATTTTTGGAAATCTCAAAGTGTATTTTCTATGAATTATTTCGACAGGACAATATCTGTCGGGTCAGCTAGTTTTTAATAATTTTTTACAACGATAAAGACAAATAAGCCCCAATCAGCCCTTCCTAGGGCGAAAAAGTCCACAAAGAAAACCAGACATGTGTGTAATCTCAATCAACATCAAAGGGTTCTCTCGGGATAAAGCAGAAATTCTTTCTGAATTACCCCACAAGACACATTGCGACATCTTATGTGTCCAAGAGACCCATCGGGATTCCACCCAAAGCAAGCCTTACATTCCTGGACTGTCACTTCTCACCGAGATCTGTCACCCAAAGCACGGTATGCAGTGATCGCTGCTCCCGGAGCGGCGTAAGTATCTTCGCTAAAAAAATCTCTCTGATATTTGTCAGCTCAAATATTAGCACCCAGAGCAAAAAGACCAACTGTCAACCACTCTCCCCAACCTTACATAGACCGTATCCAATCAGCTGTTCACCCTGTGTTTATGCCATTCAAGCGCTGCCGCCGCCTTTACTATTTGAAGATTGACTAAGGACAATTTGCGAAGTATTCAATATTACGCCAATCCCAAGAAAAATACGATAAAAAAAATACGACAAATTTATTAGTGTAGTCTCGGTAACATCCTGAAAATATATCCTCCGAGGATGTCGAAAATCGTACATTCTCGGCATAGCCCGAGAATCCAGTGAGCTCCTAAAGGCATACGAGAACCTCTATGATAACAATCCCTTTTCGGAAGAGACTGTTGAAGCTGGAGAAAAACTGCTGTCACAAATAAGCGAGCGAAGCCAGGAAAAATGAATGGAGACCGTCACTACTGTTGACATAACCCACAATAGTAAAAAAGCTTGGAACACTATTCGCAAACTCACCAGCGAACCACCACTACCTCAAACACCGAGCTCAGTGACGGCTAACCAAGTGGCTCACCAACTCTTTCTAAACGACAAACGCCAAAACGCCAAAACGCCTTGGCAGAACTCCCAAAATTAATAACTTCTCTATCACTTCGGAGTCCGTTTGTGAGCCATTCTAACTAGCAGACATAATTGTAGCTATTTAAAGCCTGAGCTTCGGTAAAGCTTCCGGAGTGGATGACATATCGGTGGAACAAATTAAACACCCCAACCTGGTATCTGTGACGTGGTGCTACAACTTTTTAACCACTGTTTGGAGTCTGCAAACATACCTCGCCTTTGGAGGAAATTATTTAAATCAAGAGGCTATTTGGATTGAACACATTTATTAACACCACATTATAATACACAACGACTTTTTCTCCTTGACTTGACTTGACAGTTTTTACTCGAATCATAAAACACTGTCAATACAATTAGTATGTACATAGTATTGCAAGTTGTATAAGGTACAAGGATCTTTTGGCGTCTGGATGACACTTACAGAAGGGCGTTGTTGGTAAACATTTATGATTTTTTATTGCGAAATTGTATTGAAAAACAATGTGGCGGCGTTAGTTCCGATTTTGACCGCTTGCCAAAAGGATCCTCGAAGCGTGGTAACCTGGTAGTAATAGTTAACCCCAAAGTTCGCAAGCTTCACGTACCTCGGTCATGAAGTCATAATAGTCGTAAAATCGCTCGTTTACATGACAAAGTCTCGTCGAGTGCTGTTAGGACATGATTATCTGAGCCCGGATGCTGTACTACGGGGCTTCGTAATTTCTCATCTCATTCGCATCTCGCATGTATGAAAAGAAAGAGAGAAACCGACAAGTCTTGGGAACGAAAGAAATTAAACGCGGTTATGTTTCAAGATGCTACACAATAATTTTCTTAACATGATAGAGAGTTTTCATCAGATCAAATTATTAAATTCCAACCCGCACTCAAACTCAAACTCAAAGCATTTATTTCAATTAAACCATTTACAGGCACTTTTGAATTGTCAAAGAGTCGGTCAGTTAGTCAGAAAGTTGAAGGTAGTTGCCCATTCCAAAACGTAGATCTCTATGGAGAAGAACGGGCAAGAAACTCCAAGGACACTCTTTTTAAATCAAGATATTACAAAATCCTGGGTACATTATTCGTGTTGCTTCTATATGCGAGAACAATGAAAAAAAATATATAAAAAAAACAATTCAAATATAAGATTAATAATAAAAATAAGCCGTGGCAGTTAAGAGATGACCAGTCTCAACTGACGGCGCCCGTTCACGAACATGACGCGTGGATCAGCACCATCCAGCTCAACCATTTTGTAGGGAACCGAATGCACTGAGCCGCGTGCCGGATTATGGCCTACGCCCTCTGACGGAGACGAAGTCTTTGTGTCCAAGCAGTGGCAACATTATAGGCCGATTGATTAAGACGCATCAGAACAAAATAATGAGAAATTATAGGTTGGTAAGTAGAGTCAGAGAAATTAATTGTTAAGGAAATTGACTATCAACTTATTTCTAAATTATTCGTATACTCAAGTTGACAGTTTTCTAGTTATCATTTTGCTCATCAATTAATTTCTCCGAAAGTACTTTTCTTTTCAAGTCCAATTTGATCGTTAATCAGTCGATCACTGTTTAAGTATAGAAACACTACATGAGAATCGTTCTTATTCCAGAAAGGTAATCAATCCATACTCAGCTGAAACTAGTTTTAAACTAAGATCAATGCTTGAGTTTCCTTCTGGAATACGGACCTTAGACCCGTTTGCTTAGGCGTAGGCCGTAGGCTTTTATTTTTATATAGATTCTTCTATATTTTGTAAATGTGAGAATGTTGTAGGCTAACTTGTAGACTGTAGATTTGTAGACCTTTTTATATTTTGTTGAGTAGTTGTTACTTATTGTCAGGCCTACACTGTCTTCCCATACCTATCCACATTGTAATTTGAAACATATTAAAAGCCCCTCATTTTTAAAAGAGTAACCGTAGAATTTCTTGCCGGCTCTTCTCCATAGGAAACAACCAATTAGAACCGTGCACCTACCTTCTGACGTTTCATAAGTGCCCATGTAGATTTATGAGAAATAAAATATTTTGATTTGATTTGATTTGGTTGGCACCACTAATCACTTAATGCGTTTAGCGCTAAACATATCAAAAACATAATTCTGTCTCTTTCATCTTTCAATGATTGACAGAAACACAGCGATGTTTTAAATACGTTTAGCGGTAAACGTAAGTATTATGTGATTTGTGGTGTACGCGGGTCTTAATATAGAATGTAGTTGCTAAATCCGCTCCTCTCTTAGACAAGCTCTTTTTTACCCGACTGCGGTGAAGCCCAAGCAGAAGGTAATGTTTTTATCTTAGTGATCTTAGTGAAAACCAATCGAGTTAGCACAATGGTTGCGCAACAAATGGGGGTAATGATGCGATGGAGTTTATGTTGAACTGTGCTTAATGTGCCGGCTACAGTTCGCGTTTGATGGCCGACCCCTTCGGTATCACTCACTTCCTTCCTTGGGGTAGGCAGAACTCTTACCTTCTGAGTGAGCTTCTTTTATCGCTTGTACACTACTCCACAAAGTCTACGGAACAAGGGTATCTATTCATAGTAATTGTTTTAATTTCAACACACTTTATGTAACATATTTTATATCAATAGAAAGAAACGTAATTTAATACAGATTTTAATTGTTTGATTAAATAAAAGGGTTGTTTGTGAAAAACAAAATGTAAATCTAAAATGCTACCAAAAACGAAATTAAAAACTTATGCACAAATAAGTTTTTTATTTTCGTTTTTGGTAGCATTAAAAAAAACACTCCTTTAACATTAAAAAAAAAGAACACTCCTACAAACTATTTAGTAAAGGCTCCCACAGACAGGCGCGACGCGACAGCGCTACAAAAGGCGCCGCTCGTCGCGCGACACGCGGTGCCTTTGAGTCGAGTGTCGCGTCGCGTCAGTGTGTACAAGCCTTAATTTGTTGGGCCTCTCAAAGGCATTAGCGACGACTCTACATAGCCGTGGCATGCTGAGTATCAGGTTGTCTATTGTCACTTGTAGAGGTGGTCGTTGAATCAATAAACTGTTTTTTTTTACGACTTTTCATTCGTCAACTAGGTAACTGTTAATCGTCAATGAAATAACAGGTTGAAAATATTAGCTGTTAATTTACGTCTACGCACAAACCACATTAGTTCAATAGTCATTATTTTACTCAGTTCCAAAAAAAGCAGTTGAAAATATAAACTGTTAATTTACGTCAACGGCTCAACGGATTATTTCATTATAATTTCATTAATTTCTGAGAATCAACTAGTATGCGAAACGAATACTTCCGAACGTTACCGATTGAACATACAAAACCTGTTAATAATTTAACAGCTTTTTTAACCTGTTGACCAATAATGATTAACAGTTAAATTACATTAACCAAAAAACCGTCAATGACCCATCCCTAGTCACTTGTAGAATATCGCTTCATACTCTGCAGGCGTAGCATGACGTTTTCTATTTCTTGGAAGACAAGACATAGCTATTTCTATACAAAGTGACATTTCGTTTCTCCATTTTTGACATCGCACCGTAAAAATCCTTCTACAATCCGTCATTTTGTCTTTCGTTTCTACCGATCGTTGTCTAGGTCCTTTTATATGTAGACTATTTCAGAAGAAAGGTTTCTATCGCTAACGTCAAAATCACACTGACAACTGACAGTTGTCTAAGGTAGTGAAGACAATTTGATTTTGTAATCGCCATGCTGAAGACAGTAGAAAACTTTTTACAAAAGTATAAAAATGGAATGGAAAAATAGAATTTTTCACTTTTTGTATGGAAAATGTGAAAAATGATTACCTACATGTTTAGTTTTAGAGGTTTAAGGGTCGAAATGTTCATTATTTTTGCGATGGGACACACAATTTTCGAGATATAAGCAAAATAAAATAAAAACGTGAATAAACTACTGAATTTCGTAAAAAGTGCAGTTGACTCTTTCTACTTTGCTGCCGTCGAACTGTCTTCACGGAACGTCATTTTTGTCTATTCTTCCGTCGACAAAATCTGTTTCTATGATGGTCAAGCTACGCGTGCTGGAGAGAAGTGCAAAAAGCTCTTCTTCCGTATTCAAATTTTGGGGAAGGTCACTGAACGCTCTTATTCCGAGCTTTATTCCCACGCATGCTCTATGGGATTGAGTTCAGCGGACTGAGCCACCGCCGATATTGAGCTCTAATAGCGTGATATTGTTCTTGCAGAGCACATTCATCACCAGCCTGGCTGTGTGTGCACTCGCATTATCTTGCTTGAACATGAAATCTTGGCCATGCAGTCGGTGAGGGTCGACCATAGGTTGCACAATCTCGTCACAGTATTGTTTCTCATCTAAATTATCTCGTATCAAAACGAGGTCCGTTCTAACACCCAGGCGAATTCCAGCTCACACCATAATCGTTCCGCCCTGGTACGGAAGAACTTCCTGAGGATTCTGAATTCGACTCGAAGGTGAGCTATGACACCGTACCTCCGGTTACATTGGAAGGCAGTGCTCTCAAAAGAGTGGCGCAGTTTAAGTACCTGGGCCACTGGGTCACCGAGGCTCTCACAGATGACGTGGATGTGGAAAGGGAACGCAGGGAACGAACGTCAGTCAGAGCTAATATGCTGGCCCGTAGGTTTGCACGCTGTACTGCACAGGTAAAAATAACTTTATTCAAGGCGTACTGTCAGACTTTTTATACGTGCAGCCTATGGGTGAGGCATACGCAGAAGACTTACAGTGCCCTGCGTGTCCAATACAATAATGCGTTCAGAATGTTGATGGGGTTGCCACGCTTTTGTAGCGTATCAGGTATGTTTGCAGAAGCTCAAGTGGATGGCTTTCAAGCGATAAATCGCAAAAGAATAGCGTCTCTGATGCGCCGCATACGGGGCAACCCCAACAGCTTCCTGCAGCTTATCGCAAAGAGAATGGATGTGGATTGCTCCTTCATGGAGCCTTGGACAAAACTACATGTGCGAGTAGTGCGGTCCTGATCCAATGTTTCCATACAGGAAGTAGACACACAACAATGCATTGTTGTGTGTCTATTTCTTGTATTCTTATTATATTATTTAAAAATAAAACATGTATGGATTTATAATTAAAGATAGTAATTTATCTGAAATAAAATGAATTGAATTGAATTGAAGGTAGTATTGTCTCTGATTCGTGACCCTGTATTTTCCTCGGTGATGTTTAGGAATATCTCCTGTAGCGGGTACCTCTGTAACGCGTCCATAATCGGCAAATTAAGCTTAGTTAAGTGTTGACAGCGTCGACTGTTTCACGTTGTGTGCGCTCAGCTTCCAGCATACCTACAGCCTTCAGCATCTCTTCCAGAGTTAAATGACGATGTGAGATAACGCTCCAGAGTCACAAAAGTTACAATAAAGCAGCGAAAATGATTTTCACAAGAAAAATAAAACGATTAAGTATGGACAGGAATCTCAGTTATTACGTTTCAGAACGCGGCGCGCCGTACTCCAAGTGAAGTTTTCCCTCCTTATTCCAAAATGCTTCTGTTTTTAGGTTAATTTTTTTTAAAATTTCGAACAATATATTTTATGCAGGTTAGCCAACATTTACGAATATTTGTGGCCAGTACTTCCTCTAAAGATTTTTCTTTCAAGTTGATACGAGTATACTCGTAGTTGCTAGTTGGTTTGTTCCTAGACTTTGTGTAGTAGTGTACCTATATTGATAGATTTATACATTTTTTGTCAGCTTCGGTTCCCCTTGGATTTGAGGGTTGCCTTGCAACTTTGGTACTTACTTAAAATAATTTCGTTAATTAAGGCTATGCTTCACCTGGTTCGTTTATTAAGGCCGTGCTTCACCTGCGGGGTAATTGCGTAACACATTATCAATCGCTTTCATTTTGACAGTTCAACAACATTCATTGCGTTATTTACATTGAAGAGCTTATACATTTTTCGAACATATGAAGTAATATCCTTAAAAAAAATCAGACTGTGATTAACAGTATGTTACACAATTAGGGCGCTGGTCATTGTTCTCGATCGACACGTTCAGACGAACGATGCAATATATCGACGCGTTCAGACAGACGATGCAATATAAATTTCGACCTGAATTAACACATCTATAGGATACTGCTGTGATGACCTTTTATTAGGATTTATGTTATTATTATAAATATTTTCTAAAGATAACTTTTATTTTTCTTATTTTTGTCAATAAATTAGGTAGAGTGCATGGAGTTAGTATGTACTATATAGTACAGATCTGCATGGAGCTTTAGACGCATAGGACATTGTCAGGTCCCAGCTAACTTCATTTGAGCGTCCAGCGCCCGCTGTTGGTGGACATTTGAGCAATTGTTTTTTAGAATGTATTGAAAAAAAACAAGATGCGGCGTTAGTTCCGATTTTGGCCACGCGCTAAAACATCCTTCTACAGTATAGTTGTGTCAAAACTTGATGATTTAATCAGAAAAAAAACACAATCCACTAAATGTTCCACTACAGATTTTTAAGCTATTGCATAGCTTTTATCGCGGGCTTTGAGCGCGGCGACCGAATCAAGAAATTCCGTAACGAAAATAAAACCTAACACCCCCTATTCCGCCTACCATGTAGCTCGGCCGAGCGTTCGCTTAACGTGTATGTATATGGTACGACTGTACTGGAATTAATATCAAAGAAAAAAAAATTCTGCATAAATAAAAAAAAAAAAAATAATTATAATTGCATAAGTTGATAAAAATGCTATGCAATAGCTTTACCGCGGCAGTCCCCGAATGCCACACGTGTTTTTTTTATTATCTGGGTGGATACATCTAGAAATTTCCATTGCATGCGAGAATTCACGGGCAACAGCTACTTACTTAGCAGTACCTAGTACTAGCAATCTGCAAGTGTACAACAAACCACAAACTATTCAATAGCAAACAGTTAATCCATCATTAGGATGTTCACCTTTAATGTAATTACCGATTATGTATTAACTAGACTGAATACAGTCAATCAGGTCACCCAGAAAGGTTGTGGTAACCAATCAAACGATGCAACAGAGTTGGGTAACCAACATTGATTGGGCAAAGCGTAATTAGGAGTTGTAAACAGGTAAGTATTAATTCTGTTAAAATATCAATAAGTTGTCTTGTAATTATGTCCCATAGCAGGCTATACTTTTCTCCTAGAAAGATGAAACAATTTTGTTTTTGTTTTAATCGTTTTTATTACGGGCGCTTTTAACGTGCACGTCTTTTTCCATCGTTCTCACATGTATAATTTGAACATGAATGATGTAACCAAATTTTTTTTGTAACTTAATGTTGATTTAAAAGAGTGTCCGTGGAGTTTCTTGCCCGTTCTTCTCCATAGGTACCTAACTACGCTTTGGAATGGGCAACTAGCTTCATTTTTCTGACTGACCGACCCCTTGACAATTCAAAAGTGCCTGTAATGGTTTATTTGAAATACATTCTTTGAGTTTGAGTTTCACAATCATTTTCAGTAGGTTTTCAAGAGGGTTCTCCAATTGGTACCTATCTGTGCATAAAGGCCCCCTCAGACAGGTGCGACTCGACTCTAGTAGAACAATTTCTATGGAGATGGAGACTGTTCTACCAGGATCGCGTTGTCGTACTGTTGCGTCACGTATCTCTGCGGGAACTTAACGATGATTCGGCTTCAAATACCTACCTACCTACCTACCTACCTAAGGAATAAGTTCGCATACGATATATGATGGACTCGAAATGCAATTTCTACAACCACGTGAAGACTTCCGGATACTCGTGATGTGAACAATTTAAAGGTTTATCCACATATATCAGGGCCGTGCCAGGGGGCCTGCTCTCTATGTCCTTCACCGAAGATACGGGCCCGTCCGAAAGGAATTTGAAACTTTGGATTGAATCCTACACCCGATTAATTAACTTTTTCGGACAGGTAAAAACACTTCGGGTGTACCGACGACTGTCACATCGTGGTGTCATTCATTCTTAGGTCGGGCCCTAAACTAATCTTATTTCCGTAGATGATACAATATTACCCCGCCGTTCTATCATGACTTTATATTTTTGCTCACGTGGGTCCCATACCATTGCATAGTATTCAAGTTTGTTACGTACAAACGAATATTAAAGAGTAAGTATTTATAACATTCCTGTCTTTAAACCTACTTCCCTGTCTCATAACAAAACCAAGTGATTGGAAGGCCTTGCTACAGATATTATTAATGTGCTGATTAAAGGTCATATTCACGTCGAAGGTCCAAGAACTTTTATTTCTTTGTCTTGTTATCGTCATAATCAAAATAAATATATACAAAAATCATTCGAATAATCCTGCGGCTTTCAAAGCCATTATTTTTTATAAAAGTATAATTATACAATACAGCATCTCTTAACGCTGGCAATAATGAGAGAAAACGTCGGATTTATACATTAAATTGAATAATTTCTGTCTGACGGGCTCAAGTAAATGAGATCGGGCTAAGCTCATCCCATTTCGGAAAAATAAAGAGCTTTGCATGATAGTCAGGTGCTAACATTTTAAGTCGAATATCCGTTGAAAATAGGGAACGATGGATCTAATTTATCAGTAGGGTTTATGTAGATGATTTTATGGGCAAATAGAAATTGTTGATAGGATTATCAGCTAAATGGGTATAATGGTAATAAAGCCATGTCATCGGGACCAACCTAAAAATATTACCATACAATCAATGCCTATCAGAATTTGACTGACCCTGACCTTGTTTTTTTTTTTTGGTAACTTGGTGGAAATCCTCTTTTATGTCCTCCGCCTTGGGGCGGACGAAGGGGTATGTTAGACTTCTACTGACTAAAACCACTCCGTTCCCTCGCAGAATTGCATCGGGGGCTACGGGGGCACTTAAGCACTCTTCAATGCAGCCTCCGACTGGTGCCGGCCCGCCTCTGCGGGCTCCGTCTGGTCTAGCGCGGGAAGTGAGGTGTTTACCTCCCCCCGTGATGTCTAAGAGGAGCGCGCGTGGACCCTGACCTGGGTCAACACTTTGTAACATCATTTTGATGAGTCAGCACATTCTATACAATACCGTACTTTGATTCAACTTGATTTACAACTAAAAATGTTGTAAATTAAACAATAAGACAGAATATTAAAAACACTATAAATCACTAAACAGACTCCGGACACAGTTTGGCCAAAGCAAGGTAAATCGTCATTCTAATTGCGTAACACTCTTTCAATCACAATCTGAATAATTTTGAAGCCTATTACTAATCCATTGCTTCATATCTTCGAAAAATTTGTCTGCTCAACAACGTAAATAACGCAATGAATGTTGTTGAACTGTCAAAATGAAAGCCATTCCTAATGTTAGTGTGTTACGCAATTACTCCGCTGCTTAGGTGGAGATTGATAGACGATTCCAGACTGGAGGGAGAATGTAGTGCTGTTCTACAAACCATGGGACACAAACCGATCTATTCTGTAAAAATCTCACCGTGAAAACTTAAGTGAACTGAGCTTGAAGTGTGCTGTCATTCCACTTGGTATCAGGGATTGACAATATTGACCACTCATTTCCAACTCACTTCTCCGAAGTTTGGACGGTGAGATTTTTACAGAATAGATCGGCTGATATCGTGTCACTCTACATAAATATTGATAGACGCTACTGATGACACCAGGCTCGCTGAACAGCTGAGTTCTGGGCCGACTCAGTATAGATTACCATCGACACGCTAAGAAGAACATAATAAAGCCATGAACATACAGTACAACTATTTTCTTAATGCCCCTTGGGAATCATCGTATTTCCGAATACAAATGAATGCTAATTTCCATGTCCATCAATTATTAGATTTATCGTGTATAATAATTTGAATTCAGAACTAAGTACTTTACTGTTGTTTTTTGTACTTTAGTTCGATAAACAGTCACTATGTCTATTCTTTAGTACATTGACACACTACGTAAAGCTGGGTTATAGCATGGTATAATAATATACTTCGCCAGGTACAGCATTCCGAGACCCAGTGGTCACGTGGGAGACACAAGCCCTACGTCATCACTGCTGTGTTACCAGTAGTGTGTAATAATACCTAACTCCCAACCGCCTTTATTACCTGTGCGAATCCGATAAAACAATGAGGTTTTAACTAACAATTACATTGGTATATGTTTAAATTGAATTTTTTCGTTTGATTAGAAAAACGAAGCGGCAATTTAAATGCTTTATATATATGTATTTTTTTAACAGAATGGTGACAGAAAATGTTTCCATACTTCTTGTTTTGTTGCAATAAAGTGGCAACTGGATAGTGACGTAGGCATGTGTCACTCTCGGAATACCAGACCTTGTTTTTTTAGACCATGGGTTATTATGACTGATAGAGAGTGACAGTAAAATTGTCATTTGAATACGGAGCGGACATAACCATCCATTTCGCCAACTGTACCTAACACGGGGAGAACCTATTGTCACTGACCGGGATCCAATCCATAATCCGTGGTACCTATTCCATTAGGAAAATCTTACCAGTAATGTTTTTAGATCCATTTTCGAACTCGACAAGTACCTAAATTCTCCGTTGTGCTTCGACGCCCTCCTACTCCTTCTAGTGAACGTATACGTGCTTGAAATAACAAAATGGCGGCATACAGAAGTATTTCGTATACGTTCGTACCTGAATGCACTATTGAAGGTGCAAGCAAATCGAATATTTATCAATCAGCACACACAGACCCTGTTGCGAGAGTAGGTACTTACCCTAAGTGGATTTCTTTTACGTTTTCAGACATACAAATCTATTTTAAAATAAGAAAGTAAGTACACAGCCGGTAACTTTGGTTCATCAGCAAACAGTCTGTCATAGACGTGTGGTTGACAGAGATTAGTAGGTAAGTTATTAAACTGGCGTGCGTGTATGACCCAGATGTGTGTAAACGAAGCAAAAGAATTATGTAAGGATCGTAGGAGGTGGCGCCCTGTAGGTTCTGCCTACCCCAATGTAAAGCAGGCGTGAGTTTATGTATGTATGCATGAGTAAGCTAATTCACGTAACTAAACTATGTAGTTGTTGCAGTGCGGTTTCGATCAAAGTAATGATTTTCCTATTGTCTAGCGCTGTCACATACGCTCGCGTCAAGTTCTGGTCACGCGAGTACTATAATACTCCCGTGGCCAGTTACACGCTCAAGCAACACGCGTCTTTCGACAGCGGCGACGGAGAAAACAAAAGAAAGAAGTTGTTTAGAGCATGCCACGTGTCACCAAGTTGCGACTTGCGGAGCGGCAGCCGGGAACAAATGACTCGCGCGCGTGTCGCTAGACGCTAGTCGCTTCGCTTCAAGTCTGAGAGTGCATTTTACTGTTATGCTTAGTACGGATATAGAAGGATACGGTTTAGTACTCAAACTTCAACTTAAATAAAATTGCACCGCAACTTAATCGGGCCTCAATAAATTATGTGAATTGTTCTAGTGGTGTTCTACAAAGCCGTCTCACGAAGGAATCATAAATGTTTATTTATTCATATTAGAGGTTAATAAAATTCACAATCTTAAATAGAGAAAGGTGTCTAAGGTAGGACGGTGGTTGCAGGAAAGTCGCTAACTACTAAGTTCCATTTATTGCCGCGGGACTTCGCTCGTGAGACGGGCTCTAAAACTCTTTGTCAATCGATAAAGTGTCGAACTCATTATAAAAAAAGTTTACATCATTTTTGCAGCAACATGTTTTTGCGTTGCCGGCACATATTGCTGGCAACGTTGTATGCAGATTGCAGGATACTCAATACTCAATTCTTTATTGCATTCCATATGTATTACATAGATGGTCTGACAAAGTGTATGGACCCTGTAGTGTAAGTGTATGGACCCTGTAGTGTAAGTGTATGGACCCTGTCACGCACAGCAAAATTAGAAGAGAAACACCCAATGATGTGAGGAGATGGAGGATGTGGATGTGAGGGAAACACCCAATTGGTTCAGTAATGATTGCCGGCAACAGTTGCCAGCAGCAGTAGCAGGTAGTTCACTACCTACATATATTTTAACTAAAAGAAAAAAGAAAGGGAATACGTTGAAACGTATTTCCTCAGTTATTTCTTCAGTTAAAGTTTGTTTTGTAATATTAATTACTTTGCATACTATCATGTTCTTCCAATTTAACAGACAGCTGTGCTACTGGGGAATTGGTGCGCCACTTCTTCCCAACTAAAGCACTAGGAAGTGGAGACGGGCTAGCATTTTGTGGGACTGTCTTATGTAATTTTGACGTTCCAAAAGTGCTGATTCTCAGCCTAATTTGGATAAATGACTATTGATTTTGATTTTGAAATAAGTTGCCCCATATCGCTCAATGTGGTTTTGCTGAGTCTCTTGTAAAAATTGCTACAAATATTGTCATAGCAGTTAAGAGCGAAGCTACACGATGTGTTGCGGTGCTCTAAATTGCTTGACGCTGTCGTGTTCCACGCAATATTGCCCAGAATTAAGCAAATAAGCTGCTTGTGTAAGCACGGTCAGAAACTAGTAGAAAGTATCGACAAGCCGGTAGTTTTGTTTGAAGTGCGTTGTGACCGGTGTCTTTTATGTCATACCCCGATAAACACCTTTTATTGGGGACTAGTGACGTCACTATACCTGCCCACATTGTTTTATTGGAAAGGTAAAAACGTTATTAAGTTTGGAAATATTTTGTGGTATAGAAAATGGTATATTCAAAATGTTTCGCAAACCTGGCTTTTTACATGTCCCTCATTACAAATCCGCGTACAGACAGAATTCGTTTCTATTCCGTGCGAGCAGGTATATATTCAATACCAGTGTTCCTCGGCTTAAGCACTTGTTGGTGAAAAGCTTCTTCACAGAAAAGTTATTGTTTGCATCTAAATGATTCTTAGTTTGTATTAGTCAATCTCGTAATATTAATTTCCTAATTTATGTTATCCATATGTACACATGTATATATTATAACCATAAACAAAAAAGTTATGACGATTTAAAGGCGAGATTTCGAGTAATTTAAAGGAAAAAAAGTCATATCTTAATTACCGTGACGCTTAGGACATGGGGTCTTTGGGTGAAACCTCGCAAATGACCCTCCCAATCCCCCAAAAAATTATGTCGGTCCATGATCCAAACACCCTGTATAGATACAGGTAGAAATAATAACATATTATCTTCAGCAGGATTACAGCATCGAACGCGTTCAGATATTAATCCCTGGCACATGGGAGACCTCACGAACATGACTTCATATAATACCTTAGAGCTTATCGAGTGATTAACTAACAAGCATCTGTTGTTATTTATTTAAGTACTTGAAATATTAATACATTGATGTACGCAGCGGGTACGATGTTTGAAGAATACATATGCGCAACATTATCATTTTAGAGGGCTCGTGGCTAAGTAGTTCTATCAAGGTTCGAAAACTTTGCTAGCCGAGGTTGGTTCGTAGATGGGTCACCATCCATTAATATCGAGACCCCTCCGTGCCTCAGAAAGCACGTTAAGCCGTTGGTCTCGGCTGCCATTTGTAAATCTTTGACAGTCGTTACGGGTAGTCAGAAGCGCGAAATTCTGACAACCTGGCTTACCAAGGGGTGTCGTGTTACCTAGTAACAAGGTTTTGGAGGTCAGTTAGTCAGTCGCTCCGTGTAAAATACTGGTATTCAGCTGCATCTGGTTAGACTGGAGGCCGACCCCAACATAGTTGAGGAAAGGCAGGCAGATGACATGCGCAATTTTACAGAATATCATCGGTACGGCAGCAAGGGCTCGATAGTTCAATCTATCGAGGTGTGGAGTGTACACTTATGTCTGCCCTTCAAACTAAGCAAGGCTGCTAATAGGAAGTACTCACTCCGATGACCTTCATCCTCTATCACAAAGAGCCCTCCACTGTAGTTATCAGAGTAACTCTACTTGTAGACAAGTGCACTTTTATCAGTTGTTATAAAAGGTATGTCAATGATAAGCATCATCAATGCGGCAACAGTCAATTGGTTGTAAATGTAATACGCGATGTGAGGCGCGAGGCAAGTGCGATCGGCGCATGGCGAGGCGAACTCGTGTGACCTATAATACGCTCGTCATTCGCCGGGTGCGGGTTTACTGCCCGTGACCATGATAGTGGCCATCTGGCGTCAGTGTAAATTTCACAGAGTATTTTTTTAAACTTCAGCGAGCTTTCCACTCACAGACTACGTCAGCACAATCCCATAGCAAGCATATTGATGAGGCCTAAGCCGGCGACCAGGCTATGCAGCAGATGACGTTTACAGGACACTTCACACTTACATATTTTTGTCTGCTATTCAGCCGATCAATTCTATAAAAATCTCACCGTAAAAATCTAGGTGCAGTGAGTTTGAAGTGAACTGTCAATAGTGTCAAGGTCAAGTCCTAAGGCCCCGTTCCCACTATGTCGTGACCACAGATCATCGTGTCGTTTAAAGCGTCGTGGCTTGTGTATTTAAATGGAGGTGCTCACATATAGGACGACACGATTAACTGTCGTCCACGACTTTTTTTTGCAGTGACGATAGATTGTCAAGTCAATAGGAACGGCAGTCGTAAAACGATAAAAAAACGTGCCGATTTATTGTGACGGCAAATCATGTGTCGTTATTGTGACTATCTATCGTAGCCACGTACGTAACGTAGAGGCGACTTGTACAAACGACAAGGCGACTGCCCTGAACAGTAAAAATGTCGTCACGATCCAATGGGGATATTTAGATACGACAGTCGTCCAACGATAAAATATTTCGACGACACAGTGACGATAAACAGTCGATATGGGAACAGCTAGAGGGTACAGTCGTCCAACGATAAATTAATCGTCACGAGATAGTGGGTACGCGCCCTAACACCGCCGGTTGGAATGACAGCTCACTTCACCTACGTTTCCACGATGATATTTTTACAGAATAGACCGACTGTTTTCGTGATGCTATCCTACCGAATTCTCCGTGAAAATAACCGCTAAGGTAAACACCAATATTCTGGATACTTCACAAATGTGTGAACGGTCGTAACGTTCGCACGAATGTTTCACCGAAAGTGACGAAGCGCGAGCGCAATATTAAGACGATGCGCGATCGCGATTGTGTGAACCCCGCATAAGAGTAAAACAACACTCCTAGCAAGTGGATTACAAGTGTTTCCGCATAGCGAATCGATGGTGTTATGTTTAGTCATCAGTAAGTATAAGTATATGTTTCAAAAGTAGGTATTTCATAAATCAAAACGGCTCATCAATCGGCTCGGCTCAATCATTTCACGGCTAACTCCGCAGAGCCTAAAGACTAAAGTCTTTAATCAGTGTGTCCTGCCTGTTATGACCTACGGAGCCGAAACGTGGACACTCACGGTACGACTGGTCCATAAATTCAAGGTCGCTCAGCGAGCTATCTAATGGAGCGAGCTATGCTTGGATTGGAGTCTCTCTGAGGGATAGGATCCTGAATGAGGTGATCCGGCAGAGAACCAAAGTTGTCGACATAGCTCACAGAATAAGCAAGCTGAAGTGGCAATGGGCCGGCCATATTAACCGCAGAACCGATGACCGTTGGGGTTGACGTGTTCTTGAGTGGAGACCGAATCGGCAAACGGTAGGTAGGACGCCCTCGGCTAGGTGGAGCGACGATCTTCGCAGGGTTGCTGGTAGCAGCTGGATAAGAGTTGCCGAGAATCGAGCTGAATGGCGTGCAATTTGAGAGGCCTATGACCAGCAGTGAACTGCTGTGGGCTGATGGGGATGAACATCAAAAATAAAAAAAAATTGAAGACCAGCTGAAAACAAAAACCTTTTCACAAAAAAAAAAAACGACCGACTTCCAAAAAAACCCTACAAACTGAAAAATAAGTTTAATTTCGGAAGTCGGTTGTTTTTTTTTGGAAAAAAGTTTCTATTTTTCACTTTTTAGCTGTGGTGCCTACCCCACAGAAATTCGTATACCACTACTTGATATGTAAATAACAGTGAAAAGAAGTTATTAAAACATCATCAATATACTAAGCCGCAATATACTAAGGAAAAAATACGCAGTATTAAGGATAACTCAAAAACTGCTGGTCAGAACTTGATCAAATTTAAACGGGACCACATGAGAAGCACCAGCTTTCAAATAAAAAAAACACGTGTGGCACTCGGGGACTGCCGCGGTAAAGCTATTGCATAGCATTTTTATCAACTTATGCAATTATAATTATTTATTTACGAGGTATTTTTTTTTCTTTGATATTAATTTAAGTACAGTCGTACCATATACATACACGTTAAGCGAACGCTCGGCCGAGCTACTTGGTAGGCGGAGTGGGGGGTGTTAGGTTTTATTTTCGTTACGGAATTTCTTGATTCGGTCGCCGCGCTCAAAGCCCGCGATAAAAGCTATGCAATAGCTTAAAAAGAATTATCAAAATCGGTTCACTTTGAAAAAAGTTCTGCGGTAAAACACATTTAAAAAAAATACAGTCGAATTGAGAACCTCCTCCTTTTTTGAATTCGGTTAGAAATTAAATAAGATGTTTGAAAGAATTCATTTATATAAGCTGAGCCTACACATAGACTTTAAAGGCATTATAATAATTACACATAGCAAGTTTTTGTTGATAAAAATTTACGAAAACATAATTATTACAATTATGTTTTCGTAAATTTTACCGAACCCGTTTTATCTGGAATGCTGGACAAAATGATATTGCCGAAAGTGATGAAGAAAACTTTTCTTACTACGAACCCTTTTTCTAAACCGCGTGCCGGGAATTTCGTGTAAAATACTATTTATAACAGCAAACTAAAGGGTACTGAATCAAAAAATAGAAATCACCTCCCCTTAAAAAATCTGTTAAGAAAGACCTCGACTTGAATCCAACAACAAAGCTAAGGCCAAGTCTACACGCTGAAGGGCGGAAAAGAGGCACCGCGCGTTATTTATGCACACACCCTTACGTCCCGCGATCACCTTGTCAGTGAAACTGATTGAATTCACCGGGTGAGGGCTGAGTGGTAAGCGGAGCGGATTCCAGTCTAGTATATTCTATAAAAATCTCACCGTGATAACTTAGGTGAAATGAACTGTCATTCCACCTGATGCTAGGTATTGACACCATTGACAGCTCACTTCGAGTTGACTTCACATAAGTTTTAACGGTGAGATTTTTACAGAAAAGATCGGCTGTGGCAAGCGTAGGAAGTTTCCGTTCGTGATTTGGGTAAAGAAAAAAAGTTTTATTTTTATTTTGGACACGCACAGGAAATACAAACAATAAAAAAGGCACATTCAAAACTAACAATCTTTATGGAAAAAAAACCCGTGCGAGGACAAAAAATCTCCAATCTCAGCATAATGCTGCGATATTTAAAAAATGAATACCGCAGCGCGCTATTCTGTATGATATCATTTCCGCCGAAATACCTCTACTGCTGCAATATTGGCTGCGCCAAAGCATTTCCACAATGACGGGATGTTGGAATTATTAGCAAAATTTTTTTTCTATTTGTTAAGTTTGTAAGTATGTACATACTTAATGACATCAAAATAAAGATGTGAACATCGCATCGCAAAATAATGTTATTTTATAAAATTGTAAAACGGAAATATGTGTTCGATAAATTACATACTTGAAGATTTTCAATGGAACTTTTGTTTGACTATTGGTAGGTAAATGTATTGTGGTCCTGCGAGGTAATTGCGCAACTCACCAAGAATAGGGATGATGACTAATATTAGAAATGTTCGAACAAATAAAGTAATTTCAAAGAAGGCTTAGTAAAATGGTATAATCGAAACAATCTGGAAAATCGATGGAAATATGAAGAAGCTACACGCTTAAAAGGTTTTGGAAGGGATTATTCCTGTCCTTGTCGCGCGGTACGTATAATCTAGTAGTAGTATGAAGTTACGTAGTCATCACTTCTGTGATAGTGGCACGTCACTGGCAATTTTTTAAGCTTTTACACTTTTGTAATCTTGTTTGCACTATTACAAATATATTAATGTTTAAAATTAAAATAAAATACATGAAAGGTATTTGAATGGGGATGTATTGAAATGCCTTTCATTTTGACAAAAAGTGAGGAGTGAGAAACTGAAAGAGAAGAGTGAGCTCGCATATCCCGTATGGAACGACGGATACGATTTTCTTACGATTTTACGTTTTTTTTCTTCTCTCTTTTGTTTTTTTTAATTCTAATGAAATTATCTTTTTTGTATGCACATGTTTTTGTGACAAATACCTAAACATATTTATCTATTTTCAGTATGAGTGAGCGAGACAATAGATACTATTCAAAGTTCAACGAAAAAGAAACGCGGCCAGTTTTTGACGCGGTATGGCGGATGTATCCCGCCCGCTGCCCGCTCTGTTCGTCACCAATAGCTCTCTATTACTCAGTAAGTCAGTACTGCCCCCTGTTCGTATATTATTCACCTCGGTCCCTAGCTATTGTGCTTTTGTTTGTCCCCACCCTTATAGGGCAGTTCGCCTTCCCGGATAAACTTACAACATGCAATAACACTAGTGGCTCTGTGAGCTGTAGACCTCGCGAATCTGTCTTTGCATAGCTTAAAACTGAATATATGTTCAACACGCACCTTAAAACAAAAAAAAAACGCGAAATGACAAATATTTAATGATTTTTGAAAAAATTCACCATTTTGAAAAAAATCTTAAAACTGAATCGACAAAACAAAAACACATAATTATCGAACCTGCTCACAAAATTTCACGAGAATCGGTTGAGAAATGCGACCGGTAGAGAACAGCCATCCGGACATACGAAAGCATTTTTGCTCGAGCTGAAACGGAGACGCGTCAATTAAGATAATTTTGTCAATGTTTTTTGTTTTAAAAATAAATGGTTATTTTAAAACAACAGCCCTCTGTTGTTTTAAAATAACCATTTATTCGTGGCTAAATGATAATAGTCGCATGGGTCGGTTGAAGGGTAAGCCATGCTTACCGCGGATCGTGGATGGGTGATCGTCCATTACATATCGAGACGTGCCTCGGAAAGTGCGTTAAAGGTGAACGTCCACTGGTTGGTCTAGTCGTTGGTCCCGACTGTCATTCGTAGATCTTTGACAGTCGCTACAGGTTGTCTGAAGCCCAAAATTCTGACAACCAGTCTTACCAAAGGGTATCGTGCTATCCAGTAACTGGGTTGTGGAGTTCAGATAGGCAGTCGCTTCATGTAAAATACTGGTATTCAGCTGCATCCGGTTAGACTGGAAGCCGACCCCAACGTAGTTGGGAAAAGGCTAGGCAGATTGATTGGTTATTATAAAACATTTTGACTCTATAATGTTGTCTTTTTATAATATCTGAATGGAATGCTGGCATAAAAATGTCGTGTAATTCAATAAGATACTGCGTTATTGGTATAATGATCGCAAGTATTGCGTATTGCCCATTGCTTCTTATGTTCGAAAAAGGAGGAAGAGCAAAAATTTATGGAAGCTGGTACCCGAAAACCAATGGCAACCAATAAAAATTATTTATATACCATTTTAAAAGTCTAATTATGTAAAACAATAGTCGTTAAGGGGGATAGTCTCCGTTCGCTGTCCGTTCAGAGATATACAATCTTTAACATAACAAAAAAATCTGTGAATCATATATTGTTTAAGTTATTGTTATTGTTTTAATATTGTCTAAGGTTGTATATCTCTGAACGGACAGCGAACTGGTATTATCCCCCTTAACAACTATTGTTCTACATAATAAGACCTTTAAAACTGTAAGTACATTATTTGTATTGGTTGTTATTAGTTTTCGGGTACCAAAACGCCCGTCCTCCTTTGTCCGCTTGTAGTGTAGCGGCAACTATAACGCCACATGCAAGCTTCTCGTCATACTGACGTCACGCAAAAACCTGCATCACGCAAGCAGAGTTTACCACGCAACTAGCATATATACAACGTCCCGACATCAAACATCGGGACACCCGATGTCCTGGACATAGTCGTCCATAGAAGCCTTACCTGCCAGATCGCGCAGGACGTACTGGACAACGAGCTACGGTCTCATCATCAGCCTGTACTCGTTCGTCTAACAGACCACACTACACGAGTTGCCCATCCAGTGCCACGTCGCCACATGGACTGGAACCTTTTCAAAGATAGGATGGAGACCACCACACCTACTCGGCCTGTCACCAACGTCACCGACGTAAACGAGTTGGCTAAGGGACTCACCGCTTGCATGCAGAGCGCCTTGGAAACGGCGACATGCACCTCATCCGCGACACAAGGTCGCTACAATACGCTCCCTGCACACATCGGAAACACGATCGCTGACAAAAGGCGTCTACGCAAGCGGTGGCAACAAAACAGATGCCTCACACTAAAAAACTAGCTCAACAAGCTCACAGACAAGGTGAAGGCCGAAGTGCAGCCGCACTCCACCGAGGGCTGGGAGAGCCTAACCGATGTTGCGGATAGCGATTGGACGTCGGTACACAGGATCTGCCGACGTCTAAAGAACACCCCAGCCCCGGTGCGTCCGCTGCTGAATAGACACGGGGCGCTCCGTTACACGGCGGCCGACCGGGCCGAAATATTTGCCGCCCACCTGGAGTGTCAGTTCACTTCAAACCCGACGGATGCCCATGACCATGTCGCAACAGTCGAGCTGCATCTTCGCGAGTACTTCAAGACGCCGGTAGCTCCTGATGAGGACCCAATCTTCATCTCCCCGGGGCAAGTACTGAGGGCAATCAGGCGAACTAAGCCAAAGAAGGCCCCCGGTGCGGACGGAATCACAAACGTCGCACTCCGTCACCTGCCACCTAGAACGGTGGCGGCATTAGCTCGCCTCTACAACGGCATACTCCGCACTCCTTCCCCTCCTGCTGGAAGCTGGGGAAGGTCATAATGTTGCCCAAGCCCGGGAAGAACATATTGAAGCCGGAAAGCTACCGGCCGATCACGCTCCTACCCACCACTTCCAAGGTGTTTGAAAAGCTCCTGTTGCGCCACCTTACACCACACATGACACCACGCTCGGAACAGTTTGTTTTCCGGGCCGAGCACAGCACGACGCTCCAGCTGTCGAGGGTACTGCACCTTCTCTCGGTGGCCGTGAATAGAATTCGCCGGAGCAGTATTCCTCGACATGGAGAAGGCATTCGACATTTAATTTACAAACTCACCCTCACCACAGCGCCCCGTCGCTTGATACAGGTGGTCTCCTCCTTCCTACAGGATAGACAAATCAAGATCTCGGTGGAGAACGAGCTCTCCAACGTACGCCCCGTAACCGCTGGGGTGCCACAGGGAAGTTGTGTTTCGCCTACGTTGTACTCTGTGTACACCGACGACATACCTGCCACGCACACCGAAAAACTCGCGCTGTACGCTGACAACGCCGCGTACATCACCACTTCACTGTCGGCTGACCACGCGTCCATCAAGATGCAGCGCGCACTGGACGACCTCCCCGACTGGCTCAGTAAATGAAGACTTTCGGTGAATGCAGGTAAGACGCAGATGATTATCGTCACGGCACGCGGCCGTATGAACCCACCGAGCCTTGAGCTCATGGGGACCGAAGTCAAGTGGACCAAGACCGCCAAATACCTAGGGGTCACACTCGACAATCGGCTCTCCATGGGCCCGCACGTCTGCGAACCTGTCGCGCGGGTAAAAGTAACCCGCCACCTACTTCGCCCGGTGCTCTCGTCGCGCCTATCCACGCGAGTCAAGCTGAGGATCTACAAATCATACGTGCGACCGCAACTCACCTACGCCATCTCAGCTTGGCTCTCCCTTACGGCTGAGATCCACAGGAAGGAGCTCCGGAGGCAACAGAACTACGTGCTGCGTCAAATAGTGCAGTCGCCTCGGTACGTGAAGAACTCTGTGATCCACAGGGACCTGCGTGTCGAGAGCATCGACGAATTCAGCAGAAACCTGGCGAAGAGGATGTTCGCGCGTGCCGACGTCTCTGAACAACATCACATCAAGGACACTGTACCATGCCACGCGCGACCCCTCGACTGCAAGCGCTTCCCGCGCGACCTCGTCGCAGACGGCGCACCACCGGACTTGACGCCTGAGTAAGTCGCCCTCACCCTACACGCGACCTACCCAAATAATAGAACTCCACACTCATGACATGACGCTCACCGTGCGCAAAGCTTCCTTAGTTAATATAGGCGCTACGTGAGCGGCCCACAGATAAACTACTTCATACTCGCAGAAAAACACAAAGATAAACCACACGAGCGACGTACACACACCTCAAGTCGCTCGATACTCACTACAACGCTCCGCGCCCTGCAGCGCTACCGGCTAGATCTGGTTACGTTGTAGGGAGCGGGGACAGCCGCCACTGTGGTCGAGCACCAACCAAAACCGACGCCCTCGTTACTCGATGGGCCTTTGCTAGGCCTTCCCTAGGGAACTAGAGATCTCACCCGGCAGGGGCCTAGTCGCACGGGCGTCGTGAAGCACTTCGGGCGCTCCCACAGTTACACTCTCAGAAACACGCTACAGAACGCTGCGGGGAGATATACCCCTCAGCGACTAGGTGTGCGATAAAGCACTGCACTCCTGCGGGACAGGGAGGGTAACCCAAAGACGGTTCCCCAAGTCTGGGGGCCGAGAGACCGCAACCTCGGGCAAGGGGCCAAAAGCCCCAATACCGATTCCTCCCTACGGGGGCGCAGCGAAGACGTCGAGCTAAACATCGGGCAGTTTCCCACCAGACACGACACCCGTCTGGTCGGAGGATCCTCCCTTTTCCATAGAGTATGAGTGAACTATACACCCTGTGCCTCATACCTCTATATGCTCAACTACGTGAATAACGCAAAGATTGTTCTTGTCAAAATGAAAGCCAATCCTACTGCTAGTGTGTTACGCAATTGCCCCGCTGGGTCACTATTTGCTGTAGGGATTTCTCAGTAGTAGCCCGGAGTCTGAGTTTGTACCCGGTTGATCTTTTCCCTTATTAAATGATGGAACTAGAAATGTGGGAATCTATAATATACCTCTGTCTACTCAATTCGGAAAATACAGGCGTGTTGTTATTTAATTATTTTATAATGATACTTAATCATAAAATAAACAGAGAATACATGAACAACACAGTAATAAGTCAATTTATCGAAAGCTCAACTCTAAACCTCTATGCGACCAATCTGTAATACGTCTGTATTTGTGTGGTTTCAGCTTAAGCGGCCTGTGAAGCCTCGAGAACGTTAGAACGGGCGGAAAAGTGGGAATTTGTAGTCTATAGCACAAAATAGATCTAAGTACAGAAGGTGGGCTCCGTACAATAAGCGCAACTGCACGCACACGACAGTTTCAGACACGTTTCAGTTTCACGTAGGGACTGCGAGGCGACTGTCATTCAACCGAGTTAGACTGAGATCGCCGTACGTAAGCGTCTTTGTGTGCGTGCGCCTGTTTTCGCTCGTTGCATGGTGCTGGACTTCTGTATCTATCTTTTAGTGCCTATAGTGTACTATACAGCCGAATATAGCCCGTCTAGAGTGGGTTGCTCGCTTCGCAATGTGAATTGAGAGACTTTAGAGCTATAATTGTTCCGTGGGCGTATTATTGCTTTTAAGTTTCTGGTAGGCGCTTTAGTTTCAACCGTTTGCGTTAAATTGGATACTCTAACAGGGTTCATTGAGGTCGGTCTATAATAAAGAATTTAAATTTATTACACGTACAAAATATGTGCTAAGAGATAGAAAAAAAAATGACCTGATACTTAAAACAACATTCCTACACGACCCGGTACCCGGGGATCGAACATATGACCGAGAAAAGTAGTACCTAATTGGTTTTACCGACTTCAAAAAAAGGAGGAAGTTATGCATTCGGCGACTTTTTTTTCACATTTTATGTACAGTCACCAAAAGAGATAAGTAACCAGGGTCGTCGGATATAGTTGCAATTTGGCAAGAAACCGATGGATGTTTTCGAATGAAATTTAATTTGTTAAATTACCTGTTTGTTTTCTATTAATTAAATTAAATTTTATTCGAAAACATTCATCGGTTTCTTACTAAACTTCAACTATATCCGACGACCCTGGTTACTTATCTCTTTTGGTGACTGTACACCTATTTCTCCGTGATTACTGGACCGATTTACGTGATTCTTTTTTTATTTGTAAAGGAAAGCGGTCATATACAGGATAGTAGGAACATAGACGCGCAACCTGTTACCATGGATTCAGTACACGATTCTGAACCCCGTTCCTTGAAATTTGTCATCGGTTATTTTAAAAAAAGTGCTGTTCCATACATTTTGACCGCGTAGGCATTGCGCTTTCCTATGGCACAGCAGATTTTTTTTTCATAACTGACGATCATTTTCTGCGCTAGGGGGTTTAGAATAATGTGCTGAATTCATGGTTTCAGTTTACCCGTCGATGTCCCTGCCACCCTGTATAAATTTGATTAACTTTGAGTTAGCTTTGTATAATACGTGTTTAATCTACGTTGTATATGATGATGACGTTATAAAACGGAGGGGGGTGGGGAAAATGGCGGGAATAACACGAGGGAAACTAAAACAAAAATAAAAAATAATTGAAAATAATGGAAATCGTTGTCAAGAAATATGGAAAATAAGTACCTAGCTAGCGGAAAAGTGGAAACCTAAATTATCAAGCCCAAACCAAAGATTGATTTTAGCGAGTGAATTAAGTGAATTGTGTAGTGAAAGTGTTGTGCTAAATAATACCTCCCGCCGCTTGACAGAATTATTAAAAAATAAGACTTGTTATCGAGCAATATATAAATATATTAAAAACACTTTCGAAGAAATTTTGTGAAGGAAATTAAATAAACTAAAGACTTGGCTAAAAGATCTTAGCAACCAGGCCATAAAAATACTTAAAAAAATAATAATAAAAAGACGTTATAAAACTTATTGTCGCTGTTGTTTATATAGAAAACTAGCTTTTGTCCGCAGCTTCGGCCGCTTGGACGTCGGAAATTATCTCACGGGAACGTTCTACCTTGATATAAAGTATCCTACGTGTTAATCCAGGTTATAAACTATCTGTGTTCCAAATTCCATCCAAATACGTTGAGTAGTTTTTGCGGGAAAGTGTAACAAACATCTATTCTTCCATGCTCACAAACTTTCACATTTATAATATTAGTAGGAAGGATTAGTGGTATACGTATTTATGAGGGGTAGGTTTCACAACAAAAAAGTTTTAAAAAAGCCTGTTTTCCAAAACACAACCGCGTTAAGGCTGGGGCAAACAGGCGCAAAGCGACAGAGCGACGCGACTGGGAGAACAATTTCTATGAAAACTTCATGGAAATTGTTCTACAAGAGTCGCGTCACGCTGTCACGTCGTACCTGTCCGCGGGAGCCTTTAAAAGTAACTGACAGTCTAGTCCCCTATTACATGGGACCTAAATAAAGCCGAATGGGAGCTTCACACGGCGGACCAATGACCTAGTGAAGGTTGGGGAAGTCCACTGGATGCAAGAAGCACCAGTGAATGTGGTGATGCTTGCGAAGACTTCGTCTTTTGGCTGAAATGATGAAACTTAGCTGGTGAAATGTTCTTGCGATGTACCTACTTCCTTGCTTATACTTTGCTACATACATACACACATAAACTCACGCCTTCTTCCCATAGGGTAGGCAGAAACTACAGAACACCACCTGCTACGATCCTTACATACTCCTTTTGCCTCGTTTACGTTTATATATCAGGTCATACACGCACGCCACGCGGTTGCGAGTACTTCGCATCTGACCTTTCTGAAGAACAGCACCAATAAGGTCATTATATGTCCTCCTAGGGCGTCCCCTCCCAGCATTTCCACTTACATCTGTCTTATGCTTTTGATGTTATTTAATAATAATAATGCCAGCCTATTATTGCCCCACGGCAGGGCAAAGGCCTCTTCTCATACGGAGATGTCACGAGCATTGATCACCATGCTTGCTCAAGACGATTTTGCGATTTTAGAAAAGATTAGATTTTTTGTTTGATTGTCGCGCTTTCAAGCTCAAACGGCTAAAGGGGTTTGGATAAAAATTTTGCACATGGGTAGACCATGACCTGGATTAAGACTAAGGATACTTTTTGTACCGAATTCCAACGGGATCGAGACTTATGCGGGTAAAATCCCGGGGCGCAGCTATTATTAACTATAAGTCCAGCGGGGTATTTGTGTAACAAACTAACAGTAGGAATGCCTTCATTTTGACAGTTCAACAAAATTCATTGCGTTATTTACGTTGTGGAGCAGACTAATTTTTCGAACATATGCAGCAATGGATTGGCAATATCCTTCAAAATGATTCAAATTGTGTTTTTGAGTGTGTTACACAATTAGGGTGTTGGTTTCCTCACAACGTTTTCCTTCACCGATGTCAGTAATAACCAAGATACTTAAACACAGAAAGTCACGATATCCTTAAATCAAATCTAAATAGGGTTCCTACCGTGAAATATCAGTTTCATATCCAAATTCATAACCAAACATAATGTTAACACACGTTCGCTCGTAAAAGAGAAAAGGGAACATTTTCGATACGTAGGGTCCCTCCGTACTCCACACGTTACGATATAAATTATTGAAAAGTCGCGCAATAACAGGATCGTTGTCCCGTTGGCGACATATTGTAGGAATGTACGAAGTTGTGAATATACTGCTTGTAACAGTCTGTTCGAGGATTCAGCTGACTTCTGTGTTTTGTGTGTGTGTGTGTGTGGAAGTATTCAATTTTTTTTAAACATAATCAGAAAACAAGGAGGTTATGTATAATCAAAACAATTTTTCCGAGATTTCTAGACCGATTTATTTTTTGTTTGATTGTACAATCACTTTTACACGTCAATCATATTTTTAAAACTACATAGATGAGGACGGTGTTTTCTATCCGACTACTCTGAAAAAAAAGGCCAACCAAAACTCAGAGGTCACAGTCTCTTTTAAAGTCCAGACATAATCTTGGTCAGATCATGTAAATAAATAAATAAATCATTTATTTTGGACCAAACACTTGTTTACATTTTTATAAACCTGCCAAACTGCGTGACAGTTTGTCGGCAGGATTAGCGCTCGTCTTAAAAACATTTGGTAATTAATCTAATTAAACATCAGTTGGTAGAAATAGTATAAGGACGGTAAGAATATTTTTGAATGGAATACATTAATTATTATCATCACATTTTACGGCTATTTCACTCAAAAGTTCCGCTTTTAATTTAAGGACCATAGATTTGAGGACCATGGAGAGTGGTGTACCATCTGGATAAGTGATTACATTTGGTATATTTTGTAGCAGGAGCCCGCGGCCAGTCCGCGGGCTCCTCATAAATTTTTAGTAACTTTGGTTGTCAAGATTTTTTTTAACGGCTTCAATAATTACTTTACACTGCTACGACCATGTTATGGCGCTCAGGGGCGCTGTTGGTAAACATTTTTGTGCAATTGTTTTGTAAAATGTATTGAAAACAAGATGGCGGCAGTAGTTCCGATTTTGGTCACGCGCCAAGAGGACCTTGTAGCGCTATAGGTTCAATACCCGGGCGGAAATATGACAGAGGGCTATTGCGCTTGAGTACGCCGCTAGAGGCGCTTGAGTACGCCGCTAGAGGCGCTAGTGTAGAGTAAGGTATCTAGATGTCAAATGTACTGAACGTTCACTGTTTGCGGGATTTTTTATCACGAATTTTAACGAATGATTTATAATTGTTGTAAAGGTTGTGCCATTCCTGGTAATTATGGCTAAAGATTTTAAATGAAAAGTTAGGATCTAATTTGGTAGCACTTAAAGGAAGAATACAATTTGTCTGCTTCATGATTGCAAATTTTAGTAACATTATAATCTAAATATTCATATTTTTTTAATATTTTTTTTCCCTTGTCCTAGGGTTTAAAAATAGGATGGACCCTAATCTTATTACAATTTAGCCTTATAAATAGACTACTAAGTAATTTTGTTATAACCTAAGCTATTAAATTGTCTTTACTAAGAATGTGTCCAATAGCAATTTTCTTATTGTCTCTATTAAGGCGAATACACTTTGTTCTTGTGTTTGTTTGGCACTTTTGTACTTTACACTATTTACTAACACTAAACACTAGCGCGAACGGTTTTGTTCTTTTTAGTTTTCTATGTTTGTGTGGTCGAGAAGCTGGATTGCCTCGACGTTCACATGCTGATGAAGTCTCTTTTCGCGAGTTTCTGCAAGTTTCTGGATCACTTTTTTGATGAACTCAACATTTAGGTCCCGGTGGAGGTCATCATTTCGTATGTACCAAGGTGCATTTACAATTTCCCTTAGCACTTTGTTCTGGAATCGTTCTATAATTAATATATTGGTCTGTTTGGTGCAGCCCCATAGCTGAATACTATAAGTCTAAACTGGCATCAGGACTTGTCTGTATAGCAACAATTTGTTTTGCACGGACAACATGGAGTTTCTTCCAAGCAGCTAATACATTCTTTTGAATCGGAGGTCGAGTTCATCTTTTTTCTTCTTGACGTGGGCTTTCCAGCGTAGCTTTGCGTCAAGAGTCATACCGAGATACTTAGCTGTATTCTCGTATGGGACTTGTTTATTAAATTTGTATAAAAATTTAAAAATTGTTTGTTTATAAATATACATATGAAGTTTTAAAATGTAATAAAATAAACATAATATGAATTTATGGATACTTAAACATATCCAAAACATCAAATAAAAGTACTGACAGGATCTTATTCGCCAGTGGCGCCAACTGGTGAGCACAAAAACGATAGACCCCATTTTTAGAGGTTGTCATACTGGAGTGACTGGCAGAGACGACTAAAGATGATTTTTTTTCTTAATATTTTAGCGGTTTTTATGGCCGGGTACTGTATACTATGGCGACGTACGAGTTGTAGGTCGTAGGTTGGAACCCTGCCAGGCGCTTTACTTTGTGTAAATTATTTCATCATCACTGATCTCAAAACGGTAAAGGAAAATATCGTGAGGAAACCGGTATATCCTAGAACCAAAAATTAGAAGACATGTAACATCTACCAAACTGCACTGGGCCCGCGTGGTAGATTATGACCCACTCCCTCTCACCGAGAGGAGGCCCAGTAGTGGGAACATCATAGGCTATTTATTATGTGCTGCAGTAGCAAAGGGTCAATTTTTGTAAGAGGTAAGCCGGAGTACATATATTATCTTTAATGTGATTATTTATTATTTGTCCGTAAATTTTATTATAACCGGCCACCACGACAAGGCAGATGAGCGGCGCACAGTTTGTGCGCGAACATTGGGGATACCCAGCTTTACGTCGAAAAGCGACTTTAATTTATAATATTACGTATACTGAATAGTTTTCGTCTCTGTCTGAGTGACCTCTTAGTTCTTCTAAACTGCACAATAAATTTTCGGTTTTTTTATCATCATTTAGAGAATTTATTCCAGAAAATGTATGTGTATAATACATTAAAATTAAACTTACATATAATAAACAAATTTCGATGTTTTGTTAAGTCGTAAAAACCACGCGAAGCAAGAGCGGGTCGCAAGTATCGTACAATTTACTTCGTCTCACAATATGTGTTCTCCATTCTCCATATGATAAGGATAATTGCCTCCCCAGGCTCCTCTATATCTCGTGTACCGTAATGAGCCCTTTTTATTTACCGCTCGTCCTCCTCCCCTTGTAACTAACTGCACAGATTACGGTGCAGGGTAAACTGAAGAATTTTATTAAGTTAGAAAATAATCTGTGTAGGAACTTCTTGTCAAAATTGTGCTATTAAAGGTCATAGAGTTTGCTTAAAGTTCGGCTTTGTACCTACTTAAGGCGAATTTCACCAATTAAACTAAACGCTTTTAATACATCTAAACTGCGTTCAAGAGAAGTCAGTGTCAAAATTATTATGGAATATTGACACTGACAGCTCTTGAACGCGGTTTATAAGTGCTGATCGCGTTCAGTTTCACGGGTGAAATCAGCACTTAGAGTGCTACAAAGATATTTTGGCGCCTGAATGACATTGATTATGCGTCGTTGGTAAACACTTGTGAAATTGTCACAGAAATTGTTTTAAAAAAACAAGATTTTGGTCATGCGCCAAAAGAACCTTGTAGCGCTGTATAAGATCGACGTACCTATGTGACAGTCTCTTTTCTACATCCTTATTGTAACGTGAATAAACTCATCTCAATCACTTTGATTTTGACAGTGATGCAAATTCATAGATAACATAACTGTGAACGGACTGTAGAGTTGGATGTGCCTTAAGGGGGATGTGCTAAGGTAGTACGCGAAATTCAAATTTTCTTACGATTTTGCAATTTGCAGGTCAGTGCCAGGTTGTATGTTGATTAAAATATGATTCGCCACCATAACAAATTTGAATTTAGGAACTACATATAATCATTAGAATCAGCAATACAATTCCTTGAATTAGAATTTGCCTCAAATGTCATGAATTCATGATTTCATGAAGTAGTCATTCAATAGGGTAATATGAACTTAGATAATTGTATTGATGATTTTTATGATTATAATTCAATACATAAATATTTGTTACGGCCGCGAATCATAGTTAGATCAACATACAACCTGCACCCTAATTACGTAACACACTATCTATTACAATCTGAATAATTTTGAAGCCTATTGCTATTTTCCGTTGCTTCATATGTTCGAAAAAAAAATCTGCTCTAAAATGCAATGAATGTTGTTGAACTGTCAAAATGAAACCCACTCCTACTGTTAATGTGTTACGTAGCTACTCCACTGATTGATACTGACCTGCAAATTGCAAAAAACGTAAGAAAATTTGAATTTCGCGGGCTACCCTGACGCTTTCGCCTTAATAACGTTAGTACGTCGCACGTACGTCGCATGGAGTTAGCAAGTACTATGTATATTATAGTAGTATTACTTCAGTAGTCCAATGGAAACAAAAACAAAATAACGGGCAGTTCGAAGACAGAGGCAGAGCTCTGTCTTCAGACTGTCCGGGTCTGCTGTTTAAACACAAAAACATAACTGACGTTTGGGTGTACTCAAGTACACCCACATTTCAACAGTTATAAGTGCCATGTATTAGAGGCAAGCTTATTGCTATCACCTAGGCACAAATTGAAACACCAATGGGGCAATTCCCGTATTTTTATGAACGTTCGCTAATCTAATCTCAAATTAATCTGACAAAAAAAAAACTCTAATTTATCAACGTTTTTTATATTGATTGTCACTGCGATGAGATTACGACTTCAATTTGAACGATTTTTCGTAAATTGGTCTACTGAAAAATTACCTACAAAAAAAATAAATCTTTTTTGTTTTGGTGCAATATGCTGTTATAATGGTATTTGAGAATCTGTTTAGAGAATTTATTCTCATAAAGAACAAAAACAATTCACTTAAGGCTTTGCCCAATCGTAGGACACCGTAAAACGCTCACTTTTTTGTCGCACGATTAGACATATTGGTAATTAAAAGCTCAAAAAAAATTGAGTGTATTGTCAAATGCTCAAATCAAAAATAGTATCATGATAAAACAATCGTAAAACAGAACACAATTTTTTTTTTAAGCTATTGCATATCTTTTATCGCGGGCTTTGAGCGTGGCGACCGAATCAAGAAATTCCGTAACGAAAATAAAATCTAACACCCCCCACTCCGCCTACCATGTAGCTCGGCCGAGCGTTCGCTTAACGTGTATGTATATGGTACGACTGTACGAAGCTCGCACGGATCGAGACGAGCTGCTCCGAAATCGGACGAATACCTACGTAAGCATATTGCATAAGTTGATAAAAAATGCTATGCAATAGCTTTACCGCGGCAGTCCCCGAGTGCCACAAGTGTTTTTTTTTCGGTGCATCGTTCTCAAAGTTTTAAGCGTAAACTAGCATATTATAAGGTAAAGATAATAAAGGGAATTCAATCAACTAAAGAAATACCTAAAACTTATTCCAGTGAGCCATGCATTTATTTTTTCATATAATTTAAACTGCAAAATTACTTTTATTTTGGCGGTCCTTCGATTCAACTAACATCACACGCGTCGCTGTTTTGAACCTTATTTGTTGCCACGATGCGCTATTGTCAATTACCTAAAAATTTGCTTCTTACCGCGCCTAGACTTTGAGATATACAATTAATTCCAACATTTATAAGGTATAACCATGTTTAGGAAAAAGCTGACAAGTTGGTTATTGGATAATTGCTATTATGACATTGGCGAATACATGGAATATGGTAAAAAATCCAAGATGAATTGTACTTAATTTTGACATTGACATTAAAGTAACGATTACCTAATTATAATAATATTAATTTATATTGGACCTATTGTAAATCAGAAATCTTAAAATTAATTGTACTTAGTTATTTAAGAATGACATTTGAATATTTGTACACCATATGTTGTGGTAGAATGTATAGAACCTAAAAAAATATTAACACCATATTATGTAAAATTACATTCTTACAAATATATAAATTCTAAATTCTAACATTGTACAGCATCGCAGAGCATCGTTCTTCGTTTCGTCAGGTTACAATAGTTCTAGAATACGGGTCGTATATTTCTATTCCAGCCTGTACCTCAACCTCCATTGCACAAATTCTACCGTCAGTTAGCAATCGGACGGTAAGCCGATTACGAAGCTCTCATTAGTCTGGAGATTACAGCCGGCTACCACTTTATTTTTACTCAGCTTGATATGCATTTATCTGTCTTGAGAGAAGCCTAGTCAAATAAACCATGATTGAAATTAAAAAACCATGATTTTACAGAAGGCGAAAATAACTTTTCATTTTTATAGTTTTTAACACCTGAATCAAAAAGTTACAAACAATATTGTAGGAAACGCTTGTGGTGGTGATAATGATTTCAATCAAAATATTTCAGGTTAGGGATATAATGTTCATATTTTACCAACGAATAAGTATGCAATAAAGTGAAAATCGCTAAAATGTTTGTTATTTATTAGATGTTGATAATTCATCGTCGATATGCAGAAGTATACATATAGGGGAATCTCGTAGTGGAATATTAGCATACCTACACCTTACTTTTTGACCTTCTTACACAATCTCATTTATTTACAATTTTACAACTACCTATACTTAGGTACCTAATTACTAATAAATAAAACACAGGGAGTCATGGGACTGCCGTCAGAAGTGTTACCTTAAAACTATGAAAAAACAGTGTTTTTTTTTGACTTTTCAAATTGATTGTACTCATTATCAAAAATTAAAACTTCATGATTTGTAAATTAAAATGATTAACGTATAAAAATACACTTACCGAAGCAGAGAGTCACTTGTACTCCCCGTCATTGTAATTAGATTTTTTTTGTACTGGACCATACCTGGGAAGCTTCTGGTTACGGAGATATTGAAAGTCAAAATTCCAACTTTTACTGACGTTTTATTTTTTTAACGAAAACAAGTTTTGAATGTTATATATAACACAACTTCAAAATACCACCACGACCCCTGTACCGTTGCATGCACCCATAAGCAAATGATTTGCGTGCGTTACGATGCGCACTACCGTAGGTAAACAAAAAAATATTCACACCTAAAATAAAATTGGTTTCCCAGCAATTATTTTTGTGCAATGTTACTTAGTTTGATGTACAGAATGCTTAGTTGACGGCTATGTGATGGGTCTTTTTACACCCTGTATGCTTTCACTGCTAGCCAAGCACAACACGTCATTCTCATAGCAACAGTTATGTACTGTTTATGTCGGTGACATGAACCCATAAGATTTTCCCCTACCAAAAAACGCTACTCAAAAACCACCCAGTAGGTAGGTACCGGGTCAAACGGGGTGAATAGAAACGCCGGGGTGAATCGGAACGAAACTTTAAAAGGGATTTTAATATTGAAATAATATAATTTGTTGCCAACAAGGGCACTTAATCGTTAATTATAATATAGTAAATACATTAGAGTCCTTTTTGGCAACAAACTATATTATTTTAATGTTAAAATTCCTTTTAAAGTTTCGTTTCGATTCACCCCCGCGTTCCTATTCACCCAGTTTGACGGTACCTAATAATTAATTAGGTACCGTCAAACTGGGTGAATAGGAACGCGGTAAAATACAATGAAGACCAAAAAGTATTGTAGGTAATTAACCTACAATACTTTTTTGTCTTCATTGTATTTTATTTAAAATGTGTCAGTAATACAGTGATTCTCGGACGATTCTCTAATGAAAAATATTGAGGCATCGCCATGATGACGGCACCCTTAACCAAATATTTGGTCTACAAAAATTGCTATAATATGCATAAATACGAGTTCTGAACCGTCGTTACAATACGGGTAACCCCAATCGACTCCTAAGGATTACTCTTATTCGTAAAACGATGGGTTGACCATAATCTTCACAAAAGTGGTCTGGATCGCTGACGGTGCGCGGACAACACAATAAATCTTTGCCGGGATAATCCCGATTCGGGCTGACTAGGGAAGGCTTTGTGTGCCAGGGTATGATATGATGTATCCATTGAGGTGCTTTGACTGCTTACAGTAAGCTAGGCTTTGGGAAACCAATTTTAGAACATTTTAGACGTTGAGAAGTTTTATGCCGGTTTCACTAAACTGCAAGATTTCGATTATACTTTTCAAAAGTGGATTTGTGAGTTTTTAAAAGGTAAACAATTTTGACTCAACAGTAGGTACCTAAGTAGATTTAATGTTTTTTTTATGTAGACATTCTCAAGACAAGCAATAATGTGTAAAATACAGTACCCGGCCAGGCCATCGACGGCCAGGTACTGTAGACGCCGCACAGTAAATAAATAAAAAAGCGGTAATTTTTCACAATTGACAAAATACCGTCGTTATATGCATTTCGTGAGTTCCGGTGTAGTGACAGGGCGCGCCGGAAGTGGACACGCAGCGGTGGCCACATCCGGCGGCCATAACTGTCGCCATTCGTCACATCCTGGCTCCGATATTAACGCGGGCTATTGATTGACGTAAACCTTTATATTGGGCATTCAATATTACTATTTTTATGTGGGTTTTTATTGGAGCTGAGTATGTTACCTAAGGTTGTAAAATACGGAGGGGAGGTAGAATTGGTTGGAAAAATACGTGTTCTTCCATAGGTCACTTGCTTCAGTCACTAAGGTATCTACGTTTTTCCGTGGCCGTGAATTGATTTTTATAAACACTTTATTTACTTTTATTAACTTAGTAGCCCTCAGTATTTAATACCCTAACGTCGTAAAAGAATTTAGGCAGAATGGTGACCAAGTAGGTATCAACTGTTGAAGAACTGAGTACTGGAAACTGGGTACAGTACAACTATTTTCTTAATATCCCTCAGGAATCATCGCATTTCCGAATACAAACGAATGCTAATTTCTATATCCATTAATTATTAGATATATCGTGTATAATAATTTGAATTCAGAACTAAGTACTTTATTGTTGTTTTAATCAAAACAAAACACACACACATATCGTGTTTTATATACGATAAATCTAATAATTGATGGACATGAAAATTAGAATTCGTTTGTATTCGGAAATGCGATGATTCCCGAGGGATATTAAGAAAATAGTTGTACTATACCTACTTTAAGGTAAAAAACATACAAAGTGACAAGTAGATGGATATCTAAATCTTATTCTATTAACTTCCAAAACTATTTTCCACTTTATTTATAAACTTTGCTTAAAGTTAAAAATTATGATGAAATGATGATATGGTTAGAATTAATTAAATTGGAATAAGGGCAGGAGAATGATGATATTGATGATGCTTAAACTTAAAAGACGTTAAAACGTCAAAAATGTATGTATAAACTGTCGCTAATCATTACTTAACTTTTTTTATAATCTTTATTTCAAAAATACTTTTTAAAATAAAAAGCAACCGACTTCCAAAAAACAAAATGAAAAATAACTTTAATTTCGGAAGTCGGTGGCAAAAAATGAAAATTCAAAACCAAAGACACCGACTACCGAAATTAAATTTATTTTTCAGTGTCTGTGTTTTTTTTTAGGAAGTCGTTTGTTTTTTTTTTTTTTTGTAAAAAAGATTTTTAGTTTTCACTTTTTAGTTGCGGTACCTACCCCACACACTCAAACTCAAACTCAAAGCATTTATTTCAATTAAACCATTTACAGGCACTTTTGAATTGTCAAAGAGTCGGTCAGTTAGTCAGAAAGTTGAAGCTAGTTGCCCATTCCAAAACGTAGATCTCTATGGAGAAGAACGGGCAAGAAACGCCAAGGACACTCTTTTTAAATCAAGATATTACAAAATCCTGGGTACATTATTCTTGTTGCTTCTATATGCGAGAACAATGAAAAAAATATATATAAAAAAAAACAATTCAAAATATAAGATTAATAATAAAAATAAGCCGTGGCAGTTAAGAGATGACCAGTCTCAACTGACGGCGCCCGTTCACGAACATGACGCGTGGATCAGCACCATCCAGCTCAACCATTTTGTAGGGAACCGAATGATCCAACACACGCGCCACCAACAGTGAGACATTTAAGTGAGCATGACATAGTCTCTACTGCCATGCTGTCAAGTCAACATAATTATATAATAAACGAATCCATTGTACTCACATTTACAAAATTGCAATATGCTTTTAAATTATACAAAACTATAGTTTGCTATGTATTTGAGCAATGAATAAAATTTTACTACATAAAAGAAAATAATCATTAAAATATCTATTGAGTTATTCAATAATATTTCATAAAAAATAAACAAACATTAAGTTCGCAATGTCAGAAAAATAAAAGGGGGAATAAGAAAGGAGTATCTCTTCCAAACATTCAAATTTTAACTAGTGCGCCCGAGTGGCTGTGGAGCAGTATCAGCATTAAGCCAAGCATTTTTATCTACTATATAGTCATTGAACTTATAATATGCTTGTCTACATAGTGTGCGTTTAATGCATGTTTTAAATTTCTTCTCATTTAGTTGAAGAATATCGAGTGGTATTTTATTATAACATTTTACACAGTACCCCATAAAAGAAGTACCTACTTTAGATAACCTGAAACGTGGTTGATCTAATTTGTTTCTATTTCTAGTGTTGAAATTATGCCTGTCACTTATCTTACTAAAAAGATGTAGAATTTTTGATAGACACAAATAGATGGACACAAATTCGTATACCACTATTTGATACGAAAAGAACAGTGACAGGAAATTATTAAAACATCATCAACGTAAACTATGTGGAAAAAATACGTAGTATTACGCATAACTCAAAAACTACTGGTGAGAACTTGATCAAAATATGGGACTACATGAGAAGCACCAGCTCTCAAATAAAAAAAGGATCATCCAAATCGGTTCACCTAGGAAAAAGTTCTGAGCTAACAAACATAAAAAAAAATACAGTCGAATTGAGAACCTCCTCCTTTTTTTGAAGTCGGTTAAAAAGACTTTAATTCCGAAGCGATTGTGCCAGCCTCGTAATTTTACAAAATAAATAGAAAATCCTAATCCTAATCCTAACTTCCTAACTATATAATATTATAAAATCGAAAGTAAGTTTGTTTGTTTGTTTGTTACCTTCTCACACCTAAACCACTGAACCGATCATCATGAAATTTTGCATATACGTTCTCAGGGGTACAGAAACGGACATAGGGTACCTTTCATCCCGCAAAAAAGTACTGTTCCCGAGGAAAACAACAATAACCTTCTTATGATAATAGATGGCGCCACGTGTCTTTCGAATCGTGATTGAATTATAACCCAAATTGATAGTCAAAGTCTAAATTAACGCGAGCGAAGCCGCGGGCAAAAGCTAGTGGATTATAACTTAGATCTTAACTTATTTAATTTAACAATCAAGTAATATACCGACCTCATTTAGTTTTTAAAATAAGATTGACGTGTAAAAGTGTTTGTTCAAACCTACTTACAGAAATAAAATAATTTATCATTTATAACTTAATAGCTAATTTGGATGTAGATTTAGACAAGATCCAATCACAAATGCCAACATCCCCTAACCTAAAGTCCCGGTTCTGATTCGAAAGTTCTCCGTTCTGCCCCAATCCGAGCACACTTCCCAAAACGTGGTAGGTGTCCTCCGTCATATTGCAAATCACACAGTTTGGGGTGTTAACAACCTTCATAAGATGCCCGAACGAATTCAACGGAATGTGCCCGGAGCGCAGACGCATGCTTGTTACTAACAACCGTCTATTCATCTGTACTTCAGAAAACTAAGGAATCTTTGGTGGTTCAGACTGAATTGTTCAGTACCATATACCTTTCTCTTAACATTTAACTTTAAGCAAAATTTTTAAATAAATCCCCATGTATCCGTCATTAAAAATTCAGCCTTTTTATGACCACACCTGAACACAATTTCTCCTTAAAATTCAGCCGCCGGAAAAATAATTCAAAGAAAAAAGAGGTCTGGTTTTGTAAAAGACAATTTTCGTGAGTCCATTGTGAATCGAATTTAAATTTTCTACTTTCCACTCCTGTGCGACGCGACGGTTGACAAAGGAGGCATTATTTTTTATTATTATTTCTTTTATTTTATTGTCCGTCACAATGGCGTGTTTTCAGACAGCCGGCGGGAAATTCAACGGAACTTCCGGTGAGTAGGGATGGGATAAAACAGAATTGGTTATTTTTTAAATCGACTATTATTTCTCGTCTTAAATGCGACTTCTGAGCTCCTGCGTACGACTCAGGTCACGCAGTTTCAAGCGGTGTTTCCTATCAGAAATTCTACAGGATACCTTGAGTCGGAATTAGTCCGTGGCCCGGTGGCACTCTTTTTGGTGGCCTTATATGCTCGTTTCTCCAAGTAACTGGGTTGTGGAGGTCAGATAGGCAGTCGCTCCATGTAAAATACTGGTATTCAGCTGCATCCGGTTAGACTGGAAGCTGACCACAACATAGTTGGGGAAAGGCTAGGCAGATGGTGGTGATATGCCGTACATAGACTTTAATAGCAAAATGCGGATATAAGTACCTACATATCTCCTTACCGACAATGTTGTGAGAATTCATTCATTCATGTCTATTAGAGAGATTTGATTCAAAAGGATAACCCCATTGATTGGTGTAAACAAGTGGTCATTAAAAAAATTAAAATGTTTCCAGTAATTTTATTCCTTAGAGTAAAATTAGTTAACCCACCTAATTTAGGGTATGTACTTTCTCTTTAAGGACTTTTCACAACGTATGTTTTTTTTCGATCCCTCGCACATCCCTATCAAAATATTTTATGTTTTACCGACGGGCGGGCGGTTGTTATATAAAATGTTGTTTAGAACAATGTTGGCACCACGTGTTTAGGAACAACTGTGAACAACAGTGGTTTGTGTATTATGTCTGTATCGACACCGTCGCCGTTTCAAGTGGTTTCGTCCATTTTTAGTACTTTGAATAACTTTGGCTTTGGGGTATCGGTAAGGCCGAAGCCATACTAGTAATGTCAGGGAAATTGTTAAGCAAATTACTGCTAACTTAAATTGTGCGTACTGTAACACTGCTATAAATATCTTTTGGCACTCGAATGACGGTGAGAAGGGGGCGCTGTTGGTAAACATTTGTGCAATTGTTTTGTGAAAATGTCAACTGATATATATTAAAAAACAAGATGGCGGCGTTAGTTCAGACTTTGGCCACGCGCCAAAATAACCTTGTAGTGTTTAAATTGACAGTTGTATGAAATGGCTATAATACGGCAAATTGACGTAGGGTATCAATTTACTTAACAAACTTTTCCCCTGGCTGTATAGTAGATTGGACTTGCCGACGAATCGGACACAATATATTCACTGATGATTCGGACTCCAATAAAAAAGCTATTTTGTTCGGTCAGATAAAAAACTTCCAACGATACCTTAACTGTAGAAATCCGTCCTCCGCCGAGTCTGTAGTTGTAAAAAGACAGTTTTTAACCTTGAAGAGAATAGAAAATAGGTTATTCAGCATCAAGCAGAATAATGAAAATTTATACCAAAATTACACAGATAAATGCTGTCATATCAGCTATCATGCAGCTCTCAGCGGCCTCGGATGCCTTAAACTGAATAGCGTATCTTTAACAGTTCTGTTCATGACCAATATTACTTAAGCTTTAAAAAAGGAAATCAATGGTATAAAGAATTTATTTAGCTTAAAGTTTAATAATAACCCAAAAATCATTCAACACAGCGTTTGTCTATGTCGACAGCTTCAATAGCTATGTAATTAAGCTTTAAACTGCATATTAGTACGTTTTTATACTGTTATCTGGCTTGGGCAGTTCGCGAACATGACGCATTTACATGAAACCATCAGGGCCTCGCTTTTTTCCCATGCGGGTAGGCAGATAATATAGAACTTAAAAAAAACCATGATATAAATTTTAGAGACCCTCTGCATCTTACATTAACGAAGAGATATTAATGGTTCCAATACTAAAGTGGGACAGTAGTTAGAAGTCGCGGGAGTAAAACAACAGTTTCATGTGATCATTTGATTTTTGTTGAATGTTTTATACTTACATAGAGTGTAACCGTTTCAAAATCAGAAACATGCCAGTATTTTATGGAGCGATGCATACTACACCTGGCCCTGCAGTCTCGACATTAGATAGCGACGAAAATCTGTCGCTAAGTCGTATCGATGTCAGATTTCTTTAATAGATTTTCAACCTTATTTCCAAAGCATAAGAACAAGCATAAGCATAAGTACTAACAAAATATGGACAAAAATTGTCTGAATTAAATGATTTTTTTTTTTTTTTTTTTTATAAGGTTGAAAATCTATTAAAGAAATTTGACATCGATTGGATTTAACGACCGATTTTTGTCGCTATCTATGTCGAGACTGCAGGGCCTGGGCCGGCAGTCTCGACATTAGATAGCGACAAAAATCTGTCGCTAAGTCGTATCGATGTCAAATTCCTTTAATAGATTTTCAACTTTCTTTCCAAAGTATAAGGTTGAAAATCTATTAAAGAAATTTGACATCGATACGATTTAGCGACAGATTATTGTCGCTATCTAATGTCGAGACTGTAGGCCCTGAAGAAGAAAAATGTCGATACCTGTAATAAGAATTGACAGTAAGGGACAAAGCTCAGTTTTTAAGGGCGAGCAAACGAAGTTACTAATAAAAAAAAAACCTGTTAATATTTAAGGACTTTCGTTTTTTACATGATTTTAGCTATTAATTATAAGCTTTTCAAGTGCTATCAGTTAGTCTAAATTAAATTGCTCAAACCCTGATATTCAAAAAGATGCATGTCCCATACGTCAATTATTTAAAAAAATTGTTTCATGTACGACAAAAAAAAAACTTTTTAATTTCTCATACACGGAAAGTAGTGTTTGTTTGATCTGTGTAGCGGCTGAAAGATGCTGCTCCCCGTCTTAGGGCGGCAAAGACTCATAGTAATTGCTTCCCGCTCTAGGGCGGGAATGAATTTTAAAAATAGAAATAAATTTGGTTAGGTTAGGTTAGGTTAGTAGGTTACGAAATTGTTTACATAATTAAGAAAAATATTGATGTAAAAAAATGCCGGGTGCTTTGAGAGTGTATAAACAGCCAGTTTGAATTAAAAAAATACCTATTAAGGGAGAGGCGCTAAGGTAGCCCGTGAAATTCAAATTTAATAATGTTTTTTGCAAATTGTAGTGACATACCAGAAACACAATTGACACAGAGCTGCAATTTGCAAAAAAACAGAATATTTGAATTTGGCGGGCTACAACTAAAGATCCACCTTAAGCGGGACGGCCCGCGGCGGTGACGCGGTGTGTTCCATATTTAAAATTTAAAAAAGACTATATAATTTGGCGGGATACTAAGTAATTCTGTAAGCTTCCCTAACTTTGTTTTCTTCATACTTAAGAAACTAAACGTGACATTGGCTGAATGCACAAACGGTGCGAAGCCACAAAAAAGAAACCCTGTAAGCTTTACCGAAATTCAAAATATCAGTTTTATAGACTAGTATTTGATTAAAAATGAGTGTCATGCTATTATTATTAATAAATATTTTAAGAAGAGAAGTTTTTATTAAGAAAAACTACTATTTTTACTTTCCTTATATTCGAAATGAAAAGTAGAGTGTTTAACACGGGTGAAAGTCATCAATTCCGACTCGGACTATAGCCGCCCTCGCTGCGCTCGGGCGTCTAAATACCTAGTATGGGAATTGATTCCTTTCGACCCTTGTATAACAATCTACTATTTTTTCTCCTAGCCTCTATGTAAAATTAGCGGAAGTGACATAATAATATAAATTAAATTTGAATATATTGGTGTTTAAGATTGTTTTTTTGATTATTGTAACAATATACACTTATTGTAAATAAAAAACGCATAAAACTTAGTTTAAAGATCAATAACACTATCTAAACTAAGTACCTATGTATTGATGTGTTTAATACTTAGCGAGTGTGCTTATGTATTGGTTTATTAATTTTGACATTTTATCTTATTAAAATTATTGCATCAATTATAGGCATATTTTGAAACTTGGAATGACTAGGATAGTTTTTATCAGATTTGCCACGACGACGTAGGATTCCTATGCTGGTAAAGCCACTAACACTGCCTAGGTCTTACTAAGGGGTATCGTATTACCCAGTAACTGGGTTGTGGGAGTCAGATAGGCAGTCGCTCCATGTAAAATACTGGTATTCTGCTGTATCAGGTAAAACTGGAAGCAAAGCCTAACATAGTTGGGTAGAAAGCTGGGCAGATGTTGCTTCTACTGTAATTAATTCACTGAAAGACGCAGCCCACACCGCTGGATGGATCATAGAAGCATGTAATTTTGCACAACAGTTCCTTAAACGGGGTTATTGGTTATATGTCGGCAATCTGTTATGGGGATGTAGGAGAGGTCATTTGCAAGCAAATGACCCCTAATGACCCCTATGCAAATGTCAACCATTTTTTAGTAATTTGACATTTTATATGTTTTTGTAGATAATTATCTGGTATCTTATTGTATCTCGTAGGATAGCTGAGAAGTTGTACTTGTTTTTAGAATGTTCTGCTGATAAAGTAGTTCGGTGTTTTTTTTTTTGCATAAATCTACTATTTTTGTCAAATAACCTGCTCAAAATAATAGAAAATTGTAACGATTTGTAAAACTATTATAGATTATTGTCATTTTATGGTTGATTATTACGTATTGAAGTAGAAACAGATAATAATAATTAAAAAAAAAAACATGTATTGTTTTCTAAGATGTGTACCGCAAAAAAAAAACAATGTCAAATTACTCGAAAATGGTTGACATTTACGTAGGGGTCATCAGGGGTCATTTTGTTGCAAATGACCTCTCTTGCATCCCCTTAATGGATTGCCGACGTATAACCAATAAACCTGTATAACGAAAGTGAGCACAAAGGATTTAAAAAAATCATTTCCTAAAGGATTTCCTAATAAGGGGTGAAAGTTTGTATGGAAGTTCGTCATTTAGAAACGTGGAAGTTGGTTCGTGGAATTCCGTTTAAAAATAAAAGTTGTATCATCATGTTTTGGAAACAAATCCCCTAAGGGGGTTAAATACGCGATTCAATTTTATCTGAAAGTTAGCAATTTTGCTGGTCGTGAATATAATAATAATAATAATATAAAATAATATAATATATATTTTGATTAACATATAACCTGACACAGACCTCCAAATTTCAAAACGCGAAAGCAATTTTGAATTTTGCGGGCTACTTTAGCGCAGGCTCTTAACACATTATGTGTTCAGTTGACTAATAAAAGCCTGATAAAGCTTGTTCAAACATTCACCCTGTATACAAAAACAACCTTGGATTTCGACTCCAGGTTGAAACCGAAAGAATAATTTATTATCGATGGTTAGACCTAAATCAAACGCACTGGTATTATTTGAATGGAAAATATGGGGGCGTAAGAAAATATTAATCCTAGCTTTTGGTGTAAATAATGCTACCAGTAGTACTTAATGTAAGTTTAAGTAAGAAGAATCTGTGAAATGGAAAATTATACACTTTTTCAGCCGAAAAACGTCCACTGCTGGACATAGGCCTCCCCCAAGCACCGCCACTTCAACCGGTTCTATGTTACTCGTATCCAGTGGATTCCGGTATCGGTGCAACGCTTTCCGGTACGCGGTCGCCAGTCCAGAACCTTTTGGCCCCATCGGCCATCTGTTCTGCGAGCAATGTGCCCGGCCAGCTGCCATTTTAGTTTGGCAATACTTCGGGCTATGTCGATTACCTTGGTTCTCCTACGGATGTCTTCATTTTTGATTCGTTCACGTAGGGAAACTCCAAGTATAGCCCACTCCATTGCCCTTTGGATGATTTTCAGCCTTTTAGTGAGGCTCATTGTGACCACGTTTCAGTGCCATGGGTCATCTAGCAAAACGCACAGCCGGGTAATTACGTAACACACTAACAGTAGGAATGGGTTTCATATTGACAGTTCAACAACATTCATTGCGTTATTGACGTTGTTGAACAGACAAATTTTTCGAACATATGAAGCAATGGATTAGCAATAGGCTTCAAAATTATTCAGATTGTGATAGACAGTGTGTTACGTAATTAGGGTGCTGATCAAAGAACGGTTTGAACTAAAGTTAAAAAATTAAGTTACGTGGGGTTACTTGAATGCAAATTTTAGAAGCATACGAAAATATAAGTCCCAGCTTTTGCAGATTACAGCAGATAAAAACTGTTTTTGGTAGAATCCAAAATACAGCTTTTTAGTACTAAGATTCTCTGAGCTAACCCGCGGACGGACAGACAGACAGACAGACGTACGGACTTGGCGAAACTATAAGGGTTCCTTGTTGACTACAGAACCCTAAAAAAGTAGTAAAAACAATCTGAGAACTAATAAACTAAAGTCAAGTACTGGAGCTAAATGAGCTGATGGCAGTTTGGCGTGTCCTTATATCAAAGTGGTAACCCATCCAAGGCGTAACCTAGACCGACCTTGTAGATCAATCGATAGATCGTAATTTAGATATGAAAAGCCGTAAAAAAATGTATACCTTGAATAAAGCCTGCTGTCCACTAAGCTGTTGACGGTCAAAGTTGCCCAACGTGGCATAATGTAAAATAACATAGTTGAAGCTTTTTGGATGGTGCTGCGTCATGTTCGTGAACGGACGCAGTCAGTTGGGACTGATCAACTCATAGCTGCTACGGCTTATTTTAATTACCGACAAACGGGGTGAATAGCAATACAGGGGTGAATCGGAACGAAACTTTAAAAGGGATTTTAATATTGAAATAATACAGTTTGTTGCCAACAAGGGCACTTAATCGTTAATTATAATACAGTAAATACATTAGACAGCTCCGATCGCTTTTAACGTGCACTTCTTTTTACATCGTTCTTACAATAAACGTAATACCTATAATTTCAACATGGATGATGTAACCAATATTTTTATTTAAAAGAGTGCCCATGGAGTTCCTTAAGTGTTTGTCTCCGTAGGAATCTACAACGTTTAGGAATGGGTAACCAACTTCATCTTTCTGACTGACCGACTCCTTGACAGTTCAAAAAAGCCTGTAAATGTGAATTATTTGAAATAAATGCTTTGAGTTTGAATATTGTATGGGAGACGAGAACAATGCGAAGTCACATAAAGCACGTCTCTTCAAGGCATGTTGGTCATTATCAACAGCCTATGTTATCCCACTGATGGACGAAGCCTTCCCAATCTCAAGCCAATTAACTTATTCCTTGATTACTCTCATCTAGGTGCTACCAGCTATCCTGCGAAGATCGTCGCTCCACCTTGTCCAAGGCCGATTTACGGTATCTCAAGAACTCGTCTACCACTACGTCTCTTCGGTTCTACGGCTATGACCGGCCCGTAGCCACTTTATAGGTACTGCTACTGCAAGGATCTTTTGGCGCTCAAATGACATTGACAGAGAGGCGCTGTTGGTTAACATTTGTGCAAATGTTTTGTGAAATGTATTGAAAAAACAAGAGGGCGGCGTTAGTTCCAATTTTGGCCACGCGCCAAAAGAACTTTGTAGCGCTACAGTTTGCTTATACCAACATGTCGGTACTCGTCACAACAACATTAATGCCCGAGACACACGAGGCTAGTTTCTCAAGCCAGGATAGTAAGCTAGTGTTAGTAAGCTTACAAGCTAGCAACTCTGGTTTCGTATATAACACGAACAATAGGTTGGCACAGTCCGCAGTTGTATAATCCCTATTTTTAAGTAACCTCACAGCTGAACACTATCTCTTAAGATACAGGTTATCCTAGTTTAAGAGGCAGGGCTCTCAATATCTGTATACAGACTTCTGCAGCGTATTTAGCATCTAGTTTAATCAGTGTATACTAATGTGTTTCTTTGTGACAATAAACTATTATTATTATTATTATTATTATTATATACAGAACTAGCTTAATTTCTAGACTAGTAAGCGCGTCTCAAGCTAGAGATGGGAGTCTATTTTTTGAGCTAGTAGCACCCTCATCACTGATTTAACTATCCTAGCTTGTGTAATAGCTTCATGTGACAGGCGACGCTAGTATTCCATTGGCTAGTGAGCAGTGATTACCTACACGTTTTGTTTTTCTGACCGCTACCAGGTTTTGTACTGTAATGGATTAAAATTATCTGGCATCATGTAAACACCACTAACATGTGCCTAGCCAGGATAGTATACAGAGGTTCTAGCTTGCTATTCTAGCTTTGAAAAACTGGCCTCGTGTATCTCGGGCATTTTACTGGGCAACAAAAGTTGCCTAGTCTATGACCAGCCTACATACACTCAGCGTGTATTAGCATTGTGTGACACGACAACGAAAACGAAACGCACGATAACGAAAAATTGATGAATATTAAATGAAGCCTGATTTCATGGCTCGAATCGTGACCGATTTTATTTGATACCATCGAAGTTATATTTCATGGTGTAGTGATTTCTAAATATTGTATAAGGCACTTGTTTTTTTCCAAAGGCGACTGATTATTCAGTTGATTGTGTTGTTTTCCATATATATCGGTAAGTAATTTAGATATGTAATATGTTTTTGGGTACCTAAAACTCGTGTTAATTAAAGATGAGGTGTGCTACTGCTAAGTATGCTTTGTTATTTCCCTTTGTAAATTTTCATATACACATAGGTACCTAATTTAAAATGTCCGGGAGCACACAATAACCGGATTCCCTAAGTGTCAACCGCAATTGCGCGCGGTATACCCTGCCATCGAAAGATGAGGCAATGATGACCAGATGATTTGGTTCCCTTCAAAATGGTTGAGCTGAATGGTGCTGATCCATGTGTCATGTTCGTGAATGGGCGCCGTCAGTAGAGACTGGTCATATGTTAGCTGTCACTGCTTATTTAAATGACTACTTTATTTTTTAAATAGCTGCTGCCAGCGGCTTCGCCCGCGTGTATGTCGGGAATTATCCCACGGGAACGTGTTCCTGGGACATGCCTATGACATGCCCTAGGACATGCTCTGCCTATGTTACTCCTTATAACATCAGCTATCTGCCAGTTAAAGTCCCGTCAAAATCGGTCAGCCGTTTCGGAGATTAGCCGGAACAAACAGACAAATTTAAAAAAAATGGTATTTTGTTATAAGTACCTACCGTAAATATTTTCATATGTATTTAGTAAAGAGCTGTTATTTTGACATACTTAACAAACATTCACTTCAATTTTGTTTATTTGTATTGATTGTTTTTATTTGTTTATTTTTTTGCCCTGGATGCTTTTAACGTGTACGTCTTTCGATATCGTTCTCACCAAATGTACCTATAACTTCAACATGGATGACGGAAACAATTTGTCCATGGAGTTTCTTGCCCATTCTTCTCCATAGGAACCTTAATGGCACTTTGGAATGGGCAACTATAACTTCATATTTCTGACTGACTGACCGACTCGAGTCCTTGACAATCCAAAGAGCCTTTAAATGGTTTAATTGAAATAAATTCTTTGAGTTTGAATTTAATTTTGACCAACCGATGGCCGTAAAACTACCCAACAAGACAACCCTAAGAGCCTAGACAAATGGCGTTCGCTTCGGAGCGATTCAACTTCTACAATCACTATTGCAATCGCTAATGTTTCCATCATTCGAAACGAAACTAGCTATTACGCTTGTAAAAAGTACCACTTGGCTACGCATCTCTATGGAAGTAATCGTTGGACGGTGTCGATTCGTTTCATAGAATCGAATGATGTTATTATTGTCTAGCTAATTCCTATTCGTTGACCTATGATCACGTGACATTTCGATAGCTTATGTCAACCCCATATTATTTTTTGGCTTTTCTACGGGCGTTATCGCTAATCGAATGTTACTTTGTCTATGCCCTCTGAATACTCCAGAGTAGACCAGAGCGATGAAAGAGGCAGTGTCATTGGTGCGATGAGATTGGCTTTGTAGTGAAGTCACTAACCCGTTTGCCCAGGTTTTTCAAGTCATCTCGCAGGTCAACCTATGAGGTTAATAAGCATAATCAGCTTATAATGTTCCCACTGCTAGGACACAGGCTTCCTCTCTGTGAGGGGGGACTTTCCTGTGGAGGCTTAATAAATTAACACTTTCACGGACGGTACCAGTTAAATCTGTTTTCTAGAATGACACAATAAATTGCCATATAAATAAACATGACGTTTAAATACGTAGTGCTATACGTATAATAATATTAGATATTTTGAAGACTCTACATGACAGTAAAGTTCAGAGTATTTGATATGTTGTGACACAAGGTCCACATCACCGAGTTTTTATATGAAAGTACATCGGAAATGAACGTTCCGCCGTACATAATTTCTATTTTTTTAACGTCATGGTACGTGGTGTCATTTAAAATCATACATTATGATGACGTACAATAACGTACCGCCCGTGCACGTGTTAAGGCCTCCTGCTAGGGCAACTTGCCCAGCGTGGTGAGTGGCATTAAACCGCCCAATATAAGGAAAGTTCCGGAACAAAGGCCCCCAGTTCACGATTGTTACACAGCAGACTGGAGTACAGCAATAATTGATTTAACTACTAGCGGCCCTCCCCTGCTTTGCTCGGGTGCAATGGTGACATGTCTAAGTATCGAGGTTTCTGTGCTAGCATATTCAACCTATAGAGGTCCCACTGCTGGAACACAGGCCTCCTCTCAAGCATAGGGAGCGGGCCGTAATCCACCACGCAGGCCTAGTGCGGGTTAGTGGATTTCTCATGTCGGTTTTCTCATGATGTTTTTCCTTCACCGTTTTGACAGCAGTGGTGATGACATAAATTACACAAAGTAAAGCGCCTGCCTACAAATCGTAAGTCGGGGCCGTAACCATTGGGCCTTCAATGCTCACTTCTGTGGTAAATCTGAGTTATAGTACAATTTGATACAAGTGGAGAATTTTTGTTATTGCATTCGTGGCGGAATACACACACGAGCCGTAGGCGAGGGTGTTATGGAGCCGAGAACTGCCTTCCAGAATAAATGTTCTAAATGATGGTGAAAACCGCATCAAAATCCATTGTGCAGTTTAGAAGAATTAAACCAATCAAATTAAATATGTTAAGATCCAAGCGGTAACACAGACTTATCGGAAACCCGCTATTTACTTATACATTCTAATATGTCACGGAAGCGATTGATAAGCTCAACATTAACACCTGTTATTTCCGCCGATATTTCAGCATTACTGAAAAACTTGTGAGCCGTGTCCCCGTCATTTGTATTTGCTGTATGTTGTTTAAGCATATCCAACTCATACTCATACCCATACTCATACCCAACTCCCGCCTAAACTTTTCTTGTACGCTTTTAAATTTCTAGCTACTTAATTTTTGTTATCGAATCCCCGAGCCTGCGATGCCACGTTTTTATATCATGACTATAGGATATGTGTAAGATGCATTCAAAACATCTTATCCAAGAATGCAGAGGGGACAGGCCCTATGAGAGAAACTAGCTAAGTATTTACTAGAATTTGCTAATCAAATTCCAAGAATGGTTTTAATAACCAAATTAAAAAAAAAATGACTCCCTTGGGAATTCCAACGACAGAATGAAAATGATTAAATTTTCTGTAAAGCTTGTTTGGTACAATTGTCGATTTTTTTTTAATTTTGATAAAGAATACTAATAATAACAAGCTGACCGATTGACACGTAAAAAGTATTGGATCGATTTGTGAACAAAAAGTATGTAATTTCAGGAATTATACTGCAATATGTCTTTCATCGGCCTAAATTTTGTTACATATTAAGGGGGCTACAGGACCTAAATGTAAGTTTTATGATGCCTAAAAGTATATGATCCACTGCAGTAAACAAAATCAGAAAAATATATTTTATTCTTCAGGATATTTGCTAATTAGATAGTGTGTTGAAAACATAATAGAACTAATTTGATACGATAGAAAAAAATCACGAAGATACCTCTAAAAATTTCTTATAACGATTAAAAACCATACTACTACCTATGCATTAAATCATTCTGATTTTCTGTCAGATTATTCTACAAGCAACATACTAACGTAATAGTGTTTTAATTTTTTAATCCAATCAATAGATTTTTTGTAAATAGATAATTGCTTCGTATTTTGCAATAAATTACCAGCGTTGTGTCATCGCGCTTCTCTTTCTTTTCTATGCAGTCCGACAGTGACCGCGCTTTAGCTCTTGTAAGCCTCTTAAGGTATATATTTTGTCCCGCTTTATATGAAATTCACTGACAGTAATGGAATGGTCTGTAATCGAACCAAAGGATTCCACCGTCGTGTATCTTGCTCCGTCTTGCACCGTCGTATCTGTGAAATGAGTCGGCATCATGACAAGTTGAACGAGACAATTTAAAAATTCTTGTAGTGTTTTGGTTTTAGTCTCGTTTATGTTGAGCATGTTTACATTGTAATCACCGAGCAATATATAATGATCACAGTTTTCCAACGTTAGCTAAAGTGTTCGTGATGACATCAAGGAAGTGATATATGTCATACCACGGTGGCCGGTACGTTGTACCAATGGCAATTTTTTTCCCGCCAGCCACATCTTTTCTACGGAATTGAAACTGGGATCAGCCGTACCAGTACAGATACGCACGCTCAGACCCCGACGCAGATAAAACCCAACGCCCCCACCACGTCCCGCGCGAACAGCTGTTGACCGCGGAGCACAGAGCATCATGATAATACTGGTATAGAGTGCCATCTCACAGGATTTTTATGCCAACCTGTCACGTGTAGCGCCAACTGGATTTCTTGTTCCATAACTAACCATACTATACATACCTACTATACCCATAATTTTCATATGGTTGCTTTTGTACCTATATATTTTCCAAAGTTATAGATTTATTTATACTGTTAAAGTCTTACACTCCGGGCAGTGCTAGGGGGATGTTAGAAGGCCTATTTTGTGTATTCCAACACACAGCCAGCCGATGATACCAAGATCAGCAGTTGTCGCATTTAGCCGCATCCGCCGCCGCGAGAAATTTATCGCAGCCACCACTCTTTACCATAGTGAAAATATTCGATCTTCGAATCTAGTTTGCGCAATGGATCTACAAAACAGTTCACTTAAGAATTACTAGATGGCGCTGTTCTCAGTAAAAGGGTTTATGGCAGTTATCACGGTGATATGGCAAGTTATGACACCATTAGACGAAACACAGCGTCACCGTAAGGATGCACACACGCTGAAAGTGGATCACGCAGTATTTTCAGCAACTAAATAAAATGTCTGTTAGTAGTTGTACGTAAAGGGTAGAAAAATACCAGTTCCCAAAATGAATACGGTTTTTTAATATTTTTATGTTGTACACAGCACAGGATTACTAGATAATATCGTCACTTGTAAGTTGCACTTATTAAAGTTTTTTCACAATAAAGTTTTTGCAAATCAAGAACTTGTTTTTTTTTTTAAGAAACTTAAAGGATATTTTGACACTGTTATGTCTCAGTGACGTCCCGTCCGTTAGTTCTTGTTTTTACTGGTTGGTTGGACGACCCATAACGACTGTCAAAGGTCCACGAATATTAGCCGGGACCTTACAGCTTTTAACGTGCTTTCCGAGGCAAGGCGGGGTCTTGGTATGTAGAGATAGTCACCCATCCACGGACCAACCGCGGCAAGCGTAGCTTAACACAAGTGTTTACCTACTTGAAATATCAGTATGAAAATCTGTTCTAATCTGTGTTAATGTCACGAACGTGATGGGTATCGATATCTAAACACGATAAAACAAAACAAAAATTATTAACGATATTTCTTTTGGGGATTAACGACTTTAAGTAGTTTCGCTAGCTAATTTAATTTGACCCTGTAGTCTTATAGATTGACTAACGACCCGCCCCTGCTTCGCACAGTTTTAAGGACTTCATAAAACAAGCATATTTCTTTATTATATGTAAGTTTAATATTAATGTATTATACAAATAAACCTTTCGGAATAAATTATCTACATGATACTGAAAACTGCATAAAAATCCTTTGTGTGGTTTTGAAGAACAACGCGGTCACACAGACAGACACGAAATGCGACTTTAATCCTACTTACAAAACCTTACGGCACTGGCATGCAAATTTTACAATAATATTTATATTAAACACTGGTCATGCACTCACATAATGCACGTTTGATATGGGCACTTGTTTTCTGATTGTAGTTCGAACAATGATTTCCTTATCAATAGTCCTTTGTTAGCCTTTGTTCATCTAATACCATAGATCTCTTTTTTATATTTCAACTGGCTTCTGTCCACGGCTTCGCCCGCGTGGATGTCGGAATTTATTCCATAGGAATGTGCTACCGGGACAAAAAGTACCCTTTGTCCTTCCCCAGAATGCCATGTATCTCCTTGCGAAATTTTATCGAAATCCGTTCAGTGGTTTAGGCGTGAAAAGGTAACATACAGACAGAGTTACTTTTTAATGTATAATTTATCAATTTAATTTTTATTTATTATTTATAATTTAGTATGAATATTATTAGTATGGATGTCTAATACTTATACAAAGTTTATTTTTCTTTATCATGCCCGGTTCACATTATTCCAGTAGCATTCCAGTCCAGCGATCGAAACAAGCGCTGGATTGCCACTGGAATAATGTGAACCGGCACTGGAATATTCCTATTCCAATAAATAATCCAGTGCAGTCACTGGACTGACAGTCTACTTTATCATTCCTGCGCCACTGGAGTAGTGTAAACGGCCTATCCAGTGCTGGATTAAACGTTGAACAGAGAACACGCATTGTGGTTGTTTGTCTGACTAACTGGAATAATGTAGACGATATTATCCAGTATAGCACTGGATTGGATTAACTCGCAGGATTACTGGACTGGAATAATGTGAACCGGACGTTATTCAACTTATTTGGTAAGCAAGTAATTTTTTCCGTCTAGCCTTTTCCTATGATGAGGTGGCCTTCAAGTATAACCGGATGCAGCTGAATACCAGTATTTTATATGGACCGACTGCCTATCTGACCTCCACAACCTAGTGACTGGGTATAGCCTGACCGATACCGATGTACCGCGCCTTAGGCATGCGCGGCGAGGCGGGGAGCAGGACGCCCTCAGCGTTGACGAACGAGCGGCCTGCACTGCCCCCCCTTCTCGCCGCGCACATACCTAAGGCGCGGTACAGCGGTATCAGTCCAGCTATAATACGATACCCTTGGTAAGACTGGTTGCCGAACCGACCGCGGCAGGCGTAGCTTAACCTACGATACGCACAGCAACTGTAAACTGCGGTAAGCAAGTGCATACTTCTAAGGTAGATACTGATTGCCCTTGAAGTTTATTGCCCGTTCTTCCCCGTAGGGGTAGGATCCATGGGGAAGAACGGGCAAGACACTCCATACCATAGCTAGAGAGCAACTAGCTTCAACTTTATAACTGACCGACTCCTTGACAATTAAAAGTGCCTCTTCATCGTCATATCGATGGCACGACAGTGTATTATATTTTGTTAGTCCAAACTTGGCCACATGCACTTCCTCCTATCTTATTCTATGAGGGTTTGCTCCCTAAGCACGAAGTCCATTGTTTCAGCCGAAGTTACGGATGTTTACTACTCGGTATCACTTTCGGACATAACATTAGTTTGGGGCACGAACAAAAAATTAATGACAGTACGATTTGACAGTTGTCTTTACTCCCGATGTGTTGTTGCCCGACTAAAAAAGTTAATTAACCGGGAGTAGGGTTCACTTCTAAGTTTCAAACTACTTTAGGACATAAATGATAAATTATTTTATTTTTGTAAGTAGGTTTGTACAAACACTTTTACACGTCAATCATGTTTTTTAAACTAGATGAGGTCGGCGTTTCCTATCTGACTACTCTGAGAAGAAAGGCCGAAATAAACTCAGAGGCCACAGTCTCTTTTAAAGTCTAGACATACTCTTGGTCAGGTCATGCGAAGACCATGCAGATTAGTATCTGAAATGGTCTTTTGAGGAAAGAACCACACAGATTGAGTGGACCTGTCCAGTCAGTGCACGCATTTGTCAGTAATCGTGCAGCTCGACTCAGGAAGCCAGGGCTTAAGGAGCTCAACGGATTCGACGAACAATACCAAAGAAAGGACATTTGGGTAGGCCGCATAAATTACTCAAACCGCCAGATCATGATTAAAATTAAATGAGAAAAAAAAAACGACGTGACGGGCCCATATCCTCGTTGACGGACTTCGAGAGTACCCTGTGCCCCAAAAAATGTAGTCATAGCAACCTCTACGCTGCCACCGACGATACCTTGGAAGTGGCGAAGTTTTGGGCCAACGAAATACAGGGTGTTAAGGACATGGACGCGCAAACTATAACTATGAATTCAGCACATAATATTGGACCCCCTAGCGTAGAAATATTTCGTCGGTTATAAAAAAAAAACTGTTGTTTCGTAGAAAAGTGCAATACCTACGCGGTCAAAATGTACTGAACAGCAAATATCTTTTTAATAACCGTCGAAAAATTTCAACGCAGTCTGTTCAGAATCATGTACTGAATCCATGGTGACAGGTTGTGCGTCGATGATGACACCCTGTATAAGGGTATTTCTCATCAAATTTCGAAATTTGATTCCCGAGTCATTGGTGCCGAGTCTTAAGCATTAACTACATAAGTCTTTTTTTATTCCAATGCACGCTGTCTATACCACTATTGTTTAAAAAAGAAAACGTATTACCTCTAAAGAAAAAAAAGATACGGCTACTTTATTACCGTGAAAGTCATTCCCTCACCTTGTCCCTTAGTTCAAAAACATTACTAAAATGCATATTTATCTCAAATATATAAATATTCTTAATTATGAAATTATGCTAATATATTAGAAACATGTTTGTTATTGTCTATAAAAGCTTCCATTTTAAAACAACGAATTTATAAAAAATGATAATTCGATTTTAAATATGTCCTGCCAAATAAAATCATTCCCTCACCCTATTACGAATATTCAATTTTTGAACGTATTGAACGATATTTAGGAATGCAACCTTAAGTTTTTAGTACCTGGCAACACTCTCAAATGATTCAAGATGGCGATTTCTTCTCAGCCCTAGGTGAGTTTGTGCAAAAACTTATTATGTAAAAAAAAATTAAGAGTTACATTTATGGCGATCATTACCTCACGTTACAGGTATGTATTAAGCATTTTAGTATATATGTATATAATTTGTTGTTTTTATGCGTTTTTGGGAGTAAATTGCATATTGGAAATGTAACAAGCAAATTGAGGTTATGTGCCGGTGTTTTGGTAGCTTTAGTTAAAATTCGTCATTCCCTCATAGTCATTCCCTCACTGCATTTAGGAGTGAGGGAATTACGGCTGTATGAGGGAATGATTTATACGGTATACTACGGTTCTTTTAATTTTTTAATTTATTTCTTACAACTTGTATTTCATGGTATTTAATTTAAAACAGGTACATGTATGTGGAAGAAAAATGGCACGACCAAAGAAGTTGAGTGAAGCAGAAAAAAAAATAAAAAAGAAAGAGTATGATAGAAAAAGGCGAGAAAAAATGAAAAATAATACTGAATCTTTAGAAAAACTGCGGGAAAAAGAAAGATTAAAATATTTAAAGAAAAAAGAGAAGGGTCAGGTAAAATCAGTTATTCATATGAATGCTAGAGAACTTAGACAAAAGCGAAAACAATGGAAAGAAAATAGTAAAGTGCATAGGAATAAAAAAGCTATAGCACACCAAAATTTACAAAGAATACTGGATGATTCACCCCCACAAAGTCCAGTATCAGTTATGCAGCAAATTAGAGAAGATGTAGCTGCTCGAAATAGACGACAGATGCGAAGGCGACGAGCTATTTTGTATGCAAAGATTATAAATTTGGAAAAAAGAATGAAGAATGCAGTGAAGTTAAGCGAAAAATACAAGAAGAGGTATTTGAGACTGAAAATAAAAAAAACTGACCCAGAATCGCCTGCAACTAAAGTAAATACGTTCCTAAAGAATGTAAACGTTCCTAAGAGTGTGAAGAAGAAATTACTTTTCGGAGAAGCGTTAACAAGAGATCTAGAGACAAGTTACAAAGATCTTGGAAAGAAACATGAAAAAAAGAAAAAGTATTACGAAATGTTGAAATTGAAATCACTGCAGAAATATAAGTTATTTCATGTATCGAAACCTTTTTTTAAACATGATACTTTCAAAAGACAAAAACCTCGAAAAATAAGCAACAAAATGCTGAAGGTAAAGAACGATGTAATTAAATTTTTGGAGAAAGATGAAAACTCAAGAATGTGCCCGGGGAAAAAAGACTATCTTAAATCCAAAGATGGTAAAACTCAACAAAAGCGTGTTTTATATGATACACTTTATAATTTACATCGAAAGTTTTTAAGCACAGTCAATTATAAGATAAGCTTATCAACCTTTTGCAGATTCAGACCCTTTTGGGTTACTTGGCAAAACGTGAATGACCGAAATACTTGTCAATGCATACAGCATGCCAATATTAAACTGATGATATCTAAATTGCATGAAGTCAAAGCATTGAAATTTTGTAGCGTGACTTCAGTTTTAGCGACAATAACCTGCAATGTGCATTCCACAAAATGTCTATTTAGGGAATGTTCAACCTGCAAGGAACGCTCTTTGGAATACTACTTACCAATGCCTAATCAGTTGGTGACTTGTCGACAATGGATTTATGAAGTCAGTTCATTTGAAAAGGACGGGAAAAAAAAGAGAGTTCGTAAACCCGTGAAGAAAGAGTATAAGATTAAATTGAAACAGCTTGTTCAAAATCTGGAAGCAGCATTACCACATTTTTTTTCACATCTTGGCACTATAGCACATCAATATCAAGTCATTCAAAATATAAAGAAAAATTTAACAATAAACGACATTCTAATGCATGTAGATTACAGTGAAAATTATTGCTGCAAGTATAATGAGGAAATACAAGCTGTCCACTTTGGTGGAGGAAGGAAGCAGATAACAATGCATACAGGAGTGCTTTACTTGCGCAAGGATAATGCAATCAAACCTATATCCTTTTGTTCTCTCTCTAGCGACAATAGACATGACACAATGGCTGTTTGGGCTCACTTAAAACCCATATTTGAATGGATAAAAACACAACATTTACCTATTTCCCGATTACATATGTTGAGTGATGGGCCTGTTAATCAATATAAAAATAAATTCATGTTCGAAATGGTGTGTCGCCATCTAAAAGATCTCTATCCAGAAATCGCACAGTTTTCATGGCATTATTCTGAACCCGGGCACGGTAAGGGAGCGCCTGACGGTGTGGGTGGAACCCTGAAACGGACAGCTGATAAAGTCGTGGCAGAAGGCCATGATATCGTAGACCTGAATTCATTGAAACCTATCCTTCAATCCAGGTGTCCTTCTATTTTATTGTTTGAAGTTACCACAGCAGATATTTCCCTGATGGATGATCTCATAAAACAGTCCACGACTATTCCTACTTTCCGGGGAACACAAAAAATACGCCAGTTCGTATTTTTTAACAACACCTTACAGTGCAGAAGACTTTCATGCATAGATTGCGAAGAAGATTGTACCCACTATCATTTGGGATATTTTCAACAACACCAAAGTAATCGATTTACTAAGAGGCGTAACAAATCCCCTCAAAAATCAATGGAATTGGATATAATGAAGGATAATCACCAACTGTCTTTAGCGTCGTCTTCTCGCATTCAAGATCATACTGGAATGTTCAAAGAAAATGATACAATTGATATAGAAAATGAGGGATCTACTGTTGTTCCAGGCAGTGATAAGATTGCTACCATTGGAGATTATGTCCTGATAAAATGGGGCACGGCAAAGTATCCCGGAGAAGTTTTATCTGTTTTTGAAGATGGTTTAATGGTTAGATGCATGAAGCAAGGTTTGAAGTTTTGGAGATGGCCTAATATTAAAGATGAGCAATTATATAGCTGGGAAGATGTGATACAGAAAATAAAGACGCCAAAGTTAGTTAAGAGGGGGAATTACCTTATTACAGAGTTGGATGACTCTACAAGTGATGTTAAAATTAAGACTGAATAATTCATTGATCTCAAAGACCAAAAAACTAATACAAGAAAAGACTAATATAGATTAATATGAATAATAATTAATGTTTAATAAATAAATATGAAGACGTTTTAAGTTTTGGAGAAATGCTAAGTACAAAGTTTAAAAATAAATAGTGATAAGTATAAAGATAAAAACATTTGTTACCTCTATAGAATAGTGTATTTGTTAATTTTTTGAGTTTATATATATTTATATTGACTATAAGTACAAAGTTTTGAGTTGATTTTCTTTAGAATATGACATTTTATTATTTAGTATAATAAAAATTACATAATTTCCTTTATTTGTACATGTTTTTTATTTTAATATAATAATAAATCATTCCCTCACTCTGTTAATCATTCCCTCATTTATTTATTTTTTAGAACCTCTTATTTTATAGATTATATACAAAAATATGGAAGACCAATACTCCTAAGTAGATCTCATATAGCAACTTTTATGAAGTCTGCAAAAAAAATATGTAAATTTATTAAAAAAAAAAAAATTCAATGATATCTCAAATTTTGAAATTTCATGAGAAATACCCATAATCATAAGTGCCTGTAAATGGTTTAATTGAAGTACCAAAATGCGTTGACTTTGACTTGAGATTTATACTTACATACATTTGAGAAAAAACAAAAAAGCCATGAAATTATAATGTTATTATTGACTTAATGTTTCACACAAAGATCATAAATACATACATATACTATTTTGTTAGAAAAACTATTAATTAAGTTGGACGTTTTTGTTTACAAAATGGGACAATAAGGAAAAATACACTGTATTTAAATTGATAGAGTAGGTATCCCATGATTTAAACAGTACGGTACGTACAATACTTATTAGAAATAAATATTCATTGTTGTAAGTATAAAGACGGATTCCATTTTATTCATGGGTCAGACAGGGTCAAATTAAATCAGGTGGCGAAACTCGCAGACATGCTGGGCATCGGCATGTAGGTACCAAAAAAGAAGAGGATATTTTTGTGGGGTTAATGTATATAACTATAACCAGCCTGTGATGTTCCCACTGCTGGGACACAGGCCTGCTCTCAGTGAGTGAGAGTGGGCTGTCATCCACCACGCGGGCCCAGTGCGGGTTGGTAAATGTCACTTAGCTTCGAATTTTTGGTTCTAGAACATGCCGGATTAGTCACGATGTTTCCCCCTATCGTTTTAGCAGTAGTGGTGAAATAATTTACACAAAGTAAAGCGCCTGTCTGTGTTCGAACCTGCGACCTACAACTTGGAACTCTTGTCCTTAACTACTGGGCCACCACATGACACATTATAGGATTAACTTCGAAATATCAAAAAAATCTGCTGTTCCATACAAAATTGAGAAACGCTTATAAACTTAACCAATGAAAATGTATAAAACAGATACTTATTAGTTTGTTAGAATCTTAGACTACTGAACGCACACAAATAAACTCACGCCTTTTTCAAAAAGGCGTGAGTTTATGTGTGTATGTATCGAATAAGTTAGTTAGAAATGTTAATGTTCTTAATGAAATATTAATGTGAATATGAATTAAAAGCAATCTCTTGTACGCACGACTAAATATCAGGCTGTACATTTCCAGTATAAGCTGACTTCTCATCGTACGAAAAGCCTATACATTGGGAGGTCAGCTGAAACTGGAAATGTATAGCTTGATAATTATGTAGCCGTGTGTACGTAGCTATAATGTAGATGAATAGGTTAGGTAGGTAGGTACGGTCACCAAAAGTGATAAGTAACCAGGCTCGTCGATATAGTTGAAGTTTACTAAGAAACCGCTGAATTTTTTCGAATAAAATTAAATTAAATTAATAGAGATCAAACAGGTCATTTAACAAATTAAGTTTCATTCGAAAACATCCATCAGTTTCTTACTAAACTGTACTATATCCGACGACCCTGGTTACTTATATCTTTTGGTGACTGTACTACTAGATACTACGCTTTGAAATGGGCAGCTAGTTTCATATTTCTGACTGACCGACTCCTTGACAATTCAAGAGTGCCAGAAAATGGCGTAATTAAAAATATACTTTGAGTTTCAGTTTGATACTTAATTTCCTTAATTTCAGAGTACGTCACTCAAAGTTACTCATTTGTACTGTATGTAGGTACAGTCCTTTCACAGTTATTTTTGGCCGGGTCCCCCGTAGGTACCATTGAAGAAATGCATACCTAAGCAATTTGAAAACAAAATCCCGTGCACACGACCCTTTTTTTCGTAGGTAAGCGTTACTCTATCGGCCGAGCGCTGCAAGCAGAAATAGTCCTTACGGTGTATAGTTATGCGTTTCTTCGATGGTATATGTTAACCCTACACACTACACCAAAGATAAGGTAGGTGTGTATAATGTAGGGCACGCCACAATTGCGGCGGTAAGACCCCTCTTTGAGGAGTGGCTTGAGAGGCGCCACGGCGTCCTCACCGGACATGGCTGTTTCGGGAGGTTCCTGTTTCGGATAAGGCGGGATGAAACGCCCGGGTGTTACCATTGTGTGGATCGACCGGAGGACACGGTGGAGCATACGGTGGAGGTCTGCCCGGCTTGGGCGGGGCACCGCCGTGTCCTCGTGGCGGCGATCGGCGGCGGCGACCTCTCGCGTCCGGCCCTGGTTCAGGCCATGGTACGGAGCGAGAGGGAATGGGAAGCCGTCACCTCCTTCTGCGAAGCAGTAATGCTCGCGAAGGAGGAGGCGGAGCGCGAAAGGGAGAGGCAATCTCTGCGCCCTCGCGCCCCTAGCCGCCGCAGGAGGAGGAGACACCCTGGGCGTCGGGAGTCGATTGCCGACTCCCGGCCACCGTAGGCGCGGGCTTGCGGACGGCGAGCAATGGGCAGCTCGCCGTTCGGTAAGGACCAGGCCCGGGTCGACGGCGCGTCGTGTTCCACGCGCGCCTCAAAGAGATGTCAGCAAAATAGACGGGGTCCGATAGGACCGATGCCTGCCGGGGCTGCGGATTGTTCGAAAGAGTTACCGTGGCCCTGGCGCACAGGCAACTGAAGGAACACGGGTGGGTTTTAGTCAGTAAGAGTCTGACACGCCCTTCCGCTCCGCCCAGAGCGGGAGAGGTCATTTGATGATTTCCCACCCAAAAAAAAAAAAAAAAAAAAGGTGTGTATAATGTGTAGGGACAACACCCGCAGAGAATACTGTTTTATAAGTAGTAAAATAAGTAAACAAATATAAGGACGTATGAATTTATTTAATTTGAATTGTTTAATTAGACATCTATTTTAAAAGGAATTTTCTCGGATCTTCAGCTAAACGCTATAAGACGTCTTCCTTGAACGAATCGCCCATACTGTTCACTTTTTTTTAATGTATACTATGCCCATTCAACCTGTCTTCGATCATTGTTGATCTCAGTCATCTTTTGACACGTCTGACTCTACTGAGTTTAATATGGACATTAAACGAATATTTTTCTTCGTCTATGTTTAACTCTTTCAAAACTTCCTAATCCTAACTTCCTAACTGATATTATAAATGCGAAAGTAAGTTTGTTTGTTTGTTACGCTTTCACGCCTAAACCACTGAACCAATCATCCTGAAATTTTGCATTATATAACTCAAACTCAAAGCATTTATTTCAATTAAACCATTTACAGGCACTATTGAATTGTCAAAGAGTCGGCCAGTTAGTCAGAAAGTTGAAGCTAGTTGCCCATTCCAAAACGTAGATCTCTATGGAGAAGAACGGGCAAGAAACTCCAAGGACACTCTTTTTATATCAAGATATTACAAAATCCTGGGTACATTATTCTTGTTGCTTCTATATGTGAGAACAATGAAAAAAATATATATTAAGAAACAATTCAAAATATAAGATTAATAATAAAAATAAGCCGTGGCAGATAAGAGATGACCAGTCTCAACAGACGGCGCCCGTTCACGAACATGACGCGTGGATCAGCACCATCCAACTCAACCATTTTGTAGGGAACCGAATGATCCAACACACGCGCCACCAACAGTGAGACATTTAAGTGAGCATGACATAGTCTCAACTGCCATGCTGTCAAGTCAACATAATTATATAATAAACGAATCCATGGTACTCACATTTACAAAATTGAAAAAATGCTTCTAAATTATACAAAACTATAGTTTGCTATGTATTTGAGCGATGATTAAAATTTTACTACATAAAAGAAAAGAATCATTAAAATATCTATTGAAGTTATTCAATAATAAAACATTTTATAAAAAATAAACAAACATTAGAAATTAGAAAGGAGTATCTCTTCCAAACATTCAAATTTAAACTAGTGCGCCCAAGTGGCTGTGGAGCAGGACCAGCATTAAGCCAAGCATTTTTATCCACGATATAGTCATTGAAGTTATAATATGCTTGCCTACATAGTGTGCGTTTAATGCATGTTTTAAATTTCTTCTCATTAAGTTGAAGAATATCGAGTGGTATTTTATTATAACATTTTACACAGTACCCCATAAAAGAAGTATGTACTTTAGACAACCTGAAATGTGGTTGATCTAATTTGTTCCTATTTCCAATCAAACACACACCTGCATCGTTAACAATAGACACTACACCAAACATCGTTATTTGCATCCTCACAACACTAATTAATGATTTGGCAAATTACATCCACATCACACGCCTTTTTATTAAAAAGCTATCTAAAGCAGCTGCTACAGCAGACCCAACAAGATCTAATATGTGCGTCCCATTACTTTGCAATTTCACTATATTTTTTAATGGCTAACCACGTCATGAATACACTTGAACTTAAATTGGATGCCTATCAAGTATCAAAATCGGACAAAATTCCGGTGGGTGAATGCTCAAGTAAAATACAAGTACAGTCTACACAAAGTCACTTAACAATATTACATCTCAACATACGCAGTCTTAACAAAAATTTTGAGAATTTTTAGCTTTTTACATCTCATTAAAATAGACTGTGATATAGTGGTATTGACAGAGTGCTGGCTAAGACTAACGTCCCTAATTCCGAGTCTAAATGGCTATAATGTTCACTTTACAAAAAACACAAAAAACCAAAATGATGGGATTGTTATGTATACAAAGTCTTCATTACACTGCACTGTTCTGGAACCTGAGGTAGTAGACTCAAACTGCCTGCTTTGCAAAGTGGATAATATTGTTGCTATTGTGGCCCTGTATAGATCCCCCTCATATAATTTTATTGATAACTTCCTTAACAGTTTGGATACGATGTTATTACCCTTAACTAAATTCCAACATGTTGCGTTGGTAGGTGATATCAACATTGATATTAAACCCAACAATAAAGACAGCCACTCACATGAATACCTCACTTTTGCGGCCTCTCATGGACTATTACCAGCACACTTATATCCTACAAGAGTAAATAACTGTTTAGACCACAGCCTTCTTAAAACTAAGCGGCCAGGCACAACCATAGTGATAGACTCACCTATAACCGACCACCTACCTGTATTCTTGAGCATCAACTTAAATGAGCCAAAGCTCAAACCTTCACACACCACTAAAATTGTCGACATTTCAAGCATTCAAAAAGATATTGAAAGCACTGACTTCTCTCCAATCCTTCTTGCTGATGATGCAAATGTGGCTGCCGATGTTTTGACGGCCTTACTGAGCCATATAATTGTAAAACCACTCGGTTTTCCAAAATCCAAAGGAAGAATAGAAACATCAAGCCATGGATTACACCCGGCTTACTTCGCTGCATCCGAAACAGGGATAAAATGCATTTAGCTTTAAGAGCACAAAAAGAAAATGCCATATTAAAAATAACGTATTCTCGATATCGTAACTTCCGCAATTCGTTGTTGCGAAAATTGAAGATATATTATGAGAAGACAGAATTTAAGAAAAGAAAAAACAATTCTAAAGCAACCTGGGGTCTAATAAAAACTGTAACTTACGAGTATACCAAGCCTGTACCATCGCCACCAAATGAACTCTTACACATTGATACTGATGAAATCAAATTAGCAAATAGGGTCAACAGCTACTTTGTGAGTCTGGGAAAAAACTTGGCCACAAAAATACAAAAGCAAAATGCACAAATCTCACTCTAGTCTGGAAAGAACTTGTAACTCTATTTGTATTTTGGAGGCTGGTAATTCCGAAGTTGAGGGAATCATAAACAATCTTAAATCAGGTTCTGCAGTAGGAGTTAACGGCATTTCTGGAAACAGCTTGAAATTAACACGCAGTCTTAGTTCCCTAAATCACGTACATCTGCAATCTTGCCATGTTCATCGGTGTTATCCCAGATGCTTTCCAAACGGCCTTAGTTCACCCTATTCACAAGGGAGGGGACAGAGGCAGTGTCGGTAACTATAGACCCATTTCTATACTACCTACTATCTCAAAAATTTTAGAGAAAATATTGAACAACCTTCTGCTGTCTTACCTCCAAGCACATAACCTTTTATCCGAAAACCAATACGGCTTCAGAGCTGGAATCGCTACAGAAGATGCGGTTATTGCGTTCTCTGAAAAGGTGACAAAACTTATGGATAGCAAACGGAGATGTCTTGGTATATTTCTAGATATATCAAAAGCGTTCGACACTGTCTCTGCACCCATACTCTTATCAAAACTGGAACGCATGGGGATACGTGGATATTTTCTCAAGTTATCTTGAAAATCGACACCAGCATGTTAAAATAGGTGAGGTTATGAGTGACAAGGCTAAAATTGAATATGGTGTTCCACAAGGAAGCATTCTAGGCCCAACCTTATTCCTCATCTATACAGGGTGTCCCGTAAATAATGGATCAAACGTAACAGGAAGCTAGCTCACTTGATTGCCAACAACTAATTTGAATAGTTTAAAAAAAACCGCAATAATATATTTTTTTTATTGAAGACATAATTTTTCTCGAATTTCACCATTTTTTTTACCAGAATTCCGTTTTTTTAATGCTATCGCTGCAAATGATAACATTTTTAGGTATGATTTTTGTTAAACATTTCTGAATAGCTTAATAATGTAATAGGATACCATTTTTATAAATAAAGTTTAATTTGCCTTAGAAAAAAAAAACTTAAATTGAAAAGATTTTTTTTCACCGTGAAAAGACCAAAATTGAAAATAATAAAAAACTTTTCAAATTAGTTGTTGGAAATCAGGTGAAATGACTACCCGTTACGTTTGATCCATTATTTACGGGACACCCTGTATAAACGACCTGTGTTCGCTTTCACTAACTAACTGCTAGGTGTTTACCTACGCTGATGATACAGCTCTACTTATCCACGGTAAAGATTGGTGTGAAACAGAAAAATATGTTCAGATGGCACTCGACGCTGTTATGGATTGCCTAAACAAAAACCTGTTGACCCTAAATGCAGACAAAACTAAATTAGTCTCGTTCTCTTTAAGAAACCAATCTCAGCCAAGCACATCACTCACTATTCAAGGCCACACCAGTCATGGTCGCCAAATTCTTTCATCTTGTATGTGTCCTCCTTTAACAATCACACCTAACATAAAATACCTTGGAGTGCTGATTGACAAACATCTCAATAAATTGGTATAGTCACATTGATAACCTGATAGCCCGAACGCGGAAGCTCATATCTATCTTCAAAAAAACTTTGCTGTTCAGCAGACACAGATACACTAAAGTTGGTGTATTTTTCACTCTGCCAATCTCTCCTCTTATATTATTTGCCAGCATGGGCAAACAATACCCTTTATAAAATTAGAAAGGGCCCAGAGGACTGTTCTCAAAGTTATGTTTTGCAAGTCCTATAAATACTATAGATACTCAACAATGGAACTTTATAGGGATAGCAAAGTATTGTCAGTGAGAGCACTATATGTGCTACAGTGTGTACTAAGAAGACATCGACAGCCATTACAAATAAGTACCAAACGTCGTGCAGATATTGTTATCCCACCATAAAGACATAAGACCACCTTCGCAAAACGTCTATTTAACTACCTCAGTTATAGTTTATATAATCAAATTAATAAATTTCTCCAGGTGCACAAATTGAATTATCATCAATGTAAAAATACGGTGAGGCTGTTGCTGATGGAACAATCATACGATGAAACAGAAAAATTGCTTCTCACCCAATCCTAAGCAACTTGACACATACACACCACTATTCTCACACACACACTCACACACACATATACAAACACACACACACACACACACACACACACACACACACACACACACACACACACACATTTATCTTCTCTTATATTTTCCAAATGTCTTGTAAAGTAGCTAATAAGTAACCTTAACTATAAAAAAATAAATCTATTGGCGTATCGACGCAGTTTATGTTAGCATAAGTTTTGGAATCACTGACTCCGAAGTCACAGGCAATAAACCTAGTTTGGGAGCCAGGAGATTAATTAGTCTCACATCTCTGTACCAAATTATTGTACAATTGTTTTTGTCACCAATTTATAGATAAATAAAGAATTATTATTAGTATATTATTATTATTTCTAGTGTTGAAATTATGCCTGTCACTTATCTTACTAAAAAGATGTAGATTTTTTCGAACATACATAATGTTTTCATATAATTATAAATTGTTAGTTGCTCTAATAAGAAATTGTATCAAGAATCTTAAACAAGAATTAATGCATTTTATTTCAGTTTCCCGAAAATATTGACAAGGTACCGTCATGATGTTAATTTTTTTAAACAGTTCCCTTAGACAATCGCGTTTGCGGAGGTTGTAGATGGCTCTGACAGCCCCCTTTTGCAGAATAAAGATAGAAATCAATATCTGCAGCCCGTCCCCACAGCAGAATACCGTAAGACATGATACTATAAAAGTAACTAAAATATACTAGTCTCGCGGTATCCACGTCTGTTAATTGACGGATTTTCCAAACAGCGTAAGCGGCTGAATTTAGCCGCCTTGCAAGTAATTTTAAGTGAGGACCCCACTGTAGCTTTGAATCAAGCGTAATCCCCAGGAAAACCGTTTTTTCGACGATTTCTAGTATCTCCTTACTCATTACAATGTGACATTTACTACTTCTAACATTCGGTAACGCGAATCTTATGCATTTGGCTTTCTTTTCATTTAATACCAAATTATTTACGGTAAACCAATTATGAACCTTAAGTATAGCGTTATTTACGTCATGAAGCTCATGTGCATGTCTGTTTATTTTAAAATCAGTGATGTATCATCAGCAAATAACACCATTTGAGGTCGGTTTTTCAGTAAATGAGGTAAATCATTTATATATACTAAAAAGAGGAACGGACCCAATATTGAGCCCTGCGGTACACCCATTTAGACTTTTAAGTCCAATGAATTTACACCGTTTATTTGAACTTGCTGCAGTCTATCATTCAAATATTATTTTACTAAGCTAAGCGCAAGTTTACCCAGTCCGTAATGCTCAAGTTTCAAGAGCAGTGTTTCGTGATTCACGCAATCAAATGGCTTGGATAGGTCGCAGAAGATGCCTATTGCGTCTTGTGCCTCCTCCCATGCGTTAAAGATATGTTTTAATAATGTAACACCGGCGTCGGTTGTACAACGTCCTTTGGTGAAACCATACTGTTGATCGTGTAGGGTGTTATTACGATTAAAATGATTGAGAATTTAACATTACATTTTCAAACACCTTGCTGAAAACTGGCAAAACCGATACGGGTCTATAATTATTAGTGTCTTTGCTGTCCCCACATTTAAACAGTGGAATTACTTTACTATACTTCATAAAATCTGGGAATACCCCTTGATCTACACATACATTAAATATTAAAGCTAAATAGGGTGCAATTGTCTCAATAATAGATTGACAAACTTTAGTAGACCTGCCCCACAGATCTTCTGTAATTTTGATCTTAAGTTGCTTAAATGCCTTTACAACGACCACAGGGTTTATATGTTTAAATTTAAATTCTATAGGACAGGCTGAAACATTCACTCTTAATAAATCAATAGCAAGTGAGGGCGAGGAATTTAAAGTTTCTGTTATACGTTGTCAGGTCTACAGAAACGGACATAGGGTACCTTTCATTCCGATAAAAAGTACTCTTCCCGAGGAAAACAACAATAACTTTCTTATGATAATAGATGGCGCCACGATGGTGTCTTTCGAATCATGATTGCATTATATTATTGTATAAACTTTAGTAGTGTGTTTTATTTTTAATTTAAGTACTTAATACATTTTGTGAGGCTATAGTGTCAATAGACCGGTTTTTTATCCGCCTAACTATAATTACCTGTACAACCCGAATTGATTGTCAAATTCTAAAATAACGCGAGCGAAGCCGCGGGCAAAAACTAATGTCAAATAAATACAATTAATGCATAATAATAAATTGCTATTGTAAAGTAAGTCTTAACGTGACTCTTACATAATTTTTATCGACAACAGTAGTTACTTAGACATTCAAAATCCAGGAGGGGGCAGCTGCCCTCCCCTGCCCTCCCCAGGTACGCCCACGGCAGCAACCCAAAAGCAAGCTTAATGTAACTAAAATAAAGATCATTGTAATTTTGACAGACTTGTCAGTGACAGCAGCACCTTTCTAACACGGTGGATAAATGATCACTATGATTTTGACATTGATGCAAAATTAGAGGTAAAATAACTATGAATTATACAACTAACAACAACAACAAGAACAGTAACAACTAACTGAACTATGCTTTTTTTTAATTTTCGTATGATGCGCTGGTTGACGTCATCACGTCAACGCCGCGCCGCGCCGGCTGTCGCTTTAAACCTACGCTGGGGCTCTGTCTCGCATGGGGTCGTAGCATTATGCTGAGCGATTGCCGTTTTGCGTGGATGTGACGCATATTTTCCCCCAACTCGTCTTTTTTTGTACCGTTGTGTATTTTTCTCTGCGTCATGTTTACCGCAAATAAACGTATTTTCTTTCTTTTTTACTATGAAAGGACTCACTACTTTCACCCCCTGCAAATAGGCAATGATTTGGTTTCTATTCAACCAGCAACTACATTTAAACTTATGTTCTAAAAAATATTTCTAGCCTTTTTCCAACTATCTTGGGGTCAGCTTCTAGTCTAACTGGATGCATCTGAATAACAGTATTTTACAGGAGCGACTGTTTATCTGACTTTTGGGTTTCTAACCCGGGATTGAAAACCGGTACGAATTTGGGTTCCGGTTCTTTATTTCGGTTTTCTTTTCGGTAAAGGATTTTATTGCACACTGCATTTTCAACGCTCTGCTAAGCGCCGAGAGTTGAAAACCAAACAGTGTGTTTTTTCGATGCGCTGGGATACCCTCTGTTCGATTCTCAACGCTAGGCTCAAAGCCGAGAGTTGAAAATCAAGTGCGCGATAAAATCCCGCCGCGGTATTTTTACGTCCGTGAGTACACGGGCTCAATATGTGAGCACCATGTCTTTATCACATATAATTAATTAATCAGCCATTGCTTCATTTTTAATTATTTTTATCTATTCTGGTACTTATCGTAAGTAATTTTATTCTAGGTGCATCGTCTTCACATGTAAAATACCTATAATTAATGTACTTATACAAAATATTGTAGCTAAAACATTTTAAAAGAGTAACTAACGGTGGAGTTTCTTGTCCTTTCTTCTCAATTCGAAACTTCCTTTTCGGAAGGGGCAACTAGAATCATTTCTATTTTAATGTAAATGTTGACGTTCAAAAGTACCTTTTTTGTGTCTATTTGAAATAAATGCTTTGACTCTGACTTTAGGCTCCGTCAAAACATGTCAATCTAACTTTTATTTAAATTGAAATGAATTTTAACGAGCAGACATGCGGGCTTAAGCTAGATAACATATCATTAAGGCTCCCGGAAACAGGCGCGACGCGAAAGCGCGACAGAACTCTAGTAGAACAATTTCTATGAAAACTTCATGGTTTTCTACAAGAGTCGCGTCGCACTGTCGCGTCGCGCCTTTCTGCGGGAGCCTTTGTTTATATCTCCTGGCCACGACCTTGCCACTATCAGCGGTAGCTTAGCGCGGGGCGGCGAGCGGTAAAAAACAAATATACAAAAATGTATGAATCATGCCACGAAGCACCGCTCGCGGCGGCAACGTTAGCGGGATTTGCCGGGCGGTTCGCGGCAGCGGAGCGCGGCACGGGGCGCGACTTGAACAAATGTACGGGCGAGTGGTTGAGAATGTTGAGATGCCACGACTCAGAGCGGTACGGACAGCGGCAGACTCAGCGGCGCGGTGCGCGGCGCGCGGCGGCTTGACGATTAAAATATTTTAGACGATTTCGTAGCGGGAAATGAACTCCGAAGCATTTATTACAGAAATTTTAAATCGACCACCTAACGGCCTGATCACGACTTCGGTCTTAGCGGGGCGCGGCGCGGCAAGCGGGGCGGCGCGCGGCGTCGGTAAGCGGTGCGTTTTGCACGCCACGTAGGTACGTAGCGGTTAATTGCAGCGGCCGCGGTTGACGTATTTAGTTAGTCAAGTCAAAACGTGCTCAAAATCATGGCGTTATCAAAATTATCCCTTCTCTGTTTAGAAAGCAGTACATTTTTAAAACAAGATACCTATTCTTAATGTGAGAGAAGGAGTGCACGAATTGAATAAAGATCGGTATTTAAATGGCGAATTTCGTGATCTATATATGTTTTTATATTTATATTGGGGATGTTTTGACATCCATATAGGCGGTCGATTTAAAATTTCGTTGATAAATGCCTCGGTATCCATTACCGCCACAAAATCGTCTATTTTTTTTTGTTTTCTGCTACGCCGCTGTGTACGTCACTCCTACACCGCAGTCCGCGCCGCTGTTTCGTGGCGTGCGTCGCACTCATTCACTTGTACATTTGTTCCTGCCGCTCCCCGCACCGCGCGCCGCTGTAGCGTTTCGCTCCGATATTACCGCGCGCGTTTTCGCTATGAGCGGCGTCTCGTGGCGTGCTTCAAACATTTTTATACTTTTGATCTTACCGCTCTCGCCGCCCCGCGCTTAGCTGCCGCTCACAGCGCGGCAAGGTCGTGAACGGGCCGTATTAAGGCTCCCACAGACAGGCGCGACGCGACAGCGATACACAAAGGCGTCGGTCGTCGCGCGACACGCGGTGTCTTTGTGTCGGGCGTCGCGTCGCGCCAGTGTGTACGAGCCTTTAGACTAACAGAAAAGTTGACAATAGAGTATTATGTACTTAGATTGGATTATTTACAAAGTAATTTCTGTAATGATCGCGTATCGCCGAACGCTACCGAGCAGTACGTAGCAATCCGTAGCATGGACAACGCCCCACCTGCCAACGCAACGCCGCGCCGCGCCGCGCCGCGCCTCGCCGCGCCCCGCCGCGCCGCGTGCCGCTAAGCCAAAAGTCGTGGCCAAGCTGGTATAGTTAATGATAAGGAAAACGCTGCAGCTAATATGACGCTAGATACCTGTTGTTTATTTCTAATTAAGGAGGTATGTTCGGTCTTCAATGCATTTGTGGTGACGGGTAATTCCAATTCCAACTATTATTTTGTAGACTAGCCGCCCGCGACTTCGTCCGCGTGAAATTTCTTGTTCCTCTGACCCACCCCGTCGCATCGCATCGCCTGCCAGCTCTATTAATTCCGTTTTCGCTTAGCGTTTTTATTACATTTTTTGCTTTTTGCACGGCTCCTAAGGGTCCCAGAGTGATGTTAAATAGCCTATAGCCTTCCTCAAGAATTGGGCTATCAAAGGCAAAAATATTTTTTTAAATTCCGACCGATAGTTCCAGAGATTACCCCTACACATTGTATACAAACTTACAAACAAGCAAATTTTACCTCTAATCTATACTAATAATAAAGCTGAATCTATACTAATCTATATCTATACTAATAATAAAGCTGAAGAGTTTGTTTGTTTGTTTGCTTGAACGCGCTAATCTCAGGAACTGCTGGTCCGATTTGAAAAATTATTTCAGTGTTAGATAGCTCATTTATCGAGGAAGGCTATAGGCTATATATCATCACGCTAAGATCAATAGGGACGGAGCACCAATGAGCAATGTTTCAAAATCGTAGGTATTTTTTTTCCTTTTGAGAGCTTCCGCTGCGTGCGCTGCGTAAACGGTTAAAGTTTCACAAGAATCATGTATTACAGAATTGTTCCCCTTTAAAAGTTCTAAAAAAAAGTCTGCGACAGCTTATGTCTATCTTTTAAGGTTAGCTCACTATGAACATTTTTATGCTAACCAAATTTGTTCTAAAATAATGCATTATTTGCGAAGGTGTTTTTATAAACATGATATTAATCCTTATCCAAATAAATAAGTTATTCATCACAAGTATTTCATTTAAAACAAAATTGCCCTTTACATCATTTGATTTCAATGAATATGTTAGGAGATATCGCAGTTTTAAAATAACATCGCAGCAAAATAATGGTGCAAGGCCGGCGGCGGGTGGTCATGACGGGGAAGGGCGGTGGCCCCAGTTATCTCTGCGAGATACCAAGAATGACGTTCAGTACCCCAGTAAAAATTGAATCGGTAACCCAGTAAAATTTCTAAAACCTTAAAAATAAATTGTCCTAGAATTTGTATTGGGTAACCCGGTAAATTTTCTTGGGTTTGCGCATATTATGGTCCCGCGTTACTGCAGAGCCCCAGTAAAAATTCATAAACTCCCCAGAAATATTTTAAGAAATTATTTCTCCGTGTACTGATAAAAGCGTGATGTAGGTACCTAAAACAGCTCCTTAACGTACGTATTATTTTAAAATATTTCCACCCTCTACGTAAACGAAGTCGCGGGTTAAAGTTAGCGTTAGCCCACTATTCCACGCGGACGAAGTCGCGGGCAGAAGCTAGTATAATATAGATGTAAGGTTAGTGTCATTGACTTTCCCCTACCCATATTTGCCAAGTGACTAATGGCCGATTCCTATATTTTAACCCTCTGCAACTGACGTGATACAAAATTTCACTAATCTGCTGACGTGGTAGACTAGTAGACACCGTTTTGACGTCATTATATATCATATTATATGCCGTCAAAATCTATTGCAGTGATTTAAAATTAAACGGTAAATTGTCATTATTATTCTGTATTAATTAATTTATTGAATAAAAAGCAATAAGTTTGAAATCAACTCTTTATTGTTTTTATCAAAAATCGCCGTACGTGCACGAATTATGTAGGTACTAAAATCACGATAATTGTACCTTTAAAAATAAAGGCGTAAAACACATTCTTGTGATCTGTGGTGTCCGGTGGACTACTTCGTCAGCTGCAGAGGGTTAAGGACCGTTATTGGTTAAAATTAAGACTTGTATCTTTACCATAAAGGATCCCGCAGACAGGCGCGACGCGATAACGCGACACAAAGGCGCCACTCGTCGCGCGACGAGCGGTGCATTTGAGTCACGCGCGATTCGCGTCGTGTGTCGCGCCTGTTTTTAGGAGCCTTAATGAAGCAAGTACCTAATAGCTTTGCATAGTAGGCCCTCCCATATGGAAGTAGCTATTACAGGTAAAAAAAATTGGCAATAAAAATGTTACCATTGGTTCCTAAGCAAAACGATTCGTTTTTGTTGTGTATAGGAACCGAGAATTAGTAGTGATGGCCCAAATAAGGAGGGACAAGGTCATAAAAGGGTGAATCGCTGGCGAATTAATACGATGCGTGAGAAAGGTCACCAGTTCCAAATTAATACCTAGGTATAGATACACCCACTACCCCCTACTGTACCCACTTACATAAAAACTTGTTTTTATGGGTACCCGAAACAATCAATTGAAATTGTCAATTGCAAGTGTAAATGTTTTGTTTGTTTATTGTCAATCGCTTCAATTGCATTTTGTAGACGATCATTTTGCGCTTCAATGAGTACCTATCAATCACGTAAAAATTCACTATTGCAATTGGTCGTTTCGGGGATTCTTTACACAAAAACTTGTAGCTAGTACGGTGCGGGTAATACACATGTTTATTACAATTTACGCTCAGTACGCTATTCGGGCTCATGCGTGTCGGACCGTTTTATAGAAAAATCAAACTTCGTGTCTGTTTTGAAGTGTGTAAAAGAATATTTTTTGTAAAGGTGAGTCACCCTGTAACGTCCATATTCCGGTGACCTTGTGTGTGTCAGTCGTGGCCCGCGGAGCGTGCGCTAAGCCCGCTCGGCCCCCGTGCTCCCTCCGTTTTACAAGGGACACAACCCCAACACCGAGTAACACCACTACTGAACAACTGGACTTAAGAATAAGAACGAATAAAACTGTTATTCACATTTACGCGTGCCATACAGAAGCATTTGATTTAATTCGTACCGTGCCGTACCTTATGTGATACTCGAATAATTATAATGGCCTGTCTCTCGACTGCGCATGTGCGCGTAACCCGACCAGTTTAAGATGGCAGTGAAGTTGATAGTGAAAGTGAAGTTGAATCCTCGTTTCCATCTGGTCGGAGTATAAAGTCATGGGTGGCGACCCAACAACAGGTGTGTACTGTACGAAATAAGAATCAAATTGGCTTAACACTGGTTTGACGTAAGATTTTGTGAAGTTGTGAGTGTGAATCTTCGATCAACAATAGTGTGAATGGATGCGTTTTATTCATACTAGTGTAACGTTTTATTTCTGTGGAGACATACGAGAATTTTGTTGACTTGTTGTATTAGTAGGTACCTACCTAGGTCACTATTTCAAGGACAGTTAGAAATGTTTACACGTTTTTATTATGACTATATTGGCTTGTGTATTACTAGTAGGATCTCGTTATTTCTATATCAAACTATGGATTTAGGCAATTCTATTTATATGTAGGTATATAAAATGAAATGCTGTTCGTTAGTAAGCGCATCATATGAGAACGACTAGATCGATTTGGCTAGTTTTTGTTTTAAAATGTTCGTAATAGTCCGAATTAGGTTTATATGAAAAGAAAAATTGGAAACGTTTCCCGAAAAAGAATTAGGTACTTAAATTCGGGAAAAACTGGACGTCCTTTTTTCTACGGGATTTTTTTATGGACAGGGCAACGTCTGTCGGGTCAGTTAGTAGGTAATAAAATTAACAATGTTGTTTAATACAAGTTTAATAGTAATTTTTTCGCATAATTAGGTATTTCAATTGTAACAAGTGCCTAAGCACACAAATGGCGTAATTCATTGTTTAATCGCAATGTCATTTGTCTTATCAACTATACACAATTAATTATCTTAGGTTTATCTTAAGATTGTCTGATTACATTGAATAATAATTACAATTTATCTATTGGCGTCGTAAAGTGGCGTATTGTATGCCGCACGTCAGTGGTAACAAAACGGCGACCCACTGACCAAACTAAGCGTCCTCTACACGTTTGGCCAACGTATGCCAATGTTCGCCACAGTATACTAAAACTGTTAACAGAACATTGAACTACCGTCATTTGCGTAAACTTATTGTTGTAATATAGACATTCTGTGGCTTATATTGGCGCATGTTGGGCCAATGTGTAGAGGGAGCCATGGTCTAAAAAAAAAAGGTCTGGCACTCCGAGAGTGACACAAGCTTACGTCACTGTCCAGTTGCCACTTTATTGCAACAAAACAAGAAGTATGGAAACATTTTCAGTCACCATTCTGTTAAAAATGTATTTATAGCATTTAAATTGTCGTTTCGTTTTTCTAATCAAATGAAACAATTCAATTTAAACATATACCAACGTAATTGTTAGTTAGAACCTCGTTGTTCTATCGGATTCGCACAGGTAATAAAGGCGGTTGGGGAGTTATTATTACACACTACTGGTAACACAGCGGTGATGACGTAGGCTTGTGTCACCCTGTATCTCGGAATGCTATACCTGGCGAAGTATATTATTATACCATGGAGGGAGCATTAGTAGATGTTAGCTTGCGTTATTGCAATTCTATTAGCTTGTATTCTATACTAGTTGCGCGGTAAACGCCGCACAGTGGATCGAAACTGCTTATAAGGTATATTCGTTATTTTTTTACAAATTTAATTTTTTTTTAATTCCTGTCGAAAGATCTCGTTATTCCGATGAATAATTGTAATTACAAGTTTTTCTCTAAAACTGATAGATTGCCCGGAAAAAAATATTTTAGTTTTTTTTGTTTGGAATGAAACAGAAACTGCTGAATTTTGGCCATGTTTTGAAAGACCAGGCTTTCAAACTACTATATTCTTATTCTTTGACTTGTTGGCTATAATTCTACTCTATCAGCGCGCGCCCATAGTTGCCCGTTCAAGAGTTATGAGGTTCGGAAAAATGAAAAAGAAAAGTAAGTCAAAAGTACATTTTCATTAATAATATGATAGATACGAGTAGAACATTAAAACATTTATAATTAAGGAATATTATTAATTTCAAAACAATATAAAATCGAAAAATGGTCCTCTCACCAAGAGCAGACGAGCTTTTGGTGCCTCTTCCAACTGAACCGGAATTATTTTATAGATGTACACACTTTACAAGACAGTGATGCTCATTAATTTTGTTCGAGTTTAGCTGTTTTTTTTTTTATTGTTCTGAATACAAATTTTATTATTTATTTTAATTAATTATTTTTTGTACTTTTTTCCATAAACATATGTTTTTAAATTATTATTAGTTTCGATCCACTGTGCGTCGCGTCGCTTGCGCGATGTAGGATTTTACTCGACGTCACGTCAGCGTGATGCGAAGTTCGCATGTGGCGTTGTAGATGCCGCCACATGTATTTATGGTCGTGACTGTATATTGCCTACCCATATTTCTCTAGTTATATAAATAGCTTATTTAGGATTCGACAAATAATTACGTTCCACTAAAGCGAAAGAAATAGGGACCTAAGTTACAGAACTGCCTGAATAGGTTAGCCCGCGTACGCACGGACGTAAAAATATCGCGGCGGGCTTTTATCGCGCACTGGATTTTCAACTCTCAGTGTTGAGCCGAGCATTGAAAATCCAATAGAGCGCATCCCAGCGCGTCAAAAAAAGACACTTGGATTTTCATCTCTCGGCGCTAAGCAGTGCGTTGAATATCTAGTGCGCGAAAAACGATCGCGGCGGTAAAAAATCGCCCGTGATCTGGGCTTCCATGTGTTATTTTTTCTTTAGAATTTCAAACAATTTAATTCTGATAGGGTATTTCTTTCGTTTAAATAGCTTCTGAATGGCTGCAGTTCAAATTCTTTGTTAGCAATAGTACCTAACTAAGGTTTATTATTTCAATTTCAACAAAAGACTGTTTGGTTAATTTAAAAAGAAACTTGTTTAAAACAATATGATACGATTGTGAATCTCAAAATCATGCAGTAGGTACTTCTGTTTCTTCTCAAGTACCTACCCATATGTATTTGTACAGTTTAGACTAAGTACGAAGGTACTTACGAATCTTCTTAAGCGTCTCAAAAATCTTTATTTTTTATTTTATTGTGTCTCTCAAAACTGATATACAATCACAAATGCAATAAAACAGTTTCAAAACAATATTTTTGATTGACATCTACTAGATGTGAATCTTGCATGCATATTTTATGTAAAACACTTACTATCTAAAAATAAAAAAAATAAAAAAATAACGTTAAACAAAACTTACAAATTGTGAACTTTACCATTGATAATGAAAAAGTTTTGGGAAAGAAAAATCCTAACTTCCTAATCCTAATCCTAACTAATATTATAAATGCGAAAGTAAGTTTGTTTGTTTGTTACCTTTTCACGCCTAAACCAATGAACCGATCATCCTGAAATTTTGCATATATGTTGTCAGGTGTACAGAAACGGACATAAGGTACCTTACATCCCGCAAAAAAGTACTGTCCCCGAGGAAAACAACAATAACGTTCTTATAATAATAGATGGCGCCACGTGTCTTTTGAATCATGATTGAATTATATAACCCGAATTGATAGTCAGTCTAAATTAACGCGAGCGAAGCCGCGGGCAAAAGCTAGTATATAATAAAAATAAAATTATACAAACAAGACTAAGTTTAGTCCTAACTGAGGCTGACCTTCCTAGCCTTTTCACAACTATGTTGGGGTCAGCTTCCAGTCTTAACTGGATGCAGCTGAATACCAGTATTTTACATGGAGCGACTGCCTATCTGACCTACACGACTGGTTGTGAGACTTGGGCTTCTAACTACCCGTAACGACTGTCAAAGATCTACGAATGACAGCAGGGCCGGCAGTCTCGACATTAGATAGCGACAAAAATCTGTCGCTAAGTCGTATCGATGTCAAATTCCTTTAATAGAGTTTCAACATTATGCTTTGGAAATAAAGTTCAAAATCTATTAAAGGAATTTGACATCGATACGACTTAGTGACAGATTTTTGTCGCTATTCATGTCGAGACTGCAGGGCCAGGGCCGGCAGTCTCGACATGAATAGCGACAAAAATCTGTCTAATGTCGATACTGCCGGCCCTGGCCCTGCAGTCTCGACATAGATACCGACAAAAATCGGTCGTTAAGTCGTATCGATGTCAAATTCCTTTAATAGATTTTCAACTTTATTTCCAAAGCATAAGGATGAAAATCTATTAAAGAAATTTGACATCGATACGACTTAGTGACAGATTTTTGTCGCTGTCTAATGTCGAGACTGCAGGCCCAGGGATCTACAGCTTAACGTGCTTTTCGAGACACGGAGGGTTCTCGATGTGTAATGGATAGTCATCCACCCACGAACCGACCGCGGCAAGCGTCGCTTAACATTTGAACGACCTGTGCGGCTGTTATCATTAGCCACGAGCCCCACTTTTTATGCGTCTTGAAATCTTAATTTTTTACCTTACAAACTTACTGTGGTGGTACTTATACCTATAATACCTAATTAAATTATAGTTGCAGGGAGTAATTAATGACGAGCAGTGGTGGCCCAGTGGTAACGGCCCCGACTTACAAGTTGTAAGTCGTGGGTTCGAACCCAGGCCCTGCAGTCTCGACATTAGACAGCGACAAAAATCGGTCGTTAAGTCTAATCGATGCCAAATTTCTTTAATAGATTTTCAACCTTATGCTTTTGAAATAAAGTAGAAAATCTATTAAAGGACGATACGACAACGAGGAGGACAACGATACGATTAGCGACCGATTTTTGTCGCTGTCTAATGTCGAGACTGCAGGGGCAGGCAAGATTTTTTCTTTATGTAAATAATTTCATCACCACTGCTCTCGAAATAAAACATCGTGAGAAACCGGCATGTGCTAGAACCAAAAATTCGTAGACACCTGACATATACCAACCCTCACTGCGCCCGCGTGGTAGATTATAGTCCACTCCCTCTCGAAGAGAGAAGGCCTGTGTCCCAGCAGGGGAACATTTTAGGCTAATTATACAATGGCAGTTATCTTCAGCATTAACTCGATAACGCTTAAATAAACAACTGAACGGATTTCGATGAAACTTGACTCAGTCAAAGATAGACCAGCAAATTGCGTGACACACTTTCTTTCACAGTCCAAAGGATTTTGAAGGATATTCATAATCCTTTGCTTCATACGGGTGAAAAATTCGTCCGTTCGACAGCGTTAATAACACAATGGTTAATGAATATTGTTGAATTGTCACAATGAATGGCATTGGGACTGAGTGTGTTACGTGTGGCGTTACGTAATTACCTCGTAGCATAAAGGCTCCCACAGACAGGCACGACGCGACAGCGCTACACAAAGGCGCCACTCGTCGCGCGACACGCGGTGCCTTTGTGTCGGGTGTCGCGTCGCGCCAGTGTCTACGAGCCTTTATGATGGCAAATAATTTAATTTAATGTTCTTGTCTCGTAATGTTAATTACTTTGCATAGGTACCTACTATTGTAACAGAATCAAGTTTTATTTTTCTAACTGTTCAGACAGCTGTGCTGCTGGGGAGTTTGTTGCGCCACTTCTTCTCCCCAGCTATAGCACTAGGAAGTGTTGAAGGGCGGGCGTTTTGGGGGACTGTCTTATGTAATTCTGACGTTCGAAAAGTGCTGATTCTCAGCCTAATTTGAACAAATAACTTTTTATTTTGAATTTGACTGGATTTGCAAAGCTCTGATTAGAGCTGAGAGTTGAAAATCAAACAGTGTGTTTTTTCGACGCGCCGGAATGCACTCTGTTAGATTATCAACACTTGACTCAATACCGAGAGTTGAAAATCCAATGCGCGATAAAATCCCGCGGCGATATTTATACGTCCGTGCGTACGTGGGCTTAAAAATCTTGATTTATGCATCTGCATTTAAAACAAGGCTTCAAGCATTTCTACTAGATACGTGTTTCTACTCCGTTGACGACATTGTATTAATGACCGTGCGTTTTGTTGTCCTCCTGTCAACTTATGTATTTCGACTGAAATCATTGTTTAATGTATGTTAAGGACATTATTTTTAAATGACAAATGTATTTGTTCCTTTTATTTGTCCGAGTTGACATTGCACTATTTTATTTGAATTTAATTTTTAAATTGTATTCTATTCTTCATTTTTGTGAGTTGACATTGTATAATTGTATTGTTTATGATGTTAGTTATGTTGTTAATTTTGGCGATTAAAGATAAATGGCCAATGTGTTAGGTGTTCTTTTTTTAAAATTTTATTACGTAGAATTATTTCAAACACAATTACACCAGTCCCGTACGGTATATCGAATTACCCTTGAACGATATAACTGTCTACAGAAAGCATGGTTCACCGACGAACGGTAATACGAGAAAACTATTAGTCGATACCATTATTTAGCGACAGCACGTTTCGCCGAATAACGCTAAATAGAATGAATGGTTGGCCGATACCAAGATTTGCCGATGTCATGGTTCGCCGGAACACGCTTGAACTAAATAATCCTTTATCGATAGCAGTTTGCATCGAAAACACCTTTTCTTACACCGCCTATCCAAAACAAATAATTACCTATCAATTTATTTCCATCATTTAAATACTGACTGCACAGCAAATTAAATACTGACTGCACAGCAAATTAACCAGAGCGTACATACATAATACTCACACTCGTGATCGGTACAAAACGCAATATTACTGCACTAGGAGAATTTAGGATGCAAGAGAGAGCGAAGCGAGTTCCGCACTTGGAGGACTCCGACTCGGACAGGTTAGGTTAGAAGGGGATGGCGGGGTCTGAAAGACCCCGCCATCCCCTTCGTGGTTATTTTTTTTCAAACCACCCAGAAGTAGGAGCCCCGCGAAGCGGGGCTCCGTCGACTACGCCTTATCGTTACTATCGCCATTCAGAAATAGGAGGCTATCGATAAAGGATTATTTAGTTCAAGCGTGTTCCGGCGAACCATGACATCGGCAAATCTTGGTATCGGCCAACCATTCATTCTATGTAGCGTTATTCGGCGAAACGTGCTGTCGCTAAATAATGGTATCGACTAATAGTTTTCTCGTATTACCGTTCGTCGGTGAACCATGCTTTCTGTAGACAGTTATATCGTTCAAGGGTAATTCGATATACCGTACGGGACTCCAATTACACAATGTAAATTATTGATACTGAATACATTGAATTGAATTGTAAGGATGATCGATTCCCAGGGCGGGAAAAGTTATTTGGTTTTTTCACCTGGAATTTCTCAGTAGCAGCCCAGAGTCTGGATTTGTGCCCGGTTGATGGCAATAGGCTGGCCCCCTGTTACATGGGGCTTAAACATAACTGGCGAAATGTGGGTGTACTATAGGTACACCTCTGCCTAACCATTCCGGAAAACAAGGCGTTATGTTATGTACCTGTGGGTACAACACAATAACATATTTAACATATTCCTTTTTACAAAAACACATGCTTGGCAACATAAACAACGCGACGAATCAGGGGCGGAGCTACCACCGTACCAGCCATATCAATGATACGCCCCCCCCCCCAAACTACAAGGGCCCCCGCGTATGAAAACGATAATTCGTAGAGTATTATCCAAAACCTCAAATTCTTCTTGATTTATGAGATCCATAATTAATAAATAACTAATAAAATTAATGAAGCCCCATATTGTTGAATTCTCAAAATGAAAGGGATTGTGAGTAGGGTTGCCAACCCTACTATATAATATAGTATCCTACTATATTAGACGCCTAAATACTATATTTAAAAAAAATATGGATTGCGAAACTACATATTTTCGATGAAAATTTTAATAACATTATTTTAAGTGAAAAACGAAACGCAGTCGTAATCTGTTTTTAAAATTTTTATGATTAAAATAAATCTGTATAAAACTCTGGCTATTGCTCTTTTTGACCAAAAATAAACCTGTTAATAAAGGCTCAAAGTAGCAAAATACTTAATTTTTTTCCAGGCATACCTTCTACTAATATATTTGAATTACATAATTACTATAGGTATTTGATAACCTAAAAAAAAAGTTGGCAACACTAATATTGTGAGTGTGTAATGTTGCATCATCATCATCTTCAACAGCGTCTTCGCCCACTGCTGGGAAAAATCCAATCTTTGCACAAGCAAAGATTGGATTTTTCCCAGCAGTGGGCGTTCATCTGATAAGGCAGGCACAGAAGCGTGGGGATAGGCACAAGCCTATCCCCACGCTTCTGTGCCTGCCTTATCAGATGGTAACAATAAAGTTTGCCCATCTCGCCGCCAGACGACTATTTCAATATAGTATAAAGTACTCTGTGCGACCAGTCCTTGGATGCCACTCGGTTACACACACATAGCCTTACTCCATCTGTCAAGACCAGCACCCTAATTACGTAACACACTATGTAACACAATCTAATTCATTTTGAAGCCTATTCCTAATCCATTGCTTCATATGTTGGAAATATTTGTCTGCTTAACAACGTAAATAACGCAATGTATGTCGTTGAACTGTCAAAATGAACTCCCATTCCTACTGTTAGTGTGTTACGTAATTACCCCGCTGGCCTTGCTAAATGTTCTATATTTGAATTTGAATTTCTACCTGCTGCAAAATAGTTACTTAACTTTTTATTTCTTTGTATAATCTTGACTGAATATTTTAACGATCGCAATGAATCATTTCATTTCGTTTTTGAAATTGTAATCATGGATGTCCAATTCGTTGGCGGAGGAAAAAATTAATTAAAAAAGAAAACAAGAAAATATGAAAACTGATACTTTCCTTAAATTGGTAAGTGTAAAAATTTATAAAATCAATCAATCAATTTATATAAAACACAAAAAAAGTTTCTATCTATGTCTGTTATAGACTTTGAAACCATCCAACCGATGCTGTGCCCCAAACAGGTTTCATTAGAAAGGCAATAATGCGAAGATGGTTTTGGTTTTTTTTCCACTATTTTTTATTAGCGTAGTAGCACACGCCGAGGAACTATCCGCTAGTCATTAATAGAAGTATAGTGACCAATCTGTAACAATCTTAATGAACAAATGAGTATTTATTGCAACTGCCGATCTATTCTGCAAAAATCTCACCGTGAAAAACCAGCGGGGTAATTACGTAACACACTAACAGTAGGAATGGGTTTCATATTGACAGTTCAATAACATTCATTGCGTTATTTACACTGTTGAGCAGACAAATTTTTCAAACATATGAAGCAATGGATTAGCAATAGGCTTCAAAATTATTCAGATTGTGATTGAGTGTGTTACGCAATTACGGTGCAGGTGAAGTGAACTGTCAATAGTGTCAATTCGGACGGACTTGACCCGCGGGCCGTACTTTGCCCATCGCTGGCCTAGGGTAATTTAGGACAGTCATAGGTTTTTAAGGAACACTTGTGCACAATTCCATGCTTTTAGAACCAGCCCGTTAGGCGCTGCGTTGTCTGTCCGTTAATGAATTAATTTAAGGGGGATCCTCAGCTGTAGCCCGCCAAATTTAAATATTCTTTGGTTTTTTTTCAAATTGCAGCTCTGTTTTACGTCGTATGTTGATCAAAATGCGATTCGCGACTATAGGAATTATACAGTTATTGAACAATAATAATAAATTTAATAATATCAATCGTCAATCTTTGGAAATTTGTTCCATCTAAGAATTTTCATATGAAGTATTCTGAAAAATTCTTAGGTGGAACAAATTTTCAAAGTTTTACGACGTACGATGTAAAACAGTTAAGTAGAAGATATAATAAACAAACGTGTTTGGTGATTTGCTGTCCATCACTTGAAAAATTTACGGTTTGAGAGCCCATCATAATGTAGCACAGTATTATAAGTATCATCATTCTAAAATATACATAGTTTTCTGACGATATTTTTCCTTCACTCCGATTGTAGTACAAAATATTATGGTCAGTTTAGACCTCGTCCGTTTTCGAAAATGATTAGACATATTTACTAAATAAATAATAATTAATTGAACATTTTACCTTGTTGTTTAGGTAACGTTCGTAACTTTGTAAGGTGACATGACATCATAAAATTAGCAGTAGTTATTGTTTTAACAAGACGGCAATTTAACTATTTATTATGCTAAGCAATAATCACCCTTTATTCCTGTGTTTGAAGAACTATTTTCAATTCGGCGCAGTAAAGTGTTGATTCATAGTGTTTTCTGTTTAATCGAATGTTTAAAATTAACTATTGTGTTGAGGCATACCTACACCGTGTCAGAATTGAGAATTTGAAGTTGAGAATTTGTCAAGTTCTATTTTTTAATGTTATGTCAATGAGGCAAATGTCAAAATGGCGCTGTCATAGCTAGTTCCCAAAACAAACTAAAAATACAAGGTGGTTTTATTTTATACTAGCTTCTGCCCGCGACTTCGTCCGCGTGCAATAGTTACTTTGGGCTAACGCTAACTTTAACCCGCGACTTCGATTATGTAGAGGGTGAAAATATTTTTAAATAATACGTACGTTAAGGAGCTGTTTTAGGTACCTAAATCACGCTTTTATCAGTACACGGAGAAAAGATTTCTTAAAATATTCCTGGGGAGTTTATGAATTTTTACTGGGGCTCTGCAGTAACGCGGAACCATATGCGCAAACCCAAGAAAATTTACCGGGTTACCCAGTACAAATTCTAGAACAAAAAAACATTTAAGGTCTTAGAAATTGTACTGGGTTACCGATTCAATTTTTACTGGGGTACTGAACGTCATTTTTGGTATCTCGCAGAGATAACTGGGGCCACCGCCCTTCCCCGTCATGACCACCCGCCGCCGGCCTTGCACCATTATTATGCTGCAATGTTATTTTAAAACTGCGATATCTCCTAAGATATTCATTGAAATCAAATGATGTAAAGGGCAATTTTGTTTTAAATTAAATACTTGTGATGAATAACGTATTTATTTGCATAAGGATTAATATCATGTTTATAAAAACACCTTCGTAAATAATGCATTATATTAGAACAAATTTGGTTAGCATAAAAAAGTTTATAGTGAGCCAACCTTAAAAGATAGACATAAGCTGTCGCAGAATTTTTTTAGAACTTTTAAAGGGAAACAATTCTGTAATACATGATTTTTGCGAAACTTTAACCGTTTACGCAGCGCACGCAGCGGAAGCTCTCAAAAGGAAAAAAAAACCCACGTTTTTGAAACATTGCTCATTGGTGCACCGTCCCTATTGGTCTTAGCGTGATGATATATAGCCTATAGCCTTCCTCGATAAATGACCTATCTGACACTGAAATAACAAATCGGACCAGCAGTTCATGAGATTAGCGCGTTCAAGCAAGCAAACAAACAAACAAACAAACTCTTCAGCTTTATTATTAGTATAGATATAGATTATTAGTATAGATTAGCGAAAATGACTCGTTGGTGTGTTTTTGATAATCATCCACCATTTTTTGAAAGACTTAAACAGACTTCGAGTTTCTAAGCAATATTTAAGATTTTAAATTCGGATACTTTCCATATCAAATACATCATTGATTGAAAGTATTGAAATCACCGAAAATTACAAATTAGTAAAATAAACCAGACTCTCGAATGATCACGAAATGGAATGAATGGACGCAATGTCAAATAAGGCTCGTACACACTGGCGCCACGCGACGCCCGACACAAAGGCACCGAGGGTCGCGCGACGAGCGGCGCCTTTGTGTAGCGCTGTCGCGTCGCGCCTGTCTGTGGGAGCCTATATATTGTACGCCGCTCCCGTAGGGATCAAGCTATGGTCACGCCGCCCGTCTATAATTAGCTTTGACCGATCATCCCCAATCCCAATGCAACGACCTCGAAATAATACGGCTTTTTGATAACTGTAAGCACGGCTTTTAAGGTAGGTATAGTCAATAACACATCAGTGGTTTTCGAAGTGCAAATTTTACCCCTGACGTACGGTTGACTGTACGCCAGTAATCACAACGTATAAGTAACGTACAAGTTAGGAAAAGCAATCATCGGTGTCGAAACCCTTCCTGACCAGGGGATCTAACTCAGGACCCTATGCACGGCAGTCGAGCTATCAACCGCTAGACTAACAAGGCAAAGAGCACTGTGCTACGTTACCAACATCTCAAATAATAATAATAATTATTATTCTTTATTTCGCACCACACATACCAGTAGACACAATCCATATTGTATTAGTAACAACGACTAAACAACTATACATATTAGTAAAGTTTTACACACTAACCAAACAATAACAAACAAAAAGAAACAAAACAAATGGGTAATAAATGCCGTGCTTCCCTGCCAGTGGGCATTGGCCCTATTGAAGTAAGTTAGTAAGGCATTCAAAAACTGTCACAAAACGGTAGAAAGGCGTGCTACACACTTTTTCGGGTCGGTACATTCGATTCGACGGCATTTGTTCAAGGTCAAAGTCAAATCATTTATTTCAAATAGGCACATAAAAGGCACTTTTGAACGTCAAAATTTAACAAAAATATAAAATATTTAATTTTACAAAAAAATAGAATTGATTCTAGTTGCCCCTTCCAAAAGGTAGTTTCGTATGGAGAAGAATGGGCAAGAAACTCCACCGTTACTCTTTTAAAATGTTTTACAATATTATGTAGGTTCATATTAATTATGTAATTATATGTGAAGACGATGCACCTAGAATAACAATAACAATAATAACAATTTTGTCGAACAACAAAGCCGATCCCAAGCAATTAAGTACCTACTACATAATTATAATATTTAACTTTCATTCAGTTCGTGTCAATCGGCAAATTCCGTTGGGTTCCTTCGCTGCATTACCATGTTGCAGTTGATTTTTATCGCCTTAGCCTTTTCCTAACTATGCTGGGGTCCGGTCGGCTTCCAGTCTAACGGGATGCAGCTGAATATTTGTATATATATCTTCATAAATATTGGATTTTACCGCCAGGCTGTGCCGATTAATGCCGACTCGAACAACTGTGCAGCACGCCTAAGACCTCGTACCCATGAGCGATATTTTTCGCGCACTATGTTTTCTGTGCACTGTTTACCGCTGAGAGTTGAAAATCCAACAGAGCATTTTTTTGCCGCGCTGTGATGTTACTCAAGTTTCATCGTAACCAGTCAACCAGTGTATTTGGTACAATACTAGTCTCACTAGTCTGCGCACGACACGACGTGATGCGCGGTGACACTAATAACACAATTTTTAAAAAGAACTTCGTGGTATGCCCTTGTTCGTAGATTAGTGTGTGAATTAAAAAATATAATTTGAATTTCGAATTCGGTGTTGGCCGGTTTTAGGCTACCTAGATCTTTTAATGGTCAGTGAAAAAAAAAGTGAATTTAAAATTGTTTTTGTGTTCTATTTATGGGTATGTTTTTATTTCTGTGATGTGTTTTGTGTGTCATTTATTGATGTGAAGAAACCTTTTTATTAGTTTTAAAACATTTGCTTAATGTTTTAAAAGTAATAAAAATGTCTTTTTAGTTTTATGTGAACCGTGTAGGTAGGTACTTAAGAGAGAGAGAGAATGTACTTAAACAAAAATGTATTTTTGAAATTTTATACTAATAAACTAGCATAGCTGTGATGTGTTATCAACAAATCTGCGGTTGTGTATGTTATAAATAATGCAATCAGTAAGTTAGTAATCACGCATGAATAGGTCACAGTTCATAACCAATTGAAATACAGATTGGATTTCCTTATCGCACACTTGGCGAATGTGAGCTATAGACCGAAATTTAAATAAAATCATTTTGACCGTCACAACACTTTTGTTAGGTACCTACGTTATTACGTAACAAAAGTGTTGTGGCGGTCAAAATGTTACACTTTTTTTTGTACCTATCTAATAAGTTAAGTTGGTAGGTAGGTACGTAGGAACTGTTTATTTTTGCGTCATAATCATAACCTATACCTAAACTAAATATAAACCATCTATGTTTATAATGTCAGTATAATACATGTATATGTAGGTATATAACAAAACCAAGTATAAAATATGATTTTATAAATGGATAACAATAACGTTCCCAAACAAACGGACTTCACTTAAATTTCTTCAGAACAAAGAATTCAAAATAAAGAACACCTCATATTTTTTTAAACAATGAAAAAAAGTTAGGTACTGATTTGTTTCAACTCTATTTAGTTGGTATATTATACAAAGTCAAAATCAAATAATTTATTTCAAGTAGGCCATTAAAAGACACTTGAACGTCATTTACAACTTACAAACAAGTGGAATTGATTCTAGTTGCCCCTTCCAAAAGGTAAATGCGTATGGAGAAGAATGGGCACCTAATGAAGGATAGAATATAGGCAGAATGGGCTCCATACCTAATGTACTCTGTGGTTTAAGTAGTACTTACCTACCATAGACAATTAGAATGGGCTGAGCATTCAGTAATCCGTTTTGTAGTGAATAAGTACCTCCGACCAAAAAGTACGGGAGAGACAAAGAAAATGTGTCTCGATGTCTCTTCTAGAATTCTGATTTTGAATAGATCAGCCCCCTAATTGCGTAACACACTATCTATCATAATCTGAATCATTTTGAAGCCAATTGCTTCATAAAAATACTCTAATAACCCACACAACACATACACACATACTCTAATATTCTTTTTTTGCTTTATATTCCAAAAATTTGTCTGCTCAACGACGCGACGTAAAAAACGCAATGAATGTCGTTGAGCTGTCAAAATGAAAGCCATTCCTGGCCCTGCAGTCTTGACATTAGATAGCGACAAAAATGTGTCGCTAAGTCCAATCGATGTCAAATTTCTTTAATAGATTTTCAACTTTATGCATTGGAAATAAAGTTGAAAATCTATTAAAGGAATTTGACATCGATACGACTTAGCGACAGATTTTTGTCGCTATCTAATGTCGAGACTGCGGGCCCTGCTGTTAGTGTGTTAAGCAATTACCTCGCTAATACTGGTCGTTTCGCGGACTACCTTATTGCATTCTCAGGCATTTTAGCTTGGTTTGGGGGATGGATATGGAAACGCACCTGCAGTGCCCTGCACCTGGTACTGCAGGTGTGTGCAATTAAGCACCATAAGGTAGTTGTTACTTACTTGTTTGCCACTAATCTGCCTCGCCTTTCCTGTTTTTTTTTTTTTTTTTAAAGTAAGTAAGTAAAAATTTATTTGCATAGATTGCGGGTACAGTAGATAAGATGTGACAGTTAAAACATGGGAGATCCTTGTACAATCTACCTTATAATTTAGGCATGCAATTATAACATGAGAGAATTAATATAAAATTATCATAATTAGGTATGTCAAAAATTACATTAAATTATTCAGTACATAAGTCAGTATCATTATGAAAGTCATTCACAGAATAATAGCATTTCGCAATTAATTATGCTGTCAGTTTCTTTTTAAACTTTTGAATTGTGTCATTTTGAATTATGTTAGGTATTTTATTCTAAACTAGCTTTTTCCCGCGGCGTCGCTTGCGTTAATTTAGAATTTGACAATCAATTCGGGTTGTTCGGGGACTTATATTTAGGAGGATGAAAAACCGGTCTATCGACACTCTAGACTCACAAAATGAATAAGTACTTAAATAAAAAAATCTCTTAGCACACCACTAAAGTTTCTATAATAATATAATTCGATCATGATTCGAAAGACACGTGGCGCCATCTATTATCATAAGAACGTTATTGTTGTTTTCCTCGGGAACAGTACTTTTTTTCGGGATAAAAGGTACCCTATGTCCGTTTCTGTAGACCTGACAACGCATATGCAAAATTTCGGATGATCGGTTCAGTGGTTTAGGCGTGAAAAGGTAACAAACAAACAAACTTACTTTCGCATTTATTATATTAAGTAAGGATAGTAAGGATAGTAAGGAAGTAAGGAAGTAAGGATTATTGAGCCCATACTAATAAAGGCTTCCACAGACAGGCGCGACGCGACAGCGCTACACAAAGGCGCCGCTCGTCGCGCCACACGCGGTGCCTTTGTGTCGGGTGTCGCGTCGCGCCATTGTGTACGAGCCTTAACACAGTTTTTTTTGTAAAGCAGTATTACAACTGTCAACATGAAGAACTGATTTCTTAAAGGTCTCTCTTTCTATCTTTTGAAACTGCAGTGAAAAGTTAAGTTAGGTTAGGTTACATTTAACGAAAATTGCGACTTCTAAAATGTACATAGCCGGGAAAATTAATAGTTTGAGGGACTTAAACACAGGAACGCAACTATCCGTCACTTTTATATGATATATTCCCCTTAAGCAGCGTTTTTGAGCCTTGAACACCTATTCTCGTAGAGTACAGTTCCCCAAAACATTATTCCGTATCTTAAAATGGACGTATCTTTTTTTTTGGGTGGGAAATCACCAAATGACCTCTCCCGCTCTGGGCGGAGCGGAAGGGCGTGTCAGACTCTTACTGACTAAAACCCACCCGTGTTCCTTCAGTTGCCTGTGCGCCAGGGCCACGGTAACTCTTTCGAACAATCCGCAGCCCCGGCAGGCACGCGACTAGACCATGGTATGCAATTACTGTTGTGTTGATGTTGACCTTTTTCACGAAATTGTACAAGACTTACCGCATACGTTCAGTTTTTTACAAACCTCCTCTGCTTGAGGTTTCCAAGTCAACTGACTGTCTATCAGTAGGTATGCCTAAAAAAAAAAATGGCAACTTGTACTTGGTCTATATTACAGTTTTCTTATATCTATGGTTATTATATTCTATTATTATTTGGTACTGATGTGCTTTGATAAAAATGCATTACGTTCGTTTTTTGCAGGTTAATTACAAAATTATTTTCGTCAAGAAAATTTACAATGTATTTAAGTGTAAGTGCATTATTTATTTATTTATGTCTATACATTTAATTATTGAGGTGCTATCGTCCGCGAATAAGACCATTGGGTATTGAATTTGGTTTGGTAAGTCATGTATAGCAAGAATAAAAGTGAGCTAAGAACTCCACCCTAAGGTACACCATGTTTGATAACTCTTGCTTCGGATATGTATTTCTTCTCACGCTTAGTGTTTGTGCATTTTTTTTAATATTTCCCTATATTTTTTACGGTCACTTAAATATGATTTAATAAGACTAAGTTGTTGTTGTTGTTGGGGTCGGCTTCCAATCTAACCGGATACAGGTGAATACCAGTATTTTACATTGAGCGACTGCCTATCTGACCTCCACAACCCAGTTACTGCGTACAATACCCCTTGGTTATTGGTTGTCAGACTTTCGGGCTTCTGACTACCCGTACCTAACTCTTATCAAAGACCTACGAATGGCAGTCGTTTCTATTGAATGACAGTTTGCCACCAAATAACATAAAAAAACATAACTTCACCCGCTTGTATATCCCAAAGGTATAGGCAGAGTCGTATTTTCGCAGGTAATGGTGTACCATAACCTGCGAAAATACAACGTCGATTTTATAAACAATTGTTTCCCCTGACTGTAGTCAGGGGATACAATTGTTTATAAAATCGACACTACGTACAATACAACTCAACTAAAAATAGGAATGACCTCGCGCCATATTGTGATTGTTTTAGTCAAAACAGCGCCTCTTTTACTGTTTAATGTCATAGTTTAGAATTTTAGTTAATAACAAAAACAGATAACAAAAAATTAAACAAAAACGACAAAACAATTTTTCTTTGCAACCCGTACTTTTCAAGTGATAGTTGACAGATTGAGTTCATTGACATTCTTATTTTTATTAGAATTTCATTGTACGTCAATTTGCCCTGTTACAGCCAATAAACAGGCGTCATACGCCAATGACAGCAAAAATCTCCGATTTTGTTGAAATTTCGCGAGGGGATAGTACTCAAATTGTTATATTTAGTAGGTACCTCCATTGCAAATAATTTTACCTCTTGGGTTTCACTATAAAATGAAAAACAAGCAGGACCATCTGTTGCGTAGGTATATGCTATGGACGGCCCATATTTTTTGGTAGAAATATTAAATAAAAAATGGTAAAATTTAACCTAAAAACGCAGCACCCAGAAAAAAAAGTATTTTTGTGTGATTCTTTTATCCTAAAGGATTGTTCTAATTTCACACTACACAAAACAATAATTAGGTATGTTACAGAAACATGCAAGACTTTAAGAGAAAACAGCAAATAAATCAAAATCAAACTCACCATCATCAACACAGACCTAGCACTATTATTAATACCTAGATGTGACAATGAAATTTGATGCACTGAATTATCTTGTTGTGGTAGTTGTAACTTAAAGTGCAGCAAGCTTATCTGGACCGGTGGCTTAAATTGGAATTAACGAAATCACTATGCAAAGTGTTGTAGGTCTGTCATTCTTAGTTTAATGACCGCGCCACCATCGCCGGGTCAGATAAGTTTGTGGCACTGTAAATAATATTCTTCTGTCTATGGCGTGTGACGCAATAAATACTGCTACAAGGAACTTTTGGCGCTCAAATGACAACTTGGTAAACATTTGTGAAATGTCACTTGAATGTGGTGTGAAGTCAACACTTGAAGTGTTAAAAACAAGATGGCGGCGTTAGTTCTGATTTTGGCCACGCGCCAAAAGAACCTTGTAGCGCTGTATGGGCAAATTAAGTTAGTTGGTAATTTGGTAAACAATTAACTTCCCTGACTTTACATAACACAGTAAACAAATAATGGTGTCCGCTATTTAATAGCTTGAGGATGTTGTTACATAATGAATGAGTATGAATCAAGCAATTTCATTTATGTCGTAAGCGTTGGGTTTTGCAAAACAATATAGTTGAGCGACATTGTTGCACGAACATGCTAGATATTTGTTGCTGAAAACATAACTCAAATTCGAAGCATTTATTTAAATTAAACCATATAAAGGCATTTTTGAATTGTCAAAGGAGTCGGTCAGTCAGAAAAATGCAGCTAATTAGCCCATTCCAAAGCGTAGTAGATTCCTATGGCGAAGAATGGGCAAGAAACTTCATGGACATTCTTTTAAATCAAAATATTGGTTACGTCATTCATCTATGTCGAAATTATAGGTAGGTACATATTGTGAGAACGATCACATTTTTGGCAATAATGTTTGCAGAAGGTGTGTATGTGTATCATATATCAAGCAACACAAAATTATGTCAATATTGCTAAATTTTTGTCCACCTCGAGTACAAGTAGGGTTGCCAACTTTTTAAATATCAAATATAGTATTCTCGAAGCCATTGCCCATAAAAATAAAGTAGATGTGAAAACATAAAAAAAATAGTATTTGAGTTATTTTTTTTTTTATAAATGAATATTTGTTGCCTTTATTAGCTGGTTATTCTTTTAAGGTTACAGCTTACTATTAATTCAGCTTTTATGACTTTAATACTGACACTTTAGCGTTCATCTCGCCATTTTGTATTAATCACTGAAAATATACTAATCTTAGTACAAGATGTAAAAAAAAACATGATTGGATAAACTTAGGACTGAAACACACCTATCCACCCGAATTCGACGTAGACAGGCGCGACGCGACAGCGCGACACATAGGCGCCGCTCGTCGCGCGACGAGCGCCCCTTTGTGTCGCGCACGATTCGCGTCGCGTGTCGCGTCTGTTTGTAGGAGCCTTAATTCATGAATACTTACAATATTTTTTTAATATTGGACGAAAACATTAACATCGAAAAAAAGAACTGCTGTTTCATACAAAATGTAATGTACCTACTAAACTCACCCAATTAAAATATGTGAAACAGATGCAATTTTTCTCCCAGTACCTAGGTATTTTGTTGTCAGCGTTTGTCCGATAGTAGATGGTACCTATTCAAGAGTACTTAGACCCCTTGAAATTACTTTTTTATCTTAACATAGTAACATAACATAATATCACGCCTGTAAACCCCGTAGGATGGGACAGAGGTGTACCTATAGTACACCCACATTTCGCCAGTTATATGTATAAAGGTGCGAGCCTATTGGCATCAACCGGGCACAAATGCAGACCAGCGGGATAATTGAGTAACACACTAACAGTAGGAATGACTTTCATTTTGACAGGTCAACAACATTCATTGCGTTATTTACGTTGTTGAGCAGACAAATTTTTCGAACATATGAAGCAATGGATTAGCAATAGGCTTCAAAATGATTCATAGTGTGTTACGCAATTAGGGTGCCGGGTTGCTACAGAGAAATACTTGACAGAAAATCCCAGTAACATTACCCGACGTGGCACGTGGTACCTCATGCTCAGCAATAGCCCTTGCGACTACTAGAATGAGGAATATACTAATATTTTTAATAAAAATAATCGTTATAGACATACGTACCGAGTTGGAAGGGTCTTATCTGTCTCGTGACTAGTGACACATAACACATAAGACCTTATGGCACTGAGATGAGAGTGACCGCACCGGTTGCTATCACAACTCACAGGAAGTTAACAAACTAGCGTCATATCGACATGTCCGGTTTTTAAGGGATATCGCACAATTTGTTATCATTTTAACGAACACTATATTTTCAAATATCCATTGAAGTGTTTCATTTTAACATGTGTGTGGACACATGGCCAGGCATAATTAATATACAAAGTATGCTTTGCACTGTGTTAATACGTTAAGAGGTAATTTTCATGTCAATAACTAAAACATTTCCAAATGAAACCCTACATCATCAAAGTTCTCAGGAATTTTGAAATAAACAACGCATTTAAAATCAACGGAAACGTTTACTGGTTAATTTAATCTTTAGTTTAATAAAAGTAACATTAATCAATTATCCGTCTTATATAACGTCTGTGTTCCTCGAAAGGATGTGCAGGTGAGTTACACTCACATTCTACCAGTTATATTTTCGCATTCAATCAGCGCAGCGTCAAAAATATTGTGGCCGTAATATCCCCGGCTCAGAAAGAGCTGGCGAGATGACCTGTGGGGTAATTGCGTAACACACAATGACAATGCGACATTTTGACAATTCAATAACACTCATCGAGTCATTTACGTTGTCGAGCAGACAGAATATTCAAACATATGAAGCAATGTATTAGGTATTTCCTTCGATCTTTAGGATTGTGATAGAAAGTGCGTTACGCAACTCGAAGGCTGATGGCGCAAACAAAAAGCGCCTGGAAAAAAACGGGAAGACTTTTGCCTTCGGCTAGGCAAAAAAACATATATCACACCATAACAACTATTTAACTATGTTATAAGTATAATCACATCGTAACTAACATACTCGTTCTACATCATCTTTATCAATATTGCAGTTGGTATCTGGTTGGTTACTGAATGAAGACTTTCTTTGATATGTGCCAATCAATCAACCATCTCTGTTCCGGCTTTGATAAATCAGTTCGATTCTGTATTTTGTCCATCTGCCCTTCATTTATTTCATGGGTGTAGTAGTGATACTAAATGCCAAGCAAAAATAACATAACGTAAACATAACGAGCGAAATTTGAAATAGATATACTGTCCGGCACATAATATTCATTATATTTATGGAGGATAAAAAATTGTGCTTATCGAAATTCATCGAAAAATGCTATAGGATAGTTGTTGAGATTTACGCATCGAATTCGTCTCATATAACGTAATTTATGTTACCTTTATCTTTCATGCGAGGCCATCTGGTTAATTTCCAACTAAATAAAACTATTATTCGAGAAAAGCGACTGAAAGATGAAAAATAAAATGATTTCTTAGGTAGCTCCTATTTGAGGCTAATATTAATGTAAGCTTGAAACCTCCTTTTTGATGACTGTTTACAATAAAAAAGTTATTTAAATGCGTAATTTTTCGTTACAGGTATCCAAGATTTGGAGATTGGCACATTATAAACTCACAAATGCAATCAGACGCCGCACATACAGTGAGGTTGGGGTGCCCGAATATGAAGCCACCGAGATGTCTCTACGTACTCAGGCCACCTGCCACGGCTGCCACCTACAGTTCCTAAGACAAATGCGATCTATCAAGTTCTTCTTTCTCGTCAGCTGCACGAGTTTCGTCTTCTCCCTCTTCTGGGTACAACTTGCTTCCAGGCCAGATCAGCCTGCCGTCACTGAAAGCCTAATCCAAGAGGCGCTCGAAAATGTCGGACGGGACTACAGGTACAAGGACGTCTACAGAAAGATAACTGCACTCCCGAAAGACTTCAAATATATCTTACTCTGGACGCAGAATGACTACGCTCCCTTTTACTACCTCGGCAAGGGACAGAGAGCGTTCCTCGAGAACAACTGTTCGGTGATCAAATGCTACGTCACCACGAACCGAAAGTTCTTCGGCAGTGACCTAACGAAGTTCGATGCCATAGCATTTAATGGACGAAATATGAAGGCATCTGACTTGCCCAGAGCTCGATCTCGCCATCAGCAGTATATATTCTTCAATATGGAATCAGCTGACAACTTTCCCGTATGTGGGGCTCCATTCGACGGATTTTTCAATTGGACATCGACTTACAGACTTGATTCAGATATACCGTACCCTTACATATTGATTCGGGATGATAAAGGTGAAATCGTGGGTCCAAAAAGAAAAATGCGATGGAAAGAAGACGTCAGGGCAACAGTTGATGATGAGTTTATTGATAGAAATAGAATACAGAATAAAACTAAAGCCGCGGCTTGGTTTGTTTCCAACTGTAAGACCAGAAGTGGTAGACAAGGTTATGTCAAAGCATTGAAGAATGCGTTAAAACCGTATGGTTTTACAGTAGACGTTTATGGGAAGTGTGGTACCTTGAAGTGCCCTAGAAACAATCCGTCAAATTGCAAATATCTGTTGAAGAACGACTACTTCTTTTATATGTCGATGGAGAACTCTTTCGACGAGGACTATGTGACTGAGAAGCTGTTGACGGCGCTACAGAATGAGGTTGTGCCTATTGTTTATGGTGGAGCTGATTATGCAAGGTGCGTAAATTGATCTGTTCAGTTCTATGTATGTAGTTGTAACTTCTACTTAAATAGTTAATCAGGCAATATTTTTTTATCCGTTCATTCTGGGAAATAGCTACGGCTTACATGCTTTTCATGATAAGAAATGATAAAATCTAAATTCTTATGTCAACAAACATAACTTGTTTGTTGATCATTCGTGAACATTCGTACACTATTTATCTTGTGTGCTCAGTCACAAAAAAAAAAACTTTATTATTACAAGAAACACCGGTGAGACGTATGAAGATGTGTTTATCACTTTGGGTTTGTTATTGTATGAGGTATAGATAAGCCGAAGAAGGCGATGCGACCAACTGTGTTGTCCTGTTATAAGTCTTTTTCATTTACTGAATTTCTACAAGTGATCTTACCATACACTTTTAAATAACAGGCCAATATTCGACGAAACTTGGCGAAGTGTCACGCGATTTTCTACCATGTGTGCACTGGTAACTGTCACCTTGACGTGCCCTCCACTATCACCTGCCCCGCAAATGACTGTAATAGGGCCATTGTCATGTTCTTCCAATATTTTTTATTGTCTAGAAAGAGGTTTCGCGAAAAAAAAATTCGCTGTACCATACTTCAATTAATGTTTGCATAACTCGTTTGGAATGTAGGGACCAGCGGGGTAATTACGTAATACACTAACAGTAGGAATGGGTTTCATATTGACAGTTCAACAACATTCATTGCGTTATTTACGTTGTTGAGCAGACAAATTTTTCGAACATATGAAGCAATGGATTAGCAATAGGCTTCAAAATGATTCAGACTGTGATAGATAGTGTGTTACGTAATTAGGGTGCAGTTGGTTTTTATTTTCGCAATTTCATTGTTAATAGTTTTAGTATAATGATGAGTACGACCACTTAAGAGGTTTTCAGTTATTTCAATTACACGTTGTATACAGGGTGGGACGTCAATACGACAGTAAATTAAACTTCGTCTATATCTAATTGATATAGCTAGAGAGAGGGTGACTATCGAGTTGACGCAAAACCCATTGTAACCTTTACTGCAATTTGATTGTTTGAAAATATATATTTTTTATTTCGATTATTTGATGCACTAGTATTGTGAGTGTTTTCATTTATACTTGTATTATCGTCCTCACATTCTTTAGTTAAGTCACTGCCTAATATTGTTGACGTGATAAGTTCTGAATATGGCATGTGGAAAATCCGAATGTTCAAAATATCGTTCAACTTATTAATTGACTGCACCGTTCAATTAAAAGACCGGTTGCTACTAATGAGGGTTTCAATTAAGCAATGTCAAACGAGTCAATTGTTAATTATCATTATCCGTCCATGTACGTCCCATCGTCCAGTGACCACTGTTACGGCCAGCAATTTAAATACTGCATTGCTATTTACTATCTAGTTGGCAAATAAGCTGACAGCCTACTTGATGTCAACTGGTTACTACCTTAAGACCTTCAACATTCATAAGTTTGGCGATACGTTGCCATATAGATAAAGTTGAAGTGTTTGAAATGTGCTGTTTGCCAATTTTATCAGCGGTAATAGGTATCTTCCAATACGCAACAAGTTATGTTGATTGTCGTCAGAAATATCCATTAATATTATAAATATGAAAGTAACTTTATCTCTCTGTTCGTCTGGCTGTCTGTTACCTTTTCACGCCTTAAAGGCTGAACGAATTTCGATGAAATTTGGCATACATGACCTGGGTTGGGCATAGGATACTTTTATCCCGGTAGTACGTTCCCGTAAGATATATTTCGTCATCCACGTGGGCGCAGCCGCGGGCAAAGCTAGTTTAGATGTAGTCAAGTGGTAGCCTTCCCATGCCAAGAGCTTTTCAGAGAAATTGTACGGAGGTTTTTGGGTTTCGGTCGTAAAATACCGTCCTAAATTAAAATGCTAATTTTCTTTACAGATTTCTACCACCGGGGTCCTACATCGACGGCAGAAAGCAACACGTTATTGAACTAGCAGCCATGATGAACAAACTGATGCACTCCCCGAAAGAATACAGTCAGTATTTTAGGTGGAAGCACCATTACACGTATCATAACCCGTCAGGCGCTGAGAACGTGTGCGCTGTCTGTGAAGCCCTTCACGACAAGAAAATGCTTCAAAAAACAACAATTTATGACGATTTCCGACAGTGGTGGAACCCCAATTATGAGACACGATGCCCTAGTAACAAACATTATTGAATTTAAGTAGTATTAAGTAATAACCAAGGCTGCCTCGCTAAAAGCGTAGGTAGCTTCCAAAGTACGCCTTGTGCTTCGATTTGAGCAAATTCTATAAGGTCTGATGTCTTTTATAAAGGACGCTGTCCTTAAATGAAAGTTGCTTGTATCGAGGTTTGTAGATCTTAGTATTAAGTTAAATTGTAAAAAAATTGACTAGAACGCCTCAGGTAAAGTAAGAAATAATAATGTAACTAGTCTCATTTACTTAATTACTTACTTTCTTTAGTGAAACGAAGTGATTTTGTTATAATGTTTAATTTAATTAAGAAAGGGCTCATGGTGTGTGTGTTTGTGGACAATTTTTAATTACCAGAAAAAAAATAAGACAGTAGAAAGAGAATCTCACATGAGCACGTTTACGTTTACTTTTACGTTTACGTTTACTCACATGTTTAAGGTACCTATACACATATAAAAAACCTTAAAAAGCGAGTCGGACTCGCGCACCGAGGGTTCTGTTCCTTGATAGAAAATATCTTTCCAATTTCGATTGTGTAGAGATTTTACTAGTTTCTAAAACACTGTGTTAGAGACGTCATTCTTTTTCCTGCAATATTTTTCCTTTTTGCTACATAAACCTCCATTAACTAGATTTATTTCAGATTTTTAATTAATCTATTCCAAACAAGTTGATAGCTTTAGTAGTTCCTCAAATATGTAACTGTGATAGACAGACGGACAAAATCGTTACATTCCTAACCCATAATGGTGCGATTTCGTCTGTCTGTTTGTCTCTGTGATTTTACTATTTTGCTACGGAACCCTAAAGTCTTGGCTTTGTGGCTTAGCTGACAAATGTGTCATGCATTCATGATACTCTGTGAGTGACATCATGGCATTATCTCGACATTTTATGTTGAAAAATGCCTATTATTTTGGATTAGGGTTTTAGTCACTAGTACAATGATTATCTAGGCACACGGCTACTTATCAAGCTATACATTTCCAGTATAAGCTGACCTCTCATTGTACGGAAATTCTAAACAATGCCATATCAGTTTATACTGGAAATGTATAGCTTAATATGTAGCCGTGGGTATATCGTAGATACAATATGGTATTGATTAGCTGTCAGCGTTTGCCTTATGATTATGAGATAGCGATTCTTTGACAGAGACTTGTCATAAAAAAAAGAAATCGTACCGTGACAGCTGGTGTCAGCAAATGTTTTGGGCTTCTGTCTATGGCTAACAACTGGGGCCAGACAAAAAGTATGATACGCGAAGGAGATAGAGAAAATATATTTCCGTCTCATTTACTCTTAAATACTACTGGATGTAATAAGTGTCTCCTTGTATCATTACTATTATTTAGTGACTTTCTATATACTCTGTCTATCAGATAAAGTCCGGGAAATTCATTCAAGTCATGAAATTAATTGTTAAGCAATATGACTACAAAAAAACGGTTATCCAAATCACATTTTTTTCATACAAACATTCTTTGTGTGAAATAGCTACAATATGGCAAGTTGACGGACGGTGTCAATTTGCGTAACTACTAACTGTCCTGTCTGTACATAGCGAAACCGAAGCATGTCTGTAAAAAACACAGTCAATTAAAAAAAAGACTAGTAGGTATAAGTATAAAAGTATTTCGTTCAAATGACAAAAAAAAAATATTCAAGTCTGTATTATTCTTTTTTTCTGGTAATAAAAAATCGGCAGTATTATAGTTTTTCGGGAAGAAAGCATGTTATTTAATAATGTTATTTAAATTAATTCGAAGGAAGTAAATAATAATATCAAGTGACGAATAAGTTATTGCGCTCTTTGCGGCTCTGAGTGTGATCAGAAATTAATATACCATGGTAGCCAATGATATTATAAGGAAAAAGAGGTACTTAGATAGTTTACCTACCCAACATTTGATCTTCAAAAACGGCATATTGTCACACTATTAGATGACACGTGGAAGTAATGTAATGACATCATTATTGGGAGCGAAAAAGAGATGCGTATAACCTACTTATCTCTTTTTATAGTCTGTCCCTATAGTGTCTCATGAAAATGTAAATAAATGGATCAGAAAACGTACCTGGGGATGTCAATTTGTAGTTACTTACAAATTGAGAGCTTTGATTTAATTGTTTGATTACTTAAAAAGAAATTCTAATATTAAATCACCTTATGGATGTTTTGACAATTGAGGTTAATGTTGTAATATTAATTTTCGCCGATGATTTTTCAATTACAATTTAATAATGTTATTCAATCAATAACTGTTGGAAAAAGTAGTGAGAATACAGTTGAAACCATTTCTAAATATAGATTAATGTGTTATAAATTCCATTTATTGAGTGATTGCTTAAGAATTTAATCTGAACAGGGTTTGTTTACACTTTCATCAGATACTTTTGGAACAAACTATACTTATACTATTGATGGTAGCCATTAAAATTCTTCACGTGACCAGAGGGCTTGCTTGGATTTTGGCCAAAGAATCAGCATTGCCATACAACGCGGCAGTGCTGTCAGCCTTTTGGGCAATTTTCCTGTTGACAACGATGCGGACGGATTTTTTGATGCCCTATGATTATATACCCTCCCCTTTTTATACACCTGCTTTTACATATGATTATTTTAAGACTGTTAGCTTTTAAATTATGTTAATATACAAAATGTATTGTGTAGTGTTATTATATTAAGCCATTAAAATAGAGTATACAGTCAATATTGTTCCAGAGGGCGAAATAGTATTTTCCAGAATAATTTACATTAAGTACTTTTTAATTATTTTACTACATCAACGAATGTTTATATTGCTCTTAGAGGTCTCAGTCACCAAAAGAGATAAGTAACCGGGGTCGACGGATATAGTTGAAGTTTAGTAAGAAACCGATGGACGTTTTCGATAGTAATTTAATTTGATAAATGAACTGTTTGTTTTCTAGTCATTAAATTAAATTTTATTCGAAAATATCCCTCGTTTTCTTATTAAACTTCAACTATATCCGACGACCCTGGTTACTTATCACTTTTGGTGACCGCACATAAGACTTATGCTGCACCTCTTAAGAAATGGATGATTTTAATTATGATTGTAAACCTGTTTTGTATTAGGTATGGCTTCCGTTATTTTAGTAGTTAGTGTTTTAACGTAGGTGTGTGCTATTTACAAGTATGCAACTGGTTATACAGGGTGAAGATTTAGTCATCTGCATCATTGAAGGGGGTAAATCTACCAGCTGTCATAAACAACTTTAGCTATGAAACTCAAATGCGATTTGAGAAAATGTCAATCAAAATCCTATACAACAGTAGACAAACTATTTCGATGCATGTATGAACAGTATTTTTTTACGAACCGGGTATTTATGATTTTCAGAGCGAAAGTTGTTAACTGTGGCAGGTTGAATCACCATTCTGTGGAATAACCACCGAATTCTCAAACGCTTCCTAACTTTAAAGACATTTTTGAGCGTCCACGTCGAAGAAATCAAGTATGTCTTTTGATATTCTTCGCTTTTTCGTCATGTGTTTTGATTGTCTTGGCGCAGAACGGCCGATTTGCAAAAGATTAGGTTGAGAAAAAAAAGTTTGATTTGCAAAAGGTCCGATTCTCAAAAGGTCCTGTTTTCTTTTATTGCTTTGAATAGGTAATGTAAAAAGTGACATTTATTCATCCATAAGCACTATTATTTTTATTTGGTTTTTATAATAAATTGGACGTTCTGCGTCAACACCATTTCAAAGTTCCCTGTCTCACTGAGTTTTGTAACTGCATTTATGTAGTCGTTTATTTTATCATTATTAGATATCGATAGTCACTCATCCCATCTGTAAAGTTTCACTAACGAATTAAATTTAACCATTTTTAAAGTAATATAAGTTTAAGAACTACTTGACTTCAATATCTCGTATCTTCCGAATAATGTTAGTAATTTTTATTTCTTCCTACAAACAAAATCAATCGCCCAATTCTTTATTTTTATTTAAATTAAGACGGCAAACGCCAAATACATTAGTTAAAGACAAATACAATAACATAAAGTAGGTATACAACTACTCGACAGAACGTATGTAATAAAACTTACAGAATAGAAATATGCCTAAAACCTGTGTAAAAGTATAGTTTGTAAAAGTATGGTGTGTAAAAGTATGGTTTTCATTACTGAACACAATCACAATCTATTTAGTTTTTATGTACAAACTTTTAATAATATTTTTAATACCTATTAAAATAAGATTTTTTTACATTGTTTTGATTGTAAAATCAAGTTTTTGTAATCATCACAAGAAAAGCTTTAGCAACCAATACTTAAAACTTAGTCAGTATTTCAAAAATTTTTTTTAACTTTTTTGTGAGTTATTATTTATTTTCATAATCGCTCTTAATTTTATTTTCAGTATAAAAAAGGATAAGTATAATTTTTTCTTTTTAAATTATTTAACTATCATTCACATAATAATACTTACAATTTCTTATTTTTTATATACTTAAGCTTTAAAATACCTATTTAATACCATCACACATACTACAGGTTTAATTAAGAAACTACTCCTTTTATTTGAAGTCGGTAAAAATTGTTTAAAATAAATTAAAAGGTGATTCAGTAGGTTAAATACTTGACTTAGAAAATCCAAATTCTAGTCTAGTACATAATTCTAAGTCGTAATTCTATGGCTGGAAAGATCGTAAAGACAAATATAAAGTCGCATTCGTTTTCTCCAATTTCGTCATTATAGTCAATAAAACTTGGCCAGCACCCTAATTGCGTAACACACTATCAATCGCAATAATCATTTTGAAGGATATTGCCAATCCATTGCTTCATTTGTTCGAAAAATTTGTCTGCTCAGAAACGTAAAAACGCAATAAATGTTGTTGACTTGTCAAAATGAAACCGGTTGCTACTGATAGTGTGTTACGCAATTACCCCGCAGGAGCGTATGCGCGCATTTTAAAATCTATACAACGTTATTTTTTAATTATAATAACGCTGTATAACTTGACATAAACGGTTTTTGAAAAACAAAGAGCTTTTTATGTTTTATTTCAGTAGGTATAGGTACTTACATAATAAAATAATAAGTATTCGTAGGTAGGTACTAAATAATTTTAATTAATTAAAATGTTCGTTACTTCCATTTGGTACCTACAACTGTTAAACTTTGTGTTAGTAGTTATTAAATTAAAATTAAGATAAGAACTAAATAAAGCTTATCTTACAGCGAATCTCCAATAGTAATAATAATTATATTTTAAGAGTTAAGGTCACATAAATACGATTAAAGCAAGTTAAAATATATAATATCTAAGGATTGATAAATAAGAAATTATACCTTATTTTTTTTAATTGTGAAAAGCAATTGAAAAGATTTTTTACATTTTAATTATGTCGTACTTAAAGGCCCACCGATTAAAATAACTAAATAAGGTATTTCATTAATTAATTTAGTATGCGGAAGTGCAACACAACGATTTTCGGACACGACCGTTCATCTATGAGAGTTTCGCCGACAGAACCTTTAAACGGCGAACGGTTCGCCGACAAAACTGTTTACAGACTTAATATTATTCCTAGGTATTTACCTGTATGATTTTTCGTTGATTACTCGTGTAAAATTATTATCTCCAACAAAGTAGTATAGGGCAGTCAAATTATAAAATATAATTATGAACTTTTTTTAGTTTTGTACATAAATCTTAAAAGTTTATATTACCTTACCGGTTTAAAGATTAAGGCGCACTTGCACCGCCAATCACATCATTCTGTCTCTGTCATCTTCAAACATTTCACAGAAACAACAATATGTTTTAAAATCGTTTAGCGCTAAACGTGTTTAGTGATTGGCGATGCAAGAGGGCCTTAAAGTTTTAGTTTCAGGGAGTTCAAACATTGACATAGACGAACAGTTGTGTCGGTGAATGGTTCGTCGATGAAAAGTTCTATCGGTGAAACGCCCATAAGTAAATCGCTTTGTCGGCGAACAGTTCAGCTGAGAAGCGAATGTCTTAGAACTGTTTCAGAATGCGGAAATAGAATTAATAACTACCCGCCACCGCCACCGATACAGACTACAGACACCGCCTTAATCTAGCAGTCAGAAAAATCATTATGACGTTTTTTTCATGTAGAGTCAGCAAACGAGATGAGTACTAGGGTCGCCAGATATAGTTGAAGTTTAGTAAGAAACCGACGAATGTTTTCGAATGACATTTAATTTGATAAATTACCAGTTTGTTTTCTATTTATATAATTTTATTTTATTCGAAAACATTCATCGGTTGTGACAAACAATACATATTATTTAAATGTTAAAATCCCTTTTAAAGTTTCGTCCCGATTCACCCCTGTATATCTATTCATCCCGTTTGACGGTAATTAAAAATCTTTCCAAACCATTTAGTAATAAGAAAATGTAAACTACATAGTAATAATGTAAATTAAAGCTCTTGTTTCTTAGGAAAGCGGTTCCGTCATAAATATGACGGGCGTCATATTTTTTTTTAATTTTCGCCAGTTTTTGTCATTAGGGTATCAAAAAACGCTATATATTTGGACAGCCGTCATTGTGAGAATATTCACCGCTTTCTTACCAAACCAAAGATTTAGTTACCTAGTATAAGTAAAGCCTTATCTAAATAATTGTTGAATCAATGTAAAAATATGCCATAAGGAATATTGAAATAAATCATGTTGTTGTATTCATTATTATTGTGTACCTTTATTTATTATAAGGAGAACCTAGTGTCTTCGCAATACTTATTTATTTAATCAATCGACTTATCCTATCGCACTACTGCACTGCTGAACATAGCTATGCCTCTCCCAGGTTGCGCCACAACACCCTGTTCTCCGCCGTCCGCATCCAGTCTGTCCCAGCCAATCGCAGTCCACTGCTGGACATAAGCCTCTCCCAGGCTGCGCCACAACACCCTGTCCTCCGCCGTCCGCATCCAGTCTGTCCCAGCCAATCGCAGTCCACTACTGGACATAGGCCTCTCCCAGGCTGCGCCACAACATCCTGTCCTCCGCCGTCCGCATCCAGTCTGTCCCAGCCAATCGCAGTCCACTGCTGGACATAGGCCTCTCCCAGGCTGCGCCACAACACCCTGTCCTCCGCCGTCCGCATCCAGTCTGTCCTAGACAACTTTTTAAAATCATGTCTATCTAGCTTTGGGGCATCCCACATTACGCTTGCCGATACCTGGAACCCGAAGAATCGGAACCTAAACCAAACCCGAACCCGAACCGAACCGGAGTTACCGACATAGCTTGCACAATGAGCAAGCTGCAGTGGCACTGGGCTGGCCATGTTTGTCGAAGGACCGAAGGCCGGTGGAGCAGATGAGTTCTGAAGTGGAGACTTATTTATTACCATGGGTTAATTAAACTATTTTGTACGTCTCTTTCAAAATGAAATACGGAATATACATATAAAAGCAATTCGTAGCACAGGGCGCAGCATGCTTCGCTGGAGACTCTGAACAGGGACCCGTGGGGACGCCCATATAAGGTGGTGCGGGAGAAAATCTGCCCATGGGCTCCCCCGCTGACGCAGAGTCTCCGGCCCCAGCTCGTAGAGGGCGTGGTGAGCGCTCTGTTCCCTTCGCGGGGGGAGCATACTCCCCCGCCCATGGCTCCGCCTCCTGCGGTGCCAACTGTGGACCACACAACCGACGATGATGACGTTGCTCCTGAGGTGACCGAGGTAGATTTGAGAGCGGCGGTACGTAGGCTGAGTGCTAAAAATACCGCCCCAGGACCCGACGGCTTACCTGGAAAAGCCTGGGTCCTGGCCTCGGAGGCTCTCGGGCCTCGACTAAGAGGGCTCCTAAGCGCATGCTTGGAGGAGGGCCAGTTCCCACTTCGTTGGAAGACGGGGAAACTGGTCCTCATTAAGAACCCGGGGCGCCCAGCGGACTCTCCGTCCGCTTACCGGCCCATTGTGCTGCTCGAGGAGGTGGGCAAGCTCTTTGAAAGAGTCATTGCAGACCGCCTCGTCGGGCAGCTGGTGCGGGTGGGGCCGGATTTGGCGGAGAGCCAGTTTGGTTTCCGCAGGGGCTGCTCCACGGTGGATGCCATCATGCGCGTGCGAGCCCTTACGACGGGGGATGCTGTGGCCCGGGGTGGGGTCGTCTTGGCGGTGTCTCTAGACATCGCCAATGCCTTCAATACCCTGCCCTGGAGTTGCATCAGGGAGGCACTCCGGTATCACCGGATGCTGACCTACCTCTGTCGTGTAGTCGAGGCCTATTTGACGGATAGGGAAGTTATTTACCCCGGTCACCAGGGAGAATGGAACCGGCGAGAGATGTCGTGCGGTGTCCCACAGGGATCGGTCCTGGGGCCGCATCTGTGGGACATCAGGTACGACTGGGTGCTGCGCGCCGACCTTCCTAGCGGCGTCAGCGTGGTGTGCTACGCTGACGACACGCTAGTCCTGGCGCAGGGGAGGTCGCACCAGGTGGCGGCCGAATTGATGACACGCGGGGTTGCGACAGTCGTCGAGAGGATCCGGCAATTGGGACTCGAGGTGGCCTTGCACAAGTCCGAGGCCATGTGTTTTCATGGTCCTCGGAACGTGCCACTGTCGGGTTCCCAAATAACGGTAGGAGGGGTTCACATCGGCGTCGAGTAGACGATGAAGTACCTGGGACTCGTCCTCGACAGCCGGTGGAACTTCGTCGAGCATTTCCGACGTTTGGCTCCCAGACTGCAGCGGGCCGGGGCTGCCTTGAAGCGGCTCTTGCCCAATCTGGGGGGACCAAACGCCTCCTGCCGGAGGCTCTACGCGGGGGTCGTGCGGTCCATGGCCCTTTACGGGGCACCGGTGTGGGCGCGTTCGTTGAGGCTCCGGCCAGCCCGCCGGTTGAAAGCTTCCCAAAGGGTCATTGCCATCCGGATGGTACGGGGATACCGCACGGTCTCCTGCGAGGCGGCGAGCCTCCTTGCCGGATTGCCGCCGTGGGATCTGGAGGCAAAAGTCCTCGCGCACGTTTGGGAGTGGCGCGAGGAGGCAAAACGCCGGGGCGTAACTCAGCTGCCGCGAGAAATCGCGGCACAGCGGACAGAGCTTCGGCGGGATCTCATGGCGGCATGGAGAGTGCGACTGTCGCAACCCAGCGCAGGGCACGCCACAATTGCGGCGGTAAGGCCCCTCTTTGAGGAGAGGCTTGAGAGGCGCCACGGCGTTCTCACCTTCCGCCTGACGCAGGTCCTCACCGGACATGGCTGTTTCGGGAGGTTCCTGTTTCGGATAAGGCGGGAGGAAACGCCCGGGTGTTATCATTGTGTGGATCGACCGGAGGACACGGTGGAGCATACGGTGGAGATCTGCCCGGCTTGGCCGGAGCACCGCCGTGTCCTCGTGGCGGCGATCGGCGGCGGCGACCTCTCGCGTCCAGCCCTGGTTCAGGCCATGGTACGGAGCGAGAGGGAATGGGAAGCCGTCACCTCCTTCTGCGAAGCAGTAATGCTCGCGAAGGAGGAGGCGGAGCGCGAGAGGGAGAGGCAATCACTGCACCCTCGTGCCCCTAGTCGCCGCAGGAGGAGACACCCTGGGCGTCGGGAGTCGATTGTCGATTCCCGGCCACCGTAGGCGCGGGCTTGCGGACGGCGAGCAATGGGCAGCTCGCCGTCCGGTAAGGACCAGGCCCGGGTCGACGGCGCGTCGTGTTCCACGCGCGCCTCAAAGAGATGTCAGCAAAATTGACGGGGTCCGATAGGACCGATGCCTGCCGGGGCTGCGGATTGTTCGAAAGAGTTACCGTGGCCCTGGCGCACAGGCAACTGAAGGAACACGGGTGGGTTTTAGTCAGTAAGAGTCTGACACGCCCTTCCGCTCCGCCCAGAGCGGGAGAGGTCATTTGATGATTTCCCACCCAAAAAAAAAAAAAAGGGCGCAGCATGCTGAAGAACCGATGACTGTTGGAGTACAAGTATGTAGTATGTGTGTGTGTATATGTATGTAGTATGTGTGTGTGTGTATGTGGTGTGTGAGGGTCTGTGTATGTGGTGTGTGAGGGTGTGTGTATGTGGTGTGTGAGGGTGTGTGTATGTGTATGTATGTTGGAGTAAAGACTGCGAATCGGCAAATGTATTGTAGGATGTAGGCGCTCTAAGAAAAGATGGCGCTAAACAGCTCGCTGTAATCTGTTCCTGTGCCTGTATATGCAATCACTCACTAGAGAGAATTTGTAACACATTCGTCTGTACTTAGAGGGTTTCCACTTTATATCTCACCACTTTTTCCAACAATTATCGTTTGAATTACATTATAAAATGATCGTTGGAAAACCATCGACGAAAATCGAAGTTAGAAAATGAACCTCAATAGATTGTGAAACGAAAATATCTAGGTGATTAAAAATAAGTATTTCGTGGTAAGTATTAAAATAATCAAATCAACGCACTCAATTTAAAAGTGGCACTACAAATTGGCATTCACAGGTACGTTTTCTGAATGTTTACATTTTCATCAGATACTTTTGGAACAGATCATAGTAAATATCTTCGCAGGGTGGCTGGTAGCAGCTAGATGAGAGTAGCCGAGAATTGAGTATCATAAAAGAACTAAATATATTAACATCGAGCAGTGGACTGTTAAAGGCTGATAATGATGGTGATGAACTCTTTCTACCGTCCCTTTGACAAAGACTCCTCTTCATTTTCTGATTAATTTCGTTGCGGATTCCGAGACAGTTGAATTAGTTTACCTGAAATCGCCAAACTATATTGTTTCGGTGCTTTTCTGGTTGGTCGCCAGTGTAGATGCATGTGTGTGTGTGTGTGTGTGTGTGTGTAGGGGTGTGTGTAAGTGTGTGTGGGTATGTAAGGGTGTGTGTGTGTGAACTGGATGTGACATATAGCCGGTCTATAGTTACATTATATGTCTACGTATAAAACACGGAAGAAAAATGAACATCCATTTCCGCAGGTTTATTTATCCAGTTAATTTTATAAGAAAAACTATAACAACGTATGTATTAGCTAATATTGTTTAGTTGGGGATCAAATGCGGGGAGTCCCGAGGGGCTGTAGTAATCAAATATTTGCCGGATAGACCGCCACGCGCCAGAGGCACACATTCCACTGTTCGATGTTTACCAGTATTATGAGATATTTTATTAGATAATACCTAAATGCAATTTTTCATTGAGAATGTTGTAGAATGGAGTCTGGTATTTTCTGCAAGGTTTGTTTTGATTTTTATTACTTATGTTTATGGAATCTGCAATGTGTAATAAAAGTGCAGGAGGTCAGTCAATTAGAATATTGAGTTGTAAGTACAAACCGGACCGTACAGCCGTAGTACAACCGGTGGTCATTTTATTTTAGAAATGAATGCGTTAGTATTTTGGTGATTGCACAATTAACATAATGGTAAAAATAATAGTTTTTTTAACATAGCATTATCGGCCTATAATGTTTCCGCTGCTGGGACACGGGCCTTCTCCCGGTGAGAGGGAGTGGGCCTTAATCCACCACGCGGGCCCAGTGCGGGTCAGTAGATGCCACAAGTCTTCGAATTTTTGGTTCTAGGACATGCCGGTTCCCTTACGATGTTGTCCTTCACCGTTTTTTGAGAGCAGTGGGCTTTGTGTAAATTATTTCATCAATTGACACAAAGTAAAGCGGCTGTCAGGGTTCGAACCTACCACCAATAACTCGTAAGTCGCGGTCGTTACCACTGGGCCACCACTGCTCCACCTTTTTAAAAGTAAATATAAAAAAATACGTTTCCAGGCACATTTCTCACTTTTTTGAATTGTCACTCACCTACATTGTCACTACACGTGCAAGCCTGAAATGTATAAACATCTTCAAAGCAAAATGGCTTTGAAGGTGCTTATCCGTTTCATTCCTCGACAAAGCGATGCAAACTTTTTTTATCGGTGTGTGATAAAGGATTTTTTCTCAGCAAGTCTTTGTCGTACACACATAAAGGCTCCCACAGACAGGCGCGACGCGACAGCGCTACACAAAGGCGCCGCTCGTCGCGCGACACGCGGTGCCTTTGTGTCGGGCGTCGCGTCGCGCCAGACGTGTGTACGAGCCTTAACCCGTTTTACTTGACGAGGTACTACGAGACAAGATCTCGCGGCTTCCAGAGTGAACGTCGCTCAAAAGTATAGAGTTACAAACACGACAACTTTACTAACATCCCATTAAGAGGCTGACAACAGTTAAAGCGCGGTCACTGTCGGACTGCATAGAAAAGAAAGAGAAGCGCGATGACACAACGCTGGTAATTTATAGCAAAATATGAAGCAATTATCTATTTACAAAAAGTCTATTGATTGGACTAACACATTATTAAGTTAATATGTTGCTTGTAGAATAATCTGACAAAAAATCAGAATGATTGCGTGTCTATTAGTATAGTTTTTAATCGTTAAAATAAATTTTTAGAGGTATTTTCGTGATTTTTTTTCATCGTATCAAATTAGTTGTATTATATTTTCAACACACTATCTAACTAGCATATATCCTGAAGAATACCATATATTTTTCTGATTATAAGTACTGCAGTGGATCATATACTTTTAGGCATTATAACACTTGCGTTTAGGTCCTGTAGTCCCCTTAAGATACGTGGTAGGTAATGGAAAACAGACACGGTACCCGCATGCTGAAAGTTTCGATGGTAAATATATTTTATGAAACTTTTTTTAAGGGAATTATCTTTGTACACTCCGGCACCTTAATTCTTGCGAATTTAATAATAGACTTTAATTACTTAATAAAAAATATTGCCAAAAAGATTACTCTGTTTTGATAACGGGTGTAAATGGACGCACAACGAAGCCGAGAGTAACTTATATTTCCCATCATTGTGATATATTTTTTTGTATTTGACCATACCAGCACTCTAATTACGTAACACACTATCTATCACAATCCGAATGATTTTGAAGCCTATTGCTAATCCATGGCTTTATATGTTCGAAAAATTTGTCTACTCAACAATGTAAATAACGCAATGAATGTTGTTGAACTGTCAAAATTAAACACATTCCTACTGTTAGTGTGTTACGTAATTAGCCCGCTGGGAACCTTCTGGTTACGGCGATAGTAAAGGTCTAAAGTTTCAAAGTTTTTGACGTTTTTTGAACAAATTTTAAATGTAAACGAGAATAAGATATTTTATTTTTACTTTACATTGAATATCCACACGACCCCTGTATTGTTGCATTCACCAATAAACACAATCTATTTCGTGCGTTTTATTGCGTGTTACCGTAAACAGTGATTTCGTTTCGTGAAACTCGTTTTCCAGAAATAACTTTTATTCAATGTTACTAAATATATAAAATGCGTGGAAGACAGCTGTGTGATGGGTCTTTGTACTCCATGTACCTATTATCGATTTTAGCACTATCCATTTTTTTATATGTTTTGGACGTGCCAGTTACGGACAATCTCTTGTATTCAAAAAGGTGTCAACGTAACACCATTAACAAGTTTATACAAAGGTCCTGGTGCTCATAGGTATGTAGAGAAACGTGCATCGTATCCCAAATACAGAGTCACAATGGGAAACAAGATTAGGTAATCTATACGATCTCTTTTGAGAGTATTCGTTAAGGACCCTGTTTGGGGCTCCAGTCACGTGTTGTAGCTACTTCGCAGATCATGTTAGACTTATATATAAAGTGAATTAAAGAAAGGAAATTATTAAAATATTAGAATGACGCTTTGGTCTAAGGTGTGGTAAATATTTAAGGTGTTGTACAGACCATAAAACTGAGCAATTTTCTCCAGCCAGCTGATAAATTTTTCGTGATTACAACGTTAGTCCCACAGAGAAACTGGTTCGTTTCATGGCCCCTTAAATATATACCAAACAATTTTGATTTACGCTGTGTATTGGGAGGTTATCATAAAGTCAGGAAAAATGTATTGTTGAATAAATTGACTACCACCAGACTCCATAATCGACTGTAGTTAATCAACAAAATATTTTTTTTTTTTAGTTTTATCTTGTTGAGATATCATAATATACTCATCCTGTTTCTAAAGTTTCGTCAGCTAATTTAATTTGACCCTTTAAAAAAAATGTTCTTGTAAAAATACTATATTATTAACTCTTCGCTAACGTAACGTTGTTTCATAGTTTGTCCGGCGTCCGGTTCGTTTAGCAGGGCAAATACTGTATGTTTGTGTACAGGGTGGGTTCTGACCAGATCACTAAAATAGTTATAATTTTGTACAGATTGTTTTCATCTATTAAGTATGTCATATTGCTATGACATACTTAATTAGTGATTAAACGAACTTACCTGTAAGTGAAGTTCTATCACATATGATAGCCACGTCCGAAGACTTTACATTAGCATTGCACACGTGTAGTATCACATATAATGTCGCCTCTTTATACACTTTAGTTTAGCTTCCTTTAGATTTTTGAAGACGGATGCCTTACCCTCGCTGTCAGTTTGCCGTTAATGCTTCATTAAGTTCAAAGCTGTAAAGATACTACACATATATTTTACTACTAGGGGTCTACTGAACGGGGCCCCCTCTATGTGCTCATGGTGATGATCACCGGGGTGGTTTTAGTGAGGTAAAAATCCCACACTCCCCGACCTCCATCCCCAGAGGTCGGATGCCTTTTGAAGATTTCCCGAGGAAAACAAAAAAAAAAGGGGGTCTACTGAAAAGTAAAGGGAAGGGTGGGTTGCTAATCTCTTCGGACGGGGCTATCATATAATTATAATAGAACTTCAATTACAGGTAAGTTCGTTTAATCACTAATTATAGTCTAGCCTCGTCCTCGAGAATAGCAGTGTACACCTTGTAGAACTTGAGAGATTATAGTAAAATATCAAATTAAAGAATCGGACGACTTGTACATATTCTTAATCAAATGAAAGAATAATACTATGTACTTAAAATTATTATTGTATTATTCTTTTTTCACCTTAAACATCATCTTTTAAAAGATTTAAAATGAACTGACCAATGGCAGTTTCTTTAATAGTATCTAAATTTCCCCTTAACGCTAACGTGTTTTAAATCAAACTGCTTAACTTTTGAGAAAATACAACAGTACCTACAAGTATTTTTTACGCCGACGTATAATTATTTATATTTTTGCGAATGTTATTTGTTAAATCAAGGTACGAAAGACATATTAGGTACCTTAACGGGGAAATTATCTGGTTTATCCATAAAATGAGGAAGTAAAAACCTAGTCTGTAGGAGTCTTAGGGCCTATGCACACCACGTTTTTTAAACGCGCCGTCGACGCGCGTTTGTAGCGATACAGACGCGATACGCACGCAAGTCAGACGCGGCCTGTAGACCTTTGCACACCTGTATAAATTCAAACACGCGTTTGAATCGATACAGACGCGCGTGTGTAGCGATACAGACGCAATGCAAACGCGCGTGTGTAGCGATACAGACGCGATGCAAACGCGCGTGTGTAGCGATACAAACGCGATGCAAACGCGCGTGTGTATCGATACAAACGCGCTGGCATTTTGCGTTTTTAAGCAGACCCTCATCAACAGTAGCAAGATGGCGTCGGTCGACACAGCATTGATTGCATGCGCTTTGTTATTAATTTTTAAAAAAAGGAAGAAGAAAAATTACCGACGTTTTTGGGTACACCCATTTACAAGGGAAGGGAAGGCGCGCGCGCTAGCGGTCGCATCAGTGTCGCGCGTTTGAATCGATACAAACGCGCGCGTGTATCGATTCAGACGCGCCGGTGCAGCGCGTTTGAATCGATACAAACGCGATGCTAACGCGCGTGTGTATCGATACAAACGCGCCGGTGCAGCGTGTTTGTATCGATACAAACGATAACAAACTGCTCTGTAGGATAAAAGCGCGCCGTCGACGCGCGTTTCTAAAACGCGCGTCGACGGCGCGTTTAAAAAACGTGGTGTGCACAGGGCCTTAGATGTTTTAATAGGATAAGGGGTTTTGGTCGCTAAGAAAAATAACAATAAAATTCTGAATTGTATTGTTTATGCTTCGTGAGGTACACACCGCATTACTAAGGGGAGTAATGCATATTATTAATTACCACACAGACCTTTATTTTATTGTTTTTTTTTAAGACATACTAAGTAATCTGACCAAATAGTGGTATGTCATTGTGGTAGCGAAAGCCGTCACAACCGAAATACTTCTCCGAGAAATCGTTTGAACTCAACTTTGTCAAACAAACGTCCAAGAATTTAATGGCCAGAGAAGAACTATAGTATTTAAAGTAACACACTGGAAACCAAGTTTGTTTTTATTTTTTTAATTTATGCACAATAAATACCAAAATTTCTTCTTTGGAAGAAGTAAGACTATTGTTTCAGATAGTAAACATTTTGTTTAAAAGAGTTTTCAGAGCGCGATGTCGCTTGGAACGTATGGTGAAGGGAGGCCATAGGCTCTTCGAAAATAAAGATGCCCGAATAATAAGCTGGCCACAGCGACAAGAGGCAGTATGCCGATGTATTTAGCAACTGTTGGAGTGGGAGGGAATTAATTATTTACTTAAATGAAGAACAACTGTTCAGCTTTCTGAGAGGTACTCAAACTTAAACTGAAACTTAAAGCATTTATTTCAAATAAACCAATTATAGGCACTTTTGAATTGTCAAGGGGTCGATAAGTGAAAAAGATGAAGCTACTTGCCCATTCCAAAGCCTTGTAGGTACCTATGGAGAAGAACAGGTAAGAAACTCCACGGACACTCTTTTAAATCAAAGTATTGTTCCAAATAATTGCTTACATTCATGTTGAAATTATATATGTGAGAACGATGTAGAAAGATGTGCACGTTAAAAGCATCCGTAATAAAAAATAAAAAATAAACAATTCAGTCATTAAAATAAGCCGTGGCAGCTAAGAGATGACCAGTCCCTACTAAAGGCGCCCGTTCACGAACATGACGTATGGATCAGCACCATTTAGCTGAACCATTTTGAAGGGAATTTAATGATCCAACACACACGGCACCTGGTTAACAAGTACTATGGTTGGTTTGGCTATGAAGGTATCAGGAACCTAAAAGAGGTAGGTACGTACCTAAAAGAGGTAGGTACGTACCTGAAAGAGGTAGGTATCGTATCTTTGTTAGAGACGTTTTAAATTAAATTTATGGGATTTATTGAAGAATTGGTGTAACACGATACTCGTACAAAAATAAAATAGGCAGGCCAATTCACTGTAAAAGCGTTTATGGCATAAACAGCTGAATTCTGAAGCTTTCTGAAGACAATGTAGACTGACTCTACTTGCAAGAAGGTCTAAACTTGGAATGTTAGAGATATTTATATACTTCTTGAAAAAACGTAATCGCAGAACCCACTTCATGTCAAGATAGGTAAGTTCATCTTAACTCAGCACCTGCAACGTCTTTCGCAGCTGAATGAATTTACTTAATAATATAAAGCTAATACAAATAAATTCCCTGCATAACACCAAAATTTCTTTATTGGTGTTTGTGGGATGAGGGAGCTACAACCTATAAATATTGATGTAGAATTTTTATCGGTACACAATAGAATCGTACGTGATGTTTTCATTATTATCAGAGCTAATTATCTTTTTTGTCTGCACGTGTTTCTATGACAAACAAAACTAAATTTCTTTCTTTCATCTTTACTCCAAACACTTCGTAAAATCCTCCTTTACATAGACACCGTCCCCCCCCCCCCCCATAAGTTGAGGCAAGGAAAATATATCTCAATAAGATAATATTGATTTATTCATCTATTCCGCAGAGCCTAAAGACTAAAGTCTTCAATCAGTGCGTCCTGCCTGTTATGATTTACGGAGCCGAATCGTGGATACTCACGGTACGGCTGGTTCATAAATTCAAGGTCGCTCAGTGAGCTATGGAACGAGTTATGCTTGGAGTCTCTCTATGAGATAGAATCCGGAATGAGGTGATAGAGCAGAGCACCAAAGTTGTAGACATGGCTCAAAGAATAAGAAAGCTGAAGTCGCAACACGCTGGCCATATTAGCCGTAGAACCGATGACCGTTGGGGTAGACGTGTTCTTGAGTGAAAACCGCGAATCGGCAAACGTAAGGTAGGACGCCCTCTGGCTAGGTGAAGTAACGATCTTCGCAGGGTGGCTGCTTGCGGCTGGGTGAGAGTTGCCGAGAATCGAGCTGAATGGCGCGCAAATGGAAAGGCCTATGTCCAGCAGTGGACTGCTGTAAACTGATGAAGATGATTTATTAATCTTAGATACCTTGTGTTTACTGAATGGTCAAAAACTTACCCACCTATCGAAATGTAAATGTTATTATTATTATTTTAAAAATGGCTTTGACATATCTCGAGACCCTCAGGCCCTGGACCTATGGAAGGCGTACGAGGGGCTGAAACCAAAACGCAGAGGCCACTTAAACAATTTTAAATGATGAAGAGGCACTAACCGAGGATTATCCCTGTATGCACTATGCAAGTATACGCTAGGACAACCCCCGGTTAGTGCAGGACTATTCAGTCAGGGTATGGAAAAAAAAGATATTGAACCGCGATTTGATTGATTGGTTTGGGTAGCTAAAGTGGTCTGGTTACCTAGAACTATGGAAAGTCTATAGCCCCTGTCTGATCAATGTTTTATATGTAAATAATACACAGATAAAATGGTAGGGCACTTGCACACCCAATAATGGGTCTCCGAAAACTGTCACTAGTACGTAGTGCCGTAGCGACAAGGAGGCAACATGTCCTGAAATGCTTGAGGAGTGGAGACGTATTCCCCGACTATCAGAACAATCCCAGAGCCCGGAAGATGGTCAAGACCCCCCTACCCAGCACTTACTGGAATACTTCCTTCCTCCGAGCACGTTTGCTCTTGCGAATCTCCACTCAAGTCGGCCAATAAAGGCAAGAAAGAGATGGGAGCTCTGTTCCTCGTCAGTGTTCACTCTTGCCGGGCAAAAAAGGCATGCCAGAGGTAAGGAACTAGACAACTCCTAGGAGATAGGGTCCGTGGGGTCGCTACTGCCCAACAGCTCGCCACATGCTGCCTTGCGGGTTTCTGTATCTCTCTTGGTCTGGCTCCTCACCCTAGATCTGGCATAGACCTCTAGGTGAAACTCTAGTAAAAAAAAAAGTTTATTTCTTGACCATAGTTGTTAACATTTTGTTGGTGAATGGCGCCTCCTTTTAAGCAGATAATGCCTGTGTTAGAAGACACCGCTCTTTCTTAGGTAGGACAAAAGGTGATTTTACAAAAGATATAGTATGTGTGTTGGCTTGCAAAGTAGGAGGAGTGTGGGGTGTAAGTATGAGAGTGGTGTGATGTGATGTAATGTGATGTTGAGCTCCTTAAGTTTTGAGTTGAGCTGCACGATTACTGACAAATGCGTGCACTGACTGGACAGGTCCACTCATTCTGTGTGGTACTTTTTCCTCAAAAGACCATTTCAGACTCAAATCTACATGGTCTTCACATGATCTGACCAAGATTATGTCTGGACTTTAAAAGAGACTGTGACCTCTGAGTTTGTTTCGGCCTTTCTTCTCAGAGTAGTCAGATAGGAAACGCCGACCTCATCTAGTTTTAAAATATGATTGACGTGTAAAAGTGTTTGTACAAACCTACTTACAGAAATAAAATCATTTATCATTTATCATTTGATGTGATGTGAGTGATGTGGTGTGATGTGATGTGATGTGATGTGATGTGATGTGAAAGTGAAAGTGACTGACTTTTGTGAGTGGTGTGGCTGTGTGTGTGTGTATGTTAGGTCATGTGTTGTAGGAGTGACTCAGTATATGTTAGTTCTTTTTTACATTCATGTAGTTGGTTGGGAAATATGTATATTTGTTTGTTTACCCTATTATACAGTTGAGCAGATGGATGTTGGTATTGTCTAGCCGCGAATTTAGTTTTAGTTTGTGGTACTTGTGCAATCAAGTCATTTCGCCTTTTCGTCATTACTTTTGGATCAAATGAAAGTGTTTTATGTTTTTTTAGGACAGTGGAAATGATATATAATTTCCTAACTGAAAGTAGATCACTAATTTCGTATAGTTTTTCAGTAGAAAACTTCATCCTTTTAAAATACATTGTTTTTATTAAGGATCGCTGTGCCCGTTCTAGACTGATACATTTTGTTTAAGCCGCGCCTCCCCCATACAGGTATGCAGTAAACTATGACAGATTGAACAAGTGATAAATAGATTTCATTTAGGAGATTTTTAGGAGATCCACGGTTTTCTTTTGTATTTTTTGGAAGTATATGTCTTAGAGATTTGAAAATCCAACCCAGTTTCCTAACTCTCGCAGCAACATGTTCAATATGGGAAAACCAGGATAATTTTTGATCAATTATGACGCCTAAGTATTTTGTCTGTGAAACTTTGCCAATTATAGGGCACTTGCAATTTTTATCTGAGGTCGCATTGCATGAGTGTACCTTAATGTCAAAGGCTACTTCTTGAGAGTGGTTAGAGATTGAGAAACATATATAGTTCGTTTTAGATGTGTTTTGTGACAGTAAATTATCTCTGAGCCAATTGGCAATTTGGCCCATACCCATTTCGGCTATGAGTTTTACATCTGACCAATTGTTTCCGGAAAAAGCCACTGCAGTATCATCAGCATACGAAAAAATATTTGCGTTTGTTACATTTGTAACAAACGCAAATATTTTTCTTATTGTTTTCTTATTGCGCAAGAACCACCACTTCCCATAGCACGTCCGCAGTAGTTAAAATATGGCTGATAATAACGAGAGCGACGTACCTTCTCTGTCATATTCATCTTATTGGTGATGTGCTTCAAAAGGGTTGTTCCCAGAGGTCCACGAGTGTATTGTTCTCGAAAACTGAAAATAAATACTTTACTTCCTAACGGCTCCACGACATTTTAAAATATAAAATATTTTCTTTCCCTACGGGTCCATGAGAATGTTTGGTACAGTCAACAATAAAAGCTTGGCTAAGGGATAAATGTTTATTATTTCTATGAAATAAAAGACAATGAATTTAGATAACTAGGAACTCTTTACTGTGTCACATGAATGGTCATAACCATAAAAAAATTACAGTTTTATAACAATCACAGTAAATAATTTGAATCTTAGACTAAAATACACTTAAGTATTAAAAAAATCCGTTTCAGAATAATCACAATAAATCATAGTAGACATAGTAAAATCAATTTAAGAAATTTAAAAAATCGCTATTTCTCAAGAATTACAGTTAATCGTCTCAATCTTAAAACAGATATAAGCAGATATAAAATTAAAAAAATCACAGTTAGATTAATAAAAATCACATTTTCAAAATAATCGTAGTTAATAACTATCTAAACAATTTTTTTTTGCCAAGGCTTATAAACTGATTAAGATTATCAACGATGCTAATCGACTTTTGTTTATATTTTGTCACCAATGATTTTAATTTTTAAATCTTTATTAATTGAATATCTGGTTCAGGTTTGTTTATTTACATGGTATTTTTCATAATATTCAGCTTGTTCCCCAAGCTTGTGTAATAATTCAAGTAATCGGGGCTTCCTTTTTAATTTACTGTTCAAGGTTTTGTGCCACGACTCTACCGTTGCATTTCAGTGTCTTTCGCCTTCACAAATCCAAATACTAATGGGTATTGAAGGGTTGTTAAGCCAAAAAATCAACAAAATAATCAACAAAGTAATTTTTAGGGTTCCGTACCGAAAAGGTGAAACGGGATCCTATTAATAAGACTCCGCTGTCCGTCCGTCTGTCTGTCCATCTGTCACCAGGCTGTATCTCATGAACCGTGATAGTTAGACAGTTGTTTTTATACAGATGATGTATTTCTGTTGTCGCTATAACAACAAATACTAAAAAAGAGATTTAAATAAATATTTAAGGGGGCTCCCATACAACAGACATGATTTTTTTGCCGTTTTTTAGATAATGGTCGCACTTGGCCGGTTTTTTTTAATTTTCTGGCGCTATTTCCATAATGGTCAACAAACCATCTTCAGCATCAAATAAGCCAAAGCAGCACATCTGTTCACATGATCTTCTTCTTTTGTAGAAATATTAAGAAATTTTGCGTCCAGTAAAGCCTGTCTAAAATGAAAATAACACCCTTTTATTTTTACAATAAATATAATATATTATTGTCATGTCATCGCAAGGCATCCTGTAAGTTGATTGCCATAGATTAAGGTATGTAATAGAAACCGCTATATTAAGTGACCTTTTCTATCACCAGTCACAAGTCAGCTCCAAATATTCTTCTTTCTAACAAAAAAATGTTTTTCTGACTGTACTTTGGATAAATCTCGTGGACCCGTTGCGAATTCATATAGAAACATTGAAAAAATTATTATAATTTTTTCATGGACTCGGTGAGAAAAGAAGAACAATAGAATCGTGGACCTCTGGGAACAACCACTTCAAAAACGTCAGGAGCGTAGCTCGCAACCGCGGCTTGCGTGTATGACCCATTTATTAACGTAAACGAAGCTAAAGTGCGCTTTCATAATTTGAAACTTATATTATCGTGGACGTAGCCGTCCACGATAATACAGGAAAGTAAAATGTGTGGAAATATATGAAGACGCTTTTAAATTACCGTCCAAAAAACATTAAAACGTGCAAAAGGAGGTAAAGATCGTAGGAGGTGGCGTTCTGTAGTTTCTGCATACCCCCATGGGAAAAAAAGCGTGAGTATGTTTGTATGAATGTATGATTATGTTAAAAGGATAATAAAAACTTAACTGTAAATTATTTAATCACTCGATATGCCAGAGTTCCTAATCTTTAAGTTCGCAGACTACTAAAATCGTAAGACTTTTTCCTAGTTACAGAAATTAAAAAAATAGGAAAAAAACCAAACTCGAAAAGATAAAAATAACCATAGTGAGGGTCGGTTCGACCGTTCGGTTTTATTAGTACCCACGATGGCCGATACTGGTCCGATAAGAACGGAGCAAATGCGAACAGTTATCAATGAGACACGGCGCCATCAAGGGACACGATAAGTGCCCGGGAAACTTGCTAGAGGCAGTCCACGGTTGACTATTTTGGGGGTTTTTTTAGCTTGTTTTTAGCAGTGTTATAGTGTGACAACGTTTATAGAAATCACTTATATTTGTACGACGTTCTGTGGCGCGTGGTCAAAATTGGAACTAACGCCGCCATCTTGTTATGAATACATTTCACAAAACAATAATTGCACAAATGTTTACTTACCAACAACGCCCCCCTCTTTACGTCATTTGAGCGCCAAAGGATCCTTGTAGCGGTGGAGTAAGATAAAGACAGAAACTATACTAATTCCGAGATGTTTTACGGTTCCGTATCTCAAAAGGAAAAAACGGAACCCTTATAGGATCACTTCGTTGTTCGTCCGTCCGTCCATTCGTCCGGCCGTCTGTCTGTTAGTCTCTCAAGACCCTTTTTCTCGGGAACGCGTGGAGGTATCAAATTGAAATTAATATTAAATATGTAGGTAAGTCTACGGTCCCTTGGAACTCTAAAAAATATCAAATTTCTAAGTTAATGCCATAAAAAAGATACGGCTATTTATGCGACATATTATTATTAGGTCGGGGAAAAGTTCTTTCGTATTTTATATACAAATTCAAGACTAAGAGCTCGTGTGGCACCCAAATATCGAGCTTTTTTGCATACACAGACTTTTTCAAATAGGTCAAAACAGTTTTCTGTTCAACCCCTAACTCTTCAGCTATATCGTAACTACTAATACATCTTGCTCCACTTTTTCAAAAATGGCATCGACTTTATCCATAACAGGGCGACCAGAGCGAGCTGCATCTTTGACATTAAAATTCCGGGACTGAAAACGCTTGAACCAACTTTGTGCTACTTTTACTGACACTGCGTTAAGGGGACTACAGGACCTAAATGTAACTTTTATAATTCCTAAAAGTATGTGATCCCCTGCACTAAACAAAATCAGAAAAATATATGTTATTCTTCAGGATATTTGCTAATTAGATAGTGTGTTGAAAACATAATACAACTAATTTGATACGATAGAAAAAAATCACGAAGTTACGTCTAAAAGTTTCTTATAACGATTAAAAACCATACTACTATGCATTAAATCATTCTGATTTTTTGTCAGATTATTCTACAAGCAACATACTAACGTAATAGTGTTTTAATTTTTTCATCCAATCAATAGATTTTTTGTAAATAGATAATTGCTTCATATTTTGCAATAAATTACCAGCGTTGTGTCATCGCGCTTCTTTTTCTTTTCTATGCAGTCCGACAGTGACCGCGCTTTTAGCTGTTGTAAGCCTCTTAAGTCCATAAACGTCACATATTTTGTTTGCGGCTTGCATTGATATTGTATATGTTACACTAGATTAGTAATTACCGCGCCAAGCCCTTGCCACTGGACATATGGCCACAACCATATGCGTAGCTAACGTCAGTTCAGTGTTTAAGTAACTTATACTTACTCACACTAGTAACTTATACTTACATATACACACTTTATATGTGTTTATGTTATATATGTAAGTGAGACAGTTAAATGTTTACTTTTAAATGTTTAGTGGTTTCAAAGCTACATAGTTGCGTTTAAATAGTTACCTACACTTTTTTTGACGCATTTTAATGAGCTTTGCTTCTCTAGTGTATTTAACTCAATGGCGGCTTGTGTCTCCTTTTTCCTTTTTTTTGTAATAAAACTTCAAAATGTATCGAATTACTTCGTTAGATTCACTCATTTTGGCGGATAGAAAAACAATTGAAAATGGCGGGAAATCGTTTTTAGTTTTTCTTTTTCTTTTTAAAATGTCATCTTTTTAATTATATCAAAACCAGCCAGATACAAACAGTACAGCCAAAGAGATTTTACTACAACTTTATACCTTTAAAATATGAAAAAACATTTTTCCCAACCTATTACTTTCATACTCGCAAATAAAATCAAAACATATACGGTACTTCCCGTTGACCTAGAATCATGAAATTTGGCAAGAAGCCATGTCTCACAGCATAATTAAAAGAATAGTCAGCAAATCGTTAATTTGTAGTTTTATCACCTAAAACAATATTTTTTTGCGATTACAAACTTACATGTGCAGTTGGAGAATTGACCATGACGTATATCGATGTATGGGAGAACATTTTTTCAACTACAAAGTTAAGTTTGTTCTTGGGATAAATTCATCCCAACTACTACGGAACCCTTCATTGTGCGTGGGCCGACACGCACTTGGCCGGTTTTTTTAAATACTTCCTATATCGTGAACAATACACCTAACCTCAGAATACATTATAATCTAAGTAAGGTTTTCTTACACAAGGAAATAATCAGTGAATGTACGAAAATAAACAAGTTCTGCTGTTATTTAATTTATGTTTATTTTTCATTTATCAATCAAACGGCCATTTCTATTTTTGAGAACGTCAAAACCAAACTAGATGATTCACAAATTTTAAATAAAGAACATCACAACAAAAACAAATGCTTAACCCTTATAAAGCGGAGGTCTTTTTACGAACGATAAATACTTGTGAGACGTTGTGTTCTCGCTCTCGATACGAAATACGTTCACCCATCGAGTTGGGTAACGTAGCTCGTAACCCTTTGTCACTGTTTATTGGGGTGCAGAAGTGAACCAAACCCATAAGGAACCCTACACCGTTACCGAATGGGTTTGATTGAAAACAACACAATATGCGAGGAGTTTTGCTTTCTTTAGGATTTTGTTTACTTTTCGTCTGTATTGATCTTCGGTGCAAAGGTGAAATGGTTCCTCGCAGATAAAACGTGGTAAGAAAATGTACAAGTACATATAATTTAAAAAAATAATAGCCATAAAGCAGCGACCAGACGTGGTGAGTACTGCGTAATTTTTTATAACCGAGAAAATACTAAAAAGGCTTTATGTAATCTGAAATTGCAACAAAATGGCTGCTGTAAGCCCAAAATTAATAAAACAATATCGTGTTGATACATTTTTCATTTACAACTTACAGTCACTGCGCGGAGATCGTTCCGATGCTTTTACTGTGTAAAGTGCCGTTCACCACGGAAACCAGGAAAGTTACTATGAGAATTAAAAAAAAAAACTATTTTTTAAATAGCAGGAGACATTATCATCGGCAGCCAACGCCAGGTGCGAAGGTCCACTTAAGTAGATGAATAGGAAATCCGTTACGAAGAAACGCGGTCACGTGGTCGTTCCTCTAATTTCTCCCTGGTATGATGATACTATGATACTAGTCGAAATATTTTTTAACGGTATTATGTATAAATAACTACCAATACCATTTCCCTATGTTTTGATTTTTGGCAATTATCATTAACCAGGAAGAAAACAGAGAAATACGTTACTATACCTACATAGAATGAACACAATCGACCACTGGACCGCGCTTCTTGCCGCTCTTAAACCGCTCTGCTCTTAAAGTGCGAAACTATACGAGCAGCCCCGAAACAAATACGTGAGTAAAACAGTAAACATTTATGAATAACTAACCAACTACTTCCGAATCATTGAATACATAACGGCTATCACATTGTTTTTCGTAAGATTGCTCCACAATTGACTTCGCACACGTCACCTCCCGCCAATCCGAGCGCCGCCTAATCCGAGCAATTTCCAGATTGAATTTTTACGACATCAACAAACAGACGGATAAAGTGATAAACAAATGTGTAACCGGGGAGTTGAATGACTAAACTGCGATATAAAACGGAACTGAACTTGGTAATACATAAATTTATTAAATGGGCTGAAGATATCTACGTCGCGGGCGGAGGGTTGGATGTGATACCGAAGTTGCTCGATTCACTTTGGTGTTTGTAGTCATGCAGCCGTTTTTAGCAATAAGGTACTCGTTTCTCAAATTTTGAGTATCAATTGTAATCGTATTAAGTATTCGAAGGTTTAAAAAAATCTTTTAAAATTATTCTGTCGGTTTTGAACTAGAAAATTGGTGACTGACAACGTAGCGTTGAAATTCAAATGATTCGACCATTGAGTGAGGGCTTCCTTTGTTGTCCACAATTGAAGAAAATATCGTTGAACATACATAAAAAATACATACAAACGAACATAGAACCTTCTCCTTTTTTTAAATCGGTTAAAAACAGATTGAAGCTATAATATTTTTTATCAGAATTAAGCAAACATGATTTCACTTCAAGAAAAACATGAATTGTCCAAAATAAAATCCATAAAAGCTAAAAAAACATCATGAATGTGTAATTCCAAGACATTATTCTTTAGAATCGGAATAGAGCTACGAATGCGCGTGTCTACATACCTCTGCCAATTTAATAATGTCGTCTTGTAAGCCGTGTTCATGCTCGGAGTCGGTTCAGATTTTTCTCTCTAATAACATTATATTGTTGGTCCATACGCGCGCAGAAAGAGAAATGTTTGCGTTATTTCTGAGTGAAACGCGACGCAATTTGCTGATTTTCTTTGAGGAATTGAATTTATGTAGGATTCTTTGAAAAGCTTTTTCTGATGCTGTTGTAGTTAGATATCTCATCATCACTTGCTTAGCCTTTATTTGTATGAGTAAATACATACACAGCATTAACTCACAATCTTTGTCATTATTATGATCTCGCATGTATCTAAATTATAGGAACCCCTATAAAGAAAGAAAAGAAAGAAAAATTGTTTATTCTCCACATACAAGACGCTCATTAAAAAACTAGTCAAAATACATAAACTGATAAAAAGTAGCCAAAAGCCTAACCAGTAGCCCATCATGTTGGGGTCGGCTTCCAGTCTAAAGTGATACAGCTGAATACCAGCATTTTACATGGAGCGACTGCCTATTTGATCTCCACCACCCAGTTACTGGGTAACAACACGATACCCCTTGGTAAATGATAAATGATAAATGATTTTATTTCTGTAAGTAGTTTTGTACAAACACTTTTACACGTCAATCATATTTTAAAACTAGATGAGGTCGGCGTTTCCTATCTGACTACTCTGAGAAGAAAGGCCGAAACAAACTCAGAGGTCACAGTCTCTTTTAAAGTCCAGACATAATCTTGGTCAGATCATGTGAAGACCATGTAGATTTGAATCTGAAATGGTCTTTTGAGGAAAAAATACCACACAGAATGAGTGGACCTGTCCAGTCAGTGCACGCATTTGTCAGTAATGGTAAGACTGGTCGTCAGTCTTTCGGGCTTCTGACTACCTGTAACGACTGTCAAAGATCTTTGATTGACAGCCGGACGCGTATAACGTGTGAACAGAGCCACAAAGGGGTTTCGGTATGTAATGGATGGTCACCCACCCACGGAGCGATCTCGGCAACCGTAGCTTAAGGCGCTTCCCCGACCAATTGACCTGGAGCGTTCGGTCCATCTCTGTCTCGTCGCTGAGTCTCGCTCTGTCCCGCTCCCTGCGCACGCCCATTTATCATAAAATTCACAAAAAAATGGAATTACTTTAATAAAAAAAGATAAGCGAACTTTAACAATAAAATAAAACGTGAATTATAGAGATTTTTATATGACCTATCCATTAGTGTAATCCTCAAGTTATTAGAGCGTCACCTTTAGCAAAGAAAGAAAGAAAGAAAAGAAAGATAAATATTTTATTTCGGACACGCACAGGAAATACAAAGAGTAAAAAATAAAAAAGGAGCATTTAAAACTAACAAAATTAACAATAATAAAAATAAAAAGTAAAAACAACAATAAACAAGTAAAAAACCTGTGCGAGGCCAAAAAGGTTCTATCTAAGCATAATGCTGCGATATTTAAAAAACTAAGTTCCGCAGCGCTGGTATTCTGATAGGGCCCACTGTGATGCCACGGACACACCTACGGACATCGGACCTAGATTGCATGCAAAAGATGCATGCAATCAAGAATTTTATTCACTTTTTTACAAGGAGATTTTAAATGTATTTATATTACATAAAAGCATATAAGAACGTGCAATGTGATGATAGGATATCGAACATTAATAATGTGCTTTTAGATGCAGTTTATTACTGATAATTAATGAGTTAATAGCCTCTGAATAACGCACTATTGCAAGGTTTTGCTCGGGGTAGCGCCTTAAACTTCGATCGACGTGCGTCGTCTGTTATTATTTAGCCATGATCCCCTCATAAATGCTCCCATGCCGGTTTGTTCAATGTTATGTCGGATGAAGTTAAACGCTTTCTAAAAAATTATACGTTTCAAAGATCCAGACGTTGGGATGTCGCTTGCAATAAGACAATACTCTTATTTTCATCGGCGCGAAATATTAGCTCATGCCCTGATAAAAATACCTATTAAGGCGAAAGCGCCAGGGTAGGCCGGAATTCAAATTTTCTTTCGTTTTTAACATGAAACCTGACCTAAATTTGCAAAAAATTAAGAAAATTTTAATTTGAGGCTATCTTAGCGCATCCCCCTTATGTGGAAAGCCTGAATATCCAAGATGGCCGGAAGTAAGTACATTTAAGTATCGCACCTTGATTTGGCTATTTTCATTCACTCCAAATTGTGATTATAACGATAACCTTACATTATAAGCCTTGTAAGTCAGTTGGAATTGCTGTGCTTTCAAATTACGCGGAAACTGTTACCATGAATTCAGTAAGTACTTGTTTCTAAACCCCTCAGCGCAGAAAGATCTCGTCAGTTATTAATTTAAAAAATTGCAATTCTATACATTTTGACCGTGTAAGTATTGCACTTTTGTAAGAAACGGCTGATTATTTTTTAACCGACTTCAAAGGGGAGGTTTTCAATTCGACTGTATTTTTTTTTAAATGTGTATTAGGTCAGAACTTTTTTCTGGGAGAACCGATTTGGATGATTCCTTTTTTATTTGAAAGCTGGTGCTTCACATGTAGTCTCATTTAAATTTGATCAAGTACTGACCAAATTTAAATGAGTTTTTTTGAGTTATCCTTAATAATGCGTATTTTTTCCACGTAGTTTATATTGATGATATTATAATAATTTCCTGTCACGATTATTTACATATCAAGTAGTGGTATACGAATGTGTGTGGGGTAGGTACCACAGCTAAAAAGTGAAAAATAAAAACTTTTTTTACAAAAAAGCAACCGACTTCCAAAAAAACAACACTAGGAAACGTGAAAAATAACTTTAATTTCGGAAGTCGGTAGCCAAATACGAAAATTCAAGATACCGACTTCCGAATTTAAATTTATTTTTCACGTTTATTAGTGTTTTTTTTTGGATAAAATATATTGGATAATATTATTTTTTGGTAAAAAAGTTTTTAATAACCAGTGAAAACTTTCTACGCTGAGGGGTCTAGAATCATATGCTGAATTCATGGTAATAGTTTGCGCGTCGATGTCCCTTAAACCGTGTATGCAATTATATGTTGTATATATTATATGTTGTTTAATTTTGTGTTATGTGGTAAATAAATGATTTTATTTCTCTTAGTAGGTTTGTACAAACACTTTTACACGTCAAACATATTTTTTAAACTAGATGAGGTCGGTGTTTGTATTTGTAATGTTTTAGCTAGGTACTAAGTATAATTTATTCGAGCGCGAGCGTAATTGTCTTGTTTTTAATGCACATGTTTCTGTGGCAATAAACCGATTTTTATCTATTTCTGTTAATTCTGTCAAGCTAGTTCATCAAGCGTGCACGCTGCGCTTTCATCGCTCTCCTCAAAAACTCCGTTTTTTTTTCTATCGTAAACATATTTCTAAATTAGTGCAGCTTTAAGTTCATTTTTTTTCTGGCTGCCTGTTCGTTACGGCAGATCTTCGAGTGACCCAGCTAACTGGCATCGCTAATTTCCCCCGGGAAGGTTGCACTCGTATCTACCTACTCGCATCTAATACTTTTTACGTGTTGAAAATTTTAGTCTTAAATTTTTTATTTGGACTTAAATTGTATGTTTTGTAGTTTTTGCGTACCGGTTTATCTACAGTTGACCTTTATTTAAAAGTTCCCTAGTGTAAAAAGGGGATATTTTACCGTTGTCGTCTTCATATTGTGACCAGTGAAAATTTAAAACTTTTTGGGTTGATAATGTAGTTATTGTTATCAGTAAAAACTTTTCGTTTTGTTAATATACAGAGAGATACACCCTATTAGAAAAAAACGTGTCGGGTCGGGCGACCCGTCAGGAACGGTTATCGGAAAAATTAAAAAAAAAAAATTTGCCTCACTATCGGCTTCACCACCCCCATGAAAACGACACCATTATGATTTTTTTTTTAATTTTCGCTGCCGCCTATTTGGATTTTTGTTTTGACCTCACTATCACCTTCAGCACTCGCGAATACCACGGAAACGACACCCATGCTGAAAGATTTGAAAATGTTCGCAGCCGCCATCTTGGATTTTCCTTTTATCCTCACTATATTGGCGTCAGCACCCTCGAAAACCATGAAAACTATCTCAGTCTGTCTTTTAAGGTTTTTTAAGGTCGGCAAAAAGTTCTTTCGTATTTTTTATATACAAATTCCAGACTAAGAACTCGTGTGGCACCCAAATATAGAGCTTTTTTGTATACACAGACTTTTTCAAATGGGTCTAAACTGTTTTGTGGTTAACCCCTAAAGGCTCCTACAAACAGGCGCGTCACGCGACGCGAATCGCATGCGAGACAAAGGCACTGCTTGTCGCGCGATAGGCGGTGCCTTTGTGTCGTGTCGCGTGTCGCGCCTGTTTGTAGGAGCCTTAATTCTTCAGCTATGTCGTAATAATAGTTACGACATAGCTGAAGAATTAAGGGTAATATACTTGCTCCACTTTTTAATAAATGGCATCGTTTTTATCCGTAAGAGTGCGACCAGAGCGAGCTGGATCTTTGATATCAAAATTCCCGGACTGAAAACGCCTGAAGTAAGTTTGTGCTACTCTTACTGATACTGCGTTAACTCCACGGATATTGAGTTAACTCCGTAAACATCATATTTTTTTAAGCGGCTTGTGTCGATTTTTTCCCTTTTTTGTAATACTACTTCAAAATTTCTTCGTTAGATTCATTCATTTTGGCGGACAGAAAAACAATTGCAAAATGGCGGGAAATCGTTTTTAATTTTTATCTTTGAAAATGTAATTTATTTAATGGTATCAAAACCAGCCAGATACAAACGGTACAACTAAAGAGATTTTACTAAAACTTTATACCTATAAAATACGAAAAATCTTTTTGTCTGCAGCACAGCGCAGGCACCGCTCGTCGCGCGACACGCGGTGCCTTTGCGTCGCGCTGTCGCGTCGCGCCAGTGTGTACGAGACTTAACGCTACGTGATGATTTCTGTAATTTTTGCTACAAGTTTACTCCTACAGCAATCAGCGTTAAAGAACTTCGTTCCAATAAAATATCTTATGTACATACTGAGGGCGGATCTTTCAATCGCCAGATACTTAAGTTTTATCTGAAGAATAAATATGGCGGTTTATTACTTTCTATAAAGAAGCTGTCTGCTGTCCGTTATATTGGTTCCTCAGATAAAAGTTATCTGACGATTGAAAAATCAGCCCTTAATTGAGTATTTTAGTAGGTACCGTAGCGTCCAAAATCTGAAAAAGCGCGCAGATTAGTTTACACCAATAGGAAAACGTATTCTTTATCGGCAATTAATTTAAATAACATAATACCTGCATTTCTAGATGATAGATGATAGAAAAACAAACACATCTATTAATATTTGCCAAATCAATACAGGAAGAAATTTTATCCAGTGCGCAAACTGTAACCATGAATTCAGCGTATGATTCTAGACCCCTTAGCATACTTATAAAAATCTGCAGTTTCATAGAAAAGCGCAATGCCTACGCGGTCAAAAAGCATGGAGCAACAATTTTTTTTAAATAACCGCCGACAGTTTCCTTCGCTAGGGGTCTAGGATCATATCGTCGGCCTAATTCGTTAACCTGCTAAGTGCATTTTTTGGCAAAATTTCTTTTTATACCAGTTAAAAAGTTCAATCTTATATCTACCGTATCGTTTAAGGAATAACTGCCTGTATGTGCCTGTAAGTACATACATCTTTTATGGGGTACTGTGTTAAATGTTACAACAAAATACCTTGTGACATATTGCAATTAAATGAAAGAAAATTTAAAACTCATATAAAAAGTACACTTTGTAAACAAGCATATTACAAATTAGAGGATTATATCCTAGATAAGAATGCTTGGAAACATGCTGGTCCTGCTCCATAGGACAATCTAGAGTCTAGACAAAATCAAAATGGTTGCTAATTTAATTGTATAATTTATAATTTTTATGACATTGATTGTTACATTATGTACTTAACTACTTTAACTCACACACTAAATTATTACTTGTTAAAATTTTGGAAACATCATCTACTTTTCAATATTTGTACATATGTGAGCACCATGTATCTATCACATAATTAATTTACCTGCCTTTGAATTATATTTAATTCTTTTTACCTATTGTGGTATAGTAATTTTATTCTAGGTGCATCGTCTTCACATATGATTACATAATTAATGTGAACTTACATAATATTGTAAAATATTTTAAAAGAGTAACGGTGGACTTTCTTGCCCATTCTTCTCCATACGAAACTACCTTTTGGAAGGGGCAACTAGAATGAATTCTATTTTTTTGTAAATTTTGACGTTCAAAAGTGCCTTTTATGTGCCTATTTGAAATAAATGATTTTGACTTTGACTTTGACTGCGATATTAGCCAAAAAAGGTGACAAATACTATGCCCGAAAAACTGCTTTCTGACCACCAGTCAATCTCTACAACGCAAACCTGCTAAATCCTGGAACCTCAGTTTTGTACTGACAACGTTAAATATTTTGATTAGGTACTGATTGAATTAGTTTTACTGCACAATTCATTAATCAGTACACCATACTCAATTTAAATAAAAAACTGCTAAGTCCTCAAGCAAATTTAAACTTCACCTCGACAAACTGCTAAATAATTGTTTTTCTACTCGTAAATTTTATAAAATGTGTATAAGTTATGCTGCTACATATATTGTTAAAATATCAAGAAAAAATATAGAAACCAACGGGATTTTCAGATTTTGTTTTGTCCTGTAAACTATGTCAAAATGGACTTAGCAGGTTAACGAATTAGGCCGACGATATGCTGAATTCATGGTTAGTTTGCGCACTGGTTACAATTTCTTCCTGTATAACAACGCACAATCCAAGTTAGTAACAAATAAACAGTAAACGTAGGTAACATTTTTATTTGGTATTTATTATCGGTACTTATTAAGGTTGTTAGCACGGGACTGGGGGCCTAATCTCTATGTCCATCAACGAAGATACGAGCCCGTTAGAAAGTAGTTTGAAACATTGGAATGAACTCTAGACAAGATTAATTAACTTTTTCAGACAGGTAAAAACACATCGGGGGTACGGACAACTGGTCCCATCGTGGTGTCATTCATTCTTAGGTCGGGCCCCAAACTAATCGTATGTCCGTAGATGATACGGAAACCCAGGAAAGCTAGGAAACGCCCGAAACTACGGATCTCGTGCTTAACTCAAACTCAAAGCATTTATTTCAATTAAACCATTTACAGGCACTTTTGAATTGTCAAAGAGTCGGTCAGTTAGTCAGAAAGTTGAAGCTAGTTTCCCATTCCAAAACGTAGATCTCTATGGAGAAGAAGAGCATGCTTAGGGAGAAGACCCCCTGATTCACTCTGTTCCCGGACTAGTATAAACTGTACTACGGTGGAAGTGTAATGGGATAAAGCAAGTAGGTATACACTCACATCTCTCCAATTATTTCTAATAATCACGTTACAGTAAACTTAAATTAAAAGAAATTGTTTATTCTGTAGGATATTGGAATCAATTTACACGTCATATTACAAAAAAACTGGCCAAGTGTGAGTCGGACTCGCGCACGAAGGGTTCCGTACCATTAAAATCATGTCTGTTGTATGGGAGCCCCCTTAAATATTTATTTTTTAGTATTTGTTGTTATAGCGGCAACAGAAATACATAATTTGTGAAAATTTCAACTGTCTAGCCATCGCGGTTCTTGAGATACAGCCTGGTGACAGACAGACGGACGGACAGACAGCGAAGTCTTAGTAATAATAATAATAATAATAAACGTTTATTTAAGATAACTAAGATCCAATTTGTTAGTAGTACAATAACTTATAACTAGTGTTAGTAATACAACATTAAGGTACTCGCCCCCTGCCTGACCCATGAGTCGAAGTATCAATACTTATGTGAGCATTAATACATCGACCAATGTACAGACAGTCAAGTCTACTGGCTATCATACATAAAACACTGTTGCGACTAGGCCGTACTCTGCTCAGCATTGACGCCCACCGCTTGCGCAGAGTAGCGTAGAAGCAATCGATGCGCGCCTCCGCAAACATACGTGATGCACTACAGTGACGGGGCAGCCGCAACATCGTTCTAAGCGCGTTATTATATTGTACCCGTAGGGCACTGTACGCTTTTTGAGTATAGACTGCCCACAGGCTGCAGGTGTAAAAAGATGTACAGAAGGCTCTGAAGAGAGTGGTTTTTACCACATTTGTACACCCGGCAAACCTGCGAGCAATCATGTTTGCTCTCACGGACAGCGCCCTACGTTCACGTTCAATGTCCATGTCGTCCTTAAGGTCCTCGGTAATTAGATGACCCAGGTATCTGAACTGACGTACCCTAGCCAACTCATCTCCATTCAACTTTATAGGGGGCACGCTAGTGGGACACTTAGTACCGGCCTTAAAGACAACATACTCGCTTTTCTTCACTTTATATATCAAGCCATGAACATTTGCATAAGTTTCACAGATTTTCAACAGTTTCCTAATGCCACAAACCGAGGTAATAGGGTCCCGTTTTTACCCTTGGTACGGAACCCTAAAAAGCTAAATGAAGTCGACATTTCCTATCTGACTACCCCTTAGACGAAATGGCGATACAAAGTCTATTTTAAAGCCCAAACATAATCTTGGCCAGATCATGTAATGCACTTTCCGAAACCGCTTGCAAAATTAATCAACACAACCAAAACTTTAGTATAAATCTGGCAATTGTTTCCGTTTAATATTTGTGATATAACCGATGTCGGGCTAGATGTTAAATATAGCGCTTAGATTATGCGGCAGTAGTCTGCGGCTGGATGTCGCCCCTGCTTGCAGATTAAACAAATATTACCCGCCGATCAACACACACTACGAAGATACTACAGCTTCCAACGATACGGTTTTATAAAAAGTCCTTTTACAATAATTTTAAGAGTGCTACATGTATCTTTTGGCGACTGAATGACTTTGACAGAGGATCGTTGTTGGTAAACATTTGTGAAATCTGAAATAGTCACAGAAATTGTATTGACAAAATAAACAAGATGGTGGGGTTAGTTCCAATTTTGGCCACCTTGTTGGCGATTTTGACTTCTGACTGTACGTCACCATCAAAATCACAGTAGGTATCATCGTTAGAATAATGTTGCTGCCACTGAAAAGTCTGTCAAATTACAGTGATTTTTATTTTCCTTGCTTTATGGTTGCTTTCGGTTTGCTGCTGCCATAGATAACGTAACTGTTGATGGACTGTAGATTCTTTACACAAGCTTCACTTGTTATTCAAATGAACCAACCCTGTAAAAAACGACTAAATGGATATATGCAAAAAAAGTTGATTCGAGCCGACCCTCATAATCTTGTAACAAATCAATGGGTTCCCACATTATTCATGGTTAAAAGTGAAAAGAGATCTTGACCTCTGAGTTTTTTATTGCAGACTAGCTTTTGCCCGCGGTTTCAGCCGTGTGCAAGTCGGTAATTATCACACGGGAACGTACTTACCGGGATAAAAAGTATCTTATGTCCTAACCCAGGCTATGGTCAACCTGGGTGACAAATCCGACCAGTCGTCGAGAAAAAGGTTACAGCGAGTCAGGTAGAGTTACTTTCGTATTTATCTATACTAATATTTTAAAGAGGACACGGTTGTTTTGGGAGGTTCCTGTTTCGCATAAGGCGGGAGGAAACTCCTGGGTGTTACCATTGTGTGGATCGCCCGGAGGTCACGTTGGAGCATAAGGTGGAGGTCTGCCTGGCTTGGGCGAAGCAGCGCCCTGTCCTCGCGGAGGCGATCAGTAGCGGCGATCTCTCGTGTGCGGCCCTGGTCTAGGCCATGGTACGGAGCGAGAGGGCATGAGAAGCCGTCACCTCCTTCTCTTCGCGAAGGACGAGGCGAAGCACGTGAGGGTGAAGCAATCGTTGCGCCCTCACGCCCCTAGTCGCCGCAGGAGGAGACACCCTGGGTGTCGGAAATTGATAGCCGATTCCCGGCCACCGTAAGCGCGGGCTTGCGGACGGCGAGTAATGGGTAGCTCGCCGTCCAGTAAGGACCAGGCCCGGGTCGACGGTGCGTTGTGTTCCACGCGCGCCTCAAAGAGATGTTAGCACTAAATGACGGGGTCCAATAGGGCCGATGCCTGCTAGGGTCGTGGATTGTTCGGTTACCGTGGCCCTGGCGCACAGGCAACTGAAGGAACACGGGTGGGTTTTAGTCAGTAAAAGTCTGACACGCCCTCCCGCTCCGCCCAGAGCGGGAGAAGGTATTTGATGATTTCCCACCCAAAAAAAGGTATGGGTATTCTGATCAGAGGTAGTCTGATAGGAATATATTGGTCTCTTAGGCGATTTTAATTCATTCCGTTGACTCCTCTCGCTGGTCTAGGGGTCCCAGGACTGACTGTGGAACGTGGATCGGGAAAAGGTGGGTTTGCCCGCCAGAATTTTTTCGGAGACAGCCCAGTGTGGATTTGTGATCAACTCATGCCAACAGGCCTCCTATTACATGGGACATAAATGTAACTGACGAAGTGTGAGTGTATATCCTCAGCCCCCTTTGGGGAATACAGCTGTCATGACAGGACTGGTCCACTAAAATCTGAGTGATTCTTTCCTCAAAGGAACAGGTCCACTAAAATATGTATGCTTATTTTCTCAAACGACCATTTCAGACATTAATCTACATGGTACTCACGTGATGACCAAAATTATGTCTGGACTTTAAAAGAGACTGTGACCTCTTGTGAGTTTGTTTCGGTCTTTCTTCTCAGAGTAATCGGATAGGAAACAACTCATCTAGTTTTATAAAATAATCTCTTTAACATGTTAAGTTATGATAAGTGTATCAGTAGACTTTTACACAATATTCAAATTGGTTTAAGAAAATTTAAAGTAAATCTCTCTATACAGTGTTAGGTCTGTGGATGCCAGAAGCTTTTGGCGCGTAATACGGTGCAATATCAATACTGGAGCCGAACCTGAGAAATGAGCATCGAGCCCCCCCCGCCAACCACCTCGCCCCCACGGCCACCTTCCACCGATATTATTGTAGAGTTATATCGATAGTTATGTAGAATAGTAGGATGGTTTTTAATTAATATTGTTACAGCCCAGTAGAATCGGCCCCGACTTCGAGTTGTAGGTCATGGGTATGGTTACATCATCATGGTCTTACCCAGGCAGGCGCTTAACTTTGTGTAAATAATTTCATCACCACTGCTCTCAAAACGTGAAGGAAAACATCGTGAGGAAACCGGCATGTCCTAGAATCAAAAATTAGAAGACATGTGATATCTACCAACCCGCACTGGGCCCGCGTGGTGGATTACAGTCCATTCCCTCTCGAAGAGAGGAGACCTGTGTCCCAGCAGTGTGAACATTATAGGCTGATTATGACTGTCGCAGCCCTTTGGTAAATTTTTTGACATTTCTGTTTTTAATAAAACTCGCAAAATAACTTGGCACATTTTTTTTAAGTTCCGTCGTCTGGTAGTCTCTTTTCACAGTATGATTGCAATAAAAATGGTGTTATGGTTTACATCCTGCACTAACCTAAAATGATATAGTGATACAAAGATTTTTTGGCGCCTGAATGACATTGACAGGGGGTCGTTGTTGGTATAGCGCTACAAAGTTATTTACCGCGTAGCCAAAATCGAAGGAACACCGCCATTTTGTTTATTCAATACAATATCTGCGACAATTTCACAAATGTGTACACAGCTACAAAGGTCTTGGCGCTCGATTTGTGCAATTGTTTTGTGAAATGTCACTTGACATTTATTCAAAAACAAGATGGCGTTAGGTCCCAACTACAACAGGCAACTCTTACAGTTTTTTTTTTTCTTAAATACCTTATTTGGATAATAATGAACATTTAAAAAAGAAACTTAACCTAATCGGTCCCGCCGTTCTCAAGTGATGCGCTTTGTCTGTGTGCGCTTATGAACATTATTCCATTTATATAGATAAAATGGCGCAGAACACAATGTTGTCAGTATTAAAAAATATTGCCAAAATAGCCGGGAATTCGATTCGTATGGTCTTACCCCAGCGCCGAACTTACCCCTACATGCCTTACCATATTAAATCGACTATCAATCTCCCTTGCTTGTGATTGCCACACAGTTTGGACCCCTTTCCACTGAGGTAGCATAGTAAAGATGCCTACAAATTAAAAATGTGCAGTCTGTGTAATAATAGGTTGTTAGGGTATGTTAAATGGCTTCGTTCCACGACGGAGGGTAGACAAAAATCTCATTTCCGTAGTAAGAGTGAGCACACTGATAACCGGTGCGGGCGCCCGGTTTGCTGGTTAACGTTACCTACTGATATTTAGAATTCTGTTAGATTAATCTTTTTAACGAGGTTTAAGGACAGTCTTGGTTTAAGTCTATCGTTTGACGTAAATCAAGACCCCCAGTGCCTCGGAAAGCGCGTTAACCCGTTGGTCCTGGCTGTCATTCGTAGATCTTTGACAGTAGTTACGGGTCGTTAGATGCCCAAAAAGTCTGACAACCGGTCTTTCCAAGGGGTTTCCTTTTACCCAGTAATTGGGTTGTGGAGGTCAGATAAGCAGTCGCTCCATGTAAAATACTGGTATATAGCTGCATTCGGTTAGACTGGAAAGCGAACTCAACATAGTCGGAAAAAGGCTAGACAGATTGATTGACGTAAATTAAAGGCTCCTTCAAACAGGCGCGACACGCAACGCGACTCAAGGGCACCGCCTGTCGCGCGACGAGCAGTGTCTTTAGGTCGCGTGCGATTTGCGTCGCGTGTCGCGCCTGTTTGAAGGAGTCTTAAGACTGTCGTTCGTAATAAGGAGAATGTGAAAAAGTGTGTAGCTGTAGGTACCGTCTGCCAACGAAAACGTTAACCATACATATAACCTTGCTTTGTTCATACAAGTGATACTGACATTTGACAAGTAACGAGTTTTATGTGAAAAATCCTAAAAGTGATTAACGTTTTCAAACAGTCTTGAACTTGCTTCGGCAATAAAACTGACATTGAAAGGGTTAGTTGCTTAAAAAAACCAAGCACCGTAAACGAAGTTGTTTTTCCCTAATAAATAAATCTCGTGATCTCATACTAAGACCTTATTAAGGTTAAAGGCTTGTTATAGTTCAGCTGAAATTCATATTTCGCCCCGACTTCCCCGCGCCTTTTATCTTTCTATTCCGCTCGCACTATCAAACTGATTCGGTTAGGGTGAACTGAACTATTGTTGAAAGGATGCCAAGAAATAAAATGATTAAACTTAACATTAATATATTATCCTTGTATATATAAAAATTACGTGTCACGTTGTTTGTCCGCGATGGACTCCTAAACTACTGAACCGATTTTAAATTTGATTTGCACACCGTGTGCAATTTGATCCAACTTGAAAGATAGGATAGCTTACATCTCAATTTATAGTCGCAATATTATTTTATTGCAAATTATTTGTCTATTATTTCACAGTCACAATTATCTGTTAGCTCCAAACGATTCTAACAGATGGCGATATCTGTTGACTGGATTGTGTAAGTATTCAATAGATTGCGCTATGTTAAAAATACAAATGTTTTGTATAAGCTACAATTTAATAGCATAACCACCACGCATGGCTGAGGCTGTGGTATAACCTAAATTTATTTTGTAATAAACGAAATTTAGTGAAATAATATTATAAAGAGAAAAGATATGATTGTTTGTTTGTATTGAATAGGCTCCGAAACTACTGAACCGATTTCAAAAATTCTTTCACTGTTGGGAAGCTACACTATCTCCGGGCGACATAGGCTATATTATATTATGCTTTGCTACCCGGGCGAAGCCGGGGCGGGTCGCTAGTATTAGTATAAAAATTTGTACTTTGTTTATTTGTTTTTTTTTGGAATTTGTTTTCCGCACCTGTAGCAGCCGCCCCAGCACAGCCCACCGTGCTAGGAAGATGGGATGGCACACATTTTGCATAACACACCAAAGGCCGACCTAACTTTCAAAGCATTATGGTCAATTCAAATCAAATTTGTTCCAGCTAAGAATATTTCTTATGAACATTCTTTGAACAAATTTCCAAAGTTTGACGATTGATATGAAATTGATGATTATTATTTAATATATATATCATTCCTACAGTCGCAAATCGCATTTTGATCAACATACGACGTAAAACAGAGCTGCGATTTGCAAAAACCAAACGAAATTTGAATTTGGCGGGCTACAATTATTATCCCTCTTAAATGCCTAATTTCCATATTTCGTATATGTATGGGATCACATAGCTCTGGCAACATGTGTGATAAGTAAAAATTTGTTAATTTGGGTTTAATGAATTGTGCCCAATAATGACCGTCTTTCTGTATAATTTCGGTTTTGATATGATTTTTGGTCATTTTTGATGATTTTTGCATCCTGACCATACGCCAACAACATATATTTTCCTACCGGTCAAATCTGTTCAATCTTTTCCTCAAACCTTTCTAGAAACCGTTCTCTAAAAAATTAAGTTATTAAAGTATTGTAAGGAATTAGAAGTGAAAGAAGTTAAAAAAATAAACAATCTTTCATTCCTCAAAATTACACTTTACAAAACAGATAAAAATATCAAAAGAAACACTGCAAATATTAATCAAATAGAAATAACACAAGCCAACATGAATAATCAGTAAATGACCAATAACATACCAAACCTAAAAATAATCAAGCACACGATAATGGTCAGGTAGCACGTCCGTTTCGAGTGCCGTCCAAGCAAAAAAAGAGACCGTTACCGCACCGCGCGCCTCCTTTTAAAACCTTTTATCAGTTGACAGCTGATCGCGTGATGTCACCTCGTCATCCGTTACCAACAGTATCTAATCAAACCAAAAAGTTTTTTTCTGAATATGTTGGAGACACAGTTAACTTTCGGAAACTCCAAAATAGGTACATTTACCTACCTGAATTTTTGACAACTTTTTGACATTGACATGAGATTATGATATTGAACCATTTCAAAGATGTTTTTACAAATGAAAACTACAACATTTGGTAAAAATAAAAATACGCATGCCTAATTTTTATAACTAAAGGAGGTGTTTTTTATTCCAAACAACTGTGGCCAAATAATGTACCTTAGGAACAAAGGTACGAAAATACAGGAAAAATACCGAAGATTCTGAATAAAAATAAATTGGATTTATTTATACATTATTTTGTACTACCTCAAATAATAAAATAATAATAATAAGTTTATTTATCCAGAGAGATATACGTAGACACAGGTTGTATAATAGTTACATGCTAAGACTTATTCAACTAACAATGGATACAAGGGGAGAAAAAAAAAAAAAACTGTCTATATGAACCAACAATTAAATCCTGTCTAAACTAGGGGTGACCTGTATCTTAGGAGACAGTGATTCGACCGAGCTAAACTGTAAATTAAAAAAATGTTGCTGTTAATTAAATTGTCGTTCAAAGATGTTAATAACCTGTAACCCAAGACTTTTAATCTGGCAATCTCGTGATACGCTTAATTTGATGATGCGTTTCGTTACTTCATTTTATAAACGTAACAAAAATAAATTAAGTTAAGAATGTTCTGATTATTACCTAATTTAGAATTAAAAACAGTTTTTTTGCCTAGCACATTATTTTTGTGAAACATTTGAAAAAATACTGTTATTTCATATTTCAGATTATTTTATGCGTTTGGTTAGCTTACTGAAAAGCCAAAAGACTGTACTCCAAGGCCGATAATTATCTTTCTTTTTTGTCATCGTTTTCTATTCATGTTAATGTCGTTGCGATTCGGTTTACCGACTTTCCATCTCTGAATTGCTATTTCGTGTGTGTGATTTCTTAATTGTTAATTTAGATATTCTTCCCTGGACTTTCGATTGAATTCTTCCATCCTTTGACGACTTGGCTAACCCATTTGGATGTGTCACTGATTTGGCTGCGATCGTTCAAATCGTTCTTTCGTTGGATCTCGATAACTGTGCTATTATACGCTGGGACTCTGATTAAACGGACTTTTCACATCAAAATGGTATCATAGCAATTGCCTCCTTACTAGACTATATCCTAGTTAGAGAAGATTTTAAAAATGAGGAAATGGTATAAATGAAAATAATAACAATCTAATTGGTTTTTTTCAAATATCCCTAGCAACTAAATTCCCATTGGCATACATTAATAATTCCTTGTTACGTTGTCATTCCTACCTTATTGATCTTCACATTGAAAAACAACCTGCAGCAATGTTATAATATGAGTAAACAAAAATAATTATTGATGACTGTTTTTTTTTTTTCACAGTTTTATCTATTCTGGGGTACATTCCGAATTGCGCTGTAAGCGATTTGAGCGTGCTTACACCCGTTCCAAAATAGCGTGAGCACGATAACGATGTCCCGTGGATCGTTATAGATGACGTCATGACATGCGCTTAATATCACCATGAACGCTATCAAAAATGATAATGGTGCTGTTTTGTTCGAGTCGCATCATGTTTTTGAGGCCAAATATTTTTCTTTTTGTGGCATACATTAAAATCCAAGACGTAACAGCATACCTGAAATGAGTTTTAAATTCATGCGCATTATATTTAATTATTGTTGCATCTATGTAATTTGTAATTTGTGGTATATTTCTTCGGGGTGAATCTTTGCCGGGAGCATATAAATACGCTAATATAAACACTTCGTCATCCTCTTAATCACTGGACGAATCGTCGCTCTCAAACTCAAAATCTGAGTTATCAAAGTCGATAGAGTCAACCACCAAAACAGAAGTGCCCATGCGATGAACTTCCATTTTCAAATAAAATATCCGATCGTTAAGCGAGCACTGTGAACGCGTTCATGAGCGTTCCGAATTGTTGACAACTCTCAGCTGTCATAATCGTCTTATATAAATCGGAACGCAAATTATTGTCATGAGCGATTATGGCATAATTCGGAATGTACCCCTGGTGGCATACTTTGACAACTGTCACTGCTGTTATGAACGTTTCGTTGAAAACAATTACGATGTGAGGTAGTGATTTTTTATATACTGTTAGAAATAAACGGTCAGGAGGCGGGGCCTAGTGGCACGTCATGATGACGTAGCATCGCCTGACGGTGGCGAGACCGGCTGGAGGGGCGATGGCGTCTGCGGCGCGTTCCGAGCGGCGGAGACTCACTTTTCGGGTGGCATTTGAGCGTGCTGGACGTATTAGGCGTTTATATTTTTCATGATTAGTTATAATTGTAATTTCATTTAAATTGTCATTTAATTAAATATTGTTTACGTTTAACGTTACATGTTTCTTTTTTTTTTTTAAATCGTCTCTACTCCTGGTTTTTAATATCAGAAGTGGGATTGACCACGACATTTTATCCGCTAACAGCTATTTTAAAAGTTTTTGTAACTTCTAAATTTAAATTCATTCTGTAACGGTATATTTGTGTTGGTGATTTAAGTGCTAGTTTTAATTCGATAAATCGCAAGTAGTTTGATTTGAATATGTCTGGACGTCATTCTCGATCAAAGAAAAGAGATAGTAGTCCACGTAAACGTTCTAGTGGGTCACGAAGAGGTCGTGATAGTTCTCGTAAGCGACGTCGGAACCGTTCACATAACCGCCGCGATGGCTCTCGCAGTCAGGCACTAGATACGATTCTCGGTAGGTTACACGCAATCGAGGACAGGTTGTCCACTACCTCGGGTTCAGTTTTGACATTGCAACGTCCAGCACGTGACTGCCTAACCCCACCGCCTGTGGCTACAGGTAATTCCAGCGCGCCCGGTGAGTCAGATTCTAACTCTAATAAGAATACGACGGACAAAATTGTGAGCGCGTTATCATCCTTGCTACAAGCAAAATCAATCCACTATTATATCTCCAATTTTGACCCGAATATTCATGAATTTGATGTTTGGTGTGCGGAGGTTGATCGAGGTCGCGAATTGAACCGTTGGGACGACCGCGAGTGCCTGTCGCGCATTGGTTCTTGCCTAAAGGGCGATGCGCGCACATGGTTGAACGATTGGGTATCCAGCGATCGATCATGGTCAAATTTTAAATTGGAATTCCGATCACTATGCCCACGGAACGTTAATACCGCTGACATTTTGTTTGATGTGATGAATAAGGACTCCAAAAGTTTTGCTACATACGCTGAATATGCGCGCAAGTCATTACTGCGCTTAAACATTGTAAATGGCCTTTCAAATGATTTAAAAACCGCCATTATCATTCGCGGCATAACACACCCGCAGGTAAAGGCTGCCGCATCTAATGCTAAGTTACAACTTAACGAATTAGTGGAATTTTTATCCGTATACGTGAAACCAAAAACGGAATTTAGATCTACCCACAATTTTGTTCGCTCGTCAAATGAACGTCATTCCGAATCGCGAAAACGTAACGCCTCGAAGCCGGATATGAAGTGCTTTAACTGCGATGCTATCGGTCATTTGAAGTCTCATTGTCCGAAACGAAAGAAAACCGAACCAATAAAATCTAATACCATATCTACCGCCCCGAATAAACCGTCTCTAACCTGCACGTTTTGCAGCAAGGTGGGACATTCAGCTGATAGGTGTTTTGCTAAACAACGTGTTGAGGCGGATGGAAAAAAGGTATCCAACGTAAATTTTTGTCAAAGTTTGTCCGAAACAGTAATAATATGACCGCTATCGTTAAGGAAATGCCTGTAGATGTTTTAATTGATAGTGGTTCTGATATATCCTTAATTTCTAATTTATTTGTTAAACACCTCAATTGCCATAGGATTCCTACGTATCGTTTAATGCGTGGAGTAGGCAGTCAGGAAATAGAATCTACTTGTTATGTGACTACAGTTATCGAATTCCCTGAGATATCTTTAGAGGTAGATCTATTCGTGGTACCTTATGACACCATCAGTGCCTCTGTTCTGTTGGGAACAGATGTTTTAAATCGACACGGGGTCACTTACATAAGGACCGGTGACGAACAACGGCTCACTAGGGTCAGTAGTGCTCAGGTACATCATTTACGTGCTTTAGATATTGAGAAAATAAATACGCATTTGATAGGCGCGGATAAGATGAAGTTAATTTCGCTGATGGAAGAGTTTTCTGATGCTTTTGTTACTGGCACAGCGACAAGTACTGTCAATACTGGCAGTATGGAAATCAAACTAAATAGCGATGTTCCTGTGCACTATCGCCCTTATAAGCTTTCGGCTGACGAGAAGATGCGAGTTCGCGACATAATTAAGGATTTAATGAGTAAGGGGATCATCCGAGAATCTCAATCGGAGTACGCGAGTCCTATCATACTTGTCAAAAAGAAAGACGGATCTGATAGGATGTGCGTTGATTACCGCGCATTGAACGCCGTCACTGTGAAAGATAGGTTTCCATTACCCCTAATAGATGACCATATCGATAAATTGGGTAACAGTAAATTCTTTACAAGTCTTGATATGGCTACAGGCTTCCATCAAGTGACTTTGAAGGATGACGAATCTATTGCCAGGACAGCGTTCGTCACACCCGAGGGTCATTTTGAATATTTAAAAGTGCCCTACGGTTTGACGAATGCTCCTGTGGTGTATCAAAGTATCATATCGAGGACACTGAAACCCTTGATAGATACTGGGAAGGTGCTTATTTACATCGATGATGTTTTGATTCTATCGGATTCCATTGATGAAGGATTTGATTTGTTGCGCCAGGTCCTTGTGATTCTCACATCCGCCGGTTTTTCTATAAATTTAAAAAAGTGCACTTTCCTAGAGACCGAAGTAGAATATTTAGGCAGACTTATAAGTCAAGGTCAGGTACGGCCGTGTCCTAGGAAGGTTGACGCTTTGATCAATTCCCCGAAACCTACGAACATAAAGCAAGTACGGCAATTTTTGGGCCTAGCCGGTTATTTTAGGCGATACATATCTAACTACGCAGGTAAAACGGCTTGCATAACTAAACTTATGAAAAAGGGGGAATCTTTTATCTGGGGTGACGACCAAAACACGGCGCGTGATTACATTATTAGCTGTTTGACCGAACAACCTGTGCTCGCGATATTTGACCCAAACTTGCCTACTGAGTTGCATACCGATGCTAGCGCGATCGGTTATGGTGCTGTTCTGCTTCAAGAGCATGGTGGTAAACGCAAAAGTGTCATCGGCTATTTTAGCAGAGCAACACATGGAGCAGAGTCTCGATATCATAGTTATGAGCTTGAGACCTTAGCAATAGTAAAGGCATTGCAGCATTTCCGCCACTATCTGATCGGCATCACCTTTAAGATAGTGACGGATTGTAATGCGTTAAAACTAACCGAACGAAAGAAAGATCTTGTCCCACGAGTAGCTCGTTGGTGGGTTTATTTGCAAGACTTTCGTTTCACCATTGAATATCGAAAGGGTACTCTGATGCAGCACGCTGACTATTTGAGTCGGAACCCGGCAATTGTCGCATATTCGCCGACCCAATAACTGGGCTCAAATTGCCCAAACTGCTGACTCTGAAACACAAGAATTGATGGAGAAAGTGAGGGACGGACAGTGGGACTTCTCTCGATATGTTGTTAGAAATAACCTTTTGTACTACAAGTACTGTCCTACGGGTGACGAATCTCGACTTCTCTGTTTTATCCCAAAAGGTCACAGACTTAGCCTCTTACGTGTTTTTCACGATGATCACGAACATATCGGGATGGACAAAACTACTGACCTGATTCTCCGTCACTTCTGGTTCCCCGGCCTTAGGCAATTTGTAAAGAAATATATTTCCCACTGTGTGGTTTGTCTCTCTCATAAACGAGTTCCCCGAGCCCCACATCAGCCCATAGAATCCTGGACTAAACCTGATAGCCCTTTTACTACTGTTCACATGGACATTTTGGGTCCGCTACCAGAATCAAAGGGGTTTAAATATGTGTTGGTACTTGTAGATGCCTTTTCCAAATTTTGTCTTCTGTACTCTCTGTACAGGCAGGACACAGAAGATTTAAAACGCGTATTTATAAACGCAATCTCTTTGTTTGGTACACCATCCTTAATCGTGACTGATCGAGGTAGGATGTTTGAAAGCTCTAATTTTCAAAATTGGGTATCTGGGTTGGGGTGCGCCACTCATTTAATTACGCCCGAAATGCACCAAGAAAATGGTCAAGCGGAACGATACTGCCGTTCTGTTTTAAATATGCTACGCGTCGAGGTTAACAACAAGGGTAGCAGTTGGTCTGATACGCTGTGGAAGATTCAGTTAACACTGAACATGACCCGGCAGGCCACGACACAGACGTCACCTCTCCAGCTTTTAATTGGGGTCGAAGCTACCACCCCGGTTTTGCGAGCGTTAGTCAGAGATGTCGCCCTAGAAGACTCGCATGCCAATCGCGAAGCAATGGTCACTCTAAGGCGACAACGTGCGTCTGAATTACTTAAGGCGAATCAGAGGCGACAAGATCAACACACTAATGAGACTCGGAAGGAACCACGTGTGTACGCGCTTGGTGACTTTGTATTTGTTGGCAAGAGTTCGCAGAGTTCTGGCAAGCTGGATTCGGGTATGCGCGGTCCATACAAGATCGTGCAGCAGCTTCCCCACCATCGCTATGAACTGGAGCTTCTGGCGGGGTCCTACGGCAAAAGGACTCAGGCTGCAGCGGAGCACATGGTTCCATGGCGCGGTGAATGGACGCCGGATGCTTGTGCAGCGTTCTTCGCCACGAGTGATGAGGGTGAGTTCTCGAGATGCCACGTGCGCTTGCCCGAGGGGCAGCTACCTATGACGTGTGCAGTATGTCTCGAGGGGAGACTCGTCCTTAGTAACACATGCTTGCTGTTGGCAGCTGTAAGGCATGTTTCTCGCGAAGGAGGGCTATCCTCATCAGTGACGCGCGCTTGCCCGATGGGCAGCTACCTATGGCGTACTGGCAGAGCCTCTTATAGGCTTAGGCGTTGCATGGGGTTGTAATTTCCATTTTATTTTTCCTTAAATTTAACAATGTTGAGATCTCATGACCATTTTAATATTAAAATGAACTGACAGACTTTAAATTGTATTAAATCCATGTAGCGGTTTTTAGAGTCGGTCGCGGCTGTTAGAGTGCACGCTTACGGCCGTGATGCGGGTCTATAAATCGTTACAAGATTTCTTTCTATTCTTAGGTTTCTGGAATTTTTGCAAGTTGAAAAAAAAAAAAATTGTGTTCCAGACAACGATTTCGAGGTTCTTGGCGACTCTAATTACGAGGAGCTGCCCATCCAAAGCCAAGCGGTCGAGGACGCCACGCTGTCAGGAGAGGCCGTGTTAGAAATAAACGGACAGGAGGCGGGGCCTAGTGGCACGTCATGATGACGTAGGATCGCCTGACGGTGGCGAAACCGGCTGGAGGGGCGATGGCGTCTGCGGCGCGTTCCGAGCGGCGGAGACTCACTTTTCGGGTGGCATTTGAGCGTGCTGGACGTATTAGGCGTTTATATTTTTCTTGATTAGTTATAATTGTAATTTCATTTAAATTGTCATTTAATTAAATATTGTTTACGTTTAACGTTACATGTTTCTTTTTCTTAAAAAAATCGTCTCTACTCCTGGTTTTTAATAATACTTTTATTTCTTAATCTATCGAATATTGGAGGATTTTAAATAATCCTTTCATTTTACTTTTATATATAATTTCTTCAGAACATAAAACATTGTAAATCGGGTCTTTTGAGTGCAAGCGAAGTGACACGGGTTCCCCGTTTGATACCCGAAGCAGTACTGACCATGGTCTAAAAAAACAAGGTCTAGCATTCCGGGAGTGACACATGCTTACGTCACTATCTAGTTGCCACTTTATTGCAACAAAACACGAAATAAGGAAACATTTTCAGTCACCATTCTGTTAAAAAATATATTTATAGCATTTAAATTGCCGTTTCGTTTTTCTAATCGAATGAAACAATTCAATTTAAACATATACCAACGAAATTCTTAGTTAAAACCTCATTGTTATATCGGATTCGCACAGGTAATAAAGGCGGTTGGGGAGTTATTATTACACACTACTGGTAACACAGCGGTGATGACGTAGGCTTGTGTCACCCTGTGTCTCGGAATGCTATACCTGGCGAAGTATATTATTATACCATGGTACTGACAAGTACTGGATCGAGGTCCTGTTAGTGGCCGGGCGGCAGAGCAGTCCAAGGTGTGAGTGGTTATAAAGCTTGATATTTCCAATCTCATCTTTTTACGGTTAATACAATGGTGAAAAAAATAAAAAGAAACAGATGGCACCTGCTTTATGCATAGTTCGATTAGCCTGCAAAGTTTCATGACCGAATTTGAAATTTTTCATTGAATATTTTCCATTTATTGTACGGTTCAGAGGTAACTTTGAGATTTCTTATCATCGAGAATATTGTATGCAATCGTGTTTTCGTAACAGACAGTACTTAGTAATAGTCCTTATCTTTACTGTATATTCATTTCAAAATGAATACTATAGTACTGTTGAAACTACAGCCATTCAAGCTAAGACAATTTCCGCAATCTGAGGTAGTACAAGTCCTTGAAGAGGACGCCAAAAGAAAAGCCGTTCTAAGAATTTTAATAAAAACTTTAGTATCCTTTTCTTTTTGTATTAGAAGGTGTTTTTTTACTAGTAATGTTATGTGAGACGTGTGATTCCACGCAAGGCAAAAATAATACAGGTCACTATGTCAAAGTAAGTATTTCAGTCAAGGGCACGGATAGTAAAAATATATTTATGAGTTAGAATGAGAAATACTAGTGTTGAAGTAGGAACAATTTGCTTTTGCAAACTCAAGCACGAGTGCCTATGTTGGGGGCAGCTTCCAGTCTAAACGGGTGCAGCTGAATACCAGTATTTTAAATGCAGCGATTGTCTATCTGACCTCCACAACCCAATTACTGGGTAACATGATACCCCTGGTACGACTAGTTGCCAGACTTTAGGGCTTCTGACTACCCATAATAACTACGACTGACAAAGACCTACGAATGACAGCCAGGATCAACGACTTACGTGCTTCCCGAGTGCCTAAGTATAAGAATTAATATATTTCATGCATGTATCCCGTATCATACAAACGGGTCTTCTCGTACATTTCACCACAAAGGCGATATTCTTAGTTTGCACGTTTGGCAAAATGTGTAAGATATCGTCGTTTATCTGGAGTTGCGTGCTCTGCTGGGACAAGTGCCCAGTAATGGTTATCTATTAGCCGCAGGCGCGGGCAAGTCATAGGGCTGGCCATTTCGAAATCGGAAGAAAAAATCTCTTTTAAAGTCAACTCCTGAATTGGATTGAGATATATACTCGAAGGTGTGCTGCGACATACAAATTTTCTCACGTTTGGATGCAATTTTTTAATAACATTTTCATGACAGTAAATCTTTAGATTCCCAACAAATACAGGGAGTAAAATGACCCAAACTAAGTAACATAGCACAAAAATAATTTCTGGGAAACGAATTTTATTTTTGGTGTGAAAAATCGCTGTAGTGCGCACCTAACGCACGCAAATCATTGTGCTTTGGGTGCATGCAACGGTACAGGGGTCGTGGGGGTATTTAAAATTGTTTTATAACATTAAAATCTTGTTTTCATAAAATACGTAAGCAAAAGTTGGAATTTTGACCTTCAATATCTCCGTAACCAGAAGGTTCACAGGTATGGTCCAGTACAAAAAAAAATACAATGACGGGGAGTATAAGTGACTCTCGGCTTCGTACACCCGGTACGCTTTAGAGGGATCGAAAAAAACTGCAGTTTTGATGAAAACATATTCTCCAAAATAGAGCTCATGGTTGGTTTGATTTAACCACCGCAAAATAAATAAGTATGTAACTATGTTACCTGTCTCCAATAATCAGCAAATGTGAAATAATTACAATTATTATTTTACTAAACAATTTTAATATGAATGCTCAATCCATACATGTAATTTTTTTTTAAATTCTTTTTCCCTCAAATTCAATCATTTGTTTTCTCTATTTTATTTGTATCCTGTTTACACCATTGTAATATGAATGCTCACTCTTGACTTGTTATTTTTTTTTCTTTCATCATTCATCATTGTTTTTCTCAAATTTTTTTTTTTATTGTGTTTACGCCTAGTTTTATTATGTGCATGCTGTGGTCTCCTGTAATTGAAGGAGCACACGTAAAAGAACCAATTTTATTATTTTAATTTATATTGTATAATGTGTATCCTTTGTTGGTGATCCCAAATTAATAAATAAATAAATTACTTTGCTGTAGTGTTCATAGTATCAGATTTTACCTCGAAGCCTCGGGTCTACTCTCTAAACACGAAGTCCGTAAATTTGGCCGAAGTTACGGGCGTTTCATACACCGTATCACTTACGGAAATAAGATTACTTCGAGGCCCGAACTAAGAATGAATGACAACACCATTTGACAGTTATCCTTACTCCCGAAGTGTTTTAGCCCGTCCAAATATGTTAATTAATCCGAAGTAGGGTTGATACCGAAGTATCGTACTTCTTTCGGACGGGCCTGTTTCTTCGTAGACAGACTCACAGAGTAGGCTCCCTGATTTCAAGACCCTGTCGGTATAAGTATACACTTAAATAACTAAGTTTGGACAGATTTTTAAGCTTTACCTCAAACCAAAATGTAACACTTTCCTACTGTAATTTTTTTTTACTTATTATAGTTTAAATAATGGCCGCCGCAAAAAATGCACCAGTTTCGAGTAATTTTCATTGTGTAAAATGTGTTTTTTATAGGGATATTATTAATTGCACATCAAATAAATAATCACCTATCAATTTATTTCCATCATTTAAATACTGACTGCACAGCAAATTAAATACTGACTGCACAGCAAATCAACCAGACCGTACATACATAATACTCACATTCATAGCGTGTGAGTATTATGTATTTGTCTCCGATCAGCCGTTTGTCGTAAAAATGCTCTATTCCCATCCAATACCTAAATGTTCCCGAAAATACTAACCCTAGATGGTCGACGTCAGTGGCATCCCGAGGTTCGGTTGGTTAGGTTCCTTTAAACCCTTTAGACAAAAATAGGAGCCCCGCGAAGCGGGGCTCCGTCGACCAGCTTATTAACCCTAACCCTATATTTAGATTACCCTAGATTTCGGTAAAACGCAATTTAAATAAAACTTTGTGTAGCTGAGTGTACAAAAAGTCACGCTTTGGTATTCGTTAGTAATAGATTTTTTATTAAAAAAAATGTGGTACTCGTTGGGAATAGAAAATAAATTGATGAAAAAGCTTTTGCTTTAGGAAAAATCGCTGTACGCTGCGAAAATAAATTGTAGTGTGTTTAGTGATATTTTGAGTTGAATATTTTGCTGTGCAATCAGTAATTTTGATGGGAATTCGGAATCTTATTGCATAGAAAAAGGATATTTTTTGATTTGCGTTTAAATACTACCCTTTTTTATATTGGTACCTTCTTTTTTTCTTTGTATTCATGTAATTTGTAATTATTTAACTGTGTTTTTGTGTGGTGTGCTATTTCTTTTGTGTGCACAGAATAAATGGTGTACCTATCTATCTATCTTATAACCGTTGCGTAGCAGCCCTAGCCATCCCATCCATTACAGTGATTTCCGACTCCAGTGGCTGACACAGCTCGCCCACTTACGACCAGATCAAAGAAAGTATTCCTCTTGACTCCTGGGCCTCTAAAAGCCAGGTGGATAATGATTTTTTTGGCGGGAAAGTGTAGTTTAGTCGGGGAAATGTTCTATGAATATATTTGTCCTAGATTTTTACACATCACACACATATACATAACGTCACGCCCGTAATCCCCGAAGGGTTAAGCAGTGGTGTACCTAATAGTACACCCACATTGCGCCAGTTATGTTTAAGTCCCATGTAATAGGGGACGAGCCTATTGCTATCAACCGGGCACAAATCCAGACTCCGGGCTACTACTGAGAAATTTCTGATGGTCAAAGTCAAATCATTTATTTCAAATAGGCACATAAAAGGCACTTTTGAACGTCAAAATTTACAAAAAAATAGAATTGATTCTAGTTGCCCCTTCCAAAAGGTAGTTTCGTATGGAGAAGAATGGGCACGAAACTCCACCGTTACTCTTTTAAAATGTTTTACGATATTATGTAGGTTCACATTAATTATGTAATTATGTGTGAAGACGATACACCTAGAATAAAATTACTATACCACAATAGGTAAAAAGAATTAAATATAATGCAAAGACAGGTAAATTAATTATGTGATAGATACATGGTGCTCACATATTTACAAATATTGAAAAGTAGATGATGTTTCCAAAATGTTAACAAGTATTAATTTAGTGTGTGAGTTAAAGTAGTTAAGTACATAATGTAATAATCAATGTCATAAAAATTATAAATTATACAATTAAATTAGCAACCAGTAGCCGTACTATGACGTGTTAATACCATCATGGTTCCATTGCGAAAAAGGGATAGTGCTATCGGTCATATATAGCTCCGTCTCTCTTTCATGCTGGAACAATGATGGCTTTAACACGTCATAGTACGGCCGCAGTTTGATTCTGTATACACTATAGATTGTCCTATGGAGCAGGACCAGCATGTTTCCAAGCATTCTTATCTAGGATATAATCCTCTAATTTGTAATATGCTTGTTTACAAAGTGTACTTTTTATATGAGTTTTAAAGTTTCTTTCATTTAATTGCAATATATCACAAGGTATTTTGCTGTAAGTTGTTTTGTTGGAAAAACCCAATAACTCCTGTTTCCAAGATTTTGACTGTCATAATGTAGGATCATGCCCACATTCATGGTAGACAGAAGTGTAAATTTCATCCATCATCCTAATTATGTAACACACTTTAAATCACAATCCGAAGGATTTTGACAGAAATTCCTATTCCATTGCTTCTTAGGTTTGACAAATTCGTCTGCTCAACTACGTAAATAACGCAATGAATGTTGTTGAACTGTCAAAATGAAAGGCTACCCCTGATATTTCGCTAGTTCTGTTTAGGTTTATAGTATTTTTATCTCGCGAATCGACGAGCGCTTTACTTGTTGGTAAAAAAAACTTTACTACTGGTTACCAAACGTACAAACGCGCTGTAAATGTCCGAGACAATGGCGAAGTCGGAAGTGTATGTGTTATTTGCTGCCGCTACTCGTCTTCACCCACACATTCACAGCGTGTTTGTACACTTGGTTACCACGAGTAAAGCGCGCGTCGCTTCGTGAGATATAAATACTGTACCTCTTTTGCCCACTGCACAAAATAATCCTAAAGGTTCCGAATTCGGAAAACAATGGAATGCTTTTAGTTTAATCTAATTTGGACGAAATAAGTGTAATCCTATGTTATTTAGAGTATTTATTTGCGACTGCCAATAAGGATTTAGTAGAGGATATCCCATGATAAATGGAAATTATTTTGGTATTTTGCTGAATTAAATAAGGTTTTGGATACCTTCGTAAGAGCGGCGAGAGCTAAAATATTTGTCTGTTAATCATTAACTGAAATGGATTTCTACAAAAAAAAAAAAACATAAATGACATGAGAATGCTTTTTATAAAAAATAAACCATAACTTCACGCCTGTTCACCTCTGGGTAAATCATAGTGACACCCAAATTTTGCTAGTTATATTTAAGTCCCATGTAAGAGGGGACTTGTCTTTCGGAATCAACCGGGCGATATTGAGACTTCAGGCTAAAATCCAATAACCCTGTCCGACTTGGGAAACGAACCCGGGACCTCACTTTCAGAGTAGCGCCTGCGACCAATAAAGTGTCAGCCTCTTCATGAAGTCTAACTTCAAACTCAAAACATTTGAATATTTGAATTTTCAAGGATTCGTTCAATCAGGAAGATGAAGCTAGTTGCCAGCTCCATAGCGTAGTAGGTTCCTACGGAGAAGAACGACCAAGACACTCCATTTAATCTTTTAAAACAAAATATGGTAACAAAACACTACATATAAATTATGAAGGCTTACCTTCTCGCCATTTCAAAAACGGAACCCCAAAAGTGGGCTCATACATCTTCGAAAGTTTCCGGCAAAAGGCGTGTGCGCGATGCGTGTCGATTGACCGGAAATAGTAGCCTTGTATTTACAACTTCCGGCCCGGGGGTGGCTGGAACCAATTAATAACTTTTATCGCTTTCTGTGCTAGAGCCTGCTCAATTAGCACCAACATAAAAATGTTCACGGCTGATTGGATGTAGCGAAATCGGCGTCTTGGTAAATCTAGTGGTACATTGAGAAAATTTGTTGGTGTTAGTGCTAAAATGTATCCTATTTGTGAAGATTATGGATTCGGATTTTTGTATAGTGTGACTGGTAATTAGTAACCGATACTTAAACAAATGATTGCACCTACTGCTCATAACAAACAACTTTCCCAAAGTAACGATTTTTTTTAATTTACCAAGCGCGCGACCCCAATCAACCCAATAGAATATTGAGTACCTAAAAAGTTAATAATCCCTTCTTACGAACAACATTATTCCACTTTTACCATGCATTATATTCTTGTTTCATTTATTGAATAACCGTACGGACCGCGCGCATGCTATCAGCTGTTAGTCGCTTGACCCCGTTCTGTTTCATGTAACATAACTGACAAAAAGAATAATGTATGGTAAAAGTGGAATAATTTTGTTTGTAAAAAGGGATTAGTTAATTAAATTACAGCTGATGGTGTATTATTCTTGTTAGGTACCTACTTAATATTCTATTGGGGTGATTGGGGTCATGCACTAGGTAAATTAAAAAAATCGTTTCTTTGGGAAGTTTGTTTGTTATGATGAGTACAATCATGTGTCTAAGTTAAAAATAAAAAGTACCTACACACAAGTTTGTTTGTTTATTTAACTTTTCACGCCTAAACCACTGAACCGATCATCCTGAAATTTTTCATATACGTTGTCAGGTGTACAGAAACGGATATAGGGTACTTTTAATCCCGAAAAAAAATAGTATCCCGAGGAAAACAACAATAACGTTCTTATGATAATAGATGGCGCCCCGTGTCTTTCGAATCATGATTGAATTATATTATTATAGAAACTGTAGTAGTGTGTTAAGAGTTTTTTTATTTTTTATTTAAGTACCTAATACATTTTGTGAGTCTAGAGAGTCGATAGACCGGTTTTTTATCCTCCTAACTATAATTCCCCGAACAACCCGAATGGATTGTCAACTTCTAAATTAATGCGAACGAAACCGCGGGCAAAAGCTAGTCAAGTATATATTTGATGGTGTGTAGGTACTTTTTATTTTAGTCAATCACTGTCTTACATTAACCCACGCCTACTTCCCACGAACCCCATGGGAAGTAGGCGTGGGTTAATGCAGAAAGTACAGAACGATCCTTACATAGGTAGGTACTACTTTGCTTCGTTTACGTTCATACATCCACGCACGCCGGTTGTCGTACTTATGGTAAGTATTAAATAAAATGTGGTAAGGAAATCAGGACTTACATCCTCTACTTCACGTAGAACAGAGTCCCATCTGTAAAGCTTACCTTATAATTTCTGCCTGCTGGTATAACGAGGTTGCAAGTACGACAGCTGAGCACGGGGTTCTGGGTTCAATTTAGTTCAACTCGGGAAAATTGTTATTCGAGTGTTTTTCGTAAGGAATTTCACAGTAGCAGCCTGACGTCTGGATCTGTGCCCGGTAGGTGGACATAGGCTGGCATTAATTACATGGGATTTAACTGGCGAAATGTGGGTTACCAAAGGTCACCTGCCTAACCCTTTTATAAGAACAGGCGTGATGTTGTTTAAATAGCATTTTACATGTGTAATCTTGTAGTACTTCCAAAGACCTCCTTCATAAAGAGCTCTATTTTATCAAATGCGTACAAAATGCAGTAATTGAATAAGAGCGGCCGGAGCCGCGGGCTGCGTTTGTGGGGGCTCCGCAAATCTACTTACTACCTCTTTGTATTGACTATAGCGGGCCCCAGGAGCTACAAACTTTTGGCGTTGCTTTTAGAGGTGCAAGTTTGCGGTACACTTTTTGAACATAACTTACTCTTTGAAGGATGCGATGTCCAATACGACAAAACATTGAACAACTAGTGTCATATTCACAGCGTGTATGACCAGATGTATGAAGGCTCCCGCAAACAGGCGCGACGCGACAGTGGGACACAAAGGCACCCCTCGTCGTGCAACACGCGGTGCCTTTGTGTAGCGCTGTCGCGTCCCGCCAGTATGCACGAGCCTTGAACGTAAACGAAGCAAAAGGAGTATGTAAGGATCGTAGCAACCGGCGTTCTGTAGTTACTGTCTACTCCGATGTGAAGAAGGCGGAGTTTATGTATGCATACATACTTAAATTTATGATTTTTTACTAATATTATTTTATATCTTGATCTTTCTTGAGGCCCTGGGGTCCCAGACCTTTGGAAGGCGTACGAGGGGCCGAAGCCAACTCCCAGAGGCGCGTTAGATGTTTTAATGAAATGAGGCATCAACAGACGATTATCCCTGTTCAGACTATGTAGGTGCACCCAAGGACAACCTCCGGTTGGTGTGGTGTAGGACTACTGCAGGATATGGAAACAAAGATATTGGACTATGGATTTGGGTTGCTTAAGTGGACTGGTTATCTAGGACTATGGAAAGACTGGTCCCTGCCTTACTAATGTTTTATATAAAATACACATAAAATGGCAGGGGGTGACTTGCACACTCAATAATGGGCCCCGAAAACGGTCCCTAGCATAAAGTGTCGTAGCGACAAGGGGGCAACACGTCCTGAGGTGCTTATGAGGAGTGAAGGGGTATTCCACGGCTATCAGGACAATCCCGGAAGTACGATCAAGATCCCTACCAGCGTCTTACTGGAATACTTACTTCCTCCGAGCACGTTTGCTCTTGAAAATGTCCACTCAAGGCAGCCAATAAAGGCAGGAAAGAGGTGAGAACTCTTTTATTGTTCACTCCAGCCGGCCAATAAAAGCAAGCCAGAGGTGAGGAATAAGACTTCTCCCGGAGATAGGGTTCCTGGGGTTGCTACTGCCAAAACCTCGCCTCATGCTGCCCTGCGGGTTTCTGTATCTCTCTTGGTCTTGATCCTTACCCTAGACCTGTTTTGAAAAAATAAACACTACCGGTACAGACCTCGAGTTCAGGAGCGCGCAAGCCCCACCACGACGTCAACTTAGAGATCCGGGTGGGGTTATTTTATATTATTATTAGCATAATCAGCCACGTTATACGTGTATACATATATAATGTTCCCACTGCTGGCACCAGCACTGGGCCCGCGTGGTGGATTACGGTCTACTTCCTCTCACACAGAGGAGGCCTATTTTAATTATTAATAAAGCTGAAGAGTTAGTTTTTATGTTTGAATGCGTTAATCTCTGGAACTACCAGTCGGAGTTAAAACAATTGCCTTTGGTAGCCCAATTCTTGAGGAAGGTTGTAGGCTATTTAAAATCACGCTACGATCCTTAGGAGCCGAGCAAATAAGAAAAAAGCATAAAGAACGCTAAGCAAAAACGAAGTATTAACACGGCTTGACTTTGACTTTGACTTTGGCGGGCGATGCGACGCGACGGGGTGAGTGGCGGGACCAAGAAATTTCTCGCGGACGAAGTCGCGGGCTGAAGTTAGTCTATGTATATTCAAAGTCGGGTACTGTTAATATGGCACATCGCGTTTTAACCTGAGTGCCTGGGGTGTCTGGGTACTTTTTCCTATATCTAGTGTTCAGCCGACCAGCAATATATTAGACGTCATACATAATCAGCCTATAATGTTCCCACTGCTGGGACACAGGCCTCCTCTCTGTGAGAGGGCGTGGGCCGTAATCTACAAAACGAGTGGGCCCAGTGCGGGTTGGTTTTGTAGCGACATCTACAAACACCACATGTGAGCTACGCGTCACACTAACGTCGCGCAAAATCCTGCATCGCGCAAGCAGAGTTTACCGCGCGACTAGCATATACAGGGTTATTGGTAAAACACCAGCAACCTCTTAAGGGGTCATTGTTCTCATCATTATAAACAACTTTTACTATGGACCAAACCAGAAATCGCGAAAAAAAAAACAGATTTTCCCTACATTTATATTCGCATAACACGTCAAAACGTAGGGAACAGCTGATATTTTTTTCGCGATTTCTAGTTTGATCCGTAGTAAAAGTTGTTTATAATGATGAATACATTGACCCCTTAAGAGGTTGCTGGTGTTTTACCAATAACCCTGTATACAACGTTCCGACATCAATCGTCGAGCAGATGCCCACCAGACACAACACCCGTCTGATCGGAGGATCCTCCCTTTTCCATGGATGTATGAGTGAAGTTTACACCCTGTTCCTCATACCTCTATAGTATTATACGTCATACCTTGATCAATACAGTAATTTTGAGCAGGTATAAGTAAGACCAAAGTGATTTAAGATAGAAGTAATAATTTAACGTCTTTGAGTAAGACAGATATTAATAATTGTCCTTTAAAAATAATCTGATCATCATAATTAACGGCCTGTTTCTCACTGCTGAGTATAAATTCCTATTCACTTTTGTGCCATGCTTCCTTAGTCTGTGCGAGTCAGAACATTTATTAATTCCTGATAGTTAGTTCATCCGCCAGATAGCAAGTACCAATAACCTACTTTTCTCACTTAACTTCGAGATACGAACAACGAGATTGCCATCTTGACATTGAAAGCTTTCAGTGCTGTCATCTGGCACAGTAGACGTGGACTGGATAACTCTATGAATTGGGTCAGGGTTACTTAGTGAATCAGATCGCGCAGGCTAGTCAAATTCAGAAACAGGAAGGATAAAGCTCTATTCACGACCAACAGCACGTAAGGTATCTAGCACGAAAGGTATAAGGTGTTTTACCATGTGACCACGAGCTAAACGCTCAGGCCCTTTGTACACGGCACGGTTTCTTTACGGTACGGCGTATAAACCGGGCCGTCGAAAAAACGTATCCGTCAACAGGCTTCCATAGTGATCCACACAACACTGATGACTGTTCTTACACATGGCGAACAAGCCGTAGTTTTTCACGGCAAGAAAAACTAGTGTATACAAAGCGTCTTGAAACAAATGAAAGAAGTTGTTTAGAGCACGCCACGAGTCACCACGACGCGAATTCCGGAGAGACGGGCGGAAACAGGAGACGCGAACGCGTGTCGCTTGACGCAAGTCGTATCGCAAGTCGCATCGCTTGATGCTGTGAACGGGGCCTTACATGCGTTAGTTATGCGGTCACGCGCGAGAAATGCCCCGTGTCTACTCATGTCTACTTATAGTTACGCAAGGAAAACGCGCGTGTGTGGATGGAATGTATTGGCTCCTGCCGATGTCCGACTTCGAACAAGCTCGGGGCCACCATTCGCAACCACTGTAACTCCCGATTGCCAGAATTTCCGGTAGCGACCACCAGAAAAGCAACGAAACAATGAAGATTGCATTGATTGAACTGCCTTTGATTGTTCCAACGCAGCTGAATCATTCGTTTTCTGGCACTCGTAACGAAAATACATATGTATAATCATAATCAGTTACAGCAAACGAGTAAAAAAACATAGTTTCTATTTCCCTCTTAGCAGGAGACAGAAAAGAGATAAAGAGATTCGTGAGATAAAGATACTGTACCATACGTTCAATCATGATTCGACGGATTTTAAACGATATTGCTAATCCATTGCTTCATACGTATGAAAAGTTCGTCTGCTCGACAATGTGAATCACGCAATGAATGTTATTGAATTGTCAAAAGGAAATTATTTATTTATTTGAATAATATATAAGCTAACAGTCTTAAAATAATATTAATAGTATGTACCTGTATATAAAAAAGAAGGAAAAGAATCATAGGGCATCAAAAAATTTATGTAGAATGAATTAATCATGCTTTTCATTGTCAAAATGAAAAGCGTCTTATCTAATATAACGTTTCGTACATCTTGGGGTTTCACCAAACGCCCGGAGGCTACATTATGACATCACCTAGTGATAGGCACTCTTCTGCTTATTCATGAAGATTTTTATCTAAAAGACGATGTATCGATGCCACCACCGTTTTCTTGTAAGAAAAGTTAGGGACCTAAGATTTGTCTCAGTAGAACCCAGATTCCGATAGGAACAAGTAACCGGTATAAATACGGTATTTATTTTCAATTATTACTCCAATTATGACAGTGATATGAAATGGATTGAACCAATGAGTTTAACCATTTTACAAATTTTAGAGGGATTGCTAATAGTCTGTTTGGGAATTCGGGAATATATTTGCTTTCAGATGAATTGCTCAATGTGGCCTTTTTAGACCCCCGGATTATACGTCTGATTGGTTGCAATAAGCTCGCGTCCTGTTCCATACAGCTTAAACTTAACTGGCGAAATATAAGATCAAAAACGTTCTCAAACGGATTTTGCGTTCTAGTTTCTTTGTATGTCAACAAACCAACTTCCATAGAGGAAGTATGTGATAACAAATATTTGGATGCCGAAAGATAACGTTACATGTATAACAAAAGTGTTGGAACTACGGATAACGAAAAAACTTCTGGGGGAACTTAATTAGAAAACTTTGGTGCCTTCTCTACACATTGGTAGTTGACACGAATGAGCGAGCAAAAGGAGTGGTCATCTTATATGGTGGGTATATCGCGACTGTAGTCGTTGATTGACAAAACGTCATAAGTCAGGACGCAAAGTCAAATTTTGATAAGGTCATTAGATAAAGCCTAAAAGCTGCATGATCAGTTCTACCTTCAGATTCGTATGATCTGGCCAAAATCCGCATTGTATGGAAATCTTCAAAAAACAGTTACCTACCACGAACATGCCATCATTTATTTACGTAATATTATATATTTTAAAAGCATTAATTCTAAATTAAGTTAATCTTATCACTCTGTCTTCTAACAGAACCGCAAACATTCTAAAATTATCGTCTTCCATTTATCAGCAGACAGTCATAATAATCATAATATTATTATTTTTATTTTGTTTGCATGAGCGTGTGAGCTCTTCATTTGTTATTTACTCCGTGATACTTGTTAATGCGTTTGCGGTTCGATAGTATATATATATATATAGCCGGGAAGCAGATCGTTGGTAACTAGTTTGACTTCCAAAGCAGCCTGACCTGTCAGTTTCAATGACACTATTATTTTTTAGGCAGTCTTAAAACAGTACACCAGCGCCATGTAACACATTCTGACTATAATACATTTGAATTTGACAATTATATTCAACTTTATCCATTAACTACGTGATTAATTATGGGTTTAGGACACGAAACAGCCGAACTATTCTGTAAAAATGTCTCCGTGAAACTAGGGTAAAGTGAGCTTGAAGAATCCGTGGAATGACAGCTTACCTAAGCTTCCACGGTGAGATTTTTGCTAAATATTTACTAGTTAGTTCAGTTAGCAGTTCAGTCACTAGCCTTTCATTGGCCTATTATAGTAATACATTGGAAGACAGTCCAGTGAGTAAGTCAGTGAGAAGCCTTCGTTAAATTACTGAACTGACTGGCAGTGGGCACGTGTCCGCAGACCATTACGAATATAAACCATAATATACTTTCCAAATACCTGGTTAACTCCGTGCTTTCTGCTAATGCAAACAAAACGATCTTTGACGTACAGATAGTTCAACACATGGTATAATAATATACTTCGCCAGGTACAGCATTCCGAGACACAGTGGTCACGTGGGAGACACAAGCCTACGTCATCATCGCTGTGTTACCAGTAGTGTGTAATAATAACCCCACAACCGCCTTTATTACCTGTGCGAATCTGATAAAACAATGAGGTTTTAACTAACAATTAAGTTGGTATATGTTTAATTTGAATTGTTTTGTTTGATTAGAAAAACGAAGCGACAATTTAAATGCTTTATATATATTTTTTAACACAATGGTGACTTAAAATGTGTCCATAATTCGTGTATTGTTGCAGTAAAGTCAAACTCAAAGTCAAATCATTTATAGGCACATAAAAGGCACTTTTGAACGTCAAAATTTACAAAAAATAGAATTGATTCTAGTTGCCCCTTCCAAAAGGTAGTTTCGTATGGAGAAGAATGGGCAAGAAACTCCACAGTTACTCTTTTAAAATGTTTTACAATATTATGTAGGTTCACATTACTTATATAATTATATGTGAAGACGATGCACCTAGAAGAAAATTACTATACCACAATAGGTAAAAAGAATTAAATATAATGCAAAGACAGGTAAATTAATTATGTGATAGATACATGGTGCTCACATATTTACAAATATTAAAAAGTTGATGATTTTTCCAAAATTGTAACAAGTAATAATTTTGTGTGTGAGTTAAAGTAATTAAGTACATAATGTAAAAATCAATTTCATAAAAATTATACAATTAAATTAGCAACCAGTTTGATTTTGTCTAGACTCTAGAGTCTAGATTGTCCTATGGAGCAGGACCAGCATGTCACGTGGTATATACAAGGTTTACCCACACCAAACACCGCGCGCACAGATGAGTTGATCTATCTGTACACCATTATAACTTGATATTGCAAAACAATAATCACTTAACAACTTTATGAAGAAACAAAGCAATCTAATTGAAAAATATTCAAAGAGTAGGTGGTCACGTAAGCAACCCTCCACTGCTATGCACATAATACCCCGTGTAATACAATACCGGGGCCAACGCTAAACTGCTATAAGTATTGCAAGTCGGTCCGGCATTTAGAGGCGACGGGGCGCATACTGATGCATCCTTTTGACCGGAGCTCTGAAGCTGTGGATGAGGCATTCACGAAAAAAAAAACCATATCTGATCTTTGTCTGTCGGTAGCCAGAAGCCCGAAAGTCAGTCGACCAGTCTTACTAGGGGCTATCGTGTTACCCAGTACCTGGGTTGTAACTTGTGGAGGTCAGCTAGACAGATACTGATATTCAGCTACATCGGTTAGACTGGTATCTGACCCTAACGTAGTTGGGAAAAGGCTAGGCAGATTATGATGTTTTACTGGAGCTCTTTGTTAAGTTGATTGTCCGGGGAAGTATAGTACTACTGTTCGCGCAAAACTTTATGAGCTCTCGGAAGTTGCACGCGAGTGGCTGCGCAGTATGCATAATATAGATGTCCGAGGGAAGTCTCTCACTCTTAATCAACTGTACCATACGCGATTACGTTCTCGGGCCTACGTTCAGAGGGCTTTTAAAGTTTTGCGCGGACTATACTACAATATCTGTTCCTGTCGCCAAGTAGTGTTGCTTTGTTCCAGTTTGGGTGTGTAATTAATTAATTATAGCTTTAATACATTTTAGCCTCTTGTCTGGGATGGCAACGCAACTTCTATGCTTTTGGTATTGCAGAGGTCCATAGGCGGCGGCCACGACTGGTATTATCTTTGAAAGAAAGAAAACAAGAAAAAAATGTTATTTGGGAGAGGCACGGGAAACACAAACAGTAAAAAAGAATGAGCATAAAAAAATATAAGATTAAAAACAACAATGAAAAATGAAAATGTAGTGGGTGGTATATTTGTTAAGTTAAATGTTAAGTTATTACAGTTTACTTTTCCCATAAGAAATAAAATAAAATAAAACAATAACCAAGTAAAAAATAAAGGACCTGTGCGAGGCCATTTATGCTCATATCTCAGCATAATGCTGTGATATAGTTTAGTACTTTGGTATATAAAAAAAACTAGCGATCCGCCCCTGCTTCGCACGGTTTTTACGACTTGACAAAACGTCGTGATTTATTTATTATAATTGTGTAAGTTACACAGTTCTGTGTATCACATAGGTACACCTTTCGGAATAAATTATCTAAATGATAGTGAAAACCGCATCAAAATCCGTTGCGTAGTATAGAAGAACAACGCGGTCAGACAGACAGACACGAAAAGGGACTTTCATTTATAAAATCTATCTACAGGGTGTCGCGTAAATAATGGATCAAACGTAACGGGTAGTCAGCTCACCTGATTTCCAACAACTAATTTGAAAAGTTTTTTATTATTTTCAATTTTGGTCTTTTCACGGTGAAAAAAAATCTTTTCAATTTAAGTTTTTTTTTTCTAAGGCAAATTAAACTTTATTTATAAAAATGGTATCCTATTACATTATTAAGCTATTCAGAAATGTTTAACAAAAATCATACCTAAAAATGTTATCATTTGCAGCGATAGCATTAAAAAAACGGAATTCTGGTAAAAAAAATGGTGAAATTCGAGAAAAATTATGTCTTCAATAAAAAAAATATATTATTGCGGTTTTTTTTAAACTATTCAAATTAGTTGTTGGCAATCAAGTGAGCTAGCTTCCTGTTACGTTTGATCCATTATTTACGGGACACCCTGTATATTAAAACACAAAAATTGTTCCTACCTATGTCTGTTATAGACTTTGAAACCATGCAACCGATGTGCCGCAAACAGGTTTCATTAGAAAGGCAATAGTGCGAAGATGGGTTTGAACCATTAAAATGCATTTTTTTTTCCAAAAAATAAAACAAAATGTATTTCTTTTTTTAGCGTAGTAGCACAAACCGGGTAGCCGTTAGTGTATCGATAAAAACAAACACATTATCTTTTTAAGTCAACATTTTTTTTAACTATTTTTTTAATGTCACATCCACCCTTACCAGACCTTCGAATCTAACTTAGCTACTTTATTTCGAGAGGTAAGGCCGTTGAAAGTGAGATAGTTCACTTCACTTTACTAGTGAGGAAAGTGTTTGAACCCAACGCACGTACGTGCGAACTTTTTAACTTTGCTCCTGTATTTCTTTAGTGATTATGTTGTGCCAATGTACGTATAGAGTACTGTAAATCGTTGGCACGAACGAAGAATAGCGATTGTATGGAGTTCGGCGCTGAGAAGCTACTGAAATTGAAACTGCACTTTGTAGATTTAAAAGGTTCAACTTTGTTATTGCTTTTGATCGGTAACTCATAAATCCATACTGATATTATAAATGCGAAAGTAAGTCTGTTTATATGTCGGTCCGTCTATCGGTCTGCCTGTGGGTCTGTCTGTTGGCCTGTCTGTCGGTCTGTCTGTCGGTCTGTCTGTCGGTCTGTCTGTCGGACTGTCTGTCGGTCTGTCTATCAGTCTGTCTGTGGGTCTGTCTGTCGGTCTGTCTGTCGGTCTGTCTGTCGGTCTGTCTGTCGGACTGTCTATCGGTCTGTCTGTCGGTCTGTCTGTCGGACTGTCTATCGGTCTGTCTGTCGGTCTGTCTGTCGGACTGTCTGTCGGTCTGTCTATCGGTCTGTCTGTGGGTCTGTCTGTCGGTCTGTCTGTCGGTCTGTCTGTCGGACTGTCTATCGGTCTGTCTGTCGGTCTGTCTGTCGGTCTGTCTGTGGGTCTGTCTGTCGGTCTGTCTGTCGGTCTGTCTGTCGGTCTGTCGGTCGGTCTGTCGGTCGGTCTGTCTATCGGTCTGTCTGTCGGTCTGTCTGTCGGACTGTCTGTCGGTCTGTCTATCGGTCTGTCTGTGGGTCTGTCTGTCGGTCTGTCGGTCGGTCTGTCTATCGGTCTGTCTGTCGGTCTGTCGGTCGGTCTGTCGGTCGGTCTGTCTATCGGTCTGTCTGTGGGTCTGTCTGTTGGTCTGTCTGTGGGTCTGTCTGTCGGTCTCTCTGTCGGTCTGTCTATCGGTCTGTCTGTCGGTCTGTCGGTCGGTCTGTCGGTCGGTCTGTCTATCGGTCTGTCTGTGGGTCTGTCTGTTGGTCTGTCTGTGGGTCTGTCTGTCGGTCTGTCTGTCGGTCTGTCGGTCGGTCTGTCGGTCGGTCTGTCTATCGGTCTGTCTGTCGGTCTGTCTGTCGGACTGTCTGTCGGTCTGTCTATCGGTCTGTCTGTGGGTCTGTCTGTCGGTCTGTCTGTGGGTCTGTCTGTTGGTCTGTCTGTGGGTCTGTCTGTCGGTCTGTCTGTCGGTCTGTCGGTCGGTCTGTCTATCGGTCTGTCTGTCAGTCTGTCGGTCGGTCTGTCTATCGGTCTGTCTGTGGGTCTGTCTGTTGGTCTGTCTGTGGGTCTGTCTGTGGGTCTGTCTGTCGGTCTGTCTGTCGGTCTGTCGGTCGGTCTGTCTATCGGTCTGTCTGTCGGTCTGTCTGTCGGACTGTCTGTCGGTCTGTCTATCGGTCTGTCTGTGGGTCTGTCTGTTGGTCTGTCTGTGGGTCTGTCTGTCGGACTGTCTGTCGGTCTGTCTATCGGTCTGTCTGTGGGTCTGTCTGTCGGTCTGTCTGTGGGTCTGTCTGTTGGTCTGTCTGTGGGTCTGTCTGTCGGTCTGTCTGTCGGTCTGTCGGTCGGTCTGTCTATCGGTCTGTCTGTGGGTCTGTCTGTCGGTCTGTCTGTCGGACTGTCTGTCGGTCTGTCTATCGGTCTGTCTGTGGGTCTGTCTGTTGGTCTGTCTGTGGGTCTGTCTATCGGACTGTCTGTCGGTCTGTCTATCGGTCTGTCTGTGGGTCTGTCTGTCGGTCTGTCTGTGGGTCTGTCTGTTGGTCTGTCTGTGGGTCTGTCTGTCGGTCTGTCTGTCGGTCTGTCGGTCGGTCTGTCTATCGGTCTGTCTGTCGGTCTGTCTGTCGGACTGTCTGTCGGTCTGTCTATCGGTCTGTCTGTGGGTCTGTCTGTTGGTCTGTCTGTGGGTCTGTCTGTCGGACTGTCTGTCGGTCTGTCTATCGGACTGTCTGTCGGTCTGTCTATCGGTCTGTCTGTGGGTCTGTCTGTTGGTCTGTTTGTGGGTCTGTCTGTCGGACTGTCTGTCGGACTGTCTGTCGGTCTGTCTATCGGTCTGTCTGTGGGTCTGTCTGTTGGTCTGTCTGTCGGTCCGTCAGTCGGTCTATCTGTCGGTCTGTCTGTCGGACAGTCTGTCGGTCTGTCTGTAGGTCTGTTTGTTGGTCTGTCTGTCCGTCTGTCTGTCGGTCTGTCTGTCGGGTCTGTCTGTCGGGTCTGTCTGTTACTTTTTCACACTTTATTGGCTGTAACGATATGGATGTTTGGCACACGGATAGATTTTGACCTGGGTTAGGACATAGGATCCTTTTCATCCCGGTAGTACATTTCTTTGAGATAATTTCCGACCACCTTGTGGGCGGCAAACGCTAGTAACCGATAAATTTGGAATTAAACCGGAGAAGCAGGCACAGGACCGACGTCTTTACATGCTCTCCGAAACAGGGGTTAGTCACACCGCCTATAACTTCCAAACTCGGACTACTATATCTTCTTTTTTATCTTCATCAGCTTTCAAATTCTTTCATTTATCAAGTCTGGACTTCAAACTATTGCATAGAAAACTATTATATTTAATAACTTGATAACAAAGATCAAAATAGCAAACACCTTTTGACAATGTCTGGTTGACATCAACCTGAATAAAACCTTTTTAATGGTCTGGCTATTTTATATAAACTAATAATATAAAGAGAATAGATTCTCCGAAGAATCTTTTCCACCGATTTGTTTTTTCTTATATTCTTTTTTTTGCCGTTTTCACGCTGAAACGGCTGAACGGATTTTGATGAAATTTGGGACATGGGTCGGCCATGACCCGGTTAGGACATAAGATACTTTTTATCCCGATATTCCGTCGGGATCGAGAATTATTCGGGTGAAACCACGGGCGCAGCTAGTGAAATATAAATTAATGTTTGTGTCACGGTATTTGTTGTTATTATTATTATTTGTTTTTATTTTATTTAGACGGTTTGTGTCACGGTCTGACATGTTAAGAAGATGGCTGATGGTCACGCTGCGGTATTAAGATTACAACGCAATATTTATTTAGAGTCAGTAAAGCAGATTTTATCGTGCATTGAGCAGACAAAAATAGTTCTTAAGATGACGAACATATTTTGGCTGTGACTGTACATTAGGAAGACCGTCGCAATACACGAGATTACAATATTTATGGTAGATGGTATACTTCATAAATAAATCCATACACGTTGCAGGGGAAGGGGCTTTGGCTGCACTAAACCCCAATTCTGTAAATAAACATAAGTGAATGAATGGAGGAACTATCGTGATTTCTTATTTATTACGATGTCTTCTTAGTTGCTTCGGTTAAGTGGAACGTACAATCAGGGAAATGGATTGTTTAGCAAAGTGACTATCAAATAAAATTGTCCGTATATTCAAATCACAAAACAGACGGTTATGAAATGGCTATAAATTAATAACGAATAAAAGTTGTGTGTTAATCTGTTTAACAATTAGGTAGGTATATATTTTCCAGGTAGAATATTGTTTATAACATTTACAGTCCTCTAAATTATAGTTTTTAAGGAGTCGTTTTGCTATAGTACGGGACAAACTGTCCCATTGAATCAAACAGTACCTATACAACGAATTTGAGGACTTACTTTTCCTGAGACACTTTTCATACCCATAGATCTTTCAGAAGTTATAACTAGCTTCTGCCCGTGACTTCGTCCGCTTAAAATTTCTAGTTGTAACATAAAATATAATATATATTATGACATTCGGCAATACTGTGGCTTGAGCTTCCCATTAGTGAAATAGTTTTTGGAATCGGCACCCTAATTACGTAATACATTATCTATCACAATCTGAATCATTTTGAAGCCTATTGCTAATCCATTGTTTCATATATTCGAAAAATTTGTCTACTCAACAACGTGAATAACGCAATGAATGTTGTTGAACTGTCAAAATGAAAACCATTACTACTGTTAGTGTGTAACGCCGCAGTAGTTCCGAAGATTACCTCCCACATACAAATTCACACACTTTTTAATATTATTATAAATATAATTATATATCATAATAAGCACATGCTTCATTCTCATTGAATTCACTGTCGAAAATGAAGAAGATAGATCGAATAAAACTGTTATAAGTTCTTATACGTGGCACGATCTGTGTGAGGCAATAAAAGGCTCTTGATATTAACATGTCCTCGCCTGAGGCACCAAATCTATTGGCTCTCTCCCCTCAATATTATGTGCTAGAGTAAGTATGTATATATATATTATACAGTATCGATTTACTATTCACGATTCATAATACTCCAACATTGTGCTACTCTTTAGATTGAACTTAGAAAAGCTCCTAAGGCCAAGATTAATAATTATTAACAAGCATCAAAAGAAGATGTAGTGACAAAATTTAAATGAGTATGTTTGGATGGTTTGGTAATGTTGAGAGAATGAATGAAAGGCGACTAACAAAAGGTATTTACAAGGCAGGCAGATGTGAGTGAAAACGTTGGGGAGGGCATATAGTGACCTTATTGGTGATGTTCTTCAGAAAGGTCATGTGCGTAGTACTCGCAACGCACGCGGCGTGCGTGTATGACAAGATGTATGAACGTAAACGAAGCAAAATATCGTGGCGTTCTGTAGTTTCTGCCTAACCCCGAGAGAAGAAGGCGTGAGTTCATGTATGTATGTATGTATGTAATAAGCATTAATCCTGTCACTGTCGCACAAATAATTGACAACTACAAGTGCAAGATAATGACGGGAACATAATCTTAGTAAGTAACGTTAATAAATCTCAGCCTAATTAATAATAATCAAATGTTTTCATGTTTCCACAGTTTCGACAAACTATGTATAAAAACTTTTTTACAAAAAAAACAACCGACTTTAGAATAAAAAACATTACAAAGTGAAAAATAATTTTAAGTAATTTCGGAAGTCGGAAGTCTTTGGTTTTGTATTTTCGTTTTTTGCCACCGACTTCCGAAATTACTTTAAGGTGTTTTTCACTTTGTAGTGTTTTTTTTTGGAAGTCGATTGTTTTTTTTTATTTTTCACTTTTTAGTTGTGGTACCTACCCCACACAAATTCGTATACCACTACTTGCTATGTAAATAACAGTGACAGAAAGTTATTATAACATCATCAATATATATACATATATACACTATGTGGAAAAAATACGTATTATTGAAGCTAAATGAAAAACTACCAAAGCAAAGTTAACATTTGTACAGGACCACTCCTGAGGCATACCCTATCTATTAAAAAGAAAGAATTTTCGAAATCGATCCGGAATTGCTGGAGATATAGCGCAACAAACATACAAACGAACTGAGAACCTCCTCGTTTTTAAAGTCGGTTAAAAATATACCGTCTCAATGAGTTTCTTTTGTCATCTAAAATATAGGACCTGAAATAATCTCGCTCGTCTAATAGCCGCAAGAGTATAGTACTGGGCCTGCAGTCTCGACATAGATAGAGACAAAAATCGGTCGCTAAGTCGTATCGATGTCAAATTTCTTTAATAGATTTTCAACCTTACGCTTTCGAGATAAAGTTGAAAATCTATTAAAGGTATTTGACAACGATACGACTTCGCGACGGATTTTTGTCGCTATCTAATGTCGAGACTGCAGGGCCTGGATTCGATTACTAGGTTGGGTAATGCGTTATTGGAATTTCTTAGTGGCTGCCCGATTGAAATTAGTTCCAGGTTAATCTGCTCGCCCCCTATGAAGTTAAAACATAACTGGCAATTAGTGGGTGTACTATACAGGGTCAAATTAAATTAGCTAGCGAAACTCCGTAGACGTGATGGGTATCGATATCTAAACATGATAAAATAAAAAAGAAATTAATGTGATACATTGTTTTTGTGGGGTCATCGACCGCAATTAGTGTATTCAATTGAAATAACAGTTTAAAAAAACTGGTTTTTATGTGTAAACTTCACAGGCGTGATTGTGACGTAAAACCACTACCAACGGTCGTTGACCTGTAAAAAAAACTTAAAATCTTTTTAATTTTAATTTTATCGTGTTTAGATATCGATACCCATTACGTCTGCGGAGTTTCGCTAGCTTATTTAATTTGACCCTGTATAGGTACTTGTGTCTACCCTGTCAGGGAATACAGAGATGATAATTATTATTATTGTTGAATTGTCAAAGAGAGCACACTCGTAGTTTGCCTAAAGGGTAATTACCTTTTAAGAAGAAGGTGCAAAAATCAATACTTACTCTTTTAAAAATCAAGTTTACAATATTTCTGGTACACTGCTACTAGGATCTTTTGACGGTCGCTCGAATGACGTTGACAAGGGGCGCTGTTGGTAAAGATTTGTGCAATTGTTTTGTGAAATATGTCGAAAAAACAAGATGGCGGCGTTAGTTCTGATTTTATCTACAACCGCAAAAGATCCTTATACCGTTGTAAGCTAGTTGACTGATTAAGCATTCTAGCAACTGTCTTTTAAAGATCAGGTTTACAATATCTCTCGTAACGTTAGATTTCGTGACTCCGCTTTATTAATATTATGCCTCTTACACTGCTGCAAGAATCTTTTGCCGCTCTAATGACGTTGACAAAGGGGGCGCTGTTGGTAAAGATTTGTGAGATGTGTAAGAAAAACAAGATGGCGGCGTTAGTTCCAATTTCAACTACACGCCAAAAGATCCTTATACTGCAGCTATAATTTTGATTTCGTGACTACTCTTTAACAATATTATGGCTCTTATGTCCGACGTGGACGCGTGGTGGATACTCGTAGGCGCAGAAGTAATGTTTGTCCGGTTGTCGGCTAATGTTTGCGTTGCACTTGCGCGTTGCGGACCACGCATCGCATCCTCTCTCGTCTAGCTCGCTACCTCTTAGTGTGGATAAATTCGCGGGTTTTTTAAAACTGAATTTGCAAGTTATGGGTTTGGTTGTAGCGGCTTAACGTTTACGTAATTGAAGAGCAGTGGTTGGCAGTGCTGGCGGCCATGGCATAAGAGTTTTAAGTCTACGTCATGGAACTACCAGGCATGCACTTCACTTTGTGCAACCTATGCTTAAGAAAAACATCTCGGAGCGTGAAGAAAAACATCTTAAAGAAACCGGCATGTCCCAGAACCAAAAATTCGAAGACATGTGACATTTATCAACCAGCACTGGGCATGGCGGATTATAGCCCACTTACTGCCATAGCGAAGGAGTCTGAGTCCCAGCAGTGACATTACTTCTGTCCAATACAATAAATAGAGTACCTATACAGGGTGAGCCGAATAATACAGACTGATTAAGTATCTATACAGTATCAAATTAAATTGGTTAGCGAAACTCCGCAAAAATTATGGATATCCCTGCAGTCTCGACATTAGATAGTGACAAAAATCGGCCGCTAAGTCGTATCGTTGTCAAATTCCTTTAATAGATTTTCAACTTTATTTCAAAAGCATAAGGTTGAAAATGTATTATAGAAATTTGACATCGATTAGACTTAACGACCGATTTTTGTCGCTATCTATGTCGAGACTGTCGGCCCTGTATTGATGTAGAATAACCCGCATTGCGTTGACTACATTTTTGAAGATTCCATCAAAAGTAACACAAAAATTCCACTTCTTTTCACACTAATCTCGTGATCGTCATAGTGTTCTCTACTGGCCCACGTTTCTGGCCATAGTGATCCGTAGTCTGTCAATAAAAACGAAATAAAACTCGTCGTATCACATCGTAAAGTCGGACGGCCAAGCCTGTGCCTTATAATGTCACATAAAAGAGACCCGTATACAGTTTGCCTTTATATTTTTTATGGGCGACTCAAATATGACAATTGGAGTTGGACACAATTCGGATTTATTTATAAAGGTAAAAAAGAGGGTGTGTACTTATAACCACACGACAGAAGTAAAAACTTACGACTGGAGCCGAGTGCACGTGATTCAGCGTCACCGACCGACTAGAGCCAAGTGCACACGATTCGGCGTCACCGACCTGAGCGTGACGGTTGTTTCGTTCAGTATTCAGAGGGCGCACTTTACATTTTAAGTGCGCCTAAAGAAATTTTCACTTCGAGAATATAATTCAAGGAGTTTTTTCGTGATAAGTACCTACTATCTTTTTTTAACCTGCAAGTGAAAACTTTCCCACACCGTGTAGTTTAGGTACTTATTAAAACTGACTGCTTTAAATTACCTAACAGACACGGGCTCTACTATAATCATTAACAGGGCAGGTGCTGGCATACAAAATCGCTTGACACTCTAGAATTAGATTACTCTTTACTTTTTGTTGAGACCTCTTGCTTCAGAAAACTAAAATTTTATCAGCGGTACCTATTTATCAACAGTCACATGCTTTGACCCCGTGGACCCTGTAATAAGAATGTTGGTTAACCTCCCTTGGTTTTAATGCATCAAGAATTCGGATTTATAGAACCAAGTAACTCAACGAACTGCAATTCTAAAACCTATCGGCATGGTATGCGTTCTATCCGCATTCAACATTCAATTTCCTCCGGGGTTACGGGGTTAAGGCGCACACGGCGGATGCGCGAACCAACCTCATTAGCTACGCTTGTTGGCGTAATTGTTGCTGGCTTTGTGTATCACACTATGTGAGCCTTATGTGACGTCACAACATCGAAAAGAAGAAATATTTACCCCTTCTCCTTTTTTTGTGTCATGCATGGCCAGTTCTACCTTCAGATTTGTCTGATTTGACCGAAATTCTGACTATTTCTGACTGAGAGTGTGTTAGTCGAAGCAACCACTACATGAAAAGAATTACTTAAAAACTGATTCGATAGGTTATTAGTTTACTGCGACAGCGTAGTAAGGTATGATTGTGAACGGGAGGTAAAAAATAATCATTTTACAGAAAAAAAAAATACCTTCAAAAGCATGTCAGAAAAACCTGTACAAAGAAATAATAACTTTACTGAAACACAATCTAGGTACTTGTTAGAAGACGGTGTTTTGTTTCTTACTTTCACAGCAGTCTATATCCAGCGACATTTTTGGCTTAGTGACAAAAGAAACTAAATCAAAGATTAAATCAGTTACACAACTTAGCTTGGGATATCAAGTAAGGTATATCATCGTTTGTATCGAGATATGATTGACTTGCCTTGAACATGCTAACATTCGCCGATCCAATATCCGATAGACGTGCGCACCACTTGCTTGTCGTTGCACGAGTGACTATAAAACCGTTTACGAGCGTGTCTCACACCGCCATCTAGCGGCGGAGATTGGCAACGCCACGTAAATCTCCCGTCGTCTTAGATGGCGTTAAACCAGATCTTTTACGGTGGCTAAGCTGAAAATGAGTTAAAGTTAAACGACTTAGTCGTTTGTCGAATGTTTTACGGTTATTCTAAGTTATGGGCGAAAAGTTAGTAAACGGGGAGGTGTTAGAATGTGGTGAGGAAGATTATGTAGCTGCCAACTTTATGATTGTTCCAGGGGCTTACAGTAAAGTATGGTGATCATTTAGAATTTGATGAATGCCAGCTTAACGTTTCTAATCACCCAGAACATATAACGGACAGTGTAGCGTAGGTATTTGACACATTTTCATGACAGTTTTTTTTATTAAGCAGAAAACTATGAAAGAAACCGGGTTGTCGCTGTCACCTGTTGGTTTTTATTAAATTAATTAAAATTAAATATTTGGTAGTCAGCAAGATCTGTTATGTAGTAAGGCTGATTACAGTTGGGTACTCAATACTCAACAATTTATTGTATTCGACAATGTTTACTTGTGTGGTGGTAAGTTATTTATTGTGATAATAATGTGGTGTGGTGGTTATGAGATTATTATGGGCCCTGTCGGGCACAGCAAAATAGTAGGAGAGTAGAACCTTTAAAAACTATATCTAATGAAATTTCATTTAGTTTACGTTTTAAATTACAATAGTATTTACAATTAAAATATAATAACCTCACCTAACTAACACTATTAACAAACTAAAAAATGGCGTCAAAAATTCCTCCGTATCGCTGTCGACTGGTAATGTACCCAAGAGACTGGCGGCATTGCCACGTCGTATGGCAATGCTTAGCCTCTGGCCAAGGTAAAAGCCAGCCTTTGGGTCACGAGAAGTGTCAAACCTAAACACTATTATGTAATGATAATAGGGTTTTAATAATAGGGTTGTTTCTAATATTTATTAATTTACAAATATAATAATAATAAATAATAATACATTTATTTATTGCCATAAAAACAGGTTATGGAAAAATGTGACACTCAGCTGGCTCCACAGCCAGATAGAGTACCTTTAATCCAGGAGCCAGAATATAAATAGTTTTTGTGCTAATACTGTAGTTAACTGCGCTGGATGATTCGGTTACAATATTTTTTTGACTCATAAAACGTTTAAGTAAACAATTCGCTAAATATTTTTTATTATCATATCGATCCTCTAATTTTGTCCAACAGGTTGCATAATTACTACTAGTTATAGGAATGTGCCGTAAAAGACCTTCAGCTTCTCCAGACAAATGTGATTTCAAATAATGCAGTTTCTGAACATCGTCTAGTAGGCCATTATTGTGTATTAAGGATTTAAATAAATCTCTAAAACTAATCCACTCAGAATAACTTCCGGTAAACATAGGCAACTCAATCTTTGGCAATTTTACGGAACATATTTGTTTCGAACCTGTCGCAGAAGATTCAGGTACTTTACTTAAACTATCCGAACATACAATTTTCTTCAATGCTTCCCTCAACTCTGCTTTATAATCAGTAAATAGTTCTTCCGTTGTCTCATATACATTTTTTATGTTATAATCCGATTTTTCAAATTCAATAGACTTAACCGATGATACAATTTTTATATGAGCTTCAGAAAACGCTGACCAGTTAGCTTCTAAATTTTCTAATCTAGTTTCTATGTATGAACTAGTTACTCGCTCCTTAGGTGACTTCTTAAAGTTGGACCTTGCCTTACTAATAGTAGAATGCAAATTAAACTGTAAATTACTTAAAGCTTCCATATTGAAAGACTTTTAAATAAACAGTTCTGGAACGCTGTGTTAAGTTCACGTAAAAATTCACAATTTTCAACTTAAACTGCAAAATCGGGCATAGGTTCCCCGTAGTTCACTTTTTATTTAAATTATTCTAAGTCCATGCACACGTTAAAGTTCCAAGTCCAAATTGTTAATTAAAATTTCCTAAGTCACTAAGGTCTAAATTTGCCTTTAATGGTTAAGTTTCAATGTATTAATTTAGTCACTTTGATATTTAAAAGTACTCACAGATTATCCTCGTATCACATAACTTCACTGTCACTCACTTTTACGTAGCTCGTCGTAATGATATGCGGGATACTCTCCCCCGCACCGCAGCTGCTCACGCCAACACAAACTGTTTGGTAGCACCAGCGCTGACCGTTGTGTACCACTTGTACATATACGCTTAGGCGCTAAACCTTATACGATCCGCTGATGCTGCTCGCCACTGACCGCGCTGGCGTTACACTCGCAGCAGGTTGACCACTCAACCTGACTCCAACACAATAAAGACAATGCACACCAATCCTTCTTCCGGTTCCGAAGGACCACTTGTACATATACGCTTAGGCGCTAAACCTTATACGATCCGCTGATGCTGCTCGCCACTGACCGCGCTGGCGTTACACTCGCAGCAGGTTGACCACTCAACCTGACTCCAACACAATAAAGACAATGCACACCAATCCTTCATCCGGCTCGAAGGACCACTTGTACAACGTCCCAAAAATATCTCGCCGAGAAATAAAACAAGGGTGTCCAGAGTAAGACGATTTAATACATATTTACTGCGGTGGTCATGTTTTGGCGGAGAATCTTAACACCGCGATTCACAAAAGTGACGTCACGGCACAACGCCATCTGTTATCCAATAGCGGTACCAAGCTAATGACAAATATTGACTTATGTATTAATTATTTTAACAGATTAGACAACGGTTGAACGATTTTCGATATTTGACACGCACGTAGACCACAACCTGGGTTAGGGTAGGACATAAGATATTTATAATATTTATCCCGGTAGTACGATTCCTTGGGATAATTTTCGACGTCAACGAGGGCGAAACCGCGGGCAAAAGCGAGTAATAAATGACTATAAAACCCACTGTATACCTAACAGCATAAAACTCTCCCCTACCCAGTCAATGCAAGTAAAAGCTACATTTTCTCAGAAACAGCAAATCATTTCAACATTCCCTCCCTTACCCATAACGTTACTTTGAAATAGGTACAGGAAGTGACGTAAAGTCCAGTTACCGGAACTGCACACACCTTTTATTTTATGAAGTCAATAAACCGTCTGTGTCCATACCCGATGTGCAACGTTAAAGAGCGAAGTTTGAAAAATATGTTACTCTTTGATCAAAGGGTTTACGATTTTGTTTTCCTATGTAGGTATGTACCTTTGTGGGTTGTAATACCTTGATGACATGATTACATTTCATGATTTCATTTCATTTCACTTCAACATCACGCTTGTATTTGCAGAAGAGTTAGGCAGGCGTGGAATGTAATCCATAGTTAAGTTTAAGGTGATACCTTCAATGTAGCAACAAATTATATTTGCTGCAAAGCGTCATATTTTTACGAAACAGGTAGTATTATTTGCAGCAAATATAATTTCGAGAACTTTATTGATGTTTTAAAGGATCGCAACGTAAAACAGCGCTGCAATTTGCAAAGAAAGTAAGAAACTTAGAATATCGTGGGCTACATTGACTGATCCCTGGTAAGTCCCATTTCCTTGCTATCCAAACACCGCGCTGGTACTACCAAACTAAAGAAAAAACCCAATAATAATTTAATCTTTATCAAGTCCATTTTACTAGTACTCATTTCGGTTTTACCCAACTACTCGTAGTTCATTATCCGAAAAAAAAAAAAATCTAAAACGAAATACCTCGGACCGAACATTACCAAAAAAATGTGAAATGAGATCTAAAAATTAGCTCCAGACATCATTTTGCCACGCTTAGCGGGCTACAGTGTCGGCTCACGCACTTTGACACGATATAAACTGGCAATCAGAGGAGTGCGGTGTCGGAGGGAATCCTCATAAATCCGGCGTCGACTTCACTCTGGCCTTATTCAATCTCCGGGGGAATGGGGGACGAGGATGTTGGTGACTGGATGGGGTACGTTTTTCCTGAAAAACATTTTGGTACTTATGAATCAATATCACCCAAAGGGCAATGGAGAGGGCTACGCTTGGAGTTTCACTACGTGATCAAATCAGAAATGATGAAATCCGCAGGAGAACCAAGGTAACCGACATGGCCCGAAGAATTGCTAAACTTATCACACATTATTCACACACAAACTTGTCACATCAGGTGAAGACCATGTAGATTTGAGTCTGAAACGGTCTTTTGAGGAAAAACCACACAGAATGAGAGGACCTGTCCAGTCAGTGCACGCATTTGTGAGTTATCGTGCAGCTCAACTCAAAACTTAAGGAGGATTGAAGTGGCGATGCTTGAGGGAGGACTATGTCCAGCAGTGGACATATTTCGGCTGAAATGATGATGATGTTGGTGACTTACAGAATTGTTTGTCAGGATACCGTAATTGTTTTTTAAGATGGTGATATGCATGACAGGTCGAGGTGACAGTTAACAGTTAGTGCGCACATGGTACAAAATCGCATTTACACTTAATTTCTTGCTGAATATGGATCCTAATAACATTGTAAATGTGAAAGTTTGTGAGGATGTATGGATGGATAGATGTTTGTTACTCTTCCACGCAAAAACTACTGAACGGATTTGGATGGAATTTGGAACACAGATAGTTTATAACCTTTTTTTTTTTTTTTTTTTTTTTTTTTTTTTTTTTTTTTTTTTTTTTTTTTTTTTTTTTTTGTTCCGGGGTGGAAAATCCTCATGGATGTCCCCCGCCCTGGGGGGGCGGAGGGGTCTGTCAGACTCTTACTGACTAAAAACCACCCCGGTGTTCCGTCTCACACCTACGCCGGGGGTCGCGGGAACGTACAAATCTTCCGCAACCCCCGGCCGGTGCCGGCCCGCCTCTGCGGGCCCCGTCCGGTCCAGCGGGGGGAGTGAGGTGTTTGACTCCCCCCGCGACGTCTAAGAGGGGCGCGCGTGGAACACTACGCTCCGCCACCTCGGGTCCTGATGTATGGGGGGCGACGGACGTCCCCGAGTCCGTCGCCCCTGGACCCATTTAGGGGGGCTGGAAGAGGGCGTTGTCCGCCCTCCGCCGACGCCCGGTGCGCCTGCTGCGGGCCGGGTGAGAGGATGAGATCTCTCGCTCCCTTTCCGCAGCCTCCTTCTGCGAGATGACTGTTTCGCAGAAGGATACCACCGCGTCCCAGGACTCCTCGCCGCCGACCATCGCATTCACAACGGCCGGCAGCGAGAGGTCACTGCCTACTCTTGAGATGAGGGCACGGCGCGGCTCCTCCCAAGCGGCACACTCTGCCAGCGTATGCCGCGCCGTGTCCTCCCGAGATAGTTTATAACCTGGATTAACACGAAGGATAGTTTTGATCCCGGTAGGACCTACGTTCCAGTGAGATAATTTCCGACATCCGAAGCCGAAGCCGCGGGCAAAAGCTCGTCTGTTATAATCGTAAGAGTGCAGATATATGTGTGATAACCACGCTAAAAATGGTTTAGTTCTGAAAGACCAATTATTTTCGAATGTGTCCCATGTAATACCTAGTAGAGCAAAACAACGTTGTGAGTTCGCTTAGTTATCAAGTCTTTAACGTTACTCTTAAATGTATCTAAAGATTAAAAAGTTATGCAGTGTAGCGGAAATTCAAATATTTTTCTTTTATTGTTTACAGTTTATTGTCTTCACTATTTCGGAACGGAGACGGTGCGTTAGTTACGATTTTCTGTCTGCTCGACAACGTAAATAACACAATGAATGTTGTCGAATTGTCAAAAATAAAGGCATTGCAATTGTTAGTGTGTTCCGCAATCACTACGTAGTTTTGATGACGGTTTTTTTTAATATTATTATTTAAGTACTTATACTACTTCAGGGATTATAATAACTATTAGTTTTACGGTTACAAACATTTTTCTTGCGCTGCAGTTAATATACGATACGTTACGAAATTATTCATTCAGATTTAAGGCTCCTACAAACAGGCGCGACACGTGACGCTAATCGCAAGCGACACAAAGGCACCGCTTATCGCGCGACAGGCGATGCCTATATGTCGCATCGCGTGTCGCGCTAGTTTGTAGGAGACTTTAGAGGCAAGTTTCTTGTCCTTTCTAGCACAATATGTGCCGTGTAGTATACTTACCTAGAGAGATCGTGTTTCGCGGGGCGCCGATATAAAAGTCCACTTTATAAAGGCTGACCGCAGACGATCGCTTTTGTACGTTTGTCTTGTACTCCCACAACCTCAGAAAACTTTTAATGTGTAGCTTTGAATTGGGATTTTAAAAAGAAGGGTGACCTTTTATTCTTTTATTAGCTTAAGCCTGCGGCTTCGCCCGCGTTGATGTCGGAAATTATCCCACGGGAACGTACTACCGGGATAAAATAGTATCCTTTGCGTTTATCCAGGTTATGAACTATTTGTGTGCCACATCTAAATCCATTGATTTGAATCCATTGATTGAGTAACCATTAGTAGGATTTAGGATCACATTTTTACATTTATTTTGTTTGTTTAAATTTTTGGAACGGGATTTTGAACGACTTCTACTTATTTTACACTCTTGAGTTCAAATCCGAGTGCTTACTCTGTGGGATAACGATATTACATACACATACAATACTCACGCCTGCTTCCCGTGGGGTAGGCAGAAACTACAGAATGCCATCTGCTACGATCCTTACATTCTCCTTTTGCTTCGTTTATGTCTATACATACATCTGCGGGGTAATTGCATAACACACTAACAGTAGGAATGGCTTTCATTTTGACACTTCAATAACATTCATTACGTTATTTACGTTGTTGAGCAGACAAATTTTTCGAACATATGAAGCAATGGATTAGCAATATCCTTCAAAATGATTTGATTGATAATGTGTTACGCAATTTGAGTGCTGGGCCGGCAGTCTCGACATTAGATAACGACAAAAATCTGTCGCTAAGTCGTATCGTTGTCAAATTCCTTTACAACGATACGACTTAGCGACTGATTTTTGTCGTTGTCTAATGTCGAGACTGCAGGGCCTGGTCATCTACTCACGCCGGTTGCGAGTACTACGCACCTGAACTTGCCGGAGAACATCACCAAAAATATCACTATAATCATGGTACGCAATCCAAGAATCCCGAGGTTTTTTTAAAATAAATAATTTATTTGAAGTCGCTTCCATATAGACATCCGACTAGCTATGCATTCCCGGTGATCCTTATAATAATATACTTCGCCAGGTAAAGCATTCCGAGACACAGTGGTCACGTGGGTGATACAAGCCTACGTCATCACGGCTGTGTTACCACTAGTGTGTAATAATAACTCCCCAACCGTCTTTATTACCTGTGCGAATCCGAAAAATCAATGAGGTTTTAACTAACAATTACGTTAGTATATGTTTAAATTGAATTATTGTTTCGTTTGATTAGAAAAACGAAACGACAATTTATATGCTTTTTAAGTATTTTTTAACAGAATGGTGACTGAAATGTTTCCATACTTCTTGTTTTGTTGCAATAAAGTGGCAACTGGATAGTGACGTAAGCATGTGTCACTATCGGAATGCCAGACCATTTTTTTTTAGACCATGACTATGTACTTAAAATCTCCCGGTGTTTCAACTTTAATCTGTTGTAAATAACGATATTACTATGATATTATAATCGACTATAGACTCTTTAGCAAATCCAATTTAATTCATTCACGTCTAGAAATATAAACAAACGAATGTAAGAAAAATAAATTCGTACTTATATTTGATTTTTACCCCTTCCCCCTTCCTATTGGGAGATGTCGACGCATTTTATGGTGTCTATAAAGAGAAGCATAAAAGGCTGTGAGTTTGTACCAGTTGTTTGTTGCGAATGATCTTGTGAGGTGCCGAACTAAGGCATAAGCGCCAATTTCACAATCAATCTACAACGTGATCTGAGATCTTTAAATCGCGATCCTGATTGATTATAGAGGCATAAGATTGCTATCGAGATTGATTTTGTAGTAGGTGTCGTGGGTGATGGGTGTGGGTGTGAATGAAGCGAAGCGTATCCTAGACTCTGGGCAGTACCTAAGTAAAAAAAAAAACACGTGTGGCACTCGGGGACTGCCGCGGTAAAAAGCTATTACATAGCATTTTTTATCAACTTATGCAATTACAATTATTTATTTATTTTTTATTTATGCAGTTTTTTTTTTCTTTGATATTCATTCAAGTACAGTCGTACCATATACATATACGTTAAGCGAACGCTCGGCCGAGCTACATGGTAGGCGGAGTGGGGGGTGTTAGGTTTTATTTTCGTTACGGAATTTCTTGATTCTGTCGCCGCGCTCAAAGCCCGCGATAAAAGCTATGCAATAGCTTAAGGAGTTATTAGATACTTCTAACGAATGTTTACATGCTTTGCAAAATTTAGGCATAATGGTTGAGCATTGGGATATTATAGTTATTTATGTATTGAGTTTAAAGCTAGACACTGAGTCACGTAAACAATGGGAAATGAAAATTAGTGATTGTTCAGACGACTTGCCTACAATGAATCAGTTCAAATCATTCCTTGAACAAAGATTTCGGTCATTGGAATTTTTAGACAACAAAGGTCAACGTCATCAGTCCAATCGTAATGTGCCAGTCAAGTCGCTCCATGTGTCAACTACTTTATGTATTTGCTGTCAAGATAACCACAAGCTTGCTAATTGTAAAAAGTTCGCCAATCTCGATATGGATAAGCGTCGTAATTTTGTCCAAACAAATGGTTTATGCTACAACTGTCTAGGGGCAAATCACTCCGTATATGCATGCCGCCAGTCCACCAGGTGTCATATATGTAAAAAGAAGCATCATAGTCTTCTTCATCTCAAAAATGTCTCCAAATCAGTTGGTGATAGTAAGAAAACTGATCAAGTTGTAGAAAGCAGCGTTTCTGCTGATACCACTTCAACCCAGAGTAATTCCACTAATTTTGTAAGTTGTTTTGCTAATAGTCATAGCCAAATATTATTGGCCACTGCACTAATTGAAGCAGAATCAAAGAGCGGTACTGCTATAGTATTAAGATCCCTGTTAGACCAGGGGTCTCAGGCTTCCTTTGTGACGGAGTCCGCAGTCCAGCTCTTAGGTCTCAAAAGAATACCAACTAAAGGTTCAATATCAGGTATAGGCGGTGATCAAGGCCAATCAAGGATTTCATTAAATTCGATGGTTCTCATTAAAGTTAAATCACGCGTCGACCCTAGTTTTATTATCACTGTTAAAGCTTATGTTTTAACGAAACTAACGACTATTTTACCGGAAAGGAAGGTTGTGGCAAACGTTTTGACCACAATCTCGTCTTTGGATTTAGCAGATCCTTCGTTCGATATTCCGAACAAGATTGATTTGCTTTTAGGTGCCGAAGTTTATGGCCAGATTTTGTTAGAAGGTTTAGTCAGAGATCCATCTGGTCGGCTCATCGCACAAGATACTAGACTAGGATGGATCTTGTCTGGTCAAGTAGGTGAAATCAACCAAAGCGAGACAAGCCACAATACCGTAATCACATTGCATTCTACTCATACAGATGAGAATGCACTCCTTAAAAAATTCTGGGAACTAGAAGCTGAGCCCAGGGGCGATTATAATAAAGTTTATTTGACCCCAGAAGAACAGAAGTGCGAAGATATATTTAAGGCCACGACTAAACGAGACGAATCGGGTCGCTATATTGTGCATATGCCTTTCAGGTCAAGTGATCCAGCTTGTAAATATGGTGGATCAAAAGACATTGCTCTTAAACGATTTTTAACCTTAGAAAAGCGATTTCTAAGGAATCCCGAGTTCAAGGCTCAGTATTCAGCTGTTATAAATGAGTATATAGCTCTTAATCATATGGATATAGTACAGGATAGGGATAAAGAAAGTTCTGTGTACTTACCTCATCATGCCGTCATTCATAACGATAAAAGTACAACGAAGTTGCGCATCGTATTTGATGCATCATGTGTAGGTAGTAACGGGGTATCTCTTAATCACGATTTAATGGTGGGGCCTCCTCTACAACCTGAGCTTCGTCATATTATCATGCGTTGGCGTTGTGAACCAATCTGTCTGGTAGCAGACATCGTCAAGATGTACAGACAGATTAAGGTATGCGATGATCACACAGATTTTCAGCGCTTATTATGGCGTGAAAATCCAGATGACGAAATTCAGGTGTTACGTCATTTGCGAGTAACGTTCGGAACATCATCGGCGCCTTACCTAGCAGTAAGATCATTGCAGCAGTTAGCTTTGGATGAAGGTGCTCAATTTCCTTTAGCAAAAAACCGTGTTGTTTCCGACTTCTATATGGATGACCTAATGACAGGATGTCAAACCATAGAGGAAGGAGTAGAAATATATAAGCAGACATCGGAGTTGCTTAAACGTGGAGGTTTCCAGCTGCAAAAGTGGGCTAGTAACAACAGAGAATTATTAAGATTGATTGAAGACGGTGAACAAATATCACAAACACAAGGGAACATGGAACTAAAATCAGATGCAATTTCAAAAATATTAGGTTTAACGTGGGACAAGGACAATGACGAGTTCGTTTACACTATTCAGCTTAATGATCTGGATTTACCCGTGACAAAGCGTAAGGTTATTTCGGACATAGCGCGACTATTCGATCCCCTTGGATGGTTAGCACCAACAATCATCACTGCGAAGGTGTTTATTCAACAAATATGGATGACTGGGATCGAATGGGACGCAGAACTACCTGCGCCATTACTGACAGACTGGCTTGAATTCCGGAAGAACCTTTGCAACCTTATTAAGTTTCGTTTGCCTCGTTGGATCAACTCTAACAAGGAGAACAAGATTCTAGAATTGCATGGCTTCTCAGATGCGTCCAATGTAGCATACGCCGCGGTGGTATATGTTCGCATCATTGATAAAGATGGACATATTCACACAACTTTGGTGACTTCAAAAACCAAGGTTGCTCCTGTTAAGCAGGTATCAATCCCGCGACTAGAGCTTTGTGGAGCTGTCTTACTAGCAAAGCTTCTTCAGGAAGTCGCTTCAACTCTAGAAGTTCCCAAACAGCACTTATATGCGTGGACAGACTCATCCGTCGTGTTAGCGTGGTTAAGCAGCCACCCTAGTCGGTGGAAAACGTTTATCGCGAATCGTGTTTCCGAAATACTTACTATTATGGATAGAAGTCAGTGGTCACATGTTTCGTCGTCGGAAAATCCAGCAGATTGCGCATCTCGGGGAGCAAGCCCTTCTGAGTGTAACGATATGCAACTCTGGAAAACAGGCCCAATATGGTTACAGAATGAAAAAATAGACTATAATAGAGGAAATATACAAGCAACTACGCTAGAAGAAAGAAAGATAAAAACGAAATGTCATGCAACTCCGGTAGAATGTGATGATAGTCTATTTACTAGATTTTCTAAGTTCAGTAGGTTAATAAGAACCATAGCTTACTGTAGAAGATTTTTACGAATGAAGGACATTGCACATAATAAAAATAAAATAACTACTTGGCTAACTACAAAGGAATTAAATGAAGCTGTACTTACCTGTATCAAACTCTGCCAACTCCAATCCTTTCGTGATGAAATAGAATCTGTAAAAAAAAACCGTAAATTAAATAAGGATAGTAGACTTACCTCGTTGAGTCCTTTTCTTGATGATGGCGGGATCTTAAGAGTTGGCGGTCGCTTGCACCGGGCTTCTATTGATGAGAACATGAAGCACCCCATATTAATCCCTCATAAATCACACTTCACCAATCTTTTGATTGCGGAGGCTCACGAGAGAACTTTGCATGGCGGGCCGCAATTGATGCTCAATTACTTACGATCTAAATACTGGATACTCAATGCAAGAACTCTCGTGAGGCAATATGTTCATAAGTGTGTAACTTGTATTCGACATTCAACACAAACACACCAACAAATGATGGGCCAATTGCCGAAGGCCAGGGTGTCTGCTCAGAAGCCTTTCCAATGCAGTGGCGTAGATTACGCAGGTCCAATCAGCATCCGAACCTCGAAAGGTCGTGGTCATCACTCCACAAAGGGTTATTATATGCTTGTTTGTTTGCATGTCCACTCGGGCTATCCATCTGGAGGTTGTCAGCGACATGACTTCTCAGAGTTTTCTTGCGTCTTTTAAGCGCTTTGTAGCCAGACGGGGCCGAGTATTGGACTTGTGGAGTGACAATGGGACCACATTTGTTGGTAGTGCAAGGGAATTGCGACAACTATTCAATGCTGAAAGGTCTATGGTAGCTTCGGAAATAGCTGATTTCCTATCTATGAATGGTACGACTTGGCACTTTATGCCTCCCCATGCTCCAAACTTTGGAGGATTGTGGGAGGCTGGTGTCAAGTCCACGAAGCACCATTTGAAAAGAATTATAGGCACCAGCACATTGACATTTGAAGAAATGACAACCGTGTTAGCTCAAATTGAGGCCTGCCTTAACTCGAGGCCGATCTCTCAGCTTTCTAATAATCCAGAGGACTTGTGTCCTTTGACGCCTGGGCACTTTCTCGTGGGTGAACCGCTGGTAACGGTGCCTGATGCAAATTATGAAAATTCATCCATTAGTAATCTGAAGCGGTGGCATCTTACGCAAAAATTGCTTCAAAATTTCTGGCGTAGATGGTCACTAGAGTACTTAACTCAGTTGCAGCATCGATATAAATGGACCAATTGCAAGCCTGAACCTGAGATTGGAGACGTGGTTCTGGTGAGGGAGGATGGTCTTCCACCCGCTAGATGGCTATACGGAGTTATTACACGTAAACACACAGGTTTGGACAACATTACTCGCGTTGTAACCCTACGCTGTAAAAATAATGAGATTAAAAGACCTGTATCCAAATTAATTATTTTACCTGTGAACACTTAGTATTATGTATTGTTTACCATCTTCTTTACAGATGAATTTTATATATAGTTTTATTTACACAATATACACGGTTTATGAATGTACTTGAACGAACTTGTATTTTTTACTTGTTTTTACCGTTGTTTATTTTTTGTGAACTTGTATCGTAGATATAAGGCCCTAAGCTTATGGTATAGTAGATAGTCAAACAACTTATTTTTTGTGAACTTGTATCGTAGATATAAGGCCCTAAGCTTATGATAGTAGATAGCCAAACAACCAATCATTAATTTAAGTTTACATTGTCATGTTAAGATTGATGGACAGCGCCGTCCATGGTGGGCGGAATGTCTAATCTGTTAAAATAATTAATACATAAGTCAATATTTGTCATTAGCTTGGTACCGCTATTGGATAACAGATGGCGTTGTGCCGTGACGTCACTTTTGTGAATCGCGGTGTTAAGATTCTCCGCCAAAACATGACCACCGCAGTAAATATGTATTAAATCGTCTTACTCTGGACACCCTTGTTTTATTTCTCGGCGAGATATTTTTGGGACGTTGTACAACCGTTAAGGCGTGAAAAGATGACAGTCAGACAGACCGATATAGAGAGCACCATGTAACTATAAAGGCTTTTAAGCTATTGCATAGCTTTTATCGCGGGCTTTGAGCGCGGCGACCGAATCAATAAATTCCGTAACGAAAATAAAACCTAACACCCCCCACTCCGCCTACCATGTAGCTCGGCCAGCGTTCGGTTAACGTGTATGTATATGGTACGACTGTACTTGAATGAATATCAAAGAAAAAAAAATACTGCATAAATAAAAAATAAATAAATAATTATAATTGCATAAGTTGATAAAAAATGCTATGCAATAGCTTTACCGCGGCAGTCCCCGAGTGCTACACGTATCTTTTTTTTTTCACATGATTAATTTACCTGTCATTGCTTTATATTTAATTCTTTTTACCTATTGTGGTATAGTAATTTTATTCTAGGTGCATCGTTGTTGGGGTGTAATGTGAAAATGTTATGTTAACTTGTAAGGTATGTTATTAAATGTTATGTAAATGAGTAGACTAATGATTCCCTAGATTGATTTATTGCTACTGTCTTAATTATACAACTTAAATGCTATGTTAAAGGAATGCACAGCTTTTTTTTTTTTTTTTTTTGGGTGGGAAATCATCAAATGACGTCTCCCGCTCTGGGCGGAGCGGAAGGGCGTGTCAGACTCTTACTGACTAAAACCCACCCGTGTTCCTTCAGTTGCCTGTGCGCCAGGGCCACGGTAACTCTTTCGAACAATCCGCAGCCCCAGCAGGCATCGGTCCTATGGGACCCCGTCAATTTTGCTGACATCTCTTTGAGGCGCGCGTGGAACACGACGCGCCGTCGACCCGGGCCTGGTCCTTACCGGACGGCGAGCTGCCCATTGCCCGCCGTCCGCAAGCCCGCGCCTACGGTGGCCGGGAGTCGGCAATCGACTCCCGACGCCCAGGGTGTCTCCTCCTCCTACGGCGGCTAGGGGCGCGAGGGCGCAGTGATTGCCTCTCCCTCTCGCGCTCCGCCTCCTCCTTCGCGAGCATTACTGCTTCGCAGAAGGAGGTGACGGCTTCCCATTCCCTCTCGCTTCGTACCATGGCCTGAACCAGGGCCGGACGCGAGAGGTCGCCGCCGCCGATCGCCGCCACGAGGACACGGCGGTGCTCCGCCCAAGCCGGACAGACCTCCACCGTATGCTCCACCGTGTCCTCCGGTCGATCCACACAATGGTAACACCCGGGCGTTTCCTCCCGCCTTATTCGAAACAGGAACCTCCCGAAACAGCCATGTCCGGTGAGGACCTGCGTCAGGCGGAAGGTGAGGACGCCGTGGCGCCTCTCAAGCCACTCCTCAAAGAGGGGTCTTACCGCCGCAATTGTGGCGTGCCCTGCGCTGGGTTGCGACAGTCGCACTCTCCATGCCGCCATGAGATCCCGCCGGAGCTCTGTCCGCTGTGCCGTGATTTCTCGCGGCAGCGGAGTTACGCCCCGGCGTTTCGCCTCCTCGCGCCACTCCCAAACGTGCGCGAGGACCTTTGCCTCCAGATCCCACGGCGGCAATCCGGCAAGGAGGCTCGCCGCCTCGCAGGAGACCGTGCGGTATCCCCGTACCATCCGGATGGCCATGACCCTTTGGGACGCTTTCAACCGGCGGGCTGGCCGGAGCCTTAGCGAACGTGCCCACACCGGTGCCCCGTAAAGGGCCATGGACCGCACGACCCCCGCGTAGAGGCTCCGGCAGGAGGCGTTTGGCCCCCCCAGATTGGGCAAGAGCCGCTTCAAAGCAGCCCCGGCCCGCTGCAGTCTGGGAGCCAAACGTCGGAAGTGCTCGACGAAGTTCCACCGGCTGTCGAGGACGAGTCCCAGGTACTTCATCGTCGACTCGACGCCGATGTGAACCCCTCCTACCGTTATTTGGGAACCCGACAGTGGCGCGTTCCGAGGACCATGAAAACACATGGCCCCGGACTTGTGCAAGGCCACCTCGAGTCCCAACTGCCGGATCCTCTCAACGACTGTCGCAACCCCGCGTGTCATTAGTTCGGCCGCCGCCTGGTGCGACCTCCCCTGCGCCAGGACCAGCGTGTCGTCAGCGTAGCACACTACGCTGACGTCGCTAGGGAGGTCGGCGCGCAGCACCCAGTCGTAACCGATGTCCCACAGATGCGGCCCCAGGACCGATCCCTGTGGGACACCGCACGACATCTCTCGCCGGTTCCATTCTCCCTGGTGACCGGGGTAAATAACCGCCCTATCCGTCAAATAGGCCTCGACCACACGACAGAGGTAGGTCGGCATCCGGTGATACCGGAGTGCCTCCCTGATGCAACTCCAGGGCAGGGTATTGAAGGCATTGGCGATGTCTAAAGACACCGCCAAGACGACCCCACCCCGGGCCACAGCATCCCCCGTCGTAAGGGCTCGCACGCGCATGATGGCATCCACCGTGGAGCGCCCCCTGCGGAAACCAAACTGGCTGTCCGCCAAATCCGGCCCCACCTGCACCAGCTGCCCGACGAGGCGGTCTGCAATGACTCTTTCAAAGAGCTTGCCCACCTCGTCGAGCAGCACAATGGGCCGGTAAGCGGACGGAGAGTCCGCTGGGCGCCCCGGCTTCTTAATGAGGACCAGTTTCCCCGTCTTCCAACGAAGTGGGAACTGGCCCTCCTCCAAGCATGCGCTTAGGAGCCCTCTTAGTCGAGGCCCGAGAGCCTCTAAGGCCAGGACCCAGGCTTTTCCAGGTAAGCCGTCGGGTCCTGGGGCGGTATTCTTGGCACTCAGCCTACGTACCGCCACTCTCAACTCTACCTCGGTCACCTCAGGAGCAACGTCGTCATCGTCGGGTCTGTGGTCCGCAGTTGGCACCGCAGGAGGCGGAGCCATGGGCGGGGGAGTATGCTCCCCCCGCGAGGGGAACAGAGCGCTCACCACGCCCTCCACGAGCTGGGGCCGGAGACTCTGCGTCAGCGGGGGAGCCCATGGGCGGAGTTTCTCCCGCACCACCTTATATGGGCGTCCCCACGGGTCCCTGTTCAGAGTCCCCAGCGACTCCTCACGGGCCAGTCCCCTGGCCCGCAGGATCTCCGCTCGGAGGGCGATCTTCGCCACTCTGTAACCCTCGTACAGCTCCGCCTGAATGGCTTCCGTATCCGGAGGGCGGATACGGAGCCTGCGGTGCCTGGTGTACAGGCGCCGCGCGGCAACGCACGCCTCGCGCAGAGACGTTAGTTCCGGCGACCACCAGTACACCTGGCGCCAGGCGCGTCCGGGCTGGACCCGGGGCATTGCCACGTCACACACTTCTGACATGGCCTCCCGGAACCACTCTGCCTCGTCGTTGATGTCAGCAGGCCTGTCCGGTGATGACACCCAGGCCTGCACGATCGAGGCTTCCAGGAGAAGCTCCCGGTCCAGCTTCTTCAGCGCCCACCGCGGACCACTCGGGGCCTGTCGGACCAGCGCGCTCGAGGTCTGGGCGGAGACGTCAAACCGGATGTACCGGTGGTCGGAGTACGTCTCCACCCCCTCCATGACACGCCAGTCAAGGACACGCGGTGACAGAGCGGGGCTGGCGAACGAGATGTCCACCACTGACTCACCCCGCATCCGCACACACGTGGGGACAGAACCCCGGTTTAGGACGACCAGGCCTGTCTCCAGAGCCCAGTCCTCCACCATCCCGCCCCGTGTGTCCGTGTACCGGGAACCCCAAGCCGTGTTCTTGGCATTGAAGTCCCCGAGTACGAGCACGGGCAGGGTATGGTACCCGACGACGACGACTCTCAACTCCGCAAGGGAGTTGTGGAACTCGGCGAGAGTTCGGTTCGGGGAGAAGTATACCCCTTTTTTTTTTTTTTTTTTTTGTTCCGGGGTGGAAAATCCTCATGGATGTCCCCCGCCCTGGGGGGGCGGAGGGGTCTGTCAGACTCTTACTGACTAAAAACCACCCCGGTGTTCCGTCTCACACCTACGCCGGGGGTCGCGGGAACGTACAAATCTTCCGCAACCCCCGGCCGGTGCCGGCCCGCCTCTGCGGGCCCCGTCCGGTCCAGCGGGGGGAGTGAGGTGTTTGACTACCCCCGCGACGTCTGAGAGGGGCGCGCGTGGAACACTACGCACCGCCACCTCGGGTCCTGATGTATGGGTGGCGACGGACGTCCCCGAGTCCGTCGCCCCTGGACCCCTTTAGGGGGGCTGGAAGAGGGCGTTGTCCGCCCTCCGCCGACGCCCGGTGCGCCTGCTGCGGGCCGGGTGAGAGGATGAGATCTCTCGCTCCCTTTCCGCAGCCTCCTTCTGCGAGATGACTGTTTCGCAGAAGGTTACCACCGCGTCCCAGGACTCCTCGCCGCCGACCATCGCATTCACAACGGCCGGCAGCGAGAGGTCACTGCCTACTCCTGAGATGAGGGCACGGCGCGGCTCCTCCCAAGCGGCACACTCTGCCAGCGTATGCCGCGCCGTGTCCTCCCGGCAGTCGACGCAGTGGTGACACCGGGCGTCCGGCTCCCTGTTTATGCGACACAGGTACTTCCCGAAGCAACCGTGCCCCGAGAGCACCTGCGTCACCCGAAACGACAGGGAGCCGTGCCTCCTCCCGAGCCAGTGGTCGAGCACCGGCCGGACCGCCTCGATGGTGACGAGGCCGGCGGTAGGGCGTGAGAGCCTGTCCCGCCATTCCGCCACCAGGACCTCGCGGAGCTGCGACCGACGCTGCTCCATTTGTCGCTGCATCAGTCGCTCACCCCGCGCCCGCGCTTCCTCGCGCCACCGGTATAGTGACGCGAGCACCTTCGCCTCCAGGTCCCAGGGCGGGGATCCGGCCAGTGCACAAGCCGCCTCGTAGGAGATCGTGCGATAACCCCTGATGACTCTGACGGCCATCGCTCTCTGCGGCTTTCGCAGAACAGAGATGCTGCCGGCCGTCAGGTCAGCCGCCCAGATCGGGGCCCCGTAAAGGGCCATCGACCGCACGATCCCCACGTAGAGCTGCCTACAAGCGGCGCTCGGGCCCCCCAGATTGGGAAGCAGCGTTGACAGCGCCCCGGCCGCGCCCAACAACTTGGGCGCCAGCTGCCGGAAGTGGGGGCCAAAATCCCACCGGCTGTCGAGCACCAACCCCAGGTACTTCATGGTGGGCTCGACAGCGATTCGAACCCCCCCCACCACAATGTGGGATCCGGATGGTGGCGCCCTTCGGGGACCATGAAACACCATGGCCTCCGACTTGTTGAGGGCCACCTCCAGGCCGAGGCGCCGTATGCGGCTCACCGTCTGTGAGACCGCAGCCGTCGTCAGCAACGCTGCCTCCCTGTACGAACTCCCCCGGGCCGTGACCAGCGTGTCGTCCGCGTAACACGTCAGGTCGACGCCCGGTTGGAGTTCGCCCCTCAGCACCCAGTCGTACCCGATGTTCCACAAGAGTGGGCCCAGGACCGAGCCCTGTGGAACACCGCACGACATGTGGCGCTGTTTGACGCCATCGCGTCCCACGAAGGTGACACACCTCTCCGCCAAATAAGCCCCAACGATACGGCGGAGGTAGAGAGGCACCCGATGATAACGCAGTGCCTCTCGAATACAACTCCAGGGCAGGGTGTTGAAGGCGTTGGAGATGTCCAAGGACACCGCCACCACCACCCCACCCCGGGACACCGTTTCCTCCGCCAGGACTCTCACCCGCGATATAGCGTGTATGGTGGAGCGCCCATGCCTGAAACCGAACTGGCTCCCGTCCAGGTCCGGCCCTTCTCTGCACAAGTGGCCGACGAGGCGGGCTGCGAGTATCCGCTCCAGCAGCTTACCCACCTCGTCTAGCAGCACTATGGGCCGGTACGCGGACGGCGAGTCCGCAGGGCGCCCCGCCTTCCTGAGCAGGACCAGACGACCGGTTTTCCACAAAGTGGGAAACTGGCCCTGCTCGAGGCACGCTGTGTAGAGTCCTCTCAGCTGGGGCTCCAGCTCCTTCAGAGCGAGGGCTAATGCTCGGCCGTGGATCCCGTCGGGCCCCGGAGCCACGTTCTTGGCCCGGAGCCGCATCACGGCCGCCCTCATCTCTGCCTGTGTCACCTCTGGGACGCTAATGGCGTTCTCCTCCGTAGACTCTGCGGCTGTGGGCAAAGCCATCGGCGGCGGAGTATGCTCCGCTCTTGCCGGGAAGAGGGCTGCGACTACCTCCTCCAGCAGCTCTGGCTGAAGACTCTCCGTAAGTGGAGGCGCCGCGGCTCGAAGTTTCCCTCGAACCGCTCGATAAGGGCGCCCCCACGGATTCCCGTCTAGAGTCTCCAGCATCTCCTCCCTGGCTCGCGTCTTCGCCTCGCCGATGGCCAGCCACAGAGTCTCTTTAGTCGCGCGGTACACCTCATACAGCGCGGCTTCTTCGTCAGGGACCCGACGACGTCTCCTCCGGTATCGGGTGTACTGGCGTCTCACCGCCACGCACGCGACGCGTAACTGCGCGATCGCGGCGGACCACCAGTACACCTGGCGCCTTGCTGACTGTGCGTGGACTCGGGGCATGGACGCGTCGCAAATTTGCGTCATCGCCCCGCAGAACCACAGCGCCTCCTGTTCGACGTCGACGGGTCCGCTCACTGCCGACTCCCGGCCCCAGGCCTGGACAATGGCGGCCTCCTCGAGAAGCTCCCTGTCGATGCGCTTGAGCGACCAGCGCGGGCCGTCCGTTCTCGGGCCCGATGAACTGCGGCCGCCGGCGGTCTGGGCGGAGACGTCGAAACGGATGTATCGGTGATCCGACAACGTCTCCACCTCCACGGCGACACGCCAGTCACGAACACGGCTCGCGACAGCAGGGCTAGCGAACGATACGTCCACTATAGACCCGCCCCGCTGCCGAACGCACGTGTGGGCCGAGCCCACGTTCAGGACGACCAGGCCGGTCGTGACCGTCCACTCCTCCAGCGCCTCACCCCTAGCATCGGTCACCGGAGATCCCCACGCCGCAGACTTGGCGTTGAGATCCCCTAGCAACAGCACGGGGCGAGGGTGGAGTCGGCCCACGACCGCACCCAACTCGACAAGGAAGCTTTCGAAGTCGGCGAGACTCTTGTTGGGCGAAAAATACGCCCCAACCACGCCAATGCCGTCCGCGAGGGCGGCCACCCAGCCGTGTCCTCGGGACGGGTTGGCGAGAGCCCCGCCGATGATGGCCACCAAGCCGTCAAGGTCTCCCACCCAGTTATCCCGGGGGGGGACAAAGTACGGCTCGGCGACCACGGCCACGCGAATCGACCACTCCGCCATGCTCTGGAGCAAGAGATCCTGAGCTCTGGCACAGTGGTTGATATTGCCCTGGAGGAAATGGTAGAGCGCCATTAGGCGCAATCCATCCCCTCCGCACCATTCCTAGGCCGCGAGTCGGCCGAAGGGCAGCCAGGCTGAGGGGGGGGTAAAGAGCCCCCCGCAGCCTTGGCACCCCTTCTCTTCTTTTTGTTGGCGGGTACGCCACAGGCCTTTCCGCCCGCTCTGTGCCCGGCGGGCCTTCCTGCAGCTGTACAGAGGCTGCAGTTTGGCGCCGCGGAGCACTGGGCCGCCTTGTGGCCGGGCTGGCCGCAGCGATAGCACTGCTCGCTGCGGTCCACTTCGGCGGTGCACCGTGCCCTAACATGCCCAATGTCAAGGCACCGGTAGCACCGCATGGCCCTGGGCTGCAGCAGTTTCACACTCGCCGCAACCCATCCCACCAACAAACGCCCACCGTCAGCGACCTTGTTCGCCGCCGCCACCGGGCACCGCACCCAAATCGAGCCGAGCCCGGAAGCGTCGGCGCGGATGTCGCCCGTCCGCACGTCGTCGGGCGGACATCCACCGACTCGGGCGATGGCCGCCACAACCTCAGCTGGGGTTGTCGAGTCGTCCAGGCCACCGACGCGCAGCTCAGCTGTCTTCATCGGCCTGGACACCCGGACGTCCTCCGGGTTGAGGACCTCCCTAAGCTTGGCGGCCAGGATGTCCGCCTTTTCACCGCTAGAGGCACCCGACACCTCGAGCAGCCGCGCCCCCGTAATCGCCGGCTTCATTCTGAAGCCGGACGGTGTTCCAAGGTCGGGGAACGCGACTTTGGCTTTCGCCTCAGTCAGGACCGCCTTGTAGGTGATGCCCCTTTCGACGGCTCCGGGCTGCAGCGTAATCACTACAGCCGCGGAGCGTGGGGCTCTGACCCTAGGCGGTCCCTGGGCCCTCTTCGCTGCCGGTGCCGGTGCTCCAGCCGGTGCCGGTGGTGCCGCCTTCCTCCCCTTACGACGGCCCCTCTTAACGACCGTCGTCCAGGCCTCCGTGGAAGGCCCGGGCACGGCCGCCTGCGGTGCAGCCGCCGGTGGCGCAGTCGCCGGTGGCACAGCAGCCCGGGAAGTGGGCACGGACGCACCCTTAGCGGGCTTTTTGGTCCCACTCCCGGAGCGGCTTGTCTCTGCTGCCGCGGCGATTACTGGCCCCTGCCTGGCGGGCCCCTCCTTTCTCCGCTTGTCCGCAGCGAGTGGTGGGCGGAGGGTTTCCTCCGGCAAGAGCCTTGCCTCAATGGCCTCCAATCGGGCCCCCACCATCGTTCCACACTGCATCATGCAGATGCGGGCGATCTTTTCGATCTCCGCATCCGCAAGTGCAGGGGTCGAAGCCGGAACCGGCAATGGAGCCGACGACGGAGCCGCGACGGTAGAGGTGCCGGTGGCTACGGGAGCTGCCCTCTGGGCGGCGAACTGCCGCTTGAGGTCCTCCAGCTCGGATCGGAGACGGCCATTCTCCTCCCAAAGCTTCGCCGTCTCTTCCGTGCTAGTACGGTTAAGGAGGACCTCAACCGCCTCCTTAATGCCGTCAGCCGCCTCCTTCAGGGCACGGGTGAATGTGCCCTTCAGGTTGCCCGATTTGGTGGCAACCTTCAGGACGACATCCACGCCGTCCAAAACCTGGCGGCTGAGCGCCACCGCTGTTACGCTCCCCCCGGCAGCCATCCGGGTAGAGCGCCGCTCACGGGCCTGTCGGGCCAACTCGCTGACCTCGTCAGCCGCGACAGTCTTCCGCTGCGCCCGCTTTGCAGCATTTGCCTCCGCTCGGTTTGATCCTAGCAGGGACACGGTGGAGCCCCCGCTTAGATCCGCCTCCATGGGTTCGAGGCCGCTCTCCGTGCTTTCGTCGCGCTCCACCGGAGCTGGCGTGTATGTCCGGCGTATCGGCGCGAAGCGACCCCGACCGTCACGCTCCGTCACCCGAGCGGGGACTCCGCCCGCTACCACACGACCTCGCCCTCTTTGTGTCGTTGGCACCTTCGCGGCCAACAGGTTCTCCTCACTAGAGGAGAGGCTGCGCTTCCTCCTAGAGTCCTCTCTGTCGGACCGGTCCCTATCAGGACTTGAGCCTCCTCGGCTCTTGTTGCTGTCGGAGACAGCAATCGGCGTAATCACGACGCGCAGGGGCTTCAGGTGCTTTTGAAGCTCCTTTTCTCGCTGGCCGGTGGTGTCGGCATTAAAATTAATCACGTCCTCGGATGATTGAGAACGTGATGAGCCTCCTCGGCTCTTGTTGCCATCGGCAAGTGGAAGACATTGGTTGCCCCCCCCAGAATACGAGGGGCATGACGTTCCCGACGGGAACGTGACGGATTCTCCGGCTGCTGAGCAGCCGGTACCGCCCTGGGGTAGTATTTTTCCCTTTGTCTTACTGTCCATTATTTGTTCCTTTGAAGGGTATGGTCCCTGTATTCCCCTGTTAACCCCCCAGCGCTAGCGACCGGATCCCCTCCGGCCATTCATCCCCTCGGCACGCTCGACCTTGGGATTGGGGTAATTTTTTAAAGAGGTTGTCTTCCTCTCCCCCTCCCACTATACGCCTACCACCAACCCTCTGCAATCAGAGGGGGTGTAGACGTAAGATGGCCACCAGGCCTACCCCTATGACGGACTAGCCGTCCCGCCCCTAGCCCGGTTCCCTTCACCGACCATCTAGGATGATAGGTGATTGGAACCATGACCCTTCCCCGTTTGTTGAAGATTAGCCGCCGGCCCCAATTGTCCACCACCAAGAGCAGGTGGGCAATTGGAGCCGACGTTGCCCAGGGTGCGCCACGAGGAGGCTCTTCAACATGCACCCCAGAAGTATACCCCTACCACAACAATCTCCCCGAACCGTGCTGCCACGCAACCCCGTCCCCTCTTGACTGCCTCAAGCGACGGGGTACCGGCGGCGGCCGACGAAATGAGGGTCACTGAGCCGCTCAGGTCCTCCACCCAGTCATCCCTGGGCGGGACAAAGTACGGCTCAGCGACCACGGCGATGTTGATCGACCACTGCGCCATGCTCTGGAGTAAGAGATCCTGAGCGGCGGCGCAGTGGTTGATATTCGCCTGGAGGAGGCGTAATGGGGCCATTATTGGCACTCCATGTCAGCCCCCTCCCGAGCCCCCTGTGAGGGCCCTGCCGCGGTGTTTGCGGCGACTACTATGGCGGGGGCGGCAGCGGCGGCGGCAGTGGCGGCGGTTGCGGCGGTGACGGCGGTGGCGGAGGGCTTGCCCCTGCCCCTGGCTTTGGCGGGTGGAGCGCAGGCCTTACTCCCAGCCCGGTGATCGGCCGGCTTGCCAGCTGCCGCACATAGAAAGCAGTGCGGCGTGGCAGTGCACGAGCCGGCCTTGTGACCGGGCTGACCGCAGCGGAAGCAATGATTGCTGCGGTCCACCTCCGAGGTGCATTGCACTCCCACGTGGTTGCCCACCTGGCAGCGGAAGCACCTCAGAGGTCTGGGTTCCAGCAGTTTAACCTGCGCAGAAACCCAGCCCACCAGGAGCCTTCGGCCCTCCCCTGCAATTTTTTTGGCCGCCGACACGGGGCAGCTCACCGTAACGGTTTGCATCCCCGCGTGGTCAGGACGGATGGTGCCCGCCCTAACCTGCTCGGCAGAGCACCCCCCAGTCCTAACGACGGCGGCCACCACCTCAGCCTCCGTCACGCAGTCGTCCAGGCCCAAGATGCGCATGTCAATACACTTGGTGGGCCTGGACACTCGGGCCTCATCCGCATTAAGGGACGCCCTAAGCTTTTCGGCCAGAGCGTCAGCGGTCGGGCCACTGGCCGCACCGGGGACCTCCAGCATCCGGGCACCCGTCGCAGTAACCCTTACCCGGATGCCATTGGTGACGCCAAGCTCTTCGAGGTTCACCGCCGCCCTCGCCTTAGTGAGCAAGTCGCGGTAGGACACGCCCTTCTTCTCCGCATCCGGCTGTAGTGTAACCACTACAGCTGCGGACTTCGGGGCGCGGAGCCTAGCCGCGACGCTTCTTTCCTTGCGCCGCTGCCGCCTCTCCTTCTTTTTGGCCGCCCTTGAAGCCTTACCCGCCTTCCTCTTCTCTCCGACTATTTGCCATTCGGCGTCGGCCAGAGGAGCATTAGGAGGCGGGAGGGGCGGTCGTTTCGCCGCCAGGGCTGGGGCCCTTGACGCCTGCGTAGGCCCACCGCCCTTCTTGGGTTTGGGAGGCGCCGACTTCGCCGGGGGCGGCCGCGACTTCGCCGGGGGTGGCCCCGACTTCGCCGGGGGCGGCCCCGCGGGTGCCGGTACGGGCCCGCCTTTCAGTCGCCCCGCTGATCCTGGCTTGGCCGCAGCGGTGGCAAATGAGACTTGCCGGCTCGCCGCTAGCGGAGGGCGCAGGACAATGGCCTCCAGAGTGGAAAACCGACTCTGGAAAGCAGCCAGCTCCTGCCGCACCAGGTTCAGTACCCGGTCCTCAGCGGGCACCGGCACCGCCCGGCCTTTCCCGTTCTGCGCCTTCTCCTGTGGCACTTCCCGGGATCCGGCTACTCGGAGGCCGGCCAGGTCCGCTCGGAGCTCCTCGTTCTCCTTTCGGAGAAGCTCCATATCGACTGTCAAGCGGGTAACCTCCGCCCGCATCTCGGCCATATCGTCCGATTGAGGCCCGAATTGAATGGCCTTGACTGCCTCCATGATGGAAGCCGCGGCAGCGGGTATGGCCTTGTCTTTAGAGGACTGAGTCCTCTTCAAGGTCACACCCTTTAGCGCAGCTACCACGGCCGCCTCCAACCTGGCCAGTCGCTCTGACTTGGAGCCGCCAGCGGTATCCGTCTCACCGCCTGACGACTCGGACAGTTCCGCCCTGCGACTGGCCCCTCCAGGGTCGTGCCCCTCCGTGGCGAGCCTCTCGACTGGCTGGGCCGGCTCAGCTGGGCTGACTCGGCTCGGCTCGCTATCCTCCTCGGTGGAGCGCCCTTTGCCCGTACTCCGCTCGTGTACTCCACCTCGCCGAGTAATTTTTCTGCGGGTTACGCCCTTCCCGCCATCAGAGGACGACCCCTGGCCATCCCCTGGTTTGGGGCGCTTCTGGAAGAGCCTTCGGTTCTTCCCAGCATCTCCCATGACCACGCGCTCCGGGCTCTTCGCGCCACATGCGGCGTCGGACTCCGACCCCGCATCACTCCCCTCCTCTTCGCTACTTTTTTGTTGGTGTTTTTTTAAAATTGGTTCCATATTAGTTCCCACGAGTATGGGGGATATAAAAAGTCATTCCCAGGTTCACCCCCTGTCCCTAGGAAAGTGTTAATTTGTTACCCAACCAGAGGGTCCACTGGTACTCTGGCTGGGGGTGCGCTAGCGACTGATGCGCCACCTACAACTGGAAAGTTGTAGATGACACTACTCCTCAGCCATTCATACCCTCGCCGCGCACCAAAACTTGATATTAGAGGAATTTTTTATAGAGGTTATCTTCCTCGCGGCCCGGGCGGTTAAGCCAAGACCCTCGACCCCCGTCAAAAGTCAGAGACATGACGTTGACGATCTTCGGGGCTACGAGACTAACGGTGGCAGAAGGAGCAGACTCCTTCCTGCCTGCCCGGCGGCAGTGTTAGTGCACACCGAGCCCGCTCTTACTCCGCCGCTGTGCGTCTCTGCTTAACAGAGATACACACGTTGGAGCGTTCCTCCGACAGGATATTAGCGTACGGGCAACAAGACCCCTTAGGCACAGAGTACCTAATGGAGAGTTATTGCCCGCACCCCAGGTTGCACCGTCCCGGAGACTGGCCTTTCCCCCAGACGCATCCAAGGGAAACTCCAGCCCACGGTCACACGGGGAGGTTTCCTGTCCTAGCACCCCAAGGAATGCACAGCTAAACAATAATCATGTTCATAAATGAGTGTGACGTACAAACTACACACAAAGGTCAATGTACAGCGTAGCTCGTACAGTCGTCTTCACATATAATTTTATAATTAACGTAGGTATACAAAATAAAGACAACCATTTTATAAGAGTAACGGTGGAGTTTCTTGCCCATTCTTCTGCATACGAATCTACCTTTTGGAAGGGGCGACTAGAATCAATTCCATTTTTTTTTGTAAATGTTGACGTTTGAACGTTAACATAATAAATTTTAAATAGGCAGATAGAAGGCACTTTTAAAAGTGCCTTTTATGTGCCTATTTGAAATAAATTGTTTGACTTTGAGTTACTTTCGCATTTTTAATATTGGTGTGAATAACTTTGTAGCTGCATCTACATCGCCACATGCGAGCTAGGTGTCACACTGACGTCACACAAAAATCCTTCATCGCGCAAGCAGAGTTTACCGTGCAACTAGCATACATACAACGTCCCGATAATGTTCGTCAAATCGCCAAGCAGTTGGCCACGAGACATGACAACCGTCTGGTCGGAGGATCCTCCCTTTTCCATAGAGTATGAGTGAACTTTACACCCTGTTCCTCATACCTCTATAACACATGAGTGTTATAGAGGAACTACCTACTAAATGTGTAATGGAGATACTGAATGAACAGTATCTACATTGAACTGCCTCGTGGATCTACTAAGACGGGGTAATTGCGTAACACACTAACAGTAGGAATGGCTTTTATTTTGACAGTTCGACTACATTCATTGCGTTATTAACGTTGCAGAGCAGACAAATTTTTCGAACATATGAAGCAACGGATTAGCAATAGGCTTCAAATTGATTCAGATTGTGATTGGTAGCGTGTTATTAGGGCGCAGGTTGCAAGCGCCACTGCTTAGCATGAGTTTGAAGTTAGAACCCTGGGGTTCTAACTTCAAACGGTCGGGCAAAGTTTTGTGTTATTCCTTTAAAAGCTTTTGAGTATCAGTCTATCAGCCCTTCTGGATTTGTGCCCGGATGGTGACACTAGCTAGTCTTATATTACAGGAGACATGGGACTAACGGCAAATGTGAGTTCAACAAAACACCTTTGCTTATCCCGTCGGAGTAGAGGCATGATAGTCTCAAAATAAAAGATAGAAGTGCAGTTCGTTGTTTAAAATTAGTACATAAAGCATTGGAAAATAAAATCTAAAATAAAAAAAATAAACTAGGTACCCAAAATATGCAAACTTTGTCCCCTTATCAACCCAAAACAACTAAATTTGACAACCTTAAGAAAAGGCAGAAGGGAATCCCAACTTATCACGCCATTTTCACCCAATCCCGCCCTTATCTAATCTACAAATACATAGCATCCTACTTGTCATTTCGAGGCGCATATTTTTTTATCTCCCCCCAACGATCCGCTGGCAGCACTGCCATTTTCGGGTTATTTCGTTGTACTAGAGAGGGCATTACGGGGCGTTAAAATTGCATAACATTTTTTATGCTGGCAACTCCTTTGGGAACCAAGTCATGTTAGCTTGATGATTGAATTTTTGGTGTTGTGAAAAATTAAATAAAAAATGCACAGAAATATTTGATATTGCTATTATACAGGGTGGCATACATCGACGCGCAAAATGTAACCATGAATTCAGGGCATGATTCTAGACCCTCTAGCGTAGAAATTGTATGTTAGTAATAAAAAAAAAACTACTTTTTTATAGAAAAGTGCAATACCTACGCGGTCATAATGTATGGAACAGCATTTTTTTTTTAAATAGCTGACGGTATTTTTCAAAGGGGGTTCAGAATAATGTACTAAATCCATGGTAAAAGGTTGCGAGTCGATGTCCCTGCCAACCTGTATAGATATGGTTTCTGAATATAAAAAAACAACATAATTTTTTGGAGCTGTATTTTTATTGTAGTTAGCGATAACACGTAACACATCGACTTATTCTTAGCTAATCGATCTTATACTTAAGTAATTATGCCAAACTAAGTAAATAAAAAGTATCTATTCGGTAATAGGGTGTATGATTGTCCAAAAAAAGAATCTGGCTCAAATAAAATATTTTTCATGTTCTGCAAGGCTTGAAACTGCGTTAAGCGGGCGCCTGCGACGGGCACCCGTCGCATGTCTAATTGCGTGGATACGCGGGTAGACTCCGTGGGAAGATTAAAGAAAGATAAGGTGGTGGGGATATTATTATTATTAGGGCACCACGCATGCCCCCGCGACGGACGCCCGCGCTGGTCCACGCGACGGAGCACTTTTGTATGGCACCGCGCGGGCGTCCGCTTAACGCAGTTTCAGGCCTAAACATACAGAAACAATAAATTCTTATTTTGAATTCATATTCCGTCCCAAAAAAAAAAAGAAATAGTATCAAAACTATGAATCCAAGTATACAATCGTAATTTTCTTACAGGGCGGTGCTGTAACGCCCATCTCTGGGTAAATCTGTGATGACTCCCAGGATATCGTAGTCAGCTGATTTATTGCTCGGAAGTGACGTAATGACTGTGTTTACTTTGATAATAGATAGATAGATATTCTGTATAGGACATTGAAAGGGCGCAGCATACATTAGAACGGTACAAACCGCGACCTTATCGCTAAAAGCAATCTCTTTCAGACTAGTATTGGAGAGAATCATAAGCAAATTACAAACGGCGTGATCATGTGTGTGAAATAGACTATATTGGTTTTGATTGAGGTTAATTACGAGTCATATCGTTTAAATCACCAATTTAAAGAGTACTCATGCGTGTTCACCCATAGTATTCCATATTGCGCACCCAAGCTGGATGGGATTATCATTAAACAACGCATGTTTAATGTTTATCCTAACATAACATACCATCACGCCTGTAATCTCCGAGGGATTAAGCAGAGTTATACGTTGAATACACCCACATTTCGCCAGTAAGTTCTAGGTAATAGGGGGCCAGCTGCATCAGCCGAGCACAAATCCAGACTCCGGGCTGCTACTGAGAAATTGCTGATAGAAAAACCCAATAACACTTTGCCCGACCTGGGAATCGAACCTAAGACCTCATGCTCAGCAGTCGTGTTTGCGAATACTATACCAACGAGGCCATCATAACTAAAATAATCGCTCTTTATTTGGACCTTTTTAGTCCAATTAAAAAAGTCCGATCTTAATAGCCCCAAATATAGTTTAACTAAGTTGACGATCAATAAATAGGCTAATATGCCCCGACCCTCAATACTAATATATCTGTATCTATTTTACTGTGTGTACATAAATAATAAAATAAATAAATACAATGGAAATATCTCTTTAAAGAGGAAGCGAGTTCATATAATCCTATTGATTGATATTTAATATCAATCAATAGGGTTATATGAACTTATAATATCAATCAATAGGTTTATATGAACTTCGGTTTAAAGAAATTTATTTCTCATAAGAACTTACAGTCCGCTTATAATGAGACACAAAGTTATAAGTATGATAATACAGTACAATACAATTCCCTCCAGAGTACCTATTGGAAGTTATAAAGGACATATATGTTTCTTAAGCTTATTTTTAAATGTGTTCACGTTATCGCACTCTTTTATATCGTCCGGCAATCCGTTGAACAGCTGTGCTCCTTCAAATAATATGGTCTTTCTACCGTAATTAGTGCGTTCCCTGATGACTTCTAGTTTGTTTTTATATCTATTTCTCAGGTTATCTGACATTGTGGTTTTTCTTTAGAACTTAGAGGATTGTATTGATGATTTGAATGGTTATAATTCTATAATTACACACTTGTTACGGTAGCAAATCATATTTTGTTCAACATACAACCTGACACTGACCTGCAAATTGCAAAAAAAACGTAAGGAAATTTGGCGCTTCCCCCATAAGGGGAATATTTGTCATTGTCACGACTTCATTCAATTGTTATTATTTTTGAGAAACAGCCCTAAATATGAGTAATGCCAAAGTGTTAACTGCAATATTCAAAATACTCTGTAATTTAGTAAACAGCAAGTGTAGGTACCCGTCACTCCGAATAGATCAAACATTGTTTATTTCTAAGAACTTAGCCGCAGCCGTGTGTAATATACGTCAAAGTTTAAAAGCCTCAATGCATGTGTTCACTTCCTTCGCGAACTTTATTGAGAAATGGCTGCAAGAATTGATTCTGACATGCTTCTCTCCCACTTTAAAACACGCTAAAATGTCTCGGTACAGACACACGTTGTAATTTCGACCATATTAGGGAAAGAATAAAGTTGGAGGTTGGTTGGAGGTTTTAAAGAGGTTTTTATCAAGAAAGCCTTCGTTCTTCATATTTATTAGTTGGTCTTTTTATGCGTAATGGATTTTTAAGTGAATAAACAACAACAAAAGTTGATGTAGCTTCTTTATTTAGATCAGGCAACAATTTGCGGAGGATTATGTAGGCATGACTATGTGCGGCCTTCATGCGCTAAGTAGAATTTTTCTTTTGATCTAGTACTTTTTTATGAGCCATTTGTTCTTTGTTTTTGGAGTTCATAGACATGCTAATACACTGCTTCTTCTTGTAGCAGTGTAGCATGATTAACAAATCACAGATTTACTTTAAAAGAATCTTCTTTTGAAGCTCGAATGACGTTGTCCGGAGGGCGCTGTAGACTGGCTGTGCGCCCGGATCGATGGCGCGTTGTGTTCCACGTGCGCCTCAAAGAGATGTCAGCACACACTGACGGGGTCCGCTAGGGCAGACGCCTGCCAGGGTCGCGGGTTTGTCCGAAAGGGATAGCGTGGCCCCGGCACACAGGCAACTGAAGGAACACGCGTGGGTGTTAGTCAGAAAAGTCTGACACGCCATCCCGTTCCGCCCAGAGCGGGGAGGGAGCTTCACATAATTTAAAAATATCAATTTTTGGATATGATGATTTAAAAGTTTAAAAGAAGATAGTGGTAAGAGTGCGACGAAGCATAAACTGACATATTTCTAGCTCCCTCACTTTTAGGATTTAGCGTAATTTCGTTTTTGTAGCAAAAAGAAAAAAAAATTGCGTTCTCCTGTACCCTTAACTCAAAGTTGCAGATTTTTTTAGTTATGTCACCGTTCTTGCCAATGACCGATTTGATGATTTCCCACCCCAAAAAAAAGGGGGTCCTGTTGGTAAAAATTTGTGCAATTATTGTGAAATGTCACTTGAAATGAATACATTTTTTTTTAATAATAATAAAAACAAGATGGCGGCGTTAGTTCCAAGTTTGGCCACGCGCCAAATAGCCCTGTCGAGCTATAAATAGCTTTCCTTTAAAAAATAAGTCAGTACCTACTTAGTTTGGGATAGTAATGAGAAAAAAATCAGAAAAGTCAGAGGAGAGATTTTTATAACTAAGAATTTCGACTTATCGTCGTCTAGGTATAGCAGCTCCGTTAATTTGATGATATCAATCAAATCAATTGTAACACTACCGTGTTATACTTAAAAAACACACGTTATCAAAAAGGATATCACATGGCAGCCATGACAGGTTTCTGAAGGAAAATATATCACCTCTTTTGCAATAAGTTCCTCTAGTTTCCTTAACAAGTAACCGATACTTTTGCCTGAGCACATCCCTTTGCAACGAGATATTCTAAAGACAGGAGATATTTACGCTAGTAGATTTTTATTTATTCCTGGTTTTTTATATTTAAAGATTCTCCTTTTCCAGGTGTTTAACAGGAGACTTAAGGAATTTCGACTTGAAGAATGTCGGAACTACAGGTAACCGCGCCGTAGCAATAACTTGTGTTCTGTATACAATAATTATGTAAGAAGTGTCACTGTGTTAATTATCAAGTTCATCAGTCAATAGACTTTTTACTGTACACTGGAATTTGATTTACTACCTTCTCAAACCACGATATCAATAGGTCTCAACAAAGAGGAATGGAGCCTATCTTTCGCAAATTGTAGGCAAAATGTGGGTGTATTATAGGTACACCTCTGCCTAACCCTTCGGGGAATACAGGCGTGATGTTATGTTATGTTAAGTGCCAATAATACTTAAGGCCTGTTTCACTACCTACAATTAAGTTTCCTTTAACTTGGTAGATAATTACATGACAAATCTGTTCATTTTTTTATTCAGTGAGAAATACCTATTTGAATATCGTGTAACAGGCCCTTATTGTAATAAAACCTTTTGTAGTGCGGATTGTAATGTCGCCAGCACCTCAAGTTACCACAAACTGTCAGATTTTCTCATTCGATTTTGAACTTAACCACCAACATTTTAAGGCTTACAATCGTTTCGAGAAATTTGACAGTTTCGTGAAGCTTGACCTGCACCCACCCTAATTACGTAACACACTATCTATCACAATCTGAATAATTTTGAAGCCTATTGCCATTCCTTCTTATGTTCGAAAAATTTGTCTGCTCAACAACGTAAATAACGCAATAAATGTTGATGAACTGTCAAAATGAAACCCATTCCTACTGTTAGTGTGTTACGTAATTACCCCGCTTCTGGCGACTGTACTACCTATCTAAGCGTTGTTTTTTTGTAGTATACCCCTATCATTCCACTAATTAGGTACCTACTTTAGTTCCTCTAGTCCCTCAAACCCCATTCAAACCAGGAACTTATTATAATTTAATTTAACCATAATATTTATCAATTTAATAAAAACCATGCTGTTAAAGTGTCGATTGCGGATTTTTCAGCGGGTTGCTGTAGGCCGGCCGTATAGCGATATATTTGTTTAATGGCCGAAGGAATAATTTACGGGAAGCCCGCGTTGTTAGCAGGTTTGCATTGATTGTTTAGTTTTGATACCAGCCGATCTATTCTGTAAAAAACTCACCGTGAAAACCTAAGCGAGGTGAGCTTGAAGTGAGCTGTCATTCCACCTCATGCTAGGGCACACTAGTGACAGCTCATTTCAAGCTCATTTTTTTTATTTTTTTTTAATAATGTTAGGTCATAGTTGTGACCTCTGAGGTCCTGGCTACTTAACCGAACTATCCTGTGGGTGCCTTAAGATTAACTGAAAGCCTCCAGCCAGGGGCGAAATTAAATACTAAAATTATTTAAATGACCGCACGCTAAGGGCACCCCCTTTGGGGTACGGACCTCGACTTAGGGCGTGACTGAGAGAGGACAGCCAGGTGGAACAGGCTGGATCGAAATGCTCACTTCATACGGTGAGACCTTTATAGAATAGAGCGGACTGCACTTGACTTTAAAAAAATATTGTATTTCTTGCCAGTTTTAACTGTTATAACTTTTGAGTTCATCAATTTGTTTATTATTAACTACAAAAAGTCCAACGTCAGTTTCATTTATTAAAAAGTCAGGATTTCAGACGTGGTCCTACTGCATTTTTAAAAAATATGTTGTGCTTCATGCTTCATCAAAATACAAATTTAAGTTAAAAATAATCTCTTTCATAGGATAAAAATTGCAATACACATGGACAAACAGTTTTTTTAAATTATCTGTATAAGTTCCGGTATTTTTTAAGGACTTTATGTAGGAAAAATATATATTCAAAAGTATCAAGTTATAGCGATCCAACCATACCGTACAAAAGTGCGCCTAACATAGGCGGGTCGCGGAACGAAATGAAAAATCACAGATGACTTTTTTTACTGTAGCAGTCACCGCCCTAGAGAGCGGTGTAATTATCGAGAAAAGTGTCTCATATAATTTATTACGGTTTGTTATTTTAATAGCAAGACTAGAAAGATGGGATGTAGAAAAATCTTTTTATGGGTTTTTCTGGTGGTGGATGTTTGAATGCGGATCCGTTGTACAGCTCTCATACCAGCGCGAGGGTTTTTTTGTGTTTAAACTAGTTTCGTATAATATCTAGTGTGTTATGTCTTTTTGAGCATCATGCTTTGTAGTTCAAGTAAAATACAAAGTGCATTACACAAAAGCAACGTGAAAGTTCACAAACTTAAAAATTCATCCAGTTATGATCTAGAACCGGAATAATAAATTGTCTTATTATTAAAATCTTTATAGAGTACTTAAATACGTTTGTGCCTTAACTGAATAACTTACGAACCAACTTAAAGTTCACCATTCACATAGAATTCAAACAATATAACCACCAAAACAGCAGAAGTAACTAAACGCCAGAAAGGGCTACAGAAGGAGTAAGATAAATTAAAAACAGTTCTCTCATCGTCTGTACTATTAATTCAATTGGATGGAATAAGGCAGTACGATACAGAGTCGTCGCGTCGCGTCGGCGGCGTAATATTGATATTGACGACGACTGTACTTCGTCTCAGCTACAGTGACCAGACACTTTTGTCGTCATTTATTTATATTTCGCACTGTTAAAGGGCTCACTGGGTTTTCTTCGAGAGTGACTGTGGAATATTACTCTTTATATACATTTATACATTGGTTTTGTCTGTGAGCACGATTGTGGTTGGTGAGGGAGTGAGTTCGTGTATTGCTTTATACAAGTTAGAGTTGGTTAATCCATACTTAATTACCCGACTACGGCAAAGCCAAAGGAGGGTTATATTATAAATCCGAAAGTCACTCTGTCTGTTTGTCTGTTACCTTTTCTCGCCTTAAGGGGTGTACGAATTTGGATGAAATTTGGCGCAGGGATAGATAGACCATGACCTGGGTTAGGCCCTATGATATTTTGACCGACACGGGTCGCACCCAGGATTGCACGCTCAGCAGCTGCGCTAATTACTTCGAATGAATAAATATATCAATGATTTACCCAAAATATTCCAAGTTTGTAAAATATTATATTTTAAAAAAATACTAGCCTTTGCCCGCGTGGAGGTCGGAAATTATCCCACCGTAAAAATCCTATATATAATGGATTATAAATATATAAACATAACTGAGGAAATATGGATGTAATATACACCTCTGCCCAGCCCTTTGGGATATACTAGCGTAACGACGACTCTCATAGCGAGTCCATTTAATTTTGTTTCTTCAAAAATCACAAAATCCTACAATTCTAGAAACAAACATTTAACAATACCAAACCGAACTGAACATAAAACTTTAATAACGCCACACATTACGTCATTCGCAAGCTTTGCGCGATTCCTTTTTTCTAACAGCAATAAAAAGGATATATAGACACATCGGTCCACTCTTGTTGAAGTGCAATAATTCCGCCAGTCACCTACAGGCGGCGCGAGTGTCGCCACTCGAAAATGAAAATATATAGCCACTCGACACTTGAGCGCGCAACTGTACTTGTCTTGGAAAAAGGAAATGTTTTTAAGCTGTTAATTTTTTCGGATTATTTTATTTAATATTTTATTGGTTCAAATTACGTGTAGGTACGTACTAATGCGGGTGTAAATGAAAGAAAGAAAAATAAGTGTCTATGTCACAGAAACATACGCACTTAAAAAATCTAAGCAAGTTAATTCGAATAAAAAAATAAAACAGCACCCTAATTACGTAACACATTATCTATCACAATCTGAATCATTTTGAAGCCTATTGTTAATCCATTGCTTCATATGTTCGAAAAATTTGTCTGCTCAACAACGGAAAAAACGCAATGAATGTTATTGAACTGCCAAAATGAAACCCATTCCTACTGTTAGTGTGTTACGTAATTACCCCGCAGATCTATAATCAAACAACAGAAATAGTCCGCAGCTGCACTTCGTGACTGTGACAAGAAAGGCTTCAGTATGATGCTGTGCTATGGACGACTCACAACACAGCGCTGATTTTCACATAGTGACATAGACATAGTGGTCACCCGATGCGACTACATAATATGGCACATGACGTTTTAGGAAGATACTGTCATACAGTTATAAATGTCAGGGACGACGCTCTAAGGCCTGGTGTACACACACGTTTTTCTTGCCGTGAAAAACTACGATTTTGACGTGAAAAACTACGGTCGATTCGCTGTGTGTAGGCACGGTCGTCAGTGTTGTATATATCACTATGAAATTTTGTTGACAGAAACGACGACACTACGTATGTGCATATAAACATTTTTATTATTATTTTTTACTTTATTATTATGATATACAAGCTCACACGATTTTTCTACGGCGCGGATATCACGCCGCACCGTAAAGAAACCGTGCCATGTACAGTCACGTAACTTGGCAAGAGTCGTTAGATGAATTTTTCCTTTCTTTAACGTTCTTCAAAATAGACATGTTTAAAAATAAATTATGGCTATAACCACAGAATAATGACAAGCAATAAAAGTGACCATTTTTTTGTTGCACTATGTTCGAACTTACTCCCACTACGCTAAAACCTTGCCATGTTATGTACAACAGGCCTAAACGACAACTTTTAAAAAATTCGAAGTGCTATTATTACGTTCGCGTACCTACAAATATTAAGCACCTTCAGGTAAAATTTTGCTTGTACCTTAATATTTTTCCGTCAGCTTATTGTCAACATTTTCAATGAAAATTTCGCTCCCTAAAGGTGACAAGCGACACTACGTGGGTAAGAAGATTTTTTAAAACTTCCTTAACATTTTCGCAAAATTTTTGAGCAAACATGTATATAACAATGTACCCTCAATCAATCTGCCTAGCCTTTTCCAGACTATGCTGGGGTTGGCTTCCAGTCTAAACAGATATACCTGAATACCAGTGTTTTACATGAAGCGACTGCCTATCTGACCTCTACAACCCAGTTACATGGGTAACACGATACCCCTTGGTGAGACTGCTTGTCAGACTTTTAGGCTTCTGACTACTCGTACCGACTGTCAAAGATCTACGAATGACAGCCGGGACGAAAGGCTTAATATGCTTTCCGAGGCACGGAGTATCTCGATATGTATTGTTGATCACCCATCCATGAACTGACCGCGGCAAGCGTAGCTTAACCTTCCGTTGACCCATCCGGCTGCTATTTAGCCACGAGCGCGTCACTAAAACTACGTTCCCTAACATCATAAAGCGTACGGAACAAAAGCGCAAACTGTATCACTTTGCAGCACAAAGCGCTGGTTTGCTTATTAACTTTAATTTTTAATATCCGTGCGCAGCCCGCGTAAAATTGCAATCTACCGACGAAATAAAAAGAAGGTCTACTTGACCGAATTATTCATACCTCGCGTTTTACAAAACACTCGCAATTGTGTAGCTAAAGAAGATTTTACTTGTAAAGGATGACAATTTCGAGCATATGGCAATTGTAGGGTGCATCTGAAAACCAGCGTCAGGTGGTATACCTTCTGTAATGTCTTGTGACATTTTGCTGAGCTGAGGCCCTTGTGGCATTATAAGCATTTTTTTCTGTTTTTCTATGGTTTTAGGTGTTGTTTTTTTTGTTGTATACATAATCATAATCATCATTTATTGCATTCATGTAGTTTACAAGTTGTTACAAGTATATAGGTTTCATACATGAACCCTGCTAGGGCACAGCAATACAAATAGTTTAATGTGCTACAGTGTCAATAATACCACTGTGCTTAAACAAAAATACTAATTTTAACATGCTTATCACATGTCCATCATTAATTATTTAAACAATTAACTGTCATGATATAATATAAGATAGGGTAAGAACAATTATTTGGTTGTCGTTTCCATTCATAAATTAAAATAAGATAAAAAATTAAATTAAACAAATAGCGATAACAACATATCATAACATAGGTAGGTAGTAAGTCAAAAATTGTGGGTGTTGTGTTTATTGTGTCAATTTAAAAAAAGAAAAAAAACGGGTCGTGAAATTTGTGCAGGTAAACTAGTCCATTAAGACTTTTTATTACTTTATTATTAATAATGTCACAACCTCTAATAAATTTTACATTAAATACAAAATACAGTGCATTAAAGACATAGTTTATTTATTAGGTCTTTACCTATGAAATTGCCGTTCTGCAGTACTGGCCATTTCAAATCAAAATAATTTTTGTTTGGCTATGAATTCTAATTTCAAATTAATTTTATTTTAAAAACATGGATTTTTTTTTCTAAAAGTAGTCATTTCTTTATTGATTAGTGTTAGATTTTCATCGCATTTCAATCTTTTTCGTCATCATGGATACGTTAAAAATTCGAGTAATTATGGAATATGAGTACCGTCGTGGCAGCAACGCGGCACAAGCGGCACGCAACATCAACGACGTTTACGGAGCTAACTCTACAAACCAACGCACCACCTGTTATTGGTTTGCTCGCTTCCGTTCTGGAAATTTCGACCTGAAAAATGAACCTCGCGGTCGTCCGAAGACTTTGGTCGACAATGACGAATTAAAGGCGATTGTGGAAGCTGATGATACACAATCTACGGCTGAATTAGCAGCAGCTTTCGACGTTAGCGTCAAAACAATATTGGTCCATTTGCGTCAAATTGGCAAGGTAAAAAAGCTTGACAAATGGGTGCCCCACGAACTCAATGATCGCCAGCGCGAAGTACGCGTCGAGACGTGCCTTGCACTGCTCAACAGACACACAAATGAAGGAATTTTGAACCGCATTGTTACCTGCGATGAAAAATGGATTCTGTTTGATAACCGTAAGCGCTCAGCAAGTTGGTTGGATCCTGGTTCAGCACCTAAACAATGCCCTAAACGAAAACTTACCCCTAGAAAAGTGATGGTCACTGTTTGGTGGTCTAGCGCCGGTGTGATTCATCACAGCTTCTTACCAAACGGGGTGAGCATTACTGCAGATGTGTACTGTGAAGAACTGAACACAATGATGGAGAAGCTGGCGCATCTCCAACCAGCATTGGTCAATCGCTCGTCTCCGCTGCTCCTGCACGACAACGCGCGACCTCATACTGCACAGCAGACGGTCTCCAAGTTGCAAGAACTGGGGTTGGAAGCTCTCCGACATCCGCCCTACTCACCAGACCTTGCGCCTACAGACTACTACTTTTTCCAGAATTTGGATAACTTCTTGGCGGGAAAAAAATTTAATACCCGAGAGGCAGTACAAAATGCCTTTGAAGAATTTGTTGCCTCCCGTCCAGCTGATTTCTTTAAGAAGGGCATCAATAAACTGCCACTGCGATGGCAAAGATGCATTGATTGCATGGGTGATTACTTCGATTAATACAAATAAAAAATTCATGAAAAAAATTTGTTTAAATTTTTTCATACAAAACGGCAATTTCATAGGTAAAGACCTATTATTTTCAGTTTTTTTTAAGTAGCATTGTGGTTATTGCTGGGAACAGAATGGTTTTCCTTATAAACTCTACCTGCAGGTAGTACTCCGTTATAATAAGGATCAAATAACTTCATTGTCTTCTATATCAAACTACGTAAAAAAAAAAAGCATACACGGGGTATTGTGAATATTTATAAAATATGTTTTAAAACCGGTCAGTAATAAAATGTAATTTATAAAAAAAAAAACTTAACTTTGTGCCACATATTGTTTGGAACTCACAACTCCAAATAGAGATAGCGCTGCTTTCGATTTTCTGTTAGCTTGCGGGGGGGAGGGGGTGTCTGCATTCATCAAGGTCGGTCGCTGGGTCGGGGTGAGGGGTATTATCTGGATATGTCAATAAATATAGGACATATTGAAATTCCTGCTTAAAACTTACTAAATAAATCTTTTACAAACTAACATCAAAGCTTAAAAAGCTTTAATAAGCTTTTAATATAGCTTAAAAAGTTTTACAAATTTCTTTAAATCTACCGCACTGCCACCAATCTTTTTCCTCGACGAATTCTAAAAGATAAGTAGCCAATACATTACTGCCCCTTCACAGATGAGTAAAAGTAGCCAAAACCATGACGCAAAAAAGCCTCTTTAAACATCCACAGGACTCTGTATCAATATCAACAGATTAGTCATGCGTCGGAATCCGTCAAAAGAGCGGAAAAACATGGAAAAAGTTGGCGAGAAAATGTTGGTGCAAAATTGGCGGCAAAAAATTCACCAAGCGTCATGGCGTCAGTTCGGTACTCCATGAATACATTGAGTAAACGTTGTTGGGAATAAAGAATGAATAAAAGTGTGCGAAGGCGCGGTTAATCATCGCTTTTGAATTTATTTTCTTTTTGATGTTGTTTTTTTTTTGTTGCGTCATGCTCAACCTTTTTTATCCTGTCAGCTGTTTTCAGAACCACCTTAGTAAAGCTTAGTGTCCATACACACGAATGATAGTACGCGTTGACGGATGCAGTTGCCTCTGCCGTTGACGCGTGTCGCTCGTGTGTATGAGCACTTAGTGTTACCATTTATTATTATTTACGGTCCAAATACCCTAAACTTACATTCGACCTTACGTCGGTTGACCTTGACCTTTGTCACTTTGACCTTGAGCTGGCCTAGCGTTGTACGGAGTTTCAATAGAATAAGAAGCTAACTTATACTGTTTTTGTTACCACTGATGTGTCGCCTACTACAAAAAAAAAGGAAGTATAAGGCCATCAGCACCCTAATTGCGATGGTACTGTGAATGGATTTGCTTATAAATTGCTTTTAGGCAAATATACCTTGATTGGCAAAGTTGGCATATTTCACGGTAACACACTATCAATCACAATCTGAATCATTTTGAAGGATCTTGCTAATCCAGTGCTTTATTTTGCTGAGCAACGACCTGTTCTTGCACAGATGCGATGCACGATTTCATCTTACTTGTATTTGTTGTTAAGAAAAGTAGTTACAAAAGTAGATCATTTCATGTAATATTTGTTTTTTGTTGTCATTTGCCAGTGTCGCAACGCATTACGCAATGTCTATTATTGTCTTTGGTCTTTGGACATCAAGAAATACACAACAATGTCAAACATTTCATGTTTTAAGTACGAGGCTTTTGGCTACTTTTTATTAGTGTACGTATTTTATCTACAATAGTTTTTTTGTATCGTGCGTGTTCTTTGTGCAGAATAAACAATTTTTCTTTCTTTCTTTTTATATGTTCGAAAATTTGTCTACTCAACAACATAAATAACGCAATGAATGTTGTTGAACTGTCAAAATGAAATCCATTTCCAATGTTTAGTGTGTTACGCAATTACCCCGCTGCGCTGGTCTACTCCAAGTAAAAACTATTGAAATAAATATTTTATTTCGACCAACATAGATCACATAATATGTTACTAAATTGTCAACACAAACCTATATTTACACAAACGCAAAGCATAGAAATTAGGTACTTACGAAGTAAATATTCACGTACATTCACAGCCAAAATATGTTCGTCACTTAAAGGCCTATTCTCGTCTGCTTATTGCACGATGAATCTGCTTTATTGTGGGATTATTATATTCCGTCCTAATGTCAACACCGCAGAATGACATTCAGCCATCTTTTTTACATGTCAGACCAAAATAAAAATGTAATGTCACTGACTGACAGACACTTTATATGTTTAATAAAATGTTCAGGCCATTAGAAAGGTTTTAGATTGACGTCAACTCGGCATTGGTGAAAGGCGTATGCTATTTTGATCTTTGTTGTCAAGTAATTTAAGTAATAAAGTTTTCTATGCATAGTCTACTCAGTGCCGTAGCTTCAAGAGGTATGATGTGTCCTGATTTGATAAAGGAAAATAATTGAAAACTGACGAAAATATAAAAGACTTGACTGTACATTATTAGATCAACATTAGTTATGAAAAAAATTCTGACAGCCATCTTCAAAAAAAGAACGAAAAATACTAGTTCCAATAAATCACTGTTATTTATTATTATTCGCCACCACAATCACATGATATTCAAAATAAGTTCCCATGATCGATGCATCATTCAGGATCTCTTCATCATATTTTAAATTGACAGGCTGCGGCGATCCATCACGGAAAACCACAATACACAGTTTTCACATTAATGCCATGGCGGGAAAAATAATATTTTCATTTCGAAAGCAGACGGTTCGATAAGAGCTTCATTACAGATCGACTCGGGGTGTTTATTTTTAGTATTTCTTAGATGGAAATGTAAATTACACAATTATTTTTTTTTTTGAACTAGCGAGCCGCCCCTGCTTTGCACGGTTTTTACGATTTGACAAAACATCGTGATTTTCTTACTATATGTAAGTTTAATATTAAGGTATTGTACTCATAAACCTTTCGAAATAAATTCTCTAAATGATGGTGTAAACTGCATCAAGATCAACGGATCTTGATGCGGTCTGTGTGACCGCATTGTTTTTCTAAGGGTTGTTTGATACATAGTTAAACATGACCAATAGCCAATTTAACAATTAGTCACTTGACAAAAGTCAATAGCTGTCAAAGTTAACTACTCTGTCTGCGCATGGTTAACTTTTATAGCAAATTGTATTTTTTTAACTTTAATTAGCATAATCATTTGTCAAACAACATACTTATGTCATTTTTAACAAATTGTTAGTTTAACTAACGCATTTTAACTATTAGTATGTTTACGGGGGTATGTTAACGGGGCCTAAACTACAGAACGGTGTAGTTTAGAAGAACAACGCGGTCACGCTGACCGAAATATATCAGTAATTGAGTGATTTCTGTTAAGCTGCACTTTCCAAACAAATATCTATCGGCTTTCGTGTTATGTAGGTATTTATATTTTTTATAAATATTTGTATGACTTACAAGTAGTTGTTCCGGGTCTGGCTGTTTGTGTATGTGAGTTTTAAATGTTTGTAAACGCACCCACAATACAGGAGAAATTCCTAGTGTGGGCCAACGTTTAAAAAAAAAAAGACAAAATTTTGATGGCGTAGCGACGGTGAAGTATCAATATGTAATAACTAACGTTTTAGCGATTTTCACTTTATTGCATATTCGTAGGTAAACAATGAAAGACCTCGTATCTGCGAAGATATAAGGTCTGAAATCATTATAACCATCACAAGCGTTTCCTACTATTTTTAAATATAAGTAACTTTTTGATTTAAACATAAAAAAATATAGAAATTAAACGTTTTTACCGTTTCCTGTAAAATCATGTTTTTTAGGTATTATATATTGATACTACACCGTCGATATCTCTGCTGTTTTGTGTTATTTAAATACTTATCCCTTGGCTACAACCCTAGATGCTCAAGCGACTAGCGACTGCGAAGAACACAAATGAAAGAAGTTGTTAAGAGCATTTCAGTCTCCGAGATGCGAATTGCGCAGAGACGAACGAAAACAAGTGACGTGCGAGCATGTCGCTTGACGCAAGTCGCATCGCTCGAGACCGTGAACGGGCATTACGCCTTTTAAATCGAAATAATAATATACTCTTGATCAAATGATGATCATACCGCCAGCACACAACCATCCTTCATATTTTTAATTTACAACCTTTCCCTTAGATAATGTCGGCGTGAGCCTCATGAATACATTTGGTTAATGCTGCACGGTCCAAGGGAGAAACTGAATTAATTCAGAAAAGCAAATTGAATAGAAAATTGAAGAATACACTGTAACTGTTTCAATCAGGACTTTAACTTTTGTCCTCTTTTGATATAATATTTTCTGTTATTTTTCTCGTGAACAAGTATTTGTGCTAAAGTTAGGAAGTTTAGCACGAAATAGGTAGGTACGAGTATAATTTTGTACTACGAAAGATTCGCGGAAGTTTTGGGAAGTTAATTTTTACAGTAGTAATGAAATTAGTTTATTATTATGACGATTGTATATTGGATAAATATTTGTGGAAGTCTACGAATGAAATTAGTTCTCATTGACGGGGATGATAAGTTTGCAAAATCAATATTTCAGTGTACATGACGTTTCTATTTACCCAAACAGCTTACACGACTTGCGATATGTCCTTAAGGTACTTTTAAAGTTCTTTCGGCGCACCGAAAATAAGCCCAAGATATAGTTTATCTTACACTACTTAGGCCCACTTGTACCACCAATTACTAAATACGTTTAGCGCTAAACGAGTTTAAGACATAATTCTGTTTCTGTCAAATTATTGAAGATGACAGAGACAGAATCATGTTTAAAACTCGTTTAGCTCTAAACGTGTTTAGTAATTGGCGGTGCAAGTGGGTCTTGGAATGTAGTTTTGTATCGTCTTTCGTGTATATACCATGGTCAACCAGTGACCAACCACATACATACCATAAGTTTTATTTTGTATCTTATTGTAGAATAAGAGGCTTTTGGCTACTTAGATTATTTATGTAGACGTATAAGTATTAGTAATGTACGTTTTATTTTTGCAGAATAAACAATTTTTCTTTCTTACTTACAAGAATTATCATCACGCTTGACTTACTTTTCGTTCCCAGCGCGAAATTCCGAAACTTGTTACAACATGAATGATTAAATTTGTCGGCCATAGCTACAAGTACCGTGGCCTCCCCTGGGCCAACACTTCGATGCACTTCCACGGGCAGAGTTCAATTGAAATTTGTGAGCAACTTCCACCCTTAGAGACTTTGTATTACGTACTGACGTGTGATTATTATGCTTTGAATTTGACTAGACATTCTAAATTTAGTTGATTTTGGATATAATAATATATATGAAATGTGTTCTAGGGTTTTATTCTAAATATTGTTCGGGCAATAGAACTTGAATATTCAAGTGAGAAATACTGTGCAGAAAGTTAAATGCTTGTTTTTCTAGTTCCTAGTAATAGCTAACTCCATAGCCACAAGCGACATGCTCAAGCAACACGCGTCTTGCGACAGCGACATGCTCAAGCAACACGCGTCTTGCGACAGCGACTGCGGAGAAAACAAATGAAAGCAGTTCCTTATTAGAGTTTAGCGGTATCTAAATCGCCACATTCGAGCTACACGTCACACTGACGTCACGCAAAATCCTGCATCGCGCAAGCAAAGTTTACTGCGCAACTAGCATATATATAACATCCCGACATCAACCGTTGGGCAGTTGCCCACCAGACACGACACCCGTGTGGTCGGAGAATCCTCCCTTTTCAATAGAGTATGAGTGAGCTTTACACCCTGTTCCTCATACCTCTATAAGAGCATACCACGATTCACCGCGAAGCGACTTTCAGAGCGACGGACGGAAACAGGGGGTTTACTCTCTATGTCCGTGAACGAAGATACGAGCCCGTACGAATGTAGTTTATCTGTCAAAACTAGTTCAGTTTCAATTTTTTTTTCATGCGGTCTAATACCTATCGGCGGGGTAATTACGTAACACGTTAACAGTAGGAATGGTTTTCATTTTGATAATTCAACAACATTCATTGTTCTATTTACATTGTTGAGCCAATGGATTAGCAATAGGCTTGAAAATGATTCAGATTGTGATTGATAGTGTGTTACGTAATTAGGGTGCTGGAGTAGGGACAACTGTCAAATCGTGTTTCCATTAATTCTCAGTTGGGGCACCAAACTAATTAATGTCCGTAGGTGATACGCAGTAGGAAACTCCCGTAACTTCGGCCGTAACTATGAATTCCGTGCTTAGGGAGTCGACCCTAGGTGAAGCGTGCGCGTGTCGCGTCGCAAATCGCGTGTCGCTCGAGACCGTGAACGGAGGCACCGTTTAAAAGCTGATACAGACACATGAAGCTACGAATGAGATTTACACCCGGTTTCTGAAGGGCTAAACAAAACAAAAATAAATCTAACGGACTGTTTCACACTAAGGCCCATTTGCACCACCAATCACATAACATGTTTAGCGCTAAACGAGCTTAAAACATAATTCAGTTTCTGTCAAATGTTTGAAGATGACAGAGACAGAATGGTGTTAAAAACTCGTTTAGCGCTAAACGTGTTTAGTGGGCTTAAGTCCACTGCAGTGATTGGCTGACTGAAAATGTAACATTAACAAATCACATGTCATCAATATAATTTTGTTGTTGATCAGCCTTTAACAAACCAGTTGCAAGTGGCAACATGATATAAAGACACATTATAGAATTCACACATACATAAATAAACTCACACCTTTTTCCCATGGGGGTAGGCAGAAACTACAGAACGCCACCTGCTACGATTCTTACATACTCCTTTTGCTTTGTTTAAATATGTACATACATTCTTCTGGTTATACAAGTTCACCCACACACACACAACACGCACGCAACACTATTAAAACTACTACCATTTTACAATTAAGCCCGATCCGTAAAACATAGTACCTACGGCGAAAATGCAAACCAAACCTCTGAAAACGTAATAGAGCAGAAAACTAATTCTCATGTATCACAGCAGGGCGAAAAGTCCACAAATCTCGCTCCCAAACGAATGATCCAGCAGCGAAACGTACAGAACCCGCTAGTTAATCAGTCAGTCGAGACGAGAGGATCTCTAAATCATTTATAAGACCGGAGCCTTCGCGACGAGGAGAATTTTTCTTGTCTTAAGTAAATAAAAATCCAATCAGAAGCAAATCCAATTTTCATTCCGTTTCTCGTTGGATTCACTCGGGATTCTAGCCCGGGCTCACTTTTTACGTTTTTTTTTTTGTACTTTTTCACACTATTTCGTTTCGTTAGCCGGTTCCTGGGGGTCTACTCTCTAAGCACGAAATCAGTAGTTTCGGCCGACGTTACGGGCGTTTCCTACTTTTAGAAAGAAAGAAAAATATTTTATTTGGGACACGCAAATACAAAGAGTATAAAAAAGGAGCATTTAAAACTAACAAAATTAACAATAATAAAAATAAAAAAAAACAACAATAAACAAGTAAAAAACCTGTGCGAGGTCAAAAAGGCTCCTACCTCAGCATAATGCTGTGATATTTAAAAAAAAATAAGTACCGCAGCGCTGGTATTCTGATAGGGCCCGGATCACCTACAGACATAAGATTAGTTTGGGGCCCGACCTAAGAATGAATGACACCACGATGCGTCAGTTGTCCGTAGTCCCGATGTGTTTTTACCTGTCCGAAAAAGTTAATTAATCGGATGTAGGGTTCACTCCAAAATTTGTAATTACTTTATTCGGACGGGCCCGTATCTTTGTTGTCGGACTTAGAGATTAGGCCCCCTGGGACATCTTCTTGATAGTCGGGTTTGTATGGATTGTAGTTTTTCGTGGCCAACAGTTTTGAGGTTCTGTTTTTGCAGTTAGTTAAGTAAAATAAGGGAAATATTAGTTGAACCTCTAAAAACTTATTGATCCTCTAATGATGTACGTTTTTTTTTTTTTAAATGAGCCTCTAAAGACTTTCTGTGCTTGTCACTAGAAGCACAAAAGTTTTTAACTTTGTGGCATTTCCTCAAAGTTGGTCGCAGTAAATAAGGGTTAGTTCAACTTAGAACTGTGACCAACCTACATCCGAGTTGGTTTCAGCTAATTGGCTATATAGCATTTTACGACCACAAAATGGGAATTATTTGAAGCTCACAAAAAGAGGCACATTATTATATTAGAGTGTCCATTAATATTTTCAAGACATTAAAATTGGAATTATTTAGGGTTAAATTGAAAAGATCAAATAATGCTTAGTTATTTGGCCGCCTTCGCATGCTGTGATTTTTTTTTTCTATAATAATAGAAGCAGCAACAAAAGTTAAACTTTAGGTACCGTTAAACGGGGTGAATAGGGATGCAGGGGTGAATCGGAACGAAACTTTAAAAGAGATTTTAACGTTGAAATAATATAGTTTGTTGCCAACAAGGGCAACAATCGTTAATTATAATACGTAAACACATTACAGTCATTTTTGGCAACACACTATATTAATTCAATGTTAAAATCTCTTTCAAAGTTTCGTTCCGATTCACTCCTGCATACCTATTCACCCCTTAAACTAAATGCCGTAGCGACTATCGATACTATGGTTTCAGAGCATCTAAAAATGTATTCCAAATACTTATCAAAAAGTTTTCAACTTATCTTTAAACATTTTAACTATTATTAATATTTTAACTTTGCTATCACAGTTACTAACTTTATCTATTGTGCATGCTGTGGTCTTCTTTAAGGGAAAGAGTATACCTACTCAATACCTGATGTTGCCCATTTTATGTGTGTCATGTATTGTGTATGTCTTTTGTAGGAGATCCTAAATAAATAAATAAAAAGCATCAAAAAATCCATGTATCCATATATTGATTATGTTCTTCAGAAAGGTCAGGTGCGTAGTACTCGCAACCGGCGTGCGTGTATGACCAGATGTATGAACGTAAACGAGGCAACAGGACTATGTAAGGATCGTAGCAGGTGGCGTTCTGTAGTTTCTGCCTGCATGGGAAGAAGGTGTGAGTTTATGTATGTATGTTAAATCAATTTAAAAAAAAATATATGTTTTTGACTGTACCCCATGTAATACTGGCATAACACAAAAATCATACTCAATCATATATCACATTTAAATAACAATCGAGAAACGGACCGAAGTCGGACCTGCGAAAATCAGTTTTATACGATTCCGGACATGGATAATGTAAGATCGGAATGGACAGTTGACAAGAGCAAGATGTTATTCAATAAGAAAGGATGTGGGCAGAATTGAGTTAAAGCATGGCGGTGGAAGTTTTGAAGTTGGTTTTGTGTCCATGTACAGTGAGGGAAATTCATTGTTTGGCAGAATAAGAAAAAAAAAAACACGTTACGTCAATTTACCGTGTTATAGTTATTATATCACAGATACAGTTGTGATTTTGAGTAAAGTAAGATAATTAATATAGGTTGATAGCTGACAATTAGCTAAGCAATAATTTTCACTGTCTTTACATGCAAAATTACAAACACAAATAACATCTGTTCAAAAAAAAATTGACGTTGGAATGTGAAATACGACTTTTTGAACAGATGCTCCTCAATTAAATATCACAGCATAATGCTGAGATAGGAGCCTTTTTGGCCTCGCACAGGTTTTTTACTTGTTTATTGTTGTTCTTTTTTAATTTTTAATTTTGTTAGTTTTAAGTGCTCCTTTTTTATTATTACTTTTTATTTTGTTTTATTTTTACTCTTTGTATTTCCTGTGCGTGTCCCAAATAAAATATTTTTATTTCTTTTCTTTCTTTCTTTCAATTAAGTTTTTAAAACTAGATGAGTTCGGTGTTACCTATCTGACTACTCTGAGAAGAAATACCGAAACAAACTCAGAGGTCACAGTCTCTTTTAAAGTCCAGACATAATCTTGGTCAGATCAAGTGAGATTAGTGTATTAGTCTTGTAAAGGGAACATGTCAAAACCTGTCAGATCCAGCTTCATTTCATGATAGTTCTGTATTTCACCGCATGCATTAATGGCATGTCTATCTATACTGTATTTCCAACCGTATCCTCTTTTTCGCCTCCAAGTTCCACCCTAAGCCGTTTCGGAATGAGAATCCATTATATGTTATTTATGGAGTGGCTGGCGCAAAATATTTATCTGTGTCGATATTCGATAATGCGTTGGACGCACCCCAACGCCATTGGGCGTCGCGGCTTGGACGTCACGGAATCCACAGGAAATGAAATCGGATTCACTCCTCGGCGTTGCCTTTTGTAAAATATTATTATAAGGTATATAAATAACAATAATGGAGGTTGGATTTTTCAGGGATCATTTCGTTTTCAGGTTTTGGTGAATTTAGTTCGTACAGTCAACACTTGCTCTATATAAACCTTACGCGACATAAAGGCGCTGTCGATGTCAAATTGTTACCAGTGATGTGCGGTTGACTATACATACAGTTAGTCAGTCTGAGTAGGTTTACGGAAACTGATTGTTTAGCAAATTGATTATCACCTTAAATTGTCCGTTTAATCAAACAACTGGTTAGTTTTATGAAATAACATAGCCTGTCAAGCTGACAAACAATACATTTCCCTGACTATACATAAAACGTTCCAAGAGTAAAAATTAATAAATGTTTTGGTGGAATTCTTCACCTTAAACTCGCATATAACACCAGATGATTTATTCTTAAAAAATCTCACCGTGAAAACTTGAGCTGTCAATCCTCTGCATCAGGTGGAATTACATCTCATTTCGAATTCACTTCACAAAAGTTATCACAATGAGATTTTTACAGAATCGACATACCTAGAGTAGAGTAGAGTCTATCGAAAAACATACATTTTGAAACATATTTTCAAATAACAATTTATGATTCATTAAACCTGAAAATACCACAGGTATTGTACCGCAAATATACCGGTATGCATTTCAATAATATCCGCTGTGTGACAGACGGGAAATGAGTACCATATCTGAACAGCCGATGGGATGAGTTAATATGATTATGTGAACGTTCCGACGGATTAGCCCGTTTTAGGCGATAGCGATTCAGTTTGTTTTGTAACCGAGTTTCATGTTGGTGAGATTTTTGATTCGCGTGTGAATTTTAGAGCGATTAGTGTATCTGCTTAAGGGGACTACAGGACCTACATGCAAATTTTATAATGCTTAAAAGTATATGATCCACTGCAGTAAACTAAATCAGAAAAATATATGATTTTTTTCAGGGTATATACTAGTTGGATAGTGTGTTGAAAACTTAATACAACTAATTTGATACGATAGAAAAAAATCACGATGCCTCTAAAAATTTCTTTTAACGATTAAAAACCATAAGTACTACTATGCATTAAATCATTCTGATTTTTTGTCAGATTATTCTATAAGCAACATACTAACGTAATAGTGTTTTAATTTTTTAATCCAATCAATAGATTTTTCGTAAATTGATAATTGCTTCATATTTTGCAATAAATTACCAGCGTTGTGTCATCGCGCATCTCTTTCTTTTCTAAGCAGCCCGACAGTGACCGCGCTTTAGCTGTTGTAAGCCTCTTAATGTATAATTATAGTAATTAATATTATTCTGGGCACGTTTTCAAAAGACAGCGATGCGGACGAGTACTTCGACACCTAAGTGTCCTTTTGTTTTGTATTTATTTTTATAGTTAGTAAGTCATTTAATTTAGTACCTAGTGTAAGTAGTTAGTTGTGATATATATAGATTGTATATAAGTTTTTTAATAAATACCTTATGAAAAAATAATCTTAAATAGAGTTTCAAGTGAAACTGTATCTTCTACGATTATAAAATCCTTCCTGTCCTACTTCCTACTTAATATTATAAATGTGAAAGTTTGTGAGGTTGGATAGATGGATGGATGGATGGATGTTTGTTACTCTTTCATGCAAAAACGACTGAAGGGATTTTGATGAAATTTGGAACACAGATAGTTTATGACCTGGATTAACACGTAGGATACTTTTTATCCCGATTGTACGTTCCCGTGGGATTATTTCCGACCTCCACGCGGGCGAAGCTGCGGGCAAAAGCTAGTATTTAATAACAATGACATGCCAAACAAGTAGATATAGTCAGGAACAAACTTATGTAGGCATAACTTAGCAGAAAATTGCGAGCATATATTTTTCCCCTTCTCTGCGCAAACATTTAACACATTATTTTTACGCCTTCTTATTAATTACGATTACATTCGATAGCTAACATAACAAATACCTTACTAAACCTTATTATATTTTTAAGGTTTATATGTTATGACAATATTATGTTTTTCGAAAATAAGCTATTTCAGTAAGAAATTAATTTACTACCCAACAGTACCGACAACACGGTAAAAACGCACAAAACTAACATTGCCTTCATCAAAACTTTGCAGTTTCAGACTTTCGCAGTCAATTCCGCTCTTTGAAAAATATTTTCAACCATCCTACCTATTAAAAACTCACTGAGCCAGTAGATTAAAAAAACACATTTTCATTTCAGGTACCAATTTTCCGAACGTAACTTTTCTCTGTACCTGCGTTAAAAGCTTAATACAGGTTTTACATCTATCCTCAGCCGCCACTCAATTTTCTGTAGCATCAAGGCATATTTCATGTTGAAACAAGCCAGAGGGATGGGTTAAAAATTGCCCTTCGTGTAGTCTATAAATTTGGACGCTTAGCCACGCCACCGGAATGGATATTGCATATATTTTATGCGGGTACTTGGTACTTTAAAATACGTTTTTCGGTTTTACGGAGTGAAGACTGAGAATCTGCGAGGATAGTGTCGGTATTTTCATTTTTTGGTGTCTTTAAGCCGTATAGAAAACATGGTCTTTAAGGGGACTACAGGATCTAAATATAAGTTTTATAATGCCTAAAAGTATAGTATAGTATCCACTGCAGTAAACAAAATCAGAAAAATATATGATATTCTTTAGGATATTTGCTAATTAGATAGTGTGTTGAAAACATAATACAACTAATTTGATACGATAGAAAAAAATCACGAAGATACCTCTAAAAATTTCTTATAACGTTTAAAAACCATACTACTATGCATTAAATCATTCTGATTTTTTGTCAGATTATTCTGCAAGCAACATACTAACGTAATAGTGTTTTAATTTTTTAATCCAATCAATAGATTTTTCGTAAATTGATAATTGCTTCATATTTTGCAATAAATTACCAGCGTTGTGTCATCGTGCATCTCTTTCTTTTCTATGCAGTCCGACAGTGACCGCGCTTTAGCTGTTGTAAGCCTCTTAAGTTACGAAATCTTATTTTTGTTGTTCATGTAGGTATTGATAGATGTATGCAAAATTAGTCATCTAGTAAGCCCGAACTTTGGATCGCAGGTGGGATACTCGTACCATCCTGCCGGGGTCGCGGATTGTTCGAAAGAGTTACCATGGCCCTGGGGCACAGGCAAAAAAAAAAGTGTTGGGGTGCCATACACTGATATAGCAGCTGATGTAAAAATCTCACCATTAAACTTTAGGTGAAGTGAGCTTGAAGTGAACTGTCAATAGTGTCCAACTGTAGCATTAGGTGAAATGACAGCTCACTGCAAACCACCTTTTTTTTTTTGGGTGTGAAATCATCAAATGACTTCTCCCGCTCTGGACGGAGCGGAAGGGCGTGTCAGACTCTTACTCATTAAAACCCACCCGTGTTCCTTTAGTTGCCTGTGCACCAGGGCCACGGTAACTCTTTCGAACAATTCGCGACCCCGGCAGGCATCGGCCCTTTCGGACCCCGTCAATGATACTGACATCTCTAGCTTATTTCACACCTATTTTGTTTTTGGGTGTGTAAGTAGTCATCAAATGACTTCTTCCACTCTGGGCGGAGCGGAAGGGCGTGTCAGACTCTTACTGACTAAAACCCACCCGTGTTCCTTCAGTTGCCTGTGCGCCAGGGCCACGTTAATTCTTCCGAACAATCCGCGACCCCGGTAGGCATCGGCCCTTTCGGACCCCGTCAATGAAGCTGACATCTCTAGCTCACTTCACACCTAAGTGTTCAGTGAGATTTTTGTAGAATAGGGCAGGTCTTTATTACCCGAAACGTAAAGTGACTTGTGAAGTGTTTAATGTGGTGACCCAAATGCAGTGCAACTATTGACCAGCACCAGATTACGGTAGGGCCTCAGCATTTTTATTAGAATGAATATGAAACAACCTAATAAGTGGTCCAAAAGTATCTGATTAAAATGTAAACTAATAAATTATAAAACGTACCTGTGGATGCCAATTTATAGTGCCACTCACAAATTGGATTCTTTGATTTGAATATTAAAACCGAAATTCTAATTTAAGATAAGTAACATTAAATCCTAATCTTTGTGATTGAATAACTGAGATTAATTTTATAACCATAATTTTCGTCGATGATTTTTCAAATACAATTTAACAATATTATTCGAACAATAATTGTTGGAGAAAGCGGTGAGTTAAAAAGTTTAAGCCTTCTAAATACTAATGTAATGTGTTAATGTTACTAATTCCGTTTAGTGAGTGATTGTGAACAGAGTTTGTTTACACTTTCATCAGATACTTTTGAAACAGGTTGTAGGTAGATATTTTACTTGTTAAAGAAACACACAACAGGCAGGAACGCAGTGGTGCACTGTGCGTGACGTACAAAACGTTTAAGATAAACATTTCTCTCAAACAATGCTCCTCTATAGGCGAAACGTGGAAAAAAATGTGTGCACGTGACGTGCGGCTTTCACCACGAGCTGTAGTTGTACTGAAAAACTCTCGTCAAATAGTTTTTTTTCACGGATGTATGTATATACTAAGTTTGTAGGCAAAATTATTTACATACTTCTGTTGTTGTAAGGTTCCTTTTAAGTAATGTTTGCTGGATTTCTATAATTACTAGCTTTTGCTCGCGGCTTCGCCAACGTGCAGTTTGGAAATCGTCCAATAGGAACGTACTCCCGGAATAAAAGTATCCTATGTTCTACTTGACTTATGACCTGTTCTTTTCTATCTGACAAATTTCATAATTATTAAAAATGTAACAGACGGGCAAGCAGAGCTACTTTCGCATTTTTAATATTACTAGCGTCTACCAGCGGCTTCGCCCGCGTGGATGTCGAAAATTATCCCACGGGAACGTGCTACCGGGACAAAAAGCTAGCCTATGTCCTTCCCCGGGATGCCATCTATCTTCTTGCCAAATTTTATCGAAATCCGTTCAGTGGTTAAGGCGTAAAAAGGTAACATATAGACAAAGTTACTTTCGAATTTATAATATTAAGTATGGATTAGTATGGACTGCGCAAAAAATGCGACAAATACAGAATACAGATTGTATTTTAGAAGCCAGTCGCTTAATTGTTTTATACAAATTATTAATAAGAATTACTTTAAAGATTTGTATTGTGATGAATTATTTTATTTTAAAACAACAATTTAGTTCTATGATATTCAATATCAGCAACGTTGGAGAAGATTAATTTAAATGAAATTAAAGATCATAATAAGTTTTAAATGAGCTGGCTTTCTTACCGGCTGTACTTGTACAAAGAAGATGGGGAAAAATTATGTGGGAAAATTACAGACATGGAAAATTGATTACGCATTTTTCTTTCCTTATTTTATACTAGCGGATAACCGGAGAGTGCTAATCTAGCTAGCTATAGTCTTAATGAAGTGATACGGGCTGGTGGAGGAAATACAAAATATTAAATTGACAAAAAATCTTTTATTTTTTAAGATTTACTGCCAAGTGTATTTTTGTTTCCGGCGGGATCTCATGGTGGCATGGAGAGTGCGACTGTCGCAACCCAGCGCAGGGCACGCCACAATTGCGGCGGTAAGACCCCTCTTTGAGGAGTGGCTTGAGAGGCGCTACGGCGTCCTCACCTTCCGCCTGTCGCAGGTCCTCACCGGACATGGCTGTTTCGGGAGGTTCCTGTTTCGGATAAGGCGGGAGGAAACGCCCGGGTGTTATCATTGCGTGGATCGACCGGAGGACACGGTGGAGCATACGGTGGAGGTCTGCCCGGCTTGGGCGGAGCACCGCCGTGTCCTCGTGGCGGCGATCGGCGGCGGCGACCTCTCGCGTCCGGCCCTAGTTCAGGCCATGGTACGGAGCGAGAGGGAATGGGAAGCCGTCACCTCCTTCTGCGAAGCAGTAATGCTCGCGAAGGAGGAGGCGGAGCGCGGGAGGGAGAGGCAATCAATGCGCCCTGGCGCCCCTAGTCGCCGCAGGAGGAGACACCCTGGGCGTCGGGAGTCGATTGCCGACTCCCGGCCACCGTAGGCGCGGGCTTGCGGACGGCGAGCAATGGGCAGCTCGCCGTCCGGTAAGGACCAGGCCCGGGTCGACGGCGCGTCGTGTTCCACGCGCGCCTCAAAGAGATGTCAGCAAAATTGACGGGGTCCGATAGGACCGATGCCTGCCGGGGCTGCGGATTGTTCGAAAGAGTTACCGTGGCCCTGGCGCACAGGCAACTGAAGGAACACGGGTGGGTTTTAGTCAGTAAGAGTCTGACACGCCCTTCCGCTCGGCCCAGAGCGGGAGAGGTCATTTGATGATTTCCCACCAAAAAAAAAAAAAAAAAAGTGTATTTTTGTTGTCATAAGTTAGATGCGAAATTTTATATTTTTTTGTATTTAATTAAAGTTATATAGTGTACAAAACGTGTTACACATTTTTTATATATATTAATCAGTCATCTACAATATATTATAGTTTCGCAAATTAGTCTTATGTATTTAAGAAACTATCACGCCATTTATTGGCGACCCGGAATTTTTGCGATCCAGTGTATTATGAATCCGTTAAAATTGACTAAGTCAGATTTCTGAATGAGCGTGAGCTTGCATTGAATTTCTTTTTATATGGAAAAACAATTGAATTTGTTTTTTGTTTTATATTCTAATTGTATCTGTTGTTCATTATTTTTAGTATAGAATCTAAAAATAATGAGAAATTATAATATACTATAACATAACAAAAAAATATTTCGATTTTTCAAGCTGATCGCAACCTTTTTTGATGTGTGTCTCAACATAAAACACAAAAATTGTTTCTACCTTTGTCCGATATAGACTTTGAAACCATCCAACCCAGCGAATATGGTTTTAGACAACTAAAATGGATGCTTTTTTTTAAACAATTTTTTTTTCGAACCGGTAAACAAAATGTATGCTTATTTTTTTAGCGTAGTAGCACACGCTAAGTATCCTCTAGTATCTAAATAAACAACAATCACAGAACAACACAATCCTATAAGTAATCCCTTCTAATTCGCTCTAATTATCGAAACTTTTCTCCTAAAATTCTGTGTGTAACATCATTAGTCGGACTCATTAAGGCGAAGATCTTACTAACTGCGATGGACGTCGGCCCGGCCGGGTAAGTGCACCTTCCTTAATGTAGTTATGTGTTACCTACTCCCCTTAATCTGTTGTAGCTATGTGTGTATTAGGGACATTTTCTTACCAAGCTAAGTTAGTAAACAAAAAATCACAGGGGCAATTTTTGCTGATTTTATAAACACACGCTTTTTCAATGGATTTTTCAGACGGCGGTTCCGATTTTCCTGATGAAAATCTTTTGAAAGATCTTTTGGCGCGTGTCCAACATCGGAATTGACGCCACTATCAAATGTTTACCAACAGAGCCCACTGTCAACGTCATTTATGCTCCTCGAAGCACTTTAAACTAAAATTAAAGAATTGACATCTGTTACTGTCACAGATACAACCAGCTCGAGAAAAGGAAGGTGATGACAGATAAGAACTAAGTTAGAGATCTCAAATTAGTTTATGCCTTAAGCCTGGTAATTCGTCAAGCGGGCGCCAACGACGGGCACTCGTAGCGTGCCTACGCGCGCGGTCACGCGGGTATGCTCCGTCGGAAAAAAAAGAAAAGTTATTGTATTATGGGTTTGGGTGGCTAAAGTGGACTGGTTACCAATATCTATGGAAGGACTATGGCCCCTGCCTGATCAATATTTTATAATACAAGGATCAAATGGCAGGGGGTGACTTGCACACTCAATAATGGCTCCCCGGGAACTGTCGCTAGCACATAGTGACGTAGGGACAAGGGACAACCAGTCCTGAGGTGCTTGAGGAGTGGAGAGGTATTCCACGGTTATCAAAACCATCCCAGAGTCCGGAAGATAGTCAAGATCCCTACCAGCACTTACTGGAATACTTCATTCCTGCGAGCATGTTTGCTCTTGCGAATTTCCACTCAAGCCGGCCAATAAAGGCAAGAAAGAGGTTGCAGTTCTGTTCTTCGTCAGTTTTCACTCCAGGCGGTCAATAAAGGCAAGCCAGAGGTGAGGAACAAGACTACTCTAGAGAGATGGGTTCGTGGGGTGACTACTACCCAACAGCTCGCCAAATGCTGCCTTGCGGGTTTCTGTATCACTGTGATAGGTCTAGACCTGTTCCGACAAAGTAAACTACCGGCACAGACCTAGGGTTCGGACCGCGCAAGCCTCACCATGACGTCAACGTAAAGATACGGTGATGCGGATATTATTATTATTATTATTAGGGCCCCGCGCGTGCTCCCGCGACGGATTCCGTCACATGGAGGTGGGCCCCGTTGCAAGGGCGCGGGCCCTGCCTCCTTATGACTGGATGCCTGCGCAGGTTTCCGCGACGGGGCACAATTGTATTGAACCGCTCGGGTGCCGTTTAACGTAGTTTTAGGGTTTAAACTTTGTCGTGACAAAAGAAACTGACACTTGGATTTCTTTCGTTCTGTGTGTTTTACTTTCTAGCCACTCACATTATCTTCACTTAATGAAAATCTTAAATTCATTCACTCTAGAAGCATGAAATTTTGCACAAGACCAACTTATATAGCGAAAGTGGGCAATAAGGAAGGATTTTTAAAATTTCATCCTTAGATGGGTTAAATAGGGAATGAAAGTTTGGATGGAAGTTTGTCATTTTTGCCCGACGAGAAATCTCATAGGGCAAACGGCTTGTGATTTTATAAATGACTGCTATAAATGCTACAAAATGAAACGTCCCCGTGAACACAAAGAATAATAAGCCAATCGAAATTACCATTTATTGTCGCGTAATAGTACATTAATATTGGTATTTACTCATACATTATTTGATACTTAAATGCATGTTTAATTACAATCGACAAATTATCGCTAAATATGAATCCAAATTAAATTCACGAGCGTTCGGATTGGCTTTAATACCGACAACAGATTCCAATATTAATTGATGCGTACAGCTATGCAACTGTGTACTGCTGGGAACAAAAGTGATTAATACAATTAACACGTGTTAGTTAATTAGGCCAGACTATATAATTACCGACGCAGCTTGCAGATTAAGCAAGCTGAATTTCGAGACAATTTTTTCAAGTCAATTCCGGGGGAGCTTTTGAGTCCTGCACCCTAATTACGTAACACAATATCTATCACAGTCTGAATAATTTTGAAGCCTATTGCTTATCCATTGCTTCATCAGTTCGAAAAATTTGTCTGCTTAACAACGTAAATATCGTAATGAATGTTGTTGAACTGTCAAAATGAAATCCATTCCAGTGTGTTACGTAATTACCCCGCTGGAGTTGAGACCGCGTATCGGCAAGCGTAGTGTGGGACGCCCCCCAGCTAGATGGACCGGCGACCTTAAAAAGGTGGCTGAGACAGACTGAATGCGGAAGGCGGAGGACAGGGCGTTGTGGCGCTGCCTGGGAGAGAGGCCTATGTCCAGCAGTACATTGCGACAGGCTGCGTTAATTGACTGTATAAAGTGTATCGATATGAAATGCAATTTCTGGAAGTGGTTTGGTCACTAAATCAATTTGAGACATTTTAAATGTGTAAGTAACTACTTACACATTTAAAATGTCTTAACTAAGTACAAATGTTTTTAATTTTTTATTTGTACTAAGTCTTTCGCAAAATTGTCTAAGAGTTTATTGAAGGAAACAGCCTTATGAAGAAACAATAAGTTTTATTTAAAAGCATTCGATAGGCACTTAATTTTTAGCTTGGAAATGGTTACTCAGAACTTGCACTCACCCAATAAAAACGTTTATGTATGAGTTAATGAACATTTTTTTTTTAATTCTGATTTTGTTGTCCCACTGCCGGGCAAAGCTCTCCCCCGCAGCTTTCCACTCTTCCCTCTATGTGGTCTTCTCCGGCCAATCTTCCATAAATACCTAAGTCATCACGCCAGCGTTTCTTAGGTCTGGCTCTCACTGCGTGACGACTCCGGCCCATCTAGCCTGATACCATTTTATAACACAAAGCCAAACTCCAATATTTTTCGAATCTAAACAGGTTTTTTTTAAAGTATCGTGAAAATCATCAGGTATTTTAATTTATCATTCTCTGTCAAATATTATCACTTTTGTGTCCGACTTTACATTGATAGTTTAATACCGTTATAATTAACGTGCAATTCAAAGATAACAAAAGTAATTATGGTCATAATAAATTAATTCAGTTAATGTATGAACTTTGTTGCAATAATCTGATAGCATCAAAAAGCCAATTCAAAATTTACAGTCCGTTCACAATTTACCTCTGAGACTTTGGAGTTTGCATCACTGTCAAAATTTAAGTGATCTTTATTGCCGTTGCTATAAGGTTGCTATTGGGTTGCTGCTGTCAGAGGTAAAATAATCGTGAATGGACTTGTAGTTTCAATTTCATGTCATCGACAATCAATGTCAAAAACTTTTTTTGACAGATTGAGACAGGTTAGAAAAGAACGTTTTTAAAACTACAGGAATTCCCCTAAGGTCAACTCTGCCAAATAAATGTATTGTTATTGGACGGAACGTGAAAACAAACAAAAAAATCAACCGACTTCCAAAAAAAAACACTACAAATTGAAAAACAAACTTAATGGAAGTCTGTGTTTTTTGTTGCCAACGACTTCCCAAATTTGAGATATTATTCAAGTTTTTCTTTTTGTTTACGTGATTAAGTTAATTTTAGTTTTTATTGACCTATTGAAATCTACAAATAATATTAATAGTATGTACAACTAAATAACAATAAATAAAACTAAAAAAAAGAAGGAAAAGAATCATAGGCATCAAAAAATTCGTCCGCATCGCTGTCGACAGGAAAAGTGCCCAAAAGGCTGGCAGCATTGCCACGTTGTATAGCGATGCTGATTCTTTGGCCAAAAAATAGGTCAGCCCTCTGGTCACGTGAAGAGTCGACCAACCGCTTAGCGATGCCTCCAAAAACAATATTATTAAAATTAAATTATAAATTATTACTAAAAAAAAAAAAATTACAAAATTACTTATTCAAGTTGTTTTTTATAAATCGTTTTTTTTTTTTTTTTTTAAATGTTTTTTTTTTCAATTTTTAGTTGTGGTACTACCCCACACAAATTCGTAAGTATACAATAATAACACACTACATAATTATGTAAATAACAGTGACAGGAAGTTATTATAACATCGTCAACATACACTAAGGGCGAATTTCACCAAACTTTTATACCTAGAATAAGTCATATCCCGAGAATAAATTTTGAATTTGTGACAGTTTTGTCATACCAGAACTGTCAGACGTCAATTTTATTCCACGGATAAAAGATATCTGACTTTGGTAAGATCAGCCCTTAGTGGAAAAAATACGTATTATTCAAACTAACTGAAAAACCACTCATCAGAACTTGGATCAAATTTATATAGGGCTACCTCAGGAGTTATACCCTTTCAAACAAAACAAGAATGATTAAAATAGGTTCATAAATGTCGGAGTACTGAGGTAACAACTAAAAAAAATACAAATACAATCGAATTGAAACCTCCTCCTTTTATCGAAGTCGGTTAAAATAGCAACTTGATAGGCCAAGAGAAAGTAAAGAAAGAAAGAAAAAAGAAAATACGTTTTTTTTTTTTTTTTTAGGTGGTTATTAGCTTGCCAGAACACATAACATATCAGCACGCCTGTATTACCCGAAGGCTTGGGCAGAGGTGTACCTACTTTAAGTATAGATACATTCACATTTCACCAGTTATGTTTAAGTCCCATGTAATAGGGCGAGCCTATTGCCATAAATCGGGCACAAATCCAGACTCAAGGCTGCTACTTTGGAATTCTAGATTAAAAAACACAACATCACGTGTTATTGCTTTGCCCGACCTGGGAATCGACCCAATATAACCAACTGCTCAGCAATAATTTAGCATGCTAGTTTTAGCGAATTGTTTTAGAAACTGTAAAAAAAAACCCGATCATCTGTATGTACTACAATTCTTGCAAATAAATTTCATTTAACTTCATTTCAGCGGTAGCGGTTGCCTCTAGACCAATGAGGCAGGCTTGCTAGAAATCCTCACTGTACTCAAAACTGCACAATCACCTTATAAAAAACCTTGCAAAACTTTGATCACATATAGATATAGATAGATATAGATATAGATTTTGTCACATTATTAATACACGTTACTTTTTACCTGTCATTATCACGTCTTTTGTATTTAGTGGTTGACGCTTCACTTTTACCATGACAAGGTTCTAATTTTGTATGAGGTTTATTTTCAATACTACGGGCGATGCGACTTCCGACGCGATTTGCGTCAAGCGACACGCGCGTGCGACTTCATTACATGCCACAACCCGACAGCGACAACTTCTCAGACCGCGCCGGTCGCACCCGCTCCTAAATCGTCGCCGCCGCGCTTTAGCTAGTACTTACATTTAAGAGGCTTACAACAGCTAAAGCGCGGTCACTGTCGGACTGCATAGAAAAGAAAGAGATGCGCGATGACACAACGCTGGTAATTTATTGCAAAATATGAAGCAATTATCAATTTATGAAAAATCTATTGATTGGATTAAAAAATTAAAACACTATTACGTTAGTATGTTGCTTGTAGAATAATCTGACAAAAAATCAGAATGATTTAATGCATAGTAGTATGGTTTTTAATCGTTATAAGAATTTTTTAGAGGTATCTTCGTGATTTTTTTCTATCCTGTCAAATTAGTTGTATTATGTTTTCAACACACTATCTAATTAGCAAATATCCTGAATAATATAATATATTTTTCTGATTTTATTTACTGAAGTGGATCATATACTTTTAAGCATTATAAAACTTACATTTAGGTCCTGTAGTCCCCTTAATTCTCTCGCTCACCAAAACGCGTGTCATCTGTTTCCGTCACGCGAGTACGAGTAATACGCACGAAACTGTCGCTCCGCAAGTCGCGTCGCAGTGACTTGTGGCACAATCTAAACAACTTCTTTCATTTGTTTTCTCCGCAGTTGCTGTCTCAAGACACGTGTCGCTTGAGCGCGTAGCTCGTGGCCAAGGGGTAAGGTTTTCGTTGGCCTATTGCACTAACGAGTGAAACTAGTTAAAATATTAAATTCTAAACGTTACCGTAACGATACAGTAGGTAACTGTACGCAGCGTCTGGACCGACGAGTAGAGGAATTTTGAAAGCTAAATTCAGTGTAGTCTAAGAGCTAGTTAGTGGAGAAAAAGATTCTTGCTACTTATGATCAGTTACTATACTCAATTTACTCATGTTTTTAGTAATTGCAGTCATGATAATAATAATTCCTGTTGGTAAATAATAAATGTTCTTGTGTAGCAATTTAATAAACTTAAAAGTGAAAAGTTACCATTAATATCTTTAAAAAAAAAAAGGTAAAGAAAAAAAGAATAGAAAAAAACTATTATAAAAGTTTTAAATTTTATTTTAAGAATGTTATTAGATTCGGTAGGTCGCGTCACCAAATCATCTCTTAAAAATATTTTAAGGAGGTACACAATTTCTGCTAGTCCTTTTTTATGTGCCCCTTGGGGTAACGCGACAATAGATGATACTTTTATTAGATGTGTAAACAGCATGATTTCGATCCCTTTTCAGCAAGTGTGTTGTCGGCCAGAAGGTGCTGCAGCCTTAGCTTTTTTACTTAACAGTAGTATAATAATTTCAATAGGTTGAGTGCCTAGCATTTTAGTGTTAACTTCTATATTGTTAATATTACGTTTTTTTTTTTGGTTTTTCTTTGATGTCGTTTTTCTTTTTTGTGGACAGTGTGTTGTTCACTGTTCTGTTCCTATAAGTGAAAACTTGTAATTGACTGACCGGTACACGTAAAATTTTAATCTGTTTTGTTTAGCTGTAAGTCTTCCAAGAGCTTAGATAAATAAATACAAAACGAATGGTATCGCATTAGTCAAGCCTTGATTGTTAACTAATTACGTATTTTCAAACATATCTAGCTCTCCGAGTACATTAGCGCACCGCTAAGTAGAACAATTACCTTTGTCAGTCAATGATGAAATTCTATAGCCATTATTATCAATGAATCATGTTCGCAGCCCGTTGATTAGACCACAGCGTTTAAGTTGCATCATGCCTGTCTATTTACTGGTATGTATTCTCAAAGGCAAAAATACGTATAACTTTTTTTTGTGTGGGAAATCATCAAATGACTTCTCCCGCTCTGGGCGGCTGGGAAGGGCATTTCAGGCTCTTACTGACTAAAACCCACCCGTGTTCCTTCAGTTGCCTGTGGGCCAGGGCCACGGTAACTCTTTCGAACAATCCGCGACCCCGGCAGGCATCGGCCCTTTCGGACCCTGTCAATGATGCTGACATCTCTTTGAGGCGCGCGTGGAACACGACGCGCCGTCGACCCGGGGCTGGTCCTTACCGGACGGCGAGCTAAAATACGTATACCTGCAGTTGAAATTGAATAACAATAATTTGTTCCTTGAGTCAATCAATTTGCCTAGCCTTTTCTCAACTATGTTGGGGTCAGCTTCCAGTCCAACCGGATACAGGTGAATACCAGTATTTTACATGGAATGACTGCCTATCAAAGGATCTACGAATCACAGCCGGGATCAACGTGCAATGGCTTAACGTGCTTTCCAAGGCACGGAGGGGTTTCGATATGTAATAGATGGTCACCCATCTACGATCCGACCGCGGCAAGCTTAGCTTAACCTTCGATCGACCCGTGCAGCTATTGTTATTTAGCCATAAGCCCTTATGTACACCTTGTACCCTTGTGTATACTGACTACCTGCATTATTGTCTCTCCTTCTCCCTTGAATCCATCCAAAGGTTGTCTGTAAAAGATCGCTTTTAGCGATAAGACCGCCCATTGTGTCACCCTGTGTAAAATGTCTACATTTATATCTGTTATTTTTTATGGTGTACATAATAAAGAGTATTCTATTCTATTCTATTCTATTCTATTCTATTCTATGTATAAAAAAGGCAATTATAACGTGTAGACGAAAGTAAGGCAATCAATGAAAACACTGGCAATACTAATGCATCTAGGAGTATTTTGAAACTGTCAGATAACTCCAAGTACGAAATAAAAACAAACAAACAAACTTAACTGTGTTAATCTAAAATTACTGTCTGTATTCACCTTTTCTTTTAGCCAAAAACATGTTGTATTTTTTTTTTGTTTTGTAAATAAAAAAAAGTTTTTTTCAAAGAATCTTAAATAGTCTCATGGGTTGACTTTGGATTTGGCAATCAGCAGACTAGTTATAGTGACTAAACTTTTGGATATATTTGTTTGAATTTTTGTAAGCAGACCGTGAACGTTATTATATAAACGAAGTTTAATTTATTGTCGTCTCAACCTTGTATAAAGGCCGCAAAGTCCCGCAGACAGGCGCGACGCGACGGTGCGACGCGATTCTGGTAGAACAATTTCCATGCAGTTCTCATAGAAACTGTTCTGCTACAGTCGCTTCGCATCTGTTTGCGGGAGCCTTAAGTCTAAAGTCTGGTAGTGAAATTGAACAACGATTTGTCCCTTAATTACGGATTGAAATTATGAGGTGTTGTGCTTAAAGCATCTTCGTACATAATTATACCTCCATAGAATGTTCTATGAGAAAATTGCGTTTGAATTTTGCATCATCATTGTATCGCTTTTGCCCTTGACTGTAGTTATAGGACATAGACAGGGTCAAATTAAATAAGCTGGCGAAATTTCAGAGACGCGATGGGTATCATCGATTCGATATCCACGGCGACTCTGAAATTTCGTCATCTTTTTTGTTTTATTGTGTTTAGTTACATATCGATACGTTGTTGACGCCAAAAAAATACAACAAAACTTTTTGTTTTTGTTTTGTTGTGTTTAAATATTGATAGGTACCCATCTCGTCGGCAGAGTTTCGCTAGCTAATTTAATTTTACCCTGTATATTTTTTGTATAATCGTATTTAGGCATCGATACCAGTCACGTCTGTAAAAAATAGCCAGCTGAAAAAAACCGGCCAAGTGCTAGTCGGACTTGCGCACGAAGGGTTCCGTACCATTAACTATAAAAACGGCAAAAAATCGCGTTTGTTGTATGGGAGCCCCCCTTAAATATTTATTTTATTTTGTTTTTAGTATTTGCTGTTATAACGGCAACAGAAATACATAATTTGTGAAAATTTAAACTTTCTAGCTATCGCGGTTCTTGAGATACAGCCTGGTGACAGACAGACGGACGGACAGACAGCGAAGTCTTAGTTATAGGGTCCCATTTTTACCCTATGAGTACGGAACCCTAAAAAGTAACCATTTCACACATTACGATCCGTATTACAAACGATCCGTTTTCCGTATTTAGGAACTGAGACCACCTCGCAAGGTGGTAAACAATGCAGCGGAAACCCAATCTAAACTTTACCTGCGAACTTGAGCCGCCATATTTTGTAACAATATGTTATTCGTAACTTTAATGTAGTGCCAAATGTAGTACCTGGTTTATGTATGAGGTTGTAACTACTTGTGACAGAAGACTATGGTTTAGAAAAAGGTAGGAAGATATAACGCTAAAAGGTTATTGTGGCACGTGGCCAAAATAGAAACTAAGGCCGCCATCTTGTTTTGTCAGTAAAATTTTTACTCAAATCTATACCAGCAACGCCCCCTGTAAATGTCATTCAAGTGCCAAAAGATCCTTGAAGCTCTTTACTTACTTACTCTATGGTATGATACTTTGATAAAATATCTTTCACAATCTTTCCACTTTGTCATAATTGCTTATGTATTTATTATTTAAATTACATTATATTTTTATATATATTTTATTGTTGTTTATTTTAGAAGTATGTATGTATGTAAGTATATTTTTTTAATGTATGTTTATACTTAAATTGTAAAAATATTTTTGTTTTTATGTATTTCGTTTTCCCTTCTTACACACGTTTTCTACATCTATTTTAATATACTCTCCTATCGCAGGTATGCTTTTTTTTTTTTTTTTACGTGGGAAATCATCAAATGACCTCTCCCGCTCTGGGCGGAGCGGAAGGGCGTGTCAGACTCTTACTGACTAAAACCCACCCGTGTTCCTTCAGTTGCCTGTGCGCCAGGGCCACGGTGAACGGAAACAGGTATACAATGCACCCATATTTCGCCAGTTATGTTTTAAATGAGTAACCTGGCTGAAATTCAGACTCCTGGCTATGTACTAAGAACTTCCCAACAAGATCGAACCTAGGACCCTACGCTCAACAGTCACGGTTACGATCACTGGACCATTAAGGCTCCTACAAACAGGCGCGATACGCGACGCGCTTACCCACTTTTACCCACCCATACCCACTTTTCACCAGTTTAACTCACACGTAAAGAGCGAGTATTTTGTCAACAACGGGGCACAAATCCAGACTTGAGGATGTTACTGAGCCAATAAGTACCACTTTGCACAACCCAGGACCCAATGATCAATGGTCGCGCTCGAGATCACTAGGCCAAGAAAAAATCATAATACCTACAAGGTCAAATTAAATTAGCTAGCGAAATCAGCAGACGTAATGCCTATCGATATTTAAATACGATAAAACAAAAAAACTAAATGTGACTCTCTTTTTTTTGGGTCAACGACCGCTGGTAGTGTAGTTACTGTAGGGGTTGAGAACATAAGTGTTTTTTTTGTTTAATCGTGTTTAGTTATACCCATAACGTCTGTGAAGTACACAAAAAATAAATAAAACTGATAGTTCAAGTAACTACACTAACAAAGGTCTTTGAACCCAAAAAACATCCACATATCAATTAATTTTTGTTTTATCATGTTTAGATATCGATATCCATCACGTCTGCGGAGTTTCACTACCTAATTTATTTCGACCCTGTATATTTACCCATTTTGTCTTTTGCCTAAATTACCTTACCTCAAACGGCTTCCTGTTGTATTAAAGAGATCCATTTTCCACGTTGAACGTTGATTCCGAACAAAAAAAGTCGAGCGTCGGAATACAATTACGCACGTTTTCCAGCATGGAATTAAGAGCAATTTTCTTAGTGATTTAACCGCATCCTCCGGTACATTTGCCCTAGTAATACGACACTATAATGAACAGTGACTTGATGGTAGGAACCTTAGCTGCAGGCTGGAACAAACGTCCTGTTCATAGTGCATACGAAGTCTATTCTGTTTCGAATTTCAGGAAATTGAGTTTTGGCTCTTTGCAGTTGAACAAAGTTCGAGATCTAGTAAATCCCAAGAGTACACAGTAAATACTTGGGTTTTTTTTTTTTCATTGCATTTTCTTTAAATCATGTAGAATACTCAAACGACACTTAACCGTCAGACGTTTTGAAAAGTATTTCTGTCACCATAGCATAGATAAGAAAGAAAGAAAGAAAACGTGACTAAGCAGACGTCAGTCTGCCAAATCTGTTATCTGTATAGTATAAAACAAAGTTGCTTCCCGCATCTGAACGCTTCGATCTTTTAAACTCCACAACGGATTTTAATGCGGTTCATCAATAGATAGAGTGATTCAAAAGGAAGGTTTATTAAAAACCTATATAAGTGTAAGTAAGTAACCTATATATTATAATACCTGCATAAATTATAATAGAGAATAGCCTAGAATTTCAAGGATTTGTAAAGTGATGTCGTAAAAAACATATTTTTTTGCGCTTACATTGCAAATGCTGGCTAAACCGTACGAGATAGATCAAAATAATTTACTGCGGAATTATATACCTTAAAAATATCTACAAAAAAGTCCAGGATGGTATATGTCTGTCTCTTAAGGATAACCCACAGTAACCATTTTTATCTTTTACATATCACAAAAATAAATGGGCTATTTACGAAGCTATTTGAAACAATACAGTATTATTCCTTATTCAATTAAATACGTTAGATACGTTGTGCATTTAACGTAGATCAAAATTGCCCTTTACAGCATATCATTAAAATGAATATCTTAGAAGATATCACATATTTAAAAGTGTAACATCTAACGATGGGGGTCGATATAGACCACTTTGGGTATCTTTGGGTAGTCATATTTAAAGTCCAGACAGCACGGCAGCAGCAGGTAAAAACAGCTGTAAACATTGTATTTAAAGATATCCTGTAGTATAGTCTAATCATAATAATAATAATATTATTAATCACTCCACACTGACACCACATTAGTATCTACCTTGCACCCGTGCGAAGCCGGGGCGGGTCTCTATAGTTATACATAATAGCGCTACCAAGTTATTTTGGCGCGTGGCCAAAGTTGGAACTAACGCCGCCATCTTGTTTTGTCAATACACAATGACAGTGACAATTTCACAAATGTTTACCAATAACAGGAGGGTACCAACGCCCCCGTGTCAATATCATTCCGGCCCTAAAAGACCCTTTTAGCACTCTATCAGATAGGTACCTAATAATTACTTGACGATGTACTAAGTTGAAAAATATAAAGATCATGAAAATGCTTAAATATATTTTGGGTATTTTTTTATATTTTTGGTGTCGCTTTTATCGATAAGACCGCCCGTTGTGTCACCCCTTGTCAAATTTCTACATTTATCTGTAAAATTTATGGTGTACATAATCAAGAGTATTCTATCATCTATTTTCTGTTGTCGGTTCTGTGTAACATATCAATTTAGCAGGACTCCATTTCATTTCAAACGACTTTTAAAACACAGTTTTATTACAATTTAAGGTTTTCCTTTAGAACAAGGTTGAAACCGTTAGGTTTAAGCCGTTATTGAATTTCGAACTTCATTCCAGTTCTAAATACAAAAACTGATTTCGAACACGAGTCTAAGTTGTCAATTTTGTATTAAGAACATAACCATAGTCGGAGTAGGTTCGAGATATGAAAACTGGCTCGAAGATATAAGCTTGGACCAAAGAACTCACTTTGTAATAATTCGAACAGAGTCGAATCCACCACCGATAAAATAAAAAACACATCACAATTAACAGAAGCAGAACAATTATTTACTAATAGCAATCCTTTTGGAATAGAATTTGAACAAAATATCGGTTCAAAAGCTCGTCCCAATTAGTAAGTGAGCCGTCTCGGGTTCCGTAGAACAAGCGAGGCTGAAAATAAGCGAAAAACATCTAAGCGCGGCGGTTTAGGGTTCCTTCGCTGTGTAATTGCTGCGCCTTGGGCGGAGATGGCGTAGACTACAGAAATTTAAAGGAGATAAGACTGTAGAGGCGTACTTAGAAAAATCGGCCTTTGGTTTTGTATAGAATAGAATAGAATACTCTTTATTATGTACACCATAAAAATTACAGATAGAAATGTAGAAACAAAATTAAAAAAAAAAAAAATTGTTTATTCGTTTTTTGCCACCGACTTCCGAAATTAAAGTTACTTTTTCAGGTTCTAGTATTTTTTTTGCTTTATAGTTGTGGTACCTACCCCACAAAAAAAATCAAATTCAAATTAATTTATTGTAGAACATAGGTAAAGTAAGATGTTACAATATGGTTATGCATATAGGTCTGCTATGTCACGCCATTAAGGCATACAAAATTTATAATATGGTACAGATAAAAACAATTAGACACTTAGTAAATTAAAATACAACAATAATAATCCAGTATATTGACTTTAGAAATTGTGGTTTATTATATTATTTACAAATTATTAATTATTATATATGTCAGATTACATGCCACACTGTATGTCAAATTAAATGTCAATTATTTGTCAGATTCGAAATTATTCTACAAATCCACTGCGTGAGTTTGTCAATAGTTTACATTTAAATAATTGTTAAAATTTGTATAGTGCTTACCATGTACATCACAGTGATAGGATGTCCTAACATGATCAACTTACACAAAGTGGATTAAATAGGCATTATTGAAGCTAACTCAAAAACTGCTCAAGCAAAGTTAAAATTAATTTCAGACTACCACGCTGGCTTCCTCTACCAAATGAAAAATGAATCACGTAGGTCGTAGACCAACCCGGTAATCACGTAGAAATAATAAGTACCAGCCTATTTTGGTGCCACTGCAGGGGAAAAACCTCTTATCTTTCGCATGCTGGGGCCACACCAACGGTTCACGTCAATGCCCATAATCGCCATAAACCACGCGCTAATTATTCTGATAAACGCGATAAATTGAGTGGCCACACTTGGAACGATCAAAGTCAATGCTCATTTAGTTGGTGATAAAATTGGCGCTAATGTTCCTTCCCTTAATTTCCTTGATTCCATCGTGCTCACGGTGCACAATGATTCAACACTAATTCTCGCGTTAAATCTCTTTGATGTGGCAAAAAATACCGCCACACGAGTTATCGCCTAACGTCAAACGGCAACGTGAATGTCCTTGTCAAATTATCGCGATAAGTGCTGGCTACACCTACGGTTAACGTCCATCATCGTGATAATCAACGGCGTTTCCCGTTGCTGTGGCACCAGCAAGAGAAGGGATGAGCGTTGATCACCACGCTTGCCCAAGATGGGTTGGCGATTTCAAACTTATACTAGGTTAGGTTTCCTCACGATATTTTCCTTCACCTTGTCCAAGATACACTCAGAAAGTACATATGAATTGAAAGTCACGGATTTCAGCCCATAACCTCGTGCATGACAGGCGAGGCCTTAACCACTGGGCCATCATGACATTTAGTTTTCCAAATGCTACATTTATGATACATAATACAACCGTATTCTAAGAACATATATATTATCTTATAACTATTCGTTTTTTCTTATTTTAATGTTAAGAATAGAGTTTGCCGCTTCTGCGTGCTATAAATAATTTTAGTCTATGGACTGACTTAGAAAGAGCGCCTCACTCGACTCCTTTATACCCAATCAATCGGCGAAGGCTTTTTTATTGTACTTAAATAACGTTTAAAAAAGTACTCGCTGATTGATTATACGAGCATCTACTGGATTATTTATTAGGTGTAGATTCTCTTTGGCTCTGTCCGAGTGTCGGTTTGAACTTTTCGGCCGGATGTATGTAAATATTTATTCGTCTATAATAGCCGCGTTTTAGCATGACGATATCGGTCATTGAACTACCTACATTTTCTAGTATTTTTATTTCAAATTTCAAATAAAGTCCGTTATCGTCCTGAATAAAAATCTATCCTGGTCTTCAACATGTTCCAATTACGAAAAACCATAATAGACTATTTGACAGTATTTTTTATTTGTATTTTTTTTGTACTAGAAATATATTAAGCCACATTAAAAAAACATTGTTAAAATATCTGCGTTTTAAAGTCGATGCTGGACTGAGACAGCATTATTAAGCATCTGATGTCACGACACAGGAACGCCATTGTAACTTCGCGCTATTCAGTACAATGATCGTTTTGCGTGACAAAGATAGAAGAATAATTTCAAAAGTGGGTAACTTCTCCATTTTCCACCGATGTTATTTATTTAATTGCATATCGTTTTTTTTTTGTGACATCTTTAAAATAAGTAATAATTAATGTATATTTTTGATATTAGTCAAATACTCTATTATAATTATAGTTTATGATTTGGGTTCCTATAGATAGATATTAAGGAAAGTCAATGACCGCTAATACCATGCTAAAATGCAACAACTATAGCTACAGTACGCAGTAAGCCCTGTCTCAAATAGCTACGGGGTGATTGCGTAACACACTTACAATGGCAATGCCATTAATTTTGACAATTCAACTACATTTATTGCGTTATTTATATTGTTGAGCAAATGAATTTTTGAAACATGAAGCAATGGATCCTTCGGATAGTATTAGAAAAATATTATGTTACGCAATTTGGGAGCTGGTCTAATCGCTACAGTGGGACGACTGAGTTTGGGAGCCTGAGTTCGATTACTAGGTCTAGCGCAATATAACACAACATACCTTCCCGCGAAAACAAGCGTCATGTTCAATACTCAATAATTTATTGCATTCCACCAAATGTACTTAGGTGGTAACTTAAAACTTATTGAGATCATTATGGACCGTCGGTCAGGCACAGCAACATAATAGGAGAGAAGAAGTTTTAAAACTAAACTTAAGTTATTGTTAGGATACATTCCACAACGTGTATCAGCAATGTGTGGTCTTATGAGCACACATTGTATTGTAGTTTAGTTTTAGGGTGTGGTACTGACCATCAAACTGAACAACTTTCTCCATGGGACCAACCATGGTCTAAATAAACAAGGTCTTGCATTCCGGGAGTGACACATGCTTACGTCACTATCCAGTTGCCACTTTATTGCAACAAAACAGGAATTATGGAAACATTTTCAGTCACCATTCTGTTAAAAAATATATTTAAAGCATTTAAATTGTCGTTTCGTATTTGTAATCAAACGAAACATTTCAATTTAAACCTAAACCAACGTACTGTGTTAGTTAAAACCTCATTGTTTTATCGGATTCGCACAGGTAATAAAGGCGGTTGGGGAGTTATTATTACACACTTCTGGTAACACAGCGGTGATGACGTAGGCTTGTGTCTCCCACGTGACCACTGCGTCTCGGAATGCTATACCTGGCGAAGTATATTATTATACCATGGGATCAACATCGTAATCGCGAAAGAATTTATAACTGTGTCATACCAGTATATGGGATGGCAGATATTTTTTTTGCAATTGCGATGTTGGTCCCACGGTGAAACGGTTGTTGAGTTTGATGGTCTGTAGACTGTACCACATGGCCACAACCTTAATATGACCACACATTTCTGATACAACCTGTATAGTTAAAACTGTCTGTTCAAAATCTAATTGAAACAGCGTGCCATATTGATCTGGCACATACGAAACTTAGACAAATGCAGGCGAAGGCTTTTAGCGCTGTTCCGGCGGGTAGTGCATCGTGACGTAGCATCCGGGCCGTCTGTCCGACTTCCCGCCGGTCGGCCAGGTCGGGAAGTTTAATGGTTGTCACATGTACTTAGGTGGTAAATGTACCTTTGTGCATTTATTCATCTTGTTTGTATAGTTACATTATATTATAAGTACTCTTTATTTTATTTTACTCTATTATCTATTTGTTTAATGTGTACAAATCTTTATCAGACTTGGTTTTCGTACTTCGTTTTCGGGTGACCACTGAAGTCCCCCGTAGCACAGCATCATGCTGAGTGGAAGCCTTTTTGTCACAGTCGGGACGTGCAGCTGCTGACCTTTTCTGTTCTGTCCTCGTAAATATAGATCTTTTTTGCTTTTTTATATGCACGTGTTTCTATGACAAATAAACCAATTTTTCTTTCTTTCTCTGATGTGTGTCTGTGTGTGTTTGCGTCTTTTTTTTCACTATTTTTATCTGTCTGTCTGGATTCGTGTCCGGTTGATGGAAATAAGCTCGCCGGCTCGCCCCCTATTACATGGGACATAACTGGCAAATATGAGAGTATTATAGATCATATCTCTGCCTTACCCTTCAGAAAATTAGGCGAACTCGAATAAAAGGTTCATTTCAGGTACGTTTTAACATAGTTATAGATAAGCTTAGACACAGACACGGTCCAAAAAGTTTTAGCACAAAAAATCAATAGGGCAGTGTTCCCGACACCCGTCACTTTTGCACCGATGAGCGCCAGCGCACAACATCCACGGTTTATGCGAAGTAAACAAAAACAATACACAAATACATACGTAATGAATTGTGAAAATGCCACCGGATAAAATATTGAATATTTAAACAAACGGTATTCCTGAATAGATTTTGATTTGTATCCGAACCTAACGTTGTTTTAGGTTATGTTTATTTTTTATTTTTTTTATTGGCATTGTTGGATTTTATGACGATTTTATGACGGCGTCTATTGGAGCTGGAAAGAGTTTATATAAAAAAAATGGATGACTACTGTAATCCCATTTAGGGCGGGTCAAGATCACAGTTAAAAGTTGGTAAACCTAGTGTGTGCAGTCTGGGAAATTAATTGTTTTAAGCAAATCGCATACAACTCAAATCTCTTCAAAGTGAGAGTGAACCGGCTTCTTTTGGGTAAGCTCACTCCATCGTCGACTTTGTCTGTCACCTCTGACCTAGATTAGAGTTAAGAGCCAACCAACATCTTTTTTTTGTTTTTTAATTTGATTGTGTAAAATTGTTTCTACAAACCTACTTACAAAAATAAAATCATTTATCATTTAATACAAAATCGCATAACACTTCCTGCCCTAAGAATGTGTAGTAAACGAAAATAGTATAGTAAGAGCTATTTTAAAATGCTTTAGCATTACAAGACAGGCTAATCAAGTGAATACAGATGTGCAGATCGCGTGAGATTGATCGTAAGAAGTAACACCTTGTTAGGTACCGTTGCGTGACTATCCGAAGACCAGTCTTACGATAGCCAGTGAACTGGTGCTGATGTCTTGATCGTATCTTTTTGTACAGGAATTAGTAATATTAGTGTATTATTAAACATCACGCTTGTATTTCAAAAAGGAGATGGCAGATATGTCGGGTTAAATCATATTGCATGTAATAGAGGCAAGCGTAATATTGCCAAACGGCAACAAGCTCAGACTCCAATCTGCACCCTAATCGCGTAACACACTATCTGTCACAATCTGAATCATTTTGAAGCCTATTGCTAATCCATTGCTTTAGTCGACTTTGTCTCTGTCATCTTTGACCTAGACTAGAGTCAAGAGCAAACCCATCTCAAATAAAAAAATATAAAAAAAATTGTCTGCTCAACAACGTAAATAACGCAATGAATGTTGTTGAACTGTCAAAATGAAAGCCATTCCTACTGTTAGTGGGGTTAATTGCGTTGCTACGCAATTACCCCACTGTTCCTATGCTACGCAGACAGTACGTCTCTTAACAACGTTGATTTCTCCCACAGTAGCAAAGCATGTGACTATGTCTTCATACCCTTAGAACTGGGTGGTAATTGCGTAACACACATAACATTTCAATCGATCGCAATTATGGTTCCCATTAAAAAATATAAAAAAAGTCCTGACAAAAATTCGGACATTTCCAAAGAACTCCGGACATTTTACTTTTTCATTTTTCTATTTCAGTATTCATCATTATTTTTATACTCCTAATACAAATCCCCTTAACTCAAAAAGTCCGGACAAATGACAAGGCCGGACAAAGTCCTGATGGGGGCCAATCATAAAGCCGGACATGTCCGGAAAAATCCGGATGCATGGTCCATAGTCACAATGCCTTTCATTTTGCTGAACTGTCAAAATGAAAGGCATTGGGATCGATTGCAATGTTATGTGTGTAACGCAACACCATTAACGCTGCACTTTTTTTCTTCCACCAAAAATACAGACACACAAAAAAATTGTGAGAAAAAAAAAAACCTGTATCAATAAAGCGAGGTACTCAATTAGTTTCGATTTAATTATAAACCGTAGTGCAGTCGTGTGGCGGCGCCGACTTCATTCATCCCTATACGCTTCTGTACCGGGCTTGGTGTTGCTAAATATTTGCGTCAGAGGTGATTTTATTTATTGCACCACATGGATACATTTCAAAGGGCCGCGTTTTTTAATGGTGTGGAATACATGCAGGATGTGGTGATAGGTTTTTGAAACTATTAGTCTATTGAACACGAGCTTACCTATTTAGGTTATGGTGTCTTTTATCAATTTTTTATGCTTTGCTAGGGGTCTCGTTCATATTGATTTCAAATTGGAAAGTGGTATAGTTATTAAATAACTGCTGTTGCTGGAAAGAAAAATAGAGAAATTAATAGATCTCGTTGGCTGCGATACCGTATCAATGAGAAGAATGTTAAATACTAATTACAGCGTTACATACATTTTAATAATGATTTTTCTCTAAGATTTCTGAAAACGGTATTTTTTAATAAACCATATATCAGATGATTTCATTAAATGCTGGCAACACAAACTGATATTATCCGTCCTGTCGTCGAGTGTAAAGCGGCTGACGATTGGTCTGGCTTTCGAAAGTGACGTTCGAAATTTAACTGTTTTACTCTGATAAATTGAAGTTTTTGATATGTGTATCCGTGGGCTTATAGTGCAGAGACATTTTTTTTTTTTAATTTTCCACTCTTTTGAATAGAATAAAAAAAAGAACATAAAATATTGCAGATTGTTAATGTTGCATCAAACGAAATACTATTTTTCTTTTTTATTAAGTGGTTATTTGTCAACGATGATAATTTATATCTTTATACCTTGCTGTGCTATTTTCTTAGAACATCTTTGCATGTGTTTTCAGCTCTTTGTACAAGATCCGCTTACTTATAGCCTAACATATTCAACACCAACCACAAACATGAATAAATTGAGCCTATTGACCTCGTACAGCGGGGTAATTACGTAACACACTAACAGTAGGAATGAATTTCATTTTGACAGTTCAACAACATTAATTGCGTTATTTACGTTTTTGAGCAGACACATTTTTCGAATATATGAAGCAATGGATTAGCAATAGGCTTCAAAATGATTCAGATTGTGATAGATAATGTGTTACGTAATTAGGGTGCTGGACTTTCAGTTTTTTTTTGTCTATACTCTTCTTTTTTTATGTTTCTCTGAGTGTGTTTAGTTTAGTTTATGATCTTCCTGTGCGAGTAACAATAATTACTTCTTCTTTCTTTCTTTAAATTGCGCACCAAAATCACGTCAAATTATGTAAGTCCACAGAAATCCTAAAAAAAAATCAACTTCAAAAAACAAACAAAACTACGAGACAGTAATTTATAAACCCTTACAAACAAAAAAAATGGATGCCGTTTTGATAAACGGGCTCAAAACGAGAAAGTATGAGGTACAGTTAGACCTCGGTTCTCTTGACTTTCATACGCCGTTCTTACAAATTCCTCTTGCGAAGATGGATGTCGGCTACTTCACGCTCTGCCGCTACCATTTGTCATTCATGAATTTTTTATATCCTCACCTTGGATTATTATTTTTTTGTGTAGCGTAATTTGGATGTTGTAAATGTATGTTGCGGGTTTGGATGATTCGTTTTTTTTTGCACTTAAGTGTAGTTATATTTAGCTACTACATTTTTATTAAAAAAAAGTGAAAAATGGTAAAAAATGAAAAATGAAATGAATGAGATCAATTATTGTTAGAAATGTGAAATGTGGGTGTACTATAGGTACACCTTTGCCTAACCTTCGGGGACTACAGGCATGATATTAAATGATGTGTTTTTTATTGTTAATATTGATTATGGCTAGTTTTAATATTAATATTGATTTTATTCATTACATTAGAATTCAGGTAGTTAGCTTAGGTACATTTTCTGTACCTAAACATCAGTTTTATGCAGTTGCCAATAAAAAACTTTCTGTACCTATTTTGCTTGCGTTTCGAATTATAAACTTAATCAAATTAACAACAAATCCTCTTCATATCAACATTATCATCTACCACAATACATTAAGACAGACATACAGATTCCATAATAATACTACAATTAAATTCCTCTGTGGAATATCTACTGCAATGTGTCTTTGCCTCAAAGGAGTTTCATCTGTCTAATTTAATTATCCATCTGAAACTCCGCCGCTGCGATACCTGTCCCGCTATTGTTAATAACAAATAATATAATTGCATTACTTGAACATCAAATGACAACTTCTAGTTTCGTATTTTAATAGGATTCTGCGTAGTACGTTCATTAATTAGTTAGAAGTAGATACTACACACAAAAGAGGTTATAATTGAGTGTGTAAACAGAAACGAAGAAAAAACAGATCATATTTTTTTTTGCGGTAATTATTACGCAAAGAAAAACAAAAAAATATAAAACAATTTGGGGGTTACTTCTAATATCGGTGTTTAATTCTCAGAGTATATGCTATGCTTGAAGTCTCTCTGATAGACAGAATCAGGAATGAGGTGGGCCGGCAGAGCACCAAAGTTGTTGACATAGCTCACAGAATAAGCAACCTGCAGAGCAGTGGGCAATTATATTAGTCGTAGAACCGATTACTACTGTTGGGATATACGTGTTCTTGAATGGAGATCGTGAATCGGCAATTGTAACGTTAACGACTTGAACTATTGCATGACACAATATAGAAGACCAGTGACTTAATTTCATACCATAAGCCCATAGTCGTGTCTTTGCGATACCCGCGAAACGGCCAAGCCGTACATTTTAACCAAGATGTAAGACTTGTAGAGTTAAGCCTTGTAGAGTTAGAGTCTTGGCTCTAAATTAGATCTGATAACTTTTTAACAGTGAAAGCGTTATGTAAGTCTTGGCAACCTACTTTACATTTTTTTTGCAGGTATCATATTCTTGGTAAGGAACCCTCTCCACGCGAGTTCAACTCGCATTTGTCCGGTTTTTTACAGTAATAAAATATAATTTATCAATATTATTTGAGATGTTTGCGAGTTTGGATGTTTGTTACTCAATCACGTTTTCAAGGTTGATCGCGCGAATTTGGTAATGGTAAAAAAATTCGTCCCCAAGCCTGTTGGCAACAACTGGGCACGAATGCAAGACTTAGTTAGGGCTACTATTGAGAAATTCCAAATGGAAAACCCTAGTAACTTTTTTCTTTTTTGAGGATCGAATCCAGTACCCCGCGCTTAATGTCGCGTTTGTGACTACTAGATCAACGCAGTAATCACTATTATAATAAAGTCAAAGTCGGATAATTTATTTCAATTGAGCTTTGGTTTTCCAAAAAAAAGCGGTGAACTGTCACACAATAACGGCTGTCCAAATACAGAGCGTTTTTGACAGATGATTGATTTTCATGACGGCTGTTATAATATGACGGTTCCGCTTTCCTATGAAACCAACGTTTTAGGCAAATACGTGAAAGGCACTTTGACCGTCAACATTTACAAGAAAATGGAATTGATTCCAGTTGAATGAAATATGACCCTACCTCTCAAAATCACAAACAAGTCTCCCTTATCAATGTGACGTCACAATCGAATATTCCGGTACACAAAGTTAGGGACGGGTATCCAATTTGTATCCGCATCCAGTCCAACTCGCTGGCATCCAGGCAGAGTCCAGAACTCCTGAAACTTCAGTCACATGTCTCGTGAGTTTAGGCGATTTCTATTGAACTAGGTTCAAGCGTGGTTCAAGGAGTAAGGGATAATGGAAAGGACAAAAATATTGTATGACATAATCTTTCCGACTGATAGTCACGGTGGCCAATCTCAACGGACACTCGCCATGTACGCAGGAAATATTATAGTGCACAAGTGTGTGCGCAAACACAGGTGCACTGCCGTCCCATCGGACTACAATAGTAAAGGAACAAATCCTTTACTCTCGCAGTCCGATGGGACGGCAATCCGACACGACCGCGGAGAGATCAGAATATAGTACACTAGCGACCCGAGAATATGACTGATTAAATGATAAAATTTGAAGTTTATGTAAGTACGTTTGTACAAACACTTTTACTCATCAATAATGTTTTAAAACTAGACGAGGTCGATGTTCTTAAACGACTACTCTGAAAAGAAACACGTTATGTTACTCAAGAAGGATATTCATTTTAATGAAATAAATACTCGTAATATTCATTAAACCATGGACTGTTTCATCGGACTAGTGTTCATAAGCCTGAGTGCTCAAGTGGGGTCTTTGGTTCGATTACTCAGTAGCCGCCCGGGGGGATTTTAACCAGTTGATGGAAAAAGGCTCACCCCCTACTCGGGGCGATATGTGCGTATGCTGTAAACCATAGCCTAACATTTCGGGGAATTCAAGCGAAAATGTTAAGATTATTTTCGTACCATTTCGCCCATTGTAGGTACACTAGTTTTATAAATGTTTGTATTATGAAGTGTACAATAAATAAATAAATAAAATTATTCTCCATGCCACATCTAGGTCTTGGAAATAGTTTTCTACCATCCAGTCGGTCGGAACATGTCTCAGTTGGGAGCAGCCCCCGATGAGTTCGGCTCTAAACTTCAGTTACATAGTGCTGCACTTACATTATTTCTATCATATTGCTATCAGTTTTGTGATTGGGATAGCCTTGTATTTCTGTTCTTTGGCAAACTTTAAAATATTGAGTAGCTCCTGTAGTTTTTTTGTTGTTATCATAAATAATAATGATATCAGCCTATTATTGTCCCACTGCAGGCCTCTTCTCGTAAACGAAGCTTAAACGTAAGCTTTAATAAAATATCTAATAAAATCAAAGCGTCTCAGTTGCTGATATCTTCATTATTGGACTCTTGTACCAAGTTTACTTGTAAAGAATATGTTGTACTTACAATGAGCACTATATTCGGTATCTTGCATTCTGGAGATCACCTATCGAGCCATCTGGCAGGAACTTGAGGTTAAACATGGGGTTCATGATCATCACGCCTCGCTCCTTCGTATCCGTATGTTTTCGTTCCTTGGATAAGTAGCCGTCCCAGAAAAAAAATCTGAAATGTGTCTAGTGCCTGTAACTACACCAGCGGCATCCTTCAAACAAAAACATATCAATGTTGTTGGGTGGAAAAAATTAGGTATAACTCTATAACACATACACATTATGTAACATCACGCCTGTATTACCCGCAGGGTTAGGCAGCGGTGTAGCTATAGTACACCCACATTTCGCCAGTTATATTTAAGTCCCATGTAATATGGGGTGGCCCTATTGCCATCAACCGGGCAGATATCTACACTCCGGGCAGCTGCTGAGAACGTATAACTCTATATTATAGCTTAAGCCCACTTTCTAACACAATCAGTCAAGTACAGTAGTCACAAGTAGTCAGATAGGAAACGCCGACCTCATCTAGTTTAAAAAACATAATTGACGTGTAAAAGTGTTTGTACAAACCTACTTACAGAAATAAAATCATTTATCATTTATCATTTATCATTTATAATCGCTATCGCTTTCGCTAATGTTTCCATCATACGAATCGAAAACTAGCGATAACGCTTGTCAAAAAGTGCCACTTGGCTACGCATGTCTATGGAAGTAATCGTTCGACGCTGTCGATTCGTTTCATAGATTCGAATGATGTCTAATTTCTATTCGTTGACCTATGAAAACGTGAGATATCGATAACTTATGTCAACCCCTTACGTTTTTGGGTTTTCTACTAGCGTCATCGCTAATCGAATGTTACTTTGTCTAGGCCCTCAGGAGTCCCACTGGTACAAATAAAAATATGTAAGAAAACATAATCTTATGATGTACAAAGTAAGCGTAATGAGCGAATCGTTTATAGCTCATGACGGATGGCAAGGGCCATACAGAACCGTCATTATTTATACTGTGACCATTTTATGTTGACCCCTGACATATCTCTAAAACTCCTCTCTTTCTATCAATCTGTATACCACAGCAAGGGGCAGAGGAGGTCTTGATAAGTCGGTTCTTTTGCTAAGAATTGTTGTACACCATCTTGAAAACAAATTATGTATTTTTTCATGTATTTGGTAGCTAACGAGCGGGTAAGATGTTTTTGAAATGTTTTGAATTATGAGTACGAGAATAGAATGTAGTTTCTATTTTGTGAAATATAATAAAAAAAATTGTGTTAAATAATTTAAAAGTTGTTCGTGCTTGTTTTTAGAGGCAACAACTTGCCATTTTCAATTTTTTACTTTAATTTCAAATTCTGTAGGACAAAGGAGAAATCTACTTTACAAAACGTCTTCTTAGAAAAGATGTTGCTCTATTTGAGTTTGGCACAAAGTTCAATTTATGTAGACGAATTTGGTACTCGTATAAAAGCACAAAGTGAGTAAGAAACGGCCGCGACTTACGAAATGTTGGTCGTAGGTTCGAACCCAGGCAGGCTGGCAAAATTATTTCATTACCTCTGCTCTCAAAACGGTGAAGAAACACATCGTGAGGAAACCAGCATGTCCTAAAACTAAATATTCGAAGAAAAGTGACATCTACCAACTCTGGGCCCGTGTGGTTAAATATGGCCCACGCCGTCTCACAGTGAAGAGGACTGTGTTCCAGGCTCCCAGCAGTGGGAACAATAGCCTGATTATACTTATGCTAAGTAAAAACTACGAATGTAAATAATATCTTCGATTAAGCGTAAACAACAACAAACATTGTTTTAGCTACATTGGCTACCAACATTTGAAGCAAACATTTCGATTTATTCCCTCACACCACATAAATAAATAAAACAAACAAAAAAACAAAAGCAAAAAGTGTAAATTTATAAAATCGTATAAAACTTGATCGCAAATCTCCTACAGTCAAACACCAAGCGGAAAAACAAAACGCTGAAACACTCCATTACTCTTGACTTCATCAGACAGTTTATATTACAAAACACAACATAATTTACACCTTGATTCATAAACCACAAGGTTGGAATTCGTCTAATGCTGTTCTGCAAACTGTAAGTCCTTTTTTCCTTTAATTTGGCCGACTGCGGTAAACATTAGCATTCCATGGAAAAGCTGCTTAGCATTTCTAAGTAAGTAAACAAGACTGTAAAGATTAGTACGATTTCTTTTTCGGATTAAGTTTCAAAGAGCTTTAAAAGTTGTGGGAAATGTTTTCTAGGTAGAATAAACTATTAAGCTTTTACTTATGTGTGATTGAAACTTGAAAATATTTTATTTTAACTCGCCTCATCGCAAGCACGTGAATCTACCTCAACCGAGCCTACAACTCATTGAAAATTCGCTTTACAAAACAAAAGTTACCAGTCATCTAGTTTATTTCGCGAATTTCACTTAAAAGTGCACAGTGTAGCAAAAAAGCCAATATCCAAAACGATAAAAATGAATAAAACAATTTTTAATACGAAAAAAGCTAAACATCGACGGCGGCGCCAACCGAGCGAAGGAAATTCCAAATTCAAATCAGTTCGTGAGTTGAGTGCGAAGCGAGTGGACGTGCTGCGACAACCATTTATTCCGTTACAACTCTATTTCAAATGCTAAATATATTGTCGAAAACGAGAATATTGCGGGGAACTGTTTGCATAATTTGCATTTGAGACGAATTTCGGGGACTGTTTGGCTTCCCAGATTCGTTTGTAATCTTGATTAGTGTTATTTGGAGGCAAATTTAGTCATACATCCTTAAGTTTTGTTGTAATTGCTTAAGGGTTAGAGAGCCTGCTCTACATTTTGATTCATGTATCGTTAAACTTGTAGTTGTTTTACCTTTTATTCGCCCAATAATAAGCAGTACATTTTTACGAGCTGTTAAGCGCAAGATAGTGAAACAACATCAACCATTTTTTTAAATGTTTATATATTGCCTTCAGACCTTCATAAACAGAGTCAATAACAAAGAAATCCATATCTCAATCACAAATTCAGAAGTCGTTCGTCCAACAAAAACTCTTCTTACAAAAGTGACCCCTCATATTTATCCTTAACCATGCAGCCTTAATAGAAATATGACAAAATACCTCCGCCTGCACAAGGCAATGTTTCTCAAACTTAATTCTTAACTTCACTGAGCCCGACGCTAGTTTTTATTAAGTTACAGTGAAACAAACTAGTCGAGAATTTTTCAAAGTTTCTAGGCGACATGGCGGCACTGCGCGACTGCCGCCCGCGGCATGGCGACGTCGCTTTCACCTTAACTAGAAGTTGACTTCCAATTCAATTAGTTGAAAGTTTTAGTTGGGGCAAATTACAGTATTTTTGGTTTGCTAAGCTTTTTTAGTGGATATTCTCGGCATATGTTTATATTTGTTGGGGATATGTTTTGGGGATAGGTACTTACAAAATTTTTCGCTTCTACAAGCCTTGTGACTAGTAGAAGCGAAATTTTGTATAAGTTATTGTTTAAATTTTTCTACCTGTAAGAAATTACATTTAGAACACAAAATATACAAATTATTAAGAATCAATTTAAAATTCAAGACCCACCCTCCGGTTTAGACGGCATTTAGAACCGTATTTCAGAAATATGCTCAGTCATGTATCTTTGAGAAGATCTCATGAGAAGAGCCGATAAGAAACTCCACGGTTACTCCTTTAAAAATAAGGGGCTTTTACAATGTTTCAAATTACAGTGTTGATAGGTATGGGACAGTATAGGCCTGTCAACAAGTAGCAGGTACCCAACAAAATATAAAAAGGTCTACAAATCTAGTCGACAAGTTAGGCCTACAACGTTCTCACATTCACAAAATATAGAATAATCTATATAAAAATAAAAGCCTATTTAAACCAAATGACATGATTGCCATTACAACTGTAACAAATCCGAATTAAAATCCTGACTACAAAAGCCATGAGTTGAAATAAGAAATGGAGGTATATAATGTCAAAAAATGAGAAGATATGTCAAAGAAGAAGATAAAAAACAAAAAGATTTTTGTTTTTATATTCTTCCTAATTTGGGAGCAGTTAATAGACATTTACATAGTGACGCCGTTAATGAGGTACCAGGGAAGCCACATATATATAACGCATTATAAAACGTAGTCCACAGCATTTTTTATATTCAATAAACGGATAAAACACAGCCAAAGTACAGCCAAACTAATCAAAATAAAACTACACTACAAAATTGAAACACTTTCGAAAATAAATTTTAAAATCGAACGCCGAATCACTTACTCGTCGATCCCGGGGGTGTATTAACCCCGCACTTTTATCTCACTTCGCAGCTTCAGGGGGATGAATACATCAAATGGTTGCAGGCTTTCGGCTTTCGGCTTTAATCGCCGGCTAACCGCGGCTCCCCAGGGAAGACCTTTGATGCTAAACGCTGTATTGCTCGTAGTTTTATATCTTTGTGACTGTGATACGGTTTTGGGTGAACTTTTATTGATTGGTGTCGGTTAAGCCTTATTGGTTTTCAATCAAAATACCGAAATTGTACAATCGACCTATTGTATGTATACTGTACATTTTTTTATTTTAAACATGGTGGTTTTATTGAAACCTAACAACGCTCATCTTAAGTTTACTTCCTATGAAGGATTATACATATTTTAGATCAATATCTAAATCTAAGTAAAATATAAATACACCAAACGTATTCAAGATGCATTGACCTGACATACACACTAAAAATGAATATCCTGCGTTGGGCGCCAAACAGCTCGCCGTCCGGTACAGCTCGCCGTCCGGTAAGGACCAGGCCCGGGTCGACGGCGCGTCGTGTTCCACGCGCGCCTCAAAGAGATGTCAGCACCATTGACGGGGTCCGATAGGACCGATGCCTGCCGGGGTCGCGGATTGTTCGAAAGAGTTACCGTGGCCCTGGCGCACAGGCAACTGAAGGAACACGGGTGGGTTTTAGTCAGTAAGAGTCTGACACGCCCTTCCGCTCCGCCCAGAGCGGGAGACGTCATTTGATGATTTCCCACCCAAAAAAAAAAAAAAAAAAATGGGCGCCAAAACGTCTCGACAGCACAAATTGGCATCGTGCATAGCCACGTAGCGTGTCGTTACCAAAAAAATATATTTGTTAAAATAGGTATTTTCAATCATAATTTATGGTAAGATATTATCGAACAGCCTTTAAATTACGAAACCTCATGCAGAAATTACACACATTTTTACCTCCAATATCGTAATAAAATACACCCACCATATTCAGTTGCACCAGACGTGACCGTCAAACGTATTCAAGATACATTTGCATAATATACACAATAAAACTTCGTGTCCCACGTTGGGCGCCAAAACGTCTCGGCAGCACAAATTGACAGCGCCACCTAGCGTGTCGCAGCGGAATTGTGCAGGAACGCGTCAGTCCGTGACCGCACTTTGCGATGAGCGGACGTGTCGCATTTACGTTTAACGAAATACACTGAGAATTCTTTTGGATTCGTACTTCCTGTATTGGTGTGAGACGGCAGAGTTTTGTATGCTTCTTTTGTCTTCAAATTGTGATATTTTCTTGTTTCTGTAGCATTAAAATAGTCTGACTACACACGTTAGTTGTAACAAATTATTTTGCTACTGCTCTGTCTATCCATAGTGTAAACCTATAAAGTGACGTATACGGTGATTTTGTCTGACTTCTGGGTTTCTGCTTGCCAGAAACAACTGAGCGGGGAATTTAGTTTCTCTACGTAAATAATAATGTTGACCTGTGATAACTAAGTGAGAGATAAACTACTTCGCTTTGCGAAGAAAATAATAGTTGTGTACCTTGAGACCTCTCTTTTTTTCGTTTAGTTTGTGATCTTCCTGTGCGAGTCACAATAAATACTTTTTCTTTCTTCGTTAATTCGAAAGGAAACAATAAAAAGAAAATCCCTACTAGTTTTGTTATTTTAATATTGTTAATTTTAGTCATTATTGTCCTCCAGACCAAATTTCGGTAATGGTGACTAATCTCAGCGGAGGCGTCGGTGCGGGAGTTGTTATAGAGCACAAGTGTGTGCGTAGATACAGATACACTAAAATAATGCGCGAGGTGCGTTAATAATGAAGTGATGACCTGACAGCATCCACAAAATACTAATAGTACGTTTATTTATCGCTTACGAATGCTGCCATTATGTACTTGCAGCTAGTACTGTTTAATTAAACAAAATTATTTACTGAATTTATGTATAGTGAATACTACATCATATTGAAATGTATATATTTGTATTACAGATGTTACAATCACAATGATGCCACAACGTTGAAAACTACGACGCGCGCCGGGCGACACGGCGACGGCGCGTGGGCGTTTAAGAGCTACGCGTCCCCAAGTGCTACGCCACCAAGTGCTACGACGTAGACAGCTACGAATTTTTGTTTTGAATTAAGTCCTGCTTCATCACCTCCGGCTAAGCTCTATTTGACTTATGTGACTGATGAGTTTATATGAAAGAATGTGCACATAAAAAGAAAAGTAATACACAGAAATAACAAGTTTTGACGGGCTTAGTGTTTTGGTTGTCAGTGATAGTTGTGATTGGTTTTTCGTACCCAAGATACAGGCTTGCCTAGTTTGGGGCCAATGCGAATCCTTTGTAATCTTGTGAGCAATAAAGGATTATTATTATCCATTTTCTATATTGTCCACGCTTGCTCACTGAGGTTACTAAAGATTATAAATTCGAAATGCCTCCTAGTATTCTTCTCATCACTAAATAAGAACTTATAGGGATTTCAACAACAAACAGTCTCTAAAAACCGACATAACGACTAGAATAACTACCTTAAGAAAAAAGATGAGTGGTCACAGTAAGTTGTCAATACGTAAAAAATAAAGATTCCCGCACTATTCTCGAAATGACATTTAAAGTTATAAAATGTGAACGAAAAAAGTAAGTACCTACATACACATTATTACATCATTATTGATTTTTCAGAAGATCAATTTTGCTACCTCTCCTCTCCGGTTTGGTGGAAACAGCACCCTAATTGCGTAACACACTATCAATCAGACTCTGAATCATTTTGAAGGATATTGCTAGTCCATTGCTTCATATGTTCGAAAAATTTGTCTTCTCGACAACATAAATGACGTAAAGAATTTTGTGGAACTGTCTGAATGAAACCCAGTCCTACTGTTAGTGTTTTACGTAATTACCCCGCAGGTCCTCGTCGGTCCCATTGTCAGATTAAAACTAGCCCTAAACCGGTCCCGGTTGTCATACGAATATCGATGAGAATCGGAAAGCTGAATTTCATAAATGTGTTCTTCGAATACTGTAAGTATTGGTAGAACTACTTGCGAAGGAGCTCGTGCAATTCCCTATTTAATATGACGATCAATGCTTCAAAAAACGACTAAATTGAAACATTTTCACTACAGGCTGCTGTTTAATAAAGCTGAAAATGTATGAAAAAAATTGTCGAATTGTCAGATTGTAGCCTATCCCTGTCACCTGTCGGTTATTATTAAATAGGCCCCTGAAAAGTACTACCACCATAACTATTTCTGCCGCTAAGCAGTGTTGCTGTGTTCTGGATTGTAACCGACTTCAAAAAAAGGAGGAGGTTCTCAATTCGACGGTATTTTTTTAAAATGTTTGTTAGCTCAGAACTTTTTCTAAGAGAACCGATTTTGATGATTCTTTTTTATTTGAAAGACGGTGCTTCTCATGTAGTTTCATATAAATTTGATCAAGATCTGACTGGTAGTTTTTGAGTTATCCTTAACAATGCGGTTTTTTTTTTCACTTATTATACTTATATTGATGATGTTTTAATAACTTCCTGTCACTGTTATTTAGTTATCAAGTAGTGGTATACGAATTTGTTTGGGGTAGGTACCACAACTAAAAAGTGAAAAAAAAAAGCAACCGACTTCAAAAAAAATAACAGTGCATAATAACTTTAATTTCGGAAGTCGGTGGCAAAAAACGAAAATACTAAGGACACTGACTTCCGAAATTAAAGTTATTTTTCACTTTGTAGTGTCTTTTTGGACGTCAACGTCGCTTGTTTTTTTTGTAAAAAGGTTTTGTTGGATATGGATGCCGCTGAAATATCACACATATGAGACATTGACATGGTTACATGAGACATTTCAGATATTGTATTATTCCTGAGATGGCAACACCTTGAGACGCTTCTGGTATTGCAGATGTTCATAAGTGGCAGCGACCAATTACCTATCAACCGATCTATTCTGTGAATATCTAACTGTAATTTTTTTTTGTGAAAATTGACCTATCAATAGTGTCAATCCCTGGTGGAAAGATATTTCACTTGAAGCTCAGTTCATCAAGTTTTCACGGCGAGAGTTTTACAGGATAGACCTGCAGGTAAACGCTCGATTGTTTGCCACCCAATAACAAAAAAAAGGTATTGCCAATAAATTGGATTATGGAAACGTATAATCCAGACGACATCAAAACCAATTATCAGTGTCCTACTTTCATCTCAATTTACTTATGACATTTAGAATCAGTGCAGCATATCATCAACTTCCATACATCTCTATAAATCGTTTGAAGACATCGTCTAACTAGTGTAATATCAAAACTTTTTTTGTATCTATTTAATTAATATACATATTAATTAACCTAACCTAACTAAAACTATTAACAAACTAAAAAATGGCGTCAAAAATTCCTCCGCATCGCTGTCGACTGGTAATGTACCCAAGAGACTGGCGGCATTGCCACGTTGTATGGCAATGCTTAGCCTCTGGCCAAGGCCAGCCCTTTGGTCACGGGAAGTGTCATATATTGATGACAAACTATACACAAAAAATGTATATCTGGTGCTGGGGCGGCTGCTGCAGGTGCCGAAATCTTCAAATGGCGCAAATGCACTAATCTTTTTGGGACTTACTCGTATATGTTTGAGACGTTTGGGGTTGAAACACTAGGGCCATGGGGTCCGAGTGCCCACTTAGTTTTTGAGACATCGCCAAGCGGTTGGTCGATTCTTTACGTGAACAGAGGGCTAGCATGTTTTTTGGCCAAAAGAATCAGCATTGCCATACAACGTGGCAATGCTGCTAGCCTTTTGGCCACTTTATCTGTTGACAGCGATGCGGACGAATTTTTTGTTACCCTTTGATTTATTTCCCCTCCTTTGTTATATACTTGTAAATATCATTATTTTAAGACTGTTAGCTTTTTAAATCAAGTTAGTAAAAATAAAAATAAAACGAGAATATTAATGCAAATATTAATACAACACATGCAAGTATTAATACAAAACTTACCATAAATATGTGTACAATGACATATTTATGGTAAGTTTTGTATTAATACACACGTCTTAAAACCGTGTAAAAATGATGTAATTTCTATTACCTATAGTGTAGTTATTTTATTTATTTTTATATAATTGTTTTTGTTATCTGTGTCTATCGCTTAATATTGTGCACTTGGCTTGTGTTAATCGATTGAACTGTGTAACGGTTGTGGATAGACCAATAAATAAATAAATATCCTTTCCAGACTAAATTCTCTAAATGAAAGTGAAAACTGCATTAAAATCCGATGCCAAGTTTAGAATAAAATCGCGGTCACACAGACAGACACGAAAATCGACTTTAATTTATAATAAGTATAGATTGTTATCTATACTTATTATAAATTAAAGTCGATTTTTACAACATTGTACACTTAGTTCGCAAGAAACGTTCTGACTTTGACTTTGATATAGATTCAGATATCTCTACTGTCCCCTTCAAAGATATTTCTGTTTAATTAGGTACGCGTGTAACTAAGATGTTTATATAATTAGACCAACCCTTGACCTCGTACGTGATAAGACTGGTTACATATAATAATACAAAGATAAATTAGTGTCTGTAGTGATAAAATGGTTGTTTGTTTTTAACACAGTTGAGTCGTGATTGGTCGTCTGACATCAGAATGATCATCATTATTATCTTCCTAAGTAGTTTTTTTTCTTAACTAAATGGATGCAGTTGAATACCAGTATGTTCATGGAGCGACTGCCTATCTGACCTCCACAGACCAGTTCCTGGGTGGTATCCTTTGGTAAGAGTTGTTGGCAGGCTTACAGGCTTCTACGTACCCGTAACGACTGTCAATGACATCAGAAGGATCATGAAATGCCTAATTAACTGGTTGATAGATCAAATTTGGGGAATCCTTGCCAATCTAATTCATAGACTGACATTAAGCCTGACGGCGATTATTACATACCTACATAAGTTGGTACAGCACCCTTATTGCGTAACACACTATCAGTCACAATCTGGAATCATTTTGCAAATCCATTGCTTCATATGTTCGAAAAATTTGTCTGCTCAACAACGTAAATAACGCAATTAATGTTGTTGAACTGTCAAAATAAAAGCCATTCCTACTGTTAGTGTGTTACGCAATTACCCCGTTGGATGTCATTAGCTTATCTGCAGATACCAACGATTAATTTCTTTGTAATCCTATTCATACTAGTCCATACTCGAAAGGAGCTCCGTCTGTTACCTTTTCATGACATTTGGCACACGGATAGAACATGAACTGGATAGAGTTACTTTTATACCGGTGTTAGGTTCCTGTGGGATTATTTCCGACCGAGGGTGAAGCCGCGGGCAAACGCTAGTATTATAAGCATGATTGGACTTTCGCAAGACTCACACATCCATCTCAAAATCAAACAATAAGAACCTTCAAAGAAATCCAAAGATACGTCTTGAACGGCACGAAACTTATACATTCTTCAGGGCACACGAGATACATACAAAGTATATACAACTTTTATGTATACCCATTGTATACATCTAATGTATTATCGCACTAGAGGCAAAAAATCAAGAATCTTATTCTTAAGATTGAGGCATCTGGGCATGCGCGAGATTTAAACCACGCCTACAAAAGAAAGAGATGGTTGCCCATTCTTGTTTCAGCCTTTGAACCCATGAAAATCTGATTTGAGAAGATTGATTTCAGATAAAGTTGATGGTAATCAAAATAAAAGCTTTTTGCTGCCGATTTTTTTGGTAAAGCTTAGATGACCAAGTCTTAAATTCTACTTTAATCATTGTTATGCCTAGCCATTTTTCACATTTAAAAATACTTGGTGGGATTTAATTTTTATTAAAAATATTGTTGTTAAATGTACCTTTAGTAAAATATTTGTGTTATAATTATGACGATACTCGTATTATCCGTAAAATGCGTTTTTCTTTTAGAAATAATTGTATTTTTGTTTCGTTCTCTAAACATAATTTTATAGATAAAAATTTATGCAATTGGTAATTCTGTTATTTGTTGATCTTTAGTAAAAAATAAACACTTTTTTATGCTTTTGTGAGGTTATCATGTAGAAATTTCAAGATAACAATAGTCAAAAGTCAAAATGATTTGTGAGTTTATATTATTACGGGTACGTTAACTTGATGATATAAATGAAATCGTTAATGAAATAAACATAGGTACGCTCTAAAAATAACTCACTTACATAATATTAATTTCCCACAAATTCAAGCAAAATTAATAATCTGGAATTTCATTTCTATGTAACTAAACACAGTGAGTGAAGCATTTATTCAAATAAAGGGCCACTGAAATCACATATAATCTATCCACGTACTAACTATTGACCGTTTACATTTTATCCAGAAAACTTTATCTAAATCTCCATAATATTCACCACAATTTCACGTATAAACACAGGCTGCATTTCAAATCGTTGCATCGCAAAATCTACTCGCTGTTAATTAATTTTCCTCTCATCATGTGCTCTCAAAATTACCGCAGGCTTTTCCTATTAAGCTGCATAGTCACATCCTACTATCACTCAGAATTTTTCTCCTGCAAACTTCAATTCATTTCAACGCCGAACCAAGGAAAGTTGGGCTTTTAATTAAAGATATTCAGTGGAAACCCGCCCCTGAAGCCTTAACTCACTGAGACGTGGTTGGCTTATTTTTTTTCGACACACTCATTCCCGCCTTGCGACCCTCCCAAACAAACAGCTGAGGACTTTGAAAACATTTTTTTTGCTACACCATTTTGCAGCTTATCCTTTCTCTATAGACTTCAATTTAGCGTGAGGAATACGGTTGAATACGTCATTGTGTGATGGTAATGTGAGTTTCAGTTCGTTTCATGAAAGTGGAGACTGGCAGGCTAGAGCCGAGTACAGTCAGTTGACCGCGAGCTTTCGCGAGTAAGGACGTATGGGGGCAAGATTTTGTCGCTCGTCGGTGACCGCGGAAAACTTTACGTCGTGGCTATAGTGTTATCTGTCTTGTGTGTGTGGCAATTTTTTAATTTATTTTCCAGTGTATTATGAGTGATTGGTGAAGATATTGTTTGAGGTAAGTGTTCTGTTTTTTTTTAAATACAGTTTTGGTCTTTTAAAATATTCTTGTGTCGTCTTTTTTTGTAATAATTATTGCAGTCTAAAATATATATGGGTGACGTAGAAAAATAATATATTCGGTGAAATTGAATATTAATTGAAATGCTAAAATTCAATTATAAGCTGATTTAAATAGTTTCAGTTTTAATGCAACTACCGTTGTATTAAAGTTACTGAAAATGCAGTCAACCTCTAAGTGTTTAACAGGCTTTTCCGACTTTTGTTAAATATTTCCTGTAAATTTAAAATCTGTATTTACTATACGTACCTGCCTACTTAATTATATCGACCAGCTAATGGAGTAGCTAACCATTACTTATGTAGCAACGTGACTAAAATCTATACCTAATAACTTAGGTAGGAACTTACCTACCTTCTTCCATTATCAAATTGGGTTGACTGATATATTTTTAATGAAGATAAACATTAAAAATAAATCAGTCAAACCAATTTGATCTTGTTTTAAACAATACTGTGATCTAAATAATTACTACAAATGAAGAAAATATTATTCCCAGAAGCTAATACTGTAAATACCACTGCTACATATTAGCAATAATTATTAAACATAATTAAAAAAAAATTCAAAGTAAAAAAATACCGTAAGACCCGTGAACCATCACTTTATTTCTTCTCTATTACAATTTTATTTCTTTCCCGTTTTATTTTCATTGAGATGGTATTGTAGAATTTTGTCCCAAGCTGTTCCTTCTTCGCCTACTAACAGACCCGCAAATACTGGCGTCAGAGTCCAAAAACCCATTGGGCCGACAAATATTATTAGTTATTAAATACTCCATGAAGTCAGCCCCACGTTCCACGAAAAGTTTCTGTATCATCAGAGTTACATCTTGAAGAAGAACTTTGAATAAAATGTTGAGCCCCTCTGCAAAAAAAAGAAACAATTCAAATTTTTTTCGAACACAATTTTTTTAATATACGGGGAATAAAAAGTGAAGCACCGCTGCAAAAACATAATTTTATTTTAATTTGATAAGTATCTTTAAAATAATTAAATCAAATTACTCCTTTAAATGGATTGAATCAAATGCTTTTAAGAGGAAAATGACTTTAATTACAATTTGGGAAGTAATAATATTCTAGCTCAAAAATCTTCTTATAATTTATTAATCTTAAATTTGTTCATTCACGGACTAGAAGTCTGGTCTAGAAGCTTGCAAGAGTTCCTTATATGAGGAACGTCAGCACTAAGGCAGGATTTTTTGAAAATTCATCCCCTAGGAGGTTTAAATGAAATGAAGAAAAGAAAGAAAGATACATATTTAACATGGGACGCGCACAGGAAATACAAACATTGAAAATAAAAAAACTACAAAAATAAATAAAAAAGGAGCATTTAAAACTAACAAAATTAACATAAAAAACAATAATAAACAAGTAAAATATAAAAGACCTGTGGCGAGGCCAAAAAGGCCCCATCTCAGCATAGTGCTGCGAAATGGGAATAGGGCATGAAAGTTTGTAAGCAATATCACCCACTTCCAGAAGAAAAAATAAAAAGAAAATCAAGAGACATTCAGAAGACTTTTTTGCGTTTAAGGGCTTAGATAATTATGATGCATGTTAGGTAATAGTTTTTAGTATAAATGTCGACGGTTATAAGAGTAGAGAACGATGAAAGAATCCGTCAATGGATGGTTGTGTGAGAGGTTATAAATATTATAGTTTGAATAGTGGTGGATCCAGAGATAATGGCCAGTGTATTAGAAGGTACATATATGTGCAGCGCCGAAACCCAAATAATTGATATAAAGGCAGGGATTTTAAGGCAGGCATTTTAAGCTTTGCACTTTAATTTAAATTAGTTAAAATAATACTGAGTTCAGACAGGAGACTGAATTCAGCTATTAAATAAAGTGACTGCTGAACTGGCCACGGTAGCCGAACTTATCTAAAACAATTTGGGAAGTAAGCTATATTTATACATTTAAGCTTTAAATGTACAAGTTTAGCTCGCAACTGGTATGGTAGAGAATAACTTAATAATTTCGAATCATGCTGGAAGCTGTATAGAAATAACCCGAACATTTTGGGACCTGTTATTTCTGTAGCGTTAAAATTACAAAGTAAAATATAAAGTTCCTTGCTCTACATATAAATGACCTAGAATACGTGCAGAAAATAAACCAAAATTAAAATATTCGATCAGACAAAATCACGGTAAAAATACGATATTATTCAAATCAATTCTCCAGAAAAACTACGCTTTTAATTAGCTATACCGATGAATGAAATATTTTTGCGTATATGCTAGAATAAATCCTACATAATACATAAGTTTTACCTGAAAAATGAGTTCGTGGTAATCAGATAAACAGCAGGCCATCATTTAGATTCGTTTTTACTTAAAAGCGATGTTGCCAACTCCTTTTTCATTATTTTCTGACTTACAAAAACCCTGTCCGCAATGGCGCACATTTATTTAAAAAAAAATTAGACATTCGATGTGACGACATAATGTCGTAGGGTTTCTAGTCGATAGGTACCTAACATAAGCCCCCTTTCTGCACAGATGGAAGTTATCCATGAGGAAAACCCACGAGAAAGAAAATCAAAGAAACCCCGGAAATTTTTAAAAACGTGTGGCAAATCACGACAGCGAAAACATGTATTTTTAATAAATAGCCGCTTATTATGAACTTCTCAAGTGCAGTGGTCGCAAGCACAGCTAACGACCTCGAGATCCCGAGTTATTTCTCGAATCGGGCAAATTGTTATAAATTGAATTTTATCTAATGTCTTTCTTATAAATGGCAATAGACTCGCTCTCTATTAAGAGGCGTACAAGAGCTAAAGCGCGGTCACTGTCGGACTGCAAAGAAAAGAAAGAGATGCGCGATGACACAACGCCGGTAATTTATTGCATAATATGAAGCAATTATCAATTTACGAAAAATCTATTGATTGGATTAAAAAATTAAAACACTATTACGTTAGTATGTTGCTTGTAGAATAATCTGACAAAAAATCTGAATGATTTAATACATAGTAGTATGGTTTTTAATCGTTATAAGAAATTTTTAGAGGTATCTTCGTGATTTTTTCTATCGTATCAAATTAGTTGTATTATGATTTCAACACACTATCTAATTAGCAAATATCCTGAAGAATATCCTATATTTTTCTGATTTTGTTTACTGCAGTGGACCATATACTTTTAGTAATTATAAAACTTACATTCAGGTACTGTAGTTCCCTTAAAATATAGCATGCAAAATTTGGGCATACTAGACCCGTATTACGGAGCGATATTCACACTTTAAATTCTACTTAAATCTCGATACAAGTAATCAAATTCTTGTTTTAAATCTATACCCAAGGCGAGAATCGTGCTGGAGTATCGTTAATACCGGCCCTACACACATAACCCACCTGGCCCCCTGGCCCGTCTGGTCTGGTCTGGTCGTCTGGCTGGTCTGGCATCTGGGGTTAGCCTGGCACACAATACTGTTTTTTAAGTTTCTTTCTATTTCTTGTTTTTGTGTGAATATTGTGTGCCTTATCCTGGGTCAAATAAATTTATTTTCTTTCTTTCTTTCTTTTTCTTTTCTTTTCTGAACACCTCTGCCTGCCTCCTTGGGTAGTCCAGGTGAGATGTTATATTTATAATTGTGCTGATAATTAAAAGGGTGAATGATAATTACCAGTTGATTGCTCTGGGCCATGGTGGAACACTGGTTGATGCACTTTCTCGACGAACGTCTTCACATTCCGAGATATTGTTATGTCCGAACTCAAGAATGTTCCTATTATTATAATGTAATCTGTAATCACATACCATTCATGAAATTATTAACATACTAGCTGCTGCCCGCGACTTCGTTCGCCTGGAAGTCGTAAGATACACAATGTACTAAAAATAACAGTCACGTTTTTATAAAATGTACTCGGCCCCCGACCCACCGCGTCGCGCGTTTTTGCTTAGCGTTCTTTCTGACTTTCCTTTTTGCTTGGCTCCTAAGGGTAATAGCGTGATATTAAATATATAGGCTATTTAACATCACTCAATACCTTCCTCAAGAATTGAGCTATGAAATGCAAAAAATAAAATTCAAATTCGTCTGGTAGATCCAGAGATTAGCGCGTTCAAACAAAAACAAAGAAACTCTTGTAACTTTATTATTAGTATAGATATGTACAGGGTGTAACAAGACCCATCCTATAGCCGTCAACTACACATTCCGTACATCAAACTAAGTAACATTGCACAAAAAAGTAATTGCTGGGAAACGACTTTTATTTTTAAACGACTTCAAAAAGGAAGAGATTCTCAATTCGTATGTATGTTTTTTTTTTTGTATGTTTGTTACGCGATATCTCCGGCAATTGTGGATCGATTTCAAAAATTCTTTTTTTAATAAGTGTGGTACGATATAAATTTTATTAACTTTGCTTTGGTAGTTTTTCAGTTAGCTTTGATACTCGTAATACGAACTTTTTCCACTTAGTGTATATTGATAGTGTTTAACTTTCTGTTTCTGTTATTTACATAGCAAGTAGTGGTATAAGAATTTGTGTGGGGTAGGTTCCACAAATAAAAAGTGAAAAGTTTTTTTTTTCAAAAGAAAAACAACAGGCTTTCAAAAAAAAAAACACTAAAAAGTGAAAAATAACTTATTTAATAATTGAATAATAAATAATTTAATAATTTCTAATAAGTTATTTCGGAAGTCGGTGGCAAAAATCGAAAATACAAAACCAAAGACACCAACTTCAGTAATTTTAGTACATACCACCATCTTAGTAGTGTTTTTTTTGGAAGTCGGTTGTTTTTTGTTGTGCAAATTCATTGTTTACGGTAGCGCTTAATATTATCTCGCAAAATATTGTACACACGGGTCCACGCAACGGTACAGGGGTCGTGGGGGTATTTAAAGCTAAGTTATAAAATTTTAAACTTGTTTTTGCTAAAACAACATTAGAAAAAGTTGGAAGTTTGACCATCAATATCTCCGTAACCAGAGGGTACGGTCCAGAACAAAAAAAAATATGCTATCGGGAAGAACAAGCGACTCTCGGCTTCGTTAAGGGTATTTTTACACTTGGTATGTAGGCCTCAGAGCCTTTGCTCTGAGCAGCGATAGTGATGTTGGTCTTTGTCCCGTAGAGCGAAAACAGGTTGGTTTAATTCAATAATTATTAAGTAGGTTATCACTGAAAACAGTGCATGAATAATACTGCTACTAAGATCTTTTTTCGTTCGAATGACGTTGATGGGGGGCTGCGTTGGCAAATATTTGTGCAATTGTTTAATGAAACAAGATGGCGTCGTAGTTCCAATTTTGGCCACACGCCAAAACAATCTTGTAGCGCTATAATAATATGTAAATATTTTGTGTAGTGTCAGTCCTTTTTGTTGAAATCTTAGGTTGACATCTATTCAGGAGGAGAACTTTAGTACTAAAAATCAAGGCACACAAGGCGTTAGGATTTATAATAATTATAAAGATTTTTTTAAAGTTTTAAATATGAATGTGGATGTCTAAAAGTATAGAGTAATACCAAAGAATGATGCAGTTAAAACGATGAATGTATTATAAAAATAGAAACTTAGGCTACGCTACTGTAAAAGGGGGTAAATACTGACATGACGACTGATAAGAAAGATAATCCTGCGCCGCGACCGTAAAAGATCTTTGGAAGCAGGACGATGATGATAATATTGGAAGATAAATCAAGCTAAAGTTTTTTCAAACTTTTATTACACTTACCAAATCTTATTTCAAAGTCTGTGACATTAACATCTTTCATGCCTGGATGCTGTATCACAACCCTCTTCACATGAATATTAATACGAGGCCACTCGGTAGATATGGCCAAAGTATTTGTAGGTCTTTCGCTGTAACGAAAAAAATGCCAGTCAATGTTATTATTAACATTATTTTCATCATTCATTATTTTTAAATGGTTTTTTTTATATTTTTATTACGGACGCTTTTAACGTGTACGTCTTTCTACATCTTCTCACATGTATAATTTCAACATGAATGATGTAACCAATATTTTGTAACAATGTTTTAATTTAAAAGAGTGCCCGTGGAGTTTCTTGCCCGTTTTTCTCCATAGGAATCTACTACGCTTTGGAATGGGCAACTAGCTTCATCTTTTTGACTGACCGACCCCTTGACAATTCAAAAGAGCCCGTTATTGGTTTAATTGAAATAAATGCTTTGAGTTTGAGTTTGAACATCGTGACTGTATTACGCGAAAAGGGGTTAAAAAGGGATGTATGGTACATTTAACTATTATTTGCACATACTTGATTGCCTTGTTTTGGTCTTGTGGTCTCAAATGCAAATGCTGAGCGAGGTGTCCTTGCACGATGCCCAGGTCGGGCAAACTATTTTTTAGTTTTTAAATCACGAGTTTCTCAGAAGCAACCCGCACACTGGATTTGTGCCCGGTTACCAGCAATATACTCTTCCCCTATGAGAACACAGGACTCAAACATAACTGGCGAAATGTGGATGTGTTTTGCTATTCACCTCTGCTTTCCTTTCAGGGAAAACGGGAATGATTTTCAGTTAGGCAAATATAAAACGTAACAACTTATAATACATACTAAATTTGAATACCACGTCCCGTCCTTATGCCTTCGATTTCAATTCCGTAAGCCGTAACACTCATTTTGCTGCTCGGAGCAGGGAAGGTGAACTCCGGGATGTTAGCCAACAGGGGTAGCAAACCTTCTCTTTCCAGGCAGACCCATGTGTTTACGAAGAAGATACGAATGCAGTCCAGGTTCTGCGGGTTACATTGCGTTCCTTCTGAACTGACTGGCTGGAATGGATGGCCTAAACCTAAAAGAAGATGTACTCGAGTAGGATAGTGGTTGGTTTTTATATTGTCAGGTAAATAAGCCAACTATTGAGTGCTAGTTTGTGGCTAGAGTGCGCGCAAAATAAGTCTACACGCGGCCGAAATCGAAAATAATCGTTTGCCACCATCTCGAAGTTCATATCAGGTGTCAAGAGAGTGTCATGTGTCTCGTATTTTCCAAAGTAAATAATGACCACCATTATGCCGAAAGTAATTAAAAGTGCTGGCAGGGATTATAGTCTTGAAGGTCAAACACGCGCGGAGACTTATCTTGTGCGCACTTATAACAGATATTATTATAAGAAATGTAATTTTGTCAAGATTTTAAAAGTAACATTTATTTATCAGTCAGTTACAGGAATACCGATATTTTTCATGATAAAGATTTTAGATATTTATATTTATATTTATTAAATGGGTCAAGTGTTATTATTTCTAATGGCTGCCCATAACAAATGATAAATTGATAACACATGGTCAGCTTACAAAATATATTATAATTTAGGCTTTAGATTTTATTCTTCTAATTAGTATTACGTGAGGTTCGTGAACTCTAAGTTAACTCACATTTGGGTTATTGGATTTTTCCATCAGGAAATTTCTAGCATCAGCCCAGAATCTGGATTTGTGCCCGGTTGGCTAAATGCTTGCCCCCCTATTACATCAGACTTAAATAAAACTAACAAAAACTGGGTTTTACCTCTGGCTACCGCTTGGTGGGATACAGGTTTGATGTTATGTATGGAATGTATGCCTATCACATGAATATCCACTTAATTTTTTACTAATTTATGCCGTTTCCTTAGAAACGGCATAGGTACATTATATCTCTGAAATTTTTGAAAACTTTTCCTAGTGAAGACGTAAAAGTTAAACTACGAGTATTTATTAAACTGTAAGATACTTGGCTAACCGCCATGACGTCATTTTATTAGAAAATCTTGAGAGCAGAGCTAACCAAGGTTCAAATTATTTCTAGCCTTATTGCTTTCTGCGGTTTCACTCGCATCCTAGGAAAACTATCACGTAGGTATATGGATAAAAGGTATCCTAGCCGTAGTGTAATGCACAATCCCTTTTAGGCACTTTGGCCAAAAGGGGTGGTCCCTTTTTTTGCCTTAAATGGATGTCCGGATCATTTTAACCACACTAAAGGTGGTTTATTTTAGTCTTAAAACCTGTCCAGGCAAAGTGTTCTAAGCGTTACCGAACGTGCGAAATACACGAAAAACCACCCCGAGTATCTGGACTTGCACGTATTACCCCAAGTGACCACGTGACTACGAGCGCGGCTCAAGCGACACGCGTCTTGCGACAGCGACTGCGATGAAAACAAATGAAAAAAGTAGTTTAGAGCATGACATGAGTCACCACGACGCGCGACGCGACTTGCGAAGCGACGGACGGAAACAGATGACCCGCGCTCGTGTCGCTTTAACAGAAGTCGCCTCGCAAGTCGTGTCGCAAATCGCATTGCTCGAGGCGGTGAACCAGGCCTGCGTGGTGGTACATTTACATGGCAAGGACATCGACGCGCAACCTGTTACCATGAATTCAGTACATTATTCTCATTTTTTTCAGCGTTGAAACATTTCGTCGGTTACGCCTATTCCATACGTTTTGACCGCATTTTCCACTTTTCTATGACAAAGCTGATTTGTTTTATGATAACCGACGAAAAAATTCTACGCTAGGGGGTCTAGAATCTGCCGGGGCTGCGGATTGTTCGAAAGAGTTACCGTGGCCCTGGCGCACAGGCAACTGAAGGAACACGGGTGGGTTTTAGTCAGTAAGAGTCTGACACGCCCTTCCGCTCCGCCCAGAGCGGGAGACGTCATTTGATGATTTCCCACCCAAAAAAAAAAAAAAAAAAAAAAAAAAAAAAAAAAAAAAAAAAAAAACAAAAAAAAAAAAAAAAAAAAAAAAAAAAAGGGGGTCTAGAATCATGTGCAAAATTCATGGTTACAGTTTGCGCGTCGATGTCCATGCCATCCTGTATATGGCTCCAAGTATCTTGGTTCTCCTAGTAGACCCGCCCAAAAAGCCTTCCTTATCTGGACATCCTCTAAAAGTCTTAGAAATAATTCGATCCTTTCCTTTCTTTTCTTTCGATGTCTAGATAGTTCGGGTAACATAACAAAAATTCAAAAGTTACTTACCGCAAGAACCATAGGTCTTGTATACTCCAGTTATTAAAATAATCAGTTGTAAGTACTTCATTTTGTACTATATGTCTGCCTAGATCGACTTACGCAAAGATACTGTTCAAATATTTATAGCCAATTCGCGTTTCACAATTTTACAAAACGTATTGTAATATTAATTATTTCTTATAGAAGGAAATATAATTTGCCGTGGAGAAAATCAAATGCCAAATAAATGAATTTATTTCGTTTTTTAATTATTTTGATGCAATAAAGGATACACTGCAGCTCCATCAATCTTAGAAATCTCTTTGTGGCCAGTTTTTTTTAATTAAAGCATAATTGGCCTTGAACTATGGGTTTCGGCCCTGAAGCCCAATAGCCATATGATACGAGTATATACCATTGGAATGAGTTTTTCAAGTAGAACCTTTGCTACTTACACGACTTTTGCTAATTGTGAGTCATTTCGAAGTTAATGACCTAAATAGGTGACAACTTGGGTACCGAAGTTAAGAATCTCTTAGCACCCAATAGCCATAATATATACACCAATGGAAAGACCTTTTCAAGGAGAACCTTTGCTAATAACACGACACGATGTAATGTGTGTGGTGTATGTATATACATACACACACACATTACACACACATACATATATATGTATGTGTGTGTTTGTGTTTATTATACACAAAAACCTTCGGGAATAAGTTCTAAATGATGGTGAAGAACTAGAGTACACTAAGGATAGTTTAGAAGAACAAAGCGAACACACACAGAGAGTCACGAAAATCGATTTTGTTTTATACTCGTACTTGTAGATAGAAGAGAACATTTTGACTAAAGAGGTATTTTTATCTCTGTAGTCGAAATTTAGTTGTACAATACATGTCTGTCTATCCTATAGGGAATTCAGGCGTGATGTATTTTATGTTATAATATAATAATGATGATTACAAGTTACTGTTTAATCATTATTTAAATTATGACGAGCATTAAGCGTTGATGTTAACGTCATATTTGGGACGATTTAACGCCGAACAAAATAATATTTCAGACAAGGCGTAGTAGTTACAAACGTTCTTCTAAACGAGATCTTTGCAATTATATATATCTTAACGGTATTGGGAGTTCCGGCAAGTTTAACATTATGCCCGACTGACTCTTAGAAACATTGTTCCTAAATATATGAGTATAGGCGGCCATGTTTTAAAATGGACGGCGATAGGCTTAAAAGATGATGTTTGCAAGGCACAGAAATAATGAAAATTAATTAATTGACGAAATACCTGAATTTCAATAATGATTAATTACTCATATATATGAGTAGAGCTCTGTAGCTCCAAACTGACTGATAATCGAGAGAAGTCGACAATTATCACGAAATATTCGCCTTGAAGAGATCTTTCCATTGGCATATATCTTAACGCTTTTTGGGGATGCGACAGGCTTAACGTTCTATCCGGTCAAAAGACTCTTAATTTTTTTTTCCTAAAACGGCATTTAAGACGCCAATGTTTTAAAATGTCCGTTTATCAGCTTAGAAGATGATTTTACAAATACCGTGGCCCTGGCGCACAGGCAACTGAATGAACACGAGTGGGTTTCTATTTCCAACCCAAAACAAAAGCGTTCCAAAAATTTTTTAAGTACCTACCTAGGTAGTAGTGAATGTATCTTCGTTGTCTTGCTGTTCAAAAAACTCTGAGACTGGCTTTATACAGATTTAGAAGCTAGCTAAATTGAATTCCTATGGCTTTTAAAGAACCACTTTTATTTAATATCATAGTGACTTAAACGCTTATATTGTAATCGTTTAAAATAAGAGCTAGTTGTGTGCTTTTTGTTGTGGGCTTTTTGCAAGGCCCAAAATTAATGAAGTTAATTAATTAACGAAATACCAGAATTTCAATAATACTTAATTACCCCCATTTAGAGCTCTGTAGCTCCTTAAGTACTAACATTCAAGAGAAGTCGTCATAAGAAATATTCTCCTTGATGAGATCTTTCCATTGGTATGTATCTTAACGCTATTGGGCTTCAGGGCAGGTTCACCCAATCTCCTTTATTTATTATTATTCAAAATATATACATTAAGTTGCTTTTTTTGTTTGTCTTTGTGACCACGTTGTTCTTCTAAACTGCGCAATGGATTATGACGTGGTTTTCAATATCATTTAGAGAATTTATTCCAGAAGGTTTATATATGTATAATACATTAATATTAAACTTACATATAATAAAGAAATCTCGGATGTTTTGTAATGTCGTAAACACCGTGCGAATCAGGGGCAGGTCGCCAGCATTTGATAATGTATGACTGATTTGCGAAGCACAAATTTAAAAAAAGCACTTCCTAAAAGGGCCTCAAAAAATCCTGTCAAAACAAATCTTGAATTAAATTTTCCCGGAAAAATCGTAACATATTTTATTGCTTTTTCTAACCCTACCTACTTTAAAATTCAAACAGCAATTACGAAAACGAAAGTAAAACTTTCTGCTTGTTAAATAGATACAGAAAAGAGTTTTTATTCAGCTGTGGATATATTTCCGACATTCTTTTTGGTAAAATCTGGAGTTTTGCCAAGTTCCGTTTCCCAGTCAGCATTTTTCACTGGTTTTACTTTTGAGCTCTTGTTTAAAATAGTTCTAACTTACAAAACGAAAAAGTATGGTGTGTGGAAAGACAACTCAGTTACTATTTCTGAGTAAAGATTAAATAGATATAATTATTTATTATGTCCACCACATACATAAATTAGAGTTATGCAATATTTTCGAATGGACGTTATTTTTGCACTTTAGCACGTCAAAAGAAATAATAATCTGTTAAAACTAGATATATATGAGGTCGATGTTTCATAACCGACTATTCTAAGAAAAAATCCAGGATGTAGAGTATTCTACGTCCTAACTCAGTTCATGATCTATTCCTGTCTGATATTTTATCTAAATCCGTTCAGCTGCTAAGGCGTGAAAAGGTAGTAGATAGACAGGCAGACAGAGTTACTTTCGTATTTATAAAATTAGTTGTATGGATATGGATGGATTTCCAGAGTATTTCACAACAGGTATGCGTGATTTCCAGAGTATTTACCAACAGAAATGCGTGATTTCCTGAGTATTTACCAACAGAAATGCGTGATTTCCAAAGTATTTACCAACAGAAATGCGTGATTTCCAGAGTATTTACTAACAGAATTACGTGATTTCCAGAGTATTTCACAACAGAAATGCGTTGAGACCTATGCCCAGGTTTCTACAGGGAGAAATGTGTATGATACTGACTGTTGAACAGGCTTAAGCGAATTCCAAAGGTTTTAGCCATAATAATATCTAAGTGGGAACACTATAGCTTCAGATGGTTTACCTGCAGTTATTAAGATGTAACATAATCAGCCTTTATTTCCACGGCTGGGACTCTGGCTTCCTCTGGCCTCCCTGTGAAAGGAAGCACTTTATAAGAATGCGTGTTTGTAGATGTTACAAACATTCGGTCTTTGAGTTTTTGGTTCCGAAGACATACTAGTTTCCTTACAATGAAATTCCTTTACAGTTTTAAAAGGAGTGATGTAATAAATTGCAAAAAGTGGGTATTTGCATTCAAGTATAATTAATTAGTGTTTTTTCCCGATATTTTTGGTTATTAGATCGTAAACACTGTTAAATAATTTAAATTAAAGACAATTTGTTGAAAATATTTCTTTTGATATACTTAATTGTAGGTATCCTACCTAATTCAAACCTTGCACTAATTAACACCTTCGTGTTTTAGGTACATACTTACGAACGAAAAGAAAAAACAGTTTTAAGTTATTAATTTAAATTCAACACATTTAGAGCTAATGCTTAGTGCTCATTACAGCCAATGCAACGAGTCAATGACCCTGTTCAATCTGCTTTCACACCTACATTCATTATTATGTATGAAGGCTGACGAGTGAAACGAGGGACATAAATTGAAGGCGAAACATAGAAGTAGATTATCTTTAATCCGTTATGTGCCACGTCAAAAAAATCCAGAAAACTTTTGAATTCACAACGTTATTCGCCAAAAGGGTAAGCATATACCTTACCCACATCTACAAGGGGGCGAGCCCTTTACCAGGCATATATAAATCCATATTCCGGACTGCTACATCCTATAACTTAAAATCTAAATTCCTATAATATCAATCCAATAACACTGCCCGACCTGAGGATCAAACTCAGGACCCCACGCTCAGCAGTCATGTTGGAGATTAATAAACCTACAAGTCAATCTGTCAGGGATTTTACTTCTTTCAAATCAAAACTGTCATTCTTTGACAGCTGTTTGAAATGACTATATCACGGAAAAACGACGTAGAGTGTCAACTTTCTTAACAATTAATTTCTCTGATTATATCAATTCAGCCTATTGTAGTCCAATGTTGGGCATAGGCCTCTCCCAAGCTGCACCACAACACTCTGTCCTCTGCCTTCCGCATTCTGTCTGTCCCACCAATCTCTGTAAGGTCGTTGGTCCATCTGGTTGGGTGTATGTGAGCATATTATTATCATGTCTGTCACTTCCTTGTGGTAATGATAAATGATACATGATTTTATTTCTGTACGTAGGTTTTTACAAACACTTTTACACGTCAATCATATTTTAAAAACTAGATGAGGTCGGCGTTTCCTATCTGACTACTCTGAGAAGAAAGGCCGAAACGAACTCTAATAATGACTTAATGATATAACTAAAATTTTGTAACAATATAATTTAAAAGTGTGTCCATGGAGTTTCTTGCTCGTTCTTCTCCATAGGTACCTACTACGCTTTCGAATGCGCAACTAGCTTCATGATTCTGGCTGACCGACTTCTGGACAAGTCAAAAGTGCCTGTAAACGGTTTAATTGAAATAAATACGAGGGACTTACACAAACTCAAACCATTTTGAGTTTGAGTTTGTATAAGTCCCTCGTTTAACAAGTCGTACTGTGTAATGCTCTGTCGTCTTAGTGCGACAGGTAATGGGATCAATCAACGCAATGCCTTTTGATGTGGTTAATGTTCTTAATGCATACACACATCACGTCAGTGGTTGACTAGTATCTAGTATCTAAATAGAGGTTACATATATATATACACACGTATGTTTTGGTAAGACCTTATAGTTATAAAGTTAGTAAGCGCAGTAGCTTAATTGTACTCAACCTTCATTGTTACTATAATAAACTGTAGAACGAGCATTATTTGATTTATTTGTCAATAAAATGTTCTTCTTTTTGAGAAAATCGAACCATCTGTTAAAAATTAAGTACATGAAGGACATAAAGGTATGAGGAACAGGGTGTAAAGTTCACTCATACCTCTATAGAATAGAGAGCATCTTCCGACCAGATGGGTGTTGTCCCTGGTGGGCAACTGCCCGACGTTTGATGTCGGGACGTTGTATATACGCTAGTTGCGCGGTAAACTCTGCTTGCGGGATGCAGGATTTTGCGTGACGTCAGTGTGACGCGTAGCTCGCATGTGGCATTGTAGATGCCGCTACACTCATCATGTTATCAAGTAAAGTTGCTACAAATTAGTAAAAATCAACATTATTTAAAGTTCTTTATTTAAAAATATCTCCTCAAATAAAGAACTTAAATCACATCTTTGTTTTATTACAACCTGTGCTACCTACATAACTACATTAGTAATTTTGTCCGCCCCAGAAATCGTATAAATCTAAAACCCAAGGACTTATTTTTTAGACCCAAAATTCCTTGAAAACTGTGATCCCTGTACGTGTGAAAGTTTGTCATATTGTTACGGAGGTGAATAGATGAGCCGTTATATTAAACCGGGGTGCCGCACTCAATTTCATGAAAAAACTTATAAACGCCTTCTGCGAAGATCTTGGATGAGTTCGGATGTGGTATAGAGGCAGGTCTTATACGGTCAATAATATAATTTAAAGTAGGAAAACGTGCAAAAAGAGACTTACGCTCACTTTATATGCACCACATGTCACTAAATTAATTTAGCGTTAATTATGTGAATTGTTTCAAATCAAAATAAAATTAAAATCATTTATTTGCATATAAATAAGGTACAGAAAGTTCTTAAGATAATTACATCGATCACTAATTATTATGCCATTAATGTAGGCGTGCTACTTAGGTATTTATATATTATTTCAAGAACTTAATTAATAAACTTGAATAATGCATGCGATTAGTAAATTATATTAAATTCAATTCAATTTGGTCACAATTAATTCATTTGTTAGTTTGAAGATCCTTTGGAGATCGTTTGAAGATGACGAAGACAGAATGATGTTTTAAATACTTTTAGCGTTAAATACATTTCTTGATTTGTGGTGAAACTGGGCTTAGTAATCAACAACGATTTTCTCAAAAAAATCTGGATGGAACTATGATGTATCTATCTCTAGAGGATTTTGAATTTTTGTCGAACAAGCTCTAAATGCTGATCCGCACCCTAATTGTGTACCTAACACACTATCTATCACAATCAGAATCATTTTGAAGCCTATTGCTAATCCATTGCTTCATATGTTCGAAAAAATTGTCTGCTCAGCAACGTAAATAACGCAATTAATGTTTTTGAACTGTCAAAATGTAAGCTATTCCTATTGTTAGTGTGGTACGAAATTACCCCGCAGAATTGGATGTTGACACAGAGAAGTAAGATCATGAGCTGGATTAAAATATAGAAAGAAAAGAAAGAAAGAAAAATGCGTTTATTGGCACTGCAGCAACAAAAATACACCTTAAAACTAAAAAAAAAGATAGTAGTAGTAGTAGTAAGGTAGTTTTATATCCAGGGACCTTTATAAATTAGTTCCCATAGGCAGTGAGTGAAACCGCGGCCACAGATTGTAAAGAGGTAAAAAAAAATAGTGTAGGGTGTAATCTTCGGAACTCCTCATCAGATTCCGAAAATTCTTTTACTAATGGGAAGCCACTGGATTGCCGATTGTTTTAACATAAAATAAGATAGTAAGATAATAACTTAAAACAAGAAATTTCATGCGCACGAAGTTGCGGGTAGATTCTTCTTAGAAATTCAAATAACTAACCCAAAAATACCTCATCCATTGTTATTCCGCCCTCGCTCTACGGCAGATAGGATCAACTTTTTGACGCAGTCACGGCACACAGAGGATCCTTTGTAAAAGTGTTCTTTTTAACAAAAGTTATGGCTTATGGATTAAATTTCCTTATTCTTTGACACTTCCAGTGTTTGTGTGAAATTTTCTGACAAATATACGTACGTGGGTATTATTGAATTCGTTCGGAGTTTTGTCGGGAGTAATATTGAAAGTTGGGCCGTATTAATATGATCTATAATCTTCCTATTCATTTTAGCGTTTTGAAGTTTAGTTAAGTTCAAGTCTGCTTGAACTTTGATCCAGTTTTTATGACCAGTTTTCTACTTATAATATATAAATCACCTACCTAGTCTTTTCCCAACTATGTTGGAGTCAGCTTCCAGTTTTACCTGATGCAGCTGAATACCAGTATTTTACATGGTGCGACTGCCTATCTGACCTTCACAACCCAGTTACTGGGTAATTCGACACCCCTTAGTAAGACTGGTTGTTGAGACTTTCGGGCTTCTGACTACCTGACTGTCAAAGATCTACAAATGACAGCCGGAAGCAACGGCTTAGCGTGCTTTCCGAGGGACGGAAAGGTCTCGTTATGTAGTGGATGGTCACCCATCCACGGAACAACCTCGGCAAGCGTAGCTTAACCATCGATTGACCCGTGCGGCTGTTATTAATTAGCAACAACCCCCTCCAGTTCCATAATATATAAATCTATTCCAAAAAGAGCTAGCATTTTTCAGTACTTATGGTAAAAGTCGGATATCACAGCCCAGCCGCCTCTGTTTTCTTTACACTCAACAAAAAAAAAACAAAGAATAAAATTTGTTTCCACACACATTTACAACCCGAAATACAGTGTATATTGTACATACTGATAATACATAACATTGTGTGTGAATGGTGTCAACGGAAGTCCTTTGTGGAACCACCTCATATCCCTGATTAGGTACGCCAGGCAATGCAATTAACTCTAATGTTCCATGTTTTGAGGGTAGGTAGAAATCTTTTGTGCCTTTATTATTTTAGTCTTTGTTTTTTATGGCTGACAATTTTGCGAATGGATTTTTGAATTTTTCTTTTGTTGTTCTGTTCTATTTTCAATTTTAAATTGAGAATGAAAAAGTGTTGTGTTGTGAATCGATTTTTAAAAGGGGAGTTTAGTGATAACGGCTTTTATAAAGTCAGTGCTTGTTTAGATTATTATATAACGCAAATCGTTTTATTTCATAACTTAGACCGAGATCTTAGTATAGAATAGAATAGAATGGAATACTCTTCAAAGTTTTATCGCTTTTCTCTTTACTTTTCTTTCCTCTTTTCTTTAGTATAAACGTTACTTAGCATGTGCCTTGACTGAAATATGTCCCCGTCTCTATCTTGCACTTGTATTTTGACAGTTGTGCGACATTGACAGGTATAACGGTTAGCCAAAGTACGTGCTAAATTAACGTTTATAGATTTCGGCCTTACATTTGTATCTTCATACCTAGTTTTTAATGAGAAAACGCTTGCTCAATGATCAATAATAACATAAATATTAGCTGTCGGATGCCGTTAATAATTATTTCTAGAATTTAATTATTTATGAATTGTTAATTAATCCGTAGTGGTCACATAGATCACTGTTTTGTAATGTTTTAATGATTACCCAACTACACGAACGTAATCCTACTATAATATTATTATTTTGTTTGATTGTTTGGTCTTCATTCACGCAGCATTACATCGACGGAATTTTTTACTAGACAGTTATGGTCCTAAAATTACGTCTATCTATACAGGGTGGATTTTTGAGATGGGGCAGCAAGGGCAGCTACCTTAACCGTTGTAGCTACAGCAAAACGGTCTTAGGAGACTTTTCTTAACTTTTTGAGAAATGTTGATTTGCATTCACAGATTTTGAAAAAAAAAATACAGTCAGCAGGGAAATGGGCAATTTTCACAAAAACTTTTTTTATTCCAATCGATCATGTCTCGTATAAGGATCAAAAACCTCTATTGGACCAACTGAAGTTTGACTACTAGAAAAGTCAGAAATCGCAAAAAACTTTTCCCATACATTTCGTAGGAAATGAGACTATGTCTGTTAAAGGCTTTGAAACCATCCAACCGATGTGCTCCAAACCGGTTTCATTAGAAAGGCAATAAATGCAAAGATGGTTTTAGAGCACTAAGTCATTGGAAAAAAATATATTAAAACTTCATGAATGGACCGAATGTGCCTAATGCTTTGTTTTATCGTAATAGCACATGCCGGGTACCCGCTAGTATATAAATAAAAATCTATTGCTAGAAATGTTTGTCCGCGTATCACTACGAAGGTTTTTCACCTATTTGGCTAATTCTTTTTTTGTTGTACTTATTTGTAATTGGCAGGATATAGTTTGTATGAGAGAAAATATTTGAAAAGTGAAATTTTGTATGGAAGTTTGAAAGTTTGTATGGAAGTTCGTCATTTTTGCCGATGGGAATTCTCATCGGGCACACGGCTTGTAGGGTAACAATTGTTCCCAAAAACAAACCCTAAATTACTGAAATGTTGCGCTGTTCTGAGTGCCCCATAGCACAGCATCATGCTGAGTGGAAGTCTTCTTGTCACAGTTACGACGTGCAGCTGCCGACTATTTCTGTTCTGTGCTCGTCATTATAAATCTTTGTTTTGTGTCTTCATTATTCGTGTTTAGCTTATCTTTTTGTATGCACGTGTTTCTGTGACAAATAAACCTATTTTTCATTCTTTTTAAATAGGGTGTAGAAGTTTGGATCCGAAATCCACGCAGACGGCGTCACGGGCAAAAGCTAGTGGCCACCTACTAATATTATAAAATCATGTTCCCATAGCTTACACTGACATTAACATTATGTAAAATGGCTAGTCACGCTATCACATTAACTTCTATAACATAATTAGTATTAATTAGAGCGGTTTATTAATGACTCTGTATCTGTTTTGGTAACAAAAGGTCTTTGAAATATGCAGCGTCAGTGATGAGGCATAAATTTTAATTAGTGTAAAAACAATGGTAAGAATTTTACGTAAAAGACTGATGTTTAAAAGAATAACCAGCGACCCGCCGCTGCTTCGCACGATTTTTACGACTTGACAAAACAGAGATTTCTGTATTATATCTAAGTTTAAAATATGAATATTTCATACACATAAACCTTCCTGAAAACGTTTTCTAAATGATGGTGAAAACCGCATCAAAATCCAGTGCGTAGTTTAGAAGAATAACGCTGTCACACAAACAGACATGTAAAGCGACTTTAATTTATAATATGTGTGTATATATTTGATATTATTTTATAAATTTTAAGAAAACTTACAGCTAAAACATTCAAGTAGTCAGAAGTAATATGTAGAAGAAAGCCAATTACAAGTTTCCACATGTAAACTTATGTATAAAATTAACAAAATGGTACAAACAGCGAGAGAGTTAAACATAGAAACAACTGAAGAGAATAAACAAAAATAAAATACATTACACACAAAGTTACACATCAAATAAAAAGTTACTTTAGTTTTTTTTAAATTTCTGGGCACATATAATATATTATATCTTTTATTACTGGATATATATAAATATAGATAAATAATTATAGATAGGATATGTGGATTTTTCCCGTGACTTCGCCTTTTTTCAAGAATGAAGAGTATCCTATGTCCATCTTATCAAAATCTATTATTAGAACCCACTATCTGCTAGAATATTTTGGCAGCCATTTTCCGCTATAAGTAAGGGCTGCAAATCTGAGTTGACCGTGAAATGCGGGCCTTTTATTGAGTAGCTGTTGCATTTACCTATGTATGGAACAGTTGATTCTTTTTTCTGTATTTCGAACTTGTTCTCATAACAAGACTTGTTCATATCCATAAAGTCCCAAAACACGACGCAAGTTTCTTGTCTGGGGCATACAATAAAATAGAAGCAACAAAATAAATGACTTGCATCGTCTAAACGCTCTTTAAACAACTTTTATTCTTGCTTCAACTTATGGCATATATGCCACAGGCAATTCAAATAGTGTAAATCAGGTTTTAAGTCTGATTACAAATTGTGATTAGAAGAAACAATGTTTAGACAAGACAGACAAGAAACATGCATTGCGTAAATGGAGTTTCATTGCTATCCATCATCCATCGAAAAAAAGTTGACGATCGTCTCAGCTCAATTTACTCTTTAATCAAAGAGCTACATTTCACCATAAATCCTTACTTCCCATAATGTCTTCCATACATCTTATAGTGAACCTCATCCTAATAATCTCCACTTAGCGTACGTTACAAGATGTTCACAGGTGCACCGTATATCCAGTGTTCAGCTAATCCGGTATAATTAAGGCGTACAATATTAACAGAGCCCGGTGTTACCTCGTGTCTATTATTCAATGCATACAAGGTTCCAAGGAGTCTTCGTAGATTACATGCCGAGATTGCCAATGTATTATGAAGATTGGCTGAAGTTTTGATTGTGTTTACAAGGGCTAACAAAAATGTGTAAAATATTTTAAGGTGCGACAACATGGACGAAAAAAAAATCGGACAGATTCTTGCTAACATAAAACTGTGTCACTGAAGTCGGCCAGCTCGCTGTACGCACACATTCACACATTAGTCGGCTGATGGTCGGCCATTACAGTTCGCGCGAAACTTTATGAGCTCTCGGAAGTTGCACGCGAGTGGCTGCGCAGTATGCAGAATATAGGTATCCGAGGGAACTTTTATCACTCTCACTCAACGGTACCATGCGCGGTTTCGTTCTCGGGCCTAGGTTCAGAGGGCTCATAAAGTTTTGCGCGAAATGTACGCGCGCAAACGGCTACACTCACACATAAATTAATATTCACACGTAAACGGGACTCAGTTTTGTCTTAGCGGAGTTCCGTCCCGACTTTTTTCGTTCGTCCATGACAAGGAGGAACACAAATGGTGTAAAATATTTTAAGGTGATTTTAAACGTAATGTATTTTAAAGTGAGTAAAAGATTTTAAACTTTTATATTTTTAACGTCTCTTGATAAGACGTAAAATGTAGTACGACCTATCTGAATGACATTCGTTTAATCTTTGTCTTTTTATGTTATTGGTTGTATAGTTTCATTATATTCTAAGTACCTACTGAATGTTTATTTAATTTTACTTTGTTATCTATTTGTTTAATTTGTACAAATCTTAAAACCTGACTTGGTTTCCGTACGTCATTTTCGGGTGACCACTGAAAATCTGCGTTGTCCTGTGGGTCCTCCATAGCACAGCATCATGCTGAGTGGAAGCCTTATTGTCACAGTTATGACGTGCAGCTCATTCAGTTCTGTGCTCGTCACTATTATTTTCCTTATTATTCGTTTTAACTTAACTTTTTGTGTATGCACTTGTTTCTGAGACAAATAAACCAATTTTTAACACGTTCGCTTTTAACTATGTTAAAAAATCTTAGAAGTAGATTTTAACCTACTTCTAACAGTCGTATCGAAATTAAACTTTGTATGTATATGTAGTTTGGATGATAAAACTATAATTTGGTATCTTGGAGCTGATCTGAAGATGAAGCCCGGAGGTGGGCAGTGGAACTCTTCAGTGGCTACTAGTAAACCCCTCGAGTTTAGTTTCATATGATTCGTTTTGATGACTCCAATAGATTGGGCTTGAGGAAAGAGGGTCTGATGATGGAGCCAGGAGATTAGTGGAACTATTCAGTGGCTACTAGTAATTACTTAAACTTTTGGGTCATACGATTTTGTTTTGATGAGTCCAATAGATTGCACTTGGTGTTGACGGTCTGGTGATGGAGCCAAGAGGTGCATAGTGCAACTCTTCAGTGGCTCCTAGTAAACCGCTCAAGTCATAACTTAGTTGACTTTAGACTTATTAACTTAATGAAAAATATAATAACTAAAAAGTAATAAAAAATAAAAATAAGTACTCGTAGTTACCTAAAAAGAAAACACTTTTACACACACTATAAATGATAAAATAATTAAATTGACTTGTGTTAGTTCTTCTTTTATATCCAATAATTAAATCAAAAAGCGTGAAGCGCTTTTTAGTTCTGTTTTTAATTAATTTAAAGAAAGCGCTCCACGCTTTTTGATTTAATCATTGGATATAAAAGAAGAACTAATACAAGTCAATTTAATTATTTCATAATTTTTTAGTGTGTGATAAAAGCGTGTTTTCTTTCTTTCTACCCAACCACTCAACGATTAGGTACCAAAGAAAGTCCCACTCTAATCTCGCAAGTAACGTCTAAAAACAATTTGTTAAATAAACAAAGGTACAATCTAGGTGGCTATCTGTGTAACTCAGGTAGCCCAGTAAATAATAAATAGGTCGTTTTGCCCCTAGGGTGGGAAGGTAATATCATCGCACCACTCCCACATAGAGGTGCACTAACAATGCAAGTATATCCGGTATAGTAAAACGTGGTCATTTGGAACAGCAGTGGACTAGAGTGCATTTTCTGCGACCTTGAGAAGTTCACATTGTTGTGGATAGTCTCCAGAAACATATCCTTGAACGTAATCCACTGGCTGTAGTTTCCAGTGAATTCTGGTAATTGAATTCTTGGCGCAGAGTTTTGGTAATGCGTACCAGTCCATATTTTTGAGTTTAGGGACCTTTTCAGTACGTCATATTGTCGTTCTTTGCTGACGAATAGTTCGTTGTATACTTCGTTTGAACCTTTAAGAACAGCTTCTAGTTCCCAGTGACATTTTTCTACGGTTTGCCACTTGCTTTTCAGTTCATTTAGTTGATCTTCTAACTCCCATTTTTCTATTACACAGTCTACATCAACCTTTGACATTGCTCGCTCCAGTGCCTTTATGTGGCACTCTTGGCGATCTAGCAGTTCTTTGGTCTTGGTATCTATTCCCTGAGGATGCGGGATGACAACTTCTCCTTGTTTCCCATCAACACCCAGTAGCCGCTGCAGTATGTCCAGCCTAGTAGTTTCGTAAAGATGCTTTGTTTTTTCGTGAATGTTGTCAGTAAAATATTTAATACCTCTATCCTCCCGTTCCAGAAGTAGATTGTGCCTACTTGTGAAATCTTGCCAGAGATTTTCCAATGACACTAACCTTTGAGTTAAGTATTCCTTTCCTTTCCGAGTAGCACTGTCCTTTTGGTAGTTTGAACAAAGACGCTTGATGGACTCGAAAACTTCATTTTGAAGAGTAATTTCGCTCATCTTGAGTTTCTCGATTAGTTAATCGAAATAAGTTTAGTAGTTGTATATATTGTAGCCTCAGCAGCGGTAGTAGTAGTAGTAGTAGTAGCAGTAGTAGTAGTAGCAGTAGTAGTAAGTATATTTGTAGTTAGTTCTGCTAGTTGACGGCTCCTCTAGTTGTCGAAGGCTCGTCCAGCAGTTGAAGTTGGTTCCGGTACTCAGTGTGCCTGTACTCGAGCTAGGTATGTGCGCCTTCTCAATCCAACTGGGGCGACCCTCTTCCGGGAGACCAGCTGAACCGATTCGCTACCGTAACAAGAGAAACAAACACACTAAGATACACGAAGGCTCGAAGGACCATTAAATGTAAGGTCCAGAAGTAGTAGGGACCTTACACTTGTACAATAAGTTATAGCTCGCTCACTTGAAGTAGTTAAAGTTAGTTTAGGTGAGTTGACGGAAACCACGGATTTAGTAACACTTGAAAGTTTATTAATTAGCCCGATTTACAAGTAAAGATTTGGATGCTAATCCGCAGCGCTCGCGCTAGTAGTAATTTGTCAACTAACTTAATAATATGTTTAACGCTAATATAAGTGAATAAAGTAAGTAGGTTGCTGCGTATGCAGTTTAATACATTGTACGTGAACCGTACAATACTGATGAAGATTTTGAACTGGTATTTTAATTTCTAAAGTGTTCTGTGAGAGTCGAACTGGGAGTTTCGCCAGCGTTAGATTTGTTTTTGTTGTTTTAAGGAAACTACTTTATTACTAAAGTAAACATTATTTTTGAGGATGCTATTTACTAAAACGTGGTATTTTGGAACAGTGGTGGACTAGAGTGGAATACTGATGAAGATTTTTGAACTGCTATTTTAATTTCTTAAGAGTTCCATGTGAATCGGTCTGGAAATTTCGCTAGGATTAGATTTTTTTGTCTTGTTTTAAGAAAACTGCTTTATCACTAAAGTTAAAACTATATCTGATAATGCTATTTAAGTTCTAAAATGTGGTATTTTGGAATGGCAGGGACTAGAGTAGAATACTGATGAAGATTTTTGAACCGGTATTTTAATTTCTTAAAGAGAAGTGTTTCGGTCGGGAAGTTTTGGTTTTAGGATACTACTTGATGACTAAAGCTTTTATTCGATTATTTTTGGCTATGATTGGGGAGGTTTATGTCCAGCGGACATATTTCGTTAAAATGGTGATGATGAAATTATTTTTAGTTTTTTTTTTGTTTGTGTATGACATTTGTTTTCGTAAACGCACACGATAGGTAGGTAGCAGAATTTGTTAAAGAGAGACAGTGATTTCATGACCAAAAAATTACGGATGCCGTAAAAGAAACATTCTGTATATCAGTTTATATCCGTTTTGTTTAATTTCTTACTTATAGAAAGCTTATCCTTGTTACAAATTTTTCTAGTGTATTATTTTATCATTGTAAAAATCACAGATGGTGCCTTCCAAGAATGCAGACATGAAGACTGGCCCTTTGAAGATGAATACCTCTCTTAAGCCGATTGCGATATTTGATAGCATCTCTTTGTAAACTGCTGATATTGTAGGATCTAAAAAATACCATGAAAATATTATTTGTAAGATAGTGTAAAAAGATCAATTAGGTGATCGTATTAAAATCATTTCATTCGGCCGAAGGAGAATTCTCCAGCCAATAATAATATGTATAGTGATATTTTCAGCAGGAAATATAAAGTTGACTTAAAAAATTTAATTGGTCACATAATACTTTCACATTGAACCTGTGCATCAAACTTTGCTTGAGCCATGTAGAATTTTATAACGTCAATGACTCCATCACAACAACACAGAGTGGCGCCATCTGTTAGGGTATCTTGTCAATATCTTGATAGATTCCATGCAACTTGATAGGTGTCACCACAGTATTATAGATTATACTAAAATAAGTTTAAGTACCTGAATCGTCAGTCAAACCAGGACCAATGCTAAACGGAGGGTTGGAATCAGGTATATAAGCGTATAATTGGGCTGCAGACAACTGAAGATTTTTTATGTTTGGTACCGTTAATGTCAGTGATATACCCTCTGTGGAAATAAATAACAATTTTTAATTCGTTCCTTGATATTCTGATTCGCTTCGTCAGCTGTCTGTTTAAATGTGCATTTTTAAATTAAAATTAATGCATTTTCCAAGCACTTAAAACATTGTAAAGAGGAGAAGATGGGCAGAAGAATGGCAGAGGTATTGTGCTTCACAATTTCACCACCAATGTTATAAGGGGGACGAAAATATTGCCCCTGGCATAAAGCAATTCGGGGCTGCTACTGAGAACTCTTTGATGGAGAAACTCAATGTAATTCATTACAATAAATCTGCTGCTCCATACATTTTGACCGTGTTGGTATTACACTTTTGTATGAAACAGTAGAACTATGTACCGTCAAACGGGGTGAAATCGAGACGAAACTATAAAAGGGATTTTAACATTGAAATAATATAGTTTATTGCTAAAAAGGACTCTAATGTGTTTACTGTACTTCAATTAACGATTAAGTGCTCTTGTTGGCAACAAACTATATTATTTTGTCGTATAAGTTTCGTCCCGATTCACCCCTTTTTTTTTTTTTTTTTTTTTTTTTTTTTTTGGGTGGGAAATCATCAAATGACGTCTCCCGCTCTGGGCGGAGCGGAAGGGCGTGTCAGACTCTTACTGACTAAAACCCACCCGTGTTCCTTCAGTTGCCTGTGCGCCAGGGCCACGGTAACTCTTTCGAACAATCCGCAGCCCCGGCAGGCATCGGTCCTATCGGACCCCGTCAATGGTGCTGACATCTCTTTGAGGCGCGCGTGGAACACGACGCGCCGTCGACCCGGGCCTGGTCCTTACCGGACGGCGAGCTGCCCATTGCTCGCCGTCCGCAAGCCCGCGCCTACGGTGGCCGGGAGTCGGCAATCGACTCCCGACGCCCAGGGTGTCTCCTCCTCCTGCGGCGGCTAGGGGCGCGAGGGCGTAGAGATTGCCTCTCCCTCTCGCGCTCCGCCTCCTCCTTCGCGAGCATTACTGCTTCGCAGAAGGAGGTGACGGCTTCCCATTCCCTCTCGCTCCGTACCATGGCCTGAACCAGGGCCGGACGCGAGAGGTCGCCGCCGCCGATCGCCGCCACGAGGACACGGCGGTGCTCCGCCCAAGCCGGGCAGACCTCCACCGGTCCCGATTCACCCCTGCATCCCTATTCACTACGTCTGACGATACTGGTAAAAGTATGTGTCAGGATGTCCCTTCCACCGTGTATTAGGTATATGAGTTTCCTTACTGTAGATAACGGTGGAGTAATCCGATAGTTCTACAGGCTCCTTCCCCTTGCGGTGGTACCTCACTAATGCGGCTGGGCTGTACACTGTGATCGCGTCAAATACCACTTCCAAAACCAACTTGTCCGTTACCTTGTTGATACTGAAATGAGTGATGAAGTTTTTTATAATTATGTTCATTTGGGAAAACAGTCAAATGACTGGCTGTTTCCTTCCATGATAGTGTCAAGTATCTTTCGTCGTGTTAATTCCTCTTATCATTTAGAAGGTCATCTAAAATGATCTGTGGATCTGAAACTCGAGACAATAATTAAGAAAATTTAGTTTATAATGATCCTGTTTTAGGGATGCATTTGATTAAAGCGTTCAGTGGAACAAGCACAATAATTGGGGCTAGACATATACATCAGTTTTACACAATGTGATCCTATCGAGAATCCTACAGTGTAAATAAAATACCCAAAATCCGAATCATTAATGTTCTAAAATAAAATTAACTTACTGTGGAATCTTGTACTTACTAAAATTCTTTAATCTTCCAGTCATTCAACCCTCTAACTTGAGCATTTTGCAGTATAAAAGTCACATTAGCATGAGCTAAATGTATAGGGAGCCAATCCAGTTTGTAAGGATCGTCTATAGGCCCCTCCACCGGTTTGCAGTCAGAATTGTGAGCGAAGACTCCACGAATGCAATCCAAGTCTTGCAATGCACAGGGCCGGTAGACCCTATTGTGTTTATAGACTGCAATGGACAGCGAAAAAGCGTTATTCTCGAACATTTTGAAGTGAATTTGGTAGTGGAGATATCAAGTTTGCGTTTTGCGAAACATGCTGGTATTAAAGATTGTATTGCGTTATGTTTTAAATGGAGTTCATCTGTGAAATTGTTGCAGCTTGCTGTTGCTTCTTTTTAGCTACATGGATTAAAAATTATGAGCTTGATGGGTTCTAGGTATATCTTTCAATTAGATTAACAAAACCTTTTTGATGTTTTGCATATTTTTATGGATCGAATTTATAGATGCACTAGGGCAACCATAATGCTTATCCTTTTTTCAAAAACCCACCTATGTGGTTTTATTAGGCATGGGTAGATTGATATCCTCTATGAAGAATGCCTAATCAGCGTCTCCATTAATTTCGAATTTCAGTAATATTAATTACTGCATTGCTCATAGTGCTACAAGGATCTTTTGGCGCCTGAATGATATTGACAGGGGCCCGCATTGTTGGTAAATATTTGTGAACTTGTCACAGAAATTGTATTGACAAAACAAGATGGCGGCGTTAGTTCCAATTTTGGCCGAGCGCCTAAAGAATCTTCTAGCGTTATAACCAGAGATGGAATATTCGGATGCATATTTACCTAAAGTTAATTTTTGGCTATGAAAGTGTGGAAGTGGCTTCTTAAAATATATTTTTTTGTAAAAAAATCAGTTGCATGTTTATTCAAAATTAATGTTTAACCCCGATGCAAATATGTGTATATAGGGTGTAAGAGGAGGAGTGGTGTGTAATAGTTAAAAAAAAATAAACATAAACTAAAATAATTATTTTTATTAAATTAAGTACTATATCCTGATTGGGCGTAAATATTACCTCAGCTACAACAACTTAGGGCACGCCACAATTGCGGCGGTAAGACCCCTCTTTGAGGAGTGGCTTGAGAGGCGCCACGGCGTCCTCACCTTCCGCCTGACGCAGGTCCTCACCGTTTCGGGAGGTTCCTGTTTCGGATAAGGCGGGAGGAAACGCCCGGGTGTTATCATTGCGTGGATCGACCGGAGGACACGGTGGAGCATACGGTGGAGGTCTGCCCGGCTAGGGCGGAGCACCGCCGTGTCCTCGTGGCGGCGTTCGGCGGCGGCGACCTCTCGCGTCCGGCCCTGGTTCAGGCCATGGTACGGAGCGAGAGGGAATGGGAAGCCGTCACCTCCTTCTGCGAAGCAGTAATGCTCGCGAAGGAGGAAGCGGAGCGCGAGAGGGAGAGGCAATCACTGCGCCCTCGCGCCCCTAGTCGCCGCAGGAGGAGACACCCTGGGCGTCGGGAGTCGATTGCCGACTCCCGGCCACCGTAGGCGCGGGCTTGCGGACGGCGAGCAATGGGCAGCTCGCCGTCCGGTAAGGACCAGGCCCGGGTCGATGGCGCGTCGTGTTCCACGCCCGCGTCAAAGACATGTCAACACAATTGACGGGGTCCGATAGGGCCGATGCCTGCCGGGGACGCGGATTGTTCGAAAGAGTTACCGTGGCCCTGGCGCACAGGCAACTGAAGGAACACGGGTGGGTTTTACTCAGTAAGAGTCTGACACGCCCTTCCGCTCCACCCAGAGCGGGAGAGGTCATTTGATGATTTCCCACCCAAAAAAAAAAAAAAAAGCTACAACAACTTTAATGACTACCTTTCGATCGCTATGATTTGGTCCGGTTTAGTCACTGAAATCTGACTTTAGACAATTTTTTCGATACAAAAGCGCATTCCATATTAGCCAACATCTCAACTTTAGGTGAATATGCATCCTAATATCCAATCTCTAGTTATAACCGTATCCCTGAAGAATTATGTGTGTGATGAAGAGATGAAACAAGAAACCAATGAACTACTTACTATTAACCCTTTCGCCATAATTTTCACGATGACCCGAATTTCTTTGTGAACATTTGCACACACTTAAAAAAAACACAAGAAAACAGACAAGAATCCTCATTTCGAAGCCTTGTTAACAAAAATGATGTACAATTATGTGAACAAATTATTATATATGATGATATTTGCACAATTATGTTGCATCCTAACTAATATCCGAACTTCCTAATCCTAACTTCCTAACTAGTCCTAACTAATAATATAAATGCGAAAGTAAGTTTCTTTGTTTGTTTGTTACCTTTTCACTCCTAAACCACTGAACCGATCAGCCTGTGCATATACGTTGTCCGGTGTACCGAAACGGACATAGGGTACCTTTCATCCCGAAAAAAAGTACTGTTCCCGAGGAAAATAACAATTACGTTCCTATGATAATAGATGACGCCACGTGTCTTTCGAATCATGATTGAATTATATTATTATAGAAACTTTAGTACTGTCTTAAGAGTTTTATTTTTATTTAAGTATTTAATACATTTTGTGAGTCTAGAGTAGCAGGGGAGCTTTTGGAAAAGCCATGTTTTTCCCATAGCCAGCTATATGTAGCATGTTCGCGCGTGTCCAATGCCCAGAATTTATACGTATTAGCGCCAAATAGAAAGACATACAACATTGTGTACCGGAGCATCCTTTGACATTATATAATCAAAGAGGAGCCTCCTAGAATAATGTTCCGTTCAGAGCCCATGATTGCAACGGCCAAACAACAAGCAGAGAACCCGAATTGATTGTCAAATTCTAAATTAACGCGAGCGAAGCCGTGGGCAACAGATAGTAATTGATAAGGGAAGCTACAAATAACGATCAATCAGTCAGTAAATTGAAATCGCGGAAACAATCGTTTGTAATTTGATGGGAATTATTGTAATGTCTGGTTTCCTATGTCCATAATTACAATATCGTAATATATTCCTAATAATTCCTCAAAGGGGTAGGCAGCATACACAGTTCACACACAGTTAGCCAATTGTGGCTAAGTCTATAGGGGACGAGCCATATCCGTATCGAAAAACCCAATTTCACGTTACACGACACGGGCGTTGAACCCGCAGTACCTGAATATTCAGCAGTTTCGCTTGCGACCACTTAGAGCAATAGCACTAGACCAATCAATCAGTTAAAGTAGAATAAGAAGGAAATGGATAAGAATATAATCCGAGCCAGTGAAAGTTTGATACACATGCAATTTTTGTGAACTAAAAAAGACACACAGTGACTGTACAACTTTCTTTTACATTAATTTGTTTATTAAAACTTTAAGCACAAGTAAAAAAATACTGTACAAAGGCGGAAATATTACCTGAGGCATTTTCTACCAGTCGACCTTAGGGTGATGCAGAGATAAAACATGGCAGGTGCAGTATAAGGGATAGATCGAAAAATAATAAAAACTAATACATACACACATACAACGAAAATAAACTTTGTTAAGAGAAATAACGATAGATAGAGGAGAAAACGAATCCAGTAAATCAGCGCTGGGATGATTCTGCCAACTTTTTACGAATATGTTCACGTGCCTTCACTTTAAAAGATAACCGACTGGTTGCCGTCCTGATGTTCAGAGGGAGCGCTTTCCAAAGAAAGACCGCCTGGACAAAGAAAGAAGAGTGAATGAAACCAGAGCGGTGAGAAGGACATCGTAGAAGACGATTGTTGGTGGAACGAAGATTTTTACTATAAGCGGAACATGAGTATTGAACATGGGAAGTCAGATAAGAAGGAGAAGTGGATTTGTCGAGTATAGAAAATAAATAATAGATAAAATGTTTATTAGTACCCTTAGAAAAACATACACAAGTACACAACGATTAAATAAATGTTGTACAATAGAGTCACATTAAAAGGCGAATTGATGCCTCCTAAGCTAGGCCAAAAGCCTGTGTTAGAAGTCAGTGTTCCTTCAGATATTTTGGCAACAAGGTATTGAGTGTCATGAAAATACTATAGAAAACAACATAGACAGAGCCCTCAACTCTCTGCGCTGACAAATCGGTAACCATTTTAAAAGCAAATATCAGCTATTATATTATCTTCGTCAGTTTCTTTCAAATTCTTTCCTTTATCAAGTCAAGACACAAATTATATTTTAAAGCTACGTCACTGTGCTAACTATAACTTACAAAATTATACTGCATAAAAAAATATTTAATTACTTTGATAATAAAGATCAAAACCAATGTCGAGTTGACATCAACCTAAAACATTTATAATTACCTGATCCATTTATGAAACTTAAGTAGTTTTTTTATTTTATTTAATAGTCAGAGTCTGTTAATGTCAGACTTTTTATTCGGTCTGACATGGAAAGAAGATGGCTGGCCTTATCTTTTGATATAACTTTTACATGGTTTTTTGGTGGAATCTCTTCAAGGTACACGTTTCAAATAACGATTTAGTGTAAACTTCTTTTTTAATATCGAGCCGTTAAGTATAATTCACGACCTTCTGTATGGAAGCTGAATCGCGTTTGCATCGCGACTGAAGCACGACAGGATCGCGATAGTAGCGATACAGAATCTGGAAGAAGGTACACAGCCAGCGACAGCATCACGGTTGTATCGATACACATGCGCGACAGCATCGCTACAAAAAGTCGCCGTGGGCGAGGCCTCTAAGAAAGTTAAAAAGTACTGCAACCTCGCCTTGCAGTGACGAACAGATTTTGGATGTAACTGAACCGACAGTCAAAAAAAAAAACAACCGACTTCCAAAACAAGACACTAAAAACGTGAAAAATAACTTTAATTTCGGAAGTCGGTGTCTTTGGTTGTGTATTTTCGTTTTTGGCCACCGACTTCCGAAATTAAAGTTATTTTTCACGTTTTTTTGTTTTTTTTTGGAAGTCAGTTATTTTTTTGTATTTTCTTTTTATTTTCCACTTTTTAGTTATGGTACCTACTACACATTCTATACCACTACTTGATATGTAAATAACCGTGACAAGAAATTATTAAAACATCATCAATATAAACTAAGTGGAAAAAATACGCAGTATTAAGGATAACTCAAAAACTACTGATCAGAACTTGATCAAATTTAAATAGGACCACATGTGAAGCAGCAGCTTTCAAGTAAAAAAAGATTCATCCAAATCGGTTCGCCCAGAAAAAAGGTCTGAGCTAAAAAAAAATACAGTCGAATTGAGAACCTCCTCCTATTTTTGAAGTCGGTTAAAAATGGCATATGTAACCAGGCAGCTGACTAAAACTACATTTTAAGTCATTTTGTAAGCGCTCAGTATTGAAATCTTTCTGTTGTCATGTTCTCTCTCTGTTCGGTTATCATTAGAAAGTTATATGAGAAACGAAGTTTGCCTACGTAAAGCAAATAGATTTTTTGGCTGCTCACATAATTCTTTCTTTTTTATGTAATCAGAGATATAGTCACATTGAATTATTGCTTGGGTCGGGAAGAGCATAAAAAACAACATATTAACTGCATATTATTCAATAATGTATTTCAAAAAGTGTTATAGGGTGGATTTATATGTATTTAATTTTCAATAGTATGAAATTACAGTAATGGTGCTATTCTGAAGGCCACTGCAACCGCAAACCGTGACGGCAACTACGCCCAATCGCAATGACAGACCGCAGCGACACGACTGGTTTCTATGTAACTCCATGAAAACAGTAACAAGCGGCAATGTCGCCGAAACGGACCTTCTATCTAAGGAAGCGATTAGATAAGTTATGGAACCAGGCGTTACTTTGCAGAAATCCATGATTATATAATTTATATTTAATCCATAACCACGGTTATGGATTAAATATAAATTATATAAAAAAATATTTTGGGTTAAACTTTTGAAACGTGCTGCCTCGCTAGAAAGAATGTAAGACTATTTAGGGATTCTAGAGGGTCTTCTGAACCCTTCTCAACAATTTCTTTTTGCCGGAGACGTATATTTTTTTTATATATTATAAAAAATAGAAAGTTGTGTTTTTTAAGTTAGGAACTACAGACGAACAAAAAAAAAGTCGGACGGAACTTCGTTAAGACAAAATCGAGTCCTGTTTATGTGTGAATATTTATGTGTGAGTGTTGCCGTTTGCACGCTAATGGCCGCGGCCGACCGGCTAATGTGTGAATGTGTGCGTGCCAGCCTGTACGTACAGCGAGCTGGCCGACTTGAGTGACACACTTTTGTTGTTGGCGAGAATCTGTACGACTTTTTTGTTCGTTTATGCTAGAAACGTAAATACTTATCAACTGCCGAACTATTTACCTAACTGAACTTTCCATCATTTTTACTGGCCATTCATTTGTTACAGTACTTGAGTACAAGCAGTAAAATAACTGAACGGACAGGTACGTGTTTACGTGGTTAAGAAATCGGAATTAGTGGGTAAGAAATTTAACATGGAAGTAGCGTTCGCCGGCCGCTGCCGCGGCACCGCTCACTTTGCTCGCTTGGCTCGCGCGCGGTTCGTCACAGTTCTATCCTAACTTAACTAACCCATTACTTTACCAACTAATGTAATTTTGGTTTTTGACGTAAATATTTACGTTCCTTACCTAAAATTTTTTTTTTTTTTATAGAATACTTCTGAAGACCCTTTAGAACCCCCAAACAGTTTAAAATTCTTTCTAGCGGGGCAGCACGTTTCTTAAACCAACCCGCATTGCGGTCAATCGTCATTGTATATATGTTACACAAGTAACCCGCAGGCTTGCATGCAGTATGCAGCAAGATGCGGTTATTATGATGCAACATGCATGCATCATAATAACCGCATCTTCTGCATGTGCATGTTTTTGCAGGCGGGTGGGTGGTGCTGCATACTGCAACCAAGTCTGGAACTACCTATCTAGCTCAGGCTATCGCAGTCAGATAGCTAGATCCAGACTGGGGCTTTTGTTCAGCAGTGACTGGACATAGGCGAATCCCAGGCTGCGCCACAATACCCGATCCATCCGATCTAGCTTTTGCGGAATTAAAACTAAATATTTTTACATAACATTCTATACGCCAGCGTTTTCATAGAGTTGCATAGAAACAAGTCGTGCCGCTGCGGTTTGCGGTTGTGGTCGCCTGCAGACGACGACCTTTACAGAGACATTCAAGGTTGTGATCACATACAGAAAAAAAAAAATGCTTTCATTGACAAGCTAGTGGTGTCTAAAGTCACAGATGGTGCTTTGCAAGAATATTGACATGAACGCAGGTCCTTGGCTTGTCCAGATCTCTTGCATAGTAACCCCAAGGTTATCTAGCCAAATTGAAACAGCTTTAATGAAACCGGGATCTGCAAAGAGAAAAAAAAAACACGTTGAATTTATTTTCTCCTAATATCTTTTTATGAGTTGTTATAGTGTAGGATGATTTTATTGGCATACTCAGAATGGTAAATGGTAATAAATTCGGTGAAAAACGAAATGTAAAGAATCTCGAATAGAAAAATGTAGTTGTCCTAACTTAAATCAGCTAAAAAATGAGATAGGACTTTTAGTCCAAATAAATAATGATATGTATGTATATAGTAATGATTGTTAACAGGCCAGACTGTCCTATACAATGGCGCTGGGTAGAATTAGCTATAGGTACACGAAGATAATTATTATTAGATGTACCTATGGTGCTACCACACTGAGCCACGAGGGCGGCCTTGGGCAATTTAACTCTGTTTGTGTCCTTACTAACAATACTAATATACTATAAGTCCTTTCTGTTACTAACCCATCACTAAACAACATATGGACTGTTCATGTATGTGTTCATGTCTGAAATAAAGATTTATTATTTTTATAGTTGCGGAAACCTTTATATGGACAATTTCAGTTGCTAGTCAATTTACTTACCAATTAATTTAGTAAGTAGTAAAAAATTGTCATTAGTTGCTTATACGAGTAGTCTATTATTATTCCAAGTGTTAGTTTAAATTATGGTTTATTTTATATCTACATAATATTTTACCTTTGTTGTTTGCAACAGCTGGTCCAAGCGTATAAAGAGGAGCAGCTTCAGCTACATACGTGAAAACTTGGGCTTTAGATAGCTGCAAGTCCTTGATGTGAGGAATAGTCAGAGTAAATGATATACCATCTGTAAAAGGAGAGGAGGTGAGGAGATTCTGTATTATATATGTCAATGGGGACCTAACGTATAAGTATAAATTCTATACCACTCTTGGCTTCAGATCAAATCTCAGACTGAGAAGATACTTTGTAGATCAGGGTAAGAAATGTTTTTGCAAGTTCGTCTTTTCCATCACCATTTCTACCCTTAATATACCTACCACTGTTGTCTTTAAGCCAGCTTTTGGTTGTACTATTTCTATACATTTTTATCTTCTTTTCATCATCAGCCTATAGACTCACATAGGTGTTAACAGTTAGACAAAGCATTTCTAATTTCACGGCTCTCTCCGAGCTCAATCCTATGTTTGCCAATTTATGATTTCCGCCCAAAACCACGTCTGCCACAGTGGCCATTGGCACCACAATTGCGTAACACACTTTCAACAAAAATCCGAGAGATTTTGAAGAAAATTGCTAATCCATTGCTTCATATATTTGAAAGATTCGTCTGCTCAACAATGTAAATAACGCAATGAATGTTGTTGAACTGTCAAAATGAAAGACATTGCCACTGTAAGTGTGCTACGCAACTAACACGCTGATCGCCGGCTAATAAGGTCATCCTATTGCTGCTTCAGCTGGTCTATTTTATCAAGGGTTTTATTTGAATGACTAAAATTATTTAGCAATATTGTTACTTACAATATTCAATAATGGAATAATCTACTACTTCGATGGGCTCCTTCCCCTTACGATGGTAAGTTGTTCTGGCTCCAGGGGATGCCACTACGATCCTGTCAAATACCACTTCTAGGACTAATCTGTCTGTGGCCTTGTTTAAGCTGAAATAGAAAAAAAAAACAATAGTAGTTGTATCTGCAGCTCTCTGTGAGAGAGCTTGTCTAGAGAATCAAACCTATTTCTTCCACCAAGTAGCATTGCTATGTTCCAGTTTATATGGTATGGGTGCCAGTATAATACAATTATTATTTTATAATATTTTTTTTATAATATGTTACTCACAAACAACTCACAAGCAAATAAAAAAAAAAATGACAGGACTTTCTTTTGTTATCTTCTTTTTACTTTCTTTTTCTTCTTGTTTTTGTTTTTGTTTTTATGAGTGTATTTAGTTTAGTTTTTGATAATCTTGTGCGAGTCCCAATAAATACTTTTTCTTTCTTTATTTTCTATACAATTACATGCACATGAGACATTTCAACTTTGACTCTTGGTTAGCAACTCATGGACGATGCGTCTAGTATTGCGGATATGTCCATAAGCAACAATGATAACTTAACATCAGTGGGCCACATGCCACAGCCTTGTTTGCCATCTCATAAAATATATACTAAACTATCATGAAAATCGAAATACATACAAGAAATTTTTAATCTTCCATTCGTTAAGGCCTTTTACTTGGGCATTAAGTAGTGAAAACGTCAGATTAGCTTGTGGTATTAGCAGGTCCAGACGTCGCAGCATATATGGGTCTTCTGCTGGCCCTTCTACAGGCGTACATTTGGAGTTGTGGGCGAAGACACGACGGATGCAGTTCAGGTCGTGGAGAGAGCATGGTCGGATGATGGGGTTATAATTATCCCCGTAGGCTTTATGATCTGTAATTCAAACTCAAACTCAAATCATTTATTTCAATTAAACCATTTACAAGCTTTTGAATTATCAAAGAGTCGGTTAATTTGTCAGAAAGTTGAAACTAGTTGCCCATCCCAAAACGTAAATCTTTATGGAGAAGAACGGGTAAGAAAGTCCAAGAACACTCCTTAAATCAAGATATTATAAAATCCTGGCTAATCAGAATATAACAATGATGTAGAGTTGAAAGTAAAGAACAGTGATAAATCGTTATGGGATTTTTTCAAACATGACCAGCGGGGTAATTGCGTAATACACTTACAATGGCAATGCCTTTCATTTTGACAATTCAACCACATTCATTGCGTCATTTACGTTGTTGAGCAGACGAATTTTTCAAACATGAAGCAATGGATTAGCATATTCATTCAAAATCCGGAAGGTGATTGAAAGTGTGTTACGCAATTGCGCACAGATTGACCTGTCGTGGAACTATTGTCAAGATGCATGGCAGACTTGGTACCCGGTAGGTTGCAACTGGTCGTCTTTTTGAAAGCAGTCGCCTTCTATGACACCTAATCATCTAAATAAAGCAAAGGGACTTTCAAATTATTTAGACATTCAATGGGTTAAGCAATGATATATTCGACAATGGTGCAGCATATTTGTCTTAAAATATACTTATGACTAATGTTACTTGAGTGTCCTTTTTCGGCTACTACATTATTCATTTTCAGTATCAATATTATCTTTCCACTTTGTCATAATAGCATGTGTATTTTTTTTATTACATTATAATTATTTTATTGTATATTTTTTTGGTGTGGTTTAGAAGAAGATGTAGTGACAAAAGCTGTAGTAGACAGTATGCTGAGATGGTATGGTCATGTTGAAAGGATGAATGAAAGGCGACTAACAAACGATATTTACAACGCAGATGTGAGTGGAATTATTGGGGAGGGGACGCCCTAGAATGACATATAGTGACCTTATTGGTGATGTTCTTCAGAAAGGTAAGGTGCGTAGTACTCCAAACCAGCGTGCGTGCATGACCAGATATATGTATGAACGAAAACGAGGTAAAAGGAGTATGTAATGATCGTAGCTGGTGGCGTTCTGTAGTTTCTGCCTACCCCCATGAGAAGAAGGCATGAGTTTATGTATGTACTAGCTTCTGTCCGCGACTTCGTTTGCGTGGAAGTCTTAATTAGTATTAATTTGTTGGTTTCGTTTTTGGTGCAGTTAACCAAAATAACAGCCACAGTTCCATACAACTTTCTACTTGTATAGTTTTGGTCTCAGCTGCCAAAATATGAAGAGAGTCAGGACTGGTGACGCAGGAGCAAACGAGGTTCAGTGGTTCGTGTGAGAAGAAGCTCGTCCTGAAGTGGAAACCCATAGCCTTCAGTAGTAATTTCCCATTGCTTGCGACGATTTTCGGTTTTAGTAAATTTCTTTCTTATTTCTTATTTCCTACGAAATTATATGGGAACTTTTTTGCGATTTCTGATTTGTCTAGTACTCAAACCTCAGTGGTCCGATAATTTTTGATCCTTCCAAAAAACAGGATCGATTGGCCCCTAATTTTTGTGGGAACATTGCTCATTGTTGTGCTATTTTTTTTTTCAAAATCTGTTTATTCAGATCAAATTGTTTCAAAAAGTTAAGAACATTCTCCTTAGACCGTTTTCTTTTAGCGACCATGGTTAAGGTACCTGCCCTTATTGCCCCATCCCAAAATCCACCCTGTATATGTTGTGATTGACTGCTGCTTAGCTCCATAAAGGTGATGATAATTGTTTAAAAGGTTAAATCTGTAATATCTGCTCTTATTCTAATCTTTTGGCTCGTCTTTTTACAATTTGCGGTAAACTATAGAAGAATATGAATAAATTGCAATATTGCTCATCCCCCACAGCAAATAGTGTGATAATTTATAGCCTACAGATTGACCAGACTTATAAGGAATATCTATGCAAAATTTTAACAAAACTATCCTGTAGTTTTTGCGTGATGCTGGAACATACATTCAGACCAACACAAACAGACAAAAATTCAAAAAAAAATATTTTTAGCATCAGAATCGTTCCCAGACCTAGCAAAAATGACTTTAAAAAAACAGTGTACAATTTTGCCTTTGCTACGATTTTATTATATTTATGGATGTAGGTATGTGTATTTATTTTAGAAATATGTATGTATGTTAGTATAGAGGTATGAGGAACAGGGTGTAAAGTTCACTCACACCTCCTTAGAAAAGGGAGGATCTTCCGACCAGACGGGTGTTGTATCTGGTGGGCAACTGCCCGACGATTGATGTAGGGATGTTGTATACATGCTAGTTGCGCGGTAAACTCTGCTTGCGCGATGCAGGATTTTGCGTGACGTCAGTGTGACGTGTAGCTCGCATGTGGCGTTTCTAGATGCCGCTACATTAGTATATTCTCATATCGATATATTCTCATATTTCAATTACTGCAATGTCTTTTTTTATTTATGTATTCTGTTTTTTCTTCTACTCTTACACACGTTGTCTACATCTCTTTTGTATCTACTTTCCTATCGCAGGTTCGCTGGAAGAAATTTCTGTACAAATAAACATCACCATTGTACGCATTTTTCTGTTCCTTTCTTCTTGTCTGTTTTTAGGTGTATGTGCATAAATGGTTAAACAAAAATAAATAAAATAAATACTATTAAAATTTACTCACCATCATATTTTTTGACATTACTACGGTATATATCATCATGCAGATTTCCCCAATAATTCTCAGATCCCTGATTATCATCAATACAGTAGCAAATATGAAACAAAAGAATAAAACAAAACACGATCTTCATTTTGACAAATCTATTTGATGACTGATTGATCGGATTTTGTTTGGAACGTAATACATTAATCATTGGTTGCGTGATTTTCGAAGGAAATCAAGTATTACAATAATTTGAAGGGTTAAAGATAACGATACGCTATAAAATTGCTCAATTTGTTTCTAGGACGATTAGTTATTAAATGTTTTGTTTTTAATGCTGTTTCGTTACAAATGATCATTCACATGAAGAGGCTAGGCAGTTTGTTTTACTAAATGATAAATAAATGATAAATGATTAAGCAAATCAGAATAAAATCGTTTAAAAATCAACATATTAAAGACATCCTCTTTTAATTAATTTAGTTAAGAAGACGCACACCGGTACACCAGCGCAACTCCTTTAAAAAAATATTATCTCGTGAGGTGACAGAGAAGGAACTTTGAATAATGGCTCAATATAATAAACTGTCATATTGAGACTCGAAGCAACAAAATACGATCTAGAGGAATGTGGCCGCTTTTCTTTAGATCGAATTTTGTTGCTTCGTGTCTCAATATGAAAGTTTATAAAAGGTATTAGAAAATTCTAGACACACTTACCGAGGGTGCTTATTGAGCCGTTATTCATAATTCCTTCTGAGTCACGACATAATATTGTTTTAAAGGAGTGGCGCTAGAGGACTCGTGTCCGTTCTCTTAAAAGAGGATTTACGCCAAGCGTAGACCTTTTTTTTTTGGTTTGGAAATCATCAAATGACCTCTCCCGCTCTGGGCGGAGCGGAAGGGCGTGTCAGACTCTTACTGACTAAAAGGCACCCGTGTTCCTTCAGTTGCCTGTGCGCCAGGGCCACGGTAACTCTTTCGAACAATCCGCGTCTCCGGCACCGGCAGGCATCGGCCCTATCGGACCCCGTCAATTGTGCTGACATGTCTTTGAGGCGGCCGTGGAACACGACGCGTCGTCGACCCGGGCCTGGTCCTTACCGGACGGCGAGCTGCCCATTGCTCGCCGTCCGCAAGCCCGCGCCTACGGTGGCCGGGAGTCGGCAATCGACTCCCGACGCCCAGGGTGTCTCCTCCTTCGGCGACTAGGGGCGCGAGGGCGCAGCGATTGCCTCTCCCTATCGCGCTCCGCCTCCTCCTTCGCGAGCATTACTGCTTCACAGAAGGAGGTGACGGCTTCCCATTCCCTCTCGCTCCGTACCATGGCCTGAACCAGGGCCGGACGCGAGAGGTCGCCGCCGCTGATCGCCGCCACGAGGACATGGCGGTGCTCCGCCCAAGCCGGACAGACCTCTACCGTATGCTCCACCGTGTCCTCCGGTCGATCCACACAATGATAACACCCGGGCGTTTCCTCCCGCCTTATTCGAAACAGGAACCTTCCGAAACAGCCATGTCCGGTGAGGACCTGCGTCAGGCGGAAGGTGAGGACGCCATGGCACCTCTCAAGCCACTCTTCAAAGAGGGGACTTACCGCCGAAATTGTGGCGTGCCCTGCGCTGGGTTGCGACAGTCGCACTCTCCATGCCGCCATGAGATCCCGCCGGAGCTCTGTCCGCTGTGCCCCGATTTCTCGCGGTAGCGGAGTTCGCCTCCTCGCGCCATTCCCAAACGTGCGCGAGGACTTTTGCCTCTAGATCCCACGGCAGCAATCCGGCAAGGAGGCTCGCCGCCTCGTAGGAGACCGTGCGGTATCCTCAGACCAGCCGGATGGCCATGACCCTTTGGGACGCGTTCAACCGGTGGGCTGGTCGGAGCCTCAATGAACGCGCCTACACCGCGTATATTATACAATTAATGAATTTTTTAATGACAAATGTCTTGACTGAAATTTATTTAATGGTATTATGATAATGCATAATTATGAAAAGTGATAGTTATTGTTTAATTTATTTATCTGTAATGTAGTGGTAATGAATATTATATTGCCTTGACTATTTTGTATACTTGTTATGACGGTTTATATTATTATTATTTTTTTCTTTCTTTGGACATCAATTAATTCAGTGACAAATGTTTTTGACTAAAATTTATTTAATATGATGTTAATGATGCAGTAATTATGAGAATTGATTTTTATACTTAATTTATTTTCTCTAATGGTTATTATGTTACATGAATGATTTTATTTTGTTTTTCTTTTGACATGTAATTGTAAATTTTAAAGATTGTACACCCCATGGGTATGTTACAGTGATACTTTGTTATAATACTAATTTTAAGAGCTGAATTTCCACCTGTGACAAACAATAAATAAATCTTGAATCTTGAATCTTGAACCGGCGCCCCGTAAAGGGCCAAGGACCGCACGACCCCCGCGTAGAGCCTCGGGCAGGAGGCATTTGGACCCCCTAGATTGGGCAGGAGCCGCTTCAAGGCAGCCCCGGCCCGCTCCAGCCTGGGAGCCAAACGTCGGAAATGCTCCACGAAGTTCCACCGGCTGTCGACGACGAGTCCCAGGTACTTTATCGTCGATTCGACGCCGATGTGAGCCCCTCATACCGTTATTTGGGCACCCGACAGTGGCGCGTTCCGAGGACCATGAAAACACATGGCCTCGGACTTGTGCAAGGCCACCTCGAGTCCCAACTGCCGGATCCTCTCAACGACCGTCGCAACCCCACGCCACGCCAAGCGTACACCTAATCCGTCATCGGGCGAACTATGCTCGTACGTCGTCGGCCGAACTCGGCCGATCGAACCTAACATAATATGTAAAAGAAAGTGAGTGCGTACACTACTTCAAACTAAACTTTCTTTTACATAGCCGATGACGGATTAGGTGTACGCGAGCCGTAATATTGCTAATCAAGGACACAAGCTTAGAAAATGAAAGACAGAGGTTAAAACGGTGAATAATTTATTTATTACAAGAATATACCGACGGCTCCTAAGTATACTGAGTCAACTATATTTCTAATAACTTTACAGGAAAGCGATAAGAAGATCGAATGGTTATATTTAAATTGTTAATACAACCAAGAAAAAATAACTAATCATAGTGAATTAAATATAATACAGCCTTTCATCTGTACATAATAAATTTCATATTATTTTATTAATTTATGAGATAATGTAGATATACTAGTATACGGCGACTATTTTTTATTAAAAATGGATCAACTACCACTTACATTTTTATACGTCGCATTATTGAATCTACGTTTTGGGGAAAAATTACTTTACAAGTGTGGAAAAAAAAGTTTTTATTAACTTATTGGATTTTTTATATATTATACTGTCTGTCATGGATTCATATTTTGTTAAAATATAATAATTCGACTCACTATACATGGACATAATTTTAAAAGTGAACCATACTTAAATTGAGTCAAGTGTGGTACAAAATAGTTAAAACAATCAAAAACGCCTTTAATGTTTAATATTTTAATCAAAAAGTTCTCAAAATGGTATTGGTAACATTAACACAACTTTAGGATATCTATAAAATTAACAAAAATCAACAATACTACCAATAAAAACAAACGCTTAAGTTGGTCTAGTCTTAGGTAATAAAAATACAAAATATTGATTGTATCAATTGCACGTTTCTGTAAAATAGGAGAATTATTGATTAATTGTTTGAAATCACAATAATTTAGGAACAATACAAAACAAACAAACAAAAGTAATCTTTCTGAATTTTTTTAAAGAAAATAACAATTCTTAACATCCTTATACTTAGTATTTATTGCTGAGAATAAAATCAGTCTCAAAAATTAACTTATGAGGTAAGTACTTAATAATTACGAAAAAAATCAATCTAGACAAAGAAAAAAAAACAAATGATTAATTATTCTGAATCGCTTTCATTTCTATTGCTGTCAATTTTAATTAAACTAGAAGAAAACAAGTGATATTCCTTAGGTATCACTAGTTTGTTACACATGTCCATTAAATCTTTGTGTTTATTTTTATCTATAGGGATTGGCCTGTTGTAAGCTGGGCGAAGATCACAAAAATCTATATTAGGGACAGTTTGATTACGTGTTGCTTTAGGTTTATTAGCACAGTCAATACAGTTATAAGAATTTTCCATGTAACAAGTTTTAAAAAATAATTTGTAAGGATTTTTTGGCTCAATTTTTATTTCAGTGACTTTATTCCATTGCATCTTAGATCCATCACAGGCAAAACTCCAGTTGTTGACCTTTGTAAGCATTATTTTGAAGTCCATCACAATATCTTGAGACACTTCGGTGACCTTATAAGGTTTATCGTCGGTTTTAGCAAATTGAAACGCCATGTACCATTGGGCAGGCGAATATAGTATTTTGTCTTTCGTCTGTCTTTCTATTAGTGCATGCATACTATCTCCCTCGTTTTGGGTGTGACCAACAATCAGAAAACGATGACTAATTTTTAGTTTGTATTTATAACTTGCCATCATATACATTAAAAAAACGATTCTGTTCCGATTCTGACCACCGCAGTTATCAGACCAGAATCGGTAATCTTTTATACCTGCCATGACTGTTTGTTCAATAAATTTAAAAACACAGCTAGCAATTTCATTTGCTCCTCTTTTAGCAGTTTGTTGGTGCCAGGAAAAGCAATAACCCTGACGATGTCCTAGATCAAATATAGTGAAATTATAAACGGTAAGTTTTCGTTTATAATAAAATGTGCTAACGTTCCCATGGGGTACATTTAAGCACTTTTGGAGATCGTAAGCGGCTGTTATTATTTCTGGATTCTGTTGCGCTAATTCTTTGTCTTCTGCTTTCAACTGTCTTGCTAAATCTTTTTGTTTCAAGTGCTCTGCCTGTTTTTCTGCTTCTTGTTCTGTGTGTTGTTTATTGTTTTCAAATATGTGACATTCTTCACATACATCTTTTTTCGGTTTATGGAAACTAATGTTTATATTTTTGTTGATAATATCACGATATTGCCGCACACTAGTTACTTTATTTATGTACTTACTGGAATCAAACCATTCTTCATACAATCCAAACATTTTAGGAAACGATAGAGATCCGTCAAGATATTTTTTGTTGGAATCTTTACGAATATAATGTGATTCCACAGGCGAAAAACTTGGAACATGATCAAGTACACTTCGTTTCATGTCATCAGTTATTTTTTTCTGATGGTGAACATGCTTTCCTCGCTGGTCAGACTGTACAGCTCCTTGTCCTTTTTCTAGTTTTTCTAAAGCTGTATAAAGGAAATTGAAACTTATAGATAAGGTATTTAAAAACATGGTTTTACATACAGGAATATTCCTTATAACAACGTTGTCTGTTTCATAAATAGGTAAAGTATAAGATATAGTACTCAGTCTTTTAGTATTCTCCTTGTCTGTTGTTATCCTCTTCTTCATTTCTTTGGTAGCATACTTCGTCAAAAAGTCCCACTGCCTGGAATGATCTCCAATGTCCCAAAACGTTTTAAATATCTTTGATCTAGTCTCTTCGGATATTTTTTCATAACATTTCTTTCTACACGTTGTAGGACATGAAGGTTTCAGTAGTTTTTTATTATGCACTTTTCCATTTCTACTAATATATTGTAAGCCTCTGTTGACATTTCGTTTCCTTACCTCATCCTTCCAGTCCTTCAGACAACGTTCTCTTTCTCTATCTTTGCTTTTTTTAGTTCCTGAAATTCGTTTACGTCTCCGAAAAGTTGGAGTAGTTACTGGAGAGTCTGTATCGTTAACGTTAGTTGCGGGCGTAGAGACAGGATTATCAAGACAAAGGACGTCAACGCAAATGGGTGAAGGACAAAAATCAATATAGGGTGATGGCATTGGAGTATCATCGTCTGATTTTTCCTGATAGTTACTGGTGCTAGGCTTTTCTTTGATATTCGATTCAAGAGCTTCTGAGTTTTTATAAAAAATACGTGGATTAGGAGTGTTTGGCTGAGAATCTTCAATTATTGATGACGGTGAAGAGTTAGTAGGTAGCAAAGTCCCAGTTTTATTACAAGGTTCTTCAGTGAAGTGTTTGTTGTCAGGAGTCGGTGAAAATTCGGGAATATCATTCGGAAAAATAGAAGAGTTTGATGGCAGATTTTGTAATAAGATATCGGTATCTTCCAAATCAATGCCATCTAATATTGATAACTCTTCTTGGGTAAAATTTGCATCTGAAGGCAGTGGAGAATCTGAAAGAAAAACACACATAATTACACATTGTAATAACTACAACTCATACAATCTTAAACTAAAACTAGCTGTGCAGTTATATCCATGTAGTTCTCGTTCCTATTACCAGGACAAAAAATATTTTATGTTTTTCCCCAAGGTCCCGTCTGAAAACGCAACAAACAGACAGCCAGGCCCTGCAGACTCGACATGAATAGCGACAAAAATCTGTCGCTAAGTCGTATCGATGTCAAATTTCTTTAATAGATTTTCAACCTTATGAGTTGAAAATCTATTAAAGGAATTTGACAACGTTACGACTTAGCGACAGATTGTTGTCGCTATCTAATGTCGAGACTGCAGGCCCAGTTAGATAGACAGAGTTACTTTTGCATTTAAAATAATGGTTAAAAGTTAGGATTCTTAATATTATTAATTAAATAATTAAAAACATTAATTGATTAACTCAATAACAATGTTTTATCCAATTTTGAATCGTACAATCTGTTTAAATAAATCAGCAGAATGAGTCAAGTTAATGCTTTGTAAAAATTGTACAACGTATACTGATCTATCTACAGTTAAACCAGTATATACGGTTTACTTTCAAAATGGAATAATAATCAAATTAATTATGCACTTAACTATTTTTTCTAAAGTAATACATAATAATTTAACTCCACTTACCTCTTTCCGCTTCATTTTGAACATTATCACAAGCTTCAGAAGTATTTTCTTTATTAGCGTCATAAGTATCATATTTTTCATTCACTAAATTAATGATTTTTCGAGACCTAGTAGTCATCACCACTTTCTATTCAATTATGACTCTAAATTTAAATAAAAATAACACAAGAAAAGCAACTATTTCTTGATAACAAAAAGCACACAATAACGTCCGCATACCGCGCTGTTTCGCCGTATACTGAGCCAGTTTGAACTTGCACCGAAATGAGCGCATTCGCGTCCCGCGTATATTAGTAGCAAACACTTGACTCAGTATACTCAGTGCAAAATAAATAAATTAGTATACTTGATCCAGTATACGCTATTTTTTTTTAGTTATTTATAAAGATATAATATTTTTTTTTTTACAGGTAAATAGGAAATGATTTAATTATTGTCAATACACAAAAAAGTGCAATTCTCAAAATTTGTTAGTTGACTCAGTATACTTAGGAGCCGTCGATACAATCGTTCCGCTAATGATTGATAAAAAACGACTCATGGCCTAAACCAAAATAGATAGAAATGGTGATGAAAATATTGGTCATGCTTGTTAAAAAAAACCCATTATCGCAGGTGTCGTTGCAATTAATCACACCTCTAATATTGATTCTAAAAAGTTATCAAAACAAAAATTCCAAGTTAAACTTCAACGCACGATTCGCCGTTTGGTACGCTAGTACCTAATAACTAAAATCGCAAATATTGCTTTTAAAGAACGCGGTAAAGAACACAGGGCCTTGGGTCACAAAAATCTCCCGAAGAGTTAAGTCTACCTTGAGCTGCAGTTCAGCTATAGCCAAAATAAAACCAGGATCTGCAAAGAGAAATTAAAAAAAAATAAGTAAAAACCTTTTTAAAAACAAACTTTTAATGAACACAAAATTAAACAACTACGTAAACATAGAACTCTAATATTTTCTTAAAAGCTTGAGGCGTGAACGTCTTTCTTACTCTTTAAGATTAGCCTCCTAGCTTTAGCTATCCTATGTTATGATTTGCGACCGTAAAAAATAGTATATATTTACAGAATTATAATCATTAAAATCATCAATACAACACTTTTAGTTCAAATTACCCCATTGAATGACTATTTCGTGAAATCATGACATTTGGGGACACTGAGGGTTTTCATGAAAATTTACGCCACCAGATGGCGCCGCTATGACAAGAGGTGGCTGGCGGCTGGTGGCTTTGGTGAGGTGGTGAAGGGGCCTCTTGTCGATTTGGACAATGAATATAAAATATATGATCACGTTCATCATTTATTTCATTCATTCGTTCATCCTTCAGTCACAACTAAAGAAAATATAGGAACTTTGACACTTTTGACAGGTGCCTGGAACTGACATCTCAGTGTTACCACCTAGTGAACGTCATTTTAGAAAACCCTCATTCTAAATTATTATGGAGTTGTATTGATAAATTTCGCGGGCTCCCTTAGCGCTCCCTCCATTAGTAGTACTTGTTGAGACAATTCACCACAGTCACGTGATTATCAAAAAACATTTTCTCTTCAAACTAGAATTTTACCTTTACTGCTGAATAAGCCGGGTCCAAGCGTGTATTTAGGAGCAGCATCATTTGTATACGTGTATACATTTCCTCTAGATAGCTGCAAGTCCTTGGTATTTAGAATTGTCATAGTGAAAGATAAATCGTCTGGGAAAGAAATTGTTTATAATTATTGAAATATGATAAGACTCTACTGTATAACTATTTTCTTAATATCCCTCGACAATCTTCGGGTGTCGTCAGTTTCCTCCCATTTTTTAAATAAATTACATTTAGTTAGAAGAGTATTATTAACAACTCTATATACTTCCAAGTCGATTGAGATCGTCCGGTGTGCACCAAGTGCAAAGGGCAACTGATAGAAATCCGACGACTGACGAAACACGAAGTTTGCCGAGGGATATTAAGAAAATAGTTGTAGTGTACTCAACTTATTTCAAACTAGCGACAGATAAATCACCGAGATTTCTTGATTGTAACTATATAACTTTAATGCACATAAACCTTCCGGATTTTTTTTCTAAATGATGATCAAATGGCTTCAAAATCCGTTACATAGTATAGAAGTCCAACGCAGTCACGCAGATGACACGAAAATATACTTGAATTTAAAATATGTATAAATATACATAACTGGCGTGCGTGTATGAACGTAAACGAACCAAAAGGAATATGTAAGGATCGTAGCAGATGGCGTTCTGTAGTTTTTGCCTACCATTTGACATTCAACGGCAAGCTTCAATAACTCTATTACAAATGAATTATTTTCCATTTGCAATTTACGCAATTCAAACTAAGTCGATCTAATTACAATGCTTTTGATAAAGTACATAATAAATTTCAGGAGCCACTAAACTTGATAGAAAATGCGTCGACGCAAATTCAAAGTAGCTTGACTCATTTTGAGCTACTAATATCACGCTAACTTTCAACATTGATGGCGAAACCCAAAGTCTTCACATTGAAGTAAAAAATTGGCGTTGCTTAGTACCTACTTTGTAAACCATTTTCGATATTTCTTTTTCAAAGTCTTTATACAGGCTGGCAGGGACATCGACGCGAAAACTGTAACCATGAATTCAGCACATAATTCTAGACCTAGCATAGATATTTTTCGTCGGTTATCAAAATATTAAAATCTGCTGTTAGCGTACCTACGCGGTTAAAATGTATGGAACAGCAAACTATTTTGTACCCGTCGAGAAATTTCAAAGAAGTTCAGAATCATGTATTGAATCCTTGGTTACAGTTTGCGCGTCAATACCCCTCTCATCCTGTATTAATTTATTCCTCTTGTTAAAGAAAAGTGTTTCTTACTATATTCAACGACGGAGAAGTCTGACACTTCGAGTGGTTCCTTCCCCTTCCGCTGGTACTTTAAATTGGCTTCAGGACAAGTTACCACAATCCTATCAAATTGTACTTCTAGCACCAATCTTTCTGTAGCCTTGTTTATGCTAGAACAGAAAATTATCAGCTTACCAAAAACAAACAATAGACTCTTGCAATAAATTTAGGTCTACTGCAACCTTCGATGGTTATAATTTATTTGGTGTCGGTGCAGTACGTCTTTTTCTTCCTACTTTCTATTAACTGTCATCTCCGTGTTCACTCCATTCTTGGCTATAGCATCTTCCACATCCATATTATGTCTTTTCTTTAGTTTGCCTCTTCTCTTATAGCCTTCCACATTCAAACTTATCACTACCAAGACTACATCACCTATCACCTCAACTTCTACCAGTTATTTCTTTCTATCTATCTATTCATGCATCCATACTTATATTATAAATGTGAAAGTAACTCGGTCTGTCCGTTACCTCTTTACGCCTTAACAGCTCATTGGGTGTCGATGCAATTTGACACATAGGTAGGATACTTTGTATCGCGATAGAACGTCCTCATGGGACCATTTCCAACCTCCACGCAGGGGAAACTACGGGCAAAAGCTAATTTCATATAAATAACTACAATAGGTACTTACTAAAACTCCATAATCTTCCAATTATTAAGGCCTTTAATTTGCGCATTATTCAGTTCAAACGTAAGATTTACATGTGGCACATGTATATTTGGTAGTAGATGAAGAAAATAAAGTTCTGGTACTGGCCCTTCAGCTTCCAAGCATTGAGAGTAATGAGCGAAGAATCCTCGGATGCACTTCAAATCCTGGAGGGAACATGGTCTGATGATAGAGTCTCGATTGTTTTCATTGCCTTCGAGATTATCTGTAAATTAATATATTTATGAGAACTGAAGGTTGAACTTATGGAAAAGTTATTATATATAGTATACTTATGGAAAAGAGCCAAAATAGGCTACAGAACCTTTCAAAATCTTTGGCAGGCGTCATTTGAAGACTTAAGCAAGACTGTTGGCAAATCAGCGGTGGAAACATGGTTCAATTCACACGTTAGCATGGTTGTCACACAAATTTGACATAAGATGTTAGCATGGTTGACAAGAGTTCTTCTTTTTGACGGTTCTTTAATCTAGGTTTAATTTGTCGAATCATAACGAAAAGTTATCGTCACTTGAAAGTTGGTGGAAAGTATGGTGGCTGCCATCTTGAATTTTAATTGGGTCTTCATTTTCGGCATCAATAGGTAGGTCTCCCGAAAACTATGAAAATGAGACGTTTGAATTGATAAAATGTCGAACGTTAAAAAACTATGCTTGCACCCGGCAGTCTATACAATATTATAAAATATCCACTTTTCAAGTTACGTAATATAGATGACGCTACATTAATAAACATGCCTTCTAAAATGAATGTAACTGCAAAACTTAAACAATCCCACTTACCATCATATTTGTATACACCATCATTTACTTCTTCTTTGACATTAACTTCTCCACGTCCAGGCCCATCGCTATTTTCAGCACAGTGATAAGAATAAAAAAGAAGAAAAAAACAAAAAACGGTCTTCATTTTTACGCGTCTATTTTGTAGCAGAAATACTGCTTTTTCCATATGGGGCTTAAGACGAGATAATTTGATAAATAATGAGTTAATATCAAGCCACGCATTCAATTAATCATAGCTCGCATGATTTTCAAAGGAAATCATAAACTATTTAAATTAGCAAATTATCTTCATCTAAGACAAGTAGCATGGTAAAACAGCAATTATTTAAATTCAGTCATAATTCATTACAAAAATAATAGGCGATTTGCTTACAATGGAACTAAACACGATTTAATGAATAACGAAATGATAATTACGCTAAAATTACTTGAAAAACAGGCGAGATTAATCTAGGTTTTTTAATATTGCTTTATGAAGTAGAGGAAATTAATTGTTTAGAAAATTGAAACACAATTCAATTCAATCAACAAGTCAATTTTCCGTGTCAATGCCATTTCATGCAACTGCCAAAGAGACAGCTGTGATTTGAATATACGGACAATTTAAGTTACAATAATAATAATAATAATTAAAATTAAAATATTAATTAAATTATAAATAGATATAATATTTATTATATATAATTATAATTAAATCATAATTAATTTATAATTATAATTAAATTACAATTAATTAAAACATTAATAATTTATCAATATACTAAACAATTAACTACCCTGACATAACATAAGGTGCTTCAAGAGACTATCATATTATAAGTGGGTAATGATCGTCACTTGTTTTCTTCTCTTGTGTCAGCATAAGCACAAGTTAACCACGAATATTGTTAAAAAGATGACCTAGTTAGCACGTTGGTAATGCGCCATCGTTACTCACAATATAAACATGCTCTTTCTTATGGATGATTTTTACTAAACGGCCCACATCGCATCGGATCGGAAAGAATACGAACGGATGCGGCGACAGCCGATCGCATCCGGCAGGATGTCGACGCATACGATCGGCTCCGTACCATCGCTTGCGTACGTATCCGTTTCTGTACCGTGTTAACGTGTTTTAATTCGGATGAATGTGATCGGATACGACGACAGGCGAACGGAGCTGCTCGCGAGTCGCAGCATACTTTTGGCTGCGATCGCATGTCACGCGAAGACGCCCGCGGTCAAACTGCTGTGCGTGGCTTGGTAATATAGACTTTAAATACAGTTCACACGATTTAATATCGTTTAAAGAATGTGAAATCCGTTTTTTTTTTTTATAATTGTCATTAAAAATAGAGCCAAAAACGCCGAAAAAAAACACGTTTCTTGTATATTGTTTTTTGTTATAGCGGCCATAATAGTAAACACTGAAAATTTCGAGTGTCTACCCATTACGGTTCAAAAGAGACAACCCTGTGGCAAACGGACGGACGGATAGCGGAGCCTTAGTCTCAAACTCAAACTCAAAGCATTTATTTCAATTAAACCATTTACAGGCACTTTTGAATTGTCAAAGAGTCGGTCAGTTAGTCAGAAAGTTGAAGCTAGTTGCCCATTCCAAAACGTAGATCTCTATGGAGAAGAACGGGCAAGAAACTCCAAGGACACTCTTTTTAAATCAAGATATTACAAAATCCTGGGTACATTATTCGTGTTGCTTCTATATGCGAGAACAATGAAAAAAAAATATATAAAAAAACAATTCAAAATATAAGATTAATAATAAAAATAAGCCGTGGCAGTTAAGAGATGACCAGTCTCAACTGACGGCGCCCGTTCACGAACATGACGCGTGGATCAGCACCATCCAGCTCAACCATTTTGTAGGGAACCGAATGATCCAACACACGCGCCACCAACAGTGAGACATTTAAGTGAGCATGACATAGTCTCTACTGCCATGCTGTCAAGTCAACATAATTATATAATAAACGAATCCATTGTACTCACATTTACAAAATTGCAATATGCTTCTAAATAATACAAAACTATAGTTTGCTATGTATTTGAGCAATGAATAAAATTTTACTACTAGTACTAGTAATAGGGTCCCGTTGGTACCCTTTGGGTACGGAACTCTAAAAACGTTCAAATTAATTCAAGTCGTGTCTCATCTCAGCGACAATCAATGTCAGAAACTTGTCGCAATGTTGGTTACCGATACTCATACCGACACAATTCATTATAAATTCAATGCAAGTACTGATATTCCGGTTGTGATAATTTTAATAACGGTACAAGGCAATACCGTGTTGTATGCAAAGTTTACATTTGCCTTTACTGGGGCTGGACTGATTTTAGCTGGAAAGTTTATGTTGTCTGCTGTTGTTGTAGGTTAATTAGAGGTTTTTTTGCAAGATTAAGACTGAGAGTAGAATGTGAACGTTTTTTCAAACATAGGAGAATTGCCCATAAGGTTGCACTAGTCGATATTTTTTCCTTACAAATTTCGGGAAGGTATTACTCCACTGTTTGACATTGTACATCCAAAGTTAATCGTGATATTGTTTGGTCTCATTATTAATTTTGACTCTACGGAAACAGGATAGTAAATTAAAAATGCATTAAAAAGTTATGATCTAACAAAGATTTGTTTTTCTTGTCAATTTTAACGCAACTTTGGGCGAAAATAAGTAATAAAAGAAGCGTAAAATCTCGATCGAAGAGTTCAATAAACTTTATTTATTATAGTTTTATATTGTGGTTTTTTCATAAAACTCGATTTTCCAAAGGAATTTTTGTAATTTTTTACGCACTCGTTTTTCTAAGAATTAAAATAACGGTGTATGTGCGTGCGAATTAGACCTTGTGCGTTTAGACTAGCGTCTAACTGCTCATCACTGATACTATCTCTGTCGGCCACGCCCACCAGTGAGTTCGAGCCCGCGACTAGTTCAACCTTAACTATAGGCATTAGTGATTAGAGCAGATCGTAGATAAGATCATCCAAAAACTGGCCCAGTGGCAAGGGCCTTTTATTTGCATATAATAAAACGCAACAATCCTCTGTCTATTTATCATTTAATACCTATAAGGGACCTCACGAACTTGCGCCAAGCGACACACGCGCGCGTTTCCTGTTTCCGTCCCTCGCTCCGCAAGTCGCGTCGCGGGGGTTCGAGGCACGCTCTAGACATGTGAACATCGAGGCTATTCAGCTGTTAGACCAAACAAATATATTGCGGAGACTAAAACGAACAAAACCTTTTGAGTTAGTGTAGTGTAAAAAGTGTAGAAATAATAGTGACAATGTCACACATAATAACACATGAACAAAGTGTTTTTATCATTATATCAGATTCTAAGAAAGTGGAACGGACTTGTAAAGTACAATCAACACTATTCTAAGTTTAAAAAAAATTATCACGTAAAAAATTAAGTTAGATTAAAATTGCTTATTAGTCTTATAGGCTAGATTGTAATTAAATATTAAAAACCTGGTTCTTTTTAATAAAGGATAAAAAAAAACAAAAAAAAAAACGCTCTAAACAAGTTCTTTCATTTGTTCTCTTCGCCGTCGCTCTCACAAGTCGCGTGTCGCTTGAGCGTGTAGCTCGTGGCCAAAGGGTAAGAGGTTTACAATATTAACCAACTCCAGAACTGTAGGCACAGTTATGTTTATAAAGAAGGATAATTATCGGTCGGAGAGGAGTTACAAAAAGACAAAAATACCAATAAAAATATTTTATTTCATCAGAAACCGATTGATCTGCCGTATTTAATAACTGCAGATTGAATTTTGTAAGAAAGCGGACATTAATATAGGTCCCTTAGTCATGAAGGCTTCTTGTAGACTCAATTCTAAATTCTCAATCAAACGCCGTATGACCACTCTCACTTGAGGTTCTGAAAAACAAAAGAACATTAGTCTACTCTGGGGCCGTATAGGGAAGTGAAAGAGATGCAGCTATTCAAGTCATATAGCGCCATCCCTTGTTCGCATAGGAAGAATTATGACTTTGACACTTTTCTGGACAGCTCTTACAGTTTGAATTTGCCAGCTGATGTCCGGCGCTTCAATCTATCAACTCAGCTTCGAGCAGCCCTCTGCTGGACATAGGCCTCTCCCAAATTGCGCCACAACTCACCTTCCGAATCCAGTATATCCTGGCATCCTTTTTAATTAAGGTCGTCGGTCCATCTAGCTGGGAGGCGTCCCAGCTACGCCCAATATTGCTTAGCTTAATATAAATTTTATAGAGGAATGAGAAACAGGAATGATTTTCATCCCCAATAGAAAAGGGCGGATCCTCTGACTAGACTAGTGCTGTGTGTGGTGGGCTACTGCTTGACGGTTGATACCGGGAATTATATGCTCAGCGATTGGATAGCTTTGCTTGTGCGATGCAGGATTTTGCGTGACAGTGTGATGCGCAGTTCACAGGTGGTGTTGTAGATATAATACCTTTACTGTCTGTGAAGTTTGGTCCCAGTGCCTGCTTTGGATAACCATCAGAAATGTAAGAGAAGACGTGAGCTTCGGATAGCTTGATGTCCTTGACGTTAGGAGCTGTCAGGGTGAGCGATAGATCCTCTAGAAAATAAGACAGTTTTGATAAATTAAAATTATACATTCATATTTTGTGCTCGTATTTAAAGTAAACCTGGTAAAGGTAGCTTTTAAAATTTTGCACCTGGAACAGTACATCTGACAAGGACAGGCAGCGTTACAAAAAGATGACTCAAATCAGCCTTACCTTTTCCCAAATATGTTCGGGTCAGTTTCCAGTCTAACCGGATGCAGCTGAATACCTTTCATATAGAGTGACAGCCTATCTGACCTCCACCGCCCAGTTACTGGGTAATACGATATCTTAGTAAGACTGGTTATTAGACTTTTGGGCTTCTAACTACGCGTAACGACTGCTAAAGAATTACGAATGACAGCCGGGACGAACGGCTTAACGTGCTTTCCGAAGTAAGGAGGGGTCACTATATGTAATGGATGGTCACCCATCCACAAACCGACCACGACAAGCGTAGCTTAATCTTCGATCGATCCGTGCTGTTATTATTTTCCCCCGATCCCTACAAAAAGAAGACTATGTTTTGTTAAAAGCGATACTCAGTGGAAATAATGATGTTATTTACTAACTGTATTCAATGACCCCGTAGTCTGCCAGCTCCAAGGGTTCCTTCCCTTTACGGTGGAACGTAATGACGATGAATGGTGAAAACACCCAAATCTTGCGGAATTCTACTTCCAACACCAGTCTGCCCGTTTCTTTGTTTATGCTAAAACAGTGGAAATTAGGTTATACCAATGCCTCTAAAACAGAAAATAATCAAGCTGTCTAAGACCTTATCGTGGATTAACTTAAAAAGTTTGTGACATCAACCAACCCGCACTTGTGACATCAACCAATCCGCAGTTGTGACATCAACCAAACCGCACTTGTGACATCAACCAACCCGCACTCGTGACATCAACCAACCTGGACTAATGACATTAACCAACCCGCACTTGTGACATAAACCATCCCGCACTGGAACCGCGTATTGGATTACAGCCCATTCCGTCTCACCGAAAGGAGGCCTGTGTCCCAGCAGTGGGAACATTATAGGCTGATTATGCTATCTTATTCTTTATTTTCATATAGGTTCTAAAAGGTTTCAAACCACCAGCCACTGTGAAAGCCTTAAGGTGAGTCCTCAGTTGTAGCCCGCCAAATTCAAATTATCTTTGGTTTTTTGCAAATTGCAGCTCTATTTTACGTCGTATATTGATCAAAATACGATTCGCGACCGTAGAAATAATATATTTATTGAAGAATAATCATCAATTTCTTATCAATCACCAAACTTTGGAAATTTGTTCCGCCTAAGAATTTTACAGAATATTTCATATGAATATTCTTAGGTGAAACAAATTTCCAAAATTTTGACGATTGATATGAAATTGATGATCATTATTCAATAAATATATCATTTCTAAAGTCGCGAATCGCATTTTGATCAATATACGACGTAAAATAGAGCTGCAATTTGCATCTAAAAATCTTCTTCTTCTTCATCTAAAAATCTTTTAGGGCTGTAGATAGGTCAAGTCTGGAAAATAAATTGTAAAGCAAATTGACTATGAACTTATATTGTCCGTATATTCAAATCGCAACTGTCATTCTTTGGCAGTTGTATGTAATGGCTGTATCACGGCAAAATCCCGTAGCGTATCAATTTGCTAAACATTTAATTTCCCTGGCTAAAATAAAAATAAGACGGCTAAATACTTACTAGAACTCCTTGATCCTAAAATCATTGAGACCTTTAACCTCAACATAATTCATAGTGAAGGTGATATTAACATGAGGCACAGACATTGGTATGCTCCTAATTCTTTGAGGGTCTGGACCCGGTCCAGTGGCAGGAGAGCACTGAGAGTTGTGGGCAAAGTACCGCCTGATACAGTTCACGTCGTGGAGAGAGCATGGACGCTTTATTGGTCCTTGTTGTTGAAGATCTGCGAAATATATGCACTGATTTAAAGATTGCCCAGAAGATATACCCAGAAGAAGAAGGAGGCCTAAGAAAAGATAGATAGTTCGAATGATATGATATGAGGATATAAATGAAAAAGGAGTACGCAAAGTTGTTAGGTTTTGGATAAGTTTTAGGTAATATAGTGTGGACAGATTATGTCATTTAATTTTAATGAAAAATTCTGTGTCTTAAGTGTAATTTTAGATACCTACTTTATAGATATTTGTACGCCGTGAATGGCAAAACGTAGTGTACTTATACATATTTTATTTACAACACCTGTTTTTACATCCACCTATGTTTTACCAAAAACTTTGACTTTAAATTTACCGTTCGTTGTTTTTTTATTTTTTTTAGTTACCGTGACGCTAATTTGGATACTACAAAGATTTTTGGGAGCCTGAATGACATTGACAGGCGATGTTGTTGGTACACATTACTGAAATTGTCACAGAAATTGTATTGATAAATCAAAATGGCGGCGTTAATTCCGATTTTTGCTACGCGCCACAAGATCCTTTTAGCGGTGTAATAGGGGAGAATTGAAGAAAACATTTGCGCCGAACCCAAATAACTATAGGACAAGTTCAGGCAGAAGAATATACTAGTTTGTTTGTTATGTAGGTATCGGATTATAATTAGATATTATTTTCCAGAACCACACTGAATTTTCTGTATCTCGATTTAAATCTAATGGATTTCATAATAATCATAGCAGCCGATCTATTCTGTAACATCTCACCGTAAAAGCTCAGCTGAAGTGAGCTGTCAAAAGTGTCATTTTTTTTTATTTTTTTTCTTTGGGAACAGGCTAGGATCAGGGACCATGCTGCCTAGTCATCAGTTAGTTCGTATTGATTTGTAAATTCAGTTAAATTCATCAGTTTATTTTTTGATTACTAAGGTAAAACCAGTTAAAGTCATTAGTTTGATATGTATCCATAAGTAAATAAATCCAAGTAAAGTCATCAGTTTCTTATTTTTCTTCAGTAAATCCGTTAATAGTGTCAATACCTAACATCAGTCTGTTGGAAAGACAGCTCACTTCAGGCTAACTACATTAGTTTTCACGGTGAGATTAAAAAAAACTGAATCAAGATTTTGAAGTATTTTGCGGAGCATTAAAATAGCTTCCCTATGTAGCCATGCATTCTGGGTAGTCAGTCCCGTTACCACCACCTTGCTGACCGGCTTCACAATATTGTTGATGACTTTAGCTGTTGGTAAACTATGGTTAATGCTAACATGAAAGAAGACGACGAAGAATCTGGAGTGGAGATTCGCTATCTATAGTATAGGCTGACTTTTTCGTTGGTGACAGTCGCATGGTTCACGCGGGTGACAGGAGACGTACTGCGGGGGTGGTTACAAGTGTGCGGCAGGACCGCCTGGCGGCTACGCCTCTCAAAACGCACTTGTTATTACTTTCCAAAGCAGAAAAGAATATTGGAGGTCAAAACAAACAAATTACAATTAAGGTACATACAAATTAGAAAATAAATCGATACTCATCATCCAACTATTACCTACAACGTGATGAAAGAAGTACTTAATACAAAACAAAATGCCGAATTGAAGCGGGATGAAATATTATGGTGGGTGTTCTCGTGTAACCCGCAAAAATACCCGTTTTAATTTGTTTATTATGTATTTTAATTAAATATTTATACGTCGGCAGAGTTGTGGGTACATATAATTTTGTATAGATAACGCTTTAGAAATTTTAGTAAATGTAATAGTTATATTTAATATCGTTTTATGCCTGAATAGCGTTCAGTAGAAGTAAATCACGAAATATTTCATAGAGAAATCAGCAGACTCATCTTTTACACTGCAATACCTTGTGAGTTTAGGTGCGCGTCACTTCACCCGCTAAGACCATGGGACTGTCTGCAACGAAAATTTTGCCTGTAGTAAATTATACTATCACTCTAGAACGTTGGCCTTATCGTTAATTGTATTGAAGAAGACATAGAAATTAACATGAAAATGTCTCTTACCATAGTTTCCGTTATCATAAGTAATTCCTCTAAAATAGTTATTAATAGAAGGATCACTATCGCCCAGACAGGAAAAAACTTTAATCAAAAGCAAGCACAAGAAAATCTTCATTTTAAATCGAAATGAACGGATGTTAGCCGCGGTCAAATCGTTTTATATTATAGCCTTCTAAATGTTCGCGTGAATATTTAAAGGTTATCATGTAAATATTTGACTGATTAAGTTGATTATTTTTGTGCAAATCACTTAATTAACGTTTCGTGCTTTATCATTGGTGCCTACTTGTTCTTTAAATGGACGGTAGTGACCCGTGACAGATCCGTGAGCATTCGGTTTCCGAATTTATCTTGCAAACATTCGTTGCGTGCGCTTTTGATACGCGACGAACAGCGGGGTAATTGCGTAACACACTTCAATGGCAATGCCTTTCATTTTTACAGTTCAAAAACATTCATTGCGATATTTACGTCGTCAACAACGTAAATATCGTGAAACGTACAATTCGTTTACATTGCTACATATGTTCAAAAATCGTCTATTTGAAAACGAATTTTTTGAACATCAATTTCATCAATTATCAATTTCATTCAAAATCCTTCGTATTGTGATTGAAACGGGTTATGCAATTGGGATACAGTTTGGTGAGTACGTGAATCTAATGGAATACGAAAAACAAATTCTAATCGCTGTGCTCGCAAACCACCGCAAGTGAATGTTCGTTTCGCGATTGAATTCTGTAACAACAGATAGCGCAATTAACATTTGCAAAAAAAAAATCGTGAGCAATTTTAATAATAATTTCTGCAGTTTGGATTTGTTTGCTTTACCTCGTAGGAAGTTTAGACTCGTGTAACCTAACATATTGAAAAATTAATGTGACATTGTTGTTACAATTATGCCGCACTATTGACAGCTTCATATTTTGTTGATACTTTACCATTAATATTCCTCTTTTTTATTGTTTACAACGCTAGTCTTAAAATTTACCAAATTGTCTCATTCTGTATCAGTGGAGAACGTGGTTGATTTCACATTTGTATAATTTCTGTATCCTATCCTTTTGTAATACTTAATGTGTAATTGTTTGTTTGCCCGAATAAATGAAATAACTATAACGAACGCTCCCGGTGACAATCGTCTTCTGGCCAGAGGTTCAGTAAAAAGACGGATTTTTCAGAAATCTTATTGATTTATGAACTTTGTTTCTTATTTTCCTTTTCTTTCATATCAGATTCCTCTTTCTGTTTAAATTTTTCCTCATCTTTGCTGCTTCATTTTCATGCTGCAATGTTAGTATTTTGTTCAGATCAAGAAATTATGGTTGAGCAATCAACCGTAGGTACCATACGCAGATTCTATGGTGTCTCAAAATTACAGAGAATAGCCTTAGTGCTCATACACACGAGGGACACGCATCATCGGCAGATGCAACTGCAGCCGGCGACAACAACATGCCGCTCGTGTATGATGAGCACCGTACTCAAATTAATGTGGCACGTTGTCGACGGCAGACGTTGACACGTCGGCGGCAGGTGTCGATGGCTGCAGTTACCTCTGCACCCTCTGCCGACGCGTGTCGCTCGTGTGTTATGTTCACTTAGTGCTCGTATACACGAGCGGCCCACGATAACGACAAAGGTAACCGCAGCCGTCGCCGCGTGTCGGCGGCTTCAGTTGCCTCTTCCGTTGACGCGCTCGTGTGTATGGAAACTTAAGCAATTACAACGATTTTCATAAATAATTCTCTTATTTAAATACCTAATTCGTTTATTTAATTCGTTTCTTTTTTGTTAAGCTAATGTTGCACCACTAATTGGCGTACAATTTAATTTAGTAACGAACGGTGGATCCTTAAATGCTTATCCGTTCGTTATTAAATTAATTATATACTGTTAAGACTTAATACTCGATAATGATGTATTTGTGTTGTTTTTGTAGTAGGAAAACATGATGTTGTTTACAAAATCAACATCGTAATTCATTTTCCAAAGATTACCGTGCCGGTGGCGCTGAAAGTATCTTATTTTTGGAGATGAAAATTCACTAAGGTACAAAAATAAAACACATGGCACTCCAAGCACGACACGGCACGGCACTTATCGTGGACTACCCAAGTTGCTCAAGTCAGTCGCAAAGTGCACTACACGTTCCATTCGTTGAAATGCCTCCAGAGCTTCTTGCCCTTGAACACCAAAATCTCCCTTGCTCAAACTCTCATACAGCCCATCATAGACTACGCTGATGCCTGTTATTTGGATGCCACCGAGGAGCTTTTAAATAAACTTGAGCGTTTCAAAATATCTGTATTCGTTTTGTTTTTAACCTTAAAAAGTATGATCACGTTTCTAACTTTCGCAAGATACTCAAGTGGCCCGCTATTCGACTTCGCAGGAACTCTCGGATATTATGTCTTTTATTCAACATACTTCACAACCCTAAAACGCTATCCTATCTGCGGGAACGCTTCTCCTACGCTCGTCCTTTTGATGCGCCTTGCAGGTCGCATCTTAGAAATCTCCCCAAATCCCCTCCCCATTCAACCTACTTCTACTCCTACTCTTTCACTGTGCACGCGTTACGGTTGTGGAATTCACTTCCGCCTGACATTAGATACTGCCATACTGTTGGAGTATCTAAAAGTAGAGTGAAAGAGCACTATCTTTCCAGTTTGTCTTAATTGCATATGTATTTATTATTTAAATTACATTATATTGTTAGGTATATATTTTAGTGATATTTATTTTAGTAGTATGTATGTAAGTATATTCTCATATTGTATGTTTATATTTAACTTGGAAAATTATTTATGATTTTATGTATTTTGTTTTCCCTTCTACTCTTACACACGTTGTCTACATCTCTTTAATATACTCTCCTATCGTAGGTATGCTAGAAGAAATTTCTTTAGAAATAAGAATCACCTTTGTAGGTATTTTTCTGTTCCTTTCTTCTTGTCTGTTTAAATATGTGTGTACATAAATGGTTAAATAAATAGATAAAAGGTTTAGAATGGAGAAAAAATGGGATTCAAAGTAAAAGCATCACAAAGGCAGAAAAATAATTTTATTTGCCACAGAAACACGTGCATACAAAAAGTTAAGAAAACTCGAATAATAAGATAAATAAAAAAAACTAAACTAGGTACATAATTATGCATGACTGTGTAGTGTAAATAATAAAACATTAGAAAAAAGTGCGCTTACACCGCGACCATTTATTCGCGAACATTCGATATCGAGGATTCGTTCATAGACATTTAGTTTCTTTGGTAGGGGCATTCCAACAAGCACAGCCCTTTCCAATCATGATCATTTGTTTGTAAACCATATTTTCACAACCACGCGAACGAATGCTCGCGGACGAGGTGACGACGCAACTCATGAGAAATAGCTAATCATTACAATATATATTCTTTTTAACATGGAATCTACTGATGTCTAAAATCACAGATGTTACTCTGTAAGTACACAGACATGAACAGGGGACCCTGAGTTAGGAGGGCTTCCTTCACGGACAAAACCAGGTTATCCAACAGCTTTTTGTTGTTGTTTCTCAGAAGACGATCTGTAAAATGAAGTAAGATGTTACAAAGCATACTTATACTTAGTTAGATTATCATGAACCACTTCTAAGTTCTAAGGAAGTCCACTGCTGGACACAGGGCTTTTTTTTTTTTTTTTTTTTTTTTTTTTTTTCCGGGTTGGAAAATCCTCATGGATGTCCCCCGCCTTGGGGGGGCGGAGGGTTCTGTCAGACTCTTACTGACTAAAAACCACCCCGGTGTTCCGTCTCACACCTACGCCGGGGGTCGCGGGAACGTACAAATCTTCCGCAACCCCCGGCCGGTGCCGGCCCGCCTCTGCGGGCCCCGTCCGCTGGACACAGGCCTCTCCTAAGTTGTTCTATTACACGCTGTCCGTATCCGGACTGACCCGGCCACCTCGTAATGGTCGTCTGTCCATCTAGTTGGGGACTGTCTCACGCTACGCTTGGTGGTACGCAGTCTTTCCTTTAGGACTTGTCTACTCCGACTGCTATCGGTCTACTAAGTTCGGCCAACTTCAAATGCCTCAACTTTTCATACAGAGAATAAGAGAGACCACCGCGCTCTTGGTTAATAAGTATAGGCGTTTTCAGACTGATTGTTCACTATTTTTATAAATCAAGGTTTCCTTACAGTATTATAGGTACTTTCTGGAAAGTACCTACCTATGAATGTGGGTCTAGAACCCGGGTTCTAGACCCACATTCTCCTGATTGAGAGGGGGTTATTGTAATTGTATGAATTTGATAGTTGTCACGGAAATTCTGCAGTTCTAAGAGTGCGTTTCCAGTAAAGCGGAACGGAAACTTGGAGGAATCGCCCAATCACAGACAAGACGACCAGAAGTGCGATTTTTATTTCAACCAATGTCCTTGACAAATTCCTGCCCGTCTCCACTCCGGTCGACTCCAATTCAGTGGACACGCACCCTTACGATAGAGATGTAAGGGGTAGTTGTGTAACACATATAAAATGGCAATCGATAGCAATGCCTATCATTTTGATATTCATTGCATCATAGGTTTGGAAAATTCGTCTGCTTGACAACGACAATAACGCAATGATTGTTGTTGAACTGTCAAAATGAAGGGCATTGCCATTATAGGTGTGTTCCGCCACTACCCCACCGGCTATCGCTCGATCAAAGTAAATCTGAGAAAAGGTTAAAGATTGATATTACCTTTGCTCTCAGTAATTCCAGGGCCGAATTTGTATGGCATGTCAGCATCATTCAAATAGGCGTACACATGGGCTTTCCATACTTCTTGTCCAATATTTGAGATTATCAGGGTTAACGACAGTGATTCTGAAAATTATTATTGAATTGAAAGAAAGAAAAATAGGCTGGGTTGAGGTTGGCTGGTTGGAATTGCTTGAAAGAGGAAGTTGCTAAGTGTTTTCTTTGACAGAATTCTGTTTTGACTGTCAAGATTTTTTATTCTTGCCACTTCCTTAGCAGCAGTGCTGCCGATGGACAAGCGCACAATAAAAATCAACATTTGATTCCTGCAACAAAAAATATGTTGCAGATACAAAGTTGAGCCACTTTTACTTAGTAACTACTACCTATCTCAACAATAAACACTCGTCTTAGGACCGACGCACTTTTGGCGAGGCGCAGCGCAGCACATTCGTCACTGCCAAACAAATGTCGACCTTGCACCAGTTGATTTAAGGTTGAAAATAAATAAACTTCCATTAGCTCGAGAGCGCGTCTAAGAGGGAAGAGGCGCGCGTCTCAAATTATTTATTCTCAACTTAATTTTAGGCTCGCAACGTTGAAATTTGTTTGGCAGTGACAACCGCGCCGCGCTGCGCCTCGCCAGGAGTTGCCGGCCATTAGAGAGTATATGTGCTTACAATGCCGGTTCCTCGCATTCGTATGAATACGCGAACCCGCAAGTGTAGGACGACATTTGCAAATGAATAATGCACAGTTTATACCACATTCACAGTTTCCATGCCGTGTCGGTTTTTGACGAACAACAAAGTGCGCGAATCTCGAACGAATGTGTGCGTGCATGTGAGTGACCGGGGTAAGAGAAATGAAGAATAAAAGTTGAACTTACTATATTCAATAATTGAGAAGTCGCTACTTTCAATAGGCTCCTTCCCTTTGCGGTAATGACTGACAACGCTTCTAGGAGAAAATACTATGACGCTGTTGAAGATGACTTCTAGTACGAATCTGCCTGTTTCTTTGTTGATGCTGAAACATGAGAATACTGAATAAAACTTCTTACTTAACAACTTCTTTCTTTCTTCTTCTTCAGACAGCTGTGCTGCTGGGGAGTTTGTTTCGCCATTTATTCTTCCCAGTTATAGCACAAGGAAGTGGTGAAAGGCGGGCGTTGTGGGGGACTGTCTGATGTAATTTTGACGTTTAAAAAGTGCTGACTCTCAACCTAATTTGAATAAATTACTCTGATTTTGATTGGATTTTAAATCTTCACTTTTTTGGGATAATAATTCGAAGAAACAGTATAAAGTAGTTTTTAATATTTTTGCACGGTCTTTATGGAGTTCAAAATCAGGCCATTAAAAATAACATGTCGTTAACAAGTGCCAAAAAGGACAGTAGATAAATCTTAAACAGAAACATAGATGTACCGTCGAAACGAGAAGAAGAAGATTAGATTAGATTCGTTTCTGTTAGATTTATCTACTTAGGTCCTTTTTGGCACTTATTAAAACAATGTTATTTTTTAAGTATACTGTTTGGGCTCAGTAGGTGGCCACGTTTATTGTGACGTCAGGGGCGTCATTCAGATCGTCAAGGGTGCAGTGAACAAACATTTGGTATACTTTAGCAGGTGCATGAAAAGGGCCTCCCCGAGTGGCGTTAATATAAATCGTTCTGTGATTCTAAACGCCCGGCGCACCCTGGACAGTTAGCACTCGGTAACGCAGAGTCTAGCTGACCAATCCTTTCACCACGATGGTACATCCAACTAATCTAATACTATGCTGCAGAGAAGGTTAAAACATTGCCAAAATGTATTTTTTTCACAATCAAAATTATTCTTTTATTTAACTAATTACGTACGTTACGTGCATACTGTTTAAGAATTTAAAACAATGACATGATGTGTACCTACTGACTGGGAAAAGGGGGACGATTCGTTTGTAAAGAAAAAATAATACTAGTATTCAAACACTTACTAAAACTCTTTAATCTTGCCAGAACTGAGACCCTTAATCTTCGCATCATATAATGTAACAGTCAGGTTACTATGAGGTATGTCCACATCCAGGGTATCAGCTATATAAAGTTCAGGAACCGGCCCATGGGTTGCCAAGCAATTGAAGGCAGAAGTAAAGACCCTTCGGATGCAGTCCTCATCTTGGATTGAACATGGCCGGATAATGGGGTAGTCGTGGTGGTCCCTATGATCGGTATGGGTGTAGTAGGGGTCATTGTAGTCTGTAATGAAATTATTGTAGTTTGAATCTTCTGATTGACTTTATGAATTACTGGCAGATTGCACACACCCCTTTTTTTTTTGGGTAGGAAATCATCAAATGACCTCTCCCGCTCAGGCCGGAGCGGAAGGGCGCGTCAGACTCTTACTGACTAAAACCCACCCGTGTTCCTTCAGTTGCCTGTGCGCCAGGGCCACGGTAAGTCTTTCAAACAATCCGCGACCCCGGCAGGACAATCCGCGACCCCGGCAGGACAATCCGCGACCGCGGCAGGATTGCACATACCCCTAAAGATGTCAAATGAAAAAAGAGCACGTAAAGCCCCATTTATACGAAACAAGTTTCTTGCCTGTGGCATACAATATTATTGAACCAACATATGAATTGCGTGTTCTGAACACTGTTTAGACTGTGCCACTTTTATAGTTCCCTCAACTTATGGTATGACACAGGCAATTCAATAGCACCGTGTAAATCTTACTTAAAAAGGAATTTTGCTCATCGTTCAATAGCCATAAAATATGTACAAATGGAGAAATGATTCTGGAAAACGTTTATTACTTTGTATATTTGAGCCTCCATTATTAGTCTGATTGGAGTTACAAAGTTGTACTTTATAGGTAGTAGGTATATAAAACAAAATCTTTTATTTCAGACTAAAGTTAATTCTGTATTTAGAGAGTTACAAATTCAACATTCTAACAGAAAATCATCTCATAAAAATAATAATATAAGGTTATAATAATATTTGTTTTTAATCAAGTATCTTGAATTGGCTCGTGAGGTTGTCGACAAAAATTTGAGAAGTGAACTCAGCGACCATTGTGCCGATAGTTGTGTCAGCCAATGGACTGATGGCCGAAAGCCTCGATTAACATCTCTCGAGACTTTCGTTACGCGGTTCGATCAAGGGCCTGATTCAAAAGGCAGTACTCCTCGAAACGGCTCGCATCGTGAGGAGGTTCCTGTCTCTGGAGCCCTGATCAACGACAGCTTGAATCTTGCTCCTGACACCGGCGAACCACTATTTTTTACATGCTTTTTTGATTATTTTAAATAACTATTTTTTTTAAAGAAATAATTACAAATGTATTTCAAATGGAAAAAGAGGATAATCGGAATAATAATATTTTTTCCAATGAAGTTATACAATGGGGAAGGCAACTGTCAAAATTACTCAAAATGGCGCTGTTGTGGCTAGTTCAACATAAGCTATTAATACAAGGCGTGAGGTGGTTTTATTTTATTTTTGAGAAAATGACTCGTTGTTATGTTCTTCAATACTTACTTGAAATAAGAGTCCGTCAATTGCGAAATAACCTAAAACTTTTAAATTGTGGAAGAAGCTATTCGTAGAGATTTTTTATTTATTAAACAGAGTTCGAGGTTATGTCCGAAACATTTTGAATGTAAGGTTTTAAATTTGGCATATTCCATGTCAAATACATTTAATTAATTTAAAGTATATAAATTATCGAAAATACATAATAATGAAATAAAACCAAATTCATGAATGAGCACGAAATGTAATGAATGGACGAAATGTCAAATTTACTGTAGGCCGTAGGGACCTAGCTATGGTCACTCCATCTAAAAGTAGCTTTGCCCGACCTTCCCCATTGTTTTTTAACCGACTTCCAAAAAGGAGCAGGTTATATGTTCGGCTGTATGTATGTTTTTTTTTTGTATGTTCTCCGATTTCTCCGTCAATTGTGGACCGATTTTGAAAATTCTTTTTTGTTTGAAAGCGTATGCTCTCAAGGTAATCCCATTGTCACCAAGTCAGAATCTGGTGAGGGGCTTCCATGGAAATCGAGGGCAATCTTCAAATTTTATAGGCAAACCTATAGCGATTTCAGTATATTTTATAGTACCTCGTGCATTTGCTCTTGGAAAGCACCATTCGGTGAAGTAGAACTGATTATGAAGACCACAGGTGGCCACCGGATCGACCGGAGGACACGGTGGAGGGATCGACCGGAGGACACGGTGGAGCATACGGTGGAGGTCTGCCCGGCTTGGGCGGAGCACCGCCGTGTCCTCGTGGCGGCGATCGGCGGCGGCGACCTCTCGCGTCCGGCCCTAGTTCAGGCCATGGTACGGAGCGAGAGGGAATGGGAAGCCGTCACCTCCTCCTGCGAAGCAGTAATGCTCGCGAAGGAGGAGGCGGAACGCGAGAGGGAGAGGCAATCACTGCGCCCTCGCGCCCCTAGTCGCCGCAGGAGGAGACACCCTGGGCGTCAGGAGTCGATTGCCGACTCCCGGTCACCGTAGGCGCGGGCTTGCGGACGGCAAGCAATGGGCAGCTCCCCGTCCGGTAAGGACCAGGTCCGGGTCGACGGCGCGTCGTGTTCCACGCGCGCCTCAAAGAGATGTCAGCACCATTGTCGGGGTCCGATAGGACCGATGCCTGCCGGGGTCGCGGATTGTTCGAAAGAGTTACCGTGGCCCTGGCGCACAGGCAACTGAAGGAACACGGGTGGGTTTTAGTGAGTAAGCGTCTGACACGCCCTTCCGCTCCACCCACAGCGGGAGAGGTCATTTGGTGATTTCCCACCCAAAAAAAAAAAAAAAAGGTGGCCACCGGAACTACTCAATAATAAGCATTTCAAGAGTTACGATTCGATTATTTTAATATGGTTGCTAAGCAATTCATGCTCATCACAATGCATATGGTGAAATGGAGCTGATGGTGGCTTCACCATCAGCTCCAGTTCTTCAGGTTTTTACCAAGAGAACTCCTCAACCATTAACGTCCTTGCATCGGGAAAAGCAATATTTTGCAAAAAGTGATGAGCAGTTGACATTAGGATATTGTAACTTAGATAAAGTAAAAACTGACCCACTAAAAAGTGAAAAATATAAAACATTTTTACAAAAAAAAACAACCAACTTCCAAAGAAAACAACTACCCAGTGAAAAATAACTTTAATTTCGGAAGTCGGTGTCTTTAGATCTTTATTTTAGTTTTTTGCCACCGACTTCCGAAATTAAAGTTATTTTTCACTTAGTAGTGTTTTTTTTGGAAGTCGGTTGTTTTTTTTTTTTCGTAAAAATGTTTTTATTTTTCATTAATAAAAACAAATAATAGATACCTGCATGCGAAAATCCTTGCCAGTAATTTTCTTTCACTGAAGCACTGATAGTGACGCCATTGCTTGCACATACATTGAAAAAGAATGCAAAACTCACTAATAATATCATCATTTTCAACTATTATCTGTTCACATAATACTTATGAGATTATATAGGCAAAAATGTATAGCGTGATTTCTACAGGAAACCATAAATTCTAATACTAATTATATTTATTGGTAATAATATATAATAACTAGCTGCGTCCCGCGGTTTCACCCGCAGCGGTATGAAATATACTTTACGACCTTTTCTCAGACCTACCAAATATACACAAAAAAAATCATAAAAATCGGTCAAGCCGTTTCGGAGGAGTTCGATAACAAACACTGTGACACGAGATTTTTATACATTAGATTGTTCATTCTTTCTTTTTTAGACGGTTTTAATAACATGCATTGCATCGTGTATTGTGTTTTAGAGGTTAAATGTACAGAAAATAATTATAATAAATAATAAAGATTTATTTCTCACCACAATACAGCATGCATCAGAAAAGTGTGGTAAAATTTAAGGGTGTGCTACAGATAATCAAACTACACAACTTTCTCCATGGGACAACCATCGGGATCACGAAAAATTTATCAATTCTCCCATATAAAACATCAATACCTACTCGACCTAAATGAGTATTGTTTGATGGTCTGTACCACACCCTTAAATTTGACCACACCTTTCTGATACATGCTGTATACAGGGTGGCAGGGATATCGACGCGCAAATTTTAACCATGAATTCAGCACATGATTCTAGACGCGTCTAGCGTTTTAGCGTAGAACCTATTAAATATTTATAAAAAAAAAAAACGTCTTTTTCATAGAAAACAGCAATACCTACGCGGTCAAAATATACTGAATCTCAATTATATTTTTTAAACCGCCGAAAAATTCAACGCACGTGGATTCAGAATCATGTACTGAATCCGTGGTAACAGGTTGCGCGTCGATGTCCCTGCCAGAGGCAGCTACATCGACGTCACCCTGTATAAGTACATTTTCAAGGCATCATGATTTTTTTAGTTAATTAGATTGGTTTGTTTATTGATCCAATAAAACATAACGACTCTTTGTTGAAGCGCAATCGGGTAAAACATTAACGGAACTTAATCATATTAATATAATAAACCTGATTAAGTAAGTACTAGGTACTCACATGAAAACTACATTTATTTTGAAAGATTCGTTGAGTTTGATTAGCAGACACTAGTCTCACCACATTATAAAGAAAGAAAGAAAAGAAAAAATATGCTGAGTAAATTGACAACCTACCTCAATTTGCCGTGATATGCCCCTTATTTACAACTGTCAAAGAATGACAGTTGTGATTTGAATTAACGGACAGTTGAAAATGGTAGTCAATTTGCTTAACAATTACATAACATAATATCACGCCTGTATTCCCCGCAAGGTAAGGCAGAGGTGCACTTATAGTACACCCACATTTCGCTAGTTATGCTTAAGTCCCATGTAATAGGGGGCGAGCCAATTGCCATCAACCGGGCACAAATCCAGACTCCGGGCTGCTACTGAGAAATTCCAGATGGAAAACCCATAACACTTTGCCCGACCCGGGAATCGAACCCAGGACCTCATGCTTAGCTGTAGCGTTTGCGACCACTAGGCCAACGAGGCAGTCAACAACAACTAAGAATAATAATAATAAAATTAATTATTAATTTATTTATTTAATTAATTTATTTATTTTGATAATAATAATAATAAGACATTAATATATCTATTTTTTTCTTTATTATTAGAGCTACTTATCTTTTTTGCATGCACGTGTTTCTGTGACAAATAAACCTATTTTTCTTTTTTTCCTTTAGGCTTAACAATTAATTTCTCTGATTTTACATGAGACGCGTAACAAAACCGGTGACATAGTTATGAGTGTACAATTCACCCCTTAAGGTGAATCCTCAGCTGTAGCCCGCCAAATTCAAATTTTCTTTAGTTTTTTGCAAATTGCAGCTCTGTTTTACGTCGTATATGTTGATCATAACCCGATTCTAAACTTCTTAGGTGGAACAAATTTCCAATGTTTGACGATTGGTATGAAATTGATGATTATTATTCAGTAAATAAATCATTCCAACAGCCGCGTTTTGAACCACCAGAGCTGCAATTTGCTAAAAACCAAAGAAAATTTGAATTTGGCGGGCTACAGCTGAGTAGTCACCTTAAGGAAAATAACAAGGGTTATTTAAAAAAAAAATCGGTAAATGTAAACAGGTTAGCTATTAATTTAGTAGGACTTACTACTTAAGGTGGTTGTACCACAACTTAGCATACTTTCGGGAAACACAATCGTTATATTATGTATTTTTCGCCTTTTAATAACAAAGTTATAAGTACTTTACTATCGTTACAGGTAATAATAAGAACCCCGAAAGTCTGATATAATCAGTCTTACCAAAGCGTACTGTGTTACCCAGTTACTGGATTCTGGGGTTCAGATAGGCAGTTGCTCCATGTAAAATACATTGCATTCGGTTAGACCGGAAGCCGACCCGAACAAAGTTAGGAGAAAACTAGACAGATGATGAATAAAAACGTGATAATAAACACCATAGGTACCTACCACAACCCAGCGCACCTCTGCATAATAATCGCGAACTTAGAAGTCCAAAGAAATTCGTCACCAAGTATCTCCACAAAGTCAGGACTCCGTTCAGCCAGGATTACCATATTTTAAAAGTAATTCACACCTGTTCTGCTTCAAAGTCGACCGCGCGCCGGAAGTTTTGAAAGACAAGGAGTAAAGAACGAATGAAGTGTTAATGTGCGAGAGTTCGACAGGACAGATGACTGACAAGAAAGAGCATGAATAGCAAAATGGATAGCTACCTATTGTGGGTAGTTAGGTATTAATTCACAAAGCAACGACTCCTGTTAGTCTCGCCACGGTAGAAACCTAATTGTGTCTCATTAGTCGACGCTTGATAAGTTAGATAGTAAAGTAAAAAAATTGGTAGGTTTATACAATGTATTGATTGTATATGCCAAAACTTTTTTAAATATCCATGCCTCGACTATTATTATACATACTCGTACTATTTTCTTACTCGTAGCACGTCCATGGCAAAAATAACTCATACGATGTATATTACGTATTCCACTATGTAACATCCCTATATGTAAACACTCACATTTTGTGGAAATAAACGATTTAATTTGATCCTAATTGTAAACCATTTATTTAAAACAGTTAACAATTTCGTAACAAATCTGAAACACGAAACAACAACACCGCATCGGTTGACGATATCACGTCAACGCCGGCTGTCGCTGAAATGCAGCGCTGTGGCTCTGTAGTGTCCCAGCACTATGCTGAGCTTTGGCCGTTTTTCTTGGATGTGACGCATATTTTCCCCCAACGTGTTCTTTATTGTGTATGTGTTTGCTCTTTGCGTCATGTTTATTGCAAATAAACGTACTATCTTGCTTATTTATTTTTAACTTTAGCATTCACACTCCATTAACTTATTACTCCGTGATAAGATCCGTAACTTCCGTAGTTCCGTAAAATCCGGGAATACCGCCACCACCGCTCCGTCTGCTTCAGGTGTTAATTTCACAAAATTGTCTTACCGCTTTCCTCTGATTACTGATTCTCGGTAATATTAATTAGGAGTTGAACTTTTTGTCTCGAGCGATTACCGGCTTTGTTACTTGATGCATTATTAATTGTCTTGGCTCATTGTTGTATAGGAAAATGTGAATTTGAGGCGTTTGTATGAAATGATTAAAAATAGGACTTTAAGACGTCAGAATCGGGCATTATTAGAAAACTGAAATTTGTTTTTGTTTTATTTATTTTTTCTGCCTAACCCTCGGGCGAAAAGGGGCGTGATGTTGCGTTCTGTAAATATATTTTTTTAATTCGGCGTACCTGAGTATATCCCCATACCCATATCCTGAGTAGAAGTAAGTATTTGAAGGTATTGGAAAGGCCTTGCCTGGCAGCGGGACAGCAAAAGCTAGAAATACCAAAAATTAAAAAGTACCTACTCCATACAAAGTTATTTTTTTTAAATTCAATTATCTAATTATTTATTTAATCATCACACTTAATTTCTTAATCTAGCACTTGATTCGCGTGTATTTCCATAATTTGCTATACTAAGATCATTTGCATACTAGTTCGAATAAAAGCTAGTAGCGATAAGAGTAGGTACCCGCTGAAAACAGCACAATAGAATGCACCAAACATGCAGCTTTTGACTAAACATATCATCACGCCTGTATTACTAGAAAGAGTCGGTAGAGTTGTATACAGCAGGTATTTAAAAGGTGTGGTCATATTTAAGGGTGTGGTACAGACCATCAAATCTAACAACTTTCTCCATAGGACCGACATTGTAATTGCGAAAAAATAATTAATCAGCCGTTCCATACAATTAGGTCGAGTGGGAATTAAAGTTTTGTATGGGACAGTTAATATTTTTTTGGTCCCATGGAGAAAGTTGTCCAGTTTGATGGTCTTTAACACCCTTAAATATGACCACACCTTTCTGATACATGCTGCAGATAACCAATGTTTGTTATAATAATTGTTGACTTTTTACACGTGTTTGTATTTACCTATTACCTATTATTGTAGAGAGTTATTGAAGTAATTAATAAATAGCACTCCCACATTACGCCAATATGATTTAGTTCCTAGTAAAGGCTCCCACAGACAGGCGCGACGCGACAGCGCTACACAAAGGCGCCGTTCGTTGCGCGACACGCGGTGCTTTTGTGTCGAGCGTCGCGTCGCGCCAGTGTGTACGAGCCTTAATGGGAGGCGAGCTGGACTCGATTCTAGGATCCTGGCAGTTACTGAGAAGTCATAATTAAAAAACGTCAGTAGCGTCCAGTTTGCTCGACCCGGTAGCGAACCCAGGATCGCATGGTCAGCAGTCATGCTTGTGACCACTAGACCAAGACAAGTTACTTAAGCTATATGTCTGCGTTCACAATAAAATTTAGTTTATAAAAATGTAACCAAATAAGCTTATTTAAAAAAAAATAACTTTCAAATTAACTACTTACATACGGATCAGTGTGCACTACAACTTCAAAAATCATTCTCAAATCAACTTAATAAACACTACCAGAAAGTTGATATTTGTTTATGTGAGAATAAAATCAATCGGAAAAGAGGATTTGAAAAGATTACATACTTTTATTTTCATTCGCCAAAACGTGCACCTAAAAATAACCAAAACTATATGAAAGCATGTTATTTCTAATTTAGTTAAGTACCTGCAAACTATTCAGCACGTTGTGACGTTACACATTATAACAGAGCTTCCGGTTCCCTCCACATAATTTCCTTAATACACCTTTTTAATACGCTATAAATGTTGAATAGATGTTAAATGGAGCAGCCATTCATTACCTATAAGTTGATTTTCCTTGACTTTAGAGCCGATAAAAGCTGATATTTTGGTTCATGTCCCAAGCTTTTTCGACTAACCAGAGTAAATTTTTTTGCGACAACCCAGGCTCTACTTTTTTCCGACCAGCCAGGGTAAAAATTTTCGACTAGCCAGGGTATATTTTTATTTTCGGTGAACTAGGCTACACTTTTTTCGACCCAGCCAAGGTACAGTTTTTAATATGGTGGGTTTGCAAAATTCTCTTCGCTTTCCTGATGGAAAGTGGTAGGTACCATCATACTGACCTATAGACACCTACACACACCAACTTAGTCAACCAAGTGACAACGTATCGAAATAATTCATGGTCCTTTTGTTTCAGAGTATCCAATAAATTTCTAACCAAAAAGTTGTAATTCTTCTTTATGGCAGAGATTTGCATGGTGACAGTACTTTCATTCTTTATCTTTTTTTTTCAGGATTTCTATTGCTGCTATAGCTATAATATTCAACATTAATGATGTTCTAATTTTTTACAACATTATAATTTAAAAGAGTGTCCATGAAGTTTCTGGCCCGTTCTTCTACGTAGGAACCTACTACGCTTTAGGATTGGCAACCAGCTTTATCTTTCTGAATTACCGATTTCTATAACAATTCAAAAGTATCTGTAAATGGTTTAATTGAAATAAACGCTTTGAGTTTGAGTTGCTCGTAAAACTAAACAGCTAATTTTGTTTTGATCCCAGCAAACGCTCAATCGAATAACTTCGAGCACCGATCCACGCCTTTCAATAAAACCAAACCCAGTATTATTTCCTCACTATTACCTAATATCGCGGCGAAAAATTCCGTCGTTCAAAGAACATTTATATCTAAAGTTTAATACCATTAAGTCGTCGCCGCCGAGTGTGACGATAAACAAGTGACAATGCACGACCGAATCCACTCAGCTAAATTAACTCAGTGGTAGGTAGCTCCTTGTTGCTGCATTAGGATCTATGTTACAAGGTGGCGTAACATTCGCGTGTGTGGGTGAACGAATGTGTGTGATTTTGACTCGCTTATTGAATAAGCTATACTTCTCTAAGGGCTGATTTTTCAATCGCGAAATCCATTATCTGAACCATAAAAATGGCGGTTTGACTATTTTTCCATAAGTACAAAAACCGTCACACTTTCACTTTTATTCCGCAGATAAAATTTATCTAACGATTGGAAAACTAAGGCCACAAACAAATTTATACCGATACGATGTAAGACTAGTAGTCATTCTTTAATATTTGTATAATCATTTTTGTTTTTTTTTATAATGAAAGATATAGATATATTAGTAAAAGCTTGAGGTAAGACTATATTATTCCATTGCAGGCATACCACCCAATTTAGATTTTGATTTGATTTAGATTACCATAAATATCTGATCTCTCAGAGATGTTTTCTTTCTAGCGTCATTCTGTCAGTCAGTCTTTTGTGACACTTAAATACGGTGTAAATGGTTAGTGGTGATTTTTTTGTTGTAATCAGTTTCTTTAAAGATAAACGCAATTCAATTCTGTAGGTAGGAGGTGAAAATGTGACAATTAATCAATTCAGTATATTCAGCAGGACATCTTATTTGCCAAAACAACAACCATCACAAAAAAATCACTCAAACTCACATTAAACTCCCGCTCGCTTCGGTGTGAGAGACATCCACTTTTATTTGTATTTCGTATAGGGGAATCCGATACGCGCCCCCACCGAACAAGCGAATGTATTGGATTGCTCGGAAAAATTGTTCGCCAAATCCTTTGTGAACGTTTTAATGGTATTTTCTATTTCATGAGCGGATACCGTTTTGATTCCTTAACGAGTACTCTGTGAATTGTTCGCTTTTTAAGAAAGGAATATGGAATTAATTTGTGTAGTAGATGGATTGCGGATTAAAATGTTGTTTACGTGTTTGTGTAGGTTGTATTTGAAAATATCCTTGATGAAAGGAATTTGATCATTTGGGCTGGTGGTTCTCTCATGTGGAAAGAAGGACGAATTGAATTAGGTTAGTTGCTATAAAATCTATTTCTTGACCGATACTGCTATATTAATAGACATTGATAGAGAGCCAAGGTAACCGACATAGCCCAAAGACTAAGCAAGCTGAAGTGACAATGGGCTGGTCACATCTCTCGCAGAACCGACAATCGTTAGGGAAAACGAGTTCTAGAGTGAAGACCGCGTTTAGGCAAACGTTGTGTGGGTGCTCGCCGGCCTGGTGGAGTGACGACTTGCGATAGGTGGCTGGCAGAGACTGGATGAGGAGAGCCGCAGATCAGGGTCAGTGGCGTTCACTAGGAGAGGCCTACGTCCAGCAGTGGACGAATATAGGCTGATGATGATGACTGCTACATTGGTAACATGTGTTTCTTTTTTTTGTAATATAAATACCTACTTTGCATACTATAGTATCGAATCAATATTTTCTAACTTAACAGACAGCTGAGGTGATGGAGAGATTGTTGCGCCACTTCTTTTGGGGGAATGTCTTGTCTAATTTTGACGTTCAAAAAATACTTTCTTCTATACCTTTACCTTTTTACATATACAGTGACATGAATATTTACTGTAAAAAGTATTATATCATTTTAATTACTGTGAATGTGAGGACTATGTGGGTCATTGTTTCAGTTTTAATCATGATTTGGCAGTTTAAATAGTTTATGCGGCCTACCCAAATGTCCTTTCTTTGTTATTGTTCGTCGAATCATTGAGCTGCACGGTTACTGACATATGCGTGCATTGAGTAGACATGTCCACTCAATCTGTGTAGTTCCTTCCTCAAAAGACCATTTCAGAGACCAATCTACATCACATGATCACATGATCTGACCAAGATTATGTCAGGACTTTAAAAGAGACTGTGACCTCTGAGTTTGTTTCGGCCTTTCTTCTCAGAGTAGTGATATAGAAAACTCCGACCTCATCTAGTTTTCAAAATATGATCGACGTGTAAAAGTGTTTGTACAAAACTACTTACAGAAATAAAATAATTTATCATTTACTGATTCTGAGCTTAATTTGACAAATACTTTTGATTTGTGAATGGTCATTGAATTGAATCGTATAAATGATAACTTACAAAACTACCAACCCAAAAACAAAGGAAAGAGAACCTTACAAACCTACAGAAAGAATGTCTTTATTTTTATAAATTACGGATCATTTTATATCAATACTCGACATCTCGAGTTCGTCGCACTGTTGGCGCCAAATCGTCGCGACTTTGCGTCTCCCGCTCACCCCTAAGGAAACTGTATCCGTCTGTATACAGGGTGTTTAGTAGGGTGATGTTGAGTCCCATAGACGAGATGAACGGACTCTTTCGATTGACAAGTTACGTGTTAGCTTCACTTCTTCTTTCAGCATGGGCTCATGTCATGGGCAAAAGATTGAAGAAGGAAGGTGAACCAGTCGTAGTTAAGTACTCAGGTATGGTCACTCGTGGAATCTTTTTTAATGAACCTTACTTCTTATAATTGTGTAGTTGTATACTTTATTATTGTATATATATTATTGTGTTATAGATGTAAAACAAAGTGTGAAGTGTGTGTGTAAACAAAGTTGTTTCCTAATGGTCGCCTACAACAGGGGAAGGGCGTTTGAAATACAGATATTTTATATCTAGTTCAGACACAGATGTTCAAAAGTATATCACCATATTATTTAAATTGTTGTATTTTTTTACAAATAAATTATTCTTATTCTGTCTTTAACTAATGTAATTTGCGTTTGGCCATTGTATGTTAACTAATTTAAATTAAATTAAAGACACTGTTTTTTTTAAAATTAGTCAGACGTCCTAAAGATTTTATTTTCCAGGGTGACAATAAATTAAAATTACATTGACCCCTTGCATCTCCCTTTAATGGACAAAGAAACACCCTGTATATACCAAAGTATATGTGAATGTATACTACTTGCAGTAATAATGTTATGGGGTACGGTTCCCCTGGAGATATGATTCAGAGAATTTGTGATTTACGGATTATAGGGGTAGATAGATACTGTAGTCTGAGATCTATTGTGCATTATTTGGATTGGCAATAAAATTCCGTTGGAATCTGGTAGTGTGGTTACATTATTGATAACCATTATCAAGTCCAATGCTTTTCCGTAGTGTTATTTTTATAATATGTCTTAGGGCTGATTTGAACAAAGTCAGATATCTTTTATCCTTGGAATAAAATTGACGTCTGACAGTTTTGGTATGGAAAAACTATCAAAAATTAAAAATGTATTCTCATGATAAGACTTATTCTAGGTGAAAGACTTGTTGCGCCGACCACAAATTAATGGGGGCAAGAGAATGATAATAATGATGAATGATGACAAAGATTCGTATCTAACACAAAAACAGTACTTAGTTCTGTCAGCACCAAGCTCTGCTGAATGCAGTGTCCCAGTGTGGGGAGAAGAATTCGGTTCTGATAGAATAACAGAATAATTAATGAGAATTTAAACATTGACAATGAATTAAAAAAGGGAATTCATTTATTTCTGATAAGTATAACTTATCGGGAAAGGATCCTAATTTACTTGATTAAGTACAGTCAAACGGGGTGAATAGGGATGCAAGGTGAATCGAGACGAAACTTTAAAAGGGATTTTAACATTGAAATAATATAGTTTGTTGCCAAAAATGACTCTAATATTTTTACTGTATTATATATAACGATAAAGTGCCCTTGTTGGCACCAAACTATATTATTTCAATGTTAAAATGCCCTTTAAAATTTCGTTCCGATTCACCCCTGCATATCTATTCACCCCGTTTGACAGTGCAGCCTTACTTTCGTCACTACCTTATGAAAACATTTGACCTTGTCTCTGGATTCCACAAATATTATGAAACTGCCAGATAACTCATGTAGACAAACTTTTTGGAACAAAGTTACTTAACGCGACTTGCGGTAGGAGTTGACTGGTAGAAATCGTCACGAACGGAAAATGCGTCATGCCCCTCCATGCTACTTTCTCTCTCGCTCTTGCTAATAAATACGTGTGTGTGTGTGCGTGCGAGTATCTCGTAAGGAACTTTGTTCCTGACGAGGATCCCCGAACCGCACACGTTTTTTTACTTGTAAGTATTTGTGGTGTTCACCACGTGATAGGAAGTATTCGAGTAGGTAAATTAAACCAGAATTCACTGTACAACAGCAGAGGTCACACGTCCGCATCGTTCGAGCACCAGCAAGCAAGTGACCAAACTGCGGGCGTGCGACGCTGCGCTACTTTATTATATCGCTAAGCTACAGTATTCATTTGATTATTGCCAGCAATGAAAGTCACCAATTTTTTTTTTTCATTAACGTCGCTCCAAACCCTACTACGATTTTAAAACAAAATATTATACTTGTTTGTTAGGGCCCGTTGTTTGATACATAGTTAAAACTGACCATTAGTCAATTTAACAATTAGTTACTTGACCATAGTTAAAGTTTAACTACTCTGTCTACGAATGGTTAACTTTCATAGCAAATTGCCAATTTTTTTAACTATAGTTAGCTTAACCATTTCTCAAGCAACATACTTATGTCATTTTTAACTAATTGTTAGTTTAACTAACGTTTTTTTAACTATTAGGTAGTATGTTTGACTACTGATCAAACAACGGCCCCTTAGTCATCATCGCTTAGGCTTAACGTATTCATGGAAAAAGCCTACAGTAACTGCTATTTACGTCAACAGCAAGTTTCAGATACACCCACATCCTGTAAACAACGAGCTTTGTCTACCAACCGATGTTAACTTCCGGTTCGGGTGGGGCCGTGAAGTAACCTCTTCTAAACGTGGGGGTTGCAGAGGGTTCTTGATAATTTTGATATTAATTACCTTGCATGAAGGAGTATTTTCCTGTTCGGTGTAAGTGTGCCCAAATTATGACCAACAATTGAAAGGTTGCCAGGCTCGTTGGTCTAGTGCTCGCAAGCGCCACCTCTGAACACGAGGTCCTAAGATACGATACCCAGGTCGGACCGTTTGTTATTGGGTTTTTTCATCACGAATTTCTCAGTAGCAGCCTTGAGACTGGATTTTTGCCTTCTGATGGCAACAGGCTCGCCCCCTATTACTTGGGACTAAAACTTAACTGGCGAAATGTGGGTGTATTTTAAAAGGTGTACACGTCTGCCTAACTCTTCAGGGATTAGAGGCGTGATGTTATGTTATGTTATAGTTAAAAGAAAGAAAGAAAGAAAATACATTTATTTAAAAGGTCAAATACCTTTTAATTGGTGGTCATCTTTTGGACGAATATTTGAAGATCAGAGTACCAGATGACGTATTTAAAACGTCAAAGAACCTTGCTGTAATCAAAGATTGTATTATTTAATGCAGCTGCTCTTTCACAATATCCGGATAGGTACTATCTGAATGGGTTAGGTTTTGTTTGAAATCACGCGCCGGATAAGTTTACTAAGATTTACCCGGAGGTGGTAAAACAGCGGAGTAATTGCGTAACACACTTACAATTTTAATGCTTTTCATTTCGACAATTAGACAACATTCATTGCGTTATTTACGTTTTTGAACGGACGTATTTTTCAAACATTAAAAGCAATGAGTTAGCAATTTCCTTAATTTTTTTTGGGATTGTGATTGGCAATGTCTTACGTAATATTAGTTTGCAGGTATATAACGCTGTCTTAAAAATTAACTTGAGGTTTGGGATGATAATTATTCCGTCCCGTTTTTTTAAAAAAAGATTATCTGAGTTAATTTATTCTTATTCAATTAACCTACATCCGGCTGATTTCGTGGCCCCATGTAACAATTCGCTCACAATTGTGAGCGCTTTTAACGACTTAACACTGCAATAAAACAGTTCTCAGACGTATTTCTCAAGACGTAAGGTTCAAAATTGAATAAATAGGAGGTTAGTGTAGATTTATGATTTCTGCAAATGTATTTTTTTCAGTGTACTGTTTCTTTACTAAGAAAAATGTTATGTTTAATGAGCCATTTGTTATGTATTAACATGTATGATGAAGGAAGTAAAAAGTCTGGGGCGCCTGTTTTCTACCAAGAATATGGTATTTTATTTAATTAACTGTAGGTAATAAGATAAATAACCTTTTACTAAGAACCCTGAAAATATATTCAACATGACAGATAAATGCGTTTACTTGTTTATTTTTTTTACTTGAGCTACACGCTAGTCTTACACACTAAAATAATATCGGTTTTGAAATGGCGCTATGATTTTTAACCGACGAAAAAAAGGAGGAGGTTGCTCAAAATAATAATAAAAAAACACGTGTGGCACTCGGGGACTGCCGCGGTAAAGCTATTGCATAGCATTTTTATCAACTTATGCAATTATAATTATTTATTTATTTTTTATTTATGCAGTATTTCTTTTTCTTTCATATTAATTCAAGTACAGTCGTACCATATACATACACGTTAAGCGAACGCTCGGCCGAGCTACATGGTAGGCGGAGTGGGGGTGTTAGGTTTTATTTTCGTTACGAAATTTCTTGATTCGGTCGCCGCGCTCAAAGCCCGCGATCAAAGCTATGCAATAGCTTAAAAAAATCATTATCTTATGTAAATTACAATGTTAAGTTTGGAGTCACCTTTTAAGCAAAGATTTGCTTGTATTAGGTGGTTTCGCTCTTCCAGGTTACATTGACTAGTTACCGTGGCCCTGGTGCACAGGCAACTGAAGGAACACGGGTGGGTTTTAGTCAGTAAGAGTCTGACACGCCCTTCCGCTCCGCCCAGAGCGGGAGAGGTCATTTGATGATTTCTCACCAAAAAAAAAAAAAGTTACATTGACTATACATATTTTTGAGAGAATAAACAATAGATAATTTTGAAAGCATTCCAAAGGTTTTTAACAATACAAGAAATTATATAAATAAGGAGTAAGGAACGCACAGTGTTAAGTGTGTGTGTGGGGGGAGTATGTGTGAGTCGACGCGTATATTTATATTTATTTTTATGTATGACCACGCATAACTTTTTATAGGGTTGTCCGATTTTGATAATTCTTTTTTTCCGAATCGTTGGATGACAGTTATTACCTACGCAAATTGCAAAAGACAACTTAGTGTTAGTGTAGAGTATCAACAAGACCCTCGGCAGCGGGACAGACAAAAGACAAAATTGAACTGATCAAATTAAAAAACAAAAGACTGTAACAAGCCGCGGATATACAGGGTCAAATTAAATTAGCTAGCGAAACTCCGCAGACGTGATGGGTATCGATATTTAAACAAGTAAAAAAAAACCGGCTAAGTGCGAGTCGGACTCGCGCACGAAGGGTTCCGTAACATTATCTATAAAAACGGCAAAAAAATCATGTCTGTTGTATAGGAGCCCCCTAAAATATTTATTTTATTCTGTTTTTTTGTATTTGTTGTTATAGCGGCAACAGAAATACATCATCTGTGAAAATTTCAACTGTCTAACTATCACGGTTCATGAGATACAGCCTGGTGACAGACGGACAGACAGACGGACGGACAGCGGAGTCTTAGTAATAGGGTCCCGTTTTACCCTTTTGTTACGGAACCCTAAAAAGAAAATAGATATAATAATGATTTTTTTGGGTCAATGATCGCTGGTGGTTTTGTTACTTGAATTATGTGTTAAGAAAATTTGTTTTATCGTGTTTAGATATCGCTACCCATCATATCTGTGAAGTTTACACAAATTAAACTGAAAGTTTTTAACACATATTTCAAGTGACGACAACTAATAGCGGTTAAAAACCCCAAAAAAAACTCATCTATTTAATAAATTTTTTGATTGGTCATATTTAGATATCGATAACCATCACGTCTGCGGAGTTTCGCTGGCTAATTTAATTTGAGCCTGTGTTGGGTTCTAGGGACCCGCTCCGTAATGTATAATACACATAAACTTTCCGGAATAATTTCACTAAATGATGGTGAAAAGTGCATCAAAATTCGTTGCTTAATTTAGAAAAACAACGCGGTCACACAGACAGACAGGAAAAGCGACTTTAATTTATTATACGTATAGATAGAAAATGGAATGAAGCCCTAAAGTCTGCCGGGGCTGCGGATTGTTCGAAAGAGTTACCGTGGCCCTGGCGCACAGGCAACTGAAGGAACACGGGTGGGTTTTAGTCAGTAAGAGTCTGACACGCCCTTCCGCTCCGCCCAGAGCGGGAGAGGTCATTTGATGATTCCACATCCAAAAAAAAAAAAAAAAAAAGCCCTAAAGTAATCAACGCTTTCATAAAGTTAATGTACATTGCCAGCAATATATTGAGTAACACACTATGACGTCACAAAGAACCCCTTACTGCAAGTAATACAAAACCACAACCACTCGAAAAGCGCCAATTCATCTTATTTAAAAACAAAAATGCGCCAAATGTCAGCCGACTCGGCAACTCCGCTCTCGCCATGTCGCCAGACTGTCTGGCACCAGAATTCGTCTGCCACCATTTATAACAGTTCTGTCTGGCAACCGAACACTTGGCAATAATATTTTCATGTCTTAAGTTTTTGTTTATTTGTGAGGAATACTATGTTCAATGGTTCTGGTAGATTGTTTGAGAGATCGTAGCTTTTGCATTTCAAGTACTTAAGGGGACTACAGGACCTAAACGTAAGTTTTATAATGCCTAAAAGTATATGATCCACTGCAGTTAACAAAATCAGAAAAATATATGATATTCTTTAGGATATTTGCTGATTAGATAGTGTGTTGAAAACATAATACAACTAATTTGATACGATAGAAAAAAATCACGAAGATACCTCTAAAAATTTCTTTTAACGATTAAAAACCATACTACTATGCATTAAATCATTCTGATTTTTTGTCAGATTATTCTACAAGCAACATACTAACGTAATAGTGTTTTAATTTTTTAATCCAATCAATAGATTTTTTGTAAACAGATAATTGCTTCGTATTTTGCAATAAATTACCAGCGTTGTGTCATCGCGCTTCTCTTTCTTTTCTATGCAGTCCGACAGTGACCGCGCTTTAGCTGTTGTAAGCCTCATAGGTAATGTTTATTGAAGAAATTGTAAGTAAGTATTTTCCTTTGTTTTAATCAAAAGGTTTTCTAGCTTAACCATATTTTGTTATTAGGTTTTTTTTAATCAGAACACCAACAGTAGGTACAGCCACAATACAAAGAAAAAAATAAAAAGCTAAAAGTGGCATCACAATTATCCGGTATAGGTACATGACACTGACAATTATGAATGTCAAGACAAAAGATACGTAAACGAAAAAAAAACAAAAGAAAAGTATAAAAAGTGTGTGTGTGTGTGTGTATACAAATATTTAAACTACATAAGTATTTCTTTTCTGCAAATGTGGGTGAATAGTCAAATGGAGATAAATCATCATCATCTGCGTAGTCTTTTCCAAACTATTTTTGGGGTCGGCTTCCAGTCTAACCAGATGCAGCTGAATACCAGTATTTTACGTGGGGTTACTGCCCATCTGACCTCCGCAACCCAGTTACTGGGTAACACGATACCCCTTAGTAAGACTGGTTGTCAATCTTTCGGGCTTCTGACGACCCGTAACGACTGTCAAAGATCCACGAACTGGACTTTATTTGGAAACTAGCATTTGCCCGCGGCTTCGCTCGCGTTAATTTAGACTTTGACTATCAATTCGGATTATATAATTCAATCATGATTCGAAAGACACGTGGCGCCATTTATCATAAGAACGTTATTGTTGTTTTCCTCGGGAACAGTGCTTTCTTTCGGGATGAAATGTACCCTATGTCCGTTTCTGTACACCTGACAACGTAGATGCAAAATTTCAGGATAATCGGTTCAGTGGTTTAGGCGTGAAAAGGTAACAAACAAACCAACTTACTTTCGCATTTATAATATTAGTTAGGATTATATTGATAGGCTGGATGGCTTTATGCTGCCAATGTATAAACAACTGTTCAAAGGTAAATTCGTAATGAAATACACAGTAAGTACCTCTTATTTAACCCATACTCAATATCCTCTAACACAAAATACTAGTAACATGATCACAAAACAGATGTTTGTTCCAGTTAACACAATTTGACCGAAATTACATCGAAATTCGATGTATTTACCTCATTCAATTTAGTTCGAATTACGTACAATATTATTGCTTTGTTCACAATCAATCTAGCTAGCCTTATCCAACTAAGTTGGGGTCGGCTTCAAGTCTAACTGGATGACGCTGGATACCAGTATTTTACATGAAGCGACTGCCTATCTGACCAACACAACCCAGTTACTGGGTAACACGATACCCATTGCTAAGACGACTGCCCCGTAACGACTGCCAAAGATCTATAAATGACTGCTGGCACCAACTGCTTAACGTGCTTTCCAAGTCACGGTAGGGTCTCGATATCTAATGGATGGTCACCCATCTACGGACCGACCTCGGAAAGCATAGCTTAACCTTCGATCAACCTGTGCAGCTGTTATTAGCCACGAGCATATTGCTTTGTTCACAAATGGATTCAAAATGATAATGTAGCTCGTTAAAGGGTGAATCTTGAGCATCGGAAATAGATGCTATCGGGGTAACACCGGACGTGGGCGGGGGTAACGACTCGAGATTGCACCCTCGACTCAACACCGCGAAGATTTGCAGGGTTAACTTTGAGTGGGTGATCACCACTTTGTTGTTGTTGATGGTCTGATTGATAGTTGTTTTGCGTTTTTGTGTTGATTAAGTGGGGTTAAGTTTTTGGAATTGATTATAGTGGTAAGATAGATAGGCAGATAGGATTTTATTGCACTTCAAATAAAGGAATAATGATTCGTTTTTACAATAAGAGGGATAAAATGGGTGGTCTTATCGGTAGTAATCAGTGAACAATGCCAAAAAAGTGGAATATATATTAAAGACTGAATTTTCACGAATGGTTGGGGGTAGTCCTGTGTCTATTTCCTGTCGAACTAACAGAAAGGAAGAACTTATGTCAGAACTAGGCAAAGAAGAAACAAATCAGCGCTGGTCCTCTGTTTCGCACATGAGTCTCTGCATTGTGCTAAGCAATAGCCGTTTCGCGTGGATGTGACGCATGTTTTCCTCCATTTGTTTTATTTGTATTTTATGTTCTTATGTAGTCAAGTAATGTTATGTTCATTCTGAAAAAAAAACAAAGTCTTCGTAATACCTATCCTCCATTTATTATAACCATTAGAAAAATAACGCCTAAATAACGACAGTTATTGTGTAATATTGTAGAAATTACTGCACTTTACAGTTATTTTTTTTAATATAAATGGTAAAAAGATTACATTGCTTTGTATTTATCGTTAAATAACGGAGTTAATTATACAGTTATATCGAAATAACGAAAGGGTGATAACCGTTTATACTGTTATATCGAAATAACGAAAGGGTGATAACCGTTATTTTTCTAATGTTATAATAAATGGGGTATAAAGTCTTCAAAATACTTTCTCTATTGCCATAAACATAATCATTTAAAACACAACATTTTACCCATAAAAACTTTGCCAAGTACCAGGACAACATAAGCCATAGCTGTAAGCACTACAACATCTTCAAGTAAAGAACAACATTAAGATACTACCTAAGTATTTAGTTCAATGGTAATTAGCAAAGAAGAGCGGGAGATCAGGCAACATTACCCCTTATCTACAAAGATTGCGAATTTTAGATAAAAAGGGTAATTTCCTTCGTGCAATGTTGTGTCTTTTTCACCAGGACTTTAGATAAGGACTGGGTCCTAAAGGGATTCGCTGGTGAATTAGGGACCCGCTGGTAACTTGGGGATCTAGTGGATTTGTGCAAGATAATTAAGAGTGATTGTTACAGGATGTAATCCTTGATGTTTGTTGATTTCAAGTAAAAGAAAACAAGAACTTTTATTGAACAATAAGAATAAAATACTTTTAAAAGTATAAAGTCACCACTTTTTCTATAGGGGAGGGCACTGCCTATCCCTAAGTGGTGAGTGAATTGAATATCAGGCACAAATACGAAACATCACGTGCTACAACCCTTCGGTACTTATTTTACTTCTTCCACGTAGGTCTTCAACTTACGATACTTAGAATCTTGTCATATATTATTTATTGTAAATGGGTAAATGGTGACGTCAAAAATTTGACGTATTAAGGATGATTTCCACCAAGCGGCTTGCATCGCATCGGATCGGAAAGGATACGAACGGATGCGGCGACAGCCGATCACTGACGCATACGATCAGCTCCGTACCATCGCTTGCGAACTTATCCGTTTCTGCGCCTAGTCAAATAGTTTCATTCCTACCATGTTGACGTGTTCTAATTCGGATGAATGTGTGATCGGATACGACGACCGGCGAACGGAGCCGATCGCGCGTCGCTGCATACTTTCGGCTACGATCACATGTCGCGGAAGACGCCCGCGGTCAAGCTGCTGTGCGCGGCTTTGTAATATAGACTTTAAATACTGTGTAGACGATTTAATATCGTTTAAAGATTGTAAAATCCGTTCCGATCTGTTGCGATGCGAGCCGTTTGGTGGAAATCATCCTTTATATTACATCAACTGACAACTAACGAGTTTGATGTGCCAAGTCCAAAAGGATCAACGTTTTCGTAAGGTGCTTCAGTTCATGTGAGCGTTTTCAAAGCATCTGCTGATCTATAAAAAATTCACCGTGAAAACTTAGATGAAGTGGGATGTCTATAGTGTCAGTCTCTAGCATCAAATGCAATGATAGTTCACCTCCACTTGCTTTTCCAATTCACTTAAGACATTGATAGAATTGTCGACATCGGCTTTGCTTACCATAATAAAAAAAATAGAATAGAATAGATAGTTCACTTCACGCTCATTTCACCAAATTTTTTTACGGTGAGGTTTTCACCGAATGGACCGACCACTATTTTGATGAACGTCACCAATAATAATTGGTTCTATTTTCAAAACAACCATTCCCGGCATTTCCATTAACATTGGCACAATAGTCTTTAAAATTCCAGAATCGCAGCTATTTTTTTTTTAAATAATTTGTATAAAGAACATTTTCCACAAAAAGTTGCAAAGTTTAAATTAATTAGTTGTTGCAATTAACCGTTGCTGTTAACTGAAGACAATTAATTTGAGGTGACTGTATTAATGAGCTGTAAACATGCAAACACAATGACCCTAGTATAATTAGAAGACCTATTTTGTTTTGGTAGGGAATTTTAAAGCAACTTATAGGACGATCTTAAGATATGATTATTTCTTTTAAGAACTATAATAATAATACAGGGTGGCAGGGACATCGACGGGCATACTGAAACCATGAATTCAGCACATGATTCTAGACACCTAGCGTAGACATTTTGCGAAGCTTATCAAAGAAAATCTGCTGTTTCATAGAAAACTGCAGCACCTACGCGGTCAAAATGTACAGCAGAGCAAATTTTTTTTAAATAACCGACGACAAATTTCAACGCAGGCGGTTCAGAACATGACACACATACACATATTGAATTCAAATCAAATCAAAGTAGGGTACTTTCATGTACTGAAGAGGCTTACAAGAGCTAAAGCGCGGTCACTGTCGGAATGCATAGAAAAGAAAGAGATGCGCGATTACACAACGCTGGTAATTTATTGCAAAATATGGAGCAATTATCAATTTACGAAAAATCTATTGATTGGATTAAAAAATTAAAACACTATTACGTTAGTATGTTGCTTGTAGAATAATCTGACAAAAAATCAGAATGATTTAATACATAGTAGTATGGTTTTTAATCGTTATAAGAAATTTTTAGAGGTATCTTCGTGTTTTTTTTTCTATCGTATCAAATTAGTTGTATTATGTTTTCAACACACTATCTAATTAGCAATTATCCTGAAGAATATCATATTTTTTTCTGATTTTGTTTACTGCAGTGGATCATATACTTTTAGGCATTATAAAACTTACATTTAGGTCCTGTAGTCCCCTGAATCCATGGTAACAGGTTGTGCGTCGATGTTCCTGCCACCCTGTATAGTGGCAATAGGGTATTAAAATATATGTGTATATACAACATAACATACATATAACTCATAGACTACCATTAACTCATACTCATACTCACTAACTCAACTATGAGTATAACTCATACTTATAGTCATAGAAGACTTTTGGCCACAGGACGTGGTGTTCCATCGATTCCGCGGGCAAATACCACAGGACAGCACAAGGACAATTAGCTAGTGAAGTGAAGTGCTACTAACATAGTTGTAAGCAATATTTATTAACACAACTTTTAGATTTATTATGTATTAGTTTGTTATTTTGTAATTTGTGTATTTTATCTATGGGTCTCAGTTGCCTGACAATAAATGAATTATTATTATTATTATAACATTATGCCTGTATTTGCCGAAATGTATGTAGATACCTACACATCTGCTAAGTAGACCCATATTTCGCCACGAATGTTAAGTCTCTTGTAATAAGAGGCAAGCCTACTACCATCATCCAGACTCCGGGCTGCTACTGAGAAATTCCTGATGGAAAACCCAACAACACTTTGACCGACCCGGGAATCGAACCCAGGAATTCATGCTCTTACGTAGCGGTTACGACCGCTAGACCAACGAGGATATATTTCAGTATTGTCTTTGGTAACCCCTCTTTCAATTTTCATCTCGGGTTAGAAATACTACAATCAGCTCCACAATTTCAATTTCCACGAATACGTCATTAAATCCGTATCAGTGCAGCACAGTCCATTTACACGATGCAATTTGATTGCCTGTGGCATACAATAAAAATGAAGCAACAAATTGGTTGTATCGTCGAAACCCGAGAATTTCAAAGATTTGTAATGATGTCATAAAAAACATATTTTTGGGCGCTTACATTGCTAACGCTGGCTAAACCTTACTAGATAGATTAAAATAATGTACCACGGAATTGTATATCTTAAAAAGGTTTATAGAAAACTCCACGATGGTATATGTCTATCTCCTAAGGATAACCCACAATAACCATTTTTATCTTTTACATATTACTAAAAAAATATGGGTTATTTACGAACCTATTTTAAACAATACGATATTAATTCTTATCCAATTAAATACGTTAGATACGTTGCGCGTTTAATGTGAATCAAAATTGCCTTTTAAAGCATATCTGTAAAATGAATATTCTATATATAAATATATGAAATATTTATATAATATTATATAGATATATGAATATATTAAAATTATATATAATAATATATGAATATATTAAAGATATCACAGATTTTAAAGTGTAACATACATCGAACAATGGGGGTCGATGTAGACCACTTTGGGTATCATACTCTAAACATTGTTCAGAACCCATGAATAAATTTTTATTCATGTGGTTCAGACGATGCAACTTTTATGGTTACTTGAACTTATGGTACTTAAGCCACATGCAATTAAATTCTACCGAGAAAATCAGGCTTCTATATATATTTATACATATTATAAAAAGTTGCTTTTCGTAGCAGTCTATGTGACCGCGTTGTTCTCCTAAACTACGGATTTTGATGTGGTTTTCATCATTATTTAGAGAATTTATTCCGGAAAGTTTATAAAATATTAACTAAGGTACATAATAAAGAAATCTATCAGCATTGCCATACAACGGCGCAATGCTGCCAGCCTTTTGGGCACTTTTCCTGTTAACAACGATGCGGATCAATTTTCTGATGCCCTATAATTCTTTCCTCTCCCCTTTTTATATACTTGTACATCTTATTATTATTATTTTGAGACTGTTAGCTTTTAAATTATTTACGTAAATATTATACAATGTATTATCAATAAAATAATAGATAACTACCTGCACAGTATTGTTGTGTTATTGTTCTATCACTAGACTATACCTACTACTGCTTTTTTTTTGTAATCTTTTTTTTACTTCAGTTTTAGGTAAAAAAATTGTCACAGCATAGAAACCGTGCTTTAGAACTCCGCCACAGTCTAGTTAAAATTGCGTATGGTTTTTTGATTTCGCTGGCGACTATAGAACAACTAGTGTCACGTGGTTTGTAGTCCCAGTCGACCAGTTCAAATATCGTATTGAGCGAGTTTGACAGCGATCCCAATCACCTGGAGTACTCGAAGCAGGGGCAGGGGGTCAGATATGAGTAATGTTTGGTCTAAAACGTACCTTTCTTTTGTTTCAGCAGTAGTGTGAGCCAGATGAGTGGTCCGGTGTGACCGCCCGCATCAACACGATGCACCAATGTTCGCTGTTCATACTCACCCTGCTATGCGTCTCCGTCAAAGGTGAGATTATAAACATCAATTACTTTATACTTACAACATGTTGCAACAGCCTACCGTGTAGTGGACCTAGCCACGCGCCAGGACATGCCTCAACTTCTTCGTTCCGTTCTTCCGCTTTTCTCCTATTACTAACTAGCTGCGTCCCGCGGTTTCACCCACATAAATCACGATCCCGTAGAAATATCGGGATAATTTACGGTTTTTATTAAGAAGATTGTTAAAGCTAATGCTTTTAGAAAATAAGAAGTAGGAGACGATAGGCATTAGCCAGTAAATTTCTTCTTTTCGTATCAATTGACTACTCAAATGTCCGAATACTGTGCAAGGGACTGGCTGTCGAGGATGCATCTCTTTGAAATCAATTAGAAGCATAGCAAAGTCAGTCACCCTCTGCCTACATGGACATAAATAGTATCCTATGTCCTTTTCCAGTTCATTGTCGGCCCATATGCCAAATTTCATCCAAATTCGTTCAGCCGTTTCAGCGTGAAAGCGTAACAAACAAACAAACAAACTTACTTTCGCATTTATAATATTAGTTAGGATTAGGATTAGGATTTGTATGGCCGAAAATTAATTGGAGTTTTAGTTTATATTCATCAACATCATGAAACAGCTTGAAATTAATCATTGCTGTTTAAGTAAAGGCCTCTTAGATTCTCTACTCTGAAATAGTCAACACGCTGTATGCAAGCATGGTCAGATCAATACTCGTCTATTCTACGTTTTAGAATAGACCTATTTCCTTGCAGCAGTGGAACCATTACTATCTGCACAGGTAGTAAGATAGTATTCGCAAATCTTATGCCTTTTTAGATTAATTAAGTAACAAAAACCTTATTAATATAACGATATTATTTACAGATATCTCCGGTAGCTGGGAAGAATGGTGGACTTACGACGGGATATCAGGTTAGTACAGAATCATTATTTTTCCTTCCTTCCTTTGATTCAAGTAAGTTAAACTGTAGCCAGATACAACTGAACAGTGCGCGTCGATGCAGTTCAAATGGATTAGTATTTCTAGTGTTCTTGATTTAGGTCTATTTGACATACTTTGTATTGCTTTCTTTTGCTTATCATACATAGGTATATCAATATCATGCATAGCTTTTTTTTTGTACTGTAAGTCATAAAATGACCTCTCCCACTCTGGGCGGAGTAGAAGGGCGTGTCAGACTCTTACTGACTAAAACCCACCCGTGTTTCTTCAGTTGCATGTGCGCCAGGGCCACGGTAACTCTTTCGAACAATCCGCGACCCTGGTAGGCATCGGCCCTTTTGGACCCCGTCAATGATGCTGACATATCTTTGAGGCACGCGTGGAACACGACGCGCCGCCGACCGGGGCTTGGTCCTTAGCGAACGGCAAGCTGCCCATTGCTCGCCGTCCGCAAGCCCGCGCCTGCGATGGCCGAGAGTCGGCAATCGACTCCCGACGCCCAGGGTGTCTCCTCCTGCGGCGACTAGGGGAGTGAGGGCGCAACGATTGCCTCTCCCTCACGCGCCCCGCCTCCTCCTTCGCGAGCATTACTGCTTCGCAGAAGGAGGTGACGGCTTCCCATTCCCTATCGCTCCGTATCATGGTCTGAACCAGGGCCGGACGCGAGAGATCGCCGCCGCCGATCACCGCCACGAGGACACAGCGGTGCTCCGCCCAAGCCCGGCAGGTCTCCACCGTATGCTCCACTGTGTCCTCCGGTCGATCCACATAATGATAACACCCGGGCGTTTCCTCCCGCTTTATCCGAAACGGGAACCTCCCGAAATAGCCATGTCTGGTGAGGACAGGCGTCAGGCGGAAGGTGAGGACACCGTGGCGCCTCTCAAGCCACTCCTCAAAGAGGGGAATTACCGCCGCAATTGTGGCGTGCCCTCTCAGTAGCAGCCTGGAGTCTGGATTAGTGCCCGGTTGATGGTATTAGACTCGCCCCCTAGTACAATGGGACTTAAACATAACGGGCGAAATGTGGGTGTACTATATGTAGGTGCACCTCTGCCTAACCCTTCGCGGAACACAGGCGTGATACTATGTTCGATACTAACGCATAATACATAGAAAATTTCAAATTACACACACGAGGCACAATCTGATATGAATCGAGCCATATTATCTCTTATCATTACCATTAGTTTGACATATTTCTGGTCAATAGCTAATTATAATCCAATGAAACAGAACATTTCACATTTTCGAAATATACCTACATATCGCACACCTAGATAAAGAGTACAACTCAAAATTCCTCTTTTTTCAGGAACAGCAAAAAAAAACGTTTTACTCGTTTTCTATTTGACCGATTTCAAATTCAGAATCTGTATGATGTTGTACATTATTTTAATAAGATATTAATTGAGCAATATAATATCTTAGTAAAATAATATACAACATCATACAGATTCCGATAATCGAATTAACTCGATTTTGGATTATTTTGAGTTGTGCCACCCTTTACCTAGGTGTGCGATATATAAATTTAAACTAAACTTTAAATAGTTTGTTTATTACCTACCCTATACCACTATACCTATATCCATACTAATTAATATTATCAATTCGAAAGTAACTCTGTCTGTATGTTACCTTTTCACGCCTAAACCACTGAAAGGATTTCGATAAAATTGACAAGGAGATAGATGGCATCCTGGGGAAGGACAAAGGCTACTTTTTGTTTCGGTAGCTCGTTCCCGTGGAATGATTTCCGATATCCACGCAGGTGATGCCGCGAGCAGAAGCTAGTACTGTTAAAGTAAGTCTGTGTGTCCGTCTGTATGTTACCTTTCACGCCTCAACCACTGAATCGATCGTTATGAAATTTGACAGTAACGTAGCCTGGGTCCTGGTGAAGGACATAAGCTACTTTTAATCTTGGATATTTCTATAAAAAAATTATGAAAAACAAGATAGTATACATGCAGACGAAGTCGCAGGCAGCAGGTAGTTTTGTAATATTTTTCACTACATATGGATTTTGTAAAATAGGTCCGGAACTAACTGAACGGACTGACTGACACACAACCCACGTAGGTATAACTTAAGCGGAAACCACAGGAAATAAAAAACCTTTAAAGAACACTGAGTAACGATTTTTGTTTAATTCCAAAAATAAAATGACCGATACACAATTTCTTTCAGTTTGACAGTTCGACTATATCACGGATTTTTAAAATAACGGGTATTTAAAATTTTGTTTGCAATCAAAGTCTGAGGTAGCCACCTAGCCACCCCTTAATTAGTACAAAATATTGTAAAAGTTTGGATTAATTAATAGTGATTAATTATTGAAAAGAGCGTCACCTGCGTGCTTCAATATTAATGATAAAATTGTTAAATGATATGCTTTTCATCTCGTGTGTAATATTAATTATTATCAACTGATATAATTATATACTTATCTTGTTTATTTATTTCCTTTGGAAGACAGCTAAACAAAAAAGAGTAAGAAATTGAAAATGTGACTGACAGCCAATTACAAGTCTTCACATAAAAATATCAGAATGACACATTCCGTGTAATAAGTTTGTTACGCTATCTACATCGCTACACGCGAGCTACACGTCACACTAACGTCACGCAAAATCCTGCATCGCGCAAGCAGAGTTTACCGCGCAACTAGCATATATACAACGTCCCGACATCAATAGTCGGGCAGTTGCCCACCAGACATGACACCCGTCTGGTCGGAGGATCCTCCCTTTTCTATGGAGGTATGAACAAACTTACACCCTGTTCCTCATACCCCTATAAGTTCTTATACATAATGGCAAAAACAACAACGACTAATAATTGTAATTTTTGTATTAATTCCGTTGATGACGTTGATCACATATTAACTGAGTTTGTCCGCAACGAGGAATTCAGAAATAGCTTAGATTGTAGGATTAGAGAGACAGGTTACTGTAATAGTGTTCTAGCTGAGCCACTTCCTTATGCAGCTAGACTACTTTACAAACTAGCTATGCTTAGGTTATGTTAAATAGAGATAAATATGATTTTGTTAAACTAACCAGGGCGGCATAATCACATGCTCTCAAAGCCCTTTACTTTTGAATAAAAAAAATAAAAAGTATATCCAACAAAAGCAATAAACCGCGAAAGGGAAAACTATACATATTAATAGTATATAGGTACGTACAACAAAACAATATAGTTGGTAAAAGTAGGCTACTCAGGCTATCATAACCTGGGCAATATCAAGCATCAGGTAAAAAAACGTTATGCGAGGATAGTGCAACGGCTTACAAATAATCTAACAATTTGTCAAATCACTGACACATCAGCTTAATTCGGAATCTGTAGTTCATCTTTAAAAATAAAAATAAAAAAAACATTTATAAAAGTATTTTAACAGTTTCTGTATATTAATTAGTACATACTCGTAACTGTAGCGACCGACAACAGAGGCATTGATAAATGATAAATGATAAATGATTTTATTTCTGTAACTAGGTTTGTACAAACACTTTTATACGTCAATCATTTTTTTTTAAACTAGATGAGGTCGGCGTTTCCTATCTGACTACTCTTAGAAGAAAGGCCGCAACAAACTCAGAGGTCACAGACTCTTTTAAAGTCCAGACATAATCTTGGTCAGGTCATGCGAAGACCATGCAGATTGGTATCTGAAATGGTCTTTTGAGGAAAGAACCACACAGATTGAGTGGACCTGTCCAGTCAGTGCACGCATTTGTCAGTAATCGTGCAGCTCGAGTCAGGAAGTCAGGACTTAAGGAGCTCAACGATTCGACGAACAATACCAAAGAAAGGACATTTGGGTAGGTCGCATAAATTACTCAAACAGCCAGATCATAATTAAAATTAAATTAGAAAATAAAAAATAAAGCAATTACCCACATAGTCCTCACATTCACAAAAATTAAAATAATATAATACTTTACAAGTAAATACTCATGTCGTTGTATATATAAAATTTATCAATGTCAATGTGTATATATAAATTCGGTAATAATGTTTGAAGACCATGTAGATTAGTGTCTGAAATGGTCTTTTGAGGAAAGAACCACACAGATTAAGTGGACCTGTTCAGTCAGTGCACGCATTTGTCAGTAACCGTGCAGCTCAACTCAGAACTTAAGGAGCTCAACGATTCGACGAACAATACCAAAGAAAGGACATTTGGGTAGGCCGCATAAACTACTTAAACTGCCAGACCAAGAATAAAACTGAAACAATGACCCACATAGTCCTCATATTCACAATAATGAAAATAATATAATACTTTTTATAGTAAATATTCATGTCTAAAAGAGTTAGCATTGATGGACGATCGTGAAAATGTTCACACACGGGAGTCCATCAATGCCTGGTTGAAACCAAGGCTTGTATAGTACTTTTCTCAAGAAATTCAAACTAAGAAAATTAATTACAAAGTAGAAGGATCAAAATTCATCCACGTCCTACAGCAAAGAGAAGTATCTCAAAAAATAGATAAAAATGGGTATAAAAAGATGGCAAACTTCCAAACTCCATCCTTACAGTCTAACATATAAAAAAAATTATATGAAAATTCGTTCAGGGGCAGTAATATCTACAATGAATATATTACAATATTGAGAAATACTGGGCTATCTTGACTTGACTTCAATTATTGAGTTCCATCATCGAAGAACTGAGATTTTTCACTTGTGCGAGTTTGGAAGTATGCCATCTTCTGATGTATGGACCGTGCCCCTTCTTCTTTACGAATGAATGACGAACAACGATAACTTTTCTAGCGCCAATATGTTTATCTGTTTCTTTTTCTCTATAGACAGCTCTATTTGCTAAGCCAATTCGAGATTTAAATAAAATCTTTGATAAGTTACCTCCTTGGTTGCCATGGGTCGAAGTAAAAAGTTCGTTATATTTTTAAATCACACGACAGTTATGAGTTTTCATAGTAATTTATTCGGCCGCTAAACATGACAAATATGGATTTTCATAATAACATTGGCGGCCGCTAAACATGACAAATATGGATGTTCATACTAACATTGCCGGCCGCTGCTCGCATGTAGCAGTACAGTATTTTCAATTTATCTCGAAGAAGGTTGTCAAAATAATACTCGAATTTCCTAGCATGTTTCTGAAAAATAATATATCTTAAGTACAATATATAGTACAAGTATATCTATAGGTTACAATAGCTTCCTGGGGCACAGGCAACTGAAGGAACACAGGTGGGTTTTAGTCTGTAAGAGTCTGACACGCCCTTCCGCACCGCCCAGAGCAGGAGAAGTCATTTGATGATTTCCCACACAAAAAAAAAAGGCTTACACAGTTACTAATTACATGTTAACCAGCATTCTCAGAAATAATTTTTAATTTTATTTTTTATCCTTTATTAAAAATAACCAGCTTCTAATTGCGCAAAGGATAAAAAAATTAAATTAAAAATTATTTCTGAGAATGCTGGTTAACAACTTATTAAAACCTGAATTATTTTGAAGGATATTGCTAATCCATTGCTTCATATGGATTGGAATTGGATCTCGTGGACACCACTGTGTTCTTAGGTATTACTTTGGACTCGAAGCTACAGTGGGGCCCACATATAACCAAATTGTCGAAGCGGCTAAGCTCTGCAGCCTACGCGGTCTATAAAATCCGTCATTTGACTGATGTCGAAACAGCTCGATTAGTATATTTTAGTTATTTCCATAGTGTAATGTCGTACGGCATTTTGCTGTGGGGAAATGCAGCCGACATTCAGGCTATATTTGTGCTGCAGAAACGAGCCATTCGAGCAATTTATAACCTTAGTTGTAGGCATTCACTGAGGGATAAATTTAAGGAAATAAACATAATGACAGTCGCATTTCAATATGTATATGAGAACCTGATTTATGTAAAAAAGAATATTAATCTATATTCCAAACACAGCGACGTGCATAACATTAATACTAGAAACAAAGATTTACTTATTGTGCCCTCGACTAGGCTCCAAAAAATTAGTAATTCATTTAAGTGCCAAAGTATACGTTTTTACAACAAACTCCCAAGTCTTGTTAAAGAACTGAGCCTCAATAAATTTAAATCATTTATTAAACAGAAACTCTGTCAAAAAGGTTTCTATAAAGTTAAAGATTACTTGGATGACAAAAAGACTTGGGATTAACTAAGCCACTTCAATGTACCCCCAAGCAACAATCCATTTTATACTGTGAATGAGTGTTTTAGAATTAATGATGTCCTTATATAATAACTTATGGTATTTTTGATGACTTTTAAAGAGTAAACTGTCTGTGGATGTGAGTAGCATTCAGGCTACATTGATTATTATTTTAATATTGTGAATGTGAAGACTATGTGGGTCATTGTTGCTTTTTTTTTTTCTCTCCTCAGTTAATTTGAATCATGGTCTGGCAGTTTGAGTAATTTTTGTGGCCTACCCAAATGTCTTTTCTTTGGTATTGTTCGTCGAATCGTTGAGCTCCTTAAGTTCTGAGTTGAGCTACACGATTACTGACAAATGCGTGCACTGACTGGACAGGTCCACTCAATCTGTGTGGTTTTTCCTCAAAAGACCATCTCAGACACAAATCTACATGGTCTTCACATGATCTGACCAAGATTATTCTGGACTTTAAAAGAGACTGTGACCTCTGAGTTTGTTTCGGCCTTTCTTCTCAGAGTAGTCAGATAGGAAACGCCGACCTCATCTAGTTTTTAAAATATGATTGACGTGTAAAAGTGTTTGTTCAAACCTACTTACAGAAATAAAATCATTTATCATTTATCATTTATCATATGTTCGAAAAACTTGTCTGCCCAACAACGTAAATAACGCAATGAATGTTGTTGAACTATCAAAATGAAAGCTATTCCTACTCTAAGTGTGTTACGGAATTACTCCGCAGGTTCTTAATAATTAATTACAATCTAGCCTATAAGAATAATAAGCAATTTTAATCTAACTTAATTTTTTACGTGATAATTATATTAAAACTTAAAATAGTTTCAACTTTCTACCTATTACGGTTCGTGACATACAGCCCGCTGACAGACAAACGGTCGGACGGACAGCGAAGCCTTAGTAATAGTGTTCCGTTGGCACCTTTTGGGTATGGAACCCTTAAAAGAAAGATTTTCTAACCTCATCATTCAAGTAGTATTGACCACGTAATCAGCTGTATGAAATGATGAGTTTAGAAAACATTAATTTTTATTTTATCGACATTAGATATCGATAGGTACCCAACACTTTTTTGAAGTGTAGCCAGCTTATTTAATTTGACCATATGTTATACAATTTACCCTTGCTCTAAACAACTAATTTAATTCTGAATATATTTAACCTCAAAACAGATAGTAATCCCTAAATGGATCTTAAAGTCACAAACTATGAATTACTGTCTATAGACTTTTTAAGATATTTCAGGAATAAGGAAAATAATATTAAACACCAAGATAGTTTATCATTCATTTATATTTTTTCGTCGACCTTGTTCACCATACCATCAAATATTCACATCTCCTATTCTCCACATACTCGTAATATCACTATTTATTGAGTATTCTAATGTTTGCAATAAAACTAATAGACTACCTTAATTTACAGTAAATCTCAAACAGTTGCCAAAGTATATTTTAACCGACACAGCCACTCGGAACGTCCTACTGTCATCAACACCCGAACAAGAAAGCACGTTGTCGCGTCACGTCATTTTACATTTCGAATCATTCGGTGTTACCAGTACAATCAAACTGTTTTGCCCTTAGTGGTAAAATATATTTAATACTAATAATTTATTTAATGTTGCCATAAAAAAAATCCAACAATTATACATTAATAAATTAATACCAACATAAATATAAGTTCTTTTTGTTTAACGAGAGCCCCCAAAACTTTGGTTTACGCTCGTACCAATTAAACCATTGGCTGTAACGCCTATCAGCACAAATGACTGTATAACCCATAGAAAAATAAAAAACAGGTATAACCTTTCTTTATCATCAATCAATCTGCCTGGCCTGTCCCCAACTATGTTGGGGTCCGCTTCCAGTCTAACAGGATGCAGCTGAATACCAATATTTTACATGGAGCGACAGCCTATCTGACCTCCACAACCCAGTTACTGGGTAACACGATATCCCTTGGTAAGACTAGTTGCCAGACTTTTGGGTTTCTGTCTTTCTTCGTTTACATGTTTTCCGAGGCACGGAGAGGTATCCATCAAAAACCGACCGCGGCAAGCGTAGCTTAACCTTCGATCGACTGGTTCAGCTGTTATTATGTAGCCACGAGCCCCCTCGAACCTTTCTATTACATGTCCAAATGAATTGAATATTATTTGTTCATCTTCCCATTAAAACTTTGAAGTATCGACTAATGCAAAACAACCTAACACACGACCTCTTTTGACCCAAGGACAAAAAGGTCAACCTATTACGTCACGCAGGTGGAATCACAGCCACATATTCTCAATGGCATGAATATTGGGGTCATAGTAACATATCCATATAATGGAGGAACGGTAATGATCAGAGATAACATCTTAATGATAATGCGCGCTCAACCGTGTCATTATATCGGATAGTCGATGTTCTACCGACCCGAAATTTGTACGTAGGTACTTATCTATTTTCAATGGAATTTGAAGATTTCTTTTTATGTTTTTTGCTGGGTTCGTTTTTGTGGTGGGGCAGTGTAGGAGCGAATTTTTGGGAGGATTCGTAAAGAAATGAACGCTATGAAAGAAAATATATTGATGCATCTATTTGGATAGTTGATGTACTACCGACCCGAAATTTGGACGTAGGTACTTATCTATTTTCAATGGAATTTGAAGATTTTATGGTTTCGCTGTTTAGTTTTTGTGAGCGGCAGTGTGAGGCGGATTTTTAGTGGCAAAGAAATTAACGCTATGAAAGAAAATATAATGATGCATCTATTTGGATAGTCTATATTTGACCGACCCGCTTATTTATTGTCAACGGAATTTGAAGATTTCTTTTTATGTTTTTGCCGAGTTACTTTTTGTAGGCTGGCAGTGTAAGACAAATTTTTGGGGAAAAATCGTGAATTAATGTTATTATAGAAAAGCAGTGATGCTAGTATATCTGCAAGCCATGCATCTCTTAACTTAATTATCAGCCTTTTTACCAAAAAAAATATCATGATTGATAATGAGATTACTTCGAAATATTCGAGTGGTTTTTTATATTGATACCACATTCCTTGATCTTTTTATCGTACTCTGGTAAATTAATATTTAATTATTTATTTTTATTTTTACTTAAATTATTGACCAACGATTTTCACCAATTTGAAGTGAAAACTATGGCTTAGGAATTAACGAAACATAAATGCTATAGTTTTGAAAAATAAATACTACATTTAATTATGTTGCAACTTCATTAGTAATGTGTAATATGATGTTAATTATGACAACTAATTCCTTTGTTTTGTTAAATAGCATAAACAGATTAAAACAGGTTCGTCAGTTCATGCATTTATAAATTAGTTTGGAATTAAATCAATATTAGGTACCTAATTGATGATTTAAATTTAGACCTACCTATTCCCACATTGAAAATAAAGTGCTATAATAATATAGGTACCTAACTTTGTCATGCAATAAAAGTTAGTACCTCAATCAACCTTCTTATCAACAAAATGTTTGAATCAACCAGCACCTTAGCTGTGTAACACACTTTCAACCACAATCCTAAAGATTATGTAGGAAATTTCTTATCCATTGCTTCAAATGCTTGAAAAATTCGTATGCTCAACAACGTAAATAACGCAATGAATGTTGTTGAACTGTCAAAATAAAAGGCATGCCAATGTAGCGTGTTACGCAATAACCCCGTTATCAACAAAACGTTTGAATTAACCAGCACCCTAACTGTGTAACACACTTTCAACCACAATCCTTAAGATTATGAAGGAAATTTCTTATCCATTGCTTCGAATGCTTGAAACGTTCGTATGCTCAACAACGTAAATAACGCAATGAATGTTGTTGAACTGTCAAAATGAAAGTCATGCCAATGAAATTTCTGATCCTCGTCGCCACTGCTAAATAAAAGGCGTGGTACGGTACAACATTTTTTGCAGAAGGGCATGAAGACAACCGTAGCGTCGCTAGAAGAGAACCGTAGTGTTTTCTCTATGACCGTATAGCTATTTAAGGTGTGTACACACAACACGGCTAGTCCTTTAATACATCAAATCTACTCTTCCTAACTAAAGCAAATCCTCGGTTTGAAAATACTGAAAACCAATTAAGGCCCTCTTAGTAGGTACGGTGTGTCTTGTAGTGCGTCTCGGCGGGCATTTGCCGGCCGGTGCGAGCGCTTGAACTGCTAGATTTTATATATATTTAAAAATAATAACGAAATTATAAAATAAGTTCTCAGGATGCCCTAAAAAAACAATAAGCCTTATCTTTTGATATAACTTTTACATGGTTTCATGATGGAATCTCTAAAAAGCTATTAAGTGTCATCTGGATAAAAAAAGAATTATCGAGCCAGTTATTATAATTCACGTTTCTGTCTTCACACAGAACTTGACTGCATGTTAAATTTTCCTAAAATATTTATCTTTGCGCAGCATTTACATATGGCTAGAATTACAGAGGTTTAAGAAAGTTAAAAAGTAGTGCAACGTCGCCTTAACATCGTTAGGGTAATGATGTGCCCACTGCGGTAATAATGACCGATACTGTCTACCACAGGTACAGTTAGTGACAGAAGCCGATGATTATGGCTATAATCTATCTATATATATATAGATAAAACAAAATCGATTTTCGTATCCGTCTGTGTGACCGCGTTATTCTTCTAAACTTTGCAATGGATTTTCACCATTATTTCGAGCACTAATTCCAAAAGGTTTATTTGTATAATACATTTATATTCTACTTATATATAATAAATAAACCTAGAAGTTTTGTAACAAAACATGCGAAGTAGGGGCGAGTCACTAGTGGTGAGTGAGAAGTTTACCTTGTGGAATGCAAGAATTGTATTGAGTATCAATTAAGTATTGCAGAATTTTGAATAGGTATAAGTTGATTTTATAGAACCTAATTTGATAACTGTTTTTAATACTGTATCACAATACCTACTAGTCTTTGTACAAAGTACTTATCTTTGACTCCTCAATAATTTGTTTAAAACGAGTAAAAATTAGCAAATTTTTCATTTATACAGGCTGTAAAAAGACCCATCACATAGCCGTCAACTACGCATTCTGTACATGAAACAAAGTAACATTGCACAAAAATAATTGCTGGAAAACGAATTATATTTTTTGATGTGAAAAATCGCTGTTGACGATAGCGCGCAATGTAACGCACGTAAAACATTGTGCTTATGGGTCCATACAAATGGACGGGTCGTGCGGGTATTTAAAGTTGTGTTATAATAACATTAAAAACATGATTTTGTAAAAAAAAACGTCAGTAAAAGTTGGAATTTTAACCTTCAATATCTCCGTAACCAGAAGGTTCCCAGCTATGGTCCAGTACAAAAAAATGATTACAATGATCGGAAGTACAAGTGAAGCTCGGCTTCGTTAAGTGTCTTTTTACACCCTGTATTAGTAGTATCACTATACCTATTTCTACCAGCAAGGAGCCTTGCTGTGTTTCAGTTTGAAGTACAGGAGTGCCGCGCCGGTGCAATTACAAGCACATAAGGCATTAATTAGCTTTGCATCTGGGATGGTAAATGCACCCGCAATGCCTCAGTTATTCCTAATATCCTTCCGTGACAATCATTGCTTACTATAAAGAGGGCTGCCTGTTACATTATCACTCAATTACATTAAAAAAGGCATGTATTTAATCGAACCTCTAATAATTCCCATTTTGCGCTCTTTAAAATATTATTGAACACTCTAATATGATTATTGCGCCTCTTTTCGTGAACATCTTATAATTTCTATTTTGTGGTCTTAAAGATACTAAATGGCCAAGTAACCGCGAGCAACTTGGATGTATATAAATGTGGTTAGTCATAGTTCTTACCTAACCTAACCCATTTGGTCGGGGTGTCCTAGTTTAGTTACTGTGACCATCTATGAGAAAAGGCCAGAAATATAAAAAGAGGTTCAAGTATTAAATAAATTATGCACCATTAGAAGCCATAAAGTTTTCAGAGGTTCAATCATTTCAAAAGTGTTCTAATTAGAAAATCAATATGTTTTTAGAGGATCATTTAAATATTTCCCATTACTAACTATCAAGTTGGCGGTCTGCTTTTTTGTCACTCAATTGAAATAAAATCTCTTTGGATAGTTTAACCCACTTTTGTTGGCAATGGTATGGATGTACACCCACTCGCATTATCCACGATTCAATAGACTATGGTGACCAAATTTTGCGGTCCCCAATCCCTATTGAATGATATCACGGAGTATTATAGGGTTGAATGAGCTTTCCATTTGAATAACATTTTACGCAATTTTGGTTTAGTCATCGTTTAAAACTAATTTCTTTAGAATTGTGTGGAACGTTACGTCATTACGTGTTTTGCGTTTAATTTATTTTGACATCAGCCTGTATAATGTGGTGGTTACCAGCAAAGTTGAGTTGTTTGTGTTAGTATGATAAATATAATAGCTATTCTATTATAGCATGTTAAAGACTCCTACACACTGGCGCGACGCGACAGTGCGACACAAAGGCACCGCGTGTCGCGCGACAAGCGGTGCCTTTGTGTCGTGGTGTCGCGTAGCGCCTGTTTGCGGGAGCCTTAAGCCGTTCATCCCGGCTGTCAGTCCTAGATCTTTGAGTCTTCAAACCCGTAAAGTCTGTCAAAGATTCATACCGATTCGTGTTGATTATTATTTTGTTGTTGGTGGGGTCGTGGCTAAATAATAACAGCCGCACCGCAGTAGGTCTTTAAGGTTAAGCAACGCTTGCCGAGGTTGGTCTGTGGATAGGTGACCGTCTATTACATACTGAAACGCCTCCATGCCTCGGAAAGCACGTTAAGCAGTGGGTTCTGGCTGTCATTTGGAACTTTGACGACGTTACGAGTAGTCAGAAGCCCAAAAGTCTGACAACCAGTCTTACCGAGGGGTATCGTATTACCCAGTAACTGGCTTGTGGAGGTCAGATAGGCAGTCGCTCAGTCGACAGGAAGCCGACCCCAACATGTTAGGAAAAGGCTAGGCAGATTGATTGTATATTTAAGCAAATATTTAACTTGCAATGACTTTAAAATGGAGCTATTGTTGTACCAAAATGAGGCATAAAATCCCTTTATTTTAAGTAGAACATAAAAAAATCTGGTTAGTAGCATAAGGCCAGTAAAAACAATGCACTTCTTTGAAGGGGTAGTGTTTTCTTCATTATTACCCTCAATTCAAAATAGATACATATATTTATCGGTACATCAAAGGGCACCACTATAATCAGTCGATATCCAAATTACGTATGGAGTGTCATTAATGCGATGACAAGTGAATATTATCGCGATGGCATCTTAACGACTGGATCGATAGACATTAGCAATTCTAGCTCAATTTTTTTTTATGATTTTGAAACTAATTAAAGGTTTAATTACTGATTCAGTGAGTGCGTAAATATTTTTTTATGATCTCAGCTATGAACACTAAAGGCTCCCACAGACAGGCGCGACGCGACAGTGCCGCTCGTCGCGCGACACGCGGTGCCTTTGTGTACGAGCCTTAACTACGTTTGATTAAGTTACTATTTTCGATCATAATTCTTTAGTTTTCATACTTTTATTATAATTATATTCTAGTCTAATAAACAAACAGTTATTTTTAAATAGTACTACAAGTACAGACTACAGGCTTGCAGCTTTAAAAACAATTATTCAAAACGTAACAATTTTGAAGGCTTACATTAATTTAAAGTCAATAAAATTGCCAAACTGAATAAAATAGTGAACATTTTACGACTTTACCTTCAGGATTGCCAATGAATAAAATAAACGCTATAAAAAATATACGCGTTGAATCTCAATAACACTGGTCTATTTTTACGAAAATATCAATTTGTATACTGTTAAAATGTAAGCAAATGCATCTCTTATGGCTGATTTTCCTACCAGATTATGCCCGCGACTTCGTCTGCCTGAAGTTTCTTGTTCCAACTACCCACCCCGTCGCATCGCATAAACTGTCCGCGACTTCACTTTGTTTTCGCTTAACGTTCTTTCTGTTTTTTTTCTTTTTGCTCGGCTCCTAAGAGTCATAGCGCAATGTTAAATAGCCTACAGCCTTCCTCAAGATGTTGTCTATCAAATGCAAAAAGATTTTTCAAATCTTACCGGTAGTTCTAGAGATTACCCCCCTGCATATAAACATACAAGTACATTTTACCTCTTTATTATATTAGTAGGTATGGATATAGATAAGTCCAGGTTTCCTCACGATGTTTTCCTTCACCGATGTCAGTTATGTCGAAGATAAACTCAGAAAGTACATATGAATTGAAAAAGTCACCATGGACCCCACAACCTCGTGCATGAGAAGCGAGACCTTAACCACAGGGCAATCACGACATTTCAATTTGATTTTTATTTTGAGTTAATTTTATTTCTCTAATAAAAGATAGAACATTTTATACTAACACCTGTGAGTGTGAGAAATTAAAAAATATTCAGGACTAAACGACAAACAAAAGTCTTGAAACAGAAGTGTATGACTCTAACTGTTCCAGTAAATAACAACATCACGCTTGCAATCTCCGAAAGGTTAAGCAGAGGTGTACCTGTAGTACAGCCCAATTACGCTAATATTGTTTAAGTCCCATGCAGCAGGGGGCGGGCCTATCGCCATCTACCGGTAACAAATTCAGACTCCGGCGGGCTAATTACGTAACACACTAACAGTAGGATAGGTTTCATTTTGACAGTTCAACAACATTCATTGCGCTATTTACGTTGTTGAGCAGACAAATTTTTCGAACATATGAAGCAATGGATTAGCAATAGGCTTCAAAATGATTCAGATTGTGATGGATAGTATGTTACGTAATTAGGGTGCGGGTTGTTACTGGAATTTGAGAAACCACTGATGGAAAAATCCAATAACACTTTGCACTACATGTGAAACGAACCTCATACTCAGCAGTAGTGCTTGTAAAAGTTGTAAACACTAAAGAGGCAGTCAGTAATCTACGTATACTCAATAAAAATCTTAAATGATTCACTGACATGCAAGGCACAGCCTAAACCGCTGGGTATAGAAGCATGATTTTTTTCACAAGAGGAATAAGCAAGGATTTTTTAATCTACATAAAAAATCTTAAATCCATTAATTCACTGACAGTCAACGCACAGCCTAAACCTCTGGGTTTTGAAGCATGACATTTTTCACAAGAGCAATAAGCAAGGATTTTTTAATCTACTTAATAAAAATCTTAAATTCATTAATTCACTGACAGTCAACGCACAGCCTAATCCTCTAGGTTTTGAATCATGACATTTTTCACAAGAGCAATAAGCAAGGATTTTTTTAATCTACTTAGTAAAAATCTTAAATTCATTCATTCACTGAGAGACAGCGCACAGCCTAAACCACTGGGTTTTGAAGTGTAGCGGCATCTTCAAACGCCAACGCAAACATGCGAGCTGACGTCAAGCAAAAATCCTACATCGCCCAAGCAGGGTTTTTTTTTTTTTTTTTTGGAAGGGCAACTCGCAGTTTTGACCACTGGGGGTCGTGGCTGCTTAACCGGTCTGTCCTGTGGTTGCCTTTCGGATTTTACTCTAAAAGGCCTCCAGCCAGGAGCGGAAAAATTTAAAACTAAAACTTAAATGTTAGATGACCGCACGCTAAGGGCACCCCCTGTGGGGTACGGACCTCGGCTTAGGGCGTCATCGGGAGAGGGCAGCGCGATATTGGGGACGGGCTGGATCGAATGGTTAATATCATGATTATTAATCGGGGAATTTAAAGCTACAGGCTCAGCTACGGCGCGGGCTGAGGCCTCATCGGACTGGGGACGGGGGGAACGGATGCGGGGGGGTCGTCGCGTGGGACCTCGTCGGCGAGGTCGGAACGATGGCGGTCTGTGTTTGTGCACTGTACTGGTGGCCGTACTGCTCTCCTGGAGGAGGGTTATGGGGTCATCGGGGTCGACTAGGACATGCCGGGGACGGCGGGTGTGACTGATTCGGGAGGGGACATAACTGGCGGCCGCGACAACCAGAGGGTTGCGGTGAGTGGCGGCGGAGTCGAAGAAACGCTTGGATAGGCGTTTCATGAACTGACTGATGGTCGGGATTTTAAGATCGAGATGGAGACTTTCGTTCCGAACGAACCAAGGGGCACCGGTCGCCCTGCGGAGGAACCGGTTTTGGAGGGTCTGCATCCTATGGATGTGATGGGGCTTCGCTTGTGCGAATACTACGCTCGCATAGGTCATGATGGGGCGAATGCACGCTGTGTAAATGCGCAATTTGCACCTAAGTGACAATTTGCTGCGTGCATTCAGGACGGAGTGGAGCCTACCGAGAGCGAAAGCGGCGCGCGAGCGCGCCTGCTTTATGTGCTCCGAGAAGGAGAGGTGCTGGTCTAGGACGACGCCCAAGTATTTGGCTCGCTTCTCCCAAGGGATAGGCTTGCCCTACATGGTCAGCGGACGGGGGAGGAGGGGTCTGAGGGGGGACGGGGGAGGAGGGGTCCGTACCCCACAGGGGGTGCCCTTAGCGTGCGGTCATTTAAAATATAAGTTTTAGTATTAAAAATTCCGCTCCTGGCTGGAGGCTCTTTTCAGTAAAATCATTAAGGCACCCACAGGACAGTTCGGTTAAGTAGCCAGGACCTCAGTGGTCAAAACTACGAGTTGCAATACCAAAAAAAAAAAACAAACGTCAGGCAGTTGCCCACCAGACACGACACCCGCCTGATCGGAGGCTCCTCCCTTTTCTATAGAGGTATGAGTGAACTTTACACCCTTACACCCCAAGAAAGGATTTTTTAATCTACTCAATAAAAATCTTAAATTCATTAATTCACTGATAGACAGCGCACAGGCAAAACCACTGAGTTTAGAAGCATGTGCACAAACAAGAGTTCCTTATACAATATGGAGACGACACGACACGACAAAAAGTGAAAACACTGACAATAGTAATGCATATGAGTATTTTGGAACTATCAAATAAATCCTTGCATCGAAATACTAGCTACAGTGACTAAACTATTGGATATATTTCATTGAATTTTCGCATGCAGCTTGGGAACGGCATTAGCAGATATACGCAGTTTAATGTTCTCGTTTTGCCGTCTCCAACTTGTATAAAAAGAGTGAAGGAAGGATTTTTGAAAATTCACCCTTTAATGAGTTAAATGTAGTATGTGGGGATGAAAGTTTGCATGGAAGTGCGTCATTTTTACCGATGGGAAATCCGATCGGGCGCACGGCTTATTGTTCCAATAATTACGACTTAAAGGCTCCTTCAAACAGGCGCTACACGGGACGCGATACAAATGCACCGCACGTCGCGCGACAGGCGGTGCCTTTGCGTCGCGGCACGTGTCGCGCCTGTTTGTAGGAGCCTTAAAACACTTTATTTCTCCGCAGGTCCCGGTTTCTGGGGTCTAATCAACCCCCAATGGAGCATGTGCAACAAAGGGCGGCGACAGAGCCCTGTCAACATAGAACCCGATAAACTGCTGTTCGACCCCTGGCTAAGAGACATACAGTTTGACAAACATAAGGTAAGGATGGAACGATGTGGAACGTTTTGTTAAAGCCAAAATTATACAGGATGGTATAAACATCGACGTGCAACCTGTTACCATGGATTCAGTTTGATTCTCAGATTTTTCGTCGGTTATTAAAAAATGAAATTACTTTTACATACATTTTGACCGCGTAGGTATTGCACTTTTCTATGAAACAGCATTTTTTTTTTATAACGTGGAAGTTTTCTACGCTACAGGGTTTAGAAACATGTGCTGAATTCATGGTTTCAGTTTGCAAGTCGATGTCCCCGCCACCCTCAACGTTCATCTGCTCATTACATTTCATTTCTGCGATCATTTAGTCGACGACCCAAGATGTCGAATGCCGAAATCCAACTTTGGTCGGTTCACTAATGAATTAATTGTTTACTTTTGATTTATTTCGTGTTCAGAGCTTTGACTTTGAGTTAAAGATGCCGTATGAAAGACAAAAAATAACGAAAAGTGAAGCATCTTTCGGTTAAAAGTTATAGCGGTTACCACTCTTAGTTTATAAGAATAAATAATTGACATTAATATTTACTTGGTAAAATAGTATATTATTTTAATTATTGTGAATGTAAAGACTATGTAGATTTTTTTTTTTTTTTCTTTCTTAATTAGGTTTAATCATGGTCTGGCAGTTTGAGTACTTAATTTATGCAGCCTACCCAAATGTCGTTTCTTTGGTATTGTTCGTCGAATCGTTGAGCTCCTTAAGTTTTGAGTTGAGCTGCACGATTACTGACAAATGCGTGCACTGACTGGACATGTCCACTCACTCTGTGTGGTTTTTTCTCAAAAGGCCATTTCAGACAAAAATCTACATGGTCTTCACATGATCTGACCAAGATTATGTCTGGACTTTAAAATAGACTGTGACCTCTGAGTTTGTTTCAGCCTTTCTTCTCAGTAGTCAGATAGGAAACGCCCTCATCCTCACCTCATCTAGTTTTAAAATATGATTGACGTGTAAAAGTGTTTGTACAAACCTACTTACAGAAATAAAATCATTTATCATCATAAGCTAATTGTAAAGTCTACACATTACACAAGCACAAACATATATATATATATGCATAACCTCTTACCTCACATAAATATTTACTATTCAGACATGCCAGCTGTCACCGCCACATAATATCATTCGTCATAGACAACATACAATCATCATTATCTATTATCTCTAATCATGACTAACATAATATTATAAACATATTTTTTCAGCAATTACTTATTTATTTTATTTCACAACACAATATTTATTATAATATTTAACAATTCTGACTATTATTTACACTCCACATAAATTATGTACATTTATGTGGGAAACCGAATGTGCTTTGAGCCGTGAAATGGATCACACATGATGATCGGCAATTAAATGATTTTCAAAAGGTTTAACGACCTTAGTGTTCGTCCTTGTCCCAAGGCGAATGCGCGCTCGGTTTTTACTCTAAATTCTAGACACACAATTGTCCTAAATCTCCTTAAATTAGCTACATTCGTTACACATAGCTACGTGGCGGTAGCACATGAATAAAAAACCGAGCAGAAGGAAAGCTTCAGACTAACGCCGTGCGCGGGTACACTACTACACGCACAGCTATGTGTGCGTGACCTGTCACCAACAAGGCGCGCGGACCGTGCATCGGCGCGTTCGCGTGGATAAAAACCAGTTTGAGCCAGCTCAGAAAGCGGAGAAAGTTAAGGGGTGCCACCGGCACCGGCAACAATACGACGCGGACGTTTTGTTTTAATAATTTTCAATTGTTTTTAAATATGCCAGACTGCGTGGCACCGTGTGTACAAATAATGATAGGAAAACCAAGAAGATTTCTTTTTTTGTATATCCATAGGACCTTGTTGGGTAAATATTTATATCTACCTTTACCTACACATGTTTAATGTTTATTTCAGAAGTATTTAGTTACGAGGTAGGTAATATTACTAAGATGGTGGTAGGTACCTAAGGTTTTCCCATAATATGAATATTTATTATTGTTAAGGTTTACCAACCGCCTCACCTCCCCCTCCCGTCGTCGTCGTTCGTCTCTCTTATTTGTTTCGTACTTTTGTTTTAGTGGGTTTGTAGGCATCAAAGTGCGTTTGTACGCCGTCTTAGCAAGATTCCGTTTGCCCTTTTCTATTAGATAGTTAGCTTACGTTCGTCAAATAGTAAAACAAAGAAGGAATCATAGTTTCGCCATGTCTGTCTATCCGTCCGTACGTAACTCATAGTAATTTTATAGGTCCATTCATATGAAATTGGCGTTTTGTCGAACTGGCCACTTTGATCTCAAATGTCTGGCGTTTGGTTAGGGGTTAAATGTACCTACTTAACTTACTTTGGTTTTTTGTACCTACTTAATTTTAAACAAACATAACATTATAAACCATTTCGTCTTTCAAAGCTGCACTATTTTTAATGTTCCGTACCAAAATTGGAAAACGGAAAACTTATGGGATCACTTCAGTCACAGTGCCTGTCCGTCCGTTCGTCTGTCGGTCTATCTATCCGTCCGTCCATCCGTCCGTGCTCATTGCCGAATCCCGACTCGCACTTGCCTGGTTTTTTTTTATTTCCAATAACCGAGTGACAGCCCTATGAAAATAGGTAAAAATTTTGAGCTCTGTTAAGAAGCCTTTCTTCTGCTCGGTTTTTTATTCATGTGCTTATAGTGATTCACTTTCGATACGCGTGGCGCGAAGTCTCTTCTTTTTCTAGTCCGTGTTGACAGAAATTAGTTTTATTTGGTTTTACCCCGTAACACTTGAAAGTAGGCCAAATGCAGGGTAAACTAGTGTTTTCTAACTAGGTACTTACCTATTTAAAAAAAATACAATCTAAATTCGCAAACATGGTCAAACAAAAGTCTTTTGAGCATCATTTAATTTTTATTCTACATTTCTTCCAGAACAGACTGGATGTTATGTATAGTAGCTACATACATTACATTACAAAATTAGCAAAATTTTTAAAACTTACACGTGAAATTTTGGTCCTAATTAGTTTTGCGAAACTAAAATTTATGCCACTAATTTCGTACGTAATGAAAGATACCTCTATCAAACCATTGAAATCCATTAGCGATTCCCGCGCTTTGTGTTTCGGCGCGTTCTCTAGCGGGAATGTCAGTGGTAAGCTGCGCCGCGCCGCGCCCGCACCGTGAACCACGTGAGCGGCGCGCGCTGTTCGAATTTGACACATCGTTCGCAGCACAGTAGTGTTTTTGGTTACATTACATACGAAGTGATCTGATTATTATTATATAGATACTTATTTGGATAAAAATATTCCGGAGCAAGAGAATGTTATTAAAACTACTTGATTGTTTTTCTCATCGTGAGCCGAGACAAAACTGAAAGAACAGATTATGGACGGATCACATATGTTTGCGTCGCAGAAGGCCAGGGAGGTGCAAATGTAAACTTATACAAATGATTAAGTGTGTAATATTTACGTCCATTTTATTTAATTTGACGACCGGTTTGGCATAGCGGCGTTACAGCGTCTGGTTTCTGAGTAGAGTTCCCAGGTTCGAATCGTGGTAAGGGCGTTTGTTGGTGTGATGAACACAAATATTGGTGCTGACCTGAGTCTTGGAGGTTTTCTATATACTAAAATATATGCTTATATATTCAATGTTGTATATTGTCGTCCTAGTAGGTAGGGGTACTCATAATACCTTTATCGCAAGCCTTCTTGAGCTACCTTACCTTGGGACAAGGTCAATATTTGTAGGATATCCTAGAAAACAAAGTAATTAAAAAAATGTGTAGGTATCTGTTTTTAAAATAATTTATAAAGGGAAAGGGGCGCAGTTTGGTTGCGTGCCCTGGGCCGGCAGTCTCGACATAGATAGCGACAAAAATCGGTCGTTAAGTCTAATCGATGTCAAATTTCTTTAATAGATTTTCAATCTTATGCTTTCGAAATAAAGTTGAAAATCTATTAAAGGAATTTGACAACGATACGACTTAGCGACCGATTTTTGTCGCTGTCTAATGTCGAGACTGCAGGGGCAGGGCGCTGTTTTACGTCGCCACGCCCCTGTTTGTATCGCCATCATCGTCAGTCATCAGAAAAATGCAAAAAGAGTCAACATGTAGCTAACGACAACTTACTAGTACAACAGTACATAGTTGCTGAACAAGTACCTCGGTTCGATCGAAGGTAAAGCGACGCTTGCTGCGGTCGGTTCGTGGACGGGTGACCATCAATTACATATCGAGACCCCGCCGTGTCTCGGAAATCACTTTAAGCCTTTGGTCCCGGCTGTCATTCGTAGATCTTTGACAGCCGTGACTAGTAAGTAGTCAGAAGCCCAAAAGTCTGACAACCAGTCTTACCACGGGGGTGTTGCCTAGTAACTGGGTTGTGGAAGTCCGATAGGCAGTCGCTCCATGTAAAATACTGTCATTTAGCTGCATCCGGTTAGACTGGAAGCCGACCCCAACATAGGAAAAGCTATGCCAATTTTATCTACCCTACTTAACACACATCGATAAATTCGGTTCTGTACCCGTTTCTTATCACCACTACCAGGTTTATTTCAAATTTCACACAGTTTCCTGACGCATAATAAAAGTGCTTCTAAAAAATATTCAAACGCAAACCAGTGTGAAAAACTACAGTGTGGGTTACAAATTCAACATCACGACCGCGTTTAAAGCTCGCTTCACACTGTAGTGGCAATTATGAGCATAATTAACCAGAACAGTAATATTGACTGTTAAAGTTACAAGTAAACTCGATGTTATTATAAATTAATTTCAGGATAAAATATACTCGACTAAATAAATTTACAAATATTTTTGTTAATTGTTCTGGAAGGTCAATTGAAACACCACGTTGCACATTTATATTGATTGATAATTTTGTTGTTATTCAGCTGTATTTTTTATCTAGAAGCCGAACCTTTTCTTTATGTTGGGACATAGCTTTTTTTTTTGGTGGGAAATCATCAAATGACCTCTCCGGCTCTTGGCGCAGCGGAAGGGCGTGTCAGACTCTTACTGACCAAAACCCACCCGTGTTCCTTCAGATGCCTGTGCGCCAGGGCCACGGTAACTCTTTCGAACAATCCGCGCCCCCGGCAGGCATCGGCCCTATCGGACCCCGTCAATAATGCTGACAACTCTTTGAGGCACACGTGGAACACAACTCGACCGTCGACCCGGGCCTTACCGGACGGCGAGCTGCCCATTGCTCGCCGTCCGCAAGCCCACGGCTACGGTGGCCGGGAGTCGACAATCGACTCTCGACGCCCAGGGTGTCTCCTCCTGCGGCGAGTAGCGGCGTGATGGCGCAACGATTGCCTCTCCCTCACGCGCTCCGCCTCCTCCTTCGCGAGTATTACTGCTTCGCAGAAGGAGGTGACGGCTTCCCATTCCCTCTCGCTCCGTACCATTGAACCAGGGCCGGACGCGAGAGATCGCCGCCGCCGATGGCCGCCACGAGGACACGGCGGTGCTCCGCCCAAGCCGGGCAGACCTCCACCGTATGCTCCACCTTGTTCTCCGGTCGATCCACACAATGATAACACCCGGGCGTTTCCTCCCGCCTTATCCGAAACAGGAATCTCCCGAAACACCCATGTCCGGTGAGGACCTACGTCAGGCGGAAGGTGTGGATGCCGTGGCGCCTCTCAAGCCACTCCTCAAAGAGGGGACTTACCGCCACAATTATGGCGTGCCCTGCGCTGGGTTGCGACAGTCGCACTCTCCAGGCCGCCATGAGATCCCGCCGGAGCTCTGTCCGGTGTGCCGCGTTTTCTCGCGGGAGATGTTGGCTTACAATTACCAACACTTTGTGAACATCCATATGAAATATTTGAACTAATATTTCAAATGCGAAAGTAACGCTGTCTGTCTGCTACGTTTTCACGCCTAAACCACTGAACCAATCGTTATGACCGATAGGTAAACTGGGACCTGGAGAAGAACATAGGCTACGTTTCAAAAGGTTAGAATCTTATGAAAATTTACTCAAAGCTTATTTTTGACACTCACATTAATTGTATTGTCAACAAAGCGTCGAAAGCACTAGGCTTTATTTGCAAGGTCTCGTCTGATTTTAAAAGTATAAAGACTCTCAAGATATTATATTGCTCCTTGGTTCGTAGTCACCTCGAGTATGCCTCTCAAGTCTGGAACCCCAACTATAATACTTATATCGATCGTTTAGAGGGCATACAAAGAAAATTCCTAAGGTACATTCAATTTCGTTCCAAAACATACCTATCTAATTACAACTTGCGGTGTAAAAAATTTCATGTTCTGCCTCTTTATGAAAGAAGAAAAATCTCTGATTTAGCATTTATAGGATTTAGGATCCAACAACAACCCAGAGTTGCTGAGCAAACTTGGGCTGCGTGTATGTTCCTCATTTTTGCGTAAGCCTCGTTTGTTGCACGTACCAATAACTAAAATAATCTATAGACAAAATTCCTACATGATTAGGGCGAGCCAGATGTATAATGAAACCTGCTAGGAAGTTGATATAGATCTTTTTACTACCAGTGTGCCTAATTTAAAGAAGGCTCTTTGCAATCACTTCTTCGACAAAATAACATAGCCCTTGCATTATATATGAATATACAGAACACGAAAGTAATACTGTCTACTACTTAGTACCTATTTAGTTAATCGTTAGTCTACGTGTGAAAACTTGTAATTGGCCATCATCATGTTAAAACTCTGTAACCATTGTGTCTGATTAGCTGTAAGTTTTCCAAAAATAATAAAATAAAATAAAATAAAATGAAATAAATAATTCCATCCATTGTATTATAAACTGGCTACGTAAAGAATAAACTTAAAATCAATTTAGAAAAAACACAGTTTATGACTTTCGAACAAAGAAAAAATAACTAAATTTAAATACAAAATATGCAGACCAAAAAATACCGGAAACTACCAGCGCCAGATTTCTAGGGCTTTACTTGGATAGTCATCTTAATTGGAAATATCATGTAGAAACTGTGTGCAAAAAACTAAGCCAGTGTTCGTATGCGCTTTATAATCTTGCGAAAATATCAAATGAGTCTGTAGTTTTGATAGCATACAAAGCGTATGTCTCATCAACCCTACGTTTTGGAATAATATATTGGGGAAATTCCACTGATAGAAATACTGCGTTCAAAGCTCAAAAGAAGTGTGTGCGTGCTGTGTTTAAGCTGAATAAGACTAATAGTTGTAGGCCATTATTTAGTCAATATAAATTTCTCACTTTGCCCTGTATGTACATCTACGAGACAGCAGTATTCGCAAAATGAAACTTGCTTTTATTTCAAACACTTAGATCGAAACGACGAAATAGAGAGATATGTGCTATTCCACACAAGACTGCGCTCTACTCAAAGGGCTTTTTAGGGATGGCACCCAAGTTATATAATAAGTTACCCATTTGTATAAAAGATCTTGACAGCATACACCATTTCAAAATGGCTCTTCTTAAATTATTAGGCGAAAAAGCTTACTACACAGTGAATGAGTACCTAGAAGATAAATTGTGATCTAATGACATTTTGTTTATTTTCATTAAATGTTTTATTTTTCAGTTTTGTTAAATAATTTAATTGTTTTATATAATCTAATTAAATTTTAATGTTTTGTTAACTGAGCAAAGTTATTGTTATTTTAATTAATGAATTGAACAGCTTTTTATTCAATATTTTTGCTTTTTAATTGTTATACTTAATTGATTTTAATTATGAATGTTATTGTTTTATTATTTTTTACCAATTAGTCATAAGAAATTATAATTAGAATATTTGTACGCCGTTGTCAGCAAAACATAGCGCTCATTTTATTAATATTGATATCTGTACTTTGTTTTACCTATGTTCTACAAATAAAAATATTTGAATTTGAATTTGAATTCATCCTGGATGTTAGTATAAAAAAAAATTAAATACCTACAAAATCCGCGCAATCGAAGTCGTAGGCAACAGTACATAATAATTGTTTGTTATTTTATGTTTTCCTTCCCAAATGGCGATATTGCGTATAATATTATCATTAAAGTACAAGAAATTCAAGAACCCGATCAAATCAAGCACACGACCCAACCAACATTCGCACTAAAAATCTTTATTTCTTTGTATGATCCGCGCCGACGGACAAACCGTGAAAACGGTTTTGTGGGGCGTAGTTTTAATTACAAGACTACTGTAAACTCTTTTTAAATAAACCATATAGTTATAAAAAACAGAAGTTAAAAGCCTTAGCATAGCTCGGTGGCACTTAACCAATCAGCTGCTGTCAAATAAAAAACCGTTAGTTTATAGTGTCCAAGAAGAAAAAAATGTCGTTAAAAAAACGTTGCGATGACGCCCAATCAGTGTGAACTCCCTTAAAACATTAAAACACTAACGTGGTCGAGTCCACGCTAATCCTATGCTAAAACATAGTAAGCCAGCTGCGATACTACAAGTTTACATGGTTTTCAGTTACATTACCATAAGCCTACAAGATATACTACTGAAAGTTGGTCAGATTTTTTTAGTTTATTTTCCTAAGTTATGCAAAAGTGCTACCACCTCTGGAAAAGTAATGATAAAGTTATAGTTCAGACAATTTAATACAAATTATTTATTTATTATCTTAATTTAACTGGTAGATCCTGGTGGCGTAATTCCAGACTGTATATTAAAACAGATACGGGTTGCTCTGTGCTCACAGGTAGTTTGCTCTAATGAATGAAGAGTATAGTACATCCCAGCGCAGACAATTTCTGTGTTGAAATACATTTTGCTTTAGAATATTGGAGCAAAATTAGTACAAACAGCCACAATGACTTTGTAGTCTGCTGCGGTACGTAGTATGGCAAAAACATCAGACAGGATTTAGATGTTTACAGAAGTTAGTTAGAAAAGGCATATATTTAACGCGGCGACAAATTAATCTGAATTTGGGATTAAAAAATAATTAAAGCCGGTAGCAAAAATAGTAAGTTGGCAGCTATAGCAAAGGATAATTTTAAGTAGAAAGTAGCAGCTTAATAATCAGTTGTTAGCTTTGTTTTAATTTAAACTGGCATCCAGTTTTTGTTTTGGCGAGGCCTCATATTTCTGAATGGCAATAATAATAAGGCATAGCCAACGGAGCCCCGCCGCACGGGGCTCCTACTCCATGGTGGATAAAAAAAATAACCACAAAGGGTATGGCGGGTCGGGTCAGAAGGACCCCGCCATCCCCTTCTAACTTACCCTGTCCGAGTCGGGGTGCCTCAAGTCCCGAGCTCGCTCCGCTCGCTCTTGCATTCTATCCGTTAATATTAGTCGCCATGTCAGTATTTATAGTACCTCGCCTATGATTTCTAGTAGCAAATAGTTAGTCGTCCTTTAAGTTGTTAATCGCCTGGAAAATAAGTAGCCGTTAGAAAAACTCGTTACTGGACCCATTTCATTTGTTTTTAAATAATAAACATTGTACCGTTACAATTGTGTTTTATTTTTTTCCATAATATAGGTTTCACTACCCTGCCAAATCCTTTGCTCTGCATTTGTACGTAGTTTGTGTGTACTAATACAGAGAATATCTGTGTTGAAATACATTTTGCTCTTTAGTGTAACAAGCACCGAGCGGTCCAGCACAGACTATGGATGTCTGTGGTAATATACAGTTTGGCATTACGCATCCTTTTTTTTTTTTTTTTTTTTGGGTGGGAAACCATCAAATGACGTCTCCCGCTCTGGGCGGAGCGGAAGGGCGTGTCAGACTCTTACTGACTAAAACCCAACCGTGTTCCTTCAGTTGCCTGTGCGCCAGGGCCACGGTAACTCTTTCGAACAATCCGCAGCCCCGGCAGGCATCGGTCCTGTCGGACCCCGTCAATTTTGCTGACATCTCTTTGAGGCGCGCGTGGAACACGACGCGCCGTCGACCCGGGCCTGGTCCTTACCGGACGGCGAGCTGCCCATTGCCCGCCATCCGCAAGCCCGCGCCTACGGTGGCCGGGAGTCGGCAATCGACTCCCGACGCCCAGGGTGTCTCCTCCTCCTGCGGCCGCTAGGGGCGCGAGGGCGCAGAGAATGCCTCTCCCTTTCGCGCTCCGCCTCCTCCTTCGCGAGCATTACTGCTTCGCAGAAGGAGGTGACGGCTTTCCATTCCCTCTCGCTCCGTACCATGGCCTGAACCAGGGCCGGACGCGAGAGGTCGCCGCCGCCGATCGCCGCCACGAGGACACGGCGGTGCTCCGCCCAAGCCGGGCAGACCTCCACCGTATGCTCCACCGTGTCCTCCGGTCGATCCACACAATGGTAACACCCGGGCGTTTCCTCCCGCCTTATTCGAAACAGGCACCTCCCGAAACAGCCATGTCCGGTGAGGACCTGCGTCAGGCGGAAGGTGAGGACGCCGTGGCGCCTCTCAAGCCACTCCTCAAAGAGGGGTCTTACCGCCGCAATTGTGGCGTGCCCTGCGCTGGGTTGCGACAGTCGCACTCTCCATGCCGCCATGAGATCCCGCCGGAGCTCTATCCGCTGTGCCGCGATTTCTCGCGGCAGCGGAGTTACGCCCCGGCGTTTCGCCTCCTCGCGCCACTCCCAGACGTGCGCGAGGACCTTTGCCTCCAGATCCCACGGCGGTAATCCGGCAAGGAGGCTCGCCGCCTCGCAGGAGACCGTGCGTTATCCCCGTACCATCCGGATGGCCAGGACCCTTTGGGACGCGTTCAACCGGCGGGCTGACCGGAGCCTCAATGAACGCGCCCACGGCATTACGCATCCTGGTGTTTGAGTGTCCTATATGTCCGTTCACCTGCACCCTTGACGATTTGAACAACGGCTCTGACGCTGCAATAAACGTGGCCACCTATTGACCCCAAACAGTATACCACAGATGTACCGTTGAAAAAGACAGAAGAACTAGTTGATTATATAGACACTATATACTATCTGAAAAAACTGAAACATGCTTTGCCTCTTAAAAAACGCTTTATAAACTTTACGATTCAGACACCGTGTCATTTATTGACGTAACATTATACGTACTTACGTAAATGCCATCGATAGGTACTATTTCAAAGAACTAATAAAATCATGATTTATTTTCAGTATTATTGCTAACTAACCTTAATAATTATGATTCCACGAACCCCATTTGAAAGCGTAGCGCATGAAACGATTTACTGGGTTTGATTTTCCATGAATTGTAAAGTATTATTTTAATAAGCTTCACAACATGTGTACTCGTAGCTTGTTTATTATTGCAACTAACTTCCTCTTTCTCTTATTTAATTTGATTTTATTTGGGACTTTATTTGATTTATTTTATTTGATTTCTATTAATTTATATTCGGCAATGAGTGTTATTTACCTGACAAAATCAAGCTGGATGGAATTTTAATTGTATAATTTTTATAATATTTATGACATTGATTTTACATTTTGTATTTATTTTAACTTATTTATTTTATTTTAACTCACACATTAAATTATTACTTGTTAAAATGTTAGGCAAATCATCTACTTTTACAATATTTGTAAATATGTGAGCACCATGTATCTATCACATAGTTAATTTACCTGTCATTGCTTTATATTTAATTATTTTTACCTATTGGGGTATAGTAATTTCATTCTAGGTGCATCGTCTTCACATATAATTATACAGGGTGGCAGGGACATCGACGCAGAACCAGGTACCATGGAGTCAGTACATGATTCTGAACCCCCTGTGTTAAAATTTATCACGGATTATAAAAAAAAAAAAATGTTCTGTCACTTTTCTATGACACAGCAATTTTTTTTTTTTGATAGCCAAATGAAAATTTCCACGATTGGGGGTTTAGAATCATGTGCTGAATTCATGGTTTCCGTCTGCGCGTAGATATCCCTGCCAACCTTTATAATTAACGTATACAAAATATTTTAATAGAGTAACGGTGGAGTTTCATTCTCATTCTTCTCCATACGAAACTACCTTTTGGAAGGGGCGACTAGCATCAGTTCTATTTTTTGTAAATTTTGACGTTCAAAAGTGCCTTTTATGTACCTATTTGAACTTTGACTTTGACTATTGATAAATAGATTTATTTATTATTATAATTATATTAAACTCTGATGTTGCATAAAATGTTTTAAGAAAAACATATTCTGATTTGCACCATATTTTCTGCGATTAAGTAGCATTGCTGTAGAACCAGGCTCATAGGACTTTTAAACTCTATCTCTAGGTGATGCGATAGAAATAGAAAAATAAAGACATACATTCTTAAACTCACGCCTTCTTCCCACGTGGGTAGGCAGAAACTAGAACGCCACCTAATAAGATCCTTACATACTCCTTCTGTTTCGTTTGCGTTTGTTGATAATCAGTTTTTCTCAACTCATACTTCAAGATACTTAACCAAAAGTCGTTGACCCCAAAAAAAAAACATCAAATAAGTTTTTTTTTGTTATAATATCACTTACATACTTAAATATCCACACCCATCACGTCTGCGGAGTTTCACTAACTAATATAATTTGACCCTTATTGTAGGTAATGTTACGCAAATATGGCGCAATACTGGTATTCAGTTGCGTCCGGTTAGACTAGAAGCTGACCCCAACATAGTTGGGAAAGGGCTAGGCAGATGATGATGAAATATGACGCAACGACAATTATCTCATTAGGAACGCTAATTTTAGCGATTTTAGTACCTAATTTCAGCCATAGTAATGTCGAACACTAACACCCCTATGACGTATCTTTAGCAACTAATTGATACCCATGTAATTGCTACATGTAATATCCATTTAAACTGATAAAAACGCCACTGTACGCTGACAAAGAGCTACGGTTCGTTTAGATAAGGGCTTCTACAGACAAGTTTAATTTATTCGGTCACTAATGAATTTTTGTTCGTCTACCGGCGCGCGGCGCCCGATTTTGAACCATGTTCCCTACCGATATTGGTCCTCGATTATCACATTTGTCTTGCTTGCATTATGGTGGTCGCCACAACCAGTCTTACCAAGAGGTATCGTGTTACCCAGTAACTGGACTGTGGAGGTCAGATCAGCAGTCGCTTCATGTAAAATACTGGTATTCAGCTGCTTCCGGTTAGACTGGAAGCCGACTACAACATAAACTAGGCGGATGATGATGATTGTGGTAATCGCCAAAAGTCTGAAATCGCCAAATATCAATACTTGAGTACCATAATGTACGAAAGGGATAATTCAGACGGCATAATGAATATAATTACCATTCGTGCAGAATTATTCATTTATAGTGAGTTACAAGCTTGCTCAATGCGATGCTAATGTATGCGGCCCGCGATAGCCTATCGGGCTATTGATCTATAAGGCCACGTTTTTGCAACATACACTGCGTTATACTACTGGGTCCGTTTCAGGGGAGGGCCGCGTAGTAGCATTTTCTGGTTAGTCACAATATATTATTATATAGCACTATGTGAGGCGGAAATTAAACAGGCTGGAGATAGTATATTTTAAGAGAATCAGTATAATTTTGATGAATTATTTTCCTTATTGTGTCGCTTTTTTAATTAATTTAAGTCCATTTTTCTCCTGAACTACCGCGTAATGTATCTCAGACATAAAACACTATGCACGGTGTTAGAGACATGGTATTAGTACATCCTGTATTTGCTTAGTACTCGTAAAAGTATGCAGATAAGACCTATTGTGTGGCGAAGCAATAATAAAATTGTTGTTCTAAGAAAGGCTTTTTTTAAAGTTTCATCATTTAATGTGATGAACGCAATGCTACCTCTTATAACTTACAATATCACTGGCTTTTGCCCGCGGCTTCGCCCGCGTGGAGGGCGGAAAATATCCCACGGAAACGTACTACCGAAATTAAAAGTATCCTCCGTGCTAATCTAGGTTATAAACTATCTATGTGCCAAATTCCATCTAAATCCGTTCTGCCGGTTTTGCGTGATTGAGTTACAAACATCCAAACATCCAAACTTTCACATTTATAATATTAGTAGAATATATTATAATTATATGAATAATATAGCATTGGTTGGGTGTCATATAAAATCAGATAATTGATTGAAACTAAAATAATTTCGCACTTTCACTACTTCAGAGACATTTTTTACTTCTTTCTCGAGAATCATCAATCTTTATTATTAAAACATTTAGCTTCGTTATTAAATTTATTTTGAACTTGCTGTTGCTTGAGCACTAAAAAGACGATCTATTAGGTAGATAGGTTCTTGTATCATCCATACATAGTTAGAATATACTTCCATACCTAGTTTCTCCACTCAATATTTTGAAGCAATTTATATTTATGATACTGGTTTGCTTGAGGTTCACCATCGACGAGAAACCCTTTGCCCACCGGTAGGACATCAAAGACATTCATTTCTATATTTATCACCTAGCTTTAACATTAGTTAATAACGACATCCTTCGGGTTCCAAGATTTTATTGAAGTGAACACTTCATTAGCCGCGTTGAGCTATTTTTGGTAGAGGCAAAACTTACGGGTTCGCGTTACCGACATGTTGCGCCAGACTGGCGACGCGCAGCAGCCTGTATACATTCTGGGGTTTTGACATTTATCGGCAGTGCCCATGAATACCTATTTTTTATTTACCTATTAATTTAATAAGTAAACTGTAATGTATGTAGTAATAAGTTATTGTGGTTAAATTGATATTGTTAATATAACTATTGAAGGTAGTTCAGTTATTCTAAGAATTCAGCCAGTCATTAAACTTGTGCCTGTACGTTACTACGTGTATTATTTATTCCCGTATCCCGAGTGCTCTCAACCCAGGAACTGTTAAGTGGCGACGAGGAGAAACTAAACTGTGTTTAAACTTAATAGATAGGGCATGTCCGCGTGTTAGTTGGTGATTTCGCTAACACAAAAAAAAAACAAAAATTTCACTCGGTAGGATTACAGAGTTCGACGACACATTAGGACGATTGGAGGTTATACGTCGATCGTCTTGAGCAGTACTTTTTAGTACATAAAATATCAAGTGCGTTAAAACAGCATATACTAAACTAGTAATAAACTAGTTACTAAACTAAAGTATTAGTAAAAAATAAAATAAAGATAACGTAAGGGTACTGTGAGCAAAAATGTCATGGGGATATATACGAATCCTAACTTCCTTACTAATATTATAAATGCGAAAGTAAGTTTGTTTGTTTGTTACGCTTTCACGCTAAAACGGCTGAACGGATTTGTATGAAATTTGGCACACAGATAGATCATGTCTTAGGTAAGGACATAGGCTACTTTTCATCCTAGGTTGCAGACGAAGTTGCGTGCAACAGCTAGCAATATCTAAATTGACAGACAAAATCAACTAAGACTAATAATTTAACAAAAAATTAAGTTTCAGTAACAGAGAAAACTATTGATTTTAAATGCTGAAGTGAAGCAAAAAAAGATGTATAACATTCAATACTGTACACTGATAGAACGGACAATAGGACACAACATACACCAGACCAGCGGGGTAATTGCGTAACACACTAACAGTAGGAATGGCTTTAATTTTGACAGTTCAACAATATTCATTGCGTTATTTACGTTGTGGAGCACACACATTTTCCGAACATATAAAGCAATGGATTAGCAATATCCTTCAAAATTATTCAGATTCTGATTGATAGTGTGTTACGCAATTAAGGTGTTGTAGAAACAGAATTAGGCTAAAGCTTGGGTTTGTTAGGAAAGCGGTTCCGTCATAATCAGAGATCGGATATTCGGATGCACATTTAACTAAAGTTAATTTTTAGTTATGAGAGTATGGAAGACGCTTCTTAAAATGTATTTGTTTGTAAAAAAATCAGTTGCATATTTATGAAAAATTAATGTTTAACCTCCGATTCAAATATGTGTGTGTAGAGTGTAAGAGGAGGGGTAGCCTGTGATAGTTAAAACAAAAAAAAAAAAACATAAATTAAAATAATTTTTTTGGTACTATGGGCGTAAATATTACCTCAGCTACAACAACTTTAATGACTACCGCTGTGATTTGGTCCGGTTTGGTCACTGAAATCTGACGTTTGCGAGATTTTCCCGATACAAAAGCGCATTCTATATTAGCTAACATCTCAACTATAGGTGAATATGCATCCTAATATCCGGTCTCTGGTCATAATAAACGGCTGTCAAGAAAATCTGTACTTTTCGTATTTGACATTAAGGGCTCGAAAAACGCTCTGTGTTTAAGCAGCCGTTATTATGTGGCCGTATACCACATTCTTAGGAAACCAAATCATTATAGTTGGTAATAAATAGAAAGCCTGTCCAAAAAGTTCATATGTTGTCCAAGTGAATTTTCATTGAACATCAAGACTTACAAATTGATGGCATTCAATAACCAGAATCAGACTTTATTTGCTATGATTGTAGGTACAGGTATAAGACGTTGTACTTTAATGAGATCGGCTACGCCGTGCAAGTTATTACTTAAATTTAAATATTAATACAAACAAAACAATGTTAACAAAACAAAACAGAAATTAAATTGAAGTCAATTAATAATACTATAGTCAGTTACATAAGTCTTACATGGTCAAATTTGCAATTAATTATAACAATCACAATCTAGATAAACTCATAATTTAGAAAGTCTTTCACTGATTAATAACATGTACCTAAAAGTAGTGCAATTACCTTAGATTTTAAAAAGTTTACAGAACAATACTTAAAACTATGATGTATTTTATTATAAATGTCAGATCCCATTGTCATAATGCTTTTCCTTATCAGTGTTATTTTGTTATTAACCGAAACTAGCAAGTTCTTGTATAACGGAACTGTATCTATGTATATTTACACCTATAAAAAATACAATTTTAAATTAATTTATTAAACTAAAATGTTCGTAGCTATCTCTTATATAACATAATCTACAAGCCAAGTCACTCCCTCACCCAAATTACATGGAAATAGAATTAATAAAATGTGCTTTTAAAATCCGGTGAGCGCAGTTTTTGTAATGGCGACGGACGTGTTGGTCTACTAAACTTAGATATTGAGTAATCGATTAACTTATTTGCTAATAAATAAAACATTTGGCAGTAAATAGCTTCTCTTTTAATATTAAATTATCTATTCAAGATATATTATACGCAAAAAAAAAAATACGAGACTCTTTGGCGCGATAATTTGTATTGTATCACCGCAAGAATTTATTACAATAATCCAGTCCAACGATGCTTACTTAACGACCAGTAATCTCTCGAGGCATCTTCTGTCAATTATCTGACATTAGCTGTATCATTCGTTCACAAACACATTCAGACAGAAATCTATCAGAGTTTTTATCAGGCTTTCAAAAACCAAGGATTAAAAGCCAATCACGTTGAAAACTGATCACAATGAAACACTGATAGCCTATAAGTAACTCAAAAGAAAACATATATTTAACACCCAGACACTGATTGAATTACTAAACCAAAAAACGTGTCTGCTACTCACAAAGTTAAATTATAGGTACCCATTCCAAATTACAAGCCACTTCCATCGCCTCTACAGCTTTGTCCTTTGCGTGTCAACAAGACATACATCATCTCTACTCAAAGCGCATAAGTTGCCAGGTTCTAATCAAGGTGCGACCCATTGATTGATAGAACACCCCATGGACTCCCCATGGACGCCCCATGGGGAGCCGACAGTGTGATTCATACCGATTCGTGTTGATTATTATTTTGTTTTTGGTGGGGTCGTGACTAAATAATAACAGCCGTACGAGCAACGCTTGCCGAGGTCGATCTGTGGATGGGTGATCAACTTTTACATTTGAAACTCCTCCGTGCCTCGGAAAGCACGTTAAGCAGTGGGTTCTGGCTGTCATTTCGAACTTTGACAGTCGTTACGGGTAGTCAGAACCCCAAAAGTCTGACGAACAGTCTTACCATGGGGTATCGTGCTACCCAGTAACCGGGTTGTGGAGGTCAGATAGGCAAGTTGCTCCATGTAAAATACCGGTATTCAGCTGCATCCGGTTAGACTGGGAGCCGACCCCAACATAGTTGGGGAAAGGCCAGGCAGATTGATTGATGATAAAGAAAGGTTATACCTGTTTTTTAATCTTTCTATGGGTTATACAGTAATTTGTGCTAATAGTGGTCAGTGGATCTTCTTAGGGGAGTTATGTAAAATATTTTGTTATTTTTTTGGACTCTCCTTACACTATCCTACCATACCTATTTGTTTCTATTAAAATATGTATGTTTAGGTTAAGGTATTTATTTATCTATGGGCCTAAGTTGCCTGAAAATACATGGATTTATTATTATTATACGCTGATCATGCTTGATAGTTTATACAATCGGCGATCATAGCTAAGTTATAGGTACACTAGCTTTTGCCCGCGGTTTCGCTCGCGTTAATTTAGAATTTGACAATCAAATCGGGTTGTTCGGGGAATTATAGTTAGGAGGATGAAAAACCGGGCTATCGACACTCTAGACTCACAGAATGTATTAGGCACTTTAAATATAAATTAAAAATCTCTTAACAAGCTACTAAAGTTTCCATAATAATATAATTCTCAACAGAAAATAAATCAAATAATAATTTAAAAAAAAAACAGTATGTACAGTTGGAACATAGTCTACACTACTCTATTCTATTTAACAATGCTAATGATCGAACAATCAAGTTATAATTCTCACTAGTTCGATGTTGGGTGGTCGAACAAGTGAAAAAAACCTCAGTTGTTCGATGCTGGAACTCAATAATTGAAGTCAAGTGAAGATAGCCAAGTATTTCTCAATATTGTAATATATTCATTGTAGATATTACTGCCCCTGAACGAATTTTCAGAGTTTTGTTTCTATATGTTAGACTGTAAGGATGAAGTTTGGAAGTACTCCATTTATATTGCAGCTGTGTTTTCTTTCCTCGTAGGTATTTGATATTTTTGTCATAGTTTTGAGCTTTGCTGTTTTAATCGTTTTTCTATGAAATTATAGGGCTAGTTTTAGTTATCTATGTATAAACATACATATTATGAATGAAAGTCACTTTTTGTATGACCGCGTTGTTCTTCTAAACTACGCAACGAATTTTAATGCGGTTTTCACCACCATTTAGAGATTTTATTCTGGGAGGTTAATTTAAGTGTATAGCATAATCAGCCTATAACTTTCTTACTGCTCGGACACAGGCCTCCTCTCAGTGAAAGGTAGCGGGCCGTAATCCATCACGCGGGTCTTTTTTTTTTTTTTTTTTGGTTGGGTATTCGTCAAATGACCTCTCCCGCTCTGGGCGGAGTGGAAGGGCGTGTCAGACTCTTACTGACTAAAACCCACCCGTGTTCCTTCAATTGCCTGTGCGCCAGGGCCACGGTAACTCTTTCGAACAATCCGCGGCCCCGGCAGGCATCGGTCCTATCGGACCCCGTCAATTGTGCTGACATCTCTTAGAGGTGCGCGTGGAACACGACGCGCTGTCGACCCGGGCCTGGTCCTTACCGGACGGCGAGCTGCCCATTGCTCGCCTAGAGCGTGGTTAGTAGATGTCACATGTCTTCGAATTTCTGGTTCTAGGACATACCGGTTTCCTCACGATGTTTTCCTTCACCGTTTTGAGAGCAGTGGTGGTGAAATATTTTACGCAAAGTAAAGCGCCTTATATTATGCTATACCTACACATAAGGGGAGGACTTTGCTCAGCAGTGGACACAATAAAGGTTGGAATAAAAAAAGAAGCACCTGTCTACGTTCATACAACTCGTAAGTCGCGGCTGTTACTACTGGGCTACCACTGCTCCCTGCTCCACATGTGTGTAATACATTAATATTAAAATTCCATATATTTTTTTAAACTCGTTGTTAAGTCAAGTCGTAAAATCTGAGCAAAGCAGGGGCGAGTCGCTTGTTTCTGATAAAGTGCATAGTTTTTTTACTATAAACAAAACTATAACAATGCTTGGGTTGGTCGAACAGAAGACGTCTTTCGGCTAAGATGGTGTGATGTTTCGCTACAAATTGTCCCTTTTCTAGGGTTCTGTAGTCAACTAGTTACCCTTATAATTTTGCCATGTCCGTCCGTCCGTCTGTCCAAAGGTTAGATCAGAACCTCTTAGTACTAGAAAGCTGTAATTTGGCATGGATATACATATATTAGTCTCGCTGACAAAGTGGTAAAATAAAATTTTGAAACAAGTTAACGACTAATAGTCGACCAACTTACATTTGCAGTTGGAACGTATAGGAGAACACGTTTTTAAATGACAATTTTAAGTTTGTTCTTGGAATAAATTCATCCCAACTACGGAACCCTTCATTGTGCGTGGTCCGACATGCACTTGGCCGGTTTCTATTTTAACGAATTTATTATAGGTAAGGCCAGTTACGCCATAACCCGGATTGTCTCACTATCCTAAACAGTCCGCTAAAATGCTTAGCAGGACATTTAGTAACTACTCGTAACTAAGTATTGTGAAAATGGCTGCTATAAGTTCAAGTTCCCTCACGATGTTATTATTCATCGATGACATTAATGTCGTAGATAAACTCTGAAAGTGATCAAAGTCAAGAGCAGGCTCACATCGCAATTTTTTTTTTTTACATACAACTGAATTGAAAAATTCAAATTGATACTTGCTCTGATTTGAACGACTGGGCCATCACGACATAATAATAATCCATTGAATACCTAAAAACCCTATTTCTTCCTCCAGGTCAGCGGCATCCTCCAAAACACGGGTCAGTCCCTGGTCTTCCGCGTAGAGAAGGACTCCAAACACCAAGTGAACATCAGCGGAGGCCCGCTGTCCTACCGCTACCAGTTTGAGGAGATCTACTTCCATTATGGCATGGAAGACAACCGGGGGTCGGAGCATCAGATTGACCATCACACTTTTCCTGGCGAGGTGAGTAGAATTTTTAGACTACTGGTTGGCAAACTAGCCCAAGGTTCACTTGGTGGAGAGTAGTGCCGCCGCAGGTGCGTTACTATATCCGAGAGACAAAGTTGAGATGTCCCATGCTCGAAATAACAGAAGAGGCTTGACAAATGGCCTTCGCTTCGGAGCAATTCTATTTCTACAATCATTACGAGTATCGCTTTCGCTAATTATTCCATCATACGAATCGAAAACTAGCGGTAACGCTTGTCAAAAAGTGCCACTTGGCTACGCATCTCTATGGAAGTAATCGTTCGACGCTGTCGATCCGTTTCATAGAATCGAATGATGTTAACATTGTCTAGCAAATTTCTATTCGTTGACCTATGATCACGTGACATTGCGATAGCTTATGTCAAGCCCATACTTTTTTTGGCTTTTCTACTAGCGTCATCGCTAATCGAATGTTACTTGGTCTAGGCCCTCAGAATAGATACTCTTTATTGTGTACACCATAAATTAATAAATATAAAAGTTGAAATTTTACATAAGATAACGACACAATGTGCGGTCTTATCGCTAAAAGCGATATTTTAAAGACAACCTTTGTATGGATTTAGGGAGACGGAGAGACAGTACGGCAGGTAGTCTGTGGTGTACCATTTACATATACAATAAATACATACATAAAATATATACTTATGTATATTAATATAGGTATATACAATGAAATAAGAGCAAAGAACATAAAACCCATTACACCGCCTCTCATACTGTTTAAACTGGAACACAACATTTCTGCTTGGCGGCAGAATTAAGAGCGGCCATCCCGTCATAATTCCCATACAAACGCTCGTACGTGATTATGGCGCTATAACAAATTTTGTTTGAAATATTTTGAACACACGGATATCTTGTTGTTTATATCTAGGTTTCTATTTAATAAAAATAAACCCTTTTTTGAGAAACAAATTCAATAAAGACGTCTGAAAATCAGCTTTTTGGCACAAATGTTATCTGAATTTTGGCCATTCATAATGTACTCAAACAATGAATAAAAAAGAAAATATATTTATAGAAACCTCGCACATGTAATGGAGATTCTAAATATATATTTTTTTTTTCTAAAAACTTGTTAGGATTATCAAAAACACGTATTTCCTGGAACAAGTTTTGTGAAATCTCGGCGCGCCAATTTTCGTTCAATGTTATCGCGTTCTCCCTCTTGCTTCTTTTTCAAAAATTTCGTTGGATGAAACAACAAACTTTTCATCATGCTCGCGTTTACGATAGACGGACCGGGAAGGGCCCTCTTAAGTAAGTTACTTCCCCGGGCCAGCCTTTTAATGGACCTCTACTACTATAGAATCATAAAATAAAAATGTAGGTACTATACTTGTACGTGTACTTGTGAACGCACCAAAGGTGCAGGATGAGGCTTAACTGAAAATCTGAATAAACACACTGCCCACTTGTAGGTTTAGTCGGGTTAAATGAATAATTATAGAGTCTGTTAACTTGGAGTTAAGTAATTAACTTAATTATATTTTAACTTTTATTACGCATTGCGCCACTAAAAGTAACACCGGCACCCTAATTACGTAACACACTATCTATCACAATCTGAATCGTTTTGAAGCCTATTGCTAATCCATTGCTACATATGTTCGAAAAACTTGTCTGCTCAACAACGTAAATAACCCAATGAATGTTGTTGAACTGTCAAAATGAAACCCATTCCTACTGTTAGTGTGTTACGTAATTACCCCGCGGGTTAGTAAACCTGATATCGGTGTTTTTTGAGTTGGGAACATAGTAGTTCATAAAATAGAATTGCAATGTCTATGCCCTGATATGTAATCCGACCAAAAATGAATAAATTAAAAATGAACGGAAATTGTATACCCATATCTTTAACACTACATAACGATACGTAATGTTAAATAATAAATGATTTTATTTCTGTAAGTAGGTTTGTACAAACACTTTTACACGTCAATCATATTTTTTAAACTAGATGAGGTCGGCGTTTCCTCTCTGACTGCTCTGAGAAGAAAGGCCGAAACAAACTCAGAGGTCACAGTCTCTTTTAAAGTCCAGACATAATCTTGATCAGATCATGCGAAGACCATGTAGATTGGTGTCTGAAATGGTCTTTTGAGGAAAGAACCACACAGATTAAGTGGACCTGTCCAGTCAGTGCACGCATGTGTCAGTCATGTATGTCAACTCAGAACTTAATGAGCACAACGATTCGACGAGCAATATCAAAGAAAGGACATTTGGGTAGGCCGCATAAACTACTTAAACTAGCAGACCAAGAATAAAACTGAAACAATGACCCACATAGTCCTCATATTCACAATAATGAATATAATATAATACTTTTTATAGTAAACATTCATGTCTAAAATAGTTAGCAAAATAAAAATCATCATTCACTGTGTAAATTTATTGGAGCAGCTCAATCTTAAGCCTTTTTGTCCTCAATATAGTCTTTCACAGTATAATAGGCTTTCTGGCATAGTTTCCGCTTTATAAAAGATTTGAATTTATTAAAGCTTAGATCTTGAATGTGGCTAGGAAGTTTATTATAAAAACGTATACATTGGCATCTAATACTTTCTTGTCTTTGAATTTTATAACATGACATTTTCAATTTTAACCTTTTTGTATCTGGTTTCCATGGAGATTTAGTTTATTGATTTACGAAAACGTCAGATATAGAAAAATATGTTTTATGTTTTTTTTTTATAATTTGTATTTATTTTTATATGAGTTCATGAATATATTGCCTGCTGATATAGTACCAAATTTTCACTTACTACAACGTCGAACAATATAAGATACAAACCAGTTATCAGCGGTACGTCCTAACGGCAATTTATTTTGACATTACTAACACTAACCCAGAATTAGCGACTTAACTCTCCCGCATCGATGGGTTAAATATATAAAAGTTTAACTCTAGGTTAACCTCTAACTCTTGGTGGCGCAAGATGAATTATTTGATTAACCCTGAGTTAACCGTTAACTCCGAGTTATTTAGGATAACCCATGAACGCGCAAGTGGGCGTAAAATAGCACTCGAAATTGACCCATTGATAAAAGAGTACATATTATTAAATTCAGAACTTCTAAAAGTAGAATGACCTCTAGTAGACTTCAAAAATTAGGCTTCACATAAATGTAATTTTAAATATTCCGCACAACATTCACATCTCATAATGCATATTCTAAACTTCCATTCAATCCATCCGAATTCTAAAATAACATACATAGAAACATGCTAAAATCATACAACTATGTAACCGTAACGCAACGGATGTACAGTTTCAGAATATCCCTTTAATAATAACAGTACACAAATTCACAACAATGTTCGGGATATAACTCTATAACAACTAAACCTGATACCAGATTTTACCGGGAAATATTAAATCACCTATAGTTACGTCACTAGATAACTAAAGCTAGTTTATATGGAGTTACGTTTAGCACAAAAATTTTTAGTCGCAAATTTTAGTATAATTTAAAAAAGACTAGCTACAGAGTTAGTGGTACTATAGAGGTATGAGGAACAGGGTGTAAAGTTCATTCACACCTCCATAGAAAAGGGAGGATCCTCCGACCAGACGGGTGTCGTGTCTGGTGGGCAACTGCCCGAGGATTGATGTCGGGATGTTGTATATATGCTAGTTGCGCGGTAAACTCTGCTTGCACGATGCAGGATTTTGCGTGACGTCAGTATGACGCGTAGCTCGCATGTGGCGTTGTAGATGCCGCTACAGTACTAGCAGTAACAACGTCTGGTCTATGTGTCATGATGTTTTTTCAAACCTGCAAAACAGCAGCTTCGCTCTATGTCAAAATCAGGATAAAATCTCAACAATCGTAGCAATAGGCAACTCCTTTTTTTTGGGTGCTCTTTTATCAAATAACTTCTCCCGCTCTAGGCGGAGCGGGAGGGCGTTTCAGACTCTTACTGACTAAAACCCACCCGTGTTCCTTCAGTTGCCTGTGCGCCAGGGCCACGGTAACTCTTTCGAACAATCCGCAGCCCCGGCAGGCATCGGTCCTATCGGACCCCGTCAATTAGTGCTAACAACTCTTTGAGGCGCGCGTCAACCCGGGCCTAGTCCTAACCGGACGGCGAGCTACCCAATGCTCGCCGTCCGCAAGCTCGCACCTACGGTGGCCGGGAATCGGCTATCGATTCCCGGCACCCAGAGTGTCTCCTGCGGCGATTAGGGGCAAGTCTAGCAAACGGACTGATACTGACTGACTAAAAGGAAGACAATACTACGAGTTAACGCTTCAGTTTAATTGTTACTCTATTCTTAACTGCAATAGTTTCGACCTACAATGACATTCCGTAAATCACATTTTTTTTGGATTTTGAACCTCAAAAGGAAAAAACGGAGCCCTTATAGGATCACTTCGTTGTCCGTCCGTCCGTCCGTCTGTCTATCTGTCAAGACCCTTTTCTCAGGAACGCGTGGAGGTATTAAGTTGAAATTCATTTCAAATACGTGTAAGTTTACGATCCAAGCTTCTAAGTCAACCGAATAAAAAATACGTCCGTTTATGTGATATATTTTTATACTCGCAAATAAATCAAAACTTATTGGGTACTTCCCGTCGACCTAGAATCATGAAATTTGACAAGAGGCAGGTCTCACCACTGACTACCTGCATTATTGTCTCTCCTTCTCCCTTGAATCCATCCAAAGGTTGTCTGTAAAAGATCGCTTTTAGAGATAAGACCGCCCATTGTGTCACCCTGTGTAAAATGTCTACATCTATATCTGTAATTTTTATGGTGTACATAATAAAGAGTATTCTATTGTATTCTATTCTCACAGCACAAGTAAAGGAAAAAGTTTGAAATACGTGAATTTGTAGTTCTATCGCATTTTTTTGCGATTAAAAACTAACATTTGCAGTTTAAGAATTGAGCGTGACGTACATCCATATACGGGAGAACATTTTTTCAACTACAAAGTTAAATTTGTTCTTTGGATAAATTCATCCCATATACGGAACCCTTCATTGTGCGTGGTCCGACACGCAGTTATTTTAAATTGTGAACAATTTAGCATAAAATCCTCACCCCTTACTAAATTCACGCACTAAAACTTTGTTCCATATTAACCCCCCTTTATTCACAACCAGGTAGACTAACTATGCAACCGTCTGACCGCAGACTGGCAACTATGCACTCCACATTCCAATAGCTGACTAACTTCGGGATACCGTCTTCGATTTCAAATTAATTCCGGTTTTATTAATCAGTTAGGGGTTAAAGTATTTATGATATAGCCCGAGGGTTGGATTGAAAAGCGGTTGTTGATATGTAACTATCTCCTAAGTTACTTAATGTATTGGAAGTTTCATAAGTACGTTTATATTATGTATTCTATATACTGACGTAGAGGAAACCTTAACTTATACTCGTAGTTGAGGAGATTAGGATCAAAACCACTACAAATCCACTTTTTCCAATAAGTCAGAAATCGAAAAAAGACTTAATAAATAGTGAGCACATATTTGTGTATTTTTTTTTTAAAGAATTCCGTTTACTTATTTGATACATAGGTCCCTATAACAGTTCTTTTTTTTATCTTGATTTGTTGAGGTTTTAAACTAAACGTCAATATTATACATAATTTTGCTACGGACAATAAGCTGGTTTGAAGTAAACTGTTACTGCTAATGGTAGGTTTTATCATTCCGTGCAGAAATCTAGAAAAAAAACCGGCCAAGTGCGAGTCGGATTCGCGCACGAAGGGTTCCGTACCATTGACTAGGTAAACAACAGTAGGTACACAAATTAGGTGCCTACTTGTTGCCATTATTGATATCGAGCAAAAAAGGGCAAAAAAATCGCGTTTGTTGTATAGGAGCCCCCTTAAATATTTATTTTATTTTGTTTTTAGTATTTGTTGTTATAGCGGCAACAGAAATACATAATTAGTGAAAATTTCAACCGTCTAATTATCGCGGTTCTTGAGATACAGCCTGGTGACAGACAGACGGACGGACAGACGGATGGACAGACGGCGAAGTCTTAGTAATAGGGTCCCGTTTTTACCCTTTGGGTACGGAACCCTAAAAAACGAAATTGCCAAAAGTGGATATTTTGTGGTTATGATCCCAACCTCCTCAGTTAATATAGTCTGAAATCGCCAACCGGCCTGAGCAAGCGTGGTAATCAATGCTCGTGACATCTCTATATGAGAAGAATCCTTTGCCCTGCCGTGGGACAATAATAGGCTAGTATTATATACCTACATAGTATGTTTAATAGTCCTTGTAGTTGCTTATCCGCCCTGAAGTCGAATGTCACTTATACACACGGCTAAATATCAAGCTATACTTGTCCAGTATACGCTGATCTCGCATTATATAGGATTTCCGTACAATGAGAGGTCAGCTTATACTGGAAATCTATAGTTGTGACAATGTGACAATTTGACAGTTTCAACCTTAGGCCCACTTGCAACGCTAATCACTAAACACGTTTAGCGTTAAACGAGTTTAAATCATAATTCTGTTTCTGTCAAATGTTTTAAGATGACAAAGACTGATTTATGTTTTTAAACTCGTTTAGTGTTAAACGTGTTTAGTGATTGGCGGTGCAAGTGGGCCTTAATATAACTAGTTTACGAAGTATCAATAGAGATAAAATTATTATTATTTATTTACTGATATTTTGTAGCAAGTTCTAGTAAAGACTGGGCCTCCTTCGCCAGTACAAACCCTATGAAAAGGCGAATTTAATATGTTAAAAAGATTCCCATCGCCTTTGTAAACATAGCTCAATTAAGATTTATTTTGTGGCTTACATAATTCAATTAACGAGATCTTTCACGTCCTTTAGTAAAATTAGGTACTCTGCTAGTGCTGTGCCTCTGTAAGTGACGAATTTACAATAACTAAAACTGTATAAGTATGTTTTGTTCTTTGTTTGTGTATGTTTTAGTATGTAAGTCGTTGAAGTGCCATATATCTTTACTGTCCCACGGCTGGGCAAAGGTCTCCGCCACCGTTCCCTGTGTTGCCTTTCCCCGCCAATCTCCTATAAATCTCCCACTATGGAAGATTAGCCGCCATATTATTACCAACTAATTGACCAAGAAATTTCGCACGGACAAAGTTGCGGGTAGAAGGTACCCGCAACTTTGTCCGTGCGAAATTTCTTGGTCCCCCGACCCACCCCGTCTCATCGCATCACCTGCCCGCGCTATCACTTCGTTTTCACTTAGCGTTCCTTCTGACTTTTTCTTTTTGCTCTTCTCCTAAGTGTCATAGCGTGATGTTAAATAACCTTCGTTAAGATGTAGGTTATTAAATGCAAAAAAAAAACGAATCAGACCGACAGTTCCAGAAATTACCCCCTACATACAAACTTACAAACAAACAAATTTTACCTCTACATAATATTAGTATAAATAAATAAATAAAAATAAACACATTTATTTGCACTAAATCTATTTAATTATGCCCATCGCACCCTTACATTAAATGAAACAATCACCACAATCAGACGACCTCTTTCAACAAATACCAAATGATATAATTTCACAAGTCAACACTAAAACGCTACTGTTATCGAACACTCATTATTAGCTGCGAGGGTCTCAACGACCGAAGTTCGCTCTTTAACTTCGAATGCGATCGTTTTAAAGCTATTATGTTGAAATATCTCGACGTAATTTATCTGTATCATTTTAGGGTTTTTAAATGATAGTGGTTTTGGAGTAAGATATTTTTGTGCTTAATTTAAACTGATGGATGGTTGAACGGAAAATATTTTATAATGCTAAATACTGAAATTATCTAGGGGCACGGTAGTACTGGGGACACGGTAGTACCCCCACCAAGTCGAAACAAAAACAATTTCATTTCTTCAGAAAGATCATAAGTAATTATGACATCATTTTAAATCTGCTAAAGAATGCTCAACTGACTGAATAGGTTCACCCAAATATGTGTGGTTATTTCTTCAAAATACCATTTCAGACATTAATGTACATTGTCCTCACATAATCGGACCAAGATCCTGCCTGGACTTTAAAAGAAGCTATGACCCCTGAGTTTTCTCGCAGTTTCCTCACAGAGTAGTTGAATAGGAAACGCCGACCTCATCTAGTTATTAAAATATGATTGCCGTGTGAAAATGATTACCCGAACCTACTTATTCAAGCTAATTTTAAGTGCTCGCCATAAAGGCATGTACTAAAATGATGATATTCAAGTATCCAGAAATCGTTGTAATAGCGGTAAACAAACAAAGTTTAAAGGGGTCAAAGTTCGGTCTTTGCGACCCTAGGGGGTAATAATAAAGGCTCGATAATGGCAGCATTGACAGTGTTAATTTGTAAACTCGTATCGTTGTTAAATATTATTAAAATATACAGAGAGTTGGAGGGTTGAATAATGATGACAAAGAATTCTCAAAATATATTTCGTTATTTTTTAGATTATTTTCTTTATAATCATAATTATAACACCACGCCTGTAATCCCGGAAAGGTTAGACAGAGGGGTACCTATAGTACACCCACATTTCGCCAGTTATGTTTAACTATCATGTAATAGGAGGTGAGCCTATTGTCATCAACCGGGCACAAGTCCAAACTCCGGGCTGTTACTGAGAAATTCCTGATAGAAAAACCCAATAACATTTTGCCTGACCTGGCAATCAAATCCAGGACTTCATGGTCTGCATTAGCTTGCGACCACTACACCAAGGAGGCAGTCAATTATTATTATCTTCATAAGCCTAGCATTAATTATGCGAGCGGCATAAAAAAGGTAACTATCCAATGTGCATATCTCCCTTCACGACCATACTACGTTTCTCAATCGGGTCTGGGGGTCTAGTCTCTAAGCACGCAATCCGTAGTTTCGGCCGACGTTACGGAGGTTTTCTACTCCGTATCACCTACGGACATAATATTAGTTTGGGGCCCGACCTAAGAATGAATGACACCACGATGTGACAGTTGTCCGTACCTCTAATGTGTTTTTACCTGTCTGAAAAAGTTAATTAACCGGGTGTAGGGTTCACTCCAAAGTTTCATACTGCTTTCGGTCGGGCCCGTATCTTCGTTGAGGGACATAGAGAGCAGGCCCCCTTTTTTTATGACCTCTCCCGCTCTGGGCGGAGTGGAAGAGCGTGTCAGACTCTTACTGACTAAACCCCACCCGTGTTCCTTCAGTTGCCTGTGCGCCAGGGCCACGGTAACTCTTTCGAACAATCCGCGACCCCAGCAAGCTTCGGCCCTATTGGACCCCGTCAGTGGTGCTGACATCTCTTTGAGGCGCGCGTGGAACACGATGCGCCGTCGACCCGGGCCTGGAGCCTTACTCCCGAAAACGATTCGAGTCTGATTTTGTTTTCAATTCGAACTCGTTTTTGATCCGAACTCGATTTAAAACCTCACTCCCGAACCAATTCGAATCGTAAACCAAGATCGACGTAAGTTCGAGTATTATCAGCGTCGTTAGGTGTATCCGGCGGATTACATCACCGTCAAGTGCTATGTCTTTGGTTTGTAACTTTTAAGTGGTTGAATGTTTTTACTTCTCTATCACTTTCCCACGTAAAAAACGACACCCTAGTGCTTTATTTACACTTATCAAACAAAAACTTATGAAATAATATATGATTTATTATTATTTATCAACGCAACCTAACATACCCGGGATGTGGAACTTTTCATAAAATCTGTAATAAGCATTGCGATATAGGTAAGTAGGTAAATTGTTATTATAATCATGTTGTCACATATAAAAATATTGTAAGCAACACATTTTATCCACCTACTTCCTACCTACCTTCCTTACTACCTTTATTTTAATAGTATTTCTTTCTTCGGCTGATTAGGAGAACTTGATATATCTCGTCAATATATCTTTGTGGTTTACTGCTTTGGTAACCTCCCCTATAGCTTTTGACACTGACTGCTGAGACATGACCGTGCCATTGCTTCTTCCTACTATTCTTTAGCTTCCAGTACCAAAAAACGATAATGCAAACAAAATCTAAAACTGATTTGGTCTGGAAATGGTGTTAAATAGAAAGAAAGAAAAATATTTTATTTGGGACAATTATTTATTTATATATATTTTTATTTTTATTTGAAAAATCTTCTACTAACACATCAAACAACTCTTTCGCCAAACGAAAATTTATGTGAAATTCTTCCGAATCCATTTCCATAGCCGTGGTGTTATAACGACTCATCCTTTGCATATTTCTTCTCGCACGAATATCCATACGATTTGATTCCTCATTATAAGGTACGGGTAGGACATGGGGTATAAGATTTAAAAAAAAGAAGTATATATTTTTAATAAAAATTGCTCATCATCCCTAACCACAATGTCATCAAGAAAACCTGCGGGTGCTAATTTATTTGGTAGCTGTCTGGCCCATCCTAGATACCATAACTATAGTCATTATATGAGCGCAACATCTAATAGACTAACAGTTCGAACGTAGACGAACGTCTTCCAACTAAACAACTACAATAGTACTCTATTATTCTTGCTTGACCCCTTGTACTTGGTCCAGCTTCGTCACAGCCAGAAACTTCTTTTTGTAAGTTATTATTTACTGCAGCCATTGCAAGATAGCTTTGATAGCATTGATAGGTAGCTTCCCATCGTGGTAAGCAAATCGATGTACACACAACAAAATCCAAGATATCAGGCAGAATCGTAATCCAGAGTCACAGGAAAATGTCGTCGTATAGGCAAATAATCAGAATCCTTAGGCAAGAACTAGTCACCCAGTAAACAGTAAATCTTAGAGTCTATAAGCAGAAGCAGTCGATAAGGTAGAAAATCACGGCAAACGATGGAAAATACAAAATAACGAGACACACGCGCAAGCAACAAACGACAAGATACAAGTTGTCAGAAAATATACTCTGTGGTTGTCAGTAGGCCGGCCGGTTGATTGACAGAAGAAATGTCATGTTTCTTTTTGTTGGCGATGTTGCCATTCTCGAATTGTACTGCGATATGATTTCCGTGATGTCAAGGGATGACCGATTTATTCTAAGCACAAACAATTATTTTTATTTTCATATTTATATTCTAATGCAGAAATGTATTTCCAAAGTATATTAATGCAATACTTAAAGCAAAGCATTTTATGTAACTTGACTAAGATTTTTATTGCATTGCAAAATTAAAAGTTCAGCTAGCCAAAAGTCATGAAGCCAATCAGAAAAAAAAAAACTAAGCCATGATTATATTTTATCATTAATAAACTAGTCAACTAAGTTTTCATTAATGACGTTTTTTTTTTGCCAGACTTCGATAGGCCAAAAACTTGATTTGATAAAACAATAAATTATTTGGTCGGTATTTATCATGGTTACATAAATAGACACTAACTAATTCTATCAGCAATTTTCTCGCCATTGTTCTTTCTTCGAGCTTTTTTGAACACACAGATATCTTGTGGTTTATATCTAGGTTTCTATTTAATAAAAAAATAAAAACTTGTAGAGAAACAAATTCCTGTAAATTAGCTTTTTTCCACAAATGTTACCTGAACTTTGGCCGTTCATATTGTACTCATACATTGAAAAGGTAAAGAAAACATCTGTACAGAATCCTCGCACATGTAATGGAGATCCTAAATGACAATATTGTTTTAAAAAACACGTATTTCCTGGAACAAGTATTGTGAAATCTACACGCGCCGGTTTTCGTTCGATGTTATCGCGTTCTCACTTTTGCTTCTTTTTCTCTTGCAACTTTTATTGTTGCTTCAACTTATATTACTACGCCAAAGGCAATTTAATCGCACCTTGTAAGTGGGGTGTTAACGGCATAGCTTACGGAGTAAGCAAGCTGAAGTGGCAGTGGGCTGGCTATGTTTGTCGAAGGACTGATGGCCGGTGGAGCAGACGAGTCCTGGAGTGGAGACCGCGTATCGGCAAGCGTAGTGTAGGACACCCCCAGCTATATGGACCGACGATCTTAAAAAGATGGCTGGGTCAGGCTGTATGCGGAAGGCGGAAGACAGAGGACAGGGTGTTGTGGCGCAGCCTGGGAGAGGCTTATGCCCAGCAGTAGACTACGATAGGCTCAGTTGAAATGGTTTTAGAAGGGCATTAACCCGGTTCGGATGATAATTCTTCTGTTCATAAATGAATGAAAAAAAAATAGCTCTCAATCCACGGATATCACGATTCGTTACTATTTATAACTTACGAAACTCGAATAACTTTCACGACACCATTGTTTTTGCGTCGTTTTAACAATGCTTTCTAATTGAATATTCCAGCTACGCTATTAATTATCACCAATTTTATCAATGGAAATGTTTGGACCGAGCTAGTGACGAAAATTCTAGCTACAGTCAATTATTTCCAACTTCGTGGACTGCGGTCTGCGGTTCTATCTTAATGACTTTTTGATTTAGCTAACTTTATTGTGTTCTAGTATTTGTCCATGGTTACTTGTTGGTTAAGCAGAGCTGTGTTGGTGTTTAGCTAAACCCTTATTTCGCCAGTTACTTACTTCTACTACAATCTATGCATATTATAAATTTAAGCGCTTTTTGTGTCTGTCTGTTGTGACCACGTTCTTCTTCTAAACTTCTAAACGAATTTTGATGTGGTTTTCACTATTATTTAGACTAAAATTATTCATTCAATTAATTAATTAATTCAATTCATATCATTAAAATTAAAATTAAACTTACTTAAATTAAAGAAAACTCGATGTTTTGTCAAGTTGTAAAAACCGTGCGAAGCAGGGTCGGGTCGCTAGTGCTATACAGGGTCAAATTAAATTAGCTAGCAAACCACTGCAGACGTGATGTATATCGATATCTAAACACATTTTTTAATAATAAAATCGAATTAATGTTTTTTTTAAAGGGTGACCAACCGTTAGTAGTTTTGTTACTTGAAGTATGAGTTGAGAAAATATGTTTTATCGTGTTTAGATATCGATACTAATCACGTCTGTGAGGTTTACACGAAAAAAAAACTGATATTTCAATTGAATACACTAACTGGTGAGCACACAATTTTTTTGAATCGTATTAATTTATTTTTTGTTGTATCATGTTCAGATATCGATACCCATTACGTCTGCGGAGTTTCGCTAGCTAATTTAATTTGACCCTGCATAATAGAGAGTAAATTTGTAACAGCTCGGATTCTGTAATTAGTGCCCGGTTAAAGACAATAAACTCGTCTCCTATTACATGGGACTTAACCATAACAAACGAAATGTGGGTGTACTATGAACCTTTGTATATACCATACCTTTGAGAAAAGCAGCCGATCTGTTTTATAAAAAATCACACCGTGAATACCTAGGTGAAGTGAGCTGTCAAAAGTGACAATCCCTAGCATCAGTGGACTGTCAGCTCACTTCACTTAAGTTTTCACGGTGATATTTGAACAGAATAGACCGGCAGGTGTGATGTTTACTTTTTTTAGGTTAATTATCGCAGGGCTAACCTTAACCAAAACCTAAAAACTAATAAGAAAAACTTAAATTAACTCATATACACAATGCACACGCACACTATTACACACTCACACACACACACACGCTCTAAAACTCACTCGCATACATTACACTAGCGCTTTATTTTATTTAGTTTTTAGGGTTCCGTACCTAAAGGGTAAAAACGGGTCCCTATTACTAAGACTTCGCTGTCAGTCCGTCCGTCTATCTGTCACCAGGCTGTATCTCAAGAACCGCGATAGCTAGACAGTTGAAATTTTCACAAATTATGTATTTCTGTTGCCGCTATAACAACAAATACCAAATACTAAAAAAAAATATTTAAAGGGGGCTCCCATACAACAAACGCGATTTTTGTGCCGTTTTTATAGTTAATGGTACGGAACCCTACGTGCGCGAGTCCGACTCGCACTTGGCCGGTTTCTTTTTTCTTTGTCTTTGTTTTACAATTGCATACCCGTTATAATGTTAAGTGGAAGAGCGGAGTCACATTGCAATAAACGTTTATTTTATTTTTTTATTAATATATTTTATTGTTCACAGATTCAACTGTATGGGTTCAACAAAGAATTATACCACAATATGTCGGAAGCTCAGCACAAATCACAAGGAATCGTCGGCATTTCACTTATGGTGCAGGTAGGAAGTCTTTATTAAACTTAGTTCTTGTTTATTTTTTATTTTTTTATTTGCCAAAGTATATTTTGTGTTTGTCTGAAGACCTCATAAACTGGATATGAGTGGTCCCCTTTAAAAAGTGTATTTAATTTAGTCACAGGCAGTACCTTCAATAAATAGCAAAAAACAAATTCGCTTTTCGTGTCTATCTGTGTGACCGCTTAGTTCTTCTAAACTACCCAATGGATTTTGATGCGGTTTCCACCATAATTTAGATAATTTATTCAAGAAGGATTGTGTGCATAATACATTAATATTAAACTTAAATATAATACAGAAATCTCGATGTTTTGTCAAGTCGTAAAAACCGTCCAAAGCAGGGGCCGGTCGCAGGTACTCTACAGGGTCAAATTAAATTACCTAGCGAAAAGATAAAATATAAATTTAAGAAAAAAAACTTTTTTTCTAGTGGTGAACGACCGCTGGTAGTGATGTTACTTGAACTATGAGATGAGAAAATATGTTTAATCTTGTTTGGATATCGATACTAATCACGTCTGTGAAGTTTACACAAAAAGTTAACGGGTGGTTAGAAAAAAAAAGTTTCATGTTTATTTGTTCTTGGTTCATTTAATTGATGGTATTTCACTGGATTTTAATTTTCGTGTAAGTACGTTTATTCTATTACTTGTTTACAGGTTGGAGAGCCGACTAACACAGACTTTAGGTTGATCACCAGCGCCTTCAATAAAGTTACATACAGAGGTAATCACAGTCCAAGGGTATGACGATTTTCTTAATGTTATAAACCGGCTTTCCACGGTGCTCGGCTGGCAAGAGAATAGCTTGTGGAACCAGCATGCTTTTCCGCAAAACAGCGCATCGTGAGAAGCCACCTTTTTAAGACTTACTGGAATTGTGTGACATTTTGAAGACATGAAGTCTCCAATAAAAGGTTTCTTTTAACTCCTACACTGCGGTGAAGGTTAAACCATGGTTAAACCATACGAGCTATAGGATACTATAGAAAGGAGACAACGTCCCACAATTTTAGCGTATTTTAACCTCTCCTGTTTGGAGACAAGCCCGCTATTAGGAAGAAAGAAAGAAAAAAATATAATTTATTTGGACACAGCTCTTGAAACAACAGCAAAAAAAGGGAAAATAGTGTATTATTAGGTACTTTTCCTTGCCTAGACAATACTCGACCTAACCTAAACGGGCTCTTGTAGCATAATTTTGGTACTTGACGAAATAAAATAATGTCTTCAAAGAATTTCTCCATTAGCTCCTACATAAAATTTCCCAAGTCTATTCTCAACGACATTCTCTTGCAGGTGCCTCATTCCCCGTCAAACACCTGCCGCTAAGTTCTCTCCTACCGAACACGCAGCAGTACCTCACGTACGAAGGCTCCACCACGCACCCTGGCTGTTGGGAGACGGCCGTCTGGATCATCTTCAACAAACCTATCTATATTTCTAAGCAAGAGGTATTTTATTTAGTTCCACATAATAATTATACAGTCTCTAATAATTAGGTTGTAAAAAAAATCTGCTGTTTCATACCAATCTGCCTGCCTTTTCCTAACTGTGTTCGGGTTGGCTTCCAGTCTAACCGGATGCAGCTGAATACCAGTATTTTACATGGAGCGTCTGCCAACCCAGTTAATGGGTAACACGATACCCCTTGGTAAGACTGGTTGTCAGATTTTTGGGCTTCTGACTACCCGTAAGGACTGTCAAAGATCTACGAATGGTAGCCGGGACTAACGGCTTAGTGTGCTTTCTGCGGCCAGGAGGGTCTCGATATGTTATGATGTTTCACCCATCCACGGACCGACCTCGGCAAGCGATGCTTAACCTTCGATTGACCCGGGCGGCTGTTATTATATTTCAATAATTACACGGTCTAAATTAAGGAACAGTCGATTTTTTTTAAAAATAACCTACGAAAAGTCTCAACCCTGGTGGGTCTTGAATCTTGTACTGAATTCATGGTCACAGTTTGCACATCGATGTAGGTTTCAGGTTCAAGGTTCATGATTCAGGTCTGGGTCTTTATACTACACCCTAAATACCTACAATACAGATTCTTATAGTTTTACAAAAACTGTCGTCTTTTTAACTCCGATATTTCTCCAGATGTACGCCCTCCGTCAGCTGATGCAAGGCTCCCAGCTGACTCCTAAGGCGCCTCTGGGCAACAACGCCAGACCAGTTCAGCCCTTACACCATCGCACCGTGAGGACCAACATCAACTTCAACAAGCAAGGACTTCAGGTAAGGATCGAATAAAATAGACAAACATAATTGCAAGGGTGGTTTTCTTTATATAAATGGCTATGCACTCGTTTACAATATAATAGTACATTTATAGGATACGGCTCTCAATTCCTACTGAAAACTGTGACATCTGTTGACCTCGTAACTCATAAACTATGCAAAACGAGTTAATTGGTGATTGACACGCTAATTATTTCAAGAGATAAACTGTTATGTCTGTAACCTACCAATATATTCTCTGGAGTCTTAATTATGAGCAGAGATCGGATATTCGGATGCATATTTAACTACAGTTAATTTTTAGCGATGAAAGTATGGAAACGGCTTCACAAAATATATTTTTTGTAAAAAAAAAAACCCGGTATGCCAGGAACACCGGGAATGTATAAATAGTCGGGTGTATAGTATGGAAGCGACTTCTAAAAAAATATTTATTCAATAGAAAAGCCCTGGGGATTCTTAGATTGCATAACTATTCAGATGCATATTTATTTAAAATTAATGTTTAACCTCGATGCAAATATGTGTAAGTGAAGCGGTAAAGGGTTGCAGTAAATAAGCAAACACAACAGCTTACGGAAAGGAAAAAATATATTGTCCAAGAGTTTTCAAAGTTCACAGGACACAGGTAACACAATAGAAGGCGAAATGAAAAGCACAGAAAGAAAGCGATAGGCACAGTTAATAGTTTAGTACTACTTAGCACGTCTAGGTACGAGACTTCTATAAGCACTGGATAAAAGTTTATAGGCACACTAGGTACTATTGTCGAATGTTTACCGGGTACGAGCGAGAGCGACATGCGCTTACGACCAGTGAAGATTCTTGACTAACACCTGCGAGCGCCGCGAGTTAGAAAGAGATAGATAGACAAGGCGCGGGCGCCCGCTCAGGTAACCGGTCCGCATTCCACAAAACTACATAAAAAATATCTAATAACAAAATTATCTGTTTGTACTGATGTCTTACTTTTTAAATGTGCTTTAAAGAATGTTATATAATGTTAGGTTATAATTAAGTTTTTAGTAATATATATATTAGGTTTAAGTATGTATAGCGTATAGTTATATAATGTATACATTTACTGTAAATAGTAGTACTTTTTGTTTGTTTGTTTATATAATACTGACTTAATTTACTGAATATACCTTATAATTTAAATAAATAATAAATTGAAAAAGTAGCTAAGCTACATAAGTAGGGTGTAAGAGGAGGGGTGGTGTGTCCTAGTTAAAACAAAAAAAAACGTAATTATTTTCGATACAAAAGCACATTCCATATTAGCCAACATCTCAACTTTAGGAGAATATGCATCCGAATATTCGATCTCTGCTTATGAGTTCTTTATATGCTGTCTCGACAAATTGAATTGATGAACAAAATATTACCGTAATGCAATACTATATTTAGAATATCCCATCCCCTTGTCTTGCGTAGCCTACTTAATATATGTATATGTAAAGTGGTAGGTAGGTAATACAAGCCAGCATAGTTTATCCTTATATTTATTAATAACACCGCATTCCACTCGTTCCACAGAAATAACAGACGAACAAACATTAACCTGTAAATCTGCAACATTTCACTCTTACACAGGAGTGCATAATAAAAACCGGGTTATCACAAAGTTAGCAAATAACCATGATATAAACAGAGTTTGAACTTGTGCCTTGTATTACACCGCTTGCACCTTAGTGTATGAATGAGACCAGCAATAAAGTGTTCCTTAGAAACTATGATGTTGTGAGTTGTGACGCATCTACATTTGAAGGTTATGGGAATGTGGAAAGGATGGAAGGTTGAAAAAAATAAAGATGAAAACTATTGTGTCCTAAGATCGAACTGACCACTCAAATGAGTACAAAAACCGGGTCCTTGACTAGCGGTCTCTGTGCGCTTTGCCGAGACCTAAACATTATGCCAAAATTCAAATTCCTACGTTTTATAGATCTCGAGAAAAGCCACTATGACAGATGGAAAACAAAAAGCAAAAAATAATGTTGTTAAGTGCATTGCTTAGCGTTTGTCGTAGTCTTCCTTGACACTTGAATTGAAAGGCACTCGGGGAATGAGGGCTACCGCGCTTGAATTCGCCGCTAGGGGCGCTAGTGTAGAGTAAGGTCTCCATTTATGTCAAATGTACTGAACCTTCACTGTTTGCGGGATTTTTTATCACGGATTTTAACCAATGATTCATAATTGTTGTAATGGTTGTGGTATTCCTGATTAATTAGGGCTTAAGATTTTAAATAAAAATTTAGGATCTAATTTGGTAGCACTTAAGGAAGAATAATATTTGTCTGCTTCCTGCTTGCCTATTTGAGGAACATTATAATCTAAATACGAGTATTAATTTGTAGGTTTAAAATGTAATAAAATAAACATATTATGAATTTATGGGAACTTTAAACTTATCCAAAACATCCAATAAAAATACTGACGGGACCTTACTCGCCAGTGGTGCCAACTGGTGAGCATAAAAATGATAGCCCCCATTATTGCAGTTGCAATATGAGAAACATTAGTACACGCTAGTCGCAAATTGATAAAAATAAAGAACGAACAGAGTCAATTTCTTGGGACTTAGCAAATTTTCCTAAAACACTTTGTTTTTATTACTGTACAATAATTTTGCTTATCTACATTGCACCACTATAAAATCAGCTAGGTACTGTAGCTGATTTTATACAAGGATATTTTGGCGGCTGGGTGGCATTGACAGCGGAATTTCTTAGTAAACATTTCTGAACTTTTGTCAGAAATCGTGTTGACAAATCAAGATGGGACGTTAGTTCCGATTTAGGCCACGCGACAAATTAACCTTGTAGCATTGTACAAAATATTTTTGCCGTCATCACTTTAAAATATTCATACTCAAAGGTGTATACTTAGTTCGGAGATAAGACTTCGTGGCTCAGTGAGTTATGTTCCCGTGTTTAGTGATGCGAATACCGGGATTCGTAGTTGGGTACAGGCGATTATTTTTGGGGCATTACATGGCAGGTTCGTTGTGGTACATTTTGGGACGATGATAAATTAAATAGTCATGGTATTTAAATTAAAGATATTGAAACGCAATTCATATATTTTTCAAGTATTATTTATGTCACCTCTTTTTTTTAATATCCTTATACAAAGCATTGAAATCCGTGTAAAATCTAAGTGTACTTCGATTTAAAAAAATATAAACTATATGTATGTCCTCCAAATATGCATCTACTCTAAAGCTAGGACATATTATTAAAAGAAACCCAATTTAAAAATTATCAACTGGCCATAAACTCTTATCACAATAATATCCAACGCACAACACAATGTAGTTTACATTTATTTATAAGACCGCCACTTGCAATAGACTTAAACACAACCAAATTGCATGGCCAGTAATAAATCTTGAACAAATCCCGGTCTAAGAAGACTTGTCCGACTCCACAGAGTAAAATAATTTACGTCTGGACACGACATGTTTAATCAAGTCGCTATAGTTTGAGACAAGGCGATCAGGAAAAAAGAGAACAAACGGACTGTTACAACTTAATTATTTGGTTATTTTTGTTAGGTATTTTCTCAAGCTGATGAAAATCGGTCAAAACACTATTTAGTAATGATAGGACACTATAATAAAAAATAAAGACAACAAATCAAGCTAAAAATAGAAAAAATATTAAAAAGCGTTTTCAGTGAGCGCTACGACAGGTAATTAAGGCGAAGAACTTCGCGGGATACCTTAGCATAATCAGGCTATATAATGTTCCCACTGCTGGGACACAGGCCTCCGCTCTTCGAGAGGGAGTGGGCTATAATCCGCCACGCGGGCCCAGTGTGGGTTAGTATATGTCACATGTGTTCAAAATTTTGGTTCTAGGACATGCCAGTTTCGTCACGATGTTTTCCTTCACCGTTTTGAGAACAGTGGTGATGGAATTAATAACACAAAGTAAAGCGCCTGCCTGGAGTACAACTCGTAAGGCTGGGATGGTATTACTGGGCCACCACTGCTCAGTACCTTAGCGCATCCCCCTTATTGCACTGCTTGCAATGAAAAATGATTGCACAAGTATTTATATCAAATTCAGTAGTGTATATATACTGTTAGATCCAAATTATACGGAGCGCTTTGCTCTGCACAATGTGATGAAACAACTGAATGATTTACCGGCACCCCAATTGCGTAACACGCTTTCAATCACAATCCAAAGGATGTTAAAGGAAATTCCTAATTCATTGATTCGTATATTTGAAAGATAAGTCTGATCAACAACGTAAATAACGCAATGAATGTTGTTGAACTGTCAAAATTAATGGCGTTGCTATTTTAAGTATGTTACGCAATTACCCTGCAGTTTATTAATTCTGATAATTTTTGTTTCAGGGTTCAAACAACTGTCCAGACATGTACCGGAATATGCATTATACAGGTATTTTTAATTACTCTACAATAAATTAATTAAATGCACTTTCTTAACACAAATGCATCTTGAATGGAACTCTAGAATGGAGCATGTACTGACACATAATATATCAATAATTTCAAGTAAAACTTCTGGTTAAATGTTTCATATCAAGGGTTTTTTGGACTTTGAACGAGGCACGGATTTAGTATTGTGCCTCATTTTGAGTTTTGTTTTTTAAATCTTCTTCATATTTAAATACATAATAATGCATAATAACGTAAAACTTTTTTTTCCAATAAGCACTATTTTTTATCAAATAGCTGTTTTTGTTTTCTAATATTGATATGAAACGTTAAACTCATCTACATACAAGCGAATAGTGCTTGAAACAGCCGATCTATTCTGTAAAAATCTCACCGTGAAAACTTAGGTGAAGTGAGCTTGAAGTGTCAATAGTGTCAATCCCTAGCATCGTGGAATGACAGCTCACTTCACCTCGGCAGGTGGGGTGGAACCGGTGAAACTGACAACTTGCTTCACCCAACTTTTCACGGTGAGATTTTTACAGAACAGTACTGCAGTACTTCTTACATTTTTTATCATCGTTTTTAATAAACTTTCAGCACGTTACCACCGCAAGAGACGTTCCAAAAAAAGTGTTGCATGCAAAAGGCACGATAGACCAAAGAAATGTCACAGGAATAGGTATAGTTTGACACCAAAGTAGAATTAGTGTAGTTAGAGATCATCATCATCTGCCTGGCCTTTTCCCAAATGTCGAGGTCAGCTTCCAGTCTCACCAGATGCAGCTGAATACCAGAATTTTTCATGGAGCGGCCGCCTATCTTACCTCCACAACCCAGCTACTGGGTAACACTATCGTGTAAGACTGTAACACTATCCAAGGGTATCCCCTTGGTGAGGCTGGTTATCAGACATTCAGGCTTCTGACTACCCGTAACGATTGTCAAAGATCTACAAATGACAGCTGGAACCAACGGCTTAACGTGCTTCTCGAAGCACAGAGGGATGTGTAGTTAGAGATATTCAGCTTTATTTGCGATATAGGCTCATGTAGATTTTGATGAATACCTTTCAGTGAATCTACGTATCATGAAACATGCTTCTAATCTTTTTAATTTTCATCTTGTTGACTGAAAAGTAGGCGTAGTTACAGCATGTGTGTTTCAATATACTATTTTATTTCGGGTTGAATCGTGAATGTGAATGTCTTTGTGATTAAATCGAGCTTGTTTTGGTATGTCTTGTATGTGTTTTTAGTTTTTAGTAAAATGTATTTTGAGTAATTTTTGATAAATTTAGCTGCAATGTGAATATTTGTAGACAAGTTATCTTGCTATGCATGGTTGAAGTTACTTTGTATTATATTTTGATTTCTTTTGTTTTTTTTTTATAATTTAGCCTTAGAGTTGTCTCAAACGTCAGATGATCTAGTGGGTATTTCAACTACTAACAAAAAAATTACAACAACAACCAGTACCAGTTTACCTCCTACAAGTTTACATAACGAAACCAGTTCGAGTAATGTAACCAGGTAATTTTATTTATTTTACCACAAGAATACTATGAATCTGTCTCAAAAATAATATTTTTGTTTTTAGGGTTGTGAATTTCAACATAATATTGTAACCTGTTGTTTTCATTTCAAAAACATTTTTGAAATTCATTCTATTCAGAAACAGACGTAAACGCCACAATGTATGAAACTGTATCATTTACATAAGTCATTATATGCCTTATTACTATGGCGAGAGAGTCTATGTAAATATGTTATCCGCTTAAGCCATTTCAGTGAAACCATAGCTCGTTTTTCGGTTTATATGATTTTACTCCGAAACTAAGCTACGGCTTCGTTTCGGAGTAAAATAAAAAAAAAGAATATTGGAACTCAGGATAGAAAAATCAAGAAATTGTATTTTTGTATAAAATTAATAAATGAAATATTTATTTTTTATTTTACAGCAACCCAATGGCCCAAGGAGCACAGCTTGCGGTACAGAAGCGTTGATGACCTGTCTCTTGCGCACAATTAAAATAAATAACATCTTTCGTGCACCTTTTTACACTCTAATGGCATTTTTGTATCATTACTGAAATCGGAGACAATTGTTTTTCATTGCGTAAATCTGTTAAAAAATCAATTTAGATAAATAGAGCAAAATGGAATGTATGACTAGAGTTACCGTTAACGAGGCATTTCAGGACAAAATAAATGAAATGTTCAACTACTGCAGTTAAACTCGGTTCAGTACAAAAATAAAAGTTCCAAAATTATAATAAAAAGTAAATATTGTTTTTTTTTCTATTCGTTTGTAAATATAAACATATATAATCGTAGCATACAATCATAGTTTCTTAGAAATATATAACTCAGATAAAATGTTCCAAAGGTAACCTTAAACACTCGGACAGTAGTCGCTTAGCATACATATATCAGGCCTTCCCATCACGAAATAATTTCTTATAGGTATTGCTCATGTAAATAAAAAAAGCTGCACTGCATTTATTAAGCATAGTCGGCTATTCATTTGAGGATTTTATAAAAAGGTAAACTTAGATAATACGCCTCACATTAAACAATTCTATGCAATTATTACTCTCGACAAGACAGAGACTTTTAACGAGGCATTCGAGTCAGCTCGTTCGTTTAAATGTTAGATCAAGTAAATTAACTATACTAATCAAGCGAACCTGTATTCTACTTAGATATTTATGAAACTATGTAGCCATGTGTATCGTTACAAAGAAGCAAAGTAGAGAATATTATTAATTCTTGCGATAGAGTCAAATGAAAGTCGCGTGGTCATCTACATACATTTATAGTAACAAACATTTCACCAACTGTCAAAAAAAATTCAATCGTGTATGAAGATGAATTAATAAAAAAAAGAAATATAATAAATTAGTCCTAAAATAATAATTATAAATCGTCAATTGTGTAGACAATATTTCCCAGAAACCCTACTTTTAAAATTTTAAGCAATATACAAAATAATACAAAGCTTTGAAATCCTAATATATCTTGGCTATTACCTTGTATTATAAATATATAGAGGTTATGTGTAGAAATACAAATGTATATAGGAATGTACATACAAAATTTTTGGTTTTCAATTTATAATTAAACTGAAGTATCATAATTCGTCCACACTGTTAAGTGTATTTATCGCAAAAATATACGAGTGTAAGGCTTATAATATAAATGTAGGATATGCGGCACTTAATATACTAAATATATAACCTCAATCACTTTATAATGTATGCAGCAAAAAGGGTTTAAATCTCAGCGCGGGTTTTATAACCAACATATAAAATATAGCCTGAAGACAGCTTATATTTTTTTTGATGATGTATTTAATTCATTTTTTGCGCTTTAAATGTAACATATACGATTACAAAAAGGCTTATGATTAGATTGGTATACATGTATAATTAGACAGTAGACATAGAAATTGGCAAATTATAAATTAAAATACTATTTATATCAAAACTCCGGTAAACGAAAAAGTTAAAAATAGGTTAAAATAAATGTGTGTTTTGTTAACTTTGGTAAAAAATATATTAATAACTATACGATTACTGTAAGTAACTGTAATGTACCTATGGAATTAAATGTAGTAGTTTAGATGCCTGTGTTGTCTTTATGAGTTAAATAATAAAATGTTTATCAGGATTCGTTGTTTAATTTTTCCTCTGACTAGGAAGATAAAGCAGAACTTAAACTGCTCACTAGAAATTTCTTTGTTAAAAAAGAGATTAGTGATCGCAGTTTGTCTTAAAATATTATATCGTCTGTTAAATTTTAATCAATTGCTAAGTAATTGATTCTTACTTGTAAACGCTATTTAGCGCTAAGAAGTCGCTAAGCAATTAATTAGTAGCTGTACAAATTAAACACCACTGGTGCACTGTTTAAAGCTTGATAAGAGGATGCTAAGATAAGATTATAGATTTGATTTGAATCAGCTGATCGATTCAATAGGATAATTGTGTGCTTCGAGGTTCGCCAATCTTTTACGGGATTTTAGAATGACCAGAAGAATTAAATAATTTTTTAACGCCGACGGGAAGTAAACGGAGGAAGACCTGCAAAGCTTCTTTAAATCTGCTACGAGAACGATTACTTATTACATATTCGTCATTCGAAAACACATGATGAAAGGATTTATAGGGAAAGCTCAATCAGAAGGAGGCTCATTAGGTGCTCTGGAAGTTAGAAGAGAATGAGTTCATGAGAAAGCTCACCGGAGCTCAAATGTTATCACACCTTAGAACTGGTGTCATGAGGATGGAGTACCTCCATGTGCCCCTCATGACGCCAGTTCTAAGGCCCAGTACTAAAGAAAAACCAAGTTGTGGCAGTCACACACAAATAACAATTTTGATACCTAATAAAGCTACATTTTTGTTATAAATTCATTATTTTTTATTTCAAATATTCTTCCTCCAAAGACATGGGTGCCATTACTTTCTCATGCCACTCTCATTCCTCATATTTTTCACGTAGCATGGTCTCCTCCCTCACCGTCTTTGCGAATAGTTGAATAGTATTGGTGCTAGGTGCGAGTGGCGTCTATAGCAGCAGTCTAACTTGTACCTGTAGCGGTATCTAAATCGCCACATGCGAGCTACACGTCACACTGACGTCACGCAAAATCCTGCATCGCGCAAGCAGAGTTTACCGCGCAACTAGCATATATACAACGTCCCGACATCAAACGTCAGGCAGTTGCCCACAAGACACGACACCCGTCTGGTCGGAGGATCCTCCCTTTTCCATAGAGTATGAGTGAACTTTACACCCTGTTCCTCATACCTCTATAAACCTGTAAACAATTATAATAATTGTTATTAAAAGACACTGAAACCCTAGTGCAAAAGCAACACCAAATAATATAAAATAAACACACCTACCTACATACATTTCTAAAAGAGTATTCAGAGTTCATGTTAACAAGAATAAAGGACATGCAAATACATAACTATTATCGGCTACTGCTTCAACATTCATTTTGTCAGTTTACATTATTAAGTATATAAGTACTAGCTTTTGCCCGCGGCTTCGCTCGCGTTAATTTAGACTGACTATAAATTCGGGTTATAATTCAATCATGATGCGAAAGACACGTGGCGCCTTCTATTATCATACGAACGTTATTGTTGTTTTCCGCGGGAACAGTACTTTTTATACGTATATGCAAAATTTAAGGATGATCGGTTCAGTGGTTTAGGCGTGATAAAATAACAAAGAAACAAACAAACTTACTTTCGCATTTATAATATAAATTAAAAAATAAATAAATTAATAAATTAATAAATTAATAATATTAATAAAAAATAATAATATAATAGTTAGGATAGTTAGGATAAATTCAGAGATAAACACCTTTTGCTGTTTACTCCAATCATTGGAGCGTATTATTGTCATTGCTACCATCGCAAACACAATAAAATAAATATAATAAATTATTTTATTCATATTCAAATTTTCCGATGAAATTTTTGACTTTTGTCTGTTAAAGTCACGACAGATGAACATCGTGGTTTTGACCACTTCATTCTTAAAATCTGTTTTTTAGTCGACTAAATCTGTGCCGAACGCATAATTTCACCTCTATTTCTTTTCGCTACTAATCACCTGCTTACTAGCGTTTAAAAATGAAGAAAATCATTGATCAAGAGCTAACTAATGGTAATCTAAACAGTGGCTAATCAGTGATTAGCAAGTTTTTATAAATAAAGACTGTAAATGACTAACTGTACAAATAAATACAAAAACACTAATAAAAGAACATTTAGGCGTTGAAGTACTTGTCCACATAGTTATCATCCGGAAACGTGCCCAGAAGACTGGCAGCATTTCTACGTTGAATGCTAATTCTTTGGCGAAAGAATGAACCCTCTGGACATGTGACGTGACTAAATTAAAAACTCCATATTATTAGCGTAAAAGTTGCATAAGTAACAGGAGTAAATTGCGATAGCGATGATATCGAGAACTTCTCACAATCGAATAACAATATTAGTCCCTTTTAATTACTTTAAGGCATAGGTTCCCAACCTTTTATGGGCTAGCACCCCCTTTACAAGAATAAAAAATCCAATGCCCGCCTTTACATAATAGTTAATTATACCAATTTTATATGTCTGTCTATTATCTATTAATAATTAAAAATTAAAAATTAACTCTCTCTCTCTCTCTTTACCTACCGCCCCCACGAAAAGCTCCAGCACCCACTAGGGGGCGGTACCGTCCCCGTTGGGAACCTATGCTTTTAGGGCTAATTATGGTGGCGAAATTACCATGCCAAGCAAAAAAATTGTCCACATAATTGTGTAAGACTCAAATGACAAACGAACCTTCAAAAATATCTACTTAATAAAAATCTTAAATTCGCTGACACACAATCCACACCCTAAACCTAGGACAAAAGGTTATACAGGGCATGAAAGTTTGTATGAAAGTTAGAAATTTTTGCCAATGGGAAACCCCACAGGGCACACGGCTTGAACCGAATAATTACATATTTGTTTACACAACCATGGCCACTGACAATCAACCCTTCCTCTTATAAATAAACCCAAGAAAAAATCCACCATCGTCCCACAAACCATCTTTCACACTGTTTAATGTATAAACCTATAAATATACCATACATAACATTACACCGTCTTCCTCAGATAGTAGATTAGCCATGAAACATTCAGGGAGGAAACGCCACCGATACATATGTCCGTAGGACGGATGTGTCCGCCTGTCTACGACCCCCTCTTTCCTCCGGAACTGAGCGCCCGCTACGCCGTAGCATCGTAGCGCTACGACTGCTACGCCGTAGCTATGCGTTATCGTCTGTGATACTGGTTAATGTTGTTGCAGTTATTATTTATTATATTGTAATATGTTTGTAGTATTATTATAAATATTGTTCCCTTTTTTGGGAACCAGTTCTTGGTACCGATTACGGTATATGTAGATGATATCTACACTAATATTATAAAGAGATAAAGTTTGTATATAGAACGTAATCTCCGAAACTACTCATACGATTTCAAAAATTCTTTCGCTTATATAAAGCTACACTATTGCTGAGTGCTATAGAATATCTTTTCTAGTAGGTATAGTTTGTTTCCACTCGGGCGGAGTCGGTAGAAACTAGTTACATAAAGCTAGCTAGTTTTTTTTGTTTTAAATTAGTAATTTTGACTTAACTGTTGTTGTGAATTTAACGAGGTGGTTATGGTTCCGTAATTTATTTTAATAAATTTTGTTATTTTTTTTACAAACAAACCAAAAAAGAAATTGATTACTAGTTTTTTTTTTCTGTTAGTCATCTATCATGCTTTTAAAATTGTGGCACGCTACTTAGACTGCTTCATCTCGATAGCTAATTGATGCTAGACCACCGCTTTCGACCGTGGATTCCATGTTCGACGGTTGACAGGATGTTGCAGTCAGTAGCATGAAATCGGTTATTCACTAAAATTACCAATTACGGAATTTCCAGGGTTTATCCGTACCGGATTAAACCTTATTACCCCGCTGCGAGGGCTGTGGCTGGACAACTCTACTAGCTACCCTAACTGCCGTTGGAAGACCGACCTTTCTACCTGGCTGCCACCAGTCACCTACGTACTAGAAACTACTAGGTTTTCTTTAGGCAGGCTAGAATTTAACACGCGCTCGATATCGAGAACTCACGCCAGCTTACCGCTGAAGATGAACTTATATAATTGAATACATCTTTTTTTTATAAAATAAACTACTTTAGATCATTACCTGCATTTTTTAGGTTTTTTTTTTTTAATTTTCCAGCCCTAGCTGGGACGTTACATTGGCTAGCTACAACTAGATATTATTAAAGTTAGCCTGATCGTCAAAGATTGGATTTTTTTTTCGTAAAAGGGAAAGTTTTGTCTCGTGCAATATGTTAGAAAAGTCGGTGGAACTTACTAAAAAGCTGTTCCAAATTAAGAAGCCATACCTACTTTTCAGTAGGAATTTTGGTTTCAAACTCCAACTCAAAGCGTTTATTGCAATTAAACCGTTCACAGGCAATTTTGAATTGTCAAAGAGTCGGTCAGTTAGTCAGAAAGTTGAAGATAGTTGCACATTCCAAAACGTAGATATCTATGTAGAAGAACGGGCAAGAAACTCCAAGGACACTCTTACGTTTAATCAGCGACAAGACAGAAGAGATGCATAAATGAAATCTGGCTAATTATTACTTGTTCGTAACAAATGATTTCCATTATCTAGTATTACAATATTAGGTTCTACGATATTAATAAAAAATGACAAATTCCAAAACGATCTACGGACTTTTCTCACCGACTGTACAAGTATCAGTACTTACTTAACCTATACCAGCAAATTTAATCCAATCCCACCCAAACCATAACTTCATCTAGCTTAACTAACTTAACTTAACTTTCAAACAGACAACAGCATTCAAAAGTTAAACCCAGCCAATGACAACAGATTTCTATTTTTAAACAACGTTACGCATTTTAAAAAGTTATTAATGTCGCTTGTGGCCCGAAGGCGGAAACTCCGCGGCCGGAAGTGGCCGGTGGCCATATTGTTTGCGGGTGAACTTCCGGCGGCCGTCGCCACTTGTCTCCAGCGAGTTGGTGGCATTACAGCACTTTAACATGTTTTTAAAGTTCTTCTGATGTTCTGGGTTTGAATATGTGATGCAGTTGGCAGAAAAGGAGTATAAATCTGTATCTAAGTATTATGTGTAATGGTCTTTTCTGTATAATTTATTTATTTGTTATTTATTAAAACTTTATGTACGAGTAAAAAAAGTACTGTAGGAAGGCGGACTAATATGATATAGTTACCGGCACGTAAGATGGCCAAAGATTTTGTAGTGGGGGAATTTCGCGCACGCACAATTTCATACATTTTTGCATGTGCGAACTTCCCCCACTACAAAATCTTTGGCCAACTTATGTGCCGGTAATTACACGTGAGGCATTTTCTACCCATCAAGCTTAGGACAATTTTCTCAATAAACGAAAATTATTTACTTTTAATTTTGAAAAACATAGTTTTAGAATAACGTCATCAGGCTATAATGTTCTCACTGCTGGGACACAGGTCTCCTCTCGGTGAGAAGGAGTGGGCTGTAATCCACCAAGCGGACCCATTGCGGGTTGGTAGATGTCACATGTCTTCGAATTTTTGGTTCTAGGATATTCACCGTGGTTCACCGTTTTGAAAACAGTGGTGCTGAACTATTTTACACGAAGTAAAGTGCCTATCTGGGTTCGGATCTACGACCTACAACTCGTAAGTCGCGGCAGCTACCACTGGGCCACCACTGTTTTTAGAATAAACTTAATTAACAAAAAAAAAAATATGTCACAGCAGTGTTTCGTTTGACTAAGCGAGTATTTATGAATGCTGGTATAGAGGTATGAGGAACAGAGTGTAAAGCTCACATAAACTCTATGGGAAAGGCAGGATCCTCCGACCAGACGGGTGTCGTGTCTGGTGGGCAGCTGCCCGACGATTGATGTCGGGATGTTGTATATATGCTAGTTGCGCGGTAAACTCTGCTTGCGCGATGCAGGATTTTGCGTGACGTCAGTATGGCGCGTAGCTCGCATGTGGCGATTGTAGATGCCGCTACACTGGTATAGAGGTATGAGGAACAGAGTGTATAGCTCACATAAACTCTATGGGAAAGGCAGGATCCTCCGACCAGACGGGTGTCGTGTCTGGTGGGCAGCTGCCCGACGATTGAGTTTGGGACGTTGTATATATGCTAGTTGCGCGGTAAACTCTGCTTGCGCGATGCAGGATTTTGCGTGACATCAGTGTGACGCGTAGCTTGCATGGGGCGTTGTAGATGCCGCTACACTGGCTCAGCTACACCGAGAACTAGCATAGTTTCGGTATGAACCAGTCGAATTCATTGATCGAGTGTTTAAGTGCATTAAACAAGTTCTATTGTTACTGGCTGGGTTCAGAGCCCAATCTCGCAGAACTTAAGAAGAAGCAGTACTATCACAACAGAAACCAAGGTCGGTTTTTGAGTAGGTACCTACAAACATAACTTTTATATCCTCCTCCTTTCTCAAATTATTTCCTTAACAAGTCAGGCCATATAATATCGTTGGAAGCTACGGCACTGAGCAGACTATAGCATACATATACATGTGGGATTCTACGGCAAAATAAACGAATGAAATACTTGTAAAACTGTTCATTTCTAACACACAAAAAGATCAGCGTTCCACCGGAAGTCCGTCGTCAATCTAGTTCTCGCCATTAGTCCCCTTTCTCACTCGAACACATATGCTTCTCTTTCTTTCATCCGTTGCGTTCCGTTTTAACAATTATAAGCTGCGTTCATACCTTAACATAATACAATATTTTTATCCCACATACATATAAAACCTCTTTAATGGCATGGCCATGTTACCCGTCCGATGAGGCCTCAGCCCGCGCCGTAGCTGAGCCTGTAGCTTTAATTTCCCCGATTAATAATCATGATATTATAAACCCTTTGATCCAGCCCGTCCCCAATATCGCGCTGCCCTCTCTCAATGACGCCCTAAGCCGAGGTCCGTACCCCACAGGGGGTGCCCTTAGCGTGCGGTGATCTAACTTGTAAGTTTAGTTTTAAATTTTTCCTTTCCTGGCTGGAGGCCCTTTCGAGTAAAATCTAAAAGGCAACCACAGGACAGTCCGGTTAAGCAGCCACGACCCCCAGTGGTCAAAACTGCGAGTTGCCATACCAAAAAAAAAAAAAATGGCCATGTTAAGTATTTATTATTTATATATTTTGTTTTTTTAATTCAGTCTGACATATAAAGAAGATGGCTGACTGTCATTCTGCGATATTGACATTACGCCGCCATATAATGCTGAGTCAGCAGTGAAGCAAATTCTATCGTGCCATTAGCAACCAAAAATCAAGTTTTCAACTCGATGACACTCGCTCTGAGAACGATTTAGACTAAATGCGCACATGATTAACACATGTCCGCTCAAGTGGCAGGGTCGCCATATAAGGACGGGACTTTAAGGGAAATGAAACATTTCAATGCTGAGTAAACACTGAGTATATTTGGTGCATTGTTACATCAAATATGCACTCACACAAGCATAATATAGTAAACTTACACAATACTCATACATCACAGCCCATAAGGTGTCAAGCACGTTTTGCATTAAAAAAACCGGACAAGTGCGAGTCGGACTCGCCCACCGAGGGTCCCTTACAAATTTGTAGGTACCTTTATAATTGTTATAAATAGTTCAGGAATTCATTCATTCCAAATTCAGTTTCTAAAACCAATTTTTTTTATAAGTGAAAAAGCGTTGTATAATTGAAATTGTGGTTATACTAACAGTTTATACCTAAATTATATTTAATATTATTTGTTTATATCTATCTACTTTTATATTATTATTATAAAGAGGGAAGATTTGAGTTTTGTTTGTAAAAATTTAACTCTAAAAAGTAGTTAGGTACTCAACCGATTTTAAATATTTACGCTGATAGTGTATAATAAGTACCTACCTATGTACTAATTTATAATTTATTGTTAGGTGCTTAACATACAAATTAATTGAATCTAGGGCTGTATGAACGTTTTTTGTCTGCTTTCTCCGTGAACTGAATACGACCTATGTTGGTTTAATATCCTATTAAAATATAATATGTATAATACTACTAGGTACAAGACACTTAAGTAGGTAGGTACCTATTTGGGATTGTGTTTAAAAACAAAAAAAAAAGGATTAAGTAAGTACGCATAACAGTGCAAACTGTTAGGTACTACATACACCAAATTTACGTACCTATACATATAAAAAGCTATTTTTTTTTAATTCTTCGTCATAAATCGAAAACATCATAAAAATAATTAAAAATCTGTTTAAGCTTGTGCCACTGAAGCCCTGTCATATGATACCCCACCTGACACGGTTAACTCACTTAAAAATTTGGACCCCGTTCCTTGCAGAAAGACCCAGTTTTTTTTTTGTGATTTAATTAAAAATATATGGCTTTCAGTTTTTTTTTCTGTACAAATTAGTAAAAGTTAAAAAAAAAACTATAAAAATAATTGTTCACCCATACAATTATGACCGCGCACACCGTTCGTTGTTGAACCTCGATGATTGATTACGTACTTTAAACAAAGACTATATTTTTTATGATTTAATTACAACTTTATAGTTTTCAGATTTTTCCATGTATTTTTAGTATATGACGATATTACTTGCCAAATTTCATAGTTCTAGGTCAACGGGAAGTACCCTATACATTTTTATTCCCTTGAGAGTGTAGAAATATACGTGATTTTGGCATAAACGGCCGTATCTTTTTTTAACGTTAACATAGAAGTTAGATTTTTTCACAGCTTCAATGGACTGTAGACCTGAGTACATGGTTTTATTTCAACTCGATACCTTCACGCGTTCCCGAGATAAAGGGTCTTGACAGACAGACGGACAGACGGACAACAAAGTGATCCTATAAGGGTACCGTCTTTCCTTTTGAGGTACGGAACCCTAAAAAAGAAATGAAAAGTGTATAATCACAGGCATAATAATTTTAAAATAAACTTGACCTCTGCCAAACTGCAAAGCAGTTTCTTGGCTGACGGTGCTCGTTTATAGCATGTACGAAAAAAAGAAAAGTCAAAGTCAAAGTCAAATCATTTATTTCAAATATCAAATAAAAGGCACTTTTGAACGTCAAAATTTACAAAAAAATAGAATTGATTCTAGTTGCCCCTTCCAAAAGGTAGTTTCGTATGGAGAAGAATGGGCAAGAAACTCCACCGTTACTCTTTTAAAATATTTTACAATATTATGTAAGTTCACATTAATTATGTAATCATATATGAAGACGATGCACCTAGAATAAAATTACTATACCACAATAGGTAAAAATAATTAAATATAATGCAAAGGCAGGTAAATTAATTATGTGATAGATACATGGTGCTCACATATTTACAAATATTGAAAAGTAGATGATGTTTCCAAAATTTTAACAAGTAATAATTTAGTGTGTGAGTTAAAGTAGTTAAGTACATAATGTAACAATCAATGTCATAAAAATTATAAATTATACAATTAAATTAGCAACCAGTTTGATTTTGTGTAGACTCTAGATTGTCCTATGGAGCAGGACCAGCATGTTTCCAAGCATTCTTATCTAGGATATAATCCTCTAATTTGTAATATGCTTGTTTACAAAGTGTACTTTTTATATGAGTTTTAAATTTTCTTTCATTTAATTGCAATATGTCACAAGGTATTTTGTTGTAACATTTAACAAAGTACCCCATAAAAGATGTATGTACTTTAGATAGTGTAGTAGAAATATAGGGAAAAGTGTGAAGTGTGTGTAGTATGCTTTTTCACAAAAACACTAAACCATTAATGCATTATTTAAGTAGTATCTGCCAGATTTTATGAGTAACAGAGACCTACCACCTAACTACCACGGAACAACCAAGCACTTGTTACGCTCAAAAATAACCACAAAAAGCTTTCACTCCCGAGCTACAGGTTAAAATCCTACTACAAAAGCCTCAATAACTGCATCAACAACCTACCCTTCAAAACAATAGGGATGAAGTTAAAAGCAGATCCAACTTTGAAACACAACGCAAACTAGTAGCGACAGCAAAACAAGCGGTCATACGACAATTTATGAATTATAGCGCGAACACTAAAAAGCCATCTTGGTAATTTCATTGTATCTTGGCGACGCGACGGGGTGAAGTGGCCCGCGAGTGGTAGAGTTGGCAAAATAAGCAAAGATTTTTTGAACATCTTTTTTAAAGAAATACGTGTACATTGTACAATGTGGTGAATTTGTGCGGCCGAGACTGATAAAGTTATATTGAAATCAAGAGGCTACTTGGATCGAACACATTTATTAACACCACAATTATTATAATATACAACGACTTTTTCTCCTTGACGGAACAGTTTCAAGTGACATATTCTAAACGGTTTTTACTCGAATATTAAAACACTGTCATGTAGGTATACAACCTCCATCAAGTTACTTAGCATGTGCTTTGAATGACGCTTCCATCTCCATCATGCACTTATAGTTTGACAGTTGCGCGACAGTGACAGAAATAATGCTAAGCCAAAGTACGTGCTAAGTAACGTGTATTAATCCGGCCTAAGTGACTGTAGGTGTATACAAATATCTGTCTCATATCAATCATACATAAACACAGGGTTTTTCATGGATTAGGCAGAAACTACAGCAAGCCAAGTACTATGATCCTTACTGTTTTTTCTTCGTAAAAACAGCAGCAGCAGTCCATTGCAGAACCTAGACCTCTCTATTCGTACGCCATATAACTCAATCTTTGACTACTCTCATCCGGCTGTTACCAGCCACCCTGCAAAGATCATTGCTCTGCTTAACCTGAAGGCTTCCTACACTACGTCTGATGATACAAACTCTTTTTCCTGCCCTCGTCACATATGTTATTTGGATTCGCCGCAACGCAGTATGATCTTGCCGCTATGCAAATGGCCGCCATCGCAATTCCCATGGTGAAAACATTATGGTGTATCAATATAGACTACATTCTTTAATTATGGAGTATTGTTAGTACATCAAAATTAGATATAAAATAACATAAATAGAAACACACACCGCACTGTACCGACACAGCATATAGAATTTATTGCCTAGATTTTTTATTTTTCATTGTATCATGTTTGTTATGCTGCACTGCTTAATTGTTCTTATTATTATTGTTTGTTTGTTACAAAAGTAGTCATTTTTCCACACTTCAATCGGCATTTTGTTTTTGTTTTGATCATTTGTTTGTTGTCATTTGCCAGTGTCGCAACACAGAGCAATGTGTATTGTCTTTGGTCTCTGGCATCAAGCAATAGACAAAATTATGAAACTTTTGTAACATGAATACGAGGCTTTTGGCTATTTTGTATCATGTCTCTAAATTAATGTCGTTCATTTGTTAGGTGCGTTTTGTTTGTGCAGAATAAACTATTTTTCTTTCTTTCTTCTTTCTATCTTCCATTCTCCCTTGTCAGCCGTCACTCCTTTTTCTTTCATATCATTCCTCATACAATCCATCTTCCATCCATCTTTTCTTTGATCTTCCTCTCCATCTCCATCCATCAATATTTATATAAATCACTATTTTAGTTACATGCGTTTCATCCCTCCCGTATGCCTATAAAAAGACAAAGGATTCCCTTTCAACTTTTCTGTAACTGGCGCCACTTTCAAACTTCGACTAATCTGTCTAACGAGACCAACGAAAAGGAAAAAAAACAATTACGGGGTCTTTTTTCTGCTGACCCTACAGCGCGGCTTCCCATCGCGTCACAACTGAGTTACCGTTCATTGACAGCATAATGCACTGCGTACAACGTTTATTGGTCGAACAACTCACTTAGCGGGCTATATAGCTTCTAGACAAGCCTGTTAATGTGAAACAAAAACGTATGGTATGGTATACCATGATGTAAAATTTAAATATTTGCACGGCTGAAATGCCCAATATTGAAACCCATATAGATCTTAAGAACTTATGTTAGCTACCAATAATCCTATATTCTTGCAAATAAATATATATCATTCATTCATTCATTCATTCATTCATGAGAAGAATCTATACTAATATGACTAATTACTATAATTATGAAAAACTATGAGGGAGACCTTAGCCCAGCAGTAGGAAAACATAGGCTAATATTAAAAAATATAAAATATTGCTACATTACCATTACTATTAAATAGTAATGGTAATGTAGCAATATTTTATATTTTTGCTCTCTAGTATCTAGTAAATCGTAATGTTTAGAGTAAATTTTACTCTAAACATTACGATTTACTAGATACTAGAGAGCAATGGTGGCCCAGTGGTATCAGCCCCGACTTAAGAGTTATATAGGTCGTGGTTTCGAACCCAAGGAGGCGCTTTACTTTGTGTAATTTATTTCATCACCACTGCTCTCAAAACGGTGAAGGAAATCATCGTGAGGAAACTGGCATTTTCAGGACCGAAAATTTGATGACATGTGACGTCCACCAACCCGCACTGGGCCCGTATGGTGGATTACGGCCCACTCCCTCTCACAAAGAGGAAGCCTTTGTCCTAGCAGTGCGAACATTATAGGCTGATTATGTACTATAACAATAATTATAAAGAGGTAAAATTTGTGAGTTTGTATGTAGGCGGTAATCTTCGGAACTACTAATCCGATTCCGAAAATTCTTTCACTAATGGGAAGCTACAGAATTTCCGAGTGTCATAAGACATATTTTTTTTGTTAAACAAGGAATTCCACGCCGGTGAAGTCGCGGGTAGAAGCTAATCACATCCCAGCGCTGATTTGCTGGATTCGTTTTCTCCTCTACCGATCGTTATTTCTCCTGACAAAGTTTTTTCTGTTTTTTATGTTGTTTATGTATTAGTATTTATATATTAATATTTATTAATGTATTTTATAGATATTTCAGAGCTATCTATCTTGATATTGCACCTGCCATGTTTTGTCTCTGCAACGCACTTTTTTTTTTTTTTTTGGTGGGACATCATCAAATGACCTCTCCCGCTCTGGGCGGAGCGGAAGGGCGTGTCAGACTCTTACTGACTAAAACCCACCCGTGTTCCTTCAGTTGCCTGTGCGCCAGGCCCACGGTAACTCTTTCGAACAATCCGCAGCCCCGGCAGGCATCGGTCCTCTCGGACCCCGTCAATTATGCTGACATCTCTTTGAGGTGCACGTGGAACACGACGCGCCGTCGACCCGGGCCTGGTCCTTACCGGACGGCGAGCTGCCCATTGCTCGCCATCCGCAAGCCCGCGCCTACGGTGGCCAGGGTGTCTCCTTCTGCGGCGACTAGGGGCGCGAGGGCGCAGTGATTGCCTCTCCCTATCGCGCTTCGCCTCCTCCTTCCTTCGCTTCCCATTCCCTCTCGCTCCGTACCATAGCCTGAACCAGGGCCGAACGCGAGAGGTCGCCGCCGCCGATCGCCGCCACGAGGACACGGCGGTGCTCCGCCCAAGCCGGGCAGACCTCCACCGTATGCTCCACCGTGTCCTCCGGTCGGTCAACACAATGATAACACCCGGGCGTTTCCTCCCGCCTTATCCGAAACAGGAACCTCCCGAAACAGCCATGCCCGGTGAGGACCTGCGTCAGGCGGAAGGTGAGGACGCCGTGGCGCCTCTCAAGCCACTCCTCAAAGAGCGGTCTTACCGCCGCTATTGTGGCGTGCCCTGCGCTGGGTTGCGACAGTCGCACTCTACATGCCGCCATGAGATGTCTCTGCATCACCCTAAGGTTGGCTGGTAGAAAATGCCTCACGCATTAAGTCGGCCTTTGTACAGTATTTTTTTACTTGTGCATAAAGTTTTAATAAATAATCAAGTATATAACTGTAAAAGCCCATTTACATCATGCAAGTTTTTGACTTGTGCCACAGAATTAAATAGAAACAACAAATGACTTGCATCATCTGAATACTGTTTAGACGGTGCAATTTTTATTGTTGGTGCTACTTATTGCATGCAACAGGCAATTAAATAGCACCGTGTAAATCAGTCCTAATTGCTTCTCCACCAAGAAAAACAGACAACCGTTGTTTTAGTTATAAAAAAACAAAAAATTTCGAATTTTAATTTTTGTAAGAACGTTTTGTCACCGGCATCTTTAAAGTTCTTTTTGGGCAGATTTTTCAGAAATCTGTTATTTTTTTTCTGAGGAATAAATATTGCGATTTAATAACTTTTTTACAGAATCTCAAACTGTCTTATTTATTGTTTAAAAGTAATCTGACTATTGAACAATGTGACCTTACAGAAATAAATGTCATACTAACTATTATACGTAGGTACCAAAAGCAAGTTCCAAATAAAATTAAAAATAACAGTACTAAAATTTCTCAGTAGCAGCCCGCAGTCTGGATTTTTGCCCGGTTGATGGCAATAGGCTCGCCCCCTATTACATGGGACTTAAACATTACTGGTGAAATATGGGTTACTATAGGTAAACCTCTGTCTAACCCTTCTGGGACTACAGGCGTGATGTTATGTGACAATGTGTGTTATATGAAAACTAATAAATAAATATCTTAACCACGTACTCAAAACTTTATCTTGTGGGTGGGTCCCACAAGATAGCACAAACCCACTAAGTGAACTTATAAACTTAACTCGTCCATAAATAAGACACTCACACCGCTCATCTACCCACAGACCGCTAATTAGGTGTTAAATCACTGAAAACGACTGAATCCCAAAGTGAAAATGTGGACCTCACTGTTTACTGTGATTTACACTTGTGAATACTCTAACGTAAATTAAGGTAAGGCCATATTGTAGATGAGAAAGCGTAGATTAACATTTTTAACTTAACATAACATAACATCTGTAGTACCCGAAGGGTTTTAATTATAGTACATAAACATTAAAAAAAAAATCTCTTTATGTATTTTGTTTTCCATTCGACTCTTACACACGTTGTCTACATCTCTTTTAATATACTCTTCTGTCGCAGGTATGCTGGAAGAGATTACTTGAGAAATAAGCATCACCTTTGTACGTATTTGTCTGTTCCTTTCCTGTCTCTTTGTATGTGTATTCATAAATGGTTAAATAAATAAATAAATACACATTTCGCCAGTTATGATTGAATGAAAAAACAATATTATTTCAGTGTTAAAATCCCTTTTAAAGTTTCGTTCCGATTCAGCCCTGCATCCCTATTCACCCTGTTTGGCGGTACCAATATTATATTAGCGACGATCTCGCTGGATCTGGTGATCGCAAATGCGCCGAGAAGAGGTCCTGGATTCCATCCGATTTCGGAAAAAGTGATTTTTTTTTTCCAGTTGCAATTCAGAGTCTGCATTTATTTTGTGCCTGGCAATTACTATAGGCTCGCTCCCTATTACATGGTATATTAAGTAAATGGCGAAATATGGTTCTTATAAACCCTTTCGGAAAATACAGGTGTGATGTCATAAAAGACGTGATATGAAGATATTTTATGTAAGTAGGTATTAGGCTCTTACTGACACGGCCCTGCCAGGTTCCCCTGAAAATATAACATGCTATGATATAAAATATAAGATAAAAAAGCCGATATCAGACAATTGATTTTTGTTAATTTCTATGCCTTTTATTCAGCATCTTTTCACCCTAAATGAAAAAGAAAAGTCTGAACACAAATTTAATCAAAGGGAAAAACATAATTTATTAGTGAACCGATCCAACGATGTTGGATTTCAGTATTCGGTATCTTATACTCGCCTATCAAATAATCGAAAAATGAAATGAAAGGAGCAGAGTTTCATTCCTATATTATTTTGTTGGTGTCATAGGAACGTGGAATAAAACAAAAATGAACCTTCGAGTCGAGAGTCGAGTCGTGTGATATCAACTTTGCGCTCAGTCTATTTCATACAGATTAAAGAATTACAAAAACGCTTTAAAAAACACAAATCGCTCCCTCTTCTACTCAAAACTAAACCTTAACAACACGGTCCCATCTCGCGCCGGTCGCGGTCGACTCGCCCAAATGGAATTGAAACTGTGACAATCCAGTTTGCACTTCCCCACTTTTTCTTTACGCCACCTAGATTTGATTGAGTTCGTCTCACTTTGTGCTGACATTCGTACGGAATCAAACGAATCTAGCTTAGTACGGTTACGGACAGAGAATCGATAGTGGCGATAATGGGTTTGTGCGGTTATATGTGTTATGAGTTTATTTTATTCTTTATAACGGCTGATTGTTCATACCATAAAAATTATGCTAATAACTTATTTTTGCAGCTGTATTACATTTTAATTCTAAGTTTTACATATTGAAGTACTCAAGTTATTGTCGATCAGTTTTTCACGTTTTCGGCAAGTAAATAAATTAAATAAATGGTAATTGGGCTCAATAGCCCTCATTAGAAGGCTGAAAGTCCCCCAAAGGGCAATGGAGAGACCTATGTTTGCAGTTTCCTTACGTGATTGAATCAGAAATGATGAGATTCGTAGGACAACTAAGATAACCGACATAGCCCGAAGAATTGCCAAACTTAAGTGGCAGTGGACAGGACACATTGGTCACAGAACAGATGGCCGATGGGGCCGACAGGTTCTAGAGTAGCAACCACGTACCGCAAGTAGCGTAGCTTTGGAAGGCCTCCCACAAGGTGGACCGATGACCTGGTGAAGGCCGCAGGAATCCGCTGGATGCGAGAAGCGCTGAATTGGTCGAAGTGGCAATGCTTGGAGGAGGCATGTGACCAACATTGGACGTCTTTTGGGGAAAATGGTGACTATAATGAAAAGGTAATACCACACCATGTGGCACCTATACCATGGGCAAAGTATAGATAGATGTCTCAGTCAGTACGATACTGATACGCAACGTGTCCTAAATTGTTTGGTATTGATATTGAACAATTTAGGTAGGTAAACCAATACATTAGCTGCTTTGATAGAAATTGAGAAAGATATCGTCGATAACTTGTCTACAGACGTGCCAGCCGCGCCATGTCACAAGCATCCAGATGTCACAGACATAGATGGTAACGACGATAAATAGAAAACTCATACAACTCAAAAAGTGACTTCTAAGCGAATGGAATGTCAACTGAGTTATCTAGAAGTTCTGAATCGACGGTGTAAGAGCGGGTAGTAACCAAAATTGCCTGTATTCAATTTATTTTTTCATGAAATTCATTAGACTTAGGTATAAAATAAAAACAATATGAGTAATTACATGATATTTTCAAACTTTTTGTGGAACAGAAACACAAAATATTAAAATTTTCTCGATAAAACAACATCACGAAGTTACCTCTAATTTTCACGTTTTTTCGACTAATAGGATAATTTTTTTAAGGATTATTTGTATTAAAACAAGGCGAAAAAACTTATGGAGGCATTTTTTGAAATTCCTTGTATTTTTGGTTTTATTAAGACTACAAGCTTTAAGCACTTACGACGTTTTTAGTTCGTGGAAGAAGTTATCTTCCGTCGCACGTTGCGGGAACTTCAAGCATATTTTCATTTCACAAATCAGTCGCCGTCGCTCTGTTGAGACGAGAGGACTGCGCTTGAATTTTCGGCTGCTCTGGGATATAATTTATTTGCGTAAATAATATTTTCGTAATTTATCACATTGTAGGAAAGAAACTGTGAAATAGGAAACATGAAAAAATCACTAAAACCTCTTCGGAAACGATTATTAAAATCGTTAAGAATTGATAAACTATATAAATACCGCGGCTAAACTATAAAATAAAAATATTATAATAATTCAATGTTGATATTTAAAAACTCCAGAAGACATACAATTATTTGACAGATTTTTGACTTGTATAGTACAACTAGCGCCACTGTTCTGCATTTCGGTAAATCTTGCGGAGAAAATTTACAACATAGAGTTCGTGCTTGAGATTTTAGATCTTATTACTATTAAATAAAGAACCAAATTCATTTACTCCCACTTTCGTTGACAAACTTCGTGTAAGGTTAACCTTAGACGAACCGTTTCGAGCGACTTTTGACCAACCCCCGAATCAAGTTGAAACTCGAAATTTAACATATAGGTAGGTTATTGGTATAGTAATATTATTGGAGTTTACAAAATAAATAAATCGGAAAACTAAAATAGGTAATGGGTTTATTGCGGACAAAAGTACGAAATGGTGTGCACGGCAAGTGATGCGATTATAATTATTCGCTTTTATATCGTCATAAAAGCAATTTTATCGAAATTGTTGTCATTATCATGTAGGTAGTATCGTGAGTATGTAGTATTATAGTACTTTCATGGAAGTGCTTTGCTTGTTAGGGTTCCGTATCTGCTCGTGAAAGTCCTGTCAAAATCTGTCCAGTCGTTTCGGAGATTAGTCGGAACAAACAGACAGTCAGACAAAAAAAAATTAAAATTGTTTTCTTGTTAAAAGTACCGTATATACTTTCATATGCATTTAGTAAAAAGCTGTTATTTCGGTATTCACAGACACTTCAATTTTATTTGTATAGACAAGTAATCTAAGGAAAGATGGAGATTGCTGTCCATCCTCTTCATTTATTCAAACAAGATATACTCCCACTCTTACTTTTAAAAGAAGTCCCTTACAACTCGCACAGACAAAAAGGTATTATAATTCCAAAACCATCCATTATTCGTGTTCATTGAAATTTTTATCAGCATCTCGAACAATAATTTGAGAGATAAAAATCTCGGAGAACATCTCAAAAAAGTGTCGTAAACATGATTTTTACCGTACAAAGGTAAGGAAAACAATTATGGCCGGCATTGGGATCCGCTATTAAGTGCAGAACACAAACGTATCAGAGCCAGTAATGGCGTGCACTTCAAACAGTAGGGACTCAAAGAAATCATTATTCCGCGCTCTTCCTACGCGACCACTTGGAAACGTAGGGATGGGGTGATGTCGATGTTTTGGTTTTGTAACTTGAAATTATAGTTCACGACTCGTTCTTACTGGCATGGTAACAGCATGGTGATTATCAGCCGTTTGTGTCCCACAGCAGGGAAAAGCTTCCCTTTCCACCTTCCTTTTACCTCCATCTGTATGTGAATCTTTATGTAAAGAGTCGTGTTGACTTACTCGATAATTGAGATGAAATAACTCTTCAACATATTATTTTCATTTACTTGTATATTACTGTACTGTTAAATACTTGTAAGGAAGTAAACGTATTCGGGACTGGCTTTGATGTCATTCGTTCAGGGCTCTAAATAGAGGCACCTACATGCCGAGATACGTCCAAGAGCTTTCTGCTTTCTAACTACTACAGTATTGCCATTCGTACGAGATTTCTCGTACATGTACGAGATTCAGAGGTCCTGGTACGAGGTACGAGCTTACATCCATCCTCGTATTATTTGGTAAATTCGTTGATAAGATCATACTTTGGAACGCGCCTATGACGGATAGTCAAATACAAATACAATTTGACTTTCCAGCGCTTCAGCCTTAGTGTTGCTTTCCTTTATCTAAATTATGTAATTAGAAATAATGTATAAAATATATTATATTTTATAAAATAATTTTATTGTCTATTTTAATTCCACTATAGTAGGTATAGTCCGGATCAATCATACAAAATCCAAAGCAAAATTCCAGTTGTACAACCTGCCACCTGCTACTATGTACACTAGATTGTTTAGCGGTGTGTACAAACTGCTCTGTTGTACTTTTTACGAAACTGCTTTGTAGACTGCTTGTTTATGAGGAAGTTGATTAGAAAATCAATAGATTTTGAGTTTTTTTTTTATTAGATGGAATGTACGAGGTTGTGTTGACAAAATACGAGATTTTAGACCATGTCTGTACGAGGACACAACGTTGGCGTCTGGCAACACTGAACTACTAACTAACAATTCGACGTCCGACTATCGAAGAGAACAGACGTATACACCGTATTTTAACTAAATACTTATTTATACTTCTAAAGTACAAGCAAAAGTGATACTAAGAACATCAACACTTACGAGCCAATTAGCGTGAACTAAAGTGACAGTGCTTTTTTTTTTTGGGTGGGAAATCATCAAATGACCTCTCCCGCTCTGGGCGGAGCGGAAGGGCCTGTCAGACTCTTACTGACTAAAACCCACCCGTGTTCCTGCAGCTGCCTGTGCGCCACGGCCACGGTAACTCTTTCGAACAATCCGCAGCCCCGGCAGGCATCGGTCCTATCGGACCCCGTCAATTTTGCTGACATCTCTTTGAGGCGCGCGTGGAACACGACGCGCCGTCGACCCAGGCCTGGTCCTTACCGGACGGCGAGCTGCCCATTGCTCGCCGTCTGCAAGCCCGCGCCTACGGTGGCCGGGAGTCGGCAATCGACTCCCGACGCCCAGGGTGTCTCCTCCTGCGGCGACTAGGGGCGCGAGGGCGCAGTGATTGCCTCTCCCTCGCGCGCTCTGCCTCCTCCTTCGCGAGCATTACTGCTTCGCAGAAGGAGGTGACGGCTTCCCATTCCCTCTCGCTCCGTACCATGGCCTGAACCAGGGCCGGACGCGAGAGGTCGCCGCCGCCGATCGCCGCCACGAGGACACGGCGGTGCTCCGCCCAAGTCGGGCAGACCTCCACCGTATGCTCCACCGTGTCCTCCGGTCGATCCACACAATGATAACACCCGGGCGTTTCCTTCCGCCTTATCTGAAACAGGAACCTCCCGAAACAGCCATGTCCGGTGAGGACCTGCGTCAGGCGGAAGGTGAGGACGCCGTGGCGCCTCTCAAGCCACTCCTCAAAGAGGGGTCTTACCGCCGCAATTGTGGCGTGCCCTGCGCTGGGTTGCGACAGTCGCACTCTCCATGCCGCCATGAGATCCCGCCGGAGCTCTGTCCGCTGTGCCGCGATTTCTCGCGGCAGCGGAGTTACGCCCCGGCGTTTCGCTTCCTCGCGCCACTCCCAAACGTGCGCGAGGACTTTTGCCTCCAGATCCCACGGCGGCAATCCGGCAAGGAGGCTCGCCGCCTCGCAGGGGACCGTGCGGTATCCCCGTACCATCCGGATGAAAGTGACTTTAAAGCCTTTAGACAGAAATAGGAGCCCCGCGAAGCGGGGCTCCGTCGACCAGCTTATTAACCCTAACCCTATATTTAGATTACCCTAGATTTCGGTAAAACGCAATTTAAATAAAACTTTGTGTAGCTGAGTGTACAAAAAGTCACGCTTTGGTATTCGTTAGTAATGGGTACGTATTAAAATCCCGAAATTTCATAATAACTATGACTGAAATACCGACGTCCAAAACAACGAAATTCAAAATAACGAAAGTTTTAAATGCCGATAGCCGTTATATCGAAACATAAAATACCGATGTCCATATGCCCGAAAGGATGAAACCCCGAATGGACGAAATCCCGAATGGACGATATACCGATGGATGAAATCCCAAAGAGCGGCGACGTAGTTCCCGCGATTACTCATAGATGGTACTACCACACAGTTATGACGTTTACGTAATCTGTGGTTTTGTGTTTGATTTACTGGAGATTGTGTATATGTCGATTGGATGATTTGCTAATTCGAATTTTCGCGAAAATCCTGGGGATATTGCGAAAACACGAATAATTAGTCAATGGTAAAAACATTTCTGCGAGCAACTTGGAAGTAGCGCTCGCCGGCCGCTGCCGCGGCACCGCTCGCTACGCTCGCTCGGCTCGCGCGCGGTTGGTCACAGTTTTAACCTAACCTAACCTATTTCACCCAATTCATAATTACGAATCATACAATCTGCCGCAGAAATGTTTTTACCATTGGCTAATTATCCACTCGCAGGCAAATTGTATGATTCGTCATTTTGAATTGAGTGAAATAGGTTAGGTTAGGTTAAAACTGTGACCAACTACGCGCGAGCCGAGCGAGCGTAGCGAGCGGTGCCGCGGCAGCGGCCGGCGAGCGCTACTTCCAAGTTGCTCGCAGAAATGTTTTCACCATTGTCTAATTATCCGTTAAATTTAATAAACTGTAGGCGAGTCGTCCATTAGGTTTTTCATACCTACATAGTTGAAATATCAAATATCTTAAAAAATCATTAGATAATTTAATTCGTAATAAAGTGTTCTTTTTTTGCCTAATTATACGTATGATTATCATTTAAACTTTTGTTTTAATTATATGTCCTCCTTTTCGTTGGTGGTTGCTCCTTTTTTGTCATAGTCTTACAGATTTTCGGCTTTGGGATGTAATTTCGGGATTTTGAACATCAGGATATGGAACTTCGGGATTTTAAGCTTCGGTATATGGATCCTCGGGATGTTAAGCTTTCGGGCAAATGAACTTTCGGGATTTAAAACTTTCGATCAAACAATCATTCGGCGTTTAATTTTTCGGGATTTCATCCATAGGTATTTTAAAATACGGTCTTTTAAATTTCGGTATTGTAATACGTACCCTTAGTAATAGATTTTTTATTTAAAAAAATGTGGTACTCGTTGGGAATAGAAAATAAATTGATGAAAAAGCTTTTGCTTCAGGAAAAATCGCAGTACGCTGCGAAAATAAATTGTAGTGTGTTTAGTGATATTTTGAGTTGAATATTTTGCTGTGCAATCAGTAATTTTGATGGGAATTCGGAATCTTATTGCATAGAAAAAGGATATTTTTTGATTTGCGTTTAAATACTACCCATTTCTTACTACGTATTGTAATGATGAGTGCACAACAAGCGTCGGCCGAAATAAATATGAACTTATACAGCAAAGGAAGTGGATCACTTACTGACCTAAGTACGTTAGTAAAAGAAGATGGCAAAGTAACACTGCGAAAAAGAAAGCAGAATTTTGAGACCGAGGTTATGCAAGAAATGTCCGACTTACAAACTGAAATGAAGAATTATTTCTAAGCCTTCAGCGAGAAACTAAATGAAATTTCGAGCAATCTATGTCAAGATACGGTTGAGATTAAAAATTAAACAAAAAACATAAAAAGTGCAACCGATACTCTTACATCTGAGCAGAATGACATTAAGGAAGAACTGAAAAAGCTGAAAAACCAAAACTATACTTTCCAAAAAGAGATAACCCTTCTCAAAACTAAATTACCTACCGATAAAATATCGTGCGACGTAAAATATAATCAGCCACAGTTCAATTGTGAATTCAGGGCCTTAGAAACCCAAGGGCACGCCACAATTGCGGCGGTAAGACCCCTCTTTGAGGAGTGGCTTGAGAGGCGCCATGGCGTCCTCACCTTCCGCCTGACGCAGGTCCTCACCGGACATGGCTGTTTCGGGAGGTTCCTGTTTCGGATAAGGCGGGAGGAAACGCCCGGGTGTTACCATTGTGTGGATCGACCGGAGGACACGGTGGAGCATACGGTGGAGGTCTGCCCGGCTTGGGCGGAGCACCGCCGTGTCCTCGTGGCGGCGATCGGCGGCGGCGACCTCTCGCGTCCGGCCCTGGTTCAGGCCATGGTACGGAGCGAGAGGGAATGGGAAGCCGTCACCTCCTTCTGCGAAGCAGTAATGCTCGCGAAGGAGGAGGCGGAGCGCGAAAGGGAGAGGCAATCTCCACGCCCTCGCGCCCCTAGCCGCCGCAGGAGGAGGAGACACCCTGGGCGTCGGGAGTCGATTGCCGACTCCCGGCCACCGTAGGCGCGGGCTTGCGGACGGCGAGCAATGGGCAGCTCGCCGTCCGGTAAGGACCAGCCCCGGGTCGACGGCGCGTCGTGTTCCACGCGCGCCTCAAAGAGATGTCAGCAAAATTGACGGGGTCCGATAGGACCGATGCCTGCCGGGGCTGCGGATTGTTCGAAAGAGTTACCGTGGCCCTGGCGCACAGGCAACTGATGGAACACGGGTGGGTTTTAGTCAGTAAGAGTCTGACACGCCCTTCCGCTCCGCCCAGAGCGGGAGACGTCATTTGATGATTTACCACCAAAAAAAAAAAAAAAAAAGGGCCTTAGAAACCCAAGACCGCGCAAAGCGACAGTACGATGTCATAATTAGATGTATATGTGAATTAAGTGACATAAACTCAACAGCAAGGCGTTATTATGGCACAAATCAAACGCTAAGCATAATTTAAACAATTTACAAAGAATGTCCCACCTCTATAAGATGTACGCGTCTCGGCATGTATAACTCGGAAAAAACTTGACACCTTAAGGTTACCTCCCAACTACAAGAAACAGTTATACACATTCTGCGTAACAAATCTAATCTCACAAGTGATCAATAATAAGCTATATTTTGTTGAGTCCAAATATACTTATTTTTATTAATGTTAACATATCTAGAGGCAATGTGGTCTCGGACCTTTGGAAGACGTACGAGGGACCGAAGCCAACTCGCTGAGGCCCGTTAGACGCTTTCAATAAAATGGGGTACCAACCAACGATTATCTCTGTACGCAATAAACAAGTGTACGCATGGACAACCCCCGGTTGGTGTAGGACTATTGCAGGATATGGAAATTCAGGTATTCGACTATGGATTTGGGTGGCTAAAGTGGACTGGTTACCTAAAACTATAGAAGGACTATGAGTCCTGCCTGACCAATGTTTTATATATACAATATACGAATAAAATGGCAGGGGGTGACTTGCACACTTAACAATGGACCCCCAGAAACGGTATATAAACAAGGGGGCAATATATCCTGAGGTGCTTGAGGAATGGAGAGGTATCCCACGGCTCTCAGGACAATCGCGGAAGTACGGTAAAGATCACTACCAGCATCTTACTGGAATAGTTCCTTCCTCCGAGCATGTTTGCTCTTACGAATATCCAGTCAAGCCGGTCATTAAAGGCATGGAATGAGGTGCGAGCTCAGTTCCTCCAGTGTTCACTGCAGCTTGCCAATAAAGGCGAGCCAGAAAAGAAGAAGAACGGAGGAAGGGAGGGGGCTTCTCCCGGGAGATAGGGTCCGTGGGGTCTACTGCCCAACATCTCGTCACATGCTGCCCAACGGGTCTATGTATCTGTCTTAGTGTAGCTCCTCACCCTAGACCTGTTCCGTCAAATTATCTCTACCGGCACAGACCTAGAGTACAGAGCACGCAAATTAAAATAACGTCAAGGTAGAAATATGGCGGTGGGGTTATTATTATTATCATTATATCTCTTATCGACTACCGTGTGTAATAGCTGAAGTCGCTTGATATCTTTAGGTATAGGTTTGTTTCTAAATGTTGTTTATTACTAGATACTTCAGACTAATTTATAATTACTAAAATCCACAATCACAAAAATAGAACACACTACATCAAAATTCATTTACAACTTGACAGTAATTCCAAAAAACAAAATCGATAAAAATGTTATCGATATTTTTCCTCCCATCCCTTCAGCAGGTACGCTCCGCCGCGGGGTAACGAAGCTAATCTGTACTCAAGTGTCGACAATTTGAGGCGTAACAACAGAAAATAAGCAAGACTTGAGCCATGTTGAACTTAATCCGCGGTTTACCCAGAGGTTCGTTCTATGTAATGAACGCTGTTTATCGACCTATTATACACAATACCCTTTTAATTTTGGGCGGTTTGAATAATTTGTGAGCTTTGTTTATAACATAAGTTGTTTGGAGGCATTTGTTTTGTTTAGTTATCTCTTATTTTCTTGACTACGTATTATTTATTTTTATATTTGTTCGTAACCGTACGGAAAATACGCACTTGAACGTGGAGTTGTAGATACAAGCGCGGTATTCAGTACAATACAATTTGTTTATAATCATTATGCTACTTAAACTAAAAAAAAACGTGTTTGGTCGGGAACCCCTGTCAGGAACGAAGTTCTTTATGCGATACTTGCACGCACTTACACACTCATATAGAATAAAACGAGATAGAGAGAGAAAGTCCCATGGAGGGGGCATAAGAACAGTGTGACGATTTCTCAAATCATCTCCTACCGCAAGCCGCGGTAAGGCGCTTCCCCGACCAAACGACCTTGAGCGTTCGGTCCTTCTCCGTCCCGCCGCTGAGTCTCGCTCCGTCCCGCTCCCTGCGCACGCCCAGTTATCATAGAATTCACAACAAAAAATGGAATTAATTTAATAAAAAAAGACGAGCAATCTTTTGAAATAATATAAAACGTGAATCATTTCGATTTCAAAATTATCTATGCATTAGTGTAATCCTCAAATTATTAGAACGTCACCTTTAGCAAAAGATGCATGCAATCAATCATTTTTGTCACTTTTTTACAAGGAGATTTTAAATGTATTTTTATAAAAGCAAATAAGAACGTGAAATGTGATGATAGGATAGCGAATATTAATAATGTGGTTTTAGTTATAGTTTATTGCTCTTAATTAATGAGTTAATAGCCTCTGAATATCGCATTATCGCAAGGTTTTGCTCGGGGTAGCGCCTTAAGTAACTTCGTTTCAAAAAAGCATCCCCGTATGTCGATTGATGTAACTCAAGCAAAACTGCATACCTATAGTACCTCGCTCGACAAAGATTAAAGTCTGTTGCCTAGAACTAAGAAATCATAGGCTCCTATTCAGCTATACTTGGCACCCTAAATGAGGTATCTGGTCAGTAATTTTGTACAGTCTCATAGTAGGTCGTGATTCATCGACTAGAAGTCAATAGCCAATCGCATCAGCTAACGTGAATTTTCAGCAGATTACTGATCCCTTTGAACAAGCTTCTTAAAAGCGGAGATGAGTTACAAAAACATGAAATAACTCTATAAAAAGCACAGTTAATATCTATAAACTGCTACATTCAAAATACAACACACAGAGGACACATCCTGAATTAACTGGAAGTCCTTTCAAAACAAAAAACGCACGCTCCCTAATTCGATATATATTACTCCGCAGCCAAATAAATCATACGAGCGACTAAAGCAGTGCCGAACCCAGTGCGGTAAGCGACAATATTAAGCTTCCCGTAAAATATTTTTTACCCATAAATTAAGCGCATGTAAGCGAGTTTTTCATATGCCAGCTTCGCTAGTATATCGCGAAATTAAACACATAAATTACGAACAGTACAACTTGAGGTGCGTATATTCAATTTGGTGTGTGCTTCGCCGTAATCACTTTTTTGGAGTTTGTGAAAGAGGGACTAATATCATTGTTGTCGTAAAATCCAAAATGTAATTTCTTGTAATAATAGAAACAGCAGACAGCCAGTGCGACGCAATTTGGCTTGACTGGAAATCAAACTCACTGATTTACGAAATGCCAATTGAACAATAAGTTATATTTTACTTTTAGTATACATTAAAATTCTTATATACAATAATATATAACACAACTACTATTTACACTAGGTACTAAATAAAAGACTAACTAACTAACTATACAAAAAGCTAGGTTATCACACAAAATTGTTTATAAAATAGATGAACCAGTTGTTATCCTACTATATAATATTATATAATTATATCCTACTATCCTACTCGGATATCTATGATCCTACTATATAATATTATAAATGTGAAAGTGTGGATGTTTGGATGTTTGTTACTCAATCACGCTAAAACGGCTGAACGGATTTGGATAAAATTTGGCACATGGGTAGCCTATGACCTGGATTAGGACATAGGATACTTTTTATCCCGGCATTCCCACGGGATCGAGATTTCTGCGGGTGAAACCGCGGGGCGCAGCTAGTGTTAATATATATCATTATAGGCGTAACTGCGAACAAAAAAACAAGTCTACACAGTAAAGGAATGTCAAACAATTGCAAATCTTAAAACCAATTCTAAACTATAGATAACTGTAACAAGAACTACGTCGTTTAAAACTTTCTAAACTGTCACAAATTGTTTACAAGTTCATTTGCGTAAGCGCATTGCAAATTCAAATCAAACAAAACATTCTTTCGCTGAAAAATGCAAGAACTGTCGACTAACTTGTAAACAGGGAATAAATACTTACTACTTAGCTACCCAGATCCGTCGACTACACGGCAGTCCGTGAACGAACAGTGCAGTGTGAAGTGCTGACCAGGAAAATAATCACATGAAGATCAAAACACAGAAAATGTACACCATTTCGTATCATATGAAAGAAATGATTCTGAAAAAGAATTATCTAAAAGTTACAATATGCTTCACGTTCGGAATCACCGCTTTAGTGGTCATGATACTGCCGCATGTACTAATGAATTCACGCACCCACCACCATCGACACGTCAGGTACGCTACAGACTTAAAATATATACTGTTTTGGGGGAAAACTAAAACTCAGAGATCACGCTTATCACATCATAAACCCACAGAATTTTTGCCGGGACAGAGAATGTTTATCAACCAGAAATGTCCACATATAAACTGCTTCATAACATACAATAAAGAAACTCTAACTAATGATGAAGATTTCGATGCTGTCGTTTTTGATATAGACAATGTTCTCAAAATGGACGTCAGCTTCCTCAATTTAACAAGGTCCCCGGAACAGCTGTACATATTCCGATCATCAGAGACACCAGAGAAGCATCCGTTATGTGATTATGAGTTGGAAGACTTCTTCAACTTAACGTGGACGTACAGATTAGATTCTGACATACCACAACCGTTTTTGGAGATCCATAGCACGAACAAATCACTCGTTGGACCAAAGACCAATATGTATTGGGTAAAGAAAATGAAGAAGAGTAAAAAACTAACAAACAAAATCAGGCAAAAAACGAAGGCTGTCGCTTGGATTCTAACTAAATGCAAGCTTAAATCGAAACATGAAGATTTTATTAAGGACCTGAGAAATGAGTTGAAAGGATATAATTACACATTAGATATTTATGGTCCATGTTCTCAGAAAAAATGCCCTGGAGGTAGTGCCATTAAATGTTATAAGATGTTGGAAAAGGAATATTTCTTCCAGATCGTGTTAGAAGAATATTTGTCTAAAGATTATGTGACGGAGGTTATGGTTACTGCCATGTCGCATTTAGCTATACCTATTGTTCTTGGACCCGCTGACTATTCAAAGTAAGTTTAAATTAAGTTCGTCTTTTTTTAAGGTTTTAAGATTCATCTACAAAGGCTGGTAATTTGTTAACTTATCATGAAATTTTTTTTTACTAACTTTCCGTTCATCAATACATGGTTTAAAAGAAAGTCCCTTTTCGTGTCTGTCTCTGTGACTCTTTATTTCTTTGAAAATAACACATTCGTGCGATTTTTACCTCTTTAAAATTTAGAGATTCTTTTCCGGAAAGTTTATGTGTATTTATATTTAACTTGGATATACGAGAAAGAAATCTCTGTGTTTTGACATGTCACCGCATTAGCAAATTGCAAACTTGCGAAGCAGGGGCTGGTCGCTAGTTAAATTATAATAATACCAACCTATTATTGTCCCGCTGCAGGGCAAAGGCATCTTCTCATACCGAGATTGAAATAAAAAAAAAAACACAAAATTTTAATCAGACTAAAACTTATCATTTACGACATTGAATTTTTTTATTTGTCTTTTAGTTTCCTACCTCCTGGCTCCTACATCGACGCTCAAGCTTTCGACATAAAGAAGTTAGGAGCTCTTTTTGACTATCTCATCAAAAACCCTGACATGTACGAATTCTTCTTCGACTGGATGAAGTACTACTACTACCAAGTACATCCTAGGTCACATATTTGTGACCTGTGCACAAAACTTAATAATTTGAACGGTACTCCCGTCTTTAAGACCAGTTTTCGCAAATGGTGGGACCCAGAATATCGGGATGTGTGCCAGAGAAAGCGTTTGTATAAGATGTTTAATACTGATGCCTGATAATCTGTATTTTTTTAAGTACGAAGACGAAGGAGAAGTTTTTTTGGAGAAGACCAAACATTATTTAATTAAGTTTAAGCGGTACGTCGTGGTTCGTCAATTTGCTGACGAAGCTTTGTTGTAATTAATTAAAATGTTTTGTAAGATCAAACATGGTTAAAATGGGGGAGTTTTAAATGAAACTTTTAAAAACTAAGTAGCCTAGTGCTTATCGTGTTAGTCAAACATAGATTTAGTTTTGTAATTTTTTCAGCTGAGCTATAATATCTTTATTTGTTAAAGCAATAAACATTTCGTAAATAATTGTCTTTGTTTCCATCAAATTTTCAGTACTCATAGATAAGTAGGTACATTGCTATAAGGCTCTTTTGGCGCGTGGCTAAAATCGGAACTTACGCCGCCATCTTGTTTTGTTAATAAATTTCTGTGATCATTTCACAAATGTTTACCAACAATGCCCCCCTGTCAATATCATTCAGGCGCCAATAGATCCTTGTAGTACTCGTACTTTAGATATGTAACCTATTCGATTGAATACCTAAGTATTCCATTTCTTAATTAAAAATATTAACAATACCCAGTAATTAATACTGAAAATACAAGCTAGCCTAGGAGGCCAAAATTAACCCCATATTTGTGAGTACTTTGAGGGAAAAAAAGGGAAATATCCAACAAATCTTCTAAAACCTTATTGGCCTTTTAATGATGGACACTTTTTTATAAAAAAGTAATAATAAAAAATCAGCAGTTCAGTAATATATTACTGAACCGCTAAAAACTAGATATCCGAGAGATATGCCTTTACTCTATATTTGCTCAAGTTTATGTGTCGCCACCTTTTCCCCACTCCTGAAACTCACACATAAACAAAAGAAATAGATACGGCACACATGATGTTTCTTCGCACGCAAACAAGAAAATATGCGTAACACTTTTGTACTATTTTATTGCACATATGCTCAAAAGGGGCGGGCACTAGAAAGTATAGATACAGTCACTGAATGCACACATGTAACTTTAGCATCAACTAGGGAAGAGAGGTTGGTATAAATATGTGATCGATAAAAATATCGATGAATACCGACTGCAAAAAGAGGTGTTTTTTGGACGTATTTTGTACCGTTTATTTTTTCTGCTTTTCCATATGGAATATTAAAACACAAATAACAACACATCAAGTAAAAATATAATATTTTCGTTTGCGAATAACATTTAAGTAATTCAGTTTCTTCAGTTTCTCCCTTACTCAGCCCCAGATCTAGAATTTTTTCGAGGCGGTGGCACCGTTTGAAGATCTATGCCTACTCTAATCACGTAGTGATTTCGTCAGTGTGCCACCCGCAGAGAAAGATAATAAGTGCTGCGCATCTCACTTATCGCAGAATTGCGGTGCGCTGAGTGGTGCACTTGTTTGCCACGCTTGAATTTGCCCTTCCCCCCCTAGATCCGGGGCTGCCCTTACTTAAAATTAAAACTGTTCAACTAGCGCACATAAAAACACAATTCAAATAGGTACTTATTGAACATTATATCTGTCGCTTTCGTAATTTAGTTGTTACATTCTTAGCCAAAAAATGTAAGCAAATATCAATATGTTATTCCATCACACATTTTGTCACTTGGATAATATTATTATCCATCGGGTCTTCTTCAAACTGGTGAAAATCAGTTGATGAGAAAATATTTGTATCGACAAAGTGTCTAAGAGCTTTTGGGACTAGCAACGTCTTTATGAACTTTGAAGTCACTTGAAATTACCAACCAATTATTTTCTCTGCATTTTGCATCTACCCATTTATGTTCAATTTCTGGATCTTTCGGGAAACTGATATAAAATGTATTAATTCTTGTTTAAGATTCTTAATACAATTACTTATTGAGCAACTAACAATTAACGATATCCATAAGTCAACGCTGTGCACCAGTAATGCATCGTTCTGACATGCGTCAGTCATTAGGCAAAGGCTGTCGCATGTCAAAAATATTTCACAACTAGATAATTTGTAAAATACTTAAATATTATAATTAATGCAGTGATTTTTTAGTTACCGGTGGTAAGATAAGCCAGTTGTACTAAGGTTTGTTGTAATTGTGCTATTTTTTCACATAAGGACGGAACAATTCGGCATTTCGTAAAAATACGAAATCACACTACACGTTCCGATACAAACATATGACTAAACGGTGCTCACTGCAGTCGCGCGTATCTAAGGTCAGTTAGACCCAACGGAGGCGACATGCGCCACGCCTCCAAGCCATATCCCTCGATATCCGTGCGCACACGTTTCTTTATTAACTCAGCCTCTTTTTAACTTTCTGAGTTTTTCTCACAGTTGTTCGCAGTAGCTAAGCCAGGGTACCACGACCATCGCGGATTGTTCGAAAGAGTTACCGTGGCCCTGGCGCACAGGCAACTGAAGGAACGCGGGTGGATTTTAATCAGTTAGAGTCTGACACGCCCTTCCGCTCCGCCCAGAGCGGGAGATCATTTGTTGATTTCCCACCCAAAAAAAAAATAAAAAAATAAAATGGGTACCACGACCAAACGGGTTAGGTTAGGCTAGAACTGTGACCAATCACGCGCAAGCCGAACTGGTCGCAATTCCTTGGCTATTTTGTATTTTGAAGACCCCAAAATAGGAATTATTTGAGGTTCACAAAAACAGACGCAGTCATTATATTATAAGTGTTCAATAATATTTTTAGGGAAATGGAAATTATTAGAGGTTCGGTTAAATACATTCCAATAAAAATCTCTATTCATCACTATTCGATATTATATAGAATATCTCTCAAAAAAAATCCAAAGCCTACCTTATCCCCAACAAAGACATTTTTTCTCACATTTCCTTTCAATTTTGCATTAAAAGGAGTGCCGATATCACTCCTCCAGGACACATCTGTGATCGACATCTCCCAACTGAGATTTATTATTGAATACTTTTTAGCTTTCTTATACAATGAGGAAGCCATCTATCTTCTTTGCATTTCAATGTTTTGTATGTCTTATTCCTACTTTATTGTATTGTTATGGTAAACGATGGCTTTGGGAGGATTGCGTTTATTGTGAAAATATGGTTTTGTATTGAAGATGGGAATAGCGTTAAGGCTCCCGCAGAAAGGCACGACGCGTCTCCGGTAGAACAATTTCCATGAAGTTTTCATAGAAATGATTCCACCAATGTCGCATCGCGCCGTCACGTCGCGCCTGTCTGCGGGAGCCTTAAGTGTTTTCACCTTTTAGATTGCCTGTAGTTGTGAAGAAAGTTTGTCTTTTAGAGTCATTATAAACCTTATTATTATGTGGTATCTTTATTAAACTAATTAGCTTCGCCGCGACTTCGTTCGCGTGAAATTTCGGCGCCCGCCCGCGCTATTACTTCGCATCGTAATTTCTGACTTTTTCTCTTTTTGCTTGGCTCCTATGGGTCATACCGTGGTGTTAAATAGCCTATAACCTTCCTCAAGAATTGGGCTACCAAGGAAAAAATAATTTTTCAAATCCGACGGGTAGTTACAGAGATTAGCGCGATTAAACAAACAAACAAACTCTTCAGCTTTATTATTAGTATATATTATTGTTTGTTTTTTTCATAACGTGCTAAATATACCTTTGTCACAGTAACACAGGTACCACCTAGCACAGGAGTCAGGGCTTCAAATGAAAATGTTACACCTTTTTTATGACAATAAAATATTTTATTATTATTAGTCTGTGTTTATTAGTCTCAGAATCATAATAATTGATAGGCTGTGCCTATGTTATAATTATTCTATTCATCTCAACATGTCAATGACGTCATTCCTAGAAGATTGAGATTTAATTGAAGTTCTAATTACAAAAAATAAAACAGCTGAAGTTTATTCTTAACGAGTGTGCAGCCGTCGACGTGTGTCGGCGTCGGCGGCAGCTGTCGACGCGTCGACGGCTATCATCGACACTTGTTGACGGTTGCAGTCGTCTCTGCCGTTGACGCATGTCGCTCGTGTGTATGCACACTTATCTGTTTGTTGATCACAACCGCAGAAAATACATCGATATAAAATACCTTCATAAAATATCTCAATACAAGCGATTGCTGTAAACAAATATTATTTTAATCTCAATTTAATATTGGGGCCTTTATAATAAATTGCAAGTGAGCGACTCATCCATTACAGCCGCAAATAAATACCACATTACAGGGAAACCACGTCATCTGTAATTAAACGGATTGCCTTGATGAATTATAAGTTGAGGATGTACATGAATATACCTTGAAAATAGGATTTTTTTAAGTTGCGGGTTCGAACCTGCCCAGTGGCTTTTTTCATTTATAAGTACTTTTTAAGTTAATCTTATGCATCATCACAGACTTAAAAGGGAATCATCTTGAAAAGTTAAGAAAGTTTTGAATTCGTCGTCACGATGAACCAGCTGCAGCGAGGTAATCAATGTTTTGAAAATGAAAATAATAAATTATTTTATTTCTGTAAGTAGGTTCAAACAAACCCTTTTACACGCCAATCATATTTTAAAAACTAGATGAGGTCGGCGTTTCCTATCTGACTACTCTGGGAAAGGCCGAAAAAAACTCAGAGGTCACAGTCTCTTTTGTAGTCCAGGCATAATCTTGGTCAGATCATGTGAATAACATATCGATTGGTGTCGAAAATGGTCTTTTGATGGAAAATCACACAGATTGAGTGGACCTGTCCAGTCAGTGCAAGCATTTGGCAGTAATCGTGCCGCTCAACTCAGAACTTAAGGAGCTCAATAGATAGACCGACGTGTACCCCTCCGTATCCTATAGTAGCCCTCATTTTGCTAGTTATGTTCAGTTGCACTACTGCACAAATCATGTCGGGGAAACTGCCCGACCTGGGTATCGAAAACAAGATCCTACGCCACGCTCAGACTAGGCTAGACTAACAAAGCATTATCGTTTAATTTCCTAGTACGTTTCAGAGAAAAAATATGATAGTGCTAAAAAATTATCAATATTATGTCCTTAAACATCATCAAATCACCTCCACCCTTACGGGGTAATATCAGAGCACAACTTTGTGCCCAATCGGTCGCTGGGGAAGCAATCAGTTATTTAACGCTATCCGCAGTTTCAGTTCATACAGAGGGTGAGGTCTGAGGGGTGACGCTCAGGGAGGCTTTTGTCATTGCTGTCAAAGATTACCTTCCTTGGTGTATCTGAATTTGCTGCTTATTAAGTTGCGATCATTCAAGGAAATAAATAGGTAACTGTTACAGGATGCAAACGGAGGTTATAAAAACTAGCCTAAAAATATTTAAAATAAGTGTAAAATTATGTTATGAATAAATTCAGAGTAACTAAACACTTTTTATGAGTAGGCTTATAATTAATTATGAAACAACCAATTGGAACCATGCACCTAGCTTCTGACGTTTCATAAGTGCTCATGTAGGGTTACGTGAAATAAAATATTTTGATTTGATTTGATTTGATATGATTAACCTACTTCTCTCTCTACCTCATTTTATATGGGATTTATCATAGGGTTATTTAGAAGTGGTATTTGTTAATTACTTTTTAATGGTCCCTTCGTCTCCTTTTCGTGATTTCTAAAACTTTACAAAAAATTAAGTTTAATCGTTTTATTTATTTAGCCCCACCTAAAACCGGTTAAAACAATTCGCACTGCATCGTCTCAATTGCTTTCAAAACTAAGTTAATAAATAGATAGTGATGTTAAAACTTTATTCGGAGCAACTCAATGGGCACAGGTGTTTATTCGTATGCGAACAACACACGGCTAATAGAACTAGCTAAATGTGCCAGGACACTACTATTGGGCCAAGTGTTGGACTGAAATTTGTATGCTAATTTTATTATAGGGTAAATTATGTTGGGTTTTTACTGACTGACTTAGTCAGCACCTAGACTTAGTCAGCATCTAGATTTAGTGGATTTTGTTATATACAGGGTGACGATATAGTCAACTGCATCCGTCAAGAGAGTGATTCTACACGTCATTCTAAACAACTTTCGCTATGAAACACATACCAAAGGGCCCAGACAAAGTAATATTTGATTAGCGATGACGCTAGTAGAAAAGTCAAAAAATGTATTGAGGTTGACATAAGCTATCGAAATGTCACATGATCATAGGTCAACGAATAGAAATTAGCTAGATAATGTTAACATCATTTGATTCTATGAAACGAATCGACAGCATCGAATGATCACTTCCATAGAGATGCGTAGCCAAGTGGCACTTTTTGACAAGCGTTATCGCTAGTTTTCGATTCGTATGATAGAAACATTAGCGAAAGCGATAGCGATAGTAGAAATAGAATCGCTCCGAAGCGAATGCAATTTGTCTAGGCCGGGAATCGCGAACCAATGACACGCGTGCCGTTATTGGCACGTAACTGAATAATTTGAGCACGGCATCAATTGAAGCATTTAAGTGTCTAAGTCATCTAGTTTGCAACAGCAGAAGTCGCATTAATTTGTTCTTCCATTTATATAAACTGATAATGTTAACAGTGCTGTATAATGAGGGATTTATTGTTAAAGTGTCTCTTTGGTCTGGTGGTCACAGGCGCTACAGCTGAGCATGAGATCCTGGGTTCGATTCCCAGGTCAGTCAAAGCATTATTGGGTTTTTCCACCAGGAATTTTTCAGTAGCAGTCCGAAGTCTGGATTTGTACCCGGTTGATGACTATAAGCTCGCCCCCTATTACATGAGACTGAAATATAACTGGCAAAATGTGGGTGTACAACAGGGTACACCTCTGCCTAACCCTTCAGGGTTTACAGGCGTGATGTTATGTTAGTATGTTTATAATATTATTTATGAACTGACAAAATATGAGTGTGATATACCACTCAACGAAAGGTAGGGTACCCTCTTGACGGGGTCCGATAGGGCCGATGCCTGCCGGGGTCGCGGATTGTTCGAAAGAGTTACCGTGGTCCTGGCACACAGGCAACTGAAGGAACACGGGTGGGTTTCAGTCAGTAAGAGTCTGACACGCCCTTCCGCTCCGCCCAGAGCGGGAGAGGAGAGGTCATCTGATGATTTCCCATCCAAAAAATAAATAAATAAGGCTATTTAAGGTGATAATCTTTACAGGGACGCTGGCAGCAGCTGGATGACAGTAGCCGAGGAACAAGTGCGAAGAATAGTATAAATATACACTTCACAACACTTCTTACTTTGTAATAATAAACTTATACCTAGTTACGTAAATAAATATTTGTTATGTCATCCAAACCCGCGATGGTTTGTGTTGGTATGTTTTTGTTGAACCAAATGTAAGCTACTTAAATTTTTGAACAGTCAACGATAAAAACAAGTTGAATGGCGTGTGCATCAAGAGAACTATGTCCAGCAGTAGACTATACCCTTTGGGGCTAGAGGCGTGATGATCTGCCAATTTACTTTCGAGAACAATTAGTAGGGGTACCACTGCATCGGGCCCAGGTGCGTGTTAGTTAGTTAACACCTATTCGTCGATATTTCGTCGATATATCGCCGAATCTCATCGCTATCGCATTGCGATTCAATTATACAATGTGCTTAGTTGTTTACTTCTAACCAGTTTCAGAATAGACACTAGCTTTTTAGAAAAAACTTACGTAATCTTCATGTCTGGGCTTGTTTAGCCGCCTCGCTAAGCCCCGCGCTTCCACGTGGTCTGATGGCTGTTTGGCGTCTTTTTGTCTTGAACTCTTGAACTCGTATGCTTATGCGAGGAGTGTGTGCGGTGGATGAAAATTAAGTACGGCTATACTGCAGTTATACAGTTTATTTATTATACAAGACTTCAACAATATTTTGGATGAGTATGAGCATGCCCGGTCGACTTTGTACGGTGAGCTGGAAACATGAATACAAGGGATACAAAAAATGATACCCCTAAAAACAAATATTATGAAAGACGGAAAAGTGACCAAAAAATTGTTTATTTTGGGTCTGTCTGGTCTACAGATTCGTAGTGTTACCAAGAAAGCATGTATTGAACTATTGGTAGTAAATACAAATAGACGATAATAGTATTTACAGGCAATTACAGACTTTCATATAATATCACATATTATTTTTAATAAAAATTAAAATTACTTTATATATAAAAATGTATAATTATATTATTTATTTTTATTTTTTATTATTTGTATTTCAATGGTTTCTAAACCAAAATAATAATTTGAAGATTTAACCTTATGGTAGTAACTTTAACAACATAATGGGCATTATTCGCAAAAAATATGGCGTGCGTAGCTGGGCGAATCATCGTATCGTCGGTCACGTGGGTTGTGTTAATTTAGTTCCCCGTTTCTTCATTAATACGTAGATTCTATCGGTGATAGTATTGAGTTGTATTTAACTAAAATATAGACTCTTACCGAGACAGTGACTCTTTGTGTTTTATTGCTTTATGTGTTCTACATTAATGTATTACAAATATTACATCTGATAACTCAAAAGGAAAAGGTAATTATTATTAATTTTAACTAGTTAATAAGTCTTGATGTATGCCTATACAGTAATAATGGTGTTTGTATGATTAAATTGATGAAATACTAATTACTATATACATTTAAAACCGTTTGAGCTTCTATTTAGGTATGATAAATTTTTCTGTTTGATTAATTAAAGTTAAAATAGGAGTTGTCTACAAGTAGGTACCTATATTATGAATATACCTTCTAACAAAGTTTTATTTAATAAAAGGTATTGCCAAGTGGAGTTACATTCAAGACTTTTACGAACTAGGTAACATTAATGCAAATTTCGTATTTGCATCAGTACTAAGAAATTATCATTTAAACCCTAATACTAAACAAAAAATGAAAGTGAATCTAATCGCTCAGGTGCTGAGTCACTCCGTAGCAGCAGAGATGTTTGCTAAAATGTCACAAGGTATATATAGTATTTTATATTTCTATGTTGGGCAGACTGAAGTGCGTGCCGTACGTAGTATACATTTAAGGGCCGCAAATAGATACATTGAGCAATGGTCAAGATTGCACCATTACCCAATCGCACGATTTTCACTTGTGTTTGTCCTGCTGTAGCTATGAATAAACCTTAACTCTTGACCATAATATTGAATCAACTCCCTTTTTGCCCTGTGCTCATATTGATGCCCATGAATGTAAAGTAGTCTTCATTTCATCCGTTTCCATAAATATAAACATATTGCAAAAAAGTCGTGTTTTTTTTTTATTTAATGTCCCGTGTAAAATTTTATATTTTCATTTAGTAACGGTTTGTCTTTAAAGGTGCGATTTTATGTTTATCGTTTAACCTTGCAGTTGCAACTGTAGTAGGTACATCAAAAACTATTTTTATTGCTAAACAAATATAAGAACAAAATTGAGAGGAATGTTGGTATTTTTTCCTTACAAATAGCAACACTGTGATAAGTTAGGTTATTAGAATGTTTGTTTGATGATCGATTTACGTAAAAATAATGTGTAAAATGTAAGTACTTACTTGTGAAATGTAATTTGATCACATATTTTTTGTTTTCCTGCATTGTTATGACATCCCTTAACGCTACAAACTGTCATTTTAAATTATTTACTCGCGAGCTGTGTTCGACGGAATGTGACTTTGAGTACTGACGGCTCGCCGAGAGAAGTTAGCCACTGTGGCTAAGTTTTAGCTGCCTCACTTTTTGCACTCGTACTAGGTTTCTATGCGTTATTATTCTAAGCAATAACCCTACTTTTTTACATTAGTATGTTAAGTTATTAAGTATGGGTATTTATCTGGCAGAATCTTGATGCTCCGAAATTTATTTGGCATAACACACTTGACATAATCTTCTTTAGACCAATATGTGTAAGGCACAAAAATTATTTAATATAATTATTGTTTGGCCGAATATTTATATGTATATCCGAATTTACAATGGCATACTTTTAAGATGGCAGAATTTTATTTGGCATAATTACCTTTGGCAAAGTTAATATTCCGCATAATTTCGTTTAACATAACGTTTATTTAGTGCGAGGAATATGTGTTACAATTTCACTAGGCATACTATGAAGATGGCAGTATTTCATTTGGAATAATTTTATTAGGCTTATTGCCATTTATATAAAATACAATTTTTAACTTTAAATTTAAATATTGTCTTAAAAAGTCAATACTACAAAAGTTAGTGACAGAAACGAATCGCTGCAAAACCGACTCCACGTAGTCTTGTCTGCCCTACCCCTAGAGTGTAATTTAAGCCCGCGTAGGCGCCGAGGGCCGAGGCGGCCCGCGAGTTGAGGAGCAGGCGGTTGTAAAGCTCGCCGCCGCTTATGAGGCTGGCCAGCAAGCCGAAGCTGCGGAGGTGAGCGTTAAACCATCTGCGCCGATAAGCTCGCGTGAGACCGCCGGAGCTCCGCAGCGCCGGAGCCGTGACAGAAACCATGCCTGCTGCATGCTTGCTGTCTGCTTGTTTGTCAAAGTCAAAGTCAAATCATTTATTTCAAATAGGCACATAAAAGGCACTTTTGAACGTCAAAATTTACGAAAAAATAGAATTTATTCTAGATGCCCCTTCCAAAAGGTAGTTTCGTATGGAGAAGAATGGGCAAGAAACTCCACCGTTGTCTTTTAAAATGTTTTACAATATTATGTAAGTTCACATTAATTATGTAATCATATGTGAAGACGATGCACCTAGAATAAAATTACTATACCACAATAGGTAAAAAGAATTGAATATAATGCAAAGGCAGGTAAATTAATTATGTGATAGATACATGGTGCTCACATATTTACAAATATTGAAAAGTAAATGATGTTTCCAAAATTTTTACAAGTAATAATTTAGTGTGTGAGTAAGTAGTTAAGTACATAATGTAAAAAACAATGTCATAAAAATTATACAATTAAATTAGCAACCAGTTTGATTTTGTCTAGACTCTAGATTGTCCTATGGAGCAGGACCAGCATTCTTATCTAGGATATAATCCTCTAATTTGTAATATGCTTGTTTACAAAGTGTACTTTTTAAATTTTCTTTCATTTAGTTGCAATATATCACAAGGTATTTTGTTGTAACATTTAACTCAGTACCCCATAAAAGATGTATGTACTTTAGATAATCTAAAAAATGGTTGATCTATTTTATCTTTATTTCTAGTATTCAAATTATGTCTATCATTTATTTTATTAAAAAGGTGTAGATTTTTTCTTTTATTCATAATATTTTCATAAATGAATTGAATTTTTGAATGTATGTATGCTATATGCTTGCTTGTATGCTGCATGCTTGCTGCATGCATGGTGTATGCTTGTTTGTATGGTTCATGCATGCTTGCATGCTGCGTCCTTGCTTGTATGCTGCATGCTTCCTGCATGCATGGTGCATGCTTGCTTGCATGTATAGCTACGTTTATCCTTATTAGTCATGAGTGCAAGTACCATCGGAAATGTTGCATTACGAGGTGCATTCAATAAGTACCTAGCCTCATCGCCAGAGGGCGCTGTAGTTTCAAAAGAGTTTTACCACAGTGTAGCACATTCTTTTTTAATTCTTTTTTCAAATTTTCATTCCAATCCCTTCATTTGTTTTAATTTGACAACTTATGGAAGCGAACGTGTCGATCGGTTTTACAAAAATGGAAAAAGAGCAATATCGTTCGGTGATTCGATTCCTATTTTTGGAAGGGAAAACGCGCATCGAAATCAAAGAGCGCTTGGATGCTGTGTACGGTGACTCTTCTCCATCGATGGCCACCGTCAAGAATTGGTTCAACGAGTTTGCACGTGGCCGTACGTCGGTTTTTGATGAACCACGTCCAGGTGCACCGAAAACAGCTGCTACGGAGGAAAACATTAAAAAAATCCATGATCTCGTATTGGCAGATCGCCGATTGAAGGTTCGGGAGCTAGCTGAGACTGTAGGCATTTCAGAAGGAACAGTGTATCATATTCTTCACGAGGAACTCGGCATGAGAAAGCTGTCGGCGCGATGGGTGCCGCGTTTACTCACACCAGAAAACAAGCGCAACCGTGAGACCACATCGGAGACGTGTTTGGCGCTGTTTAAGATGAATCCAGCGGAGTTTTTGCGTCGTTTTGTGACCGTCGATGAAACCTGGATCCACTGGTACACACCAGAGACCAAGGAGCAATCAAAACAATGGATCCAGACCGGGGAACGTGCTCCAAAGAAGGCGAAAACTGTAAAATCGGCCGGAAAAGTTATGGCCACCGTTTTCTGGGATTCACAAGGTGTGATCTACATCGATTACCTCGAGAAGGGTAAAACAATTACAGGGCTTTACTATGCCGATTTATTAGGCCGATTCGACGCCTAATTAAAGAAAAAACGACCCCATCTGGCGAAGAAAAAAGTGCTGTTTCACCACGACAACGCACCGGTTCACACGTCTGCCGTTGCCATGGCCAAATTGGTCGAATTACGCTACGAATTGCTGCCCCATCCACCGTATTCTCCAGATTTGGCCCCTTGTGACTTCTTTCTGTTTCCTAATCTGAAAAAATCACTCGCCGGGAATAGATATGGATCGAATGAGGAGGTCATCGCCGCCACGGAGGCCTATTTTGCAGAGTTTGACAAAAACTATTTTTCGGACGGGTTAAAAAAGTTGGAGCATCGCTGGGCTAAGTGTATCGAACTAAAAGGAGACTATGTTGAAAAATAAATTGCCACTTTTCCAAAATTTTCGTTTACTTTTTGTAGGCTAAGTATTTATTGAATGACCCTCGTATGATATACAGATCCATGCATCACATACAGCTGTTGAATACTCGTATTCTTGGAACAATTTTGAATGTGCCGTCTGCAAGCCAATATTTGCATCGGCTTAAACGATGTAATTTTTTTTGTTGTGAATATAATTATCCGACATCCGTTATTTAATTGATCTTTGATTATCAAATCATTCTCCAAATAGTCACAATGTAACTTATTCATATCGAGTTGAAAATCTACTGTTTCTGGTTCAGTAAATGGCTGTTTCCCTTTTTTCTTATTTCTATAAATAATTTGCTTTAATTTTTTTTATTGTTGGTAAATGTGCTGAAATCACTTCTGATGTTGTAGATAAGCAATCGTTTATTACCTGACTTGGTTTGTTCTTTAATCAAATGCTCAATGTTAGCGACTTTTGACTTTATAACATCAGGGTCATGATTATGGTTAAGTATTTTTTTGCTTATTAATGTATGCATATTACTTTCTCTGTTATATATTGTGATTATTCTTACGTTACAATTATATTTTTTGTTTCGTCTCTTTTCACACAACCAATAAATAGTAATAGTATTTGTCACTTTGCACTTAATTTTTTTTGTAAATGAATCCATCTATTTATAACTTAATTCCACCTTTGCTTGATCTAAACACTTTTAAATTACTTTCTTCTGAATTTTCCATATTTAATATACTTTAACTTTGTTTTGCTCAACACAATAAAACGATATGACAACAAATAATAAAGAACTACCTTGAACTACAACAAAAGTAAAAATGATTTGATTAACGCCTGATCAGAAAGATGTAGCAATAAACATAACCGTCGCATGTTCGTGGCGAAAAAAAATTAGTGTTCAATCAATTTTATTATTATTTAGGGTAAGTATTATAAAATTATTTTAACTATGAATTTCTGTCATGTGTTATGATGAGTCTTTCAATTATTATGGATATGAAATGTATGCCAAAAGATGATTCTAACTGTAAACCTTCTGAGATATGATAATTCTGCCTTTTAATGACTAACGATATGAAATGTATGCCAAAAGATGATTCTAACTGTAAACATTCTGAGATATGATAATTCTGCCTTTTAATGACTAACGATATGAAATGTATGACAAAAGACGATTCTGACTGTAAACTTTCTGCGATAGGATGGTTCTACTTTTTAATTATTATGTATATGAAATTTATGCCTAAAGATGATTCTGACTTACAAAATTATAAGTTTTGAATGTATGCCAAATGAGTGTATACCAAACGATTTTCTACGAAATGAAGTTTATGCTATCCGCTGTTATGCAAAATAATATTATGACATAAAAACTTCTGCTATAAAGGGTAGGCCTATTAAGTATTTGTATAAGGAATCAGGAAATATGTAAAAAAAAATACAATAACATAACCACTTGAAATACGTAACGCCTGTTTAGTTTAAGGCCATTTTGTAAATATTTATGTAAATTATTTAACTAAACAATATCATTATAGATCATTTTCAGTATATTATTTTGTGTTCTTTATGCCCTTATAATCCTGCGAATATAGACGTTAATTTAAGGAAACTAGAAACGAATCAGCAAGAGTAGTATGGAAAGGTAGAGTATGTTACTTTTCCGCAGTTATTACATTGCAGATTCATTTCTAGTTTCCAATCAAAAATTCATTTTGTAGGTCTAATCAGAAACCACTTCCAAATCTTCCCGCTTTGAATAGTGTAGCGGGACTCAGTTAAATGGCAGCACAATCGAATTCTGTCCACACTTTTTTTGTGGGAACTATACGAGTATAAACGCACTTTAAAAATAATGTTTCACACTTCAAAATGTTTAGCTTTAAAATTAATTGAATGAACTATAAAAATAATGGTTTCCACTATAAGAGCGAGCGAAGCGAGCTCGGGACTTGGGGTACCTACTCCGACTCGGACAGGTTAGGTTAGAAGGGATGACGGGATGGCGGGATGGTGATGATGGGATGGGGGGGTGGCGGGGTCTGGAAGACCCCACCATCCCCTTCGTAGTTATTTTTTTAAACCACCCTGAAGCAGGAGCCCCGCCAAGCGGGGCTCCGTCGACTACGCCTTATTATTATTCGACACAGTTATAGTACAAACCATTATTTTTGTAGATATTTTAAATATGTTGTTTAGGTAATTATTACTTTATAGTGTTAGTATCATTTTGTAAATTTGGTTCATGTTAATAAAATAATTATATTGAATTATAGATGTATTATTATTTTAAAGTGCTGATATACAATTTTATAGCTGTTTTCATCAAATTTAAAGTGCTATTATATACATCCCTTTTTATATGAAGTTATCATTCTTCCGTTAGGATACTAATAGTGTTCTGTGAGCATGAGATAATCAATTAGTTCAACAGTTCCGTTCAGCACGGTTTTTTCCTGGTTCTCACTAAATGCACATCACACTCTTGCCGCTGCCCGGCGGTAGCGTCCACCGAGGAGGCGCCACCGTCAGCGCTGCTTTCCGGCCGGTTGGAGCCTCACGCCACCCTTGCTAGATGGCGTTGGCCGATCAATAAACAGGGCTATTAGAAAATCGAGTCAGTTTTTTTTTTTATGCATGATCAGACTAAGACATTACAATGGTCGAGAAACCTTTTTGCTGTGTTAGTAATAAGCTGATCATGTTGAAACTCAATAACAACCACCCCAAAGCTTTTTTCTGGCCTGCGCTATCCCATTCCTGAATAAAGGCCCTGCACTCCTTTCATATTTTCCGAGCCCACGTGTCCTTCATCCAGTTCGGACGTAACCTATCTAGAAATACTTACATTACTTTTATCTACAATATTTCCTTGCTTTCCCAGCCCTAAATTATTACCCTGATCTTTTACCTCGGCCTGAGGCTAAGCATTGCCATGCAACGTGGCAATGCCGCCAGTCTCTTGGGTACATTACGGAGGAATGTTTCAACGCCATATTTTAATTTGTGAATTGTAGTTAGTTTAGGATATGTTTATTTTAATAGTGTGTTAGTTAATTTCATGGAGGAACAAAAAAAATTGGACAGATTCTCGCTAGCAAAAAACTGTGTCAGTCAAGTCGGCCAGCCCGCTGTACATACAGGCCACGCACACATTCACACATTAGTCGGTCGGCAATTACACGCGCAGACGGCAACACTCACACATTAATATTCACATTTTTTATCCAGTAGGTTACACAATTATTTTAATTTGTCCTTAAATTCTTATAATCCGATATTCTTTTTAGGTTTGTTTGTCGCCGAAAATGTAAATAAGCCCCCTCCTGATCTTGATATGAAATCAAAATTAGAGTCCTACTTTTACTTTAATGAATCAACACAAAGCATGTATTACCAACAACCTCGCCCCTGTCAATATTATCCAAATCCAGCACTCTAACGATTTTGTGGCCTTTAACTGTTAAACTGACAGTTAAAACGTCAAAAAATCGAACTAATCGAAACAAGATACCCTATTTTAACTTGATCTTAACAAATTCTACTTCAAAATAACCCCTCCATCTTTCTACAATCCAGACCTTATATTTTAATTATCACCACGCCAGCTACTCAAGGACCTGACCAGGCATAATTCAAATCGCTAGCTCAGTGGTGCCCTCTCGCCGCGAGAAGTGTCGTCGAGCCTTCTCGAATATTCATCAGGCTGACTTGATTACTTCCTAAGTATCTTTGTTATGTGGTTAACGACTTGGCAGGTGGAAAGTTCTGTCATTAGGTTCTATACGATTCATAGGTTCATTGTCTTAAGCCTTTTTCCCCTAGGAGTAGACAGAAAAGCTGAAAGTCGGGGTCAAAAGAAATTATTTCCTATGTGTCAGTATTTTCTATGCGATTTTTGTACGAATTTCTGTTTGGAGAGCACAACGTTTGTCAGGTCAGCTAGTTTAAGATGTTATTGGACTCAAAGGCAGATTTATTATTTACCAGTAGAGTTACCAGTGTTACTTTTCAAACATCACTTCGAAATTCGAACAGTGCCGCGGTTTGAATCCGCGGTGATTTGATTCTAAAAAACAAATGAATTCGATTTCGAACTGAGTGCGGTCTATTGAATGAGGTTCGTTCTAAATTTCTTAAAGAAAAACCTGCTTTAATAAACCACAAACTTACTTTCCTACAAAGATCCACAAACATAGAACTAACTAGAACAAAACAATCAGTCCACGCTCAAAGCTGATGAAACAAAGCTCTTTCTTTGCCCAAGTAGTAAATACTGAAAAATTCATACATTTCGTCAGTACCGTCGGCAAGTCAAGTGCTCGGCATGGTTAGCATATCGCAGAGATCGCCTGCTCGAATATTCAACAGCTCTTTGTTGCTGACCCTACTTACGTACTACGGTATGGTAATGAGTGACGTCACTGTTTGTTTTTGACTCAGTTTGATTTTGTAGCTGTCGCTAAGAAGAACATATTTTTGGAAGATGTTTTAATGATGAGACTGTGTCTTAATGGTAGAAAATGTGAGTTAAGTACATTAATAGCAGCCTCCATTAACATATAATAATAATACCAGCCTATTATTGTCCCACTGCTGGGCAAAGGCCTCTTCTCATACAGAGAAGGCACGAGAATTGATCACTACGCTTGCTCAAAACGGGTTGGCGATTTCAGCCTTATATTAACTATAAAGTCCGGGTTTCCTCATCATGTATTTCCTTCACCGATGTCAGTAATGTCGTAGATAAACTCAGAAAGTACTGAATAAAAAAGTGACATTGGTACTAGCCCGGATTTGAACCCACAACCTCATGCATGAGAGGCGAGGAAGTAACCACTGTGCCGTCACGGCTACAAAGCAAAGTGCTTGAGAAACTCCAAGTAAATGTGACTTACAAAATACTACATAACGTACCTTACATCAGAAGGACCCTTTTTTCTTCCAAGTAAAATGTCACCGATCAATAATTCTTTTAAACAAAGACTCAATAGGTGACAAAAGAGTAACCTTTAATAAAAATCGTAGAAAGAACCATTGTCTTCGTAAATATTAAACCAGTCAGGCGTTATAATATTTCTACAGTAGGGCGTAGGGTTTTGTACGCTTCATTGAATGAAAAACAATAATAAATTATAAATATAAATTGCAGGGGTTTGTGGCTAAATAATAGCAGCCGCACGAGTCGATTGAAGGTTAAGCGACGCTTGTCGCGGTCGGTTCGTGGATGGGTGACCATTCCATATCGAGCCCCTCCGTGCTTCGGAAAGCCCGTTAAGCTGTTGGTTCCGGCTGTCATTCATTAGGCTAGTCAACGAGTTCAAAAATGTGTTAATTCATAATGAAGCTCCTAAAAATATGAGCGATAGCTCATTCGATTCGGAATGACGTCTAGAAAAATGTATCGAAAGTATGTATTAGCAAATTATGTATTAACAAATTAAGATGAAAAAAGATAGCATTTAGTTTTTCGTTTATAACTCAGAAACTATTAATATTAAAGGAATTTTGAAAAAAGATCCTTAAAGAGGAGGAAATGTCCAATAAAAAAGTTCCGACTTCCGGAACTCTATCTCTATTATTTATAATTGTAATTCAACGCCGAAAATAGGGCTCCGCCCAGCCGTAACGACATGGGTGCACTACCGCTAAAAACAGAGTACTTCGCGTACTTCTTCAGAATTATTCGCCGCCATTTTTTAGTTTGTTGTAGGTTTAGTAAGGTTATGTTTTTTAGTTTTATTTAATGTGTATAATCAATTAGTCAATTAAGTATGAGTTGATATTTTAATTAAGCTAAACTAAAGTGTCTAAGCTGAGAAAATAATAATATATTTCTCTGCAAAAGAAATGCAATTCATTGTCTTTGTAATTTAAGAAAATAATAACGTAGATTTTCTTCTTAGCTAATAAATGGCAATAAAATTAAATAACATTTGGTCCTAAATTCAAATAAAGCTATACGAGGATCTTTTGGCGCCAAAATCGGAACTAACGCCGCACCGCCATCTTGGTTTTTCAATGCATTTCACAAAACAATTTCACACATGTTTACCAACAGCGCCTCTCTGTTAACGTCATTCGAGTGCTAAAAGATACTTGTAGGACTAAACGCGAACTCTGCTCACTGACGCAGTCATAAGGTCATCAAGTGCTCAGGTGACATGCGGTGTAAGATGGAAGGTGGTTATCTATGTAAACTAATCATATTGTAAAGATAAAATATATGATTTTTTGTATATTTTTGTTGCTTTCACGCTAAAACGGCTGAACTTATTTTGATGAAATTTGGCACATGAGTAGACCATGACCTGGATTAGGACATAGAATACTTTTGATCTCGATATTCCCACGGGATCGAGACTTATGCGGGTGAAACCGCAGGGCGCAGCTAGTAATAAATATAACATAGATTTGTATCTATCTTTATTGTAAGTAGGTACAAATATTATTTACAACATAATTTCAGCTATTTATCACATATTCTCGATTCTATTAGGCACCGACTAAACTAAATTGGGCTAAAAGTGTTGCTATCTTTCATTTGCATTAAAAGCGAGAAAGAGAGAGCAAAGCATACTCGCACATCGGCAACAAGAGAGTCACAACACAATAAATGTAGTTTTTGGGAAATCGCTTGGTTAATTTTATTCATCGCTCAAATTGTATTTGTAGTTGTAGTTATATTTGTTGTTGTTGTTTGTGTTTGTTTGTGTATTTGAGCGATGGTTGGCTTGGTCTAAAAATTTAGAGTTTTAAGCTCAATAAAATTTAACACTTATCGAGTGTTAAATTTTATTGAGCTTAAAACTCTAAATTTTTAGACCAAGCTTCCTATTCAATTAAACTTTGTCATGAAACTGAATTGGTGACGTTACCCTATATGTAATTTAACACAACACCACATCACGCCTCTATTCCCCGAAGGGTAAGGCAGAGGTATACAATACAACCGCATTTTGCCCGCTATGTTGAACTAATAATTAATGTAATAGGGGGCAAGCCTATAAATCGAGACTAAATCGGTGTGAGCACAAAGTTAGGGCTTAGAATTTGTAATGTTTTATTCGTTTTTTTCTCAGTTATTCTAGGACTCAATATTAAGTCTGATATTGCACACACATAGTGAGCTATCAAGTTGCTTGTACCTTCTCTATTTAAGAAGATTCGTGTAGTGACAAAATTTAATTAATTAGGTTAGTCAATACCTAATGGAAAATTCATCTAAAAACTAACCCCTCGCAGGATCATTAATATACCCCCTAATTTCTGATATCATTTCTGCCCCTTTTGGAAGACATTTGTCCTTCAACAGACCATGGTACCACCAGGCCCTAAAGTTCCTGTATGTACTGAAGGCTTGGTACTTTTTCCTATCATTCAACATTTTGCAGAGCTGACAGTATCCTCTGAATTCTTCGACCTTTTCTATTGTGTAGTAGTTCTTCCAGTTGAAATATTCATGGTAGACTGTTGGATTCCTTATGGTGTAGTCTAAAAGAGCTGCAAGCTTTTCTTCTGTGTAGAATTTGAAATTTATGTAGGAGTTTTCTGGCAGGAACCTGGGGAGAAGAAGATCCGTGAAACACTGGACTTAAAAGGTATTAGTATATTAAAGGTATGATGAGATATCACAAGTAATTGCTGAATATAAGGTTTCCAAAGAATATGTTTTTGTTTTTTTAAACTTTGGCCCGCACTAGTATTTTCTCCTGTATTGTGGGTGCGTTTACAAACATTCAAACTCACATACACAAACAGCCAGACCCGGAACAACTACTTGTAGGTCATACAAATATTTTTTCCGTGCGGGAATCGAAGACACCACACGCAGCGCAGCAGTCAATCGCTTAGCCACTGGGCGAACCGTGCCGTCAATGTATTTGCTTGATTAATTAATGTGGTCATCGTGTGTTAAGAAACTATTACTAATCTGCTCAACGTATATTGCACGATATCTTATACAATGAAGTCATTAAAATATGTATGTTTTTTTTTTTAACTGGACTAAGAGTCGTGATGTATTGCAATCTCACCGAATTTTAAAATGAAGAGAGAGAAGAAATTAACTTCTAATGAATCATCATTGAGAATGTTTATAGAAATAAAACATTTTACCTTTAGATAGCAAGAAGTAAAAATAATTTTGATATCGACCAAATAAGTTCACATTTTAATGGATACAGAAAATTAATGGAATACTTAGATAGATCGCTCATTGATTTTAACTATGAATTGCGACCGAAATTGACCGTGTAATGGGTTCCATATACACTAAAACATCTGTTTTTCACAAAAAAATTGTAACTAGAAATGAGATCTCACTTGGTGTAATCGGCGCCTCCGAGCACCACTGGTACTGCATTATTATGGTACCCTTTCAACACTTCTGCCGTCACATAGTCCTCTGACACATCCCCTTCAAACGCCAAATAAAAATAATAGTCCCTTTCAATAGCCTTTAGACATCCTCCTCTTGGACAATTCTTAAAACCACAACCGTACGTATCCATAGATAAATTAAATAGTTTCAGTGCTCGGCTTATTTTAGAGAGAACCAACTTCCTTCTCCTTACATAATCGCAATCATCTATAACTAACGCTACACCCTTTGTCTTTGTATTCACTTTTTTAATAATATCACTCTTCATCGTTGGCTTTAAATGCGTGGTCCATAGCACTTTTCTACTGGGAGCCACAACATTGCCACTCATGTCCTTCACTTCAATATAAGGACTGAATATATCTGAATAAAATTTGTAAGTCCACGTCCAATTGAAAAAGTTGTCTACGTGAATGTTGCATATAGGATGATCGTCGGCCGCCTGCATTCCATAAAATACGTATTTCTGGCGTTTCGTTCTATTTTTTGGGAGATCTTCATAACCTCCTGATTTCCCCAATAGAGTCATGTTAAAAACGATGGCATCGAAATTTTTGTAATCATTGTTGAGTATCGTCTTGTTTGTTGTTATGTAACAATTGATTTCAGGGCAGTCATTTTCAATGAATGCAGTTTGTCCTTCGTACGGCAACAGCTTCTCGTGTGTTCTACCGACCGCTGCTGACGACCACACTAGAATATACTTGAGATCGTTCTCGAACCTTTCGTCAGCCTCGTAACTTCGAAGTTTATTGAACCGTTCTTGATATTTTACCGTCTGTGATACAGTGGTGTACGCAGTGTGGAATGAATAAAAAGCCAGCGCGACGTACATGAAAAGCCCGGTAAAACTGACTATGAAAAATAATTTCGCAAAAGTTTCAGTTCGGGAGACGAAATACATTTTTTCTCGGTTGGTTCGCGCCGCGTCTCGTGAACAATGGAAAGAAACGTCGGCTTCATCTCGATAAATAAAGAAGAATGCATCCGCTGTCTCATTAGATGACGGTGGTAAACAAAAAATTCTTTTGATAGCAAATAAACAAAGCGAATCAGTGCTGTGTACATAACTGCCTCGGTGAGCAGATTATTTTGACATTGAATTGCTGTTATGGAGCTTGTTACTTCAGGTTCTTTTGGGTATTGTCTGTTGACCCACCTTTGAAGATTTTGGTGTAAAACTTATTAATTTATGACAAAAAAAATAGAAAAGTGAGAATATTACAGACAGTGCGTATGAGTCAAACAGTCAAACACAAGATGGATGTAGGTAGATAGACTTATAGACCCGAGATGTAAGTTTCTCGCTCAAGAGTACACGTTCCCTCTGTTAAATCACTTGTACTCACTTTACTTTGACAACTATATTATTTTAACAGATCGTACCTATCTATTAGGTATATTTAGCTTTTAGTTTAAACAAAACAAAACACCATCTACCTCCATTGTTACAGATAGGTAGCCAATGAGGTTACGTTCACCGTCGGCGTCAACTATTGGAATGCAGACATTCTCCGTCGAATTCCGCGGATACCGATCGCTCAGAATCCTTGCGGTTACTGTCTTCAAATATTCATCGTAATAAAGTGTCAATTAATTACCTTTGAGGTATTTTGTGACCACAAAATCAATGGTTAGAATGTGATTTATGATTGTAAACAGCCGACCCTCGAATACAAGCATATTTCGGTTTTGAAATGACTATAATAATATGTAATTCTGTGTGACCAGTCCAGTGTTATTTTAGTTTCCTTATTGTTTGAGAAGAAATTAAATAAAATGTTTTTTGAAAGAAACAAAATTAAATGACGCAGAATATGTGGTAGTGTTTTGTTTAAACTTACCTCTAAGCTAAACTGAAGATAGCTTACAAAGCATTTTGTCACTGGATCTTTTGTAACCATATTATGAAATCCTCGTGGATAAACCTGAAGTTTTAGCGGTCTGAAATCGGAAACTCTACACCTTCTGTCTGGCACCATTCTGAGATATGAGCCTTTTGTTTTCGTAGCTTTATTTAGTCTGTATCCTCCTGGGCGTCGTCCCAATTAATACTTTTTTCCTTTATCGTTCAAAGACGATGTAAGAGAGATACCTTCAGCCTACAGTGAGACAAATTGCAGACCGGTATAGATATAGCTATACACGTCAACATCAACCATCTGTAACTGAATTTTGAATATAAATTTGTATGAAACTAACTACATTTATGGCTTTATATTGACACGTCCTCGCTTGTCACGTGCGCAAAAGGGGTATATTTTTATGGAATACGTAATTTTGTTTGACTTCATACGCGGTGTCCATATTTGCCGAAGACTCGACGTCCTACATGCAAAGAGACTGGGTTGTTTCCAATGTTTTATGCGGCCCGAGATTTGTGTAAGTGGCAAGGTCGAAAAAAAACATATTTTACTTAGTCCTATACCATTTATTGGTAAGTGTTCGATCAAAGGTTAAGCTATGCTCGCCGCGGTCGGGTTCGTGGCCAGTTAAGCTGTTGATTCCGGCTGTCATTCGTAGATCTTTGACAGTCATTACAACGCAGAAGCCCAAAAGTCTGACAACCAGTCTTACCAAGGTGTATCGTGTTACCCAGTAAATGGGTTCTGGCGATCAGATAGGCTGTCGCTCCATGTAAAATACTAGTATTCAGCTGCATCAGTTAAAATGCCTCCAAGTGGTGTTGACTGACGTTGGTTTAGCAACTGGTATCATCATAGTCATAGCAGTTTTCGATCTCAGATAGGTCCTCGGTCATCTGGCGTTGCATATGTTGCATATGATGGTAAATGATTTTATTTCTGTAAGTAGGTTTGTACAAACACTTTTACTCGTCAATCATATTTTGAATCATTATAACATCACGACTTGTTTCCCCGAACGGTCAAGCAGAGGAGTACCTTTAGTAAACCCACATTTCGCCATTTACGTGTTTGCCCCATGTACTTGGGGAGCCTATTGCGATCAACCGGGCACAAATCCAGACCTCGAGCTGCTACTGAGAAATTCCTGATGGAATATCCAATAACATTGGCCCGACCTAGGAATTTAACCCAGGATCTCATGGATGCTCCAGGATGCTCAGCAGTAGCGCTGGCGATCACTAGACCAACGAGGCCACAATATAAGTTTAATAACACAGTAATAACAAATGCATCGACTATTTGACACCAATCCAAAAAAAAAAGTATAACCAATCCTTACGCCGTATTCGGGTAAATAATGAAATATCGTCCAAACATCTTCAACGCAATGGAAACACACGCTGCCTATAACGAAACAGGTCTTAGCAAATAGAGGGAGACATCGACTGATAGAAAAATTTCCTCGAGAGCTTTTTGGCTGCGAACAGACAGACAGACGGATCTCTTTGAGAGGTCTCAGTGCGACATTTTATGTTTGGCATAAAGAAATAGGGCAAATAACGTTCCCGTATGCATTTGAAGGCTTGCTGGGTGAACATTTAGCGGAACTGTTTTTATTTTTATTTTGAACAGTTATCGATTTTATTAGGTAGTAGTTTGAAGTTCTTGTAAACAGGCTTAATAAAACTTGTATTATAGACGCAGCTCGTAAGGTTTAAATTACAATACAAATGTAATTAACGTCTGTTGCGTTGACATCAATCTCAGAGGATGTGTCATGCTTTTTTTCGATCTTTATTTTTTAGTTTAGTGATCGTTGTTTGGAATCGCACGATTATATTAAATCTATTGATGATACATAACATACTGATCTGCTTGCATCATTAACAATTCCGTGTACTACTTACTACGTCTACCGGATAATTACTACGTCATTCGTTGATGTTGTTTACTAGTTTGTTTACAAATGACGAATCTTTTTCCATTTTACGCACGTCTAGATTTGTAAGCAAAGCAACATGCAACATATTTACGCATAAGATTTGTTTTATAACGTTTTTTCAACGTTGAAACTATATAGTAGATGTCGGGATCGTGTCACCCAGTTATTGGATTGTGGAGGTCAGATAGGCAGTCACTCCATGAAAAATACTGGTATTCAGCTGCATCTGGTTAGACTGGAAGCCGACCCCAACATAATTGGGGAATGTTAGTTAGATGTTGATGATGATTGTAAATGTTACCAATGAATAGGATGATGAGGTCGAAAAGCCAAAAAAGACGAAGGAGAGACTTTTTTTTAACTTTTAATAAGACCACCTGTAACTATTATAGAGATAAACTTAACCCAGCATCCGAACGATAAAACGTTCGTTGTATTCGAGATCGTCGCGTCGTTTGTCATTCGCGAACATTGTTTCGGAAACAACCGATAGGATGTGTTATAAATGACGTTTCGGATGCTCGCACATATACCCTTTGCTTTTTATTCTGTTCCGATATAAATTGTGAATTGGTTTATCAACGAGTTGCTATCCCGTTATGTATATATTTTTTGAGAGATTTACGAGCATTGGTTTTGTAGTTTCCTTTGTAGTTTACAGGTGTTGTGTAGTTATTTTGATGTCTTCATGTTCTATTTCACCAGGTTTGCTAAGGGGTACCGTGGTACCCAGTAACTGGGTTGTGATGATCAGATAGGCAGTCGCTCCATGTAAAATACTGGTAATCAGCTGCATCTGGTAATACTAGAAGCTGACCCCAACATAGTTGGGAAAAGGCTGGGTTGGGTGATAATGTTCTACTTCATTCGCTTGAGTTTTTTTTGTTTTCATTTGCTAATTACTATTGGAAAATAGCAGCAATAAAAACAGCAGCAGTGGTCTAATAGTTTACTATATATATTCGTGGTCAATATTTTTACACAAGTGACAATGTACAGACATAAACAGAACCGTAACTATGCTTATTTAAAAAACGGTGACAGACAGGTGTAAATATGATTATTCATACAGGCCAGTGTAGTGCCATACCATATATACGACCTCCAATAATTACAAGGTACTATTTCTTATACCGAAAAATAGCCACTAAATGAATAGGCTACTTAAATTATACTACTACTACTACTACTTCTACTCCTCTCTCTTCTTCTTCTTCTTCTTCTTCTACTTCTTCTACTGCTACTTTTATTATTGGCTTTTTATTATTTATCATTTGGCGAAACGTGATTCTTATCATCGATATAAAACAGAAAAACTTTTTTTTTATCCGGACTAATGCGAGTTGAACTCGCGTGGAGAGAGTTCCTACGATGAATACTTTGCCCACCAAAAACATTTCATATAAAGTAAGTTGCCAAGACTTACATAACACATTCATTGTTAAAAAGTGATCAGATGTAATGTAGAGTCAAGCCCCTAACTCTGCAAGGCTTATTTCTACAAACCTTACATCTTGGTCACAATGTACTCGGCGCTGAATTGCGTATACTCGCGTATACACAATTCAGCGTCACCGACCCGAGCGTGACGGTTCAGTTTCGTTCACTGTTTAGAAAGAGCACAAAGTGCACCAAGAGAAGATTTTTCTTCAAAAACCTTTAACAAAACTCACTATAATAATCACCTAACATGCACACGCAGCATCATTCCAAGTTAACCCACGATTAAATAAACCAAAGATATACCAAGCGCACGTCGGCCGTGACTTTAAAAAAAACTGGTTAATAAGCATGCAACCCACCTGAGGGGAGTAACTCCAAACTTGGGAGGAATGAGGTAAAATCGAAGTTCTGGAGGCAAGTTTAAAAAGTCTAATTTTCCTTCATACGCGACTGGAGTACAGGAGGCTACGGCGGACCATAGAATAGTGTGGATGTGAATATTTTATGCAAAGCAGATTTTTTTCACTTTTCTTTTGAAGCATTTTTTTTCTTACAAGACTTACTATTGCGGAAGATATTATTTGAGTATACCTTCGTATGCTATCCCATAAATATTTGTGTAGTCTATCTATATAATAAAAGAAGAAACTAACGGGGTGTCAAAGTTTGTATGGAAGAATTTTAACGCATGGTCCGATTAACTCGAAACTCAGTATTCATACTTAAAACCGAAAATAAAGAACAACGTACATAAGGGTTTTTCGAAAATCTACCCCTGATGTACTAAAAAGGGGTAGCAAATGTTAGAGGGGGCATTATATTGCGTGACTTGAATAACTAAAAAAATTGTACAAATAACCTACAAGTCAATTAGCACAAACGTCACAAACGATTTTTCAAAACTCAAGCACTTTCGTGGTGAAAAGGGGGTATACAGTTTATATGAAAAATAATTTTCCATGGATCAATAAACTTGAAAATTGACTCGAATACTTTTCGTAATAAATAAAAAGATCGTAAGATTTTTTTTCAAAAACTACCTTTTAAAAGAGGTGGAGGGGGTGATAAATTTGGTAGAGGAAAAAACGAAATATGCGCCAACAAAGTTACGGTTGAAGTGCTAATGAGTAATATGTGTAATGCAGAGTAGCCGCTTGTCATTGTACGGATTTGCGAGGTGTTGGAATCAGGAACGCGTGAAAAGTGTTATGTGTTATTATGAATGTAGCTTTAATAAAAGAGGCCGAACAAAGAAAAGATGCAAAGATTGTGTGAAAAAATGATGGTCCAGCTAGGAAGGAAGTCACCTTTGAGATGACGACTTTTACATAGTCGAGTAAAGTTAAGTTAGGATTTTCTAGGAAAGCGGTTCCATTATGCTATAACAGCCGTCATGAAAATCTGTAATTTTCACCAATATTTGACATTAAGGTGTCAAAAAATGCTCTATTAAAAAAAATGCTATTATTTTTGTAAATTATTATTGTAATGTTTGTTTTAATTAATGACATTTTTTATTTATTTTTTATTTTAGCATATTTACGTTGCATGTTACCATATTTGTATGTCTTAAGACAAAACATAGCGTGCTATTCTATATGTATGACCTTATTGTATACCTATGTTTCACAAATAAACTTTTATGATTTATGATTTATTTATGATTCTATATTTGGACAGCCGTTATTATGTGACCGGTCAACGCTTTCTTAGGGAACCAAAGCTTTAATTTAACTTTCACTCATAAAGTATACCACTCAACATAAAACTATACCTATTAAAAATAACCAATATTATTACCTAACCAATAAAAACGCAGCATCGTAAGTGTACGGACTGAGTGAAAAAGCGTCCAGCGGAGCGTTCAGCGTTGCGTGCAAGCGGCGAAGGAGCGTTCGCCCAGTGGCCTTAGTGCACGCTTAGCGTTCGAGTGAGCTGGTCACATTTTTCATCATGGCGTCGGGGTCGTACGATATTATTGATATGTATTTAGAAGAATATGTGTGGTTAAATATTTGTATAAGTAACTCGAGACAAGGTCCAAGTGAGATAATTAAACAAAGAAGGCTGTGTTGTGTGTTGTGCTAGTTTTACTGTTAATTCCTTCCACACTTTCTGTTTAATTATTCTATTTTTATATAGGGCATGAATTGTTGACCATAATTCTGGTTTAAGTTCAATTTCTGTAATAATATCTTCGAACGACATGGCGCGCACGCTCTCGTCACCGCTGCAAACACAAACTGGTTTGAACTTGCACGCGACGCCCCGCTCGACGCAAACAAGAACGCCGCTGCCCCCGCTCCGCTCGGTCACCATTCATGACACCTACGTGTTAATGCATCTGTTTGACACGAACGCTGCACGCCCCGCCCCGCTGGACGCTCGATGCAAGCGGGCACTCAGGCCGTACACTAAGAAACTACGAGTATGAGCGCTGACTCATTCTCAGTTTTCAATTCCATAAAAATAATGCAACAAAAAACAAAATAAAATGGTAAGACATATCCACGTTAACCTCTCGTGCAGGTAGCTCGCAACATCAGGCTGTGCTATAATAAGGCAAAGTTGGCCATCTTACTAGTGAGATTTCCACCCAATCATAACTTTCAAAGAAAAAGAAAATGTACCGTAGCATTGCATCTAATATTTTATAATATTAACGTTCCTTTGCGCGTGAAGTTCTGTCGCTGAGGCAAATAAAATAGACTTTGTACCAGCTGATTTAAATTTCTTGGTACCGTACGTGGCAGTATATTTACCTATATCCTTTATTGGTATATACATGACAGCGCAGGCGCATAAAAAAACGTGGTGCCGTCTAGTTTTGTTACGAAGTTACTAGAATCACTGAAAAGGTCGGATACGAGTGACACTGGCTGATGACAATCACTCTAGTACAGCGTCGCATCGATGGTTGCATGGCGGCTGTTTTCTGATGCCAGGAGATGAAGTCAGGGGACCCGCGGACCTACCACGTCCACGACGAACTGCTATATTCCGGCATAATCCTGATGATATTAAAGTTACTGCAGCACTAATACGATGACCACTTCTGGAAACGGTATCCAGGGACGTTATGTATTTAGGTATTTTTATGTATGTATCAGTCACGGACTAGAAAAAAGAAGGACTCCGCGCAACGCGTATCGAAAGTGAAGCACTATAACTATGCGACCGTTTGTACAAACATGCCTCACGCACTTATTTACATCATAAGGGGCCATACCGCGGCACTACGGCGTCATTGTAGGTACTGTTTACGTCAAGAAATAAAATAATGCCTTCTTGTGTCGTGAAATGGTATAAAATAATTCTACATCCCAGAAAAAGTGTCAACGAATAACATATCACAAGTAAGATATTTATTTATACACACACACACACACACACACACACACACACACACACACACAGATCGGTAAGGTGATTCACTTTCGATATGCGTGGCGCGGAGTCCTATTTTTTTTCTAGTCCGTGGTATCAGTATTTAATGACGATATTAAAATCTACGGTGTATCCTGGGCAGTCGGCACCGCTATCAACCTTACTGACTGATATAAAATACTTTTAACTACACCATGGCATGAAACCTCTAATGGTTTCTGCCAAAGTAAAGATCAATTAACTTCTCCAACAGATAACTTGTTTTTAAATTAATTGCTTACAAATAACTTCAAGTCGTTTTTTATAACATTTCACGAAAGTAAAAGTACAGCTGTTTATGTACAAACATTAAACAAATCAAGCTTCAGTAAAAGAAGCTGTCATATAGGTAAGAGTAACAGAAACAGAAGCTGCCATATAGGTATGAGTAACACAGACAGAAGCTGTCATATAGGTATGAGTAATAGAGACAGAAGCTGCCATATAGGTATGAGTAACAGAGACAGAAGCTGTCACATAGGCATGAGTAACACAGACAGAAACTGTCATATAGGTATGAGTAATACAGACATAAGCTGTCATCTATGAGTAACACAGACAGAAGCTGTCATAACGGTATGAGTAACACAGACAGAAACTGTCATATAGGTATGAGTAATACAGACAGAAGCTGTCATCTATGAGTAACACAGACAGAAGCTGTCATAACGGTATGAGTAACACAGACAGAAACTGTCATATAGGTATGAGTAATACAGACAGAAGCTGTTATCTATGAGTAACACAGACAGAAGCTGTCATAACGGTATGAGGAACAGACAGAAGCTGTCATATTGGTATGAGTAACAGAGACGACGCACTACAAAGTCAAAAAAATTCTATTACGCAATGACCTCAGCCTATCGCATCCTGTTCTCCGCCTTTGCATCCAGTCTGTCCCAGCCACCTTTTTAAGGTCGTCGGACCATCTAGCTGGGGAGTGACCCAAACTAAGCTTCTATAACCTGATGAACCATATTTACGGCCACATACTGTAAAATTTAATGTATAGTACCTAGTTCCAGATGTCAAGTTTCATGACTTACGAGAGCCGGTAAACAAGCCATACAATGTATTTTACTGTTCTTTCGTCGTATAATATTCCTACATTTTACGAATATAATACCTAGTATATATTGCATAGACAGTACTTTTTTTAGAAATACTATATTATTTTGTTTCAACATTCTAAGATTGAGAAGCCTGAAAATCTGACAACCAGTCTTAATTTATCGTATAGCCCAATAATTGGGATGTGGAGGTCAGATAGGCAGACGGTCCATGTAAAATACTGGTATTCAGCTGCATCCGGTTAGACTGGAAGCCGACCCCAACATAGTTGGGAAAAGGAAGGCAGATTAAGATGAATTCTAAGATTGCATATACAACATTAGGTTTAGTATATGCGAAACCTGAATATAGTTTGTTCAGAATAAGTAACTGAATCGATTCCAATATTTTTTAAACCATGTTATATTTTGTCGCAAAAATATTTAAAAAAAGTTACAAGTTGGACACCGAGCGACACTAAGTACCTATCGGCAATCATACGCGCACACACAGGTCACGGCAGGTCATAGCGGCACATGGCGCGGGCGCACGGCGCGCGGGGCGGGGGTAAAACAACCACTTCAGTCGCCCGGACGCTACAGGTTGACGCGTACGTGTCACGCTCCCTTTCAGTTACAATACGCCATCGCGATTGCGCGGCCGCCGTGGGCCTTACAGTTGTCTTTCGGTTGATCGTGTACCGTGTACCTATCGTATGAAAAAATTATCGTGTAACCATGTCATTCTCATACACAAACGTCCAGTAACCAGAAATGGTACGTACACTAGCGATGTGTGGTGATAACGTATCCCTGGCAGTGCGGCGGTACGAGGAGCAATTCGGCATCAGAGTATCGTGAAACACAATGCTTTCCGCCACACAAAAATCTAGGGACTACGGTACCTTTCGCCCTCCGACAGCAGTCGATAGAGGAGTGAGTCGAACTCCTACCACAGTCCAATACAGAATTTTGGACTACATGGCCAACAAACCTACAGTCTGCTGTGTTAAGTAATGCGATATTTAACAGTTTTTATCCACTTTGAACTTTAAATGTTTGGCATAAGGTGCAACAAACCGCATTGACGACGTTTTCGACGTAAAGTACATAATAATATCTACCTACACTAGACCATTACGACAGTCCAAAGCCTGCAAGTGTGATGGAAAATGTTATTACCGGATAATTACAATCCAATCGCCGTACGGTTAGGTACCTACTGCCAAATTATTATCAATGAGCGCGAGACGACGCGGGAGGCGCGTGCGGTGCGTTGGCGCCGCGTCGTGACCATGTTTTGATACGGACAACCAGATAATATAACAAGCTTATAACTTTGTGATTTTTCATGATACAGTTTTGAAATTTTGTAAATAGATTCTTTACATAAAAATACTAGACACGTGTTTCGGGTTTCGCATATACTAAAACTAATATTGTATACACAACGAATAGTTTCCCATTTAGCTAAAATGTTATCGCGAAAAGTCTGAACTTCGCTCGCACTCTCATTAATATAGTTACACGGCGGTAAATAAGGAACATTTAGTTTCAGAAAAAGCTCTAAAAACGTCGTTTCAGGCACTCAAATCTGTGCAGTAATCTCTGCCTAAAGCTCGATGTAATATATTTAGGGCAGCAAAAAAACTGAAACTGCCTAGCGTTTTCCCAGCTATATATGTTTGGGTAGGCTTCCAGTCTTACCGGATGCAGCTGAATACCAGTATTTACATGGAGCGACTGCCTGTCTGACCTCCACAACCCAGTTACTGGGTAATACGATATCCCTTGGTAAGACTGGTTGTAAACTTTGGGCTTCTGACTAACCGTAACGACTGTCAAAGATCTACGAATGACAGCCGGGACCAATGACTTAACGCGCTTACCGAGGTACGGCACGACAATATTACACGAAAAGTGAAGAATTTATGCAATTTTGTACTAGGTGCGATGCAACTATTAATCGTCACACTGACCTGCAAAAGATTATGGCAGGGCCCACACTGTATTTCATACTCATGTAACGTTGTAACTTTCCGTTTCTTTTATAAATTATAAATGACATAGATTAACGATTAAAACCGTTAAAATTGGCTTCTTTTAAGTATTTGTTTACCTTTAATACAAACTAAATTGCCAACGTCTATGTGCAACGCAATGCGCGTGACCTAGGGGTCGCCACAGGCGATCGTGTTCGGATAGCGGTCCCCTGTTCCCTCTCCCCGTCACCGCCCCGGCAGACCTGGCAGGTCCGGCCGTCAATTGTGCGCGCCAAATCGTCAGACCAAAGAGTATAATAATGCGTCAGACCGTCATATGGTGACTTCGGGGGCACGCGTTCGCGTCGCTCATTCTCAGCGGCGCGACCTTCATATGTGTGCCCTCCGGAACAGCCACGGTGGTCACCGTTTGTTTTTTAATACAATTATGAGTATATTAAACTCAGTTTAAACCCCATATTGGGTAAGTGTTGAACAATGTCGCTTTTATATTTTGTGTACCTACCTATCTAGGTCATCATATGGCGTGTACCTTTTTGCTCACAACCTCTTTTCACAGGAATTAGTATGCCTTCCGCTTAACTATTTGCTAAACAACCTATTTGTCTTTATCGCTGTGCATTTTATGGAATGTTCCATACCTTGAAAAATGTGCAAGTCATCATGTGCTTCTTACTCACATTTTGTAAACTCGGAACTGATTGTGACAACCACACATCACCTTCATTAGCACATAGTACATCTCGCTTTGCTTATGCCTTGGTGTCACAATCAGCGGAGATGGCCATCTTGTAAGACGTTGGACATTAATTCCAGGGTCCAAAGTTCCGGCTACCACCTGCAACTTTCATCCGGATATACCGGAAGAATCCGCCACCCCCTTCCGGCGTACCTGCGCAAGAACGTGCTTCACGCCGGGTACTTATTTACCCGCGTGGCCGTGCCGAGCACGCTCCGTGGGTCTAGCAAGACCATCTGCCGACCGTCACCTTCCCTGGCATCTGCAGCGTGCACACCGCTGTGGGTTCCATCACACCAGGCTGAGCCAGGAGAGTACTGTGCTACTCCCAAGGTAAGTTAGGGAAACTTGTGACCATAGACTTACCTACCCCCTTTCCTCAATTTGTTTATCAATATACTTTTATGTTGACAAAGGTACATGGTTTCATTTTTATATAGACCACGTAAACCTCTTCCGTCACACTGAAACATAACACAATAACACACGATTTTAATATAAAAATTGCGTATAAAGTATTAAATGCACAGCGCAGTAGGTGCGCTATAAATCGTCGGAACATCTTCGCGTCGCGGACCAATTAGTACAAGATGGTGCCGCGCAACACTCGCGGGATGGAGTTATGTGATATGGTACTAGGAGATGCAGGGAAGGTACTGAATTTATAAATAGGTAATATCAATAGGTAATAGGTAATAGGTAATAGGATAATATATCGAATAGTTTGTAATGAGACTGAACTTATCAGCCGGTCTAGGGATTCTGTAAAAATCTCACCGTGAAAACATAGGTGAAGTGAACTGTCATTCCAGTTAATCCTAGGGATTGACAGTATTAACAGCTCACTTCACCTAAGTTTTCACGATGAGACTTTTACAGAATAGATCCGTTGCCCTGAAAATTATGAAAATGAACGAACGTTTACGAAAAAAAAAAGAGAAGAATCAAAATACCTTTATCACAAGTCTTCCTCACTGGTCTAAAACTTTCAATATTTACTACTCACTTCTTTCTGAGGTCCCTGTAAGGTCATGTGAGATAATAATTCACTAAAACAAAGAGAGCAATCCTCGGCAGACTATTTAAAGGTACCTAACTAAAAAATTTACGCACATGCTATAAAATGTGGCGAAATGTGAGTGTACTTAAGGTGCGCCTCTGCCTAACCCTTCGGGGAATGCAGGCGTTAGCAATTGTATTGTAGTTTTAAACCGATTTCTAAGATTTCTTACTTTTTTGTAGGTAAAGAAAGAAAAGAAAGAAAGAAAATTAATTTATTTGGCCCAGGTATAGTTATAGTTATATATATATAGTTACACCTCTGCCTAACTCTTCGGGAACTACAGGCGTGATGTTTAAGTTTTTATTTTGTAAATTCAATCTCAAATATTATAAAAACGATTTGATTATGGCCTACATTCACATAAACCTTATTTTATTTTTTATTTTATTTATTCACAAGGCAACTACAACAGGTGACAATCACAGTTTATCACTAGGTACAGATTATAGGTTTCGACCTGATTATCACCCTAAGCGTATTCGCACAACATGAGTAGCAACAACAATAGTAATGATGTCAAGTACAGTGAAAGCTATTTCACAAAATCACAACTACAAGGTTTGTGCGTCTGCCCTCCGTCCGACACACTCCCACTCATTTATACTGAAACATTACAATAGGTATATTAAATCCACACACTCAACAAAAGTTCTCTGATATTATTACTTGTTATTTGTGCATAAAACCGTTCTAAATGTTGGGTTGGCAGCGAGACTAGTTTTTAACGAATGCTATGAAAGCGTTAATTACTTTTGCAGTAATTAATATGATTTAAAGATCTCTGAAAAATACATGACACATTATGTAGATATGCAGCTTAGCTTTGTATTATGCTGTCTGTATATTTTCTTGGAAAGATACCAAGATACATTATGAAGTAACCTTTTTATTGAGCAATCCCAATCTTCACGGTGACTTCAACAATTTTTGGTTCTACAAATATTACTCAGAAAAAACTTGGATTTATTACTGCACTTTTATATTTTAGGGGTACTTTAGTATGCATTATGTGTATGTTTGTATATTAATCCCAGTTTTACTAAATGGTGTACATAGAGTACACACACCTTCCCTAAGCTAAATGGTTATTTATCTAAAAGAAAGGTCCATAATACAGTTCAAGGTGGCAGTGCTTTATATTTTCCCGGATGAGAAATTTAATGAGGCGGTCTACTGTACTTCTTACGATGTCGTTGGTAATTTACGTAAATAAGGCCAACTCAGAACTAAGCCATGAGAACAGCAAAGCAAATTCATACTCAAACCATTAATTTTTGTTAAACCAATTCAGGCACTTTAAAAAATTCAAGAAGTCGGTCAGTCAGAAAGATGCTAGTTGCCCATTCCAAAGCGTTGTAGGTTCCTATGAAGAAGAACGGGCAAGAAACTCACGGGCATGCGTCATCAGTAGCATCAATTACCTTGTTCCTTTAACGTGCAGGTATCAGGTCACGCAGGACATAGTGTTATGTCCTCAGTCCAATGATACTATTCTCACCTGTGATAAAATGGTGACATATTAAGAGGAGAGTGAAATGAAATGAAATTGTTTATTCTGTAAATAGGATATCGGAATCACTTTTACACGACATAAAAGAAAAAAAAAATAAGCTAGGTGGAGTCGACATTTCCTATCTGACTACCCCTGAGAAGAAATGGCGAAACAAACTCATGGGTCAAAGTCTCTTTTAGAGTCCAGACATAATCTTGGTAAAATCATGTGAGGACCATGTAGATTAGTGTCTGAAATGCTATTTTACCTTGGGACCTAGTAAGTGCAAGCATTTGTCAGTTATCGTGTAGCTCAACTCAGAACTTAAGGAGCTCAACAACTCGACGAACAATACCAAAAGACATTTGGGTACGCCGCATAAAGCACTCAAACTGCCAGACCGGGAAGACAAAAAAAGGATGTCGATGGAAGTGATGAATTGGTCATATTAAAAGACCGACAGATGTGAGTGGAAATCCCAGGAGTGGACGCACTAGAGGGACATATTGTGACCTTATTGGTGATGTTTTTCAAACAAAAAGGTCAGGTCCTTGTACTCGCAACCGACTTGCGTGTATGACCAGATGTATGAACGTAAAGGAGTATGTAAGGATCGCGGTAGGTGGCGTTCTGTTGTTTCTGCCCCCCATGGGAAGAAGGCGTGAGTTTATGTATGTATATTAAGAAACTGATTTTCACAAACCTTGAAGTACCTTGAATGTATGCTAGACATGCATGTATGGTTTTGCGTCAATCCTTTGAGACAGTGAGGCTACCGTCGCGCGTCGACCTGATTGATTACGTTGACCCATACTGACAGCTGTACTGTTGAAGAGAAACAGAAGATTAAGTCCATTTGACTTTTATACAACATGTAACAAAAGCTATCTATAGTATATATATATATAGTATCGTGCTAAGAGTCTATTTATGTGGTCGTTTAAACCTTAAGGTGCTCAATAGTTTTATTACTTTAGTGTACGTATTTACTTGTATGTATAGAAAGACTTTGTAGCATTGATTAAAGACGTGACTAGACACGCATATTTCTTGCTGGAAAGTTTCCAGCAAGAAATATGCGTGTCTAGAGCTGCACCTCTGCCTAACGCTGTGGAGAAAACTGGCGTGATATTGTGTTATACTTCGAGAAGCAGATTTCTATGGTCAGCCTATAAGCCTTCTGTAAGTCACCTACACAGTTCCCGACATCCGTATTCCAATAGCATATGTAATATATTGGAGAGCAAGGATTAGGCCACAAGCTATCAGGTTGATGCATTGCATCCATTGTATTGCTCGTGAATCGGCGTGGCAGCGCATGGAACAAAGGTGTCTTACTGGCATAGATTATACGCAGTAGAACCTACCGCGATTGTCTATGGCCGTCCGTCTTGGGACATACAAACTCGTTCTTGGGTCAACATTTTGGTATGTATGATCTGTTTAAAAAGTATCTGATGAAACTGTGAACAAATGTATCTGAAAATGTACCTGACGTTGCCAATTTGTTGTGCCGCTTACAAATTGAATGTTCTGATTTGCTTACTTGAATACTTAAACCCGAAATTCTAATTTTAAATCACTTCACATATGTTTTCCATTTCACAATTGAGGTTAATTTAATAACCTCAATTTTCGTCGATTACTTTCAATTACAATTTAATAATGTCATTCAAACAACATAATTATGTTTAAAAAACGTCGAGATATAAAGTTAAAACCTTCTTAATACTAACGTGTGTTACTAATTCCCTTTAATGAGTGATTGCGTCAGAATTTTACCTGAACAGGATTTGTTTACACTTTGATCAGGTACTTTTAACCATATATTAGGTACTTCTGGCTGCTTTAAAATAGCCTCCTCAAGTGGTGATACTTAAACGTATAGCTGTTATACCCCCGTCATTCAGACCCGCTACTACAGCTCGATTCAAATTTTATGGCGGCTCGGAGCATGAGGCGAGTCGCTGCGCAGTAACGAATTCACGTGTCAACGGGGGTGAGGGGTGAGGTACTGCGCAGCGAGTAGCGTACTTCAGAGCCGCCATAAAGTTTGAATCAGACTGTACCTTGTCGACTGGCTAATATTTGCTCTGAAGAAGTTGGCAGGTACTATGTTTTTATATTTAATATAACGGGCAGGGTTAGATAAAGATAATGCTTTTATTTTTTAAAGACAAAGAACACACTACATCGTACCTAAACAATGGGAATGCTGGCAGAAACAGAGGGCCTACACAAGTAGCAATGATCAAAGATTTACTTATTTCTACAACGTCTTTCAACAGCACCCTCATTGAGGAACACACTATCTATCACAATCTGAATCATTTTGAAGCCTATTGCTAATCCATTGCTTCATGTGTTCGAACAATTTGTCTGCTCAACAACGTAAATAACGCAATGAATGTTGTTGAACTATCAAAATGAAACCCATTCCTTACTGTTAGCGTGTTACGTAATTACCCCGCGGGTTAGTAAATCTGATATTTGTGTTTTTTTGAGTTAGGAACATTGCAGGTCAATCAACAAAACATAAAATAGAATTGCAATGTCTATGCCCTGATAAGTCATCCGACCAAAAATTAATGAACGAACAATGAACGGAAATTATATACCCATCTCTTTTACACTACATTTCGATACGTAATACTTTCTTGTCTTTGAATTTTATAACAAGACATTTCATTTTAATCATATTGTATGTGGTTTTTATGGCGATTTAGTTTATTGATTGACGGAAACGTCATAAGGAAAAATATGTTTTGTTTTTTATAATTTGTTTTTATTTATAAATGAGTTCATAAATAATATTGCCTGCTGATATAGTACCGAATTTTAAAATACAAAACAAGTTATCAGCGGTATCTCATAACGTCAATTTATTTTGACATAATTGACACTAAACCAGAGTTTAGCGACTTAACTCTCCCACATCGGCGGGTTTAATATTTAAAAGTTTAACTCTAGGTTTACCTCTAACTCTTGGTGGCACAAGATGAATTATTTGATTAACCCTGAGTTAGCTGATAACTCCGAGTTATTTAGGATAACCCATGAAAACGCAAGTGGGCCCTAGTGTGTTACGCAATTACCCCGCAGAATTGATGTAAGCTTTTTGGTAGCTAAGTCAATCCAATATATTTTTGACCTATCCATTATCGTTACCGCTGATCCTGCCGGGGCTGCGGATTGTTCGAAAGAGTTACCGTGGCCCTGGCGCACAGGCAACTGAAGGAACACGGGTGGGTTTTAGTCAGTAAGAGTCTGACACGCCCTTCCGCTCCGCCCAGAGCGGGAGAGGTCATTTGATGATACCACACCAAAAAAAAAAAAATTGAAACCGCTGATAGAATGTCAGTTTTTCTAAGTGAAGTTAGGGTCTAAATCGGTCATTAAATATTCCTAACTATTTAAAAGACTTACTGAACAAGAGCTTAGATTTGTAGCAGTTTCTACGACATCAAAAATTGTCATTTTTTTTCAATCTACTTCAAGCGTTACCTATTAACTTTACAGTAACATCCATTTCTTTTAAATCAATGTGATGAGTGTAAAATTATCAATCCCTCAATGTTTATGTTATTCCTGTTTTCACGACATCTGAATGCATTCCTAAATAAAAGCACGTTGTTGTAATTTCAACGCTCAACTCAGCGCTGAAAGGTGAAAATCCAACAGTGCATTTTAATTTAGGTATGCATTCAAGTGCTAATGACAACCTGCATTTAGTAACAACACGTTGACAATATAACGAGCGTAATGTGGGTGTTTCTACAAGTGCACCTCTGCCCAACCCTTCGGAGAATGCAAGCGTGAGGTTATGATAAGTTGAACTGCATAATTATTCATTATCCTACCTCCCCGTATGTTCGGCTTAAGAGGCGGACCGCCTCAGAGGGGGGTTGTAGTGAGCATATCAATCTGTCTATTGACAACTGCATTATTCAAGTGTTAAGGAGAGCTTTACTGCGTTGGCTCGAATAGGTATTACGTATATTTAGGTATGCTGCTGTCTGTCACAGGTATTTATGGTTTTAGAACAGCTATGCAGTGTATTTTTAACCGACTTCAAAAAGGAGGGGATTGTCAATTCGGAAGTTTTTTTTTTAATGTATGTTCGGGCATAACTCCGTTATATATAGACGGATTTGCAAAATTCTTTTTTTGTTTGAAAGGGTATACTCTCGATGTAGTTCCATTGTTACCAAGTCAGAATCTGATGAAGGGATCCCATGGAAATCGAGGGAAATCCACAAATTTTGTAGGCACACAGCACAGGTTGTTTTTTATAATTACTCGTACCTTTGCTCTCGGAAAGCACCATTCAGTGAAGTGTAACTGATAATAAAGACCAGAGGTGGCCACCGGAACTACTCAATAATAAGTATTTCACGGGTTGCGATTCCAATACTAAGCAATTTTTGCTCGTCACAATGCATATGGTGAAATGGAGCTGATGGTGAAGCCACCATCCAGCCATCCAGCTCCAGTTCTTTTCCAAGACAGCTCCTCAACAATTAACGCATCGGAAAAAGGAATATTTTGTAAAAGGTGATAAGCAGTTGACATTAGGCTATGGTAACTTAGATAAATGAATAACTGAATCTGTTGGCAATAAAGTAAAAATACAATGTAATATGTATGTTGGCAACACTACCTACCGATCATCTAATGTCTGATTAGTAGAACATAAAGTAAAAGCCATAGTAGAATACCCTAGACCGGAAACTATAGAACAACTTAGGAAGTTTCTAGGAATGATCAATTTCTATAGGGCAAATATCCCGAATGCAACAGCGTGTCAAGTAAAATTAAATGAATTTTTAAAAGGTGCTAAAACAAATGATAATACAAAAATCATATGGACAGACGAAACAAACCTGGCATTTCAGCAAAGCAAAAGTAGTTTAAAAAGGCAGTTATGTTATCACATCCTACACCGGCGCCCTAGCGCTGATGACGGATGCGTCAGAGACATGTGCAGGCGGGGTGTTCCAACAATGTGTAAAACAGTCGTGATTGCTGTTGGGACACTTTGCAAAAAAAAATAAAAAATACGCGTGGGCGTGCGGTCCATAACCCTTTACGGGGCACCGGGGTGTGCGCGTTCATTGAGGCGCCGGCCAGCTCGCCGGTTGAACGCGTCCCAGAGGGTCATGGTCATCCGGCTGGTCCGGGGATACCACACGGTTTCATGCGAGGCGGCGAGCCTCCTTGCCGGATTGCCGCCATGGAATCTAGAGGCAAAAGTTCTCGCGCACGTTTGGGAGTGGCGCGAAGAGGCGAAACGCCGGGGCGTAACTCCGCTGCCGCGAGAAATCGCGGCACAGCGGACTGAGCTCCGGCGGGATCTCATGGCGGCATGGAGAGTGCGACTGTCGCAAACTAGCGCAGGGCATACACTATTGCGGCGGTAAGTCCCCTCTTTGAGGAGTAGCTTGAGAGGCGCCACGGCGTCCTCACCTTCCGCCTGACGCAGGTCCTCACCGGACATGGCTGTTTCGGGAGGGTCCTGTTTCGGATAAGGCGGGAGGAAACGCCTGGGTGTTATTATTGTGTGGATCGACCGGAGAATACGGTGGAGCATACGGTGGAGGTCTGCCCGGGCTGGGTGGAGCACCGCCGTGTCCTCGTGGCGGCGATCGGCGGCGTCGATCTCTCGCGTCCGGCCCTGGTTCAGGCCATGGTACGGAGCGAGAGGGAATGGGAACCAGTCACCTCCTTCTGCCAAGCAGTAATGCTCGCGAAGGAGGAGGCGGAGCGCGTGAGGGAGAGGCAATCGCTGCGCCCTCGCGCCCCTAGTCGCCCCAGGAAGAGACACCCTGGGCGTCGGGAGTCGATTGCCGACTCCCGGCCACCGTAGGCGCGGGCTTGCGGACGGCGAGCAATGGGCAGCTCGCCGTCCGGTAAGGACCAGGCCCGGGTCGACGGTGCGTCGTTTTCCACGCCCGCCTCAAAGAGATGTCAGCACCATGGACGGGGTCCGAAAGGGCCAATGCCTGCCGGGGTCGCGGATTGTTCGAAAGAGTTACCGTGGCCCTAGCGCACAGGCAACTGAACGAACACGGGTGGGTTTTAGTCAGTAAGAGTCTGACACGCCCTTTCGCCCCGCCCAAAGCGGGAGAGGTCATTTGACGATATCCCGAACAAAAAAAAAAAAAATGGCAATGGGGATAAGCCTGTATTCAAAGTCAAAAGGCAAAAATAGGAAGACACAGTATCAGAACTACAACCATTCACAGAAGCAACGCGCTTTTCGCACGTACATATAGACATTGCAGGACCGTTACCACTAATAATGGATATGTTAATGTTAAGATTTTAAACTAAGAAAGTGTATGTAAAATCTGGGGGGAGTAGTGTAGGGACAATGTAAGTACGAATATTATGCGTCAGCGGTTTGTAGTATGACAGAGAAGTGTGCATGGGCGATGACCGGTTACTGCGCACTGGCCGATCGGTGTACGTGTGTTCAGATTGGGATAATTCGGGAATAAAATAATAATACTAAGGTGATTTAACAGTTTTATTTAAATTCATGATATGTCGCAGTAACTCCCGTGGCGAATCCAGTAGGTACAACATATGAGAACCTACGACACGTTCACAGTACCCAAACAAAATTTTTAATCGACCCGTCAAGTCCAACTTAGAAAATATCGAATTCGTCTTTTAAAATGTTTTAGTACAACAGATAAAAGGTATTATACCCGAAAAAAATGTTTCTTCTCTCTTAAGTCCAATACATTACATAAACTTACTCATAAACATTGTTCGAAGTAGTATGAACCCCGTGACCCACATGTGGGGGCACGGAAGTGCCATCATATTACGTGGTGACCCCACAGTGGGGGCACTAGACTGTTAACGTGTTAAATGTAATTAAAAAACTTGTCATGGTTCTCATTATAGATCAAATTTCATACACGTAACTTGTGCCCGCAGCATTTTTATTCTAAACTCCGCTAGTTTCTCGTTCAAATAGCATAACAGAGAAGAATAACAGATATTTGTAAATTCAGGACACACATTAATAAATTAAATTTGAAGAACAGTAAATAATAATTTATACTTTATTTAGCAAAGTGATAAAGTTTTAAAAAAATCTCTAAATATTTTTTTTTTGTACTTTTGTGTAATAGTTATAGTTTAAAAAAAAATTGTTTACTGTCAAATACGTGGACATTGTATACCTGTGTGAAACGGAACCTACGCAATGTCTGGTTTTTAATTTTTTAAATTAAAGGCTCGTATACACTGGCGCGACGGGACGGCCGACACAAAGGCACCGCCTGTCGCGCGACGAGCGGCGCCTTTGTGTAGTGCTGTCGCGTCGCGCCTGTCTGTGGGAGCCTTAATCGTTTAGCCGTATAAAAATTTTCATTGATTTTGCTTATGCTCAAATAAACATTTAATCTGTTTGTTTATGAAATTCAAGTCAGTTGTATCTCATTATAAAAATAATTGGGTTGGACAGTAGTAAATATACAATTAATTTGAATATGACCCATAAGTAGGAATACTAAAATAACAGCCCACAGATCTAGGTACTTTTATCACTATTCTTGAAACTTACGTTAAATTGTAAAGAAATAAGTTGTCCTAATACTAATTGTAAGCACATATGCCACCTGTGATACAGGTTTATGCTAATACAAGCATCATACTTGGATGCCTGTACTAGCATAAACCATAGCATAGCATAATACCTATACTATTTCTAAGATTGATACTGTAGTTTACTACGTTCTCAACTATCTTCATATTTCCGTCTGACCGACTCCTTGACAGTTAAAAAAAACCTGTAAATGGTTAAATTGAAATAAATGCTTTGAGTTTGAGTTTGACCAATTTTTATTTTTGAATAAATATTTATTATTATTATTTTATCAAGAAATCTTTGAAACGTTCACCACAACACCTCGCTAAAATAATTTCAAAGCAAACCAACAAAATATCAGCAGAAAGCCTTACAACTCACAAATCATAGCTTATATAATTTATCAAAGCAATCACACAAAAAGGTACAAAATAAAATCCAAGTAACGCGAATGGAGTCCCCGATGGTAAACTCGATTCAAAGACGTGTTGCCGCGAACGTGAGAGAGACCATAGACACGCCTGTGAAAGCGTGACATTCATAGAGTATAGAGTATAGTGTGGGGTGGCTACACAAACTTATAAAATGTAGGTGGTTATAAAAGGATTATGTTTGTTAGTAAATATCTTTTTATAATGCTATGATTGATTTAAAAAAAAAGGTGGGAAATTATTTTTGGTGTTCTTTCGTGAGTGAAGTTTATATGTTTTGAACAAAACTACGACTGAGGTTTGTAAAAAGGTTAATAAAAACGTTCTCCAGTGTATTTTAACAAGAGTCTTGATTAATCGATCGATTTGTGGTTAGTCATTGCAGTCATTAGAATTTCGGAAAATTACATTAAAATAGGTAATATTTATTTATTCAATTATACTTACAGCATTTTTATTTTTTCATTAATAGAGATTAAGAATGAATACTTACGTAGAATCTGTTCCTTACTTAAAAGTTTAATTTACTGCGAATATATTTACAACATGATTTAAAAACTAATAATCTTAAAATAATTTGCATGTATAAAAAGGGGGGGAATGAATCATCAAATTAAAATTAAAAAAAAAAAAACAAATAATAAAAACAAAATATTGTGATGCGCAGCGGGCACCTGAATTTTCACGTTCAATTTAATTGGCAAATTTTACAGTTTTTCGAAAAATTCGGTACACTTTTGGACCAAAAACTTGTAAGGCAAACCCATGGGTATTCAGAAAAAGTTCAAGTTAATATAATCTAGTACCTACAAGAAATTACTTCAGATGTCTGCACTGGATAGCCTTTTGCACTTTACTTTTAGTTAATAGAAACGTAGTCTCACTGTGAAAGCTTGACCTTCTGCCCTGAATGCGTCTACCTACATAGCTATAATAATAATATTTATTTATTATCTCATACAATATCCTTACAAAATAATAACAAAAAGAATATTATCCAGTCAGGGCTTAATGAAAAATTGTGTGGGAGACTGGTATGTACTAACACTTTTACACGTCAATCATATTTAAAAAACTAGATGACGTCGGCGTTTCCTATCTGACTACTCTGAGAAGAAAGGGTGAAACAAACTCAGAGGTCACAGTCTCTTTTAAAGTCCAGACATAATCATGATCAGATCATGTGAAAACCATGTAGATTTGTGTCTGAAATGGACCTGTCCAGTCAGTGCACGGATTTGTCAGTAATCGTGCAGGATAGGATTAGGGGGGGTCAGCCGCAGTGACGTAAATCGGAACGACACGTGTCAGTATTAGTTTAGGATTGCGTTTAATTGTACGGAGTCGCACACGGCATGCGATTTATTTGAACACTAGTTTATTTTAAAACAATGTGACTTATCGTGAGAAAACTGATATGGACCTCTTGGACATACCGGTTCCCTCAACTTTGGTTTGGTTCTAACCAAAAATTTGAAGGTATGTGATATTCCAGCAGCCTGTATTGGGCCCGCATGGATTACGGCACACTCCTTCTCATAGATAGGCCTGTGGTCCAGCAGTGGGAACATAACTAACAAAACGTAGCTAATTAGTATTCATGCACGCCATATTAAGCTATAAGCTGCCTCGCACACTATGCGACATGCGACTGCTCGACGACTAGAGGCACCGACAGACTGCGGCCGACAATTTTAATGTATTTTTTTCGAAGCGCCGCATATTTGGCATCTGGTCGCAGCAACAAGACGCAGATGCAAACGACAACTCTACGTCTTCTTGCAGTGATAAGACGCACAGTTTGCGCGGCCTCTAAGCATCTTAAATTCGCTAGGATGCGTGATAGGCGATCAAAGTATGAACACAAATTAAGTTACTGCCAATCCTCCTAACTAAATCCTCATATCACCTTCTAAATAACTATGGAAATTGTATATTTCTTACCCGACACGTCTTAAAACCCCTATGGACCCTCTCAAAACCCGTTCTACTTTCAACTACTCCTCAAAGAGTATCAACATCGTATTAGCATCAAAATCTGTGCCCATAAGGGGACCGTGAGACAGACAAATCGCACTCGCTTACACAATTTGTCAACGTAATCCTTCACAAAAGGTTCAGGAATAAATTCAAGTAACGCAGCCGTGGAGCGAATCCCTACGGTGGGGTCTGGGATCATGGAAATGGGAGATGTGGCACTATTGTTTAAATGTTTAGCGATCTTGTTGAAGGTTTCAAGTTCATTTTCAGTCAGAACTTTAGCTTTGGAGAACGACTTGTCCTTAACAATACTCCTTTTTTTTTAATGTTGTCAGTACTGTCTGGGCTTCTTTACCTACTCAAATTAGACCGAACATTGAACTATAAATGCCAATCAGTAATATCAACAATAGTCTATCGCAATTTACTTCTGGGTTCAGTACATACAGTAGCGAAATAAAAATGGAAATTCACCAGTTAAACACGTATAATAATTTATTAATATTTAAAAAATAATTGCATCAAAAAAATAAACATTATAAGCTAAAATTAAATATAATTAAAACAGTTGTGGAACAGATAATTTGGCCTAAATGATAAGAGATTACGAGAAAACTTAAGGTATATTGGATGATAAATCTTTGTTACGCATTTGGTTTCCGAACTAGGGAATCGATTGCAATTGGTTCTAGGTTCGTGACCACAAAATTACGAAAACTTTTAAATGAATATTATCTTATAAAGATGAACTTAAGTCTTCCCGATAGAAACAGTCCTGGTTGAAGATCAACTAGTATAAAATTGTTAACACTAAAAGTAATAATAACCACAATAGTGCGGTGATCTAAATAACCAGTCGATCCTGATGAAATGCAACCTCAAAGCGTTAGCACGCCTCGACAGAATCGCAGGTCATACGATGATCATGTGTCGCGGACCAAAACGAACTTGCCAAGAACTCGAACTCCAAGGATTCTATGCGGCTGGTAAAATCAACCAACAAGGACTCCAGCCTGGTGAATAGTTCGGTACCCCTAAAAAAGGGTCAAAGCAGTCCTTACTAACTGGTTCTACACCCACGACAAATAAAATAGGGTATTACACCAGAGAAAAAGCTAAAACTTCCGCTGAGAGAGCAAATAAAAAGTAATACCAAATTCGAAGAATATCTTACACCATTTGTGCAGAACTTATCAATATAACTTTGTTGACTGCAGATAACAGAACATAAAAACTTGTAACTTAATTAGAAATTAAGGTAAAGTATAATCAATAAAATTTACTTGGCCCAATTTAAAAATTAAATTTTATAATAATCGGCTGGTTCAATTAATATTTTTCAACAACTGAAGTTTCTATGTTACGCCTTAATAAAATCTTGAACATTTAAAAAATTAAGAATATAAAAATGATGACCTGTAATACGAACTAGCAAAAATAGGTTGAAACCGCAGAGATAACGCTGCAATACGTACAGTTCCACTCGTATAAATGTATTACAATGATTATATGTGTATATAATTTATCTACTCAGTCGTAGCTTTTCCGCATCTTCTTTACCGTACCGTACGTTCTTCTTCAGGTTCTTACCCATCAAGGTTCAAATACGATCTGTAATTGTTACTGTTTATCAAAAAAATGGATCCCATCACTTCTCACATTCTAATCAACAGACACTCACAACATTCCAGCACATTCCACAACAGCACATTTTGGACATATCAAGGCGACAAATCTCATATTCACTCGACACATCTACCTTATTTCCTCACTCTGCGGCAGAGACGAATACGTGTCAGTATGAAGAGCCCGAGTGAAAGCACTCTGACGTTTATAGAGTTGTTCTTTAAGGGCTGAACTAGCTTTACCGTCTAGATTTTCATTGAGTTAGGAAATAATGTTGTGTTCAGACAAGATTGTATTTTCTTGCCTTGTGTCGGTATTACAAGAAGAGCTCATGGGTTGGAAGATAAGACGGTAAGCGCTAAATGCCAAGAGTTCTGAAAGTAGTGTGGATATGCATTGATTATGAAACATATTTTGGGTCAGCAGTAAGTAACATCCCACCGAGGTCGGATGCTATAAAACTCAAAGTATGAGGTACTCGTAGTAGCAAAATGACAAAAATCAAATCAATAAAAATGGGAAGACAAGAAGATTACGACAATCAATTAATTGATTATTACGAATAAATTACTCATAATAATTTAATCAAAATCAACAACAAATTTTATTTAAGCTTTTATAAGTTTAATTGCAGTATAATCAAACAAAAACGCATTCCAAACAAAATCTTCAACACTTATAAAACCACACACCTCTCAATTCCATCTTACATTTCACACCACTTCCTCATCAAAAGAAACTCCCTGTCAAAAAATATCTTCCAACATGAAAGGGCTCCACAAAAAGGAGCAGAGCGTACTTCAAGCTAGGGGGGCACTTGAAAACATGCTTTTTCCACGTAATGCCTTTGAGGAAATTAAATAAACTGCAACACCGCATCATAAGCATCCTTACAAGCGCACCGAGGCGAAGCGTGGCTCCAATGTCACACGATACGGCAAGGGTGTTGGACATATTTCTAACGAGATTTTGTTTATCTTCCTCGTCGTATCGATGATTCCATTTAAATGGTTCATATAAACTTCGACGGAAATCCGGCATCGACACCGTTTGACACCGTTATCGTTGGCCTCACTAAGGTCTTCCATAGTGCAAATGTACAAGACAAACAACAAAGAGCACGAGCTCGACTGATCGGGTCGAGGGGGAGTACCCCCATCTGACTAAGTTGTACAGACCTGCAGCGGCCCACCAAGCATCTTAGTCTATTAAGAGATTTCCATGTGGGCCATGGCAGTTGGTAAGCCACTGGAAGCTTTTCTGCAAGCTAAATATAGTCAGCCGTTTTCGTGGATGTGACGCATATTTTCCCCCAACTTGTTCTTTTTTGTGTTTGTGTGTTTTTCTCTGCGTCATATTTACCGCAAATAAACGTATTTTCTTTTCTTTGTTTCTTACTAGCTGTAGGGGAATTTTTGAGAAGCCACAATTTTTATTTATTTCTTGTGATTGTAGATTACGGTAGTTAGTAAAGGAAGATTAATTATGGATAAGGCTCCACGTTGTCTAAGATATGTATAACAGATCGTACAGGAACTACAGAACTAAAAGAGAGAATTATTAATAACCACAGGAATAATATGACTGTAACGTTAAAAATACATATTACTCAGTGATCTAGCTAGGAGAGCAGCGATTCACCCAACAATTAATTGTACCTACACCATGTAATTAATAATGCATACTTTATAAGTCCCTCGTGTACTAATAAAATGTATGTAAGCGAAATGTTAGTATGTTATTCGCGATCTCCTGACTTTGATTACACTACTCTGTCAAAAAAGTACCGGGAAAAGATCAATAATACACAAAATGTTAGTTATTCATCCAAATTTATTTTATCGCCTGGAAAGTATGATCCTTCAGAAACGATACACTTACGCCAACGGATAATCCAATCATCAAAACATTTTTTAAACGCTTGTTCCGGAATTGTGTTTAGTGCTTGCCGCGAAAGCTCCTTTATGTCTTCTACTGGATGAAAACGGGAGCCACTAAGTGGTAATTTGAGTTTAGAAAAAAGAAAGAAGTCGGTTGGATGGCTCCAACCGACTTCTATCTGCTGAATAAGCAGGTTGCTCGATCGTATTTGTTGAGTTTTTGGTAAAAAATTCGGTCACAATAATGGCCTTGGCGCATTATCGTGGTGCAAACATCAAGAATTTTCTTTCCACAAATCTGGCATTTTTCATTGAATTTTCTCTCTTGAACGCCGCATAACTCCCAAATAATAAATTTTATTTACCGTTTGACCATCCGGTAGGAATTCCGAGTGCATAACACCGCGATAGTCAAAGAAAACAGTCAAAATGACTTTGACTTTTGATCGACTTTGGCGTGGTTTTATCAGTTTCGCTTCAGTTGGTAGGCGCCACTCCGAAGCTTGTTGACTAGTTTGCATGTCAAACTCGTAAAGGCACGTCTCGTCACCAGTAACAATGCGTTTCATGAATGAGGGGTCGGAATTGACTTGTTCTACCATGTCTTCAGTGACTCTTATGCGATTGAGTTTTTGGAGAAAATTCAGGTCTTTTGGGACTAGCCGAGCGGCAACATGTTTCATACCCAAGTGATTATTTAAAATGATACGGATTGACTCGTGAGACACAGAAAGTTCACCGGATATCTCTCTCAAACTTGAATGAGGATTTTCAGTCACTATTTCCTTAACTTTTGCGATGTTAACTTCAGTTGAAGGCGTTGGTGGCCTACCAGGGCGAGGTAAATCGTCCAGTATATCTCAACCGCTTTTGAACGCTCTGTACCACTCATAAGCATGTGTTTTTGACAAAGTCGATTCACCGTAAGCCTTCTGTAACATTTTCAGTGACTTCGAACACGATATTCTATTGGCGATGCAAAATTTAAGACAAACTCTTTGTTCGATGTTTTTGTCTATTATGAAATCCACATTACACACTAGATATGATCTAACTAAAACAGTACTGTATTTAATCTAAATGACAGACGCAACTCAAACTGCGCGCCAAAATGTAAAACAGTTGTGCCAATCTAACAAAAAAAAAAAATTGTATTGGGACCATAAGAAATCATCCATTCCCGATACATTTTTGACCGAATATATAACAATTTAATGATCTCCTGAAACAGGGCTTCCTCTCTCCTATCCTTTTGCTGTGCTCTACAGGGTCCATAATGATCTCAATTATACCTATAGTTACCACCTACGTACACATTATCGTAAAGCAATAAAGAAGTGAGTATTGAGTACTACAAAACCTTTATGTACTTAAATGAAATTATTATTACTTATATTCAAAGGAAAAGCGAACAACATTTTTTTTGTCATAGAAGTAAGTTATTCAATTCCAGCTGTTGCCAGCCAGTGAAATGTTTACAGCTTTGCAAATTTCCCTCTGCGGAATTGTTTTTACTATATGTTAAACACAACCTTTTCCATAAATTGAATTACCTACTATGTATGTTTTGTATATATGTATGCTGTTTTGGGTCGCAAACGCTACCGTTGAACATGAGGTCCTCGGTTCAATTTCCAGGGCAAATTAATATTGGGTTTTTTCACCAGGAATTTCTCAGTAGCAGCACGGAGGCTGGATTTATGCCTAGTTGATAGCGATAGGCCCGCTCCCTACTTGAATATAACTGGCGAAATGTGGTTCATCGTGTACTTCTGCCTTACCCTTTGTTGATTACATGCGTGATGTTATGTTAAGTTTGTTTTATTTTTCTAATAACGTCTGAAGCAATGGACCCGCGCCCCGCGGCGTGCGCGCAGCGGGGTCGTACGTGCTGGCTTCCTTTTATTTGCGGCCAAATGCGATTTTATCTCGCTTTCCTCCCCACTACATGCACTGTTATGAATATTATGCCAACTTTTTGATCTTCGACGTCATTAAAATGTTGAGATTATAATATTAGTGTTTTGATGGTAACTAAAATCTGTTTTTAGTGTTAGACTTGAATTTGACCTGCATAAGATCCTACGTTGCAAGCTGGACTCTTCAGCTCTGCTGTCCCTCATAAAAATCAATACTAGGTACAAAACCCGGATACCGAAAACTTTTGCACTTTTGGTCTTTAGAAACAACACCTCATATTACAACCCTATCATTAGAATGTGTCGACTTTACAATGAAATTTCAAAAGACAGTAACAGTATTGACATCTTCGATTCTCGTGCCGATGTTTTTTCGTGGCACTCTTTCTTTTTAATATTGTAACGTTTTCAATACTGTTTTCTTTAAATAATGTAACCTTGTGTTAATTATGTACTTTACCTGGGCCGGCAGTCTCGACATAGATACCGACAAAAATCGGTCGTTAAGTCCAATCGATGTCAAATTTCTTTAATAGATTTTCAACCTTATGCTTTGGAAATAAAGTTGAAAATCTTTTAAAGGAATTTGACATCGATACGACTTAGCGACAGATTTTTGTCGCTATCTAATGTCGAGACTGCAGGGCCTGGCGTGTTTGGTCTCCTACACATTCCGTGCCTAAGCAGGAGTGTGTCGGGCGGAGGGCAGACGCACAAACCTTGTAGCTGTAATTTTGTGAAACAGCTTTTAAAATAATTGGCACCATTACTATTGTTGTTGCTACACATGTTGTGCGATTACGCTTAGGGTGATAATCAGCTCGAAACCTATTATCTGTACCTAGTGATAAACTGTGATTGTCACCTGTTGTATTTGCCTTGTGAATAAATAAATAAATAAATTCAAAGTTGTGTCCGATTAATAGCAACAGGCCAGCTTTCACTCCGATTCCCTACTATATAACTGGTGTAAAATAGTTTTTTATGCAACTGTTGTATAATAAGGGGTATATATACACTCATGTGATAATATTATCACACGAGGCGTACCTAATTATGTACAGTTGCATACAAGACTTTATCTACACACATGATATGAATCCTCTATAAAAGGTTCTGAAACCATAGGGTGTTGTACAGTGTTTTCTCGACTTTTCTGGTAATAAAGAAAGAAAGAAAGAAAAAGTATTTATTGAGACTCGCACAGGATTATCAGATACTAAACTAAACACACTCATAAAAGTAAAATAAAAACAAAATGTAAAATGAAAATAACAACAGTAAGTCCTGTACGAGGCCAAAAGGCCCCTATCTCAGCATGATGCTGCGACATTTAGGAAAAATAAATGTCGCAGCGCTGGTATTCTGATAGGGCCCGCTGCTGTGCTGGAATAACTGGTTAGAAATGTCCTTTGCTGCATTGGAAATATCTGGTGGTGTGTTATCAAACCTTGTATCACTCATTTCATATAAACATGCAAAACTAAAAATAAATGGGTAACTTTAAATTATACAAACAGTATAATACATAGATGAATGAGCGTTATGAATAGAAAAGGGCCAGTCGCGGGTATACGTGTGATATGTGTGAGTATGTGTGGGAGTGTGAAGAGTGAGGGTGTGTAATGTGTGAGTTATAATTAGCATATTTAGTTTTCGTATCCTAATTAATATCCTGTCCAATATTATTAATATATGAAAGTGTGTTTGTTTATTTATTAGTTTGTAACACACACTTAGGGAATGGAACAGAAAAAAAAAGAAACAAAGGTGATGCTAGTGGTGGTGTGGCGGTTTTTATGTTATTACTTTACTTTCAATACACCCACGATCTCTGTACCATTGCATGTACCCATTAGAAATATTTTTTTTAAAAATTGCTTTTCCATGCATTTTGACTGCGTTGGTATTGCACTTTTCTATGAAACAGCGTTTTTTTTTTTGTATATAACCTGCGAAATATTTCCACCCAGGGGGTCTAGAATCACGCAATCACCCCATGGTAATAGATTGCACATCGATGTCCCTGGCACCTTTTTTTTCTTTTTTTTTTTGTTCGGAAATCATCAAATGACCTCTCCCGCTCTGGGCGGAGCGGAAGGGCGTGTCAGACTCTTACTGACTAAAACCCACCCGTGTTCCTTCAGTTGCCTGTGCGCCAGGGCCACGGTAACTCTTTCGAACAATCCGCGACCCCGGCAGGAATCCGCGACCCCGGCAGGGTCCCTGGCACCCTGTATTTAGATTCAAGTATTGTGTTGAGTTCGAGGAAAGTATACCTAAAAAGACTAACTTTATTCAACCTTTTTTTCTTGAATTGAATTCTTCATAGATCCCGGAGTAAACCCGGCGTTATTTCGGGTTTCTAGTGTCTGAAATCATAAGGTGGTCTTATTCAGCACATTTGGCTAAGGGGCTCTGGAATCACAAGGTGAAACGTGTACCATAAATCCTGCACCTTATTTACGTAACACACTATCTATCGCAATCTAAATCATTTTGAAGCCTATTGCTAATCCATTGCTTCATATGTTCGAAAAATTTGTCTGCTCAACAACTTAAATAGCGCAATGAATGTTGTTGAACTGTCAAAATTAAACCCATTCCTACTGTTAGTGTGTTACGTAATTACTCCGCAGATTGACGGTACGATTTAATTGCAAGTGATACCTAAGTTGAAGCAATAATAAAAGTTGCACCATCTGAATAGTGTTTAAACGGTGCAAGTCATTTTGTTGACCCCAATAATGTAGCTTAAAATAATTTCACTCTTATAGTCTAAAAGGCCTAGTTCGCAAAATAATGCATTCATAAAAAATGTTTATAAGTTATTATGATGAGCATTCGGTCGCTTCTTATATCCCACCCTTTCCCTCCCATGATGATTGAGAGACAAGAGGACTTACTTCGGCCATCTCCGGGTAATGTCGAAGCAGTTCCATTCGCAATGCACGTATGGAGTCGATATATTTTACGAAGGACACTTCTCTTCATAACACCGCTGAAATCACATATTCGCAGCGCGCGCAATTGCTGGAACTTTTATAGCCGCCATAGTGTAGGGCTGCTAATACTGCAATCTATTAAGGCGCTTCCCTGACCAAAGGACCTTGAGCGTTCGGTCCTTCTCTGTTCCGTCGCTGAGTCTCGCTCTGTCCCGCTCCTTGCGCACGCCCATTTATCATAGAATTCACAAAAACTGTGTACTTTATTGAATCAAAAAAGACTAGTGATCTTTTGAAATAAAATAAAACGTGAATTATTTAGATTTTTAAATTATCTATCCATTAGTGTAATCCTCAAATTATTAGAACGTCACATTTAGCAAAAGATGCATGCAATCATTAATTTTAGTCACTTTTTTACAAGGAGTTTTTGAATGTGTTTATAACACATAAAAACAAATAAAAACGTGCAATGTGATGATAGAATAACGAACATTAATAATGTGCTTTTAGATGTTATTACTCTTAATTAATGAGTTATTAGCCTCTGAATGACGCACTATCGCAAGGTTTTGCTCGGGGTAGCGCCTTAACTTTGAGTGTACATTATTCGTGACTGAAGTGCAGTGGTAGAGCTCCTTAAGTTCTGAGTTGAGCTTCACGATTACTTACGAATGGGTGCACTGACTGGATAGGTCCACTCAAATCTGTATGGTTCTTTCCTCAAAAGACCATTCAGACACCAATCTAACATGGTCCTCAAATGATCTGACCAAGATTATTTCAGGATTTTTATATACCTACACATTGACATTGAATTTTATAAATACATTGACATGAATATTTACTTTGTAAAATAGTATATTATTTTAATTATTGTGAATGTAAAGACTATGTGGGTGATTGTTTTTTTTTCTTCTCAATTAATTTTAATCATAGTCTAGCAGTTTGAGTAATTATTGTTCGTCGAATCGTTGAGCTCCTTAAATTTTGAGTTGAGCTGCACGATTACTGACAAATGCGTGCACTGACTGGACAGGTCCACTCATTCGGTGTGGTTTTTCCTCAAAAGACCATTTCAGACACAAATCTACATGGTCTTCACATGATCTGACCAAGATTATGTCAGGACTTTAAAAGAGACTGTGATCTCTGAGTTTGTTTCAGCCTTTCTTCTCACAGTAGTCAGATAGGAAACGCCGACCTCATCTAGTTTTTAAAATATGATTGACGTGTAAAAGTGTTTGTACAAACCTACTTACAGAAATAAAATCATTTATCATTTAGTGATCTCGGGCCGAATAAGACGCCGACTAATGAAGCCACGTGGAGCCAGCTAGCTAAACGGCCCACACCAGTATTCCAGGTCAGTCCTTTCTCCCTTCCTCAGCGACGAATACTCTCTTCGAACGCGTCACGAAATTATGTAGCATATGTGTATGAGTAATGAACTCGCGCACAATACCTAACATCACCGCAAACGTAATAGCACTAAATAATTAGCACCCAATGCAATCAATCAAAATCAAAATATTTTATTTCACATAAACCAACATGGGCACTTATGAAACATCAGAAGCTAGGTGCACGGTTCCAATTAGTTGTTTCAATTGCAATTTTGACCCTCCACATTTGTTGCTTGAATTTTATTTTATGCCACAGGCAGATGACTTACAACGTGTGAATAGGGCTTAACGTTTAGAATGAAACGCCCTTTGGTACTTCCCGGGGTAAATGCACCAGACTTGCCAACCAATCATAAACATATCTCAATCGTTTTTCTTAGAAATTACCCTTAAGGCGCTGCCCATACGTAAGACACCGTAAACCACGTAATATGGCGTATTGGTAGGTACATATTACAAGCCAGAAAAAAATTAAGTGTATTGTGAATTGTTCAAAGAAAAGACTTATGTATTCAAAAATATTTCGTAAATATTAAATAGTATCATGATAAAACAATTGTAAAATAGAGATCAAACAAAATTTTTTAGTCTAATAATTATCAACATTTTCACCGTATCATATTTTATGTAATCATTCATCATTTCATTTTGCGATCATTCGGCAGGCGACTGTAAGAAGCCGAATGCCGAAATCCAACATCGTTAGATCGATTCACTAATTAATAAATTTTTCACTTTGGATTCATTCTGTATTCAGATTTTTCACTTCGAGTTGAAGACGCTGAATGAAAGGCAAAAATTAACAAAAAGTGAAGCTTCTGATATCGGCTGAACATAATAATATTATTTTATATTCCTTATCCTTTTTCAAAGTTAATTATTTCAGAAATATCCCATTCACAGAATACTAGATTACCAAATGCTTCGGAAATTGAATGTCCGCATACCGTTACGTACATTCCATTCAAATCTGTTTCACAATATCAAATTCCAAATAGACATTCGTAGTGCGCATCGAACTGTATCCTCCTATGTAATGTTAAGAGTATTGAAAAACTATTCTCATCATCAATCTAGCCTTTTTCCAACTATGTTAGATTCGGCTTCCAGTCTAACCTAACGAAGAACGCAGCTGAATATCACTCTGTTCCATAGAGCAACTGCCTGACCTCTACAACCCAGTTACTGAGTAATACGATACCCCTTGGTAAGACTGGTCACCTCATGAATACCTCTCTCAACACTCATACATGTAATTACTGAGTCGCTTTAACATGATTGCATTTAAAAGTGGAATTAATCAGTGTTTATGAGGAACTGGCTCCTGAGATACAAGAATATTTTTTGTTAGTTCAAGAGCCAGCTGTTCAAGCTGTTTTTGACCTCCACTTGTACAATCATGTTTAGTGTAGAACTAACTTTAAGTATGTGTTTTCTCTTTGTACAATAAACTTATTATTTTTATTAATTACTGGTTGTCAGACTTTCGGGCTTCCGACGACCCGTAACGACTGTCAAAGATCCCCGAATGATAGCCGGGACCATTGGCTTAACGTGCTTTCTAAGGCACGGAGGGGTCTTGCTATGGAAAGAGGGTCACCCATCCACGGACTAACCGCGGCAAGCGTAACTTAACCTGATCTATCGCCCCGTGCGGCTATTATTACTTAGCCATAAGCCCCTCCTTAAGCTCCCCTCAAAAAGCTATCATCAACATCAACAAATCAAATCATTTATTTATTTGCAAACACGGGGAATTGGTTCATATTGTTTTTATAATCGTCATCATTCATCATCGTTTCAATTAAACCATTTACAGGCACTTTTGAACTTTTAAGGAGTCAGTCAGTCAGAAAGTTGAAGCTAGTTGCCCGTTCCATAGCGTAGATTCCTTAATATCAGCCGGGTGACGTCCACTGCTGGACTTAGGGCTACCCCAAAGATATCCATAAGGATCCGTTCTGGAGGTTTTCCATACAATCTTATGGCATGGCTTGATTTTGTACCGACCACAAACGGTCAACTTCACCTGCCCAAAAAATTATTGTGGTGCCTGGGCCACTCACATTTTGACCCGTGACCATCATCAGGTCGTCTGTATTATATTACCAATTCGGGGTCGCTATTTCACCTTTTTCTGTGCAAACTAAATTAGTCAGTGAAACTCTGCCGACGTGATGGATATCGATACCAAAACAAAAAAAAAACGGTGATATTTTTTTTTTTTGGGGCCAACGACCGTAGATAGTGGATTCTGGGACACTTGCGCGAAAGACACTTGCGCGAACCCACTTGCGCAAAAGGGACTTAAGCGCGAAGGGACACTTGTGCGAAAAGACGTTTTGTTTTGGCACAACATTGCGGAAATGAGATTTCTTCATAACATCACGCCTGTATTATTTTAAAGGGTAAGGCAGGGGTGTAAAGTACACCTACACATTCGCTAGTTATGTTCAAGTTACAGACAGACTGGAAGTAAACAGTCCAATTAGGCGTCAATAGTGATCGTCGCAGCTTTTTTATTACCTCTTTTTTTTTATTATTTATATTCTTATTTATGTACACACAGTAAAATACAGATACGACATATTGTAACATTTGAGAACCCGACAATCCATCTTCCTAGAGAGCCATAGATGGTGGGATGAGCCGCTCTGCAGAGTAGTACAGAACAATTTACTTGATACGTCTGCTACTACTGCAGAGCTTGCGCGCCTGCTGGCTGTGGGTAAGTGGGAGTCGGGTCCATACACTACCGCCGTCGAACATAAGTACTTTGTTCGCCGATACTACTTTCCGCCTCGCTGCTTCCTTGCGACTAGGAGCGCCTTTTTTTTCTCCTCATTGTTGTCGCTGTGGCGAAGATGTCAACAGCCTCGGACACCACGCCCTGTCTTGGAGCCAAAGTGCGGGTTTCTTAGCGCGACACGCGAACATTAATGACATTATCCGATGAACTCTTGTCACTGTCAGCATTTCAGCTGTATTAGAACCTAATGTCTTGGCATGCGACGATGGCAAGAGACCGGACGGCATATCTTTATTGCCATGGAAGATGGGTAAACCTTAAGAGTGGGATGCAACATGTGTCGATACTCTTGCGCCATCCTATCTTCCTGGCTCGGCGTGCTGTGCTGGCGCTGCTACTGCGACTGCGGAAAATCTCAAACGGCGAAAGTATAATAACCTTATCGGCAATTATATTTTCGAGGCTTTTGGGATTGAAACCCTCGGGCCGTGGGGTCCGAGTGCTCATGGTTTGTTCAACGAAATCGGCGTAGCCTCTATCTAGGATTTTCATTTTGACCTCACTATCGGCTTCCGCACACTCGAAAACCATGAAAACGACATCCATGATGGATAATTGATTTAATTGATCAATTTAGAAAAAGATATTCAGGTTCTTATACTTAAATGGCGAACTTATAAATACGCATTCACGGCTGACATTCAAAAGATGTACCACTGCGTTTGGATTTCAAAGGAACAACAACATCTACAAATAATTGTATGGCGGGACTCACAAGATCACCATCTTCGCGATTACCAGCTCTGCACCGTAACCTACGGGAACAAATGTGCACCATGGGTAGCTATACGAAAATTAAAGCAACTAACCATTGACGATGGCTGCCAAGATACTCATAGAAAAATGCCACGTAGTTGACGTCATTAGCGGTCGTAACAATCTCACAGAAGCAAAAAACTATAAAAATCCTTGATCCAACTGTTACGAGGGCAGGAATTTACGAACGTGGACAGCCAATAACCGAGCTATACTCGTAGTGGTATACATATGCAACGATCAAATTTCGACTCAAAACATGATTGATTTTAAAGTTGAACAATCAACCAAAACATTAGGACTCGGTTGGAATCAAAACAGTGACACCTTCCAATGTAACTCGCCAGTGGAAAACTAAAAACATAGCTAACAAAGAGAGCCTTACTCTCGGACATACCAAGATTTTACGACCCACTGGGTTGGCTCTCCCCAGTGACGGTCAAAGCGAAACTACTATTCCAGAAACTCTGGATGACTAAACTTAGCTGGGATGACGTAGCAACATCGAATCGGAGGGGCTGAACCTGAAAACAGAACTGCCGTAAGTTAACAAAATAACGATGCATAGATGGATTGGCGATACACAAAAATGTGTCAAGTTATTAGGATTCTGTGACGCAAGTGAAAAGGCGTTCGCTTGTGTTATTTACAGCAAAGTGTTCAACGAACATGGCCAACCCATCGTAACTCTACAAGCTGCTCGAACAAGGGTGGATCCACTGACACAGAAAACAACATTACCTAGAATGGAACTGCTTAGCGCTCAACTACTGGCTGACTTGATGGAGAAAACTAAGCAAACATTCTGTGGATATAACATACCAATACTAGTCTGGTCGAATTCTCAAGTTGTTCTGACGTGGATTCAAGGCGAAACATCAAAATGGGAGGCGTATGCAGCCAACAGAGTTACAAAGATTAAAAGCGTCATTCCTGCAGCTCAGTGGCGTAATGTCAAATCAGAGCAGAATCCCGCAACCGCAATCAAGAGGTCTTTTGCTAAGCAAACTGATGAACTTCAACCTATGGTGGCAAGACCCCGAACTTTTAACAAAACAAGATTCGTCAGAGGATATTCCTTGCACTTTCCTAACGAATTTTAGCTGCATAAAATCACGTTCAAATCGAAAAACCTTCACAAGAGAATGATGAACATAACATAATAACAAAATTATTGAACAAATGCAGTAAACAGGGTCATCGCATGGATATTACGCTTCATTACATACATGCACAATAGAACGAAATTGGAAACCTAACAACAAGTGAACTAAGCGCAGCGCGCAAAAGTGTTATAATTCACGCACAGTGACTGCAGTTCAATTTTGAATACAAACAACTTGTTAACAATGAAACGGTATTAAAGAAAAGCGCAATTTGCATATTGAATCCCTACATAAACAATACGGGAATTATTTGTATTCGAGGTCGTCTTAGGCACTAAAGCTTACCCGGGGAGATGAAGAATCCAATCATCATACCACATAGAGGACGATTTACACAACTTCTTATAGAACAAGCTCATTGAAGCACGTTTCATGGAGGAGCTCGGCTGACATTGACTTATATAAGACAGCGTTATTGGATCGTTGGCGGTAACCGGGCCGTCAAGAACCAACTTCGAACATATGCACGCTTTCATCGCTTCAACAAGACAGATGGCTATCAACTGATGGGGGACCTACCACAGCAAAGGATCACTGCATGCTGACCTTTCACGCACACAGGAGTAGACTTTACCGGTCACTTGGATGTTAAACACAACAAGGATAGAGGCGTTAAAACTTCAAAGGGATACATAGCCATATTTATATGTATGGTGACGAAAGCCGTTCATACTGAACTCGCGCACCTTCGCGGCACCCCCAGGCATAGGTACACTGACTGTGGTATTAACTTTATCGGCGCTGCAAAGGTTCTTCGTCAAGAATTCGAAGAGTTCAAACAACTACTGAAACCGGATCTCTTCAACAAACTGGCAAAATTGGAGGTGGAGTGACATTTAAACTCTCCCGCCTGGCCATGCTTGCGGTCCATGCAAAGCTGCCGTCAAGTCGATGAGATGAAGCACCATTTGTGACAAGTACTAGAGGACCAAAAACTAACATTCAAGGAGTTCATAACGATTTTAGTGAAAATAGAAGCCTGCTTGAATCCAAGACCTCCGTGCCCGGTAACTGAAGATCCAGAAGAGTTCTACAACTGCCTCACTCTTGGACACTTCCTAACAGGAAGCCCAATATTGTTCATGCCGCTCTCGGATTATAATGACGTAAATAACATCCATTTACGTCGTAGGTTGACAGCTTATCGAGCATATGTTTCAACAATATCTGAAAAATCGGTCAAACGATTACCTTACTACTCTACAAACACGTAGTAAGTGGAATAAGCCTCCTAGAAACGTCAAAGAAACCTATGTAGTACTGGTGAAAGAAAAACATCTATCGCCGGGAAAATGGGCCTTAGGTCGTATACTGGAGACTCGAAACGAAATGAAAAATAGGCCTCAACAGTATTAAAAAAATGAGCGGCGGACGAGGTCAAAGAATCCTATTTAAAAGTTACTAATAAAAATGTTATCATTGTTTACATTTGTAACGGGATCGTATAGCGTCATTGATGAAACGCGCGGAGCACTGGCGTCGACCGTTCAGATTACATGTTTGGAACACGAGCGGCTCATATACTATGACACCGTCAGCAAAATGCAAGTAGTGCACGATGAATGGATACTAATGATGTCAAACTCAAACACAAACTCAAAGCATTTATTTCAATTAAACCATTTACAGGCACTTTTGAACTGTCAAAGAGTCCGTCAGTTAGTCAGAAAGTTGAAGCTAGTTGCCCATTCCAAAACGTAGATCTCTATGGAGAAGAACGGGCAAGAAACTCCAAGGGTGTGTAGTACAAATACTACAATCTAACAAATTATTGGGAAGGAACTCGTAATCAAACTTAATTCGAGAATATCAAGCACTTATGACAGAAAACGAAACTAAAATACTGCAGGTCGACTATGGAACAATTAAACCATGAAATAGAACTTCTAAATTACTACAACTCCATACTTATAAATCCCCACAAACACCTGAACAACAGGAAGAAACGGGGCCTAGTCGAAGAAGTCGGCTACATAGCTAATAGTCTGTTTGGAATATTGGACCAACAATTTGCTAAGAAATACCAAAACGATATGACAATCTCTGCAAACCAACGAGAACTACTTACTTGAGTTAGTCAAAATCAAACAACTATTGTGGAGCTTGAGAATCAAGTACTGAAACAAAATGAAGACAATATTCAGCGTCGATTCAACTCCATTGATAACTTCTTCAATCAGACCAACACGAACATAGCATCCATCGAAAATGAAATGGAAATACTTTTGGCCACTACCTACATCAATTCTGCTTCGTTAACGACGTACCTACTGATCAGCAGCTTGAGAACGTTCCAGGAGATGCTGTTCAACACTTTAACTAACGTCTACCAAGGACATGTAGACGTTCATCTGATAACTCCGGTTCGTCTGATGCAAAAACTTACGGAAATATTCGGAAGCCTTCCAAAATCTTTATCGCTATCAGTTGAAGACTACAAAGAAAACATTAAAGATATTTACAAGCTGATTAATGTGAAAGCACGAGTTACTGAAAATTATTTTCTATTCGAAACACATATTCCAATTGTAGCTAACGATGGTTTCGAAATATACAAAGCTATACCTTTAAAGATAAAGATATTTTTATTTTTGTAAAACATGAGTAAGTACAAAACGCATGCATTGTGGATGTAATTAAAAATAAATAAAAAGGACCTACATGTTTTGCCAGTTAAAGCGTGAAAGAAAGAAAGAAAGAAAACAAAAGGAAAAAAAAATATTTGGGACACGCACAGGAAATACAAAGAGTAAAAATAAAAAAGGAGCATTTAAAACTAACAAAAAAAAAACATAAATAAAAAACTAAAAAACAAAAAAAAAACAGAATTTATTGTTACTACGCTTATGCCTAACTACATTATCAATACATCAGTTTAGAAACAGCTTAACTAACATAAGTACAACAGTTTATTTACCATTAGTAAACTAGAAGAAATTTCGCAATTTACGAATGAATACAAAGTCAAAGTCAAATCATTTATTTCAAATAGGCACATAGAAGGCACTTTTGAACGTCAAAATTTACAAAAAAATAGAATTGATACGAATGTTAACTTCTGATTGTTTGTTAAATAACGTAGGATTACTTTTAACGAATTTGTTGGCTTAATATATAAACAAAGAGGGAAGACTTAATATTACATGTTCAATGAAATAATTATGGTTTACAGCTTTCGGTCATCTTTAGACCAAACACTTTACCGGTTAACATTACTAAAGAAACTACATACATATGTGCAATTATCACACAAGTAGTAGTTTACTCGTTTTTTTTTTAAATATAGGTTTCCGGAATTCCCATCATCATGGTTTAACTATTTCATAATTTCATGGTGATTTTTTTATTTTTATATTCTTTTGTGCGATGAAATTAAAATTATATGTATTGTTTAAAAAGTGACGATCGTGTTATATTTCATTATTTGGCTACAATACATAACAATAAATCAGCGAGTGCGATTATTCGTTAAGAAAGGAATCGTCAGCAGTTTTACTTGTAAACTCAATTATACGTAATAAGCCTAACAGCCTTTTTGGCTCTTGAGATACAAGTATCTCTTTACTTAGTTCAGGAGCCAGCTGTCCAAACTGTTTTCTGACCTCCTCTTGTACAATCATGTTTTGGTGTATAATAAACTTTAAGTATGTGTTTTCGTCTTTGCACAACAAACTTATTATTACTAAAGAAAAAAACTGAAACTAAGTGATCTTTTCATCTTTTCTCTACGCACTTCAACCTCAACAACAACAACTCTGCAGGTGTACGAACCGTACAGGAAGGTTTACCACAGCGCCCCCTATCAACTTCATTTGAGCGCCAAAAGATCGTTGTAATAGTGTAAGTCTCGAGCTATGGAATATAAAACAACAGTTGCCAACAACAATAGAAGAGGCCTGAAACTAATTGTAACTAAGCACAATGACATTGATTACTATTTAATCTATATTTGATAAACACCTCATTGTATGGTGACAAACAATTAGACTGACTCCTCACAGGGACGTGTCAACGGGTGTACAATAACATTTTCGTTTAGTTGTAGTTCTTCAATCATAGATAGAAGATGTGGCTAGCGTTAGATATTGTCGCGATTCTAATATTGGTGAGTACTCATTGTTTTAAGGTGTGAATAAAAAAAATCTCCAAGTGTGATTTAAGATTAAAGGTCATCTAATTTATCATGAGTATCCCGTGAATGCTTGTTAAATAAATTATGTTAGCTGAACCTAGTTAGTTATTAGTGGTCTAAAATAACATCGTCCAAATTTAACAATTTTTAAATAACATCAACCAATTTTTTTTTTTGAATAAAATCGTCCAATTTTTTTATGAAGATTTAAACTCAGTGTATATTTTTGTCTTTGTCTGTATTGTAATTATTAACTTTGATTCCTATCGATTATTTAAAAACAAAAATTCACTAGTATACATCAAAATCAACACATATTGATCCAAAATTAGGCAATTTCTGTACCACTTCTTAGTGTAATATTCTAGCGAAAATCAACTATGATTGTTTTTTTTTGTTCACTGTGTAAAGTAGCTAATACAATAGTCAAACATCGACACTAAGATTCCAAACCTGAGTGAAAATTTAAATTAGTCCCAACATTCACTAATTAAGATAAAACATGTTTCCTAAAAGTTCCCACCTTTGTTCAAATCTGTATTTGTTATCCCAATTGAAATCTTTGAGTACATATGTATATGCAAATAAATAAAAAACATTATGAGGAGTTCAAAACAATAATTCATAACTTCCATTCAAAAACTACACTTTGTCTGTTGGTACATTGTTTAAAATTCACATATAATTCCATCCAGCTACAATACGCAAATATTTATCTAAATGTTAAGTATTTATTTTCATCGCAATTGTATTGTTGTCAATCTTAAATATCGCCATATTTATCCATAATTTGAATGATCAATAAAATATTGTAAGTCCTTTATAATGTCCTCTCTTGGTTAAATAATATCAGCCGAACGGGTTAATCAAAGGTTAAGCTACGCTTGCCGCGGTAGTTTTGTGGATGGGTGACCATCCATTACTTATCGCGATCTCTCCATGCCTCGGCAAGCACGGTAAGCCGTTGGTCCCGGCCGTTATTCGTAGATCTTTGATATTCCTTACGGATAATCAGAAGCCCAAAAGACTGACCAAGGGGTATCATGTTACCAGTAACTGGGTTGTGGAGGTCAGATAGGCAGTCGCTACATGTAATATACTGGTATTCAGCTGCATCCAGTGCCCGTGGACAGATTCCTATATCCCTGCTTAATTTGAAAGAAAAGAAGACGAAAATAACGGAAGAAAGAAGGAAACTTAGAAATCACGTACGTTTTCTGACGATCTTCCGTTCTTTTCGGCTTCTTTTCTTTTTATCCTCATCAGCTATTAACCAGAGTTACCTTTTGGCGCAGCCGTGAGGCACACAAGAGCCTATATTTAAATTTTATGTTAGTTTTTAATTTGTTCAAATGTGTTCCTTATGAAAACCGACCCCAGCAAAGTTGGAAACAAGCTAGGCAGATTGATTGTGTTCCTAGTTAATACTGTGGCAAATAACAGCTTTTCATTCTTTTCTTTTCCAGGTCAGCAGTCCATGCGACGGGGCTGAAACATCCAAATCTATTAGCATTACCAAATCGCCAGCTTCCGAGGCATCAGCTGGAACAGACGCTACCCGAATCTTTCCCCGAGGAGTGAACGATGATTCTGTGACCTACAATGTTGGTGACACGTCCTATGTTTCTCATTGGGATAAACTTTTATATGTATGTTTAGCTATTTCTTTCCCTCGACACATAATCCAGAGAAAATGGTAGAATTAGCTAACGATCAAGTCTCTAAGTACAGATGTTTTAACTAACGACGACGGGTTTAATAATGCTCATACCGAGAGCCCTCCGTGCCTCGGAAACACGATAAGCCTTCGATCCTGGTTGTCATTCGTAGATTTTTGACAATCGTCACGGGTTGTCTGAAGCCCGAAACTCTGACAACTAGTCTTACTAAAGGGTCGTGTTTCCCAGTAACCAATGGTGGATGTGAGATAGGCAGTCGCTTCATGTAAAATACTGGTACTCAGCCTCATCCGATTAGACTACAAGCTGACAATAACATAGTTGGCAAAAGATTCGGCAAATCATTAAAGATGCTCCTGCACATTGTTTCTATGTGTGTGATGGTGGCGTGGCAAAAACTAAGCAATCCTGGGCTTACGCAAACAGCTGTACATAATTAGTGAGTTAAAACATCTGTAACTTCATAAAATCTCAAAGATTATAGTATCGAAAATTAAAAAAATGGTGTAGAAATTCATCAGTTTGTCTCTTCCACAGCCACTCCCCAACGGAGAGTCGACAGAAGAACAGCAAGGTTACAATACCTATTATAACATTCCATCCACTGTGAACTTTCACGATATATACAGCAACAGCCTGGCTCTGCTGGCTGAAGACCCCGTTGTCTCAACGGCGAAAGAGGACGATGTTTCCCTCGCCTCAGGGAAGGACGATAAATCGTTCCACTTGAACAACATCAATACAAATTTTGTTGAGTTCCATCAGAAAAGGCCGACCATCCGGTCGGTAACCCTCCCTGCGCCAAAGTTCTTACTGAACTCTTCGTACATTAAGACTAATTTGGAGAACTCAACGACATCGACCACTTCAACGACGACAGAAGAACCAGAAGAGGTTAATGTAGAAGTGATTCCTATAAAGAAGGAGGACTATCAAAGAGGGTTACTGGATCTTCTCTTCCCTGCTGTGAGAGTCAGAAGCTTTAAAACCGTGTTCGATACGTTTAGACGTATCATGTCTCATACTTTCCGGTAATAATAGATTTTTTGTTTGTTTGTATACTTTGGCTTTAATGTTATCATCATAGACAGTTAAATAAAATGTAGAAAATGTTCTGGTGGTTTCTTATAGTTAGTAAGTCCTATGTGTTATAGAGCAAACTTATTGTTAGTAGCAGATAAATCCAAACTCCGGGCTGCCACGAGTTTCTAATGAAAATCTGATGACTTCACCCCTCTCTGTGGTCAAACCCATAAGCTAAGTGGTGACGCTTGCAGTCATAGGTAAAACTGAGTACTCTTTGCCGTACCGTATTCATAGCATATAAGGCCTATAACGTTCTCACTGCTAGGACACAGGCCTTCCCTCTGTGAGAGGGAGAACGAGCAGGAATCCACCACGCGTTGCATGTTTCGAATTTTGATTTTAGACCATTCACAAATTCGAAGTAAATAACTCTCATAGTGTGGTTGCTAATAATTATTTAAGCGGTGTTACTGAAGTGCTAGTAAAAAGCGCAGTAACAGCCTCTCCAATGAATGGAGTTCGTGAAATGTCGAGTGTTTCTGCTACCAGGGGTCCATGTGTCACAACAGGTAGGTAATACGGGCTTGTATTCGCAATTCCACAACAAAGCGCGTATTTTGCGTACGGGTCACAAGAGGTATCAAAGTATCCAAAGCCAGACACAAGTGGAACATTGTAGAGGACTTTTAAATATTTTTATTTTGCAAAGAGACACTTTTGGCTTGAAAGCATAAAGGCTCCCACAAAAAGGCGCGACGCGACTCTAGTAGAACAATTTCTATGAAAAGTTCATGGGAATTGTTCTACCAGAATAGCGTCGCACGGTTGCGTCGTGCCTGTCTGCAGGAACCATAACAGTATACTGGGGTCTACAGTCTTTGTGTTAACCTTTAGGATAGTTTTCATAAAAAGGTGAAAGTTCCGTATTCTTTTACTCATCCTTCCAAAAATTAACAAAGAAATTTAGAGGCACAAATTTATCAATGGAAGGAGACAGACAAATCGAAGAAGCTTTGAAAGGTTTAAAACTCAAAGAAATGTCCTTTCTCGTTACCCGTGGGTATCTGCGCCTTCTTATTTTATCAGGACACTCAATACACTCGCACCAAATTCACCCAAAACACCAATATGCACCTATAGTAAGGACGTAACTACTCAGCACAACAGCGGCACTTGACTAAAACGTGATTCACACTGATTGCACTAATTACTCTCGACACGCTTGCACTTGAGCCTTGAGCGCTTTTAAGCGCTTAAAGCGCTGTTGAGCGAACGCTTGTCTCCAATTAATTTTTTGGATTAACGCCAAATGTTAACGGTAAGGAGGCCATTTCTTAGCGAAGATAAGTTTTAGTGTTAACTTGCGATGGTAACAGTTGTCGGTGTAATTAATTTGGTGTGGGAATGATTTAATTAAACATTTAAAGGATAGTGTAAACTTGGGTTTCTGACAACTTCGATTTATGTAACTAAATATAGGTACAAAAACTATTATTAAATAAAATATAAAAAATAAATTATAAATAAATTGTATTAAATTTAAAAAAATAAAATATATATATATGACGGCGCGTGATGATTTAGTCAATGTATCGTAACATTTTTTTTTAAAGTAATCAATTATTTTTACTCTGTGGTTTATCGTAATTTAAAACATCGAATAAAAATATAAAATAAAATATAGGTACTAAATTAAAGTTAGTAAGAGTTTGATTTTTCTATCGAAGAACATACATACATGCATAAACTCACACCTTTTTCCCATGGGGGTAGGCAGAAACTACAGAACGCCACCAGCTATGAAGAACAATCAGTCAGTGTTCATAAGGAAATAATGTGTCTCACTACCTACGTCTGTTTTCGCCATATTAGGTATGATCAATAAACTAAATTTCACTCACAAAATTCTAAAAATTCATTGAAAGCAAAAATCTATTTTAAACAAAATCAGTGCCACCAAAAATCAATTTCATAAAAATAATAGCTACAGTCAGCTGAATAACAATCAAGTTTATTCAAAATCAACCTTTAAACTTAATAACAAGAATCAATAGAATTTATTAAGATTTGCAACGGCGGACAAAAAAAATGGCGCTCAGCATTTACGCGCTTTTTTTCTTTTTTTATTAAAATGAAGCAAACGCGCCGACTCAGGTCGCGAGGTGATAATTTTATATTCACGATTTATCCGAGGGGTGCTGACAGACGGACTTTCAAGTCAAAATTATGGTTACAATGTCCCCGTAATAAGGCAAAGAAGTTACCTAATATTATGTCAAGGGTGGAGTGGTTTAATTTTTGTTTAATTAAGTGCTTTTTTTGTGAAGTGCTAAAGTTTTTTTTTTTTCTAAGTTACTTATTTATCGTCATTATATGGAATTGGTCGGTTTTTGGAATACTCTTTAACCGGAGTTAATCTACAGGGTGTAAAAAGACCCATCACAAAGTCGTCATCTACCCATTCAGTACCTACATCAAACTAAGTAACATTGTGCAAAAATAATTGCTGGGAAGCTACTTTAATTTTTAGTGCAGTTCCCAGATAGGGCAAGAAAAAAATATGGGAAGAACAAGTGACTCTCGGCTTCGTTAAGGGCATTGTTACGTCCGTTATTCGATGGGTTTACTCTCAACCAACAGCGTTTGAGATTTTATATATTAATTTATTTATATATTAATTTTATATTTTAATTAAGATTTTATCTCTCGACCACACACAGAAACCTACCGCCTGCTGAAAAATAATGTCAACGAAGAATTACCAGCATGCGTAGCATCACCACTTCTATCACTACTCTACGAAGAGAAGACAAATCACCTTCTTAACAAAAAGTAATTATTTTCTTGAATTTTGACATCGCGCCTTAGAGATCTTTCTACAATCTGTCATTTTGTCTTCCGTTTCTTCCGTCTCCTATACTTTCGCGCGTAGGTATCCAGAAACCGTTACAAAAGTTATTAAATCAATTTGAAATTTAAGTAAAACCAAATTGTTTTACGTCGTTATTAATATGACTAGTAGTATGAACAATGGATGTCAAACAAAGAACATGCGGGTATTGCACACCACAATGAGTTTTTATTTGCATTGATTATTTACCTATTTGTTTATTTGAAACTGCTTATTTACCACAAAAAAAAACAGCTTATTATTGTCCCACTGCAGGGCAATGACCTCTTCTCCTACAAAGAAGGCACGAGCATTGGCCACCACACTTACTCAAGACTGGTTGGCGATTTTAGACTTATATTAACTAAAAGTCCCGTTCCTCACAACGTTTTCTTCACAGATGTCAGTAATGTTCAAGATAAACTCAGAAAGTACATAGTAATTGGCTATGCTCGGGGTTTCTTTGAAGGATAAAATCAGAAACGAAGTTATCCGGAAAAGAACCGGAGTTACCGACATAACTTGCAGAGTAAGCAAGCTGAAGTGGCAGTGGGCTAGCCATGTTTGTAGGAGGACTGATGGCCGGTGGAGCAGACGAGTCCTGGAGTGGCGTCCGCGTATCGGCAAGCGTAGTGTGGGACGCCCCCCAGCTAGATAAAGAAAGAAAGAAAGAAAAATACCTCAAAAAAGTGCCTGGGACAGACTGGATGCGGAAGGCGGAGGACAGGGTGTCGTGGCGCAGCCTAGGAGAGGCCTATGTCTAGCAGTGGACTGCGGTAGGCTGAGTTGATGACATAATAATTGAAAAAGCCAAATTGATACTTGCCCGGATTTGAACCTCGTGCTTGTTGTTGTTTTTACCACGATATTATTTACTATTTAGTTGATTACTTTGTTGCGTGTTAAAAGGAAAATTTACTAGCTGCCGTCGAATCGCACATTAGCTCTTGTAATTTATCGACAATGATAAATGATAAATGATAAATGATTTTATTTCTGTAAGTAGGTTTGTACAAACACTTTTACACGTCAATCATATTTTAAAACTAGATGAGGTCGGCGTTTCCTATCTGACTACTCTGAGAAGAAAGGCCGAAACAAACTCAGAGGTCACAGTCTCTTTTAAAGTCCAGACATTATCTTGGTCAGATCATGTGAAGACCATGTAGATTTGAGTCTGAAATGGTAATTTTGAGGAAAAAATACCACACAGAATAAGTGGACCTGTCCAGTCAGTGCACGCATTTGTCAGTAATCGTGCAGCTCAACTCAAAACTTAAGGAGCTCAATGATTCGACGAACAATACCAAAGAAAGGACATTTGGGTAGGCCGCATTAATTACTCAAACTGCCAGACTTTGATTAAAACTAATCAATAAAGAAAAAAAAAAAGAAAATACAATGATCTACATAGTCTTCACATTCACAATAATTAAAATAATATACTATTTTACAAAGTAAATATTCATGTTAATATATTTATAAAAATTCATCAATGTCAACAGGTATAAAAAAATCCTGAAATAATCTTGGTCAGATCATTTGCGGACCATGTAAGATTGGTGTCTGAAATGGTCTTTTAAGGAAAGAACCATACAGATTTGAGTGGACCTGTCCAGTCAGTGCACGCATTTGTCAGTAATCGGGAAGCTCAACTCAGAACTTAAGGAGCTCAACCATTAGACGAACAATACCAAAGAAAGGACATTTGGGTAGGCCGCATAAAGCACTCAAACTGCCAGATCATCATTGAAACTACGTGAGAAAGTGAAAAAAAAAAAAAAATACTGACGCACATAGTCCTCACATTCACAATAATTTGATAATACAGTTATACTTCAGAAAGTAAATTGTCATGTCATTCTATATGTAATAATTATCAAATGTCAAAGTTTATGTAAAATACAAATTAAAAAAATAGCAAAAATAAAAATAACAAAAAAAACATTCAGTATGCAAAAAAATTGGAGCAACTCAATCCCAAGCCTTTTTGTCCTCAATATAATCTTTAACGGTATAAAAGGCTTTCTGGCACAACTTACGTTTAATGAATGATTTGAATTTATTAAGGCTTAGATCTTGAACGTGGCTTGGAAGTTTATTATAAAAGCGTATACATTGACATCTGAATGAGCCACCTATTTTCTTGAGCCTTGTTGTAGGTACAACAAATTTGTGTTTGTTCCTAGTATTTATACTATGGATATCACTGTATTTTTTAAACAATTTTATATTTTTATGGGCATATAAAAGATTTTCAAAAATATATTGAGAAGGCACAGTCATTACATTAATCTCCTTAAATTTGTCTCTGAGAGATTGTCTCGGACTTAATTTATAAATTGATCGAACAGCTCTTTTCTGCAAAACAAAGATAGTCTGAATGTCGGCGGCATTTCCCCACAACAGAATACCGTACGACATAACACTATGAAAATAGCTAAAGTACACTAAACGGGCTGTCTCTATGTCGGTTAAATTACGAATTTTTCTAACAGCGTATGCTGCGGAGCTTAGCTTTTTTGACAATTTATCTATATGTGGGCCCCACTGAAGCTTAGCATCCAAAGTTAAGCCCAAGAATACTGTGCTATCTTCAAGATTCCATTCTTCGCCCTTCATCAATACATTAGTTTTCACCTGTCTAACGTGAGGTAGCGTAAACTTAATGCATTTGGTTTTTTTTTCGTTAAGAAGTAAATTATTGACATTGAACCAGTTAACTACTTTTGAGATCGCGATATTTACATCGTCAGTAACCAGCTGCTGACGTTTAAGTTTAAACAAAAGTGAAGTGTCATCCGCAAATAACACTATATCGTGATTATCCTTTATGAGGTAAGGCAAGTCATTAATATAAATAAGAAACAAGAAAGGACCAAGAATTGAGCCTTGCGGGACTCCCATTGTTACTATAGATCCGGGAGATCTTTCTTCATTTACGTCAACGCTCTGAATCCTATTACTCAAATATGAAATAAGAAGATCCAGAGCGGTGTTCCGGATCCCGTAGTGGCGGAGTTTCCTGATTAACGTTTCATGAAGAACGCAATCGAATGCCTTGGACAAGTCACAAAAGATGCCCAAGGCATCGCATTTATCTTCCCATGCTTTATAAATATGTCCTAAAAGTTCAACACGCCGACTACTGATGCCGATCAGTAGTCGAACGACCCCTTGTAAAACCAAACTGTTTGGTATGTAATAATTTATGTTTATTAAAAAATCTTTGCAATTGGTTTAAAATTAATTTTTCAAATATTTTACTAACGGTAGGTAGTATTGAAATAGGTACTAAAGAGAGAAAAGAGTCTAAAGAAAGAGACAGAAAGAACAATCTAGAAACAAATCCCTTGAACTCAAATAATCGATCATTCCCTTTTACATAAGCTAAGCGCACATTACAGCCGCAACGGACCGCAGCGCAACGCATTTTCATACAAAAAACTGCGGTGCGGCCCGTCTGTAGCGTGCGTCGGTTTATCTTATTATAGTAATATTATCTAAACTAATATTATGCAAACTAATATTATCTTAACTACTGCCTCGTTGGTCTAGTGGTCGCTAGCGTTACAGCTGAGCATACATAGAAAAACCCAATGTCACTTTGCCAGACCTGGTAATCGAACCCAGGACCTCATGCTTAACAGTAGCGTTTGCGACTACTAGATCAACAGACAGTGAATCTAACAAAAAGTATTACTTAATCCTCGAATCGCCTCAAAACTCAACTAAAATGTTAATTACACCGAAATAATACCGACGGGGGTCGAAACATTAGCAAAGTTTAGCCCAAAATGAAATTTAAACCTCTGAATACAAATCAAAAGTTAGATTTAATAATCAGTAATAGGATAAGCCGATGGCGCGGAAACCAAGTTTAGAGTTGAATGAATTAAAGAGTTTCTGGGGTTGTGAGAAACTCGACCATTGTATGCTTTTAAGGCCCACTTGCACCGCAAATCACTAAAGACGTTTAACGCTAAACGAGTTTTAAACTTCATTGTGTTGTAGCGGCATCTACAAACGCCACATGCGAGCTACACGTCATACTGACGTCACGCAAAATCCTGCATCGCGCAAGCAGAGTTTACCGAGCAACTAGCATATATACAACAACCCGACATCAACCGTCGGGCAGTTGCCCACCAGACACAACACCCGTCTGGTCGGAGGATCCTCCCTTTTCTATAGAGTATGAGTGAGCTTTACACCCTGTTCCTCATACCCCTATAGTGTCTCTATCATCTTCAAACATTTGACAGAAACAGAATTATGTTTTAAACTCGTTTAGCGCTAAACGTGTTTAGTGATTGGCGGTACAAGTGGGCCTTAGTAACTTTAAGACTGCCTGTTTAAATTTCTTTGGTAAATTTGGGATGATCGTTTTCATTTGTTTTATTTTAATTATTGCCTTTAGTGGTAAAGTTTTACTGTTACAGACAATTGGATTGGTTTGTTTAAATCGAGCAGACAATTTAATCAACTGGAGTGGATTAAAAACAGATCCCATGTTATAGCATAGCATATAAATACTTAGGACATCAAAGCACTTGTTACATAGCGATGACGTTGGCCCTTCGCCGATAAGACCTTCCACTGTCTTTGTTTTTCTTCTTAAAGTGCTCCCTCACCGGGAGCATTCGCCTGCAATGTAACCTTTACTCTCGGGCTAGCCGTTTTACTTCTACATATTTAACTATATGTATTAACCTATCCTGCTGGTGTCAATGTTCTCTCTACACTACCTAGCAGATGACGCCGTGTGCAGTCTACTCGCAATGCCCTAGCCGTTACAGTGGAATCTTGTATTATTACATGACAGGCGAATGCCCCCAGTGAGGGATTGCCTTAAGAAGAAGAACTTGACCCCATAACTCTTGGTTACGTATTTCCTCTACACACAATTTTGGTATAACAAATAACAATACAAAATCGTCACATGATCATCATTTCAGGTGATAGACGTCCACTGCTGCACATAGTCCTCCTCCAAACGTCGCCACATCGACCGGTCCTATGCTTCTCGCATCCTGCGGATTCCTCAGGCCTTCACAAGGTCATCGGTTCACCTTGTAGGGGACCTACCAACGCTACGTTTTCCGGTACGCGGTCGCCACCTCAGAACCTTTTGGCCCCATCGGCCATCTGTCTTAAGCGCTGCCCACTTAAGTTTGGAACATCTTAGGGCTCCTGTGGATCTCTTCATTTCTGATTCGTTCATGTAGGGTAACTCCAAGCATAGCCCTCTCCATTGCCCTTTAGGTGACTTTCAGTCTTCAAATGAGGCCCATTGTGAGCGACCACTTATCAGCGCCATAGGTCATATCGTCCCATACTATGACAAAAATAGCGAATAAAGTAGTCAATCGTTTGTAAGCAATTAAACATGAAGAATATTGACTGATTTATTTCCTTCAAATATTATACTTATCCCACTTCAGATCAAAGAGAGCTCCTGCATTATTTGTTCAAAGAAACACCTACAAAAAAGTACACTTGAGCCCATAAAACCAGGCCCACAACATTTATTTATACGTGTTAAAATTTGAAATTCAGCGGGCGGCCCCGCGGACGCATACAACCGTTAAATGAATGAACTTTTTAACTTAAGGTCCCAACTTACCGTTTAATACTTACTTTGAAGCCGGTATGATGAACACCGCCCTTACTTTTAATGACTTTTTGCTAATATCTAGCGGCTTTCGGCTTTTGAGGGCAAAAGTTTTGGGACTTCGATTTTTTTCTCGAAGATAGGTGCTGTTGCGGCTAAAATTATACAGGGTGTGGATGGGTTAAGAAAAAATGCGGTGAAATATTTGGCAGAAAAATTGGTGACAACAGAAGAATTGAATTATCACGTATTTCCTGATAGTCGTTTCCAATAAATAAGTTTCTATGAATCAATAAAAATATATATTTCACCCGCTGCTACCTTAGAGAATATAGCTCAAGCTAATATAGTACAGTAATGAATGCAACATTTACTTAATTATTGTAGTGGCAACATTTTATATAAATATAAATGAATGTCAATGTCAAATTACCTGTGTCAAATCTCTCTCTGCTTTGCCGCGTAAAATATAGTCGTTTTAATTTTTCGCTCCGTTCTTTTATTATAGGTATTAATAAAATAATCACACGTAACCCATCATAAACTTTCAGCATATTCAGATTTTGGTAGCAGAGAGTGGTTAAATAAAAAAAAACTTGGTGGTTGGTTACCTGACAGTGATTACACGGAATAACAGTGAAAATCCGAACAACAATCGGCGTCGAATAATTTCCACCGGCGCGGCGGCGCGGCGCGGTGTCGTACAGTTTGCCGTGATACCCAATCGGAAGAAATGTCTACAAATTCGTTATTTAACATTAAAAAACCACTTCTTCCACACTGCTCAACTAGATTGCTCAACTCGTTGAGCAGTTGAGCAGTAGGACATAGTTTATAGTACCGAACATTTTATGCTCTATAGCTCAACCAATTTTATGCTCAACTTAGTAGATCATTAGGTCAGCCTGTTATAAAATCCAACTCGTTGGCCGTGAAAATTATGCCAATTGTAAATTTGCAGTGAAGGCGTATCTCGGACTTCAAGATCTTTACAGTGCTTGGAAATTAAAGACTCCGCCAAAGTTGATTCCGCCAAAGACAGAAAAGCGAAGTCAAAACTGATTGTTATAAACCTAAAACTAAGCATATACAACCCGTGTGGATTAACTAAGCACTTCGCTGGAATGCGTTCCCTCTCCCACTTCTCCGCGCAGAGCCCTGTATTCGCCTTGTGCGTTCAGTAGCGATAACATATTTCTGATGTAACGTCATAGCGCCAGGTGCCTAGTTAACTCGCGCGGGTTGTAGATATGAGATTTATTTTTCTAAGAGATAATTAGCGTACTACCAGGATTAAAAGTACCTTATGTGTTAATCCAAGTTATAAACTATCTGTGTGTCAAATGTCACCCAAATCATCTTTTATTCAAAATTACATCCAAACAGCAGTTTTTTTTTTTAATAACCGTCGAAAATCTTCTACACTGGTATCATGTTCTGTGCTAAATTCTTAATTTCAGTTTGTTCGTCGATGTCCCAGCCACCCTGTATATATCTACAACATTTAAATAAAAACCTAATTATAAAAAATCTGTCGTTTTATACAGCATGTCTCACCATGACCACACCTTTTTGATGTATGCTGTATTAATATTTAGTAAAGAAAGAAACCCTCAAACAAACAGACAGAAGATTGAAGTATGAGAAAATGATAGAGAAACCTAAATATAATGAACCCTCCAACAATCAGCATATTGTGTTGTTGAAGAACGTACCGAGTCCCGGGACAGAGGACCCTCTGTTATGCAAATTTCGGGACAAGATGTTACGCAATCCCGGATCATAGTCCGCTGCTCTAAAACATGTCACCGAGACTTTACTACCTTACAGGAAATAACATAATTCAGCCTGTAACTGCAAAAAAGGTTTTTACAAAAAAAAAAAAAAACTACCAAATTCAAAAAAAAAATACTAGGAAGTGAAAAATAACTTTAGTTTTGGAAGTCGGTGCCTTTGGTTTTTGTATTTTCGTTTTTTTGCCACCGACTTCCTAAATTAAAGTTATTTTACACTTTTTAGTGTTGTTTTTGGAAGCGGGTTGTTTTTTTTTTTGGTAAATAAGTTTTAATTTTTCAATTTTTAGTTGTGGTACCTACCCCACACAAATTAGTATACCACTACTTGATATGTAAATAACAGTGACAGGAAGTTATTAAAACATCATCTTTATATGCTTAGTGGAAAAAATACGGATTATTAAGGGTAACTCAAAAAGTACTGGTAAGATCTTGATTAAATTTATATGGGACCACATGAGGGGTACCAGCTTTCAAATAAAAAAAAGAATTATCAAAATTGGTTCACCTAGAAAAAGTTCTGAAGTAACATACATAAAAAAGTACAGTCGAATTGAGAACCTCCTCCTTTTTTTGAAATCGGTTAAAAAGCCATCTTCTTATAGGTACTATAGAGAAAGAAAGAGGATTGACTCTAACTCATTACCTACATGTTGTCGATTTCAGACTCTTATATTATAATTAAGTCAGAGTTTTAACACAATGTTATACCTCAATTTGAGTCCGAGATGTCTAAGATAAGATTAGAAATTAGATTAATATGACATCACGCCTGTTTTCTCTGAAGAGTTAGGCAGAGGTTTACCTAAAGTAGGTACATCCAAATTTCGCCAGTGATGATTAAGTTCCATGTAATAGGGGGCGAGCCTATTGCCATCAACCGGGCACAAATCCAGACTCCGGGCTGCTACTGAGGAAATCCTGATGGATAAACCCAGTAACACTTTGCCTGACCTGGGAATCGAACTCAGAACCTCATGCTCAGCAGTAGCGTTTGCGACCACTAGACAAATGAAGTAGCAGATTTCTATGTTTTTTTTTTTTAATTACTAGCTAGTATTCTTTACCCAGGTCGAGACATTTTCTAACTATTTCTAAACATTGAGTTTTATATTTTTCAATTCCATATCCCAAAAATCTAGTAACAAATTACTTCAAACAATACAACAACTAAGGAGGAGCATATTGTAATGTTAAGCAGTCCCGAGACCGGACAGTGTTATGCAAATCCCGGGACAACTTGTCACGCGAACCGGGATCATGGTCGGCTGACGTTGTCGACATCAAAGCATCTAAGATCACTTGAATGGATATCGGTATAAGTCAGTATTTTAGTAATTTTTAAACAAAAATTTCGAAAATTTGGCTCGCAAATAACAGATTAGTAGATACTTAATCGTTTTACATCTGAATTTTACTTATTAATTTGGACATTGAAAACAATTCCCATGTTTAAAAACGTTCCAAATCTCGTCGCTATCTTATATCATCGACACTCAAAGCCAAAAACTTATCAAAAATGTAGGGAAATTAGAAGTATTTTTACAGGTTCAAACTTAGATTAAATTCCGAACGTTCAAAAAATACTGTAATTGCCCTTTGGATTATTTAAAAAGTTAGATCATCTTCGTAAAAATAAAAGTGTTGCAAATATTTTCATAATACACCCGAAGTTTACCTACTGCTTCGTCTAAAAACGCTTTTGCACGAACCGAGAATATTTATTTAATTTTATTCTCTTGCGAACGAAAGTCGTACGTACGTACGTATCACATTTCACAGCTAAAATAAATCTCCGCACGGCCACCCAAGTGGGGGCGCCACTCGTCTATTTACAGTCATTTGCATACCGGACGTCGAGACCACCATACGCGCCGCTCGCGCGAACAAAGACATTTTCATATTTAATTTTCTATTTAGTATAATTGCCTAAATATTTCGTTTCTGACCAACGTTTTTAGTACGTAGATTTCACAATGCGTACCTACGACATTTTTGTTTAAACATCATAAACGACGTCAATCAAACATTCTTCCTCGTATTTTACATTGTTTACAAACGTTGTGTTCGTCTGTAAACATTTCAATGCTTTAAGTATTCTCCTTTTGTACTTACTAAACCACAGTCATGTCTAAAGCGGTTAAGACATTAATAATATGCGGTTACGCTTTCCTTCTACTTCAATATTTAAGAATATCATTAAAGTCAGTGAAATCAGAAATCGATATAGAATATATTTTTACTACAAAAGAACATATGACGAAAAAGCAGAAAATATTCATGTCTAAAAAATATCATAACTACACTACTTATTTAAAATCGTTCAAAAGACCTGAAAGATTTAAGACTGATCTCAAATTCGTACTGAAATATACGAATGCATTTTTGCATTATGCGTCAGCATTGTATGGGAACGGCCAAAAACCTTTCATTGAAAGCAACTGTACTTACTACAACTGCTATTTGACGACCCAGAGAAATTTGCTCACCGATTTCCGTGATTTTGATGCTATACTATTTGACGTGGAAAATACCTGGGATGGACCAATCGCGATGAGAGAACCCTATCAAAAATTTATATTTATGGCATCTGAATCAGCAACAAGATTTCCATTATGCGATGCTTTTTATGATGACTTCTACAATTTGTCGTGGACGTACAGACTAGATTCTGATATCCCATGGGGTTACTTTGCCATTCTTGACAAAAACGGTAATCACGTTGGTCCAAAAATTAATATGAGTTGGATAGATCCAATGAAGCCAACTCCTCTCAAAGTTAAGAAGGAACTTGTAGGTAAAAGGAAGGCAGCAGCTTGGTTTGTGTCCAATTGCAATGCAGGAGGTCGACGACAAATTGTAACCAAAGAGATACAAGAGGCGTTGAAGAAATACAATTTGACTGTGGACGTTTATGGCTATTGTGGAAAAAAGAAGTGTCCCAGGGAGAGGATTGAGGAGTGTTTGTACTTGCTAAAATCTGAATACTATTTCTACCTTTCTTTTGAAAATTCGGTATGCCCTGATTATGTGACTGAGAAAGTCTTGTATCCGTTAAACAACTTTGCAGTTCCAATAGTGTACGGTGGTGCAGACTATTCCAGGTAAGATTGTTTTTTTCAACCTTTATTGTCCCACTGCTGGGCAGTGGTCTCCCCCACAGCTTTTCAATCTTCCCTGTGTGTTACCTTCTCCGGCCAATCTCCCATGAACGGTAAGTCATCACAAGAGCGTTTCCTCGGCCGCCCTCGGCGACGAGGTAAGATTTATTGTGCATTTTTTTTAGTTCGATTTTTTCTTGTTTCATAGTACCTACAAAAACAATGAAATTTTACTTAGGTACACAGTGCGTTACTGAAAAACAGATAATAAAAATATGGGTTTGCTACCATCGATCATAAAGTGATCGATGTTTGCTACTCATATCATGATACTGGTGTCTAAAGCGCCTTAAAGTTCATGTTATAACCAATGTGAGTGCTATTTAATACCAGTAAGATCTAATGAAGGTAGGCATTCTCAACATATTTTTTTTCAGTTTTATAATAATAAATATCGTAAAACTTTGTCCTAGATTCCTTCCTCCTGGATCTTACATTAACGCCCTGGAACTAAATGCTACCCAAGTAGTTGATAAGATGATGAAAGCGATCCAGGACCCAAATGTCTACGAGAATTATTTCAGGTATTATTTGTGTAAATAAACTTACACTTTTTTGTATCGAGGAACTTAAATTTAAATTCAGCATCTCAATAATAATTATCAAGTTTTCAGAACATAAACTCAAATTCATACAGAATAAAGTGCAAATTCAATTGCAGCTATTATGACTATTTTATTACAACCGGTCAATCAAAAATCAACTTAGACGATATTAATTTAAAGAAGATCAGGCAATTCAAGTGATTAACCGTAGTATACCACGTGCCATCTTTACATATGATCTTTTACATCTGATGAAAATGTAAACAAATAGATGTGAAAATGTACCTGTGGATGCCAATTTTTGTAGTGTCATTTACAAATTAAATGCTTTGATTTATTTATGTTAATACTTAAACGCGAAATTCTATATTTAAAACACTTTAAAGAACAATTCGTTTCACAATTGAGGTTAACTTTATGACCTCAATTTTCGTCGATGATTTGTCAATTACAATTTAATAATTTTATTCAAACAATAATTGTCAGAAGATGTAATGAGAAATAAAGTTGAAACCTTCTGAATATAGATGAATGTGTTAATAATTCCCTTTAGAGAGGGATTGCGTCAAAAATAACCTTAAAAGGGTTTGTTTACACTTTCCCCAGATACTTTTGGAACAGATATTACTCCTTTCGCTTCGTCCTGGTTCATACAGACCTATCTGGCATTCGCACGAGTATATTTGAAGAGCATCACCAGTAATTTTTGTTAACCCTTCAGACAACTGTGCAACCTTGACTTAGTGTAGCGACATTACTCGACAGTAATTCCGCGCAACTTTTTCCTATGAAAATTACGCGACGTAATTTCGGCCCAATGTGACATGATATTAAAAGCATTGCAGGCAACTTTTAGTCGCGTAATTTCGGCTAATGTGTTGCTTAACCGTAACATTTAATAGATAATTCATCATATTTCGTAATGACCCAGTTGTTAAAGACTCGTCTCTCATGCACGAGCTGTGTTCAAATCCAGGCAAGTACCAATGTGACTTTTTCAAGTCATAATATGTACTTTCTGAATTTATCGTAGAAACTTTTGCCTAAGGAGTACAACCGTGATGTTATGTTGAGTGTTATTACAAACATCGGTGAAGGAAAACATCATGAGGAACTTTTTAATTAATGATTATAATTAGTCTGAAATCGCCAATCCGCCTTGAGCAGGCGTGGTAATTAATGCTAGCACCTTCTCTATATAAGAAGTTAAAGGCTGGTATTATTATTAACTAGTGACCCGCCCCTGCTTCGCGCGGTTTTCACAAATTGACAAAACATAAGGATTTATTTACTATATGTAAGTTTAACAATAATATATTATACACATAGCATAATCAACCTATAATGTCCCCACTGCTGGGACACAGGCCTCCTCTCTTCAATAGGGAATGGGCTGTAATCTACCACGCGTGCCCAGTGCGGTTTGGTGAATGTCACGTAGTGTCTTCAAATTTTTCGTTCTAGGACATGCCGGTTTCCTGACGATGTTTTCTTTCACCGTTTTGACAGCAACGGTGATGTAATTATTTACACAAAGTAAAGGGCCTGCCTGGGTTTGAACCTACGACCTACAACTCGTAAGTCGGGGTCGATACCACTGAGCCACCACTGTTCCGAATACACATTAACCTTCCGAAATAAATTCACTAAATGATGGTGAAACCCACATCAAAATCCGTTGCGAAGTTTAGAAGAACAACGCGGTCACACACAGACAGACACGGAAAGCGACTTTAATTTATAATTGTATATAGTTCCGGTTTTAACAGGCGCCCTGAGTGAAATTTCGACGGTACCCCTTTCCCCTCTTGAAGATTAGAGAGGGGCGAAAATTTTCAGCATTCCGCCTAGGTTTTATTTTCTCGATTCATAAAGAAATAGGAGGTACTTTGTCAGGTTATGCAGAAAAGTTTGATAAATCAGAGAATATAGGATGCAAGAGCAAGCGAAGAGATCTCAATTTTTTTCCTTTTTTCTAACTCCAAACGAATTAAAAGAAGAATACTCTGCAGGCGCCAGAGATGAAAGGGCGCCTAGTCACAGCCCCTTCGACGCCCCTTCACGTCTGGCACCCAGGGCCGCGCCCTACCCTAACGCCAGCACTGATTGTATATAGATCTAGATTTACCGTTTCTTTTTCAGGTGGCATAACTACTACAGTTACGTAAAGAACCCACCTGATAATCCGGATGTGTGTAAACTCTGCCAGATTCTTAACGAGGATGCTGACAAGCGTTCCTGGCATAAACGCTTCAGAAACTGGTGGAGCCCAGATTACCTCACGCTTTGCAGCTATGGAGAGGGCAAGTTTCTCATCAAGAATGCCGATTTCAAAGGAGTGTTTGAAATCAGGCAAGTTACAAAAGGAGATATGTAACATAGGACCCATAACAGGCGAAATGTGGTGTACTACAGGTACACCTCTGCCAAACCCTACGGGGGAACAAGGTGTGATATTATGTTACGTTAGGAAAACAAGGATATAATGTTTCTTTTTTTGTATTCTGTCGTTTTTAGAAATAAAGGTAAAAATATTCATTGATAAAAAATTTATCGAATGTTTACTTAGTTACCTCAACTGATATACATAAATATAAAAAATATATTTATATAATGTTCTTTTCTAATGTACAGTCAGCACCAAAAGTCGATGAACAGAATCAACATAACAAAACACCTGTTCACAATAAAATGCCATAAGTTATAGTCGCAACTAGGAAACAAAATAGCCTGTACACCTGAAATTTACAAAAGTCGTTAAACACGACTATTTCAAAAGTATCTGTGCACTAGTATTCCTAAAGTCGCCGTACACCATCAATCCAAATGTCGCTGAACATCATTGTATCAAAGTCACTAAACAGCTAATTTCACCTGACTAAACTAACTACTACTAAATATAGAAACTGCTGATATTGTTATTATAGAACAAAGTGTTTAGTACTGAATAAAAGTATAATTAAAAACGTAATCATTTATTTATTAATAGCACAATCAAAAATTCTAATGATATTTATAAATTATAAAAAAAAAACAAATATTTTAGATATTTTAATTTAAATCTTAACGCAAAATCAAAAATTTAATTTAAAAATAATAATTAATAGCGGGTATGGCCTCCATTCGCGTCTATTACTGCCTGGAGACGTTCGCGCATACTACCTACCATATTTTGACAAATATTTTGGCCCCTAAATCTCTCCCAAGTTTCTGTTGCATGAGCTATTATATTTTGTCGGGTGCGGCGTGTATCGGGATCCCATGCTTGCACCATAAGACCCCACAAATTTTCTATGGGGTTGAGGTCCGGGCTCTTCGGCGGGAATGGAATCTCCAAAATTTGCTCAGTGTTTTCATTAAACCATACTCGGCATACACGTGCTTTATGAATTGGACAGTTATCGTGAACGAAGTTTATTGGCCTCTCTTCTGGCAACATGACTTGTGTCGTCGGCAACAAAACATCGTTCAATATATCTATATAGCCCGCGCTATTTAATCGACCTCCTATCTCGATTAGTTCTCCAGGGCCACCAGAGCACATCCAACCCCAAAACCCAACAGATATTCTGCCACTTGCACGGTTATCGATTATATTACGTTCTGCATATCGAGTATTATTTATGCGCCAGAGCGACATACGACCATTTTCGGTAGAATGAAATGTTTTTTCATCCGAAAATATGACATTTGTAAAATCATAATTCAAAAATCTTTGCGCAAATTCGAGTCTTTGCAATTTATGTCTTGCTGTTAACATGAGTTTTTTGGCTGGTACTCGGTGATGAATACCTGCTTCGTGCAGTCGGCGCCTTACTGTATTAAGGGACAAGTTATTATTGATGGCTATTTCATCAGTACGAGTGAAACCGTTATTTCTAAAAGCGTTAATAATTGTTTGGTCGTGTTGGCGAGATGTTTTTCTAGGTCTTCCTGTTTTTTTCAACTCCCTTATGTGACCATCGTCATCCCAACGCCTAAGCCAAAGATATACGGTGGTGCGCTGAAACAATGTTTAGCTATGATTAGACATAAACATATATTTCATATATTTCGATTTTAGGTAAAAATATCAAATAAATAAATGTTATTTATTATTGATTTAAAATCAAAACTGTTTAATTGTTAAAATGTTTTAGAAATAATGCACACTTTATTTGTTTTTATTAATTACAGCAATCTTAATACCTACTTACAATTATTGTTAAACATGAATGCAAATATGATATAATATTATACGTTTTATTACTTACCGAAACTCCTAATTCTGCAGCAATTTCTGATACATTGTATCCTTGTTCTTTCAAGAAAACAATTCTGTGACGTTCATGCTCCGTAATATGCACATTATACGGCATTATTGTGATATTTATCGATTGATGTATCTCAATAATATAAATAAACAATTATGCACTTACACAACGTTTCAATTACTTCAGACTACGACAGTCGACAATCATACGCTAGACTAAAATTATCACAAGTCATGTGAATAGAAATAATAAATTCAAAATTAAAGGAAGGTAGGTTTTGTAAGATTCGCGCAAAGTAAATTACAAGTACCGTCACAATAATCGCTTCGTAGCTCATTAGAGTTATATGTTATTTCATATTATAGATTAGTATGGTTACTGACAATAAAATATAATTGCTTTGTAAATAAGTATTGAAATAGATACTAACGTGTTAACATACATTGCAAGCAAGCACTGTCCCAAAAGTAGCTGAACAACATAAGCGTCAAAAGTATATTAACATACGGCAACATTAAAAATATACTTTGTTAACCTAATTTTGTCTTTACTGCTGTTTGGTGACTTTTGATACAATGATGTTCAGCGACATTTGGATTGATGGTGTACAGCGACTTTAGGAATACTAGTGCACAGATACTTTTGAAATAGTCGTGTTTAACGACTTTTGTAAATTTCAGGTGTACAGGCTATTTTGTTTCCTAGTTGCGACTATAACTTATGGCATTTTATTGTGAACAGGTGTTTTGTTATGTTGATTCTGTTCATCGACTTTTGGTGCTGACTGTACATGTATCTATAAAAACGGGTGAACACCTCGTAGGACATAAATGGAATTGTAACTTTTAGTTTCCGATTTAAATACCTTATACGTCACAGTATTGTCTATATTTCTTTTTCATTACTCCTTTCGCAGGTCTGCTGCAAGAAATTTCTTAAAAATAAGCAGTACCTTTGTACTCAATACTAATACCTATGCCGTATCTGTACCTATCTATTTTACTGTGTACATAAATAATAAAATAAATAAATCGTTTACTAAAAGTTTACTAACAATATTTAAAACAACATCTTTGAACCCATATTCAACCACCTATATAAATATAAAACACAAAAATTGTTTCTACCTGTCTGTTATAGACTTTGAAACCATCCAACCGATGTGCCCCAAACTGGTTTCATTAGAAAGGAAATAATGCAAAGATGGTTTTAGATTGACCTCCACGCGAGCGAAGCTGCAGGCAAAAGCTAGTAAACGATAATTTATCATCCTTAAGTTATTTTAAAATCAAAATCAAATCACTTCACTTGCGCGTTCATGGGTTATCCGATATAAATCGGAATTAACAGCTAACTCAGGGTTAATTAAATAATTCATCTTGCGCCACCAAGAGTTAGAGGTAAACCTAGAGTTAAACTTTTAAATATTAAACCCGCCGATGTGGGAGAGTTAAGTCGCTAAACTCTGGGTTAGTGTTAGTAATGTCAAGATAAATTGACGTTATGACGTACCGCTGATAAATTATTTTGTATTTTATATGGTTCGACGTTAAAGTAAGTTAAAATTCGGTAGTATATCAGCGGGGTCTACCCTTTATAGCAGAACTTTTTATGTCATAATATTATTTTGCATAACAGCGCATAGCATAAACTTCATTTCGCAGAAAATCGTTTGGCATACACTCATTTATAATACATTAAAAACGCATAATTTTGTAAGTCAGAATCATCTTTAGGCATAAATTTCATATTCATAATAATTAAAAGTAGAACCATCATATTGCAGAAAGTTCACTGTCAGAATCGTCTTTTGGCATAAATTTCATATCCATAATAATTAAAAAGTAGAACTCATATTGCAGAAAGTTCACTGTCAGAATCGTCTTTTGGCATACATACATTTCATATCGATAATCATTAAAAGGTAGAACTATCATATCTCAGAAAGTTTACAGTTAGAATCATCTTTTGGCATACTTTTCATATCCATAATAATTGAAAGACTCATCTATCACATTACGGAAAATTCATAGTTAGAATAATTTTGTATGAAGCATGAGAGAAGCATGCAAACATGCAAACAAGCTTACACCATGCATGCATCAAGCACGTAGCATGCAAATATGCAAAAAAGCACACACCATGCATGTATGCATCAAGCATGTAGAATGCAAACATGCAAAAAAGCACACACTATGCATGCAGCATGCAAGCAAGCATGCAGCATGCAAGCAAACATGCAGCATGCAAGCAAGCATGCAAGCAAGCATGCAACATGCAGCAGGCATGGTTCTGTCACGGCTCCGACTCTGCGGGGCTCCGGCGGTCCCACGCAAGCTTCTCGTCGCAGATGGTTGTAACGCTCACCACAGCAGCTTCGGCTTGCTGGCCGGCTTTGCGGGCCAGCCTCAGCCGCGGCGGCGAGCGTTAAAACCACCTGCTCCTCAGCTCGCGGGCCGCCTCGCCCCTCCGCGCCTACGCGGGCTTAAATTACACTCTAGGGGTAGGGCAGACAAGACTACGTGCAGTCGGTTTTGCAGCGATTCGTTTCTGTCACTAACTTTTGTAGTATTGACTTTTTAAGACAATATTTAAATTTAAAGTTAAAAATTGTATTTTATATAAATGGCAATATGCCTAATAAAATTATTCCAAATGAAATTCTGCCATCTTCATAGTATGCCTAGTGAAATTGTAACAAATAATCGTCGCTCTAAATAAACGTTATGTGAAACGAAATTATGCGAAATTAAGCTTTGCCAAAAGTAATTATGCCAAATAAAATTCTGCCATCTTAAAAGTATGCCTTTGTAAATTCGGACATATAAACATTCGGCCAAACAATAATTATACTAAATGATTTTTATGCCATATATATATTCGTTTAAAGAAGATTATGCCAAGTGGGTTATGCCAAATAAATTTCGGAGCATCAAAATTCTGCCAGATAGAGGGAACCCATATCAGCGGGCAATATATCAATGAACTCATTTATAAATAAATACAAATTATAGAAAACTTAAAACATATTTTTCCTCAGATGACGTTTCCGTCAATCAAATCACCAATCACACGAAATCTCCATGGAAACCACATACAATACGATTAAAATTAAATGTCATGCTATAAAATTCAAAGGCAAGAAAGTATTACGTATCGTAATGTGCAACGTATCGCAATTTCCCTTCATCGTTCGTTCATTCATTTTTGTCTGATTACACGTAGACATTGCAATTCTATTTTATGTTTCGTCGGTTGACCTGCAATGTTCCCAACTAAAAAAAACCAAAGATCAGGTTTAATAACCCGGTGTTACTTTTTAGTGGCGCTACGCTTACTAAGAGTTAAAATAAAATGATAATTACTTAACTCCGAGTTTACAAACTCTATATTTAAATATTTATTTAACCCCACTAAACGTGCAATTAGGCCTAAAGGCACATAAAAGACACATTTGAATTTCAAAATTTTCAAGGAAATAGAATTGATTATATTATAGTTGTCCCTTCTAAAAGATAGTTTCGTATGAATGAGCATGAAACTCCATTATTAAATCTATGTATATACATAGATTTAATCACACTCAATTTTCATCAATTTTTAAGATTTAGACACTTCAAATCTATTTATTTGTATAGATATCTATACAAATAAATAGATTTGAAGTGTCTGTTTGTAATGCCAAAATAACAGCTTTTTATTAAATGCATAATTATGAAAGCATATACGGCACACAATAAAAAAATACGTCTTTTTTTTCATTTTTTCCGTCCGTCTGTCTGTCTGTTTTTTGTTTCGGCTAATCTCCGAAACGGCTGTACTGATTTTGACAGGACTTTCACAGCTGATGTTATAAGGAGTAACATAGGCTACTTTTTGTTCCGGTAGCACGTTACGGTGGGATAATTTTAGAAATCCACGCGGGCGAAGCCGCGGGTAGCAGCTAGTAGCTAAATAGAAAATCAATCTGCCTAGCCTTTTCCCAACTATGTTGGGGTAAGCTTCCAGTCTAATCGGTTGCAGCTGAATATTACATGAAGCCAGTATTTTACATGAAGCGACTGCCTATCTCTGACCTCCACAACCCAGAAACTCGAAACCCGAAACCGAAACACGAAACTCTGTCAAAGATTAACGAATAATAGCCAGTATCAACGTCTTAACGTGCTTTTCGAAGTACGAGGTGTGTCGATATGTTATGAATGGTCACCCATCCATAAACCGACAGCAGCAAGTGCAACTTAACCTACGATTAACCTGTGCGGCTGTCATAGCCACGAGCCTCTAAAACTTTATTACCAAAACTAACAACAGTAGTCCAACTCCTAATTATGAAGCTTACAATTGTACAAAAACAGTTAAAGGACGGTAGAAAGGCAATCCTCTTAGTTCGCTCGTTACAGGGACTCATTATTCAAAGCCTCAAATTTTCGCCGAGATAATTCCAATTATGCTGCCACTGGTACGGAATGGACAGAAGTTTAAATAACACCATGTTTCAAGCTTAGCTTAGAGTTTGAAACGTTGCTTCACACCATGGTTATTCCTGTATTGTTTGTAAATTTACCTACTGATATTTTAATTTCACACTCAGACCCGAACAAAGTATCTTTAGATAAGTTTACATTTGTTGGGGCCGGGAATAATTGATTAAGCTTCCTACAGAACAGAAGCGGAGCTTACCACAATTGCTCTCTCATAATGACATAACACCTTCGATAAACTTGATATTTTGCAAGTTATCAAGCAAGAACAAAGCAGTCTCTTTGCTGTTAATCAAATATTCAGGAACAATATCAAGTTCATGAGGAAACCTGGGCTTATTACAATCAAGATAAAGTGCTACAAGAATCTTTTGGCGCTTGAATGACGTTGACAGGGTGGCGCTATTGGTAAACATTTGTGTGATTATTTTGTGAAATTGTGTTGAAAAACAAGATGGCGGCGTTAGTTCCAATTTTGGCCACGCGCCAAAAGATACTTGTACAGCTGTAGGTCTGAAATCGCCAATTCGTCTTGAACGAGCATGGTGATCAATGCGCATACCTTCTCTATATGAGAAGAGGCATTTGCCCAGCAGTGGGTCAGTAATAAGCTGAAATAATAACAATTATTTTAGTAGTCCTTCTGGTCCTCCCTTGTTATTTGTCTTCACAGTCATCATCGCCATCGGCATTTTTTCGAGTGATATAATTAAAATTTCCGCTGACACCTTGCGAAGATTAAAGCTATTAAATTTTGATGACTAAAAGCCACCAGCATAAAATTTGGTGAAAAATAACCTTTTTTATTTTAATTTAGTCTTCTTCTACGTCTGCACTTTCGGATGGCTGTCTGTTATTTACGTAGTTTGTTGAGGTGGTTTGAGAAACTAAAGAGTTTGTGGTGGAATGAAGACTGAAATCAAGATCTGGCATAGTTTTGCTTTATTCGTTTCATTAATTTCATGCTTAGAAAAGATATAATGTAAATACTATCTTGTATTTATTTAACCATTTATGCACACACATATAAACAGACAAGAAGAAAGGAATAGAAAAATACGTACAAAGGAGATGTTTATTTCTAAAGAAATCATTCAAAATCAAAATCAAAATATTTTATTTCACATAAACCAACATGGGAACTTATGAAACGTCAGAAGCTAGGTGCACGGTTCCAATTAGTTGTTTCCTATGGAGAAGAACCGGCAAGAATCTCCATGGTTACTGTTTTAAAAATAAGGGCTTTACAATGTTTCAAATTACAGTGTTGATAATGGGAAGACAGTGTAGGCCTGACAACAAGTAACAGACACTCAACAAAATATAAAAATAAAATAAAAATATAAAAAGGTCTACTAATCTACAGTCTACAAGTTAGGCCTACAACGTTCTCACATTCACAAAATATAGAAGAATCTATATAAAATAAAAGCCTATTTAAAACAAATGACATGATTGCCATTACAACTGTAACAAATCTGAATTAAAATCCTGTTTACAAAAGCCATAAGTAAAGAGTTGAAATAAGAATTAGAGGCATATAATGTCAAATAATGTGAAGATTATGTCAAAGAAGAAAGTAAAAAACCAAAAAACCTTTCTTTTTTCAAATAAATTTCGTAATTTGGGAGCAGTTAATAGACCCTTACATAGTGGTGCCGTTAATGAAGTACCAGGGAAGCCACATGTACAGAAGGAATTATTGCCAAACTTCCCTGTCTTCAACGTAGTCTTTAATCTTATATTATGCATTTTTGATAAGGATACGTTTGATGTGGGTTTTGAACTTTCCATCGCTAAGTTCTGTAACTGACTTTGGAAACTTGTTATAAAAGCGGATTTCCAGCATACCTGCGACAGGAAAGAAGATAAAAAGACATGTAGACAACGTGTGTAAAAGTAAAGAGAAAACAAAATACTTAAATCAAAACACAATTCCCTAATTTAAATATAAACATTAAGAGATTATACTTACATACATAGGTACTTCAAAAATAAATATCACTACCATATATAATAATACAATTTATTATAACGTTATTTAAAATAATAAATACATATGCAACTATGACGAAATAGAAAGATAGTGTTCTTTCACTCTTCTTTAAAAAAAAAAAAAAAAAAAAAAAAAAAAAAAAAAAAAAAAAAAAAAAAAAACTCCAACATTTTGGCAGTCCCTAATGTCAGGCGGAAGTGAATTCCACAAACAAACCGCGTGCACAGCGAAGGAGTAGGAGTAGAAGTCGGTTGAGTGGGGAGAGGATTTAAGGAGATTTCTAAGATGCGAACTGCAAGGGGCATCAAAAGGACAGCCGTAGGAAAAGCGTTCCCGCAGATAGGATGGCGTTTTAGGGTAATGAAGGATGTCAAATAGCAGACACAATATCCGAGAGTTCTTGAGAAGTCGAATACTTTAGCAAGTTTCTCAAGTGGCTCCCTACTTGAGTAACTTTAGAAAGTTACAAACGTGGTCATCTTTTTAAGGTTGAAAATAAGAATGAAATATTAGCAAAAAATTTATTTAAGACTTATTTATGGATAATGTTTTGTTTCTATGTAGGAAAAAAATATTTGACACTTTTATTAGTAATGCGCGTGAGAAGAGCTATAAATTTTATATATTTTAGGTCTGTGATGGCCGCGTATTAGTCTGTAAGGAAGATGGAGCGCATGCTGTACAGATTAAGAGCCTGCACGCTACCTTTTTAATGTAAGTACCCAAAAACCCAACAGCGGAGACCCGTGAGTAAATCATTAGTAAAATTCACTGTCTACTACCAGAATCTCAGAGAAATGTGAACAAAATTGAGTGATATCAATATTGCGGTTAATGTCAATCAAAATGACATGATTGTGTTGACCGAGACATGGCTCAATGATAATATCAATGACGGAGAACTATTTAACGCCCGCTATAATATTTACACCAGAGATAGGGCTTCCAGCGCACTTACAGGTAAAGAAGGCGGTGGCGTTCTCTTTGATGTGTCTTAGGCTTGTGATACCACGAGGGCTTGTCAGTGGGAAACTACAGCAGAAGACCTATAAGTATGCGTAAAAATAAATGAGGGGAAGAAAGTAAATATTTGTGCCACCGCCTGCGACGCAGCAGCACCTAGATATATTTCTCAGTTCCATCACGAGTGTTAATGAAACTACTGGCGAAGAAATTATAGTAGTCGGAGATTTTAGGCTCGGCTTCGCCGAATGGAACCAGCGCCCGAGTTACTCTTATGTAACCTCAACTATCGTAACAACCTAGGATACTCTCGTATAGAATTTGTCTTTAAACGGTTTGTTTCAATATAATGTCATAAAAACACGAATAGTAGAACATTAGACTAAGTGTTTTCAAACATACGAAATGTAATAGTCAGAAGGTCTGCTTCACCTATCTGTAAAGAAGACTGTCACTACTCCCCCTTAGAAATTGAGTTTATTTTAAAAGCGTACGTGCCACTTAAACATGTAAAACAAGCTAGATTAAATTTCAAGGCAACAGATTATGTACTTATCAATAAAAAAATATGAGAATTTAATTGGAAAGAGCGACTAGAGCAGTGCGAAAATGTTAATCTTATGATAGCGGTGCTATATGAATCCGTTCAACCAATAAAAAATGAGCATATTCCTATTTAATTAAGTACCAGGCATGCCTTTTAAGTTCTGTCGTTCACATATTTGCCGCCAATTTTGAATTTAGAACTGTTAAATATTCAAATTTGTTGGAATTTAGAATATCAAAACAATTGAAAGAATTAGAATTAATGCAATTGTTTAGTCACAGCGTTGTTTTGAATCTGTCAGGACACGTATGTAAAGGAATCTTACTAAGGAAAATGTCCGTGCAATCATTTTCTATAACTTCCGAAGAAGCCTAACACGGCTTCAGTGTTTGGAAGAGCCAACATCTGTGTTCCATGATGAAGCCCCATGTCTGCGGACTGTCGAACGCTAGTATTTATAATTTCAGCGTAGACATACAAAAAAAAAATGTCTACATTTATATCTGTTATTTTTTATGTTGTACATAATAAAGAGTATTCTATTCTATTCTATTCTACATACCTGTCTTAGCGACAAATCTCGTGAAGGACGTCCAAAATCCGCCTTCACTGAAGATAGCGTCGTTGCTGTGAGACAACTCATCCTCGAAGATCGTCAAGTGACATATCGGAAGATAGAGGCGTCATTAGGCATCTCAAGGACAACCATTCAGAAGATCTTGCGTAAGGCGCTTGGTGTGAGAAAGCTAGTTTTCCGTTGGATTCCGCATTTGCCTTCCGACGATCATAAGGCGGCCCGCATCAGATGGTGTTAGAAAACTCTTCAAAGGTTCAACCGAGGTGAGTCAAATCACGTCTACGACATCATCAGTGGTGACGAATCTTGGATCTATGCCTATGATCCTGATTCCAAACAACAATCCACGATCTGGGTCTTCCAAGACGAGCCAAAGCTGACTAAAGTTGTTCGCTCTCGAAACACATCAAAGAAGATGGTAGCCACGTCCGTGACAAAAACTGATCTTGTTGCGACGATTGCACTTGAAGATCGTAGAACGGTTAATGCAGAGTAGTATACCACAGTTTGTTTACCACAAATCATCGCCGAACTTCGGAAATCTAACCCCAAGCGACGCATCATTCTACACCATGATAACGCAAGCTTACACAGCGCTCGTCAAACGATAGAGTATTTGAAGCACGGAAACGTAGAAATTCTTGACCATCCTCCATACAGTCCTGACCTAAGCCCTAACGATTTCTTTACATTTCCTATAATTCGAAAAACTTTTCGTGGTCAAAGGTTCCAGTCCGAGGAAGAAACAGCTGACGCTTTCAAATCTGCCATATTAAACACCCCCACTTTGGAGTGGAATAAATGTTTTAATAACTGGTTCGAGCGAATAGAAAAGTGTATTAAACTACGTGGTGAATACTTTGAAAATAAATTAAAAGTACTATAAGGTTCTAGTTGCTTTTATTTCTTCAAACGACAAAACTTAAATGGCATCTCGTATGTAAGCAAAAATCTACCTCCAAAACCTTAGTGAAAGTTCTCAATGAAAAAGAAAAGACAACGTTTAAAAAAATAGGGTTTCCGCGTTATGATATTGAGTACAGAATGCTCGATAAAAGGGCACGGTCGATTATTAAAAGTTGTTACAGAAAATATGTCCAATCTGTGGAGAATAACATCCAGTCAAATCCCAAATTTCTTAACACGCTATCAATCACAATCTGAATAATTTTGAAGCTAATCCATTGCTTTTATGTTCGACAAAATTGTCTGCTCAACAACGTAAATAACGGAATGAATATTGTTGAACTCTCAAAATGAAAGCAATTGCTACTAATAGTGTGTTACGCAATTACCCCGCTGGTCTTTCGTTAAAACCAAAAATTCTAAATCTACCTCTATACCATCCGAAATTACATTAAACGAATGAATACCTATGACAGGCGAAAAAATATGCAAAATTTCTGCTACTCAATTCTCATGTACGATTTCTGCCGCTAGCAGAAATACTAGAGCAACAAATGCCCTAACATTTCCTCAATTTATACTCAATAAAATAACTTTTACTGAGAGGGAAGTTTATAAAGCACTAAACAGAATTGATGTTACCAAAGGTGCTGGTCCGGAAGGGTTGCCGCTGCTCTTCATATAAAAATGTGCTCGTAATTTGGCATAACCCCGTACCTTAATTTTTAACAAATTGTTCGAAATATCTACATTTCCCATAGAATGGAAAAAGCTAACATGGTTCCGACATTCAAAAAAGATGATTCCGCCGATGCTAAAAAGTTTTGAGAATATGGACAAGATAGAGATTGGTTGGTACCAATCTCTATCTTGTCCATATTCTCAAAACTTTTTAAATTAATGATTTGCCCTATATTAACATCACATGTTAAAACAACTCTCCCCTCAACAGCATGGTTTCTGTCACCAATTTGGTAGGATACCTTGAGGAAATCTGTTTGAGCATCAACGCTCTGTATACCGACTTCAGCAGCGCTTTTGATAAGGTCGACCATGAAATCCTGCTGCTGAAATTGCATGGTCTTGGCATATACGGGCCCCTGCTGGAGTGGTTCAGTTCGTATCTATGCGGGCGAACACAACGAGTGGTGGTAAACGGCTATCAGTCTCCGTAGTATATCGAAACCTCCGTTGTGCCCCAAGGATCTCATACCGAGCCAATTCTCTTTGTTGTATTCATTAATGACATACTAAATTGCATCAAACATAGCCAATGTTCCTTATTTGCTGACCCTAAAATCTATCGTCAAATAAAAACTCAATAAGACATTGCTCTACTCCAAACTGATCTGAACTCAATACAGAGCTGGTGTGTGGTGAATGGGATGATTTTGATATTTGTTTTTTCTATCTCTTTAAATTTTTATCACGTGTTTTAAATACTTACCTTTATTTTATTTTATTCCATATTCAGTTTTGTTACCTTATGTGCGAATATTTTATTGTGATTTTATATGGTTGTATTGGTCTAATGTAATGTGACAAAATATATTACTTTTTATTTTATTTTATAATCTAATCTTATTTGGCGATTTTATTATGTATTTATAAATTTAATGTTATTGGTAATATTTTCATAATTTAAAAATTTAATCAAATAGTTGTTCACCTTAAGAATGTTTTGCTTGTCTATAAGTGATGTATTTACACAGTATTGAAGACAAGTGATTACCTATTGTTACTATCCTTGTAAATAAGTAGTTGTTGTCTGGCTTAGTAAATAAATAAATAAATTATTGATAGACTCACGTTTGACCTCCGTTTTTTTCCGTGTTAGAATACTCCTTTGCTTTTTAGTGATACAGTTACAAGTTGATTATTATAATTCTAACTTAACATAAAATAAACATACCATCACGCCTTGTTTCCAAGGCAACAAGGCGCATAACTGGCGAAATGTGGGTGTACTATATACACCCACATTTCGCCAGTTATGCTCAAGTCCCATGTAATTGGGGGCGAGCCTATCGCCATTCTAAGTTAGCCAATCCTGAAACATGAATTTAATATTAACACCCAAAAATTAAGTCGCTAAACTTAACCCTAACTTGTGCTTACTTAACACGTAATCCAAAAGTATTCGCACTAAGCTTATGAAACTTCATCAAAACTTAACTTAAACTTAATTTTAAGTTGGTGTAGCGGGCGTGTTTAAAATTTAAGTTGTAACTTGGGTTATGACGTCACACATCATTAATCTACGCGACAAACATATGCATCTTGAGTTTATTTAACTTTAGACGAGTCTAAAATGAATGGAACTGCGATGAATATGGTGGTGACTTGGTAGTGTGGACATTCGAGACGTACCTACCTACCTATTTTTCGAAAATATATCATTCCTACAGTCCCTAATCGCATTTTTATCAACATACGACGTAAAACAGAGCTGCAATTTGCAAAAAACCTAAGAAAATTTGAATTTGGCGGCCTCCAGCTGTGGATTCACCTTATTAATAAGTAGATTTTTTCTAGTCTTGACAAAATGGAAAAATAATACAATGTGTAAGGATGATGCCACGAAATATATAGAAGCTGGTACCCGCCCCAGTAGGAACAAATGATATATCATTAGAAAGATATTAAGATTTAGTACAAGAATTCCAATGACCCTTGTCTTGATTCTTGAGGAAGCTACCTTAACCGTTGTAGCTACAGAAAAACGTCCTTAGAAGACTGCCCTTTACTTCTTGAGTAATTGCTAACTGCATTCATAGATTTTGGAATAAATGGTACAGTCAGTTTGAAAAACGTTATATCTTATATTTTATTTTTATGTTTCCAATCGATTCAGTTTCGTATAACTATTCAAAAACACTTCTGGACCAACTGAGGTTAGAGTATTAGAAAAGTCAGAAATCGCATTTATTTATCTTTTCCCTTACCTACATTTCGTAGTGATCGATCATCTTATCAATGATCTTTTACCACGTTTGCTATTAATTATTAAAAGGAAAGCGTAATGTTACGGATTTAATGTATTCATTCATCATTTGCCTAGTCTTGTCCTAACTATCTAATAATCGATAATCTTCCAATCTAACTGGATGCAGTTGAATATCAGTATTTTAATGAAGCGATTGAATAGCTTACCTCTGCAACCCAGGCACGAGGTAACACTTAGCCCATTGGTAAGCCTGGTTATCAGACTTTGGGCTTCTGACTACCAGAAATGACTGTCAAAGATCTACAAATGACAGCCGGGCCCAACGGCTTAACGTGCTTTCCGAAGCACGAGGTGGCTCGACATGTAATGGGTGGTCACCTATCCAAGAACCGACCGCGGTAAGCATAGCTTAACCTACAATCGACAGTCATGCGGCTGTTATTAATAAGCCACAAACCACAAATACATGTAATGTATTCATCCATTTAAATAAAACATTTTTCATTCACCTTCTACATCTTTAAGAAATAAGGCAGGGGCTTTAAATCCCGCATGCCTGGGTTACCCCAGGTACCAAATAATTGATATTATATGCTTACAAATACCTGTGGAAACAGTGCGTCTTCCAGTTAAGCATGTATGTACTATTGTTATCATTATTAATTAATAAGTAACAATAGTACTTTCTAGCTATTCGTGTCATGTCGTGAATGGATGCGACCACGCAAGAGCCAAGCATCTTCACTAATTCCGTAATCAGGTACATCTTCCAATGCATTTTCCCTTTAAACTTCTATTGGATGATTTTAAAGTTGTGTTAATATTGGCTGCAGAAAGATCTCGTCAGCTACATTTAGTTTGCTCCCAAATAGATAGTTTGTTGTTCAGTGTTATAGCTCGCAAAATCCAAAGCCAAAATCCACAAACCCTGAATACCAGTATTTTACAGGGAACGTCTACCACCCACCAGCTCCGCTACCCAGTTACTGGGTAACACGATACCCCTTGGTAAGACTGCTTCCCGGTGATTTCCTATTTACTACAATATGTTAAATGTATTGTGAATCCCTCGCGGGTTTTTTTTTCGAGTCATTCAATCTTCAAAAACCTTCAAAAATATTCTTATAGAATCCACAATATTCTTTCCCACTGCACCTTAAAAGAGGTACGGATCCCAATCATAAGTTAAACACACTTTCAGCAGTATGGCAACTTGTTTGAGTAAAACTGCAAGTTGACTCTAACTTTGTGAGTTCATCGTAAATATTGCAGGACAATTTATTTGCTAGACGTTAACGGCAACGAGGTGTGCTGTGTTTGTACCTCAAAGTTAAAACTTTAGTGTTTTTTTTATGACTTTTGATAAAATTATTTAAAAATAGAATATGATTTGCTACAAATATACAATACTACCTTCTGCCCGCGGTTTCGCTCGCGTGGATGCCAGAAATTGTCCTACGGGAAAGGGATACCGGGACAAAAAGTAGTCTATGTCCTTCAACAGGATGTCATCTATCTGTTTATTAAATTTTATCGAAATTCGTTCAGTGGTTTAGGCGTAAAACGGTTACATACAGACAGAGTTACTTTCGAATTTATAATATTAGTTAGGATGGATGACTGGCAGTATTGTCGGATTGTAGACTCTAATTAATAAAAGCTTTAAATTCATGCATTCAGTGAAAGTATAAACGCCCAGCGTAAAGGGTGTAGGACATTAGTTTAAAAGATTGAAATTTTGCACAAGAGCGCCTTATACTCTTATACCTACCCAAAGTGAGCACTAAGGGAGGATTTTTAAAAATTCATCCATCTTCTTATTTTCGAGTCAATGTATCCATGCCGTCATTCATTCTTTAAAGGGGTAAATAGGGGATGAAAGTTTGTATGAAAGTACGTCATTTATACCGATGGGCACACGGATAATTTTTTTATAATCGATTTTGTAGCGCAGACTGGCACGCCTACATGTGATCAAAATAATATTGTAAGGATTTACCTTTTTTTATTTAAATCGCTAACTTACGACTTACGGGTCGTAAAGGTTCGAACCACAGCACACTATGGTTCAAACCCACGTAGGCACTTTACTTTGTGTAAACAATTTCATCACCACTGCTCTCAAAACGGTGACAGAAAACATCGTGGGAAAACGTTCTAGAACGAAATATTCGAAAACATGTAACATCTACCAACCCGCACTGGGCCCGCGTGGTGGATTACAGCCCACTCCCTCTTGAAGAGCGGAGAACTGTGCCCTAGCAGTGGGAACATTATATTATAGACTGATTATCCAATAGTCTATTATTAACTTTAAAATGGCAAATTTTGATAAACTGATTTAAGAAACATTTTTAAGAAAAATATTTCAAGCACACAACAAAAACCATCGTTAAAAAAGTTCAGCTCATTTCCAAAGGTTAATAATATTACGTATTTACCCAAAATAGATTCCTCACTAACTACAGATATTTATTAGCTCCTTCGCTAAGAAAATAAAGTGCGTACTACCAACTGAGGGAAAAGCAAAGTTTTGTACAAAAATAGCTGCTCGCCTAACGAAATCTCCGGGAAGCGATGTCTGGTAGAACTTGTTAATTAGTTTCACAGCCACTACTTTCTGCGAGTACGGATTACGAGTACTGTTAGAGTCATCAACATTTTATGGACGGAGGAGTCTATAAAAATCGCAAAAGAGTGTAAATTTGAAGAATATTCTTGAAGAGTTTAAGAACATTTGTTTTTGAACAAGGCAGAAGATGTAGGCACAAATCTTTGCGTCGTTAATGAAATTTATGGATTTTTAAACAAGTTCACCATCTCAGGTGGATCGTTTGTATGAATATAAACATAAAAACGTGACTTGATTGATCGCACGAGTACGTCATACTCATATAAAAGAGCTCGGCGATCGGTTTTGGTTAGGGGGGTTTCGCGGGGTCAGGCCCTGCAGTCTCGACATGAATAGTGACAAAAATCTGTCGCTAAGTCGTATCGATGTTAAATTTCTTTAATAGATTTTCAACCTTATGCTTTGGAAATAAAGTTGAAAATCTATTAAAGAAATTTGACATCGATACGACTTAGCGACAGATTTTTGTCGCTATCTAATGTCGAGACTGCAGGGCCAGGACAAGTTCCGATAAAATCATGTAGCGGATGATGAAAAAATGTATTTACATATTAAAATTATCCGCTTATAAGGCCATTGTAAAAAAGGCCCTAACTCATCGGTCATATTTGCCGTAGAACCAATTACCGTAGGAGTACACATCATCTTGCGAGGTGACTATGAATCGGCTAGGTTTGGATCAGTGTAACCAAAGCTGCTACCTGTAAGGATCAGAGTAGTCAAAGCTGCTACCTGTAGGATCAGAGTAGCCAAAGCTACCACCTGTAGGATCAGAGTAGCCAAAGCTGCCACCTGTAGGATCAAAGTAACCAAAGCTGCCACCTGTAGGATCAGAGTAGCCAAAGCTGCCACCTGTAGGATCAAAGTAACCAAAGCTGCCACAGCTACCACAGCTACCAAAGCTGCTATAGGATCAGAGTAGCTAAAGCTGCTACGTGAAGGATCAGTGTAGCAAAAGCTGCTACCTGTAGGATCAGAGTAGCCAAAGTTGCTACCTGTAGTATCAGAGTAGCCAAATATTAAGTTAAATGGAGTGTGTTTAAAGGGGCCTATGTCCAGTAGTGAACTACTAATGGGATGATGATGATGAAACATTTTAATTTTATTTCCTTTATTACACTTTAAACATCTGTCGGGGATAAATTTTTTTTTCGTATTTTATAGTTATAAAATTGTAGTAAAATCTCTTTGGGTGTACTGTTTGCTTGTCTCGCTGGTTTTGATACCATTAAACAGATGACATTTTTTTTTAATAAAACTAAGAGGTAACCAGTTTCCTGCCCTTTTTCAACTGTTTTTCTGTACGCCAAAATGAGAGAATCTAATGAAGAAATTCGACACATTTTAAAGTTTTATTACATAAAAGGAAAAATTCGACACAAGCTACGAAAAAAATATGGACGTTTATGGACTTAACGCAGTGTCAGTAAAAGTAGCACAAAGTTGGTTCAAGCGTTTTCAGTCCCGGAATTTTGATGTCAAAGATGCAGCTCGCTCTGGTTGCCCTGTTACGGATAAAGTCGATGCCATTTTTTTTTAAAGTGGAGCAGTACTAGCATAGAAAGAAAGAAAGAAAAATATTTTATATGGAACACTAATCCGAAATAAAATATTTTAACTACTAAAAACAAAAAAACAAAAGTACTAATTTACGGCATACTAGTAGTTACGACATAGCTGAAGAGTTAGGGATTGACCACAAAACAGTTTTGACCCATTTGAAAAAGTCTGTGTATACAAAAAAGCTCGATATTCGGGTGCCACACGAGTTCTTAGTCTTGAATTTGTATATAAAATACGAAAGAACTGTACCCCAACAATTTTTTTTTTATAATGTAATCAAACAGGGTTAACAAAAAAAAATTAAAATTGCTCACTCGCTTCGGGAACAGGGTCAGGTGGTCAGGGCTCGAGAGAGGACAACGTCCTAACAATACGAGCCGTGTCCAGAAGTGTTATTATTTTTAAAATGTCGTTGACATATCTCGGGACCCACGGGTCCCGGACCTTTGAAAGGCGTACGAGGGGCCGAAGCCAACTCGCAAAGGCCCCTTTAACAATTTTAAATGATAAGGGGGGCACCAACCGACGATTATCCTTGTATGCACTATGCAAGTGTACCCAAGGACAAACCCCGGGTGACGCAGAACTATTACAGGTTATTATTATTAATAATTAATTAAAGGCAACTAGGGCCTATAGAAATAAACAAAAAAAAAGAACAAATAAATATTATTTATATCTGCATCCATCACAGCCACTGTCACTGTACACGCACAAACTAAAGCCAAACGAGTCGGCGATGAGTTGCGATGACTGGATAAGATAAGCTGATGTATCGCTCAACGTGTTCGAATGAAGAGCTACAACGAAATGTTTGTTAGCTTTCAGAGAGTCGTTAGCACATGATTAACAGAGGGTGTTTTCAGGTTTTGTTATCGTGACTTACTCAAGTGCCATCAGTTAGCTGTGGTGTTTTTAAAACTAGTTAAAACGTAATGCAGCAAGTTGAAAAACTTGAAACTACTTAAATCCTGTTATTTATCTGGTGATGTCCTTCAGAAAGGTGGCATGCAGATGCAACGGGTACGTGTTGGTATAACTATTTCTATGACCGTGCAGGAAGAAAAAGCAGGAAGGAAGAAGGTAAGGACATAGTCTTTTGTAGTTTATCTATCTATTGTATCGTGACATATGCCACGCTAAATGGGAAGTCTAAATATATCGTTACATGGATTTTGCAATCTTGAAACAGCTTGAATACGGTAAGATTATCGGTTTTGACGCAAACCAAATATGACTATGGATTTCAAAGAAGATAAGACCCATGCTAAGTCACAAGCACAGCTGGTATAACAAAATTATTTTGTACCAGCTTCTGCCGGCGACTTCGTTCGCGTGTTTCTTGTTTTAACATAAATAAAGGGTGACAGGGTTTTCGACGCCCCAACTATAACCATGGATTCAGTACAAGATTCTGAACGCCCCTGCCTTGAAATGTTTAGACAGTTATTTAAAAAAAAAATGCTAGTCCATACAATTTGACTGCATAGGGATTGCACTTTTGTATGAAAATGCAGATTTTTTTTTAATATCCTTTGTAATATTTCAACACAAGGGCTTCAGAATCGTGTACTGAATCCATGGTAACAGTTTGCGCATCGATGTCCCTGAAAGAAAGAAAGAAAGAAAAATATTTTATTTGGGACTCGCACAGGAAATACAAAGAGTAAAAAATAAAAAAGGAACATTTAAAACTAACAAAATTAACAATAAAAAAGAAAAAGGAAAAAAAATAAAACAACAATAAACAAGTAAAAAACCTGTGCGAGGCCAAAAAGCCCTGCGACCCTTATATCCTATATCACTTTGCAGTACTGTAGCTTCCTATTAGTAAAAGAATTTTCAGAATCGGATAAGTACCTAGTTTCAAAGATTACACCCCTACATACAAATTCAAAATTTGACCTCTTTATAAATACTAGTGTAGAAAAAGGTCAAATTTTAAAAGCAACTTTTCTCTTTCTGGCTACCTTTTCTTTTATCCTTTGGAATATTTATCAGACTAGATAATTTACGCACCGTTATTGGTTAAAATTAAGATTCTTGTATCTTTACCAATAATGAAGCAAAGACCTCATATCTTTGCATAGTTGTTGTTTTTTTATTTTATTTTTATGAGTGTGTTTAGTTTCGTTTCTGATAATCCTGTGCGAGTCTCAATAAATAGTTTTTCTTTTTTTTTTCTTTTTTTTTTCATAGTAGACCCTCCCTTATGGAAGTAGTTATCACAGGTAAAATTTATCTTACGAATCTATTTATATGCCCAGTTTGGCAATAAAAAATGCTACCATTGGTAAGCAAAACGATTCGTCTTTCTTTATAGGAACCGAGCATTATTCGATTGCATTGTAACAAAGCAGTCGTAAGCATCAGTTGTTAGTCTTCACCAGTTTCGTGAGTTATTGTCAAAGCTCTCTGCGCTAAATCTAAGTGTGTCTAGCCTCGTCAAATAAGCTTCGTCTAATGCTAAGCGTTCTCTGTACGAGAAGAATAGTGATGAGCTGGTGATAAACAAATTATATCGATATATTGGCCGTCTATTAACGTTACAGCAGATACTCAATAATTGTCAGTCAGGTGAACTCGGTCACATCTGACCAGAATTGATAAGGTGTCATAGACTTTTCAAGAGGGTTTGATACTGCATAAACTTGAAAAGGAGAAAGTAGTCTTCTCTCACTTAATTTTGAGAGCAGAATCATAAAAATATGTGGTAATAAACATGTCTGTCTAAAGAGTATTTATAAAAACTCTTAACAACTCCGCTATAAGCTGGACTATGTCAATGGCATCTTCCTCAACAGTCTCTCTTACAATAACTAGTGTCAGTAACATTAAATCAAATACGTTTATTTTAAATATCGATATATGAATGCACAACACTTCATCTTTAGTATGCCAAGTTATGTATACGTACTGAATTCAGTATCGGAGACACTTCAAAGTGAATCTTGGGTGCCGTTTACGCTTAGATGCAATTTGCAGAAATAGCCATTTTTAAAATAAAATGAAATATAAAGGGTTTGACCTATCTTTTATTCATGTTATATATTCGTAAATATTTTAGTATGCCATTGTAAGGGAAATCAGGCTGGATGTGATTCTAAAACTTCATGGGATCTAGTAACAAACAATTTTGAAAATGTAAAATATCTGAATTATTCCTGGTTACTGAAAGCCATTTTTTTATAATATGGTCATCTGGAAGCTGTTTTGGAAAAATTATAATAAACTAGCGGATACCTGACGTGTGCTACGTACTACGCAAAAAAAAAATAAGTACTCATAATTAAAATTAAAAAGAATTAGTCTGAAACCAAATTCGCATTATTGCCTTTCTAATGAAACCGGTTTGGGGCACATCGGTTGGATGGTTTCAAAGTCTATAACGGACATAGATGGAAACAATTGTTGTTTTATATATATAGCTTATAAAAGATAATATATTCGATTTCTGTAAATTGGGTTTATAAACCAGTTTTTCTCGTACATAAAAAAGATGAGATCTGTATTTCCTAACCCAATACTCTGAGAAGAAAAACACCGAAACAAACTCAGAGGTTAGTCTCTATTAAAGTCCAGACATTATCTTGGTCAGCGGGGTAATTGCGGAACACACTAACAGTAGGAATGGCTTTAATTTTAGACAGTTCAACAACATTCATTGCGTTATTTACGTTGTTGAGCAGACAAATTTTTCGAACATATGAAGCAATGGATTAGGAATAGGCTTCAAAATGATTCGGTTTGTGGTAGATAGTGTGTTACGCAATTAGGGTGCTGATCACGTAAAAAGTATAAAAAGGAAACATGATAACAGCAAATTTAATGATAAGCGACTTCATTGCCAAATTACTTTGCAAATCCACTAAATCTTCGACAATCGATAACTCAATCCACATAAAGCAATACATTTCGTTTCTTCTTGTTTAAAGTGCTTTCCAAGCGTATCTATTTTATTAGACAGTGCGGATTCGAACCCACTGACTCATCGGTTCCGTGGTAACGCCCCTTCCATGTCACATACGGAGGGAAGGACTTTTCCAATCCATACGTTGATGAGACTGGGTTGTGAAAAACTAAATGTAGATGCTTAAATGGGGACATTTGTTGGCGATGGATGATCCTTTCGGGAAAAGAGATTGTTAGGATAGCATTTGTCAAGTGCAATTCTAAAAGTCTAAAAGATTTTTGGCCTATTGTTTGGTATATCTATATGGCGAATAGAGATGAATGGAAGATGATTTGCAGCGTCGCCCTCAAATAAACTGCAGGAGGATAATGATGGCTGGTAACTGAATGAAAATAGGTATTATTTCCGTGATTGGTATATTATTTCTCGTAACTTAACCTATAAAGACATTGATACAGGATACATTTTTAACCAGTGCGCAAACTGTAACCATGAATTCAGCATATGATTCTATACCCCCCTAGCGTAGAAATTTTTCGTCAGTTATTTTTTTTTTATTAGTTGTTCCATACATTTTGAGCGCGTATGTATTACACTTTTCTATGAAACAGCAGATTTTTTTTTTGATAACCTACTTGAAATTTCTGCGCTAGAGGGTCTAGAATCATATGCTGAATTCATAGGCACAGTTTGCGCACTGGGTAAACATTTATCCTGTATAAATACTCCCTGCATTAGGTATACAGGGTGAACTGTAATTCGACGTATTCCTTTCAGGACGTGGTATTGTTGTTGTTAATGCTAACATGACATTCATCGGTATAATGAACTGATCAGTGTTATCAGCAGATTTTCTGATATGTTGCTTAATAAAGAAATCGAGGGTAGAGAACCATTTGTAAACCGCTACCATACAATGACGACATATAAAACATAAGGCATTTTCAAAACTAAAAAGCAAAAGATGTTTTCAAATGCACAAAAAAAAACAGGTTGAACACAGACGAACAATAGGCATAAGGATAGCAAAAAAGAATCCATTGTAACAAAACCAGGTGCACAATAAATACTCGTAAACCTTGGCTTATGCGCGTCTGACGTATTTGTTGATATGGGTGCGGGTACCGTCAGCAACGTTATTAAAATCGTACCTAATATATCATTTAAAACGGGTATCTAGTTGTATTTTGTTGTTTTATTGTGTAATGTACCTATGGCTTGTATTGTTAAATGTATAGAGAAACAAAATAAAAAGGTTAATTATTGAGTTCATTCATCATTATTTGCGCCGGGTTTCATATTAATTATAATTTAATACAACTTTGCTATTAGTGATTTTTTTTAATATGTTGTAATCTGTGGATAATGTAGTGAGTAGCATATTTGTTAAGTTAAATGTTTAGTTATTTCCGTTTATTTTTAATATAGGTACTAGTGTTTGTTTTCCCTTATGAAATAAAATAAAAATAAAATTAACACGCATATTGACTTACTTATGAAAATACTTACTTTGGCTGAGCAAAGGGGACGCCCCAAGAAGGACATATGGTGACCTTATTGGTGATGTTCTTTAGAAAGGTCGTGCGTAGTATTCGCAACCGACACGACGTGCGGGTATGACCAGATGTATGAATGTAAACGAAGCAAAAGGAGTATGTAAGGATCGCAGCAGGTGGCGATCTGTAGTTTCTGCCTACCCCCATGGGAAGAGGGCGTAAGTTTATGTAAGTGTATGTTTATATTTACTCGATAACAACAAATAGCGTAAACATATAAAATACATAAAAAAACTATATCAAACAAAAAACAAAATATAAGCAAGCGTACTCTGAAAAACCGAGTAAACAACGGCCACATCTCGAATTAATGGTTGGTTGTTATTTTTTTGCGGGTACACAGCAAAGCGCATTCGTGCGCGTATCTATTCATCATTTAATTTACATTTGAGCGGCCGCAGTGGCGCTGTGCAGTCGTTCCTAGCGAGTAGAACGCGGTTACCGACAAAAATCATCATTGAATAAATTGCTTTTTTTTAAGTGAAACTTTTATTTAGGCACTGATTCGATAATTGGACGAGAATTGAGAGAGAAATTTCAAGGACGCGTCACGTTTAGGCGCATTTCGATACATGAGAGAGAAGAAAGATAATAACTCTCTCTCTCTCTCTCTGTCTCTCACACTAACTCTGGTATATTTTTTTATTTGGGGGTTATGTTTTGGCATTGGCACCTATTTGACTGTTTATATCTTCTTAATTTAAATTACAAAGTTTAGTCTTATCCAAAATATAAGCGAGTTCGAATAGAATTTAATACGATCTTCATCTTAAGTTATTTTTTCAATTGTTCTGCTGTCAAGTCCCAGTCTTGGCTAACTAAGGCTTTCTTTTAATTTTATTATCATGCGTAGCTACATTTAAAAAATTAGATACAGTCGCGAAAACTTTTGTTCGTTACACAATTATTCAGCACCTATTACGCCGTTTCACTTTACTTTTCATGATTATTAATACCAAAAGTAATAAAAAATTATTCCCAAAAATATTCAGTCAATCTGCCTAGCCTTTTTCCAACTATGTTAGCGTCGGCTTCCAGTCTAACCGGATGCAGATGAATATCAGTATTTTACATGAAGCGACTGCCTATCTGACCTCCACAACCTAGTTACTGGGTAACACGAAAATATTATTATTCTCAAAAATATTACAAAATTTAAATTCACTTACCAAGTTTGAGCACACTACAGCAGAATCCTGCGCTCTACACGTTTTTGTTTCAACATGAATGTGTAAAATATTAGTTGGGAATCGATGGGTTCGACTCCCAATTCGCGCCTTTCGCCACCGCTACACAAAAGACTAACGTATAGCTATTGTGTTATTATATTAATAGCGCGCTATTTGGCGCTATTTCCTTTGTCTTTTTCGTTCGTTGTGTGGAGGAATTAAGGAATTCCAAATACGATTATTTGCGTGAGATTTCTGGCTTGGAAAGGGTGGAGTTATAATAATGATATCACTAGAGATAATATAGAGGCAACAATACGAAAATACTTACATGGAAATACTGACATTACTAGTGCATTATTTTGAAACTATCAAATTAATTTTAATATAGAATGGCTGACTATGAGTTTTGCGGACCAACCAACTAGCTTTATTGCCGCGGTTCCTAACTTGGGGGAAATTACCCCTGCGTGGGTAAAACTGGTATTCTGCGGGAGTAATAAGCTGGTAACATTATAACAAAAATTAGACCAATAAGACCGAATTTAGCTCGCCAGTGCATTTCATGCCTTAGCCACAGATTGGGACCCTAGCTGTGTAATGTGATTGTAAGAACTTACTCAATATCTTCGTGCAATTGTTATGTCTAATAAAGTCAATTTGTATTTATATGTAGACTAGCTTTTGCCCGCGGCTTCGCTCGCGTTAATTTAGACTTTGACTATCAATTCGGGTTATAATTCAATCATGATTCGAAAGACACGTGGCGCCATCTATTATCATAAGAACGTTATTGTTGTTTTCCTCGGGAACAGTACTTTTTTTCGGGATGAAAGTTACCCTATGTCCGTTTCTGTACCCCTGAAAACGTATATGCAAAATTTCATGATGATCGGTTCAGTGGTTTAGGCGTGAAAAGGTAACAAACAAACAAACTTACTTTCGCATTTATAATATTAAGTTAGGAAGTTAGGATTAGGATAGTTAGGATACTATATTCATTGGTAACATGAGGGAGAGGAGAGGGGTAATTCAGTTTACCTAGCTAAGTCATAGGGGTGACAAGATCGAAAAGGTTAGGCAACACTGCTTTAGTGACTAAACTATTGGATATATTTTATTGAAATTTTGTGTACAGACTACGAACATCATAAGGTTTACAAAGTTCAAATTGTTGTCGTATCGTCGTCACCTCATTGTACACACGGTGTAAGGGACTTGGGACTTGAACGCGTAAACTGTTACCCTGAATTCAGCACAACGATTTGTGACCCCCTGCTCGTGGGTCGAGAATCATTTACTAATTTCATAGTAACAATTTGCGTGAATCAGTTATTTGTATAATCAGATGTATTTATTTCAATTTACAAAGAAGAAGCGTATTTCGGGTGCTCCATGTTCGTGATAGTTGCAATATCTAGGACATGCCGGGTTCCTCACGATGATTTTCTACACCGTTTTGAGAGCAGTGATGATGAAATAATTTCCACAAAGTATGATATAAATGCCTGCCGTACGTTACCACTGGGCCACAAAGAGTAGCACCTGGTTTCTGATTCGAGAATTTGAAGTTGAGAATTTGTCAACTTGACAATCTTAAGGTTCAAACGCGAAATTTATTTCTTTGCAAAAAGCTTTAAAAAAAATTACATGTCGCTGGTTACATTGAAGGAAGCACTACACTTATGGTGTCATAAGTAATTCTAAAGTACACTTTGACAAGTCCTCAACTTCAAATTACATAACATCACGCCTGTAATCCAGAAGGGTTAGGCAGAGGTGTACCCTATAGTAAACCCACATTTCGCCAGTTATGTTTAAGTCGAATGTAACAGGGGGCGAGCCTATTGCCATCAACCGGGCACAAATCCAGACTCCGGGCTGCTACTGAGAAAAGAACTTCAAATTCTCAATTTAGAAACCGACAATTGAGTAACATAGTTCCTATGCATTGTGTGTAAAATACATTTCTTTGACAACGTTAATGAAGAAATTAATGTTGTTGAATTGTCACAATGAAAGGCAATGCGATTGTAAGTGTGTTATACAATTACCACGCGGTATTATAGTGTATGTACTAAGTACCCACATTTTTAAGCACCTACTCGTGTAGGTAATCAGTCAACACTAACATACATAATATCGATTAGAGACGAAAGGGAAACGCATTATTAAATTCCAACAACTGTGACCAACTACACTTTAACGTTACGCTACTAGTATTGAAATAAACCTGAATACGTTCGCACCTCATACTGTAATATTCGAAATATATTCAACTATGTCTCGCGTAGCACTGTGTTTATTTTTTATCGCAGTAAGTATTTTTATGTATTTATTTACATACAACGATGGAAAGAGACACCCTTATCTATTTCACATTAATGATCTCCGTCATCGGTATTTGTAATATTCTATATAATTTGTGTATTATTTATTCATATTCTACATTTAACACTTTCACGGACAATGCGATGAAGTTGAAATTCTTAAAATTACACTAAAAAAAATTCATACAAAATAATACCACACCTATAGCTGGGCTGCCGTAAAAAACAAGTCAAGGTATCTGTAATATGACACGAGAAAAATTTAAGTGAGTGCAATAAGACACTGGATGACACATGGAAGACACATCGCTTCCTAGTAATGTACGCAAATTTACACGGCTATAGGCGGTTTGTCTGTTTTGACTTGGTAAAATTAACCGCCTGTGGCTGTAGCGTCATATCAAACACGAAAAAACATACGCTTCTGGCCGTGACGTCAGTGAAAGTGTTAATATAATCTCGATTAAATATTACGTTTACGAGTATAATGAATTCGATGAAAACCTTTATGTTAGGGGTTTGTTTTTGATTAACTACATATTTAAGTTTAAGAATAGGAGGTTTCCTCTTAAAGCTATAACTTCTTAGAGATTGATGGATTTTCCATTTAAATATGTATTGTTCGATTGTTGGGATTGGCGCGGCATGTCTTCTTTCATACATCTCTATCAACTGTCATCTCAGTCTTCGCCGCTTTTCTATCCATTTCACTCATCCAAATGTTCTTTGGATCTTCCTCTAATTTTAAAGTCATTCACGCTCAAACAACGTGAGAAATAAATGTTAGGTAATGGATGAAGGAGAAGTGGAAAACCAAAGACAAGATGGATGGATTTTTTGTTTGTCAGATGATATGAATGAAAGGTGAGTGAATGATAACGTAACAGTAGGCAGAATAGAAGAAAAACACTTTGCGCTGACCTCCAATGATAATGGGAGAAACAATTTACTTTAATTAGGTCATTAAGAGCAAGAAGAAGATTCAATAAATAAAGTGTTAATGGTTTTTCAAATGAAGCTTATCTAATATGTTTCAAGGCAGGAAGCACCAGAAATGCCACTTTAAGAATTAATATTAATCCGTGAAATCCAATTGTTTCTATTGGCTATTAAACTCAACTACAAATTGGTTTTCCTAATAGGAAGTGTAAAATATTGATTTTACACCTTGGTCTTTAAATTAACGTTGTTAATTCATTAGTATGACTACCTTGTTTTTAATAATCTTGTAAAGCTACATCATGAAATCCAACCAAAGCAGTAGATATTAGTAGGTTTTTATTTAATTTATCCTGTGCTGTCCAACTCTTGGGCAAATGCCTCCCCACATTCCTTTCAAATCTCTAATTATTTTTCCTTTCCTTCGTCGATTCCTATGCAAGCTATCCAAGGCGTCCCGCGCTATTCTTTTCCGATATTTTTAGTACAAAAAATAATTATTTGATGATTTTCAGATTTTGCATACTGGAATTATAACATTTTCACAAGCAAATGAAACATCGACAGACGGTGTATCGAAAAATGATGAAGAAATAACTACCAAACCAACAGAAGATGAACCAGCTATAGCAAAGGTTCCATCGAAAGTAGAAACAGAAGAAAAAAGTGGGGTATCATCAAAAACAGAACCAAAAGTTGAAGAACCCAGTGATGTTTCAGAAAAGAAAGATGATAAACCAACAGAAGAAAAAGAAACGAAAGACCACGAATCTAAGAAAGAAGACGTTACTGAGAAGACTGTCACTGGTGATAATAGAAAGTTTTTACCGGACGTGTTAAAAGGAGCTCCTGTTGAACATACAACAGTTTTTTTTGAGTTTCCCAAAAATATTCTCGGGTCAGTTAACGGTAAGTTTTTGCTTTATTTTTTCAAAACAATGAAAAACAGAAATACATGATGATTATGAAAAAGATAGAAGACAAAAGATTCGAAAATAATATGATATCCGTCAACTCGCACTGGGCGGACGTCATTGTGGCCCACTCCCTCACAGAGATGAAGCTTAAGTCTCAGCAATGGGAACATTATAGGCTGATTATGTTAAAATTATTTACGTTATAGTCTTCTTTTGATAGAGATTAATCAGTAATATTCTGTCATCATTGATAAATTCATTATTCTCTTCATCTGCCTAGGCTTTTCCCAGCAATGTTGGGGTCGGCTTCCAGTCTAACCAGATGCTACTGACTACCAGTATATTACATAGAGTGACTGCCTATCTGACCTCCACAACCAAGTTACTGGGTAACACGATACCCCTTGGTAAGACTGGTAACGACTGTCAAAGGTCTACGAATGACAGCAGGCAACGACGGCTTAACGTACTTTCCGAGTCACGGAGGATCTCGATATGTAATAGATGGGGTCTACCCTTTATAGTAGAACTTTTTATGTCATAATATTATTTTGCATAACAGCGCATAGCATAAACTTCATTTCGCAGAAAATCGTTTGGCATACACTCATTTATAATACATTAAAAACGCATAATTGTGTAAGTCAGAATCATCTTTAGGCATAAATTTCATATTCATAATAATTAAAAGTAGAACCATCATATTGCAGAAAGTTCACTGTCAGAATCGTCTTTTGGCATAAATTTCATATCCATAATAATTAAAAAGTAGAACCATCATATTGCAGAAAGTTCACTGTCAGAATCGTCTTTTGGCATACATACATTTCATATTGATAATCATTAAAAGGTAGAACTATCATATCTCAGAAAGTTTACAGTTAGAATCATCTTTTGGCATACTTTTCATACCCATAATAATTGAAAGACTCATCTATCACATTACGGAAAATTCATAGTTAGAATAATTTTGTATGAAGCATGAGAGAAGCATGCTAACATGCAAACAAGCTTACACCATGCATGCATCAAGCATGTAGCATGCAAATATGCAAAAAAGCACACACCATGCATGTATGCATCAAGCATGTAGAATGCAAACATGCAAAAAAGCACACACCATACATGCAGCATGCAAGCAAGCATGCAGCATGCAAGCAAACATGCAGCATGCAAGCAAGCATGCAACATGCAGCAGGCAGGGTTTCTGTCACGGCTCCGGCGCTGCGGGGCTCCGGCGGTCCCACGCAAGCTTCTCGTCGCAGATGGTTGTAACGCTCACCACAGCGGCTTCGGCTTGCTGGCCGGCTTCGCCGGCCAGCCTCAGCCGCGGCGGCGAGCGTTAAAACTACCTGCTCCTCAGCTCGCGGGCCGCCTCGCCCCTCCGCGCCTACGCGGGCTTAAATTACACTCTAGGGGTAGGGCAGACAAGACTACGTGCAGTCGGTTTTGCAGCGATTCGGTTCTGTCGCTTCACTAACTTTTGTAGTAGTTACAACATATTGACTTTTTAAGACAATATTTTTATTTTTATTTAAGGTTAAGAATATGATTACATTTTATAGAAATGACAATAATTATGCCTAATAAAATTATTCCAAATGATATTCTGCCATCTTCTTAATATGCCAAGTGAAATTATTCCAAATAATCGTCGCTCTAAATAAACGTTATGTGAAACGAAATTATACGAAATTAAGCTTTGCCAAAAGTAATTATGCCAAATAAAATTCTGCCATCTTAAAAGTATGCCTTTGTAAATTCGGACATATAAACGTTCGGCCAAACAATAATTATATTAAATGATTTTTATGCCATATATATATTCGTTTAAAGAAGATTATGCCAAGTGAGTTATGCCAAATAAATTTCGGAGCATCAAAATTCTGCCAGATAGAGGGAACCCGTAATAGATGGTCACCCACCCACGAACCACCGCGGCAAGCATAGCTTAACCTTCGATTGACCCGTGCAGTTGTTATTATGCATTATGCTCTAAGATTATCATTCAAATGACTGTGGTCAACTCTTTTCATCATACATTGATTAGTGTGACACTTTCTAAATCCTTACTAAAGCTTTACAAAGATTTTTTTAATTAATTAAAGCTCTCATTATTGTCGATCTCGCTTCGCTATGTTTGGAGTCATTTCAATCGATGCTTTAAATAATCATGATTGTAAACTTAGGTTGATTACTTTTTTGTTATTACAGCTGTTGGCGCGAAGATCGGAGAAGCCGTTTCCAAAAGCATTGATACTGCAAAGGACCTTGCAGGTGGCACCTTCAACTTTTTAAGGACTTCTGCTAAAAGTATATTTGAAAATTGATTATTAATTTAAATTATTCATAGCAACATAAAATATCATGTATTTGGCCCAAAAAATTAAAAGTGACAATTGACATGGATTCGTTATCATCTTGTTTAAGAAAATTACTCATACCTTGTTTCCGATGTTCACTCGACAAAGTTATCTATTTATTTTTAGAACTATATTAAAGATTATTTGAAACCAATCAACTTTCGTTTTTGGAGAATAGATCCCAGTATCTGCCTTTTTTACATCTTCAGTCCATCTAAATGGGACTTATAAATATTTCTGGCGAAATGTGGGTGTTCTGTAACCCCTCTGCCTACAACCACATTGGAAAAAACTAGTGATGCAACGGAACTGGCATAACGGAAGCAGAAACGGAAACAGATGTCAAAAGTAAATCTTAACGGAAGCGGAAACGGAAACGGAAGCGGAAACGGAAGCGTTAACACTATGAAAAAAAAAGCACAATTGTACATTTAAAACTTTTTTTATTAAATTTGTATTTTAGTAGTCAAAATTAAACAGCGGCAAGTTATATTTAATAAAGAGTAACTTGGCCGCTTTTTCACCTTTCAGCCTATTTCGATGTTCTTCATATATTAAACCAGCTCCGCTAAATAATTGCTCGCTGGCTACACTGGTGGGGGGAGCTGATAAGTATTGGCGAACTATTGGCAAAATATGGGGGTATTTGTGCGCATTTCCATTCCACCACATAAGGGGATCCTCATGAAGAGGTAGTCTTTTTTCTTTCTTGTACTCCCGAAGGTGTGACTGTATCTTTAAAAGTAAATTGTCACCATCGTCAGCTGTAGAAGAGTCCTCCTCCTGGTCTTCATTTACACTTAACATCGATTCCAATATTTGCAATGATGCTGATGATTTGGAAGTAGAAGGCTGCACTTCAATGTCTTCAATTGCAATTTGAGTTCGGCTTCTTTTGGGGGAAGGTTCGCAGTCATCATCTTGGATGAAATTGGATTGTCTGGTTCTAATAGTGTTAATCGTCATATTAAGTAATTTAGATTCAACCTGCTCTGCAATGACGCTGGTGAAAAAATGCGATTTGTATCGCGGATCCAAATACGTCGCAATAGTGTATTTGTCGTCTTCGACCAGGTTTCCAAATCTTACACTTGAATTCAATTCATCGCGTAATTTTGTTATAAAATTTATGAATTGTTCTGAAGTATTAGGTTTCGTCTCTTCTTGTTGTAATGTGGTCTTAAGAACTTGAATTAATGGTATGACTGATGAAATACTGATTTGAGAACTACTTAGATTTCTTGTTATTTCTTCAAATGGCTGCATCAATTGCACAAATTTTTGAATATTCATCCAGTCTTCGGGGGATATCATCGCGATTGGATTTGCGCTTAGGTACAAGACAAGCGAATCTTTGAGTTTTGAAAACCTTTCCATCATGTAGAATGTGCTGTTCCATCTGAAATTAAATCAAATCAAATCAATTTTACTTGCTAGAAATATGATCAATAAATAGATGGTCACAGAAAATAAAATGTTAGATATTTCACCTAATGATGGCTTGCAAAAATTTATACAAAATTAAATGTCAAAATATTAGTTCTTTTCAAAATATAAATTTAAATTCAATTACCTAATCTTAAAAATATATTTATTTATAAGTACTTAGTACAATCAAAAAACTCCTATAACTCATAAAAACATTTGCTTATTAGTAATTTAATAGGTATTATTAACCTAATATTTACCTTGTAGGACAATCCTGAATGACAGAAAGAGGAGACTGATTAAGGCGTTCCTTTTGAATTTTTGTAAGCTCTGCCTGTGCGACCAAGGAATGATTGAAATGGGTGACAATTTTTTTCAATTTAGCAATAAGTTGTAGGAGCCACTCTTGAGATTCAACACCTGCTCGTATGCACAGCTGAATTTGGTGTATTGCGCAACTGATATCCTCAAAGTCTGACAACTGCATTGCTCTAACCATGTTGGATCCACGATCACGAACCATGCAGTGAACTTTTTGGCGATCAATGCCCCATTCTTCAAGAATCGTTTGAAACTTTGTTGATATTATGGTGCCCGTATGACGTTCATCCATGACTTCACATTTCAAAATTATAGTCTTTTTGCGAAACTCTTTTGAGATCCCATGAGCAGTTAAACTAAGCAATGAAACAGCAGAATGAAGTTCCGACCATATGTCGCTTGTAAAAGATAACTTGTCAAATTCTTCAAGTAAAACTTTGGTTTTCTTTGCTAACTTATTGTACAAATTGTCGCACACATAGGAAGAAAAAAAATCACGGCCTCTTATCTTGTACTTTGGAAGAGCAGCTTGCATTACTCTACGAAATCCTGTACCTTCGACAAAATGAAAGGGTAAGTTCTGGAGGGCAATCATTTCAGCAATCGTACGATCCATTTCTTGAGATTTGTGATGCGATGAATCCCAATAATCCTTTACTTGTAGACTTTGTTGCAATGTTAATTGTCTTTTAGCGTTTTCGGCTGGAGTTAACGTAACCTACAATTACAATAACATTAATTGGTTACGATTACTTCACGAAATAAAACACGTATCCATACTAATATTCGACCACTAGGCCACGCACGACCTCTTACTCAAAGTTGGTAAAGTAAGTAATAAATAAATATTAACTGACCATTTGTTTTTTCGTTTCCGATGAAAGTTTGACAGCATCATTTAACTTCTCAAACTCTGCAAACCGTTCGGCATGAATTGATTTTAGGTGACTCTTTAAAGCTGTAGTTGTGCGGCCTTTTCGCGAATACACTTTTTCACAAAGTTTGCATTTGGCACTCGAGTCGCCGATTTCATCAAAATAGTTCCAAATGGGACTTGTTTTTGGTTTCATAATTGCACTCTTATTGCACTAAATACAACTAGGTATCAAGCAAACAATAACAGAAGAAAAAACAACTGAAAATGTCACTACTCAAAGTCACGGGGCGCGGAGATGCGCATAGTGAACTAAAAACAATAATTAAATAAACGAACGAACTCGTTGTGACACGTTTGTCGTTTGTTTACCGCGCGCCCCTCCCTCCCAAAATACGCGGAAGGGATTCGGCAATTATCGGCAGCACGCGCGCCTGGACGCTCGACGCTCGTGTCCAGTGTTCTCGAACCTACCGATTTATCGGTATTTATACCGATATGGGCTCTGTGCTACCGAAATACCGAAATATAACGAATTTTCTACGATTTCTGGATATACATGGAAATTCTCCCGATTTCTCTACCGATTTTACACTTTTCAGTTGGCAACCCTTTTCATTTATGTTTAATTTAATGTTACGGACGGGGAAGCCCTCAATAGTAAGTATGGGCCTAGTGCAGAATGTTCCATATATTTTGGGGAATACCCTTGTTCCTACAACTTGTTGTCTTACAACTCGATGTTATAAGGGGCTTCCCGCTAGGGAATTTACCTGTAACCAGTCTAGTCTATATAAACAGGAATTCGGTTTTATTTTTTTCATTAATTTTCTTAACTTTGAAGAGATAGTAGAGTACTTATCCTAAAGAGTGCGTGAGAAGACCATTCAGTTAAAATGTCGTCTGACGAGGAGCCAAGCACAAGTGCGAGTGTAAGAAGAAAAAAATATCTACAATATTATAGAAAAGAATGGGAAAAAGAATTTCCAGGCTGGCTGCAAGATAGTCGTAAAGGCGAAAGCTATGCCTATTGTAAGAGTTGTGATAAAGATATCAACATCACATCAGGAAAAGCCGCTTTAAAGAAACAAAGTTCTTCACAAACACACTCAGTATCATCAAAGAATATAAAATCTCAACCGAAGATATCATCATTTACTGTGACCAAAACTCAAAAAACTGATACACTGGTTAAGCAAGGTAATTTCTTTTTAATTATTTGTTAGGTACTATTTAGATTGTTATATTATTTTGTTTTCTAGTTATCGATAAATAGAAGCAGTGGATATAATTAGACCCTAATCGCTACTAGATATACCTACATAATTTTTAATTCTAAATTTTAATTTCAGGTGAAATAAGATTAGCCTCGTTTGTTGCTGAACACAATCTACCATTCACTATTATGGAGCACCTACCGAAGCTGATGCAAGCCGTTTGTCCTGATTCAAAAATTGGCAAAGAAATCAAATGTTCTTCGACGAAAACTCACGACATAATTGATCATATTATAGGTAAAGAAAGTTTCGATAATTTATGTGAAGATCTGCGGCAAACTAAGTTTTCGCTTATTATTGACGAGTCCACTGATCTTAGTACAACCAAACACTTGTGCTTAGTCGTGAGATATGCGAAAATGAATCGTATTAAAGATTGTTTTTTAGCTCTTATTCCATTAGAAGAAGCTAATGCAGCAACCTTATTTGAACACATAGTAAACTTTTTTAGCAGCAATGATATTCCATATCAAAATAATCTAATAGGGTTTGCATCTGATGGGGCAAACGTAATGATGGGACGTAATAATTCTGTTGTAACATTGCTGCAAAATGAAATTCCCAACATTTTTATACTTAAATGCACCTGCCATTCGTTTCATCTTTGCGCGTCATATGCTTGTACCAAATTGCCACGCTTTATAGAGGATCTAGTAAGGGACATTTACAACTACTTTTCTTCTAGTCCAAAAAGCGTAGCAGAGTTTAAAAACTTTCAAATGTTTTGCGACTTAAAAGTACATAGAATACTTCACCCCTCTCAAACACGCTGGTTATCAGTACATGCAGCAGTGAAGAGAATATTGGAACAACTCTCTGCTCTAAAACTATTTTTTATAGACCAAATCTCTAATAATGATCATCTTTTAGCTGCAGAACATATATTACAAAAGCTCCAAGATCCCACTACGGTATTATTTTTGGAATTTTTAGATTTTGTATTACCATTATTTACCGATTTAAATAAAGAAATGCAAGCAGAACACCCGAAAATTCATACTTTATATGAAAAAATAACTGGATCATTAAAAACTATATTTGATTGTTTTTTAAAAAGAGAATATTTAACTAGCACACCAATCGAAAATGTTGATTTTAAAAATCCTAGAAATTTTATGGATATTGACGCCGTATACTATGGTGCTGCTGCGTCTAATACACTACTAAGTAGTTCAGAAAATCTAAACGCAGATCAAGTAAATTTGTTTAAATGCAGATGCCTAGATTTTTATATCGAAGCTTGTAAGCAAATAACCACGCGGTTTCCATTGAAAAATAATCCAATAAAGGGTTTAGACATAATTGACCCAAAAAATGTTAAAATTGGCAATACCTCTTCGATAGTTCCTATGAGTAGGCTTTTTCCCAATATTGTTCAGAGCAATGATTTTCAGGAAATTGATACAGAGTGGCGCATTTTAAGAAATTGTGAACAAATCAAAACACTTCCTGATGATGTAGAACTATTTTGGGATGAAGTAAGTTTACTAAAGCGTGGCGATGAAACTCAAATGTTTCCTTTGTTATCTAATTTCATCTTTAATATTTTATCACTTTCCCATTCATCCGCTAACGTTGAACGCATATTTTCACATATTAATCTTTTGAAAACAAAACAGCGAAATAGGCTGTCTACTGAATCAATCACTGGTCTATTACACGCAAAACGACTCTTTAATACAGCTAACTGTTATGACTTTGAAATCAACTCGAAGATGACCGCGGCTATGGCCAAAGAATATTGGTATAAAAAATGATTATATAAATTAGTCTGTAAGTGATTGTATATAAATTAGTCTGTAAGTTTTTGTTTTCAAGTGGTTTTCAATAAATAAACGAATTTGATTGAATACTGTTTGTTTTTTGTCAAATACCGATTTTGGGTACAAATATACCGATTTTAGCTGGCAACTCTACCGATCTTGCTCTATGACGTTCGAGACCACTGCTCGTGTCATTCGTCCACGCGCGGCCCCCGCAACCGCCCGCGCCGTGCCGCCGTCGCGTCTGCTGCACCGCTCCTCATCGCTTTCTCCCCGCTTCCGTTCAGAGTTCTGTTATAAAGTTTGCGGAACCAGAAGCAGAAACGGAAGTGAAAAAAAATGCGGAACTTCTGCAGTTGCGGAAGCGGAAGCAGAGTTCTGTTGCAACACTAGAAAAAACCGTACTTAATACGTAACTTTGGCGCTTTAAAAAACTCCCCTATTTACCAATTTTCAGTAAATTAAATAATACCTACTAGCGATCTGCCACAGCTTCGCACGGTTCTTACGACTTGACTCGAGATTTCTTTATTATACGAAATTTTAATATTAATGTATTACAAACATGTATTTCTGGAACATTACATTACAACAATGTATTTCTGGAATAAATAATCTAAAAGATGGTGAAGACCGCATCGAAATTCGTTGCGTATAGTTTAGAAGAAAAACACGGTCACACAGACAGACACGAAAAGCAACTTTATTATATAATGTATAGAAGTTGTATACGCACACGTTCATATTCAAGAGTAATGTATGTAACAGCTTTATATGATACTACCCACGAATTAGGACCTTAATTATACGAAACACGGCCCGTAGTAGCATCATTATTTTGTACAATTTTCGAAATATACTCTCTACAATTATCTTTAATTGTTATACTGAGATAATTTGGCTATTATAATCATAAAATCTTGTTAGAAATTATATGTGGCTGGCTTCTTATTCACGTTCATTACTAACATAATGACAAGGATAGTTAATTTCATTGCTCTCTCAGACTGTATATGATTGTCTACTTTACGACATATGCTTTACTAATTTAACTAATTTGAGATTAGATCACGATAAGGAGCTCCGTTTCAGTCCGTAACTAGACGGACTATCCCGAAATATGCTTGTTAGTAAAGGTCTATTCATACAAACCAGGGCCGTGCCTGGGGGCCTACTATCCAAGTCCGTCAAATAAGAAACGGGGCCAACCGAAAGTAATTCGAAACTTCGGAATGAACTCTACATCCGGTTAATTAACTTTTTCGGAAGGGCAAAACACATTGGGAGTTGGGCCAGCTGTCAAATCATAGTTTCATTCATACTTAGGTCGGGCCCCAAACTAATCTTATGTCCGTAGGTGATACGGAGTAGGAATCACCCGTAACTTCGGCCGGAACAACGGATTTCGTGCTTAGAGACTAGTCCTCCAGAGACGTGACAGGACCGTGACACACACAAAGCAGGCACGTTTCGTCGCCGACCCGGAAACAGACGTGTATGAACGAGTTCTTATAAAATGTACACACTGATAATAAATATTGAGCTCCTGACGAAGCACTGTCCGTCCACGTCCCAAGCTCGGCCCTAATATGTGGACTGTGGACAGACCTTAAAACGTAAGAAATCACAACCATGAATATGTTTTACGAAAGAAATTTTAATGTTATAACATTAAAATTTCTTCATAATACGCATTCTAAACCTAACAATACTTAAAGATGCAACTGGAAAGAAAGTTGCAATAGTCTTTAGCCATCGATTTTCTTATCAAAACACCATACGTATCCCAAAACGGCTTGAAACACCATAAAAAGTTAATAAATATCATAAAGTGTACATGGTGGTGAACGAATATTTTCACTTAACACTCCTCCTATCTTATCTTGGCCGCCATTTTGTAGCAAGTGCGAGCATCTCGCTACACGATCACATTGAACGGGGCTGGTAAACGTAGGGACGCTTGCCATAAATTGCGGGCAGATCTCTGCGGCATAACAGACCGAATGTTTGAGAAGTTGATGGGTGGCAATAATTGAATATGAAATTAATCACCAACTGATCAGCCACAATGCTATCTTCTTCGTCGTCTCAATCGTGGATAAAATGTTGGTGGCTCATAACTCCGCCACTTCCATGGCATCGTCGGTGGCAGTGCAGATGTCGCTATGGTCGCTGGCCACCATACTATGTGTTTTTTTACTGAAACGATAGGGGAACATAATTTTTTTTGTGATAAATTAAAGGGCAGGCCAGGCGACGGCTCTTGATGAAAAGTGGCTACGTCCAAAGTACTTTCTTCTCTAGACAAAACCTCACACGACAAGTTAACGATATCCAAATTAGAATTCTCGGTTAGCAATAGGTAGGGTCTTAGCCGCATGCAAAAACTACTGTAAAGAAATGGTACAAGTAAAAGAATACCGCATACAGAATAACAGTGCTACAAGGCTTTTTGGCGCCCGGAATGACATTGACATGGGGGCGCTGTTGGTAAACATTTGTGAAATTGTTTTAAGAAATGTATTGAGAAAACAAGATGGCGGCGTTAGTTACGATTTTGGCCACGTACTAGAAGATCCTTGTACAGCTATATCCACAGACGAGACGATGAAAACTAAAAGGTTTGTCAGCCCTGCCCTAGAGCAAAGGTTATGATGTCAAGTATTCAGCGCGATAGAAAATGTACGTGAAAGTGCATGCCTGAAATGGAATCTGAAAAGCTAACGACATTGTTCGATTTCTGTTTCCAGTGTATTTATCTATTGGATTTGTTTATGAGGCTAGTAACATTATTTTGTAATACTTTATTTGTCGCCAGATCCTTTAAACGAGGTTACAAATCGTTTATACATTACCAACAGTCATAGTTTCAGTATTGATCTCAAATATGGAAATATCATTTTATTTTGTTGAAGTCTTTAAATAGAATCCGGACCCAGGTAGGCCGAAGCAAAGACATCCTGCTCAGGTAGAGATTTACAAATGACTCCGCCCTGGAGTGAATATGTGGTGCTATCCCAAAAACAATGGGGCACTTAGTATCGTGTCCAGCGTGGCCTGTTGCCTGCAGGTTGCAGGAGCTCTTGGACGCTACCGAAGGTGCCCAAAATTGAAGCCAAATTCTAGGCTGACTTTAGATTGCCATCGACACGCTAAGAAGAGATTTTAATTTCCCACGATTAAACCATGCTACTGTCTATGATAAAATGATCTGATTCACTACAGTTATGTACAACTGTGGTTCAAATTCTAAAAAAGAGGTAAGTAGGTAGTAGTTTTCCTCAAAACGATTATCTACCTAAAGGTACATACAAGAAAAGTTTGCTATCAATTTACCAATTAACATACATATGTCGGAAATACGTTAAATCAATCGTTTGACTTTGACTAACCTGGACGCCAGCGCCACCAGGGCCTGCAGTCTCAACATTAGACATCGACAAAAATCGGTCGCTAAGTCGTATCGTTGTCAAATTCCTATAATAGATTTTCAACTATATTTCCAAAGCATAAGGTTGAAAATCTATTAAAGAAATTTGACATCGATTAGACTTAACGACCGATTTTTGTAGTTATATTTGTCGAGACTGCAGGGCCAGGTGGCGCCCGACAGAGTCTACAACATAACGCTCGACCAGAGTTAAAGCAGAGTTTGTCGATAGCAGTCAAGCAGTGAACGCGTTTAGAAACTGTCGCGCGTTCTGTATAGTTATATCGTGTACCCACAGTCTGTGATTCGCTAGTGTAATTAATTTGTTCGTAAATTATAATTTGATTTGACCTGCAAAAGGTTTTTCTATTGCGCAATAACCAACACTTTCCAAAGTACGCCCACAGTAGTTAAAATATGGCTGATGATAACGAGAGAGACGTACCCTCTCCGTCACATAGATAAACTCACGCCTTCTTCCCATAGCAAGCAGAAACTACAGAACGCCACCTGCTACGATCCTTGCATACTCCATTTGTTTCGTTTAGGTTCATACGTCTGATCATACACGCACGCCGGTTGCGAGTTCACCAATTCACCAATTTAACATAAAATAACATCATACTTGTAATCTCCGAAGGATTTGACAAGAGGTGTACCTATAGTACACTACATTTGACCAATTTCTCACCAAAAATAAAAGAAATCAAATCATTTATTTGCTTGAATATTGGTAGATACATGAGGTGATACATAATTACAACAAAGGTCCTTTATTTAAACCATACCTTAATAGGTGTACAAATATCTATTACAATAAAAATATACACAATACAAAAACTCACGCCTACCTCCCATGGGGGTAGGCAAAAACTACAGAACGCCACCCGCTCCGAACCATACATACTTCCTGTTTACGCTCATACATCAGGTACTCGTAGACGCGCGCCGGTTGCGAGAAATATTTCTTACATTAAATCCATAACATAAAAAAATAAAAATCAACAATAAACATTATAACACCCCACATATTTCCAATTTCTCTTCAAACGTAGTATCTAGAAATCTAGATGAAGTCTCCTAATTTTACCCAACATTCACCTTAGCAACGTATACAAGCACGGATCGCTACATCCTAAACTATTCAAGCCAGCATTCAGACTCGATGAATAGTATGTATCAAAGGCAAGTAATATACTAACAGCTTTGTTATTATAGTATTGAAGCTAATATTAGCTACTGATTGAATCTTCTATTGATCGGTTGTGTGATAGTGAACCGTGAGGTTATAGAATTGATTCTGATAAGTTGATCTAAAGGCTCCTTAAAACAGGCGCGACACGCGACTCAAAGGCACCGCTCGTCGCGCGACAAGCAGTGCCTTTGTGTCGCGTCGCGTGTCGCACCTGTTTGTAGGAGCCTTAAATCGACTTTCCATATAACACATAGATACCTACCGAGGTAACCACACCTAGAACCAAAGATTCGAAGACATGTGTCATCTACCAACCCGCACTGGGCCCGCATGGTAGATTACAACCCACTCCCTCTCGAAGAGTGGAGGCCTATGTCCCAGTAGTGGGAACATTATAAGCTGATTATACTATACCTACCTGTAATCCCAACAAGCGTGGGTAAGCGAGATGTTAGTACACCTACATTTCACCAGCTTTGTTATTTATAAGTCACTCAGTCTGTGTTAAAAAACCAGACTCCGGAATGCTACTAAAAGCTTCTTCCCAATAATACTTTACCTGACCAGGACATCGAACCCAGGACCACACGCTCAGCAGCGACTACTTGACCACTGAACAAGCGGGGCAATCTCTCCATTAAAGTCATCAGTTTTTTTTGATCTTCTCTTTTTTAATTTTTATAATTTTTCTGACTGACCGACCCCTTGGTACATCGTTGAGCTCCTGAAGTTCTGAGTTGAGCTACACGATTACTGACAAATTCAAATTCAAATTCAAAATCATTTATTGCAAATATGGGTAGTTATACAGGTGGGTTTTTTTAAGAACAGGAAAGTTGTTAGTGTCACCATATTCTGCACTAGGCATGCAACATTTAGTTCGGAACGTGGTTAGTCCCTAAATTAAAAATTTAAATATCTTAAAGTTCAAAATTACATGTCTATTAAATTGTCAATTAAAGTCAAAGTAAATAATGTCAAAGTTAATCTTTTAAGCTAAAATGTCAAGAGTTAATAATTGTGAAATACGTAATTTATATCATACTTAAGTAATAAACATTATTTAGAGTTTGTCACACAAATATTCATTAACACTATAATAAGATTTTTCCAATAATATTTTTTTAACATTGCATTTAAATATTTCCATACTATTTAAGTCTATAATACATTTTGGTAAATGGTTATAAAGTCGAGGTGCCATCCAAAAAATACTATTGCTAAACAAAGTAGTTCTACTGCTGTCAGGGAAATATATTTTTTTATTGTTGCGTTGACTTCTATAATTTTTGAAATAATGCAAGTTGCGTTTTACAAAGACTACGAATTCCAATATATATAAACATGGTAGTGTTAATATTTTTAAGCTTACAAAAAAGGGCTTACAACTATCTGTTGGTTTTAAACTACATATTGCGCGGATACATCTCTTTTGCATTTTAAATACAGCTTCTTTTTCTGTAGAATAGCCCCAAAAGATAATGCCATATCTCAACAAAGACCCTACGTAACCATGGTAAGATGCTAAGACCGCACTGGTACTGACCGTTTTTGCAAGCATATATAACGCATAGGACTGCTGACTTAATTTTAAACACAAGCTTTCCAAATGTGACTTCCAGTTTAGGTTATAGTCTATATGTAAGCCTTAGAATTTTGTTGTATTGATTTGCTCAATCTTCTGTCCTTGGGAATAAACATCGACGTTTGTTTGTTTGCCATTTCTATTCTTAAAAGTCATAATTTTTGTTTTGGTTAAGTTTATTTCTAATTTATTTGATGTCAGCCATTCTATAATAGTTAGTAATGTATTTTCTACTTCTTCTTTTAGTTTAGACAGTTCTTTACTGGAGAATACAACAGTGGCATCGTCAGCAAACAAAACAGTCGGATGATTCGTAATGCGCGGCAAGTCATTCACATAAATTATAAATAAAAGTGGTCCTAATACACTGCCTTGCGGTACGCTTATTTTTACTTCTCTATATTTTAATGAGTAAGTTATTTCTCTTTTAGTCTTAGCACAAATCTTTGTGATCTGAGTCGATTGTCTCCTGTTCCTTATGTAGGACTATTAGATCATAAGCACTGCCTCTAACACCATAAGCAGACAATTTCGATAACAGTATATTGTGGTCTACATTATCAAAAGCTTTGGTAAGGTCCATATATAAAGCACAAGCATGATTCTTATTATTTAAATTACGCATTACTTCATATACAAAATTATAGACTGCCATTTCAATCGATTTATTTTTTCGAAACCCCGATTGTTCATCTGCAAACAAGTTATTCTTATCAAAGTAATTATAAATATTATCATGTATTGCTTTTTCAAATACTTTTGAAAACACTGGTATAAGAGCTATAGGGCGATAACAATTTACGGACAGTCTATCTCCCTTCTTGAAAAGTGGTTTGATTATTGTTACCTTTAATTTATCAGGAAATACACCACGAGTAAAACATAAATTTATAATATGACTAAGAACAGGACTAATTTTCAAGGCTACATGTTTTAGTACACTTGTACAAATGCCATCATATCCAGTGCTTTTGGTGTTCTTAAGATTTAATATCAATTTAAGTACATCACCGGGAAGTATTGGATACATATACATAGAATTAAGCTGAGCATCAAGACTGCTTGGTGTGCTAGGTGGCAACACTGAATTTATATTGTCAATAAAAAAGTCATTAAAAGAGTTGGCTATAAATGATGCATCATTTATTAATTTACCATTAACAGTTAAATTGTGTATTCCGCTATCTGGTATATTGCATTTAGATTCATTTATTATGTCCCATGTAGCTTTTCATTTATTGCGAGCGGTGTGTATGTAGTGGTTGTTTTGTGATTTTTTGGTTGACTTTATAATGCGATTGAGTCTAGATGAAAGTGCTTTGAATTTTGATTTATCGCTATGGTGTTTAGTGCGTGCGTTGTTGCGTAAATGCGTGCATTGACTGGACAGGTCCACTCCATCTGTGTGGTTTTTCCTCAAAAGACCATTTCAGACACAAATCTACATGGTCTTCACATGATCTGACCAAGATTATGTCTGGACTTTAAAAGAGACCTCTAAGTTTGTTTCGGCCTTTCTTCTCAGAGTAGTCAGATAGGAAACGCCGACCTCATCTAGTTTTTAAAATATGATTCAAAAGTAAAATATGATTCACTTGACAATTCAAAAGTGCCTGGAAATGGTTTATGTGACATAAATGCTTTGAGTTGAGTTAGTTAGTTAATTTTAGTTTGCTTTAGTTGAAAGGCATATGCAGAGAAAGCCGACTGTGAGTTATCTGAAGGCTCGCTATACAAGGCAAAGGCTTGCAAAGGCATACATGAAACCTAATATTGACTATCAATGACGGTGTTTGGGTGTTTGGGTGTTTGTATACTGCGTTTTGCGTTCTGCGTGGTGCCTTCTGAAAATGCACATGAAAATACATCAATAAATCAATCTGCCTAACTATGTTGAGGTCAGCTTCCAGTCTAACCGGATGCAGCTGAATACCAGTATTTTATATAGAGCGACTGCCTATCTGACCTCCACAACCCAGTTACTGGGTAACACGATGCCGCTTGGCAAGTCTGGTTGTCAGACTTTTGGGCTTGTGACTACCCGTAACGACTGTCAAAGATCTACGATGACAGCCGTGACCAACGGCTTCACGTGTTTTCCGAGGCACGGAGGGGTCTCGATATGTAATAGATAGATGAATGAAAGAAAGAATAAAGAAAATACATTTATTTGACCCAGGTTAAGGCACACAATATTCACACAAAATCAAAAAAAAATAGAAAAAACTTAAAATGGTCACCCATCCACGAACCGAACGCGGCGAAAGTGTAGCTTAACCTTCGATAGACCCGTGCGGCTGTTATAACTTTACCACGAGCCCCTCAAAAAAAATACATGTATGGTAGGTATGTTTAACAAAACTAACTAGAAATCCCACTTTGTACAATTGTCACTAATGACCGATTCCTACAATTTACGGACCGTTATTGGTTAAAATTAAGACTCTTGTATCTTTACCAATAATGAAGCAAAGACCTCATAGCTTTGCATAGTAGACCCTCCCATATGGAAGTAGCTATCATAGCTAAAATAAGCTTACGAATCTATGTTAAGTCATGTGACGACGTCGTGTGTCTGTGTGTCGAGCCGTGTGTCGTCGTGTGTGTGTTGTGTACTTGTGTGTGAGTTTGTTGTGTGTGAGTGTGTTGTGTGTGTCATGTGTGTGTGTGTGTGTTGTGTGTGTCATGTGTGTGTGTGTTTGTGTGTGTGTGTGTGTGTGGTGTTTGTTTTGTTGTTGTTGTTGTTGTTGTCCCAGTTTGGCAATAAAAAATACTACCATTGCGGTAAGCAAAACGATTCGTTTTTGTTTATAGGAACCGAGCATAAGCGAGTTCAATATCTAAAACAGCTTTGACATTATATACCAAGCATTGCAGCAAAATCAGGATTATTTGCTTATTTCCAATTCCAACGAAAACTCATCTTATCCATATTACCTAAACATCTAATTCTATAGATATTGTCTAAATATTTGAAAGTGTACCGTTGCTATCTCTTGGAAGGCTGCCAACGCTTAAATACTGCAAAATCATCTTGCAAATGCAGTCCCAATAACGAACAGCCAGATATTACAACTGAAATGTTCGAAATGAGAATATTGAGGGCACTTGGTAATAATATTTAGTAGTGGGTCATAAAATTGAGTTAGTGGGATAGAGATTTCGTTAAGTTGACGTATGCGTTTGGGTTAAGGATAACCTGAAGAAGATTAAGTTATATGCGGATATTCAAAAAAAAAAACACGTGTGGCACTCGGGGACTGCCGCGGTAAAGCTATTGCATAGCATTTTTTATCAACTTATGCAATTATAATTATTTATTTATGCAGTATTTATGCAGTATTTTTTTCCTTTGATATTAATTTTTTTTTTTTTTTTTTTTTTTTTTTTTTTTTTTTTTTTTTTTTTTTTTTTTAAAAACGTTGCCCCACACTAGGAATTTCTCCTGTATTGTGGGTGCGTTTACAAACATTTAAAACTCACATACACAAACAGCCAGACCCGGAACAACTACTTGTAGGTCATACAAATATTTGTTCCGTGCGGGAATCGAACCCGCGACACGCAGCGCAGCAGTCAATCGCTTAACCACTGCGCGAACCGTGCCGAGCGTGCAAATTCAAGTACAGTCGTACCATATACATACACGTTAAGCGAACGCTCGGCCGAGCTACATGGTAGGCGGAGTGGGGGGTGTTAGGTTTTATTTTCATTACGGAATTTCTTGATTCGGTCGCCGCGCTCAAAGCCCGCGATACAAGCTACGCAATAGCTTAAAAAGTTCTTCTTGGTTTCTTTTGTGAATGAATGCGAATAAGGTATTATGAGACATGATGCGTACTTCTGTATGTAAAGATCTTATAAATGCGAAAGTAACTCTGTCTGTTTTTCTGTCTGTTACCTTTTCAGTTTAACGGATTTGAATGAAAATTGGCACAAGTACAGAACATTACTTGTAGGCCAATTCCCGTAATTAAAAACGTTCAACATCTAGTCACAATCTCATCACAGCGGACAATCACTGCCAAGAACTTGGTAAAAATGTAGGGCAATTACTCGTAGAGATATTTTTGATGGATTGAGATGGAGATTAGAATGCGAACGTTCTTAAAAATACGGGAATTGCCTCTAGAAAAAAGAGAGGAAGGAAATACGTTTATTTGCGGTAAACATGGCGCAGAGAAAACATGCAAATACAAAAAAGAACCACACAGGTTAAGGACATTTCTGACATCCACGCAGGTGAAGCCGCGGGCCACAGCTAGTATCTATAATGTATATGGGCAGCAACATTCAAATATATACTAGAAACCTACTACATATCATACAGTTTCGCTTAGGGCTACAGAACCTTAGATACAAAGATCAATGAGAATTGCTTTGTTAGATCCAATCAGAAAAACACCAACCTATTAACTGAAAAACAAAACAAGTTTAGTTGTAGATTCATCTACAATTTTACTTACTTTACATTTTTTTTGTGAGAAGGCGGCTCAACCAATACTAAGCGCTCCCGAGCTTACGTACAGACAGGTAAATTATTTGTTAAGCAAATTGACACCCTACGTCAATTTGCCGTGTTATAGCCTTTTTCAGAGCACTTTATTAATTAACAGAAAAATAAAGAAAATACATTTATTTGCGTTAAACATAATGCAGAGAAAGAATAAAAACACAAAAAGGAACAAGTTGAGGGAATCTATGCGTCGCGCGTCGCATCCACGCAAAACAAAAAAAAGTTGCATTGTGGGTCTCTGGTAAAATCTGTTTGTGCTCAAGCCGCTGTACGCGACTTAGTTCAAAATCAAAATATTTTATTTCACATAAACCTACATGGGCAGTTATTTTTTTTATTTTTTTATTCAGTTCGGACAACAACATGGTCCAATTTGACTTATGAAACGTCAGAAGCTAGATTCATACACTATTGCCCAGTTCCACTATCACGAAGTGTGTAATGCCTAAATATATTGCACTGCAAAGTTATATTTCCAACTATCGGCGCTGATCTGAGCGTTGAAAATACCACAACCTTGTATTTAGGCATTACATTTAGGTGTTGTTAGTGAAAACGGGCACAAATCCGAGTTTGATGGGCATCCATATGCATGCTGATGGCCAAGAGAAGTTTATTATTATTATTCTATAAAGCGCCGTCAACGATTAGAACTTACAAGTAACAGTTTCCAGCAACTCGTTTTTCTATAACATCGAACAAGCCACTGTTGTCGGCTGCAATCAGCAGCACCTCACGTATTCCATTAAAACTTTCAGTTTGCTACAATCGACAGTTTTGTTCAACATTTTGCCCTATTTTGAATGATATGCATTTACCAGCTGCAACAGAGATTCATATATGCCCCATAAAAGGTCTTAAAATGATGACAGAAATGTTCTGAACAGAATTTCATGCAACTGTCATAGAATGACTGTTGTGAATTGAGTATACGGACTATTTAAGTTGGACAAGTTGGTAGTCAATTTGCTTAACAATTAATTTCCCTGACTTTACCCAGAATCATCTTGCATAAACGACGCTTTGTAAGCTAAAAACAGCCATACCATAATTAAATTATTGTCACAGAAAAAATCCTTTTACAAAATACCCCTGAAAAAAGGAAATAAACAACCCAAGTTAATACCAACACATGAAGCAAAATTTAGCCAAAGAAACATAAGGAAATGCTAGAACATTCTTAAAGCTTGTATTTTTTATCAAAGCGGATGGCCGGACATCCGGACAGCCGGACAGAAAAGCTTTCGTTTGATGACGTGATGCAGCTTATTTTGCCGGACCGACTTTAATTAGTTAAAAGCAAACTACTCTTTGAAATTGTTGAGACAGACTAATACTGTTAATATAAAAGAAGCATCAGGGGAAAATGGACGCTGTACGGTACTTAGCTCAGTATACTCGTATATTTGCTGTTTGATCTATAAAAGATAGTGTAAAAGGTATTACCGGTCAGTGTACATCTGGATATGATTAAATTCTAGGAGTTTCAGGCCAGCATGCCTTTACACGTGTTTCTTTTTATCAAAATGTTTATTTAAAGGTTTATGTTATTTTGTGAGGCAAGAAGGCTTCCTTGAAAAGGCGTGGTTATGAGATAGTCTTTAATGAGATTGGTTTTATCTTGTTACAGTGCTATAAGGTGCAACTGAAATAACTTAAAACCTCTTAGAGGGCCCATTGTACTCATAATTATAAACAGCTGTTCCTTTTTTTCATGGGAAAAAACTTGAAAATTGGACAAAAGATGAAATAGCGAAAAAGAATTCAGCTTCTAAATAAAATGTTCGCATAACTCGACAAAAGAGAACAGCTGCTTATTTTTTTCGTGATTTCAGGGTTTGTTCCATAGTAAAAGTTGTTCAAAACTATGAGTACAAGCATGGTATAATAATACACTTCCTACAAGGTTCTTTTGACGCGTACACCGCCATATTTTTTTCTCAATTACAATTTCTGTGACAATTTCATAAATGTTTAACAAGAACGTCCTCTGCCAATGTCATTTAGGCACCCAAACATCATTGTAGCACTCTATCACCTTTACTATAGGGCTTTTCAGTAAACTAATTAATACCAAGCTGTCTATCAACGGTCTGTCAATTTATGCTTGTTAAAGTTGAAGCATACTCACAGACTCGGCACAATACTCGTGCCACATAACACGGCAATGACTATCTACTAACCAAAGGATTTATTATCACATGTGACCGAGACTTACCCGGATTAGAGATCCTCCCAAATAAATTAGTTGGTAAAACCCTTTTACAAATGATATCGGATATAATTCTGTGATGATTATAATGACGATTAAGGGACAGGATTATAGTAAAATATAACTAAGTTTAAATAATTTTAAGCCTCGTTATTCTGCTCCAATTATTCTATTTTTGCGAATGGAGATATTGCGAATATATTATTTTTGCGAATGTAGGTAGTTTTAAAACAGAATTCATTTTTATAACATTCATAAAACTGTATTTTTTGGAAAAGCTTTATATTCTTGATATTTCTAGACGAGTGTGGATGACTGCTTTTATTTTATTATTTAAAAAATACACGTACTGCCGGTATTTTTGTACCGAAACTCACATTCGCCTCACTTACAAAAATAAAGAAGTATCAGCCTATAAAATCTATCCACCAAAGACATTAAATTATTACTTCTGTCCACCAAACAGGCCCACTGCAAGTTGGTGGACGTCACAATTACAGTTAAACCAGAAACGGTATGTGCTTCGGTAATGTTCGTTTTCCGAATTAGCAAAACCGTTGTGCTATAGAGTATTAAATTTAAAGAAATAGAGGTATAAATATCATAATATTAGTTTAATTATATACATTACGTTTTACAAGAAAAATGTATGTCAAGAAGTGACCACATAGTTTTTTCATTGTTTGAATGATGTCAATAGTTATTCCATTTATCTATGGAGATTCCATAGCTTCACCTTCAAAGATTCTTGTTATACAAACTCTAACACAGAACAACCCCTCACAGAGCCAAAGCTATAAGTTTTACACTGCCGCGTTTTGTAATTGTGCACCTATTATTACTCGTTTGTATGAATTAGTTGAAGAAGAAGGCGTAGAAGTTTTCTCTCTCTGTCGGGTTACCTGCACCGGTCGCAGATCTTAGATGCATAGAGTTTTTTAATTTTGTAATGATGATAATATAAAATAGCCAACTACTTCCATGGTTGTAACGGCTCTAATTAAATTTCATCATCGTTCCTATTTCCGAAGATAGACGATGATTCCCGAAGCGCATACTTTTCTTGGGATGTCTGTACCTACATTACGTCTTCAATTTATTAGTTTTTGGATTTGCCTATTATCATCACGATGTTTTTCTTTATTAAAAACAAAAGACGATGTCAGCAACGCATTTACTTCACCTAAGTTTCGACAGGGTTTTTTTTACAACATAAGCACTGCATGTTGATTCTATACTTATTGCGTAAGCCAAAATATTTCGTCCTAGTCCACCTAACTACCATCCTAGTCTACCTACTTATTTAACAATATTGTGCAAATTCAAGCTCTCATTGCCAACAAAATGGTTACGTATTATAATACCTAAGTTTATTCTAACTATTTTTTTTAAATAACTGCGGTAAAAGACCTACCGTTTAAAATATCTAAAGATCTTTTCACCGATTTTTGTAATAACTAATGAACAAAATTCATAAAGGAGAATTCAGCTACGGCTTATTCAACTACAATTTATTAAACTAAGGTTGATTAAACTAACGGTCGATTCACCTACTGGTGATTTATCTGTGGTCTTGTGTTTATTACTGGTGATTTTGTATATCGATTGGGCATTTAGGGCAACGCAGGTGTTCTCAGAACACGGCTGCTTCGGGAGGTACCTGCATCGCATAGGCAGGGAGCCAGACGCTCGGTGTCATCACTGCATCCATTGCCGGGAGGATACGGCGTGGCATACGCTTGCAGAGTGTGCAGCTTGGGAGGAGCCACGCCGTGCCCTCGTTTCGGAAGTGGGAAGCGACCTGTCGCTGCCGGCTGTGATTCATTCTATGAGGCGGCGGCGCAGCGTCGTGGGTCGCGATGATCTCCTTCTGCGATAATGTCATATCGCAGAAGGAGGCAGCGGAAAGGGAGAGAGAGATGTCGACTACTCTCCCGACCCGCAGCAGGCGCACCAGACGTCGGCAGACAGCAGATAATGCCCTCTTCCGGCCCCCCTAAATGGGTCCAGGGACGGCGGACTCGGGAACGTCCGCCGCCCCCTATCATATAAGACCCGAGGTGGCGGCGTGTAATGTTCCACGCGCGCCTCTCTTAGACGTCGCGAGGGCAGTTAAACACCTCACTCCCCCCGCTTGACCAGACGGGGCCCGCAGAGGCGGGCCGGCACCAGCCGGGGGTTGCTTTGAAATGTGCTTAAGTGTCCCCGTAGCCCCCGGTGCAAGTGTGCGAGAGGACACGGGGTGGTTTTAGTCAGTAGAAGTCTGACAGAACCCTTCGCCCGCCCCAGGGCGGAGGACATCCATGAGGATTTCCACCCCGTTAACCAAAAAAATACAAAAAAAAGTTAAAACTGTGACCAACCGCGTGCTAGCCGAGCGAGCGTAGCGAGCGGTACCCCGGCAGCGGCCGGCGAGCACTACTTCCAAGTTGCTCGCAGAAATGCTTTCACCATTGTCTAATCATCCGTTAAATTTTATAAACTGTAGGCGAGTCGTCCATTAGGTATTTCATAACTACATAGTTGAAATATCAAATATCTTAAAAAATCATTAGATTACTCGTTCGTTAGTGCGATTAATTTCAGTTTAATCAACATTGAGTAAGTTAAAAAGTAGTTGAGTCGACCAATATGTGTTATGAACATATGTGAATCAACCGTAGTTATCTTGAAAATAGTTAGAATAAACTTAGGTAATATAATACGTAACCAACAAAATACCTACTTTGGTCAACTGTAGCAACTTTCCGGGGATACGCACCCAAAACTCTTTGTTTTCCTTTCTTCCTTTTCAGGAAAACTTTGCCACATCAAAAGGCAAAACAATGTGTGCTAATGAGTGCATAAAATGTCCTTTGTGAAGTGGCAATGAAGTACGGGTGTCGTAATATATGTACTTCCTGTATGTTTCATAGTCACCCGCAGGTCAGCTGTTCAAAGTTATAAAGCCTGTTGCTCCGAAGGATCAGGCAGAGGTGCAGAGGTAGGTTATAGGTACATTACCTATAGTACAACCACATTTCGCTAGTTGTGTTTTAAGTCCGATGTAGTATAGAGGGCGAGCCTTTTGGCATGAACCGGCCACAAATACAGACTCCGGGCTGCTACTAAGAAGTTCCTGATGGAAAAACGTAATACCACTCTTCCCTACCTGGGTCCTGCACCCTAATTACGTAATACACTATCTATCACAATCTGAATCATTTTGAAGCCTATTGCTAATCCATTGCTTAATATGTTCGAAAAATTTGTCTGCTCAACAACGTAAATATCGCAATGAATGTTGTTGAACTGTCAAAATGAAACCCATTCCTAATGTCAGTGTTACGTAACTACCCCGCTGGTTTCGATAATATAGAAGGGGTCTTATTTTTTTTTTACAATAGGTTGTCAAACAAGCCGATAGCCTTGGCAGACAGACATAAAATTGCTTGCTTTTAACCTCAATCTCACAAGATTTTAATTACTAAATAAATATTTTATCTTTCTTTGTTCACTAAGATGTCAAATTAAAGCACTCTTCACTCTCTCCTATTTTGCCGTGCCGCAACCTGGTTCACAATAATAATGTCTTTGTAAAAGCTACGACCTAAGGTCACAGGGTGGAATGCAACAATATTTATATTGAGTACCTCAAAAGTGCCTATTGAGTATAAACCAATAATGTGGTCAACGATAATAAAGGAAACAAATAGCCTTAAAAACCAATTTTCCATTAAAATCTTTACAAAAACCAACTCTCTCGCTTTCAGGCCCACATTCAGTAAAAGCGATACCAACGACGCTGTCCACAGACCGCCAAGGATTAGATAAATAACAAGTTTGGCGCAACTTTGTTATATTGGCTGGCCAGCGATCCCCTATTTCGGCGCTAACTAGCTAACTTCCAATGAGAACTCCTGTTTACTTTCTTTTGTGTTAAACTTTCCTTTGATTGTCGGGATGTGGGTTTCGGATTAAGTGAAGGTTATTGGATGGATGCTCTGTTTGTTTTTGAAATGATACCTTTGGTTTTGATCTGCCCAGACATCAAGCAATGGACAACACTGGTGCCGATTCTCTTGTAAACCGAACTAAACTAACTAAACTATCACTAAAATTCCTTACTTTTGGCTATGAGAATCTTAAAGGTATTCTGCAAATAATATCTCTAAATTTAAAAATAATTTTGACGCAACTAAAATTTAATTTGACAATCGCGACTCCACGTGGTACTTATTTGCTCTACCCTGTGATTTTTTTTTAGAGCCGGAGGCTCGAATGGGGGGCAGCCTCGACGTGTTTTATATGGAAACTTTCACTTTTTGTATGGAAAATATGAAAAATTATTACCTACATGTAGAATTTTGTGGGTTTAAGGATTCCATAAAGGGGGTCGAAATTTTCATTATTTTTGCGATAGGATACACCGTTTTCGAGATATAAGCAAAATAAAATAAAATAAAGATACAGTACTATTTTTGCACCTGAAGTCGAGAGGTTGTGGTGAATTTTAGTTCATGACAACTAATTTTATTCCACACCTTTTTAATCGCGATAAAAAATAGCCAGGCCCTGCAGTCTCGACATTAGATAGCGACAAAAATCTGTCGCTAAGTCGTATCGATGTCAAATTCCTTTAATGGATTTTCAACTTTATGCTTTGGAGATAAAGTTGAAAATCTATTAAAGGAATTTGACATCGATACGATTTAGCGACAGATTTTTGTCGCTATCTAATGTCGAGACTGCAGGGCCTGATTTAGATAAACAACCAAAATTTTAAGTAATAAAAACGGCAAATTCAGTTATTAATTTAGTGAAAATGGCAATTGAGCTACAATTGCCATTTTCACTAAATTAATAACTCAGTGCCATTTTAGTGCTGTCAAACTAAAATATAATTAAATTGGGTCACTTTAGTCTATTCCAGAATGGGAAATCGTCGTTTGACAAGAATAAACTAAATTTTAATGATTTTTAATCTAGTTTAGAGAATTTTGTGACAAGAGAATCGGCACCATTTTCAAACTTTTAACGTTTTGAATACGAGGCTTTTGGCTACTTTTTTATTAGTGTATGTATTATGTAATTTTTTTTGTAATATGCGTTCTGTTTGTGCAGATTATACAATATTTCTTTCTTTTCTTTTTCTGTGATCTGTAGATTCTGTAAAGTTCACTTGGAACCTAAGACAAGTGACCTCCCAGAATTTGAATGTGAACTCAAATTTTATTTTTATGTAAGAAAATTGATACACTTTTTGCTTTGCCTTACAAGGTTGTAAGAACTTTAAACATTATGGAATGTAAATAAAGATGTATTTTTTTCATCTACCCCTTATGATTTTAAAATACTACTTCAATTCAATACAGTGTTGTCAATATAGCAAATTCACATTTGTATTTTTTTTTATCGGGAACTAGGAGCTGGAATCTCAATTTAGGTAAAGATTAATTAATTTTTTCGCATTTAAGCCATTGTCGCCGGCTTTTCTGCCAGCGTCAATTACATTTTTAGACAAGCATTTTGTTTCAAACTGTAACCGTCATTCTATTTTAGATTCGAAATTCGTATTTAAACATCGTTCTAGAATACGTAGGTACCTTAATAAAACATCATAGATTCACTTTTCGAGTTCCGAAGTGATGTTAATGGAACACCACAACGCACTAATCTCTGTTCCATAAGTATCTGATGAAAGTGTAAACAAAACCTGTTCAGGCAAAGTCACTCACTATAGGAAATTAATAACAAACTCATCTGTATTTAGATTCATTCAACTTCATACCTCACCACTTTTTCGAACAAGTTTTGTTTGAATAACATGATTGATAAATGATAAATGATTTTAAATGACAAATGATTTTATTTCTGTAAGTAGGTGTGTAAAAACACTTTTACACGTCAATCATATTTTTTAAACTAAATGAGGTCGGCGTTTCCTATCTGACAACTCTGAGAAGAAAGGCCGAAACAAACTCAGAGGTCACAGTCTCTTTTAAAGTCCAGACATAATTTTGGTCAGATCATGTGAAGACCATATATATTGATATCTGAAATGGTATTTTGAGGAAAGAACCACACAGATTAAGTGGACCTGTCCAGTCAGTGCACGCATTTGTCAGTAATCGTGCAGCTCAACTCAAAACTGAAGGAATAGAATAGAATAGAATAGGTCTTTATTTGCTTAGAATGTAGGTACATAAAAATAAGTTGTTAAATTATATAATAGGATCCATGTCCATTCTGCCTTGATACAGCATGCAAATGTAATAGAAAGTAGAGAATAATAAAGATATTACAAAAAAATATTATTTAAGGAGCTCAACGATTCGACGAACAATACCAAAGAAAGGACATTTGGGTAGGCCGCATATACAACTTAAACTGCCAGACCAAGAATAAAACTGAAACAATGACCCACAGAGTCCTCATATTCACAATAATGAAAATAATATAATACTTTTTATAGTAAATATTCATGTCTAAAAGAGTTAGCAAACTAAAATCAACATTCACTGTGTAAATTTATTGGAGCAGCTCAATCCCAAGCCTTTTTGTCCTCAGTATAGTCTTTCACAGTATAATAGGCTTTCTGGCAGAGTTTCCGCTTTATAAAAGATTTGAATTTATTAAAGCTTAGATCTTGAATGTGGCTAGGAAGTTTATTATAAAAACGTATACATGGGCATCTAAACGAGACACCTATTTTCTTGAGCCTGGTTGTAGGAACAACAAATTTGTGTTTGTTCCTAGTATTTATATTGTGGATATCACTGTATTTTTTAAACAGATTAATATTTTTATGTGCATGCAAAAGGTTATCATAAAGATACTGATAAGGCACAGTAATTAAATTAATCTCTTTAAATTTATCTCTGAGGGAGTGTCCGGGACTTAATTTATAAATTGAACGAATTGCCCTTTTTTGTAAAACAAAAATTGTATGAATATCGGCAGCATTTCCCCACAACAGAATACTGTACGACATCACACTATGAAATAACTAAACTATACTAAATGAGCTGTCTCCAAATCAGTTAAATCACGAATTTTTCTAACGACGTATGCTGCAGAGTTAAGCTTTTTTGACAATTTATCAATTTAAACAATAAATTTAAACCCCATTGAAGCTACCAAAGTGTAATTGTATGTATCCAAAGTTATGCCTAAGAATACTGTGGTATCTTCGGGTTTCAACAATTCACCCTTTATGAGAAAACTAGTTTCTATTTGTCTAACATGAGGTATCGTATACTTAATACATTTTGTTTTTTTCTCGTTAAGAAGTAGGTTATTAACATTAAACCATTAACTACTATTGCGAGGTCACTATTTACATTATCAGTAACCAGCTGCTGACGTTTCAGTTTAAATAAAAGTGAAGTGTCGTCTGCAAACAACACTATATCATGTTTATCCTTTATGAGGTAAGGCAAGTCATTAATATAAATAAGAAATAAAAATGGACCAAGAATTGAGCCCTAGACGACCCCCATTTTTACTACAGATCCAGGTGATCTTTTTCCGTTAACATCAACGATTAAATTGTAAATAAAAAAACCACAACGAAAATTGAGAATAGGTATAAAATTACCCTCAGTTGTTAAATGAAAAAACGTCCTTAAGAATCAGAATCAGAATCAGAATCAGAACTTTATTTGCTATGAATGTAGGTATAAGATGTTGTACATAAATTTATGAGATCGGCTACAGTTTACCATACGGCATGCAAATTATTACATAAAAAAAAGAATATAAACAAAACAATGTCAACAAAACAAAACAGGAATTAAAGTGAAGTCAATTAATAATATTATAGTCAGTTACATACGTCTTACATGGTCAAATTTGCAATAAATTATTACAATCATAATCTTGATAAATTTAAGAAGATTTAAAATAAGAATTTCGGGTTTAAGTATTCAAATAATCATATTAAAGCACTCAATTTATAAGTGGCACTACAAATTGGTACCCACAAGTACGTTTTCTAATGCATTTGTTTATATTTTCATCAGATACTTTTGGAACAGACAATACAGGCTGTATTGTAGTACAGTGAATGAATGAGGTTCCCTTGTCGGGCGAGCTAAGTCGATCGATCACCGCTGATCCGGCCGTCTCTCCGTTTGTTTTAGGTTCGATTCTAGCGATAGCGTGGAGTAGAGTGGGGATCAATGATGGATTCCTGCTAAGCGACTTTTATTGAAAATGGAGTTCGATTCATTTTTATTTAATTTGTTTTACTGTAAACAGTTTTTTACATCTTGACTCATTTCATCATTCCATGTTGTGGAAAAAATCCTATAAAATCTGTCAATGAGGTTGTAGCAGGCGTAAAGTATTGAAGAGGCTTTTTAGAGATCCCCCAATTTAATTTTTGACTCATAGGCACTGTAACAGTAGGTATTTTTTCTATTTTACCGAGTTTGGTTAAACGGACTCGCCTGGTCAAGAAATTGCAAAGCACACAGTCGAATTTTTTTAAACATAATGTATTAACAATTTGAAAGGAAGATTATTTTCCACTGAAGTTATTTAAGAGAATGCATTCTATGTTATTGTTTGCCTACACTCCCAGCCTTGAATAGATACCGAAAATACAGTACATTAGGGAAAATATACATATATATTTAATACAAAACACAATGATTATCCAATAGAGGTCAATTTCAATGCATATCGTATCGCGTAGCAAACGTAGAAGCAATATCGTAAACATTGTCTACGAGCCTCTACGAACGGTCTACGATGGGGCTACGTAACAGACCTCAGTGCTACGCCGTAGCCGCGTAGGCATACCATTTAAACTAATTGTTTATGCATTATGTTAGTGTAACATTGTCACTGTTAATATAATTGTTTCAAATAAACCGGTATGGGGAGGTTATAGCCTTTCTTTATATGTAGTTTCCACAACTGTCGCACTCGGAGACGTCACTTAAAAACTGATAAATTGATATTTGTAAAACCTTTTCACTTATTACAAATTGTAAGCACACTTATTACAAGCCTACGACAGAATGAGCGGAACCTGTTCACTCTGTTCTTCCCAGCTAGAGCACTAGGAAGTGGTGAAGGGCGGGCATTTTGGGGGACTGTCTTATGTAATTTTGACGTTCGAAAAGTGCTGATTCTCAGGCAAATTTTAATAAATGACTTTTAATTTTAATTTTCTTGCTAAAACTCTTGCCACCTCTCTTCATAATTACCTTTATAATACCACGTTACTTTGATGCGAAATCGCCAGGGTAGCCTGCGAAATTCTTCTTAAGTTTTTTGTTTTGTAATTTGCAGGTCGGTATTTTGTGGTATAATATATTTAATTAAATAAACGTTGCCCCACATTAGGAATTTCTCCTGTATTGTGGGTGCGTTTACAAACATTTAACTCACATACACAAACAGCCAGACCCAGAACAACTACTTGTAGGTCATACAAATATTTGTTCCGTGCGGGAATCGAACCCGTGACACGCAGCGCAGCAGTCAATCGCTTAACCACTGCGCCAACCGTGCCGTCAAATATGATTCGCGACCGTTACTAATATGTATTTACAAAATTATAATCGTTAAAATAATCAATACAACTCTCTAAGTTCATATTACCCTATTGAATGACTTGCGTCCAATTCTAATTTAGCTAATTGTATTGATGATTTTAATTATTATAATTCTGTAAATATATATTTTTGACGGTCACGAATCATATTTTATTTTCAAAATACAACACGTCATTGAACTGTAAATTGCAAAATATTAATAAAAAATGAACTTCGCGAGCTATATTACCGCATTCCCTAAGCTGAACTATCATTGGTCGCCAGAGAATATTGCCACCACATAGCTATGCATTCGTGTCCATTTTCATCACACACGTCTTTCTAAATAGCCACATAGCCACCGACAACCCGGCCATATTTAAGCCGAGCACAACGAGTAATCACGTCAGAATACAGATAGGCACATTAAAAACAGGTTTAAATTGACGCAAACTGACACAGATATCTATGCGATGATGATTTTCGGAGTATTTGTAGTTTGAGTCTATCCTTTGGTCACTAAGCCGGTTACTTAGTCAGGTGGGGATACTCTGATGAGCCACAATTATGGAACTGCATCTCAAAAGATTCACCACCTCCTGCCGTGCTCTCGGCGCAATAACACCTGCGCTATGAAATATCTTTACGGGACCAATAGTAACGCTGTCGATGTAGTCGAATCCTGGTCAAAGCATATACAGGGTGTGAAACAACCCATCACGTAGCCGTCATCTTCGCATTCTGTACATCAAACTAAGTAACTTTGTGCAAAAATAATGGCTCGGAAACTACTTTTATTTCTGATGGAAATATTCGCTTTTTATGGTAGGGAGCAAGGTAATGCACGCACGCTAAATGCATGCAACGATACAGGGATCATGGAGGTTAAGTTATAACATTAAAAATTGTTTTCGCAAAAAAATGTAAAAAAACAGTTGCGAGTCCTTCAATATCTCCGTAACCGGGAGGTACGCAGGTATAATCTAGTACAAAAAAAAATATCACGTCTTTTTACACCCGTTATAATATTATAGAATTGGAATCATCGATACGACAAAGAAGAAGAAGCCTGTAAAGGCTCTTACAAACAGATGCGACACGCGACGCGAATCACTCGCGACATAAAAGCACCGCCTGTCGCACGACGAGCGGTGCCTTTGTGTCACGTGCGATTCGCGTCGCGTGTCGCTCCTGTTTGCAGGAGCCTTAATGGTCCAGTGATCGTAACCGTGACTGTTGAGCGTAGGGTCCTAGGTTCGATCTTGTTGGGAAGTTCTTAGTACATAGCCAGGAGTCTGAATTTCAGCCAGGTTACTCATTTAAAATATAACTGGCGAAATATGGGTGCATTGTACACCTGTTTCCGTTCACCGTGGCCCTGGCGCACACGCAACTGAAGGAACACGGGTGGGTTTTAGTCAGTAAGAGTCTGACACGCCCTTCCACTCCGTCCAGAGCGGGAGAGGTCATTTGATGAATTCCCCAACTAAAAAAAAAAGAAAGAGGACTCTGAATTCAGCCAGGTTACCCATTTAAAACATAACTGGCGAAATGTGGAAACATTGTACACCTGTTTCCCCCTCTTTCAGGAATACAAGCATTAAGGGAAGTAATGATTATGCTAGGCTAGTAGTGATACTTGATAACAGCATTGTTTTTTTAATTCCTGGGAAGCAATTTCTTGAAAACTTCACTTTACTGCAACACTTCTGCATAAAATCACTATTGTCATTATCTTCCAAATTACACTTATAATACCAGCCTATTATTGCCCCACTGCAGGGCAAAGACCTCTTTCCATACAGAGGAGGCACGAGCATTTATCACTACACTTGCTTAAGGTAAATCCTCAGCTGTAGCCCGCCAAATTAAATTTTTCTTTGGTTTTTTGCAAATTGCAGCTCTGTTTTAAGTCGTATGTTGATCAAAATGCAATTCGCGACTGTAGGAATGATACATTTACTGAATAATAATCATCAATTTCATACCAATCGTCAAACTGGAAATTTTTCCCAGCTAAGAATTTTTCAGAATATTAAAATTATATGAAAATTCTTAGGTGGAACTTCCAAAGTTTAATATTGAGACACGAAGCAACAAAATTCGGTCTTAAGAAAAGCGGCTACATTTCTCTAGATCGTATTTTGTTGCTTCGTGTCTCAATATGAAACTGTATAAAAGGTATTAGAACATTCTAGACACACTTACCGAGGGTCCTTACAAGCCGTTATTCATAATTCCGTCTCAGTCACGAGATAATATTTTTTTAATGGAGTGGCACTAGTGTACCGTTGTATGCCCTCTTAACCACTGGGCCAACAACATCACGTCAAACTACACTTAACGTACACTTAATCATAAAACATGTACGAATCTCCCAAAAATATGACAGCATAACCCAGAGTACCCACCGACCATTATTAAGCCGCGACACCCACAGTCCCACAAGAGCCGTATGATTATATATCTTAAAAGCAGTGACGTCACTCTACCACTATTTGTCATGAGCTAAGTGATTTCCCTCGTAACATGCAGATTTGTTGAATCACTGTGCTGATATATTATGTTTCCGTCAAATGTAGTGAGTTTTTTTTTTGACTACGATGAAGTGGGAAAGCTTTTTGTTAGTTGGTGACACACGGATGGATACCTACGATATTTGACAACTATAGAGATGCAACGAATCGAGTGGTATTCTGTTTATGAAAACAGCGTTCCAATGAAAATTATGCATTTCGGGAGTTATCGTCTATCTTCGGAAATACGATCACGCAATGATGAGATCTAATATAGAGCTGTTACAACCATTGAAGTTCTTGACTATTTTGTATTACCACGTTTACAAAATTATAGATTAATAACTCTAACGCAATTCCAAAAAACTTTTCGGTACTTTTGAGAGACAAATGACGATCTGAGACCGGCTATTTATGCCGGCTACGATTCCGTGTCGAATCGAACATCAATCCTCATCTCTTCTAAATGTTGTTCACAAATCCGAAACCCGAAAATTTTGACAGTTTAAACCAAATAAGCTACCGCTATTCTCCCGACTGCTATTCGCTGACGGGGACTAGGCATTCACATAAGCGTAAATGTGTAATTTTCGACTCGGAAGCCTGTCGAATGGTTGAGGTTGTGTGATACGGAAGAGGTAACCCAACAGAGAGAAAACTTCATACAAACCTGCAATAATTGGAGCACAAAGCGGGGTAGTACAAAACATAGACGCATGGCTTCTGTAGGAGGTTACTCTGTGGCGCGATGTTAGAAAAACGAAGATTACGGAAGCGCATACTTTTCTTTGGAAAGCTGTTATACTTGCGTCGCACGAGAAATGACGCACCGCTAACGAAATAAACACCGTGTGGCATCGCCCTTAGCTTTAGATACATTTATGCTGAAACAAATCATGATGATTCTGCTTGGTGCCAGAACTTTAAAAATTATATTGGGAATAAACATTAAGCTGTTTTAGACATTACTAGGAAGGAGAAGGTATAGTCAGCCTCAAAAAGAACACGATGAGTTCTTGTCGATTCCATCTTTTTGAGGCTGAACTTTTCCGAAAACCACAAAGGGCACGATAAAAAATATTTGATTCAGACACAGCTTGTTGCATTGCATACTAAAACATACTATTACATTAAAGCTGCATGTCGTATTGGAACTAGTAGTTGCACGGTCGAATGAATATGCATTGACCACTGGTTTACAATTTAAATCAATATTTGCATTTACCGATATCTGGTAAATCTTCATCTTGCTTAGAACACGGTATAATTTACAATTTATAGTAATTGTAGTAGGTACTATCACGATAAAAAACCCTAAAAGTGTAGGCAGATTTTTCAACGAAAATATTGTTCCTGTTCGCATAAAACGATGCGAAAGTTACGATCTAAAAATGATAAATCAAACCCAGCTGCCATTTTTTTACGAATTTTTTTAATGTAACTAACACATACCTAACACCATTAATTTCTACAATTTCGTCGCGAAGGATATTTTCACAAAAATTCAAAATGCTGCCTTCTGATTTCGTCGAAATAATTAAGTAAGTCAGTCAAACTCTTCTCAATATTGACAGCAACAGCCCATGTAGATCCACTACCCATAACACAATGGCCAACAGTCCCAACCCACTATGGCGGGCCCATATCCGTCACACAGACTAAATATCATCATTATTCTCCTTTTTAACCCCAGACGCAAAAACGACGGGGAGTTATAAGTTTGACGTGTATGTGTGTGTGTGTGTGTGTGTGCCTGTCTGTGGCACCGTAGCTCCCGAACAGATGAACCGATTTTGATTTTGTTTTTTTTTTTGTTTGAAAGGTGAATTAGTCGAGAATGTTCTTAGCTATGTTTGATGAAAATTGGTCTAAGATGGCCGCCGCCTCAAAATTGTGAATTACGTTTTATTTTTTCACAACTCCTACAAAATGGGTACCAAATGAGAGGGCTTGACTAGTAGAATACTATACACTATGATAAATTTCAAATCCAAGATGGCCGCCACCACAAAATGGTGAATTACATTTTTTTTTCACAACTCCCATAATATGGTATCAAATGAAAGGACTTGACTAATAGAATACTATACACTATTACAAATTTCAAATCCAAGATAGCCCCCACCACAAAATGGCGAATTACATATTTTTTTTCAACACTCCCTCAATATGGGTATCAAATCATCAATCCCAAATATGGATCGACGCACTTTGTACTTTGTGCGGTCCCCCGACTCGACGACGCTTGAATCACAAAATAATACTAATTAAGTATTTAAATATTAAAGTTAAAGGACCAGAACCCTAATTACGTAACACACGCTCTATCACAATCTGAATCATTTTGAAGCCTATTGCTAATCCATTGCTTCCTAATTATGTTCGAAAACTTTGTCAGCTCAACAACGTAAATAACGCAAAGAATAATGTTGAACTGTCAAAATGAAACCCATTCCTACTGTTAGTGTGTTACGTAATAACCTCGCAGGCCCAGTTTTTTTTTTTTCTTTTACTTTTTATTGGATTTTGTGTCGGGGGTTTTTAAAATTTTTAATTTAATTTTTCTTATCGCAATCTCGGTCGACACAAAATGTCTTTTTCTTCCATACTTCTCAATTAGTCGCCATCTCGGTAATCACCCTTTCTAGCCATATCATCTTTCACATAGTCCATCCATCGTATCTCAGGTCTTCACATTCATACTCAAAACTTTCGTCCGTGTATCACCAACTACCAAAAACTTTTCTATTTCATCGAAGTCCAAAAAAAAACCCTTTCTAGACATATCATCCTTCACACAATCCATCCATCGTTTCTCTAGTCTTCCCCTACTCTTAGTGTTCATGCACACGAGCGGCACGTGTCAACGGCAGTCAACTGCAGCCGGCGACACTCGTCGACGGCAGCAGTTGCCTCTGCCGCCACTTATAGTCATCCACATTTATACTCAAAACTAGGGCCTTGCTCAGCTATTTCATTAAAATAAAAAACGGTTTAAATGTATATATTTCGTAATCAACAGGTACATTATAGAGGCCTTATTTTAAGTATGGAGATACCTGTAACAGAAGACCTCCCTCTTCCATGTCTATGTGTACACATAAAAGCCTGTTAACGACAGAATCAATAACAAAATAGTTACAATAAGAAAAATAAAATTTACAGATAATTAGTTAAGTACTTGAATTCGTAATCTCAGATAGTTTACATTTCATCCCCATTAACAAACGATATTGAGAAAAGCAGAAAAATTGGTCGCAATAGAATTTGAATGCTGTAGTTTATGTCATTGAGTTTATTTGTTCTGCATTTGATAATTATCTCAGAATTAAATTTCAAGTATAGATAAAAAGAGACTTTCAACACAGAAGCCACATAATGACGGTAAGCGAAATTGGATAACCTAAATGTCTCTTACGACATTTGAAATTTCCACCGTCGATATTGTCCATGTTATTCCACTACCCATCACACAATGGCCAACAGTCCCAAACCGCCATGGCCCCCCATTCGTGACACAGACAGACAACATTAACATAACCAGTATTAGCTAATGCACTCGCAGAGATAGGTCAGGCCCTGTCGTTTGAATTATTGTAATTGGTACTATCGACACCGAAACACTGTTAGTCGAATAGTCATGACTTGTAGATCTATTGCGCCGTTTACACTGTTTTAATTTAGTAAATTGTTTGCCTACAAGAGCTGTGGCCCTGTGATAACACTATCGGTTTTCGTGATATAGGCAGGTCGAGGGTTCAAACACAGGCAGATAATGTAGAATTTATTTTAATTATTTAGAAATAAATAAGTAGCTACTTTCTCTTTATTAGTTTTAAAATAAAGTCATTTTAATTATTAAACTTTGTGCATTGCTGTGACCGCTTCTGCATCTCTTGAATGAATCTACTTACAATAGAAGTGCAATCAAATATTAGAATTTGAGTTGACATGTACTTTACTCTGCGAGGAATTTGACATAACAGATCGGGGCAAAAGTTTTTCGGACAATAAAGCCATCAGTAAATTAAATTCAATAATAGACTTTATAGGAAACGGGTGTTCTTCTGCTCTTCTAGACGACAACTAGGTTAGGGCGCTTCATTTTCATCGCCATCCCAATGAGACTAATAGATTCAATTTGTGTAAGCAGCTGTGATCTAAATCTAAGACTAGGCCATAAGAAAAATCCCGAGTCCCATCTGTACCTAAAATTGACCTAAACATGGACACTAGGCACTATACATGAACACTAGGCACTACCTACTTATAGAAATAATCTTCTTATACATTCTGATGATGATTGATAAACATCAACTGCTGTTCGTTAGTCACGCTAAACCTCAAAAACAGCTTAACCGATTTGAATAATTTTTGTTTTGTTCCCTCCAATACAGAAAAAAGCCATTGCAACGCATAAGCTAGTCGCGAATTAAAAGGCATTACTAACATAACACAAGTTTTTAAACAAAACTATAATTGACGATACAACTTTGTCGTCGAAAATTTTAAACTATTCAAACGAACTAGCTTGCTTGATAAAAAAAACCCGAAACTTTTCACGTGTCACCGACCATTTAAAACGCCGCGGCCAAGACAACACAAACAAGCCAATAAATTGCTCAATACAAACAGAACTCGATGTAAACTCACTCGGTTCGTTTCACCTTTAAAAAATGACAAGTTGGCAACACTGCCGCGCCAATATGGTGGAACAGGCAGAGATAGCAACTGTCAGTCCCACGATACTAAGCGCCGACGAAAAAATACGTGAAAACAGGCGAGGAATACTGGGAAAATAAACAAAATGATGGAAACTGTTTGTTTGTTTGTTTGAGTGTTCGTAAATATATTGACGTTTGGCTTCGGTAGGTTCGGTCGTGTGACAAAATTTAGTTATTTAATTTGACGAACCGAAACCAAAAATGGACAAATAAAATCAGGCTAATAACACATAACATCACGCCTGTAATCCCCAAGGGTTAGGCAGAGGTAAATAAATAATATGTTTTTTATTGAAACGAAAAACTAGTTTACAAAAACCCTGTGTTCGATAACAACTGCATTAGTATAATACTGTGTCGCAGTCATTAACGCCCACCTCCAAAAAGTCGAGACAAAAGCAAAACTAAAAGACTAAAATTATACTAAAATAGAGAAATTTAAAAGTAGAACTCAAAATTAAAACTGAATAATATTTATATTTACACTGTGTAATTTTACGTGAGATTGTGTTTGTATGGAAGGATTGTGTAGTTTTGTGGGTGGAGTGCATATGTGTGTGTATGTGTGTGTGTGTGTGTGTGTGAAGTGTATCTATAGTTCAACCACCTTTCGCCAGTTGTGTTTAAATCCCATGTAATAGGTAGCGAGCCTGTTGCCTTCAACCGGACTCAAATCCAGGCTCTGAGCTGCTATTGAGGCAGACTACGAGTATAAGTCGATCAATACCAAAAAAAAACTATAACCACAGTGTGACAAAAAAATCGGCTAAGTGCGTGTCGGAACACCCACAATGAAGAGTTCCGTAGTTAGGATGAATTTATCCCAAAAACAAACTTAACATCGCAGTTGAAAATCATGTTACCCGATACATCGATGTACGTCACGGTCAATTATCCAACTGCAAATGTAAGGTACTGCTAGGTCAACGGGAAATACCTACCCTTAGGTTTCGATTTATTTGCGAGTATCAAAATATATCTTATAAATGGCTCCAGCCGTTTCTGAGAAAAAGGGCCTTGACCGACTGACAGACAGACAGACAGACGGACAGCGAAGTGATCCTATAAGGGTTCAGTATTTTCCTTTTGAGGTACGGAACCCTAGAAATAGCTTACTTAAAACAATATTCATCCAACCAGTTTTTCGATTTCCAAGAAAACATGACAGAAGAACTTGTATTTTCGATAAAAAATATCATTTTCACTAAACCATAATCGATTTCCTAGAAATTATATTACATGGGAACCCCAGTCTATGAATATCTAATAGCACAAAAAGTATGCCATTAAATAAAGTCGAGTTTTCGAAACGCTTCCAAAGTTACCTCTGTAAGCTCTCCCAACTAAAGTTAGGCATCAACTTGGAATCCTCGACGCGAAACTTTGAGAATTTTTTAAACATTTTTATTTTTTTAATCGCACCGTTCTTGGAAACTTAATGTGATAGGGATTTGACAGGCTTTCAGTTAAGCTGTTGGACTGTTACACGGTAGGCTGTGGCAACCGGGCCCTATACCACAAAATTTTACTATTACAATTTACAAATCTCACAAGTGTCTGTACCATAAAAATCTAAGCCACATAATTATAACGGAAAAACCTTACAAATATGTAAATTGTAGTGATAAGTCTACAATTTACATATTTGTAATTTCTGTTTAGAATTTTTTTTTTGCAATTTAACAATTTTGTAGAATCATAGACTTGTAAAGTTATGTGGTATAGGGCCCAGAGCTATTGAAGGAAAATAAATGCCTTAACAAAGTTAGATTCACTTCAGCGTCTTTGTTTATTATCTGAGAGGATATTATTGACTGACCTTACTTAAATGAGGTAATTTGGGACCTACTCCGATATAAAACCATGGATCGGATGACTGAAAACAGAAGATATTTTTGGCTACATTTCAGTCAAAGTGCCTGGAGGAGTTTTTCTGATTGGTGAGTTACTGAAAAAGTAAAGCTGCACCCCAATTGCATAAGACACTTTCTTTCACAATCCGAAGGATTTTGAAAGAAATTCCGAATCCATTGCTTCATAGGTTTGAAAAATACGTCAGCTCGACAACGTAATGAATGTTGTCAAATTGTCAAAATGAAAGACATTGCAATTGTTAGTTTGTACGCAATCACCCCGCAGGGTTTCCCGAAACACTTCTTCCTATATAAAAGACATAATTATATCCTAACATTACGTATGCTCTTTGCTTTTCGTGTTGACAAAGACATGGATGGCATCCATGGCATACAAACTTAATAAGACACATGTGTTTGGATGAAAAAATACAAATGTTTGATAAAGTTTTCTACATAAGACGCTCTCTTATTTATGCGTCTAGACATCGGCACTCGAAATACAAAAAAAAAAGACGTGTGGCACTCGGGGACTGCCGCGTTAAAGCTATTGCATAGCATTTTTTATCAACTTATGCAATTATATATATTTTTTTTTTTTATTTATGCCGTATTTTTTTTTCTTTGATATTAATTCAAGTACAGTCGTACCATATACATACACGTTAAGCGAACGCTCGGCCGAGCTACATGGTAGGCGGAGTGGGGGGTGTTAGGATTTATTTTCGTTACGGAATTTCTTGATTCGGTCGCCGCGGTCAAAGCCCGCGATAAAAGCTATGCAATAGCTTAAAAGTAAGTAAGTATAACGTTTTAAACGTCTTATATTGTACCTACTTGTATGAGCAAGTTGTAATACACTTTTACCTACATTAAAAATACGCGGTGATTATGTATTAAGATTTTGGTGACAGACTGCCAGCATAATAGATAAGAAACGTATTTTTCTTTCTTTTCTTTCTTTGCGACCCTAGGGGGCAATAATAAAGGCTCGATAATGGCAGCATTGACAGTGTTAATTTGTAAACTCGTATCATTGTTAAATATTATTAAAATATACAGAGAGTTGGAGGGTTGAATATGACAAAGAATTCTCAAAATATAGTTCTTTATTTTTAGAGTATTATCTTTATAATCATCATCATAAAATCACGCCTGTGATCCCCGAAGGGTTAAGCAGAGGTGTACCTATAGTACACCCACATTTCACAAGTTATGTTTAAGTCCCATGTGATAGGGAGCGAGCCTATAGCCATCTACCGGGCACAAATCAGAATTCCGGGCTGCTACTGAGAAATTCAAGATGGAAAAACCCAATAACACTTAGCCCGACCTGGGAATTAAACCTAGGACCTCATGCTTAGCAGTAGCTTGCGAACAATAGACCAACGAGGCAATGGTATTTTTAACCTATAAACAATTACATTAACTCCTTAATGCCGTCAGAAGAAGCAACTGTCTTGAAAGGTAAAAAAATATCAATTTTGATCGAGCTTCCGGATTCTCGCTCCCGGTCTGTTAGAAACTGGGACCGGCTGATTAACCGGTAAAAAATGTTTCCCCCGTGCAATAACGGCAGTCCGTTCTTACATGGGGTTTTTTTTTAATTTTTACTTCGTGGGTTACACAAGGGCATTCACCATCATATTCCATCTTGCTTCAATACGGAATTTTGTTTTACCTTTTTCATAACGTTGTTTGCCGGTTATTTTTATTTTCAGGAACTGACCGCGCAGCTCTCACAGTGCAATCGGACACTGCTTTTATTTGGCCACAACTTCCTATAGTTGTTGTGTTTTAGCATGGCGATACCGATCAGTGACCCAGCTACATTTTCTAGCATTTTTTATTTAAAAAACCGTTTTTTTTAAACCGTTACCATCGTGAATCAATATCTATCGTGATCTTTAACATGTTCCAATAAAGAAAAACCCTACATAGTTTGTTGTTTGGGTTCTTACGGAGAGATATTAGGGCAAGAGCAATGACCGCTATTGCCATGCTAAAACGCGACAACTATACCAATTATTTATAGCGTCAACAAAAAAATAAAACCAGAAACAGATTCACAGCACCATAGATAATATTTTCTCCCATTATCCGGTGCCTAACATGGCGCCAAACAGTCTGTCTTTGAGTTCGCGGGTTTTGGCATGGTAATAGGGTTGTGCCCGCTCCGATGCAAATTACTGAATAATCGGCTTTCGGCTTATTGAGGTGCGTCTACAATGAACCGTCTGTTGTTCTCGGCTTGCCATCGATCCGAGTATTTACGAAAGTAATTCGGATGTTGTTTAATTAATTTTGACTTTTGATTATTATGGATGGTGGTTTCGGAAGAAGTTGGGATTAGGTTCCGCATAGTAATCATCATATTTATTTACACACGAATGTCAAAATACACAATAATTTATTCTTGTGATTGATCCAATGTTCGACTCGTTATATTATAGTTCAGCTCGTGCAGTTATAGCTAACCTTCAGCGTCGTTAATATTATTATTTTCTGTGCCAACCATAATGTTTACCACATAGTCCACGCACTGTAATTGCGTAACACACTATAGACCACAATCTGAATAATTTTAAAGCCTATTGCTAAACCATTGCTTCATATGTTCCAAAAATTTCTCAGCTCAATAATGTAAATAACGCAATGAATTTTGTTGAACTATGAAACTGAAAGCCATTCCTACTGTTAGTGTGTTAAGCAATTACCCCGCTAGTGTGACTAAGCAATATAACTTTTATGCCTACATTTTTATAGCACAATTCGCAGTCTTTCTATTGACAGATTAAGAGCATGCCCTTGATTCCTTATGCAAACAAACTTCAACCTAAAAAAAAGTAAGAAGTTTCAAGAAACCCGTTCGATACTGTACCTTTTCCAGTTTAAATAATTTTCAGCTGTCTAGTCTGTGTGTTGTCAGTCAGTCGCATTAACTGCTCCAAACGTATTGTGGCAGAATGCCTCTTAAAAATACTTCAAAACAATTCCTCAAAATCCTACCAAATCACCGATTAATTATGAACTTAATCACTAAACTACGGTATTAAACAACGCTGCCGTCAGTCAGCCTCCCTGACGCGCGATGCGCGTACATCACGGAAACACATTGAACTAAGCCTATTAAACGAGCCAAATCACGAGTTATGAAGTAACCCATCGGTACCCTAGCAAGTATGCTATATTAGCGTACTGTAGTCAGCTTAGGGGCTGTTCAAACTGGGGGGCGAAAGGTTGGGATATTTAAAACAGTTCAAAACTTCTTCTTTTTGAGGCGATGGTACTTTTTAGATTACTTGGGCCCAGCAAGTGGCCACCTTAATAGCAACGTCAGTGGCGTTCGTTAGTGCCTCAAAGGTGTGTGTGGACACTGGGGACTTACCAGCAGGTGAGTCATTTTCTGGACTGCACCGCACTCAAATTGGGTGTCGGACTATAATTCCCCATTTTGGAAAGTTGTAGGTATCTACAGCGGCCTACCTGGGTACGCAACCTATTACAACAGTAGGACTTATAATTAGCTGCAATAAAATGACACCTCTTACTGTCATTTTACTAAAGAAACAATTGTTTAAACAATCAAGTGATGACACATCAGCTGTTATTTTACTGCAACTAATTAAAAGTTCGACTTACGTAGGTGTATATGGCATTTTTCTGGTTTTACAAATAGTGCTCTAAGTTTATTCCGGCGCGTGGGTAAAATCGGAACTAACGCCGCCATCTTGTTTTTAGAATACTTTTCAAGTGACATTTCATAAAACAATTGCACAAAGGGGTTTATTTATAAACGTTGCTTAAAGTTAAGTGACGTTTGGTTAAACAGCCGCTAATCATTACTTAACTTTAAGCAACGTTTATGAATAAACCCCATAATGTTTACCAACAGCGCCCCCGTCAACGTCATTCGAGCGACAAAAGATCTTTGTATCAATTTAATTTTTCTGAACCTACGCAAAAAACGTTCTACGTTCAGACGCGACGCACTGCTTAATTGTTCTTATTATTATTGTTTGTTTGTTACAAAAGTAGTCATTTTTCCACACTGCAATCGGCATTTTGTTTTTGTTTTGATCGTTTGTTTGTTGTCATTTGCCAGTGTCGCACTGAGCAATGTGTATTGTCTTTGGTCTCTGGCTTTGGCATCAAGCAATAGACAAAATTGTGAAACTTTTGTAACATGAATACGAGGCTTTTGGCTATTGTGTATGTCTCTAAATTAATGTCGTTCATTTGTTAGGTGCGTTTTGTTTGTGCAGAATAAACTATTTTTCTTTCTTTTTCTTTTTCTCAATCCGAACCCGAGCCTACATAAATGAGTCATATTCGTGAACGGGCGCCGTCTGTAGAGACTGGTCATCTCTTAGCTGACACGGCTTATTTTAATTTAATTAAATTTTGAATTGTTTTTGTCTTTTTATTACGGACGCTTTTAACGTTCTGCATCGTTCTCACATGTATAATTTGAAAATGAATGATGTAGCCAATATTTGGTAACCATATTTACATTTAAATAAAAGAGTGTCCGTTGAGTATCTTGCCCGTTCTTCTCCATAGGTACCTACTACGCTTTGGAATGGGCGACTAGCTTCATCTTTCTGACCGACCGACCCCTTGACAATTCAAAACTGAATGTATTTGATTTATTTGAAATAAATGCTTTAGTTTGAGTTTGATACTAAAAACATTTTCAGATGAAAATAGCCAAGTCAGAACACGGCCCTTACAAAACTTTAGTCGTAAAATTACGTATAACCACAGGAAGATCACTCAAACTTATAAGAGGAATTTATATTTTATGAGGAAAAATGGCGGACCCTCGCGGCCGCCGACAGCATACCTAATAACTGGGGCCTTTACACTACAGCCTTTTGAAAAATATAATCGTATTTGTCTAGAGTTCTAGGATAGATGTTACACTAGTTAGGGAAGTGAAAGATAGAAGTAAGAAATGAGGAGATTTCGTTCAGTCGGTATCTTCTGTAAAAATCTTATTGTGGAAATTTAAGTTTCCACAATAAGATTTTTGCATTTTTCTTTGATTTTTGCTTTTGACAGTTCACTTCATTTAGGTGAAGCGAACTGTCAATAGCGTTGAAAATTGCGAAAGATACATTTTGTTTTTTTCGAAACTTTGTATCTTTCCCATAAAATACATCATCGAATTTAAGAAAAAAAATAGTAGATTGTTATACAAGGGTCGAAAGGAATCAATTCCCATACGAGGTATTTAGACGCCCGAGTGCAGCGAGGGCGGCTATAGTCCGAGTAGGAATTGATGACTTTCACCCGTGGTAAACACTCTACTTTTCATTTCGAATATAAGGAAAGTAAAAATAGTAGTTTTTCTAAAATATTTATTAATAACTAGCTTCTGCCCGCGACTTCGTCCTCGTGAAATTTCTTGTGCCCCCGACCCACCCCGTCGCTTTTCCTATTTTTTTGAAATCATAGCGTGGGACTCATTTTTAATCAAGTATTAGTCTATAAAACCGATATTTTGAATTTCGCTACAGCTTACAGAGTTAGTGTCCTGCCTAGTAGTATATAGTCTTTTTTAAATTTTAAATATGGAAAACACCGTGTCACCGCCGCGGGCCGTCCCGCTTAAGGTGGATCCTCAGTTGTAGCCCGCCAAATTCAAATATTCTTTGGTTTTTTACAAATGGCAGCTGTTTTACGTCGTATCAAGTCGTATGTTGATCAAAATGTGATTCGCGACTGTAGGAATGATATATTTACTGAACAATATTCATCAATTTTATATCAATCATCAAACTTTGGAAATTCATCCACCTAAGATTTTTTTTTAATATTTCATAAGAAAATTACCTATACCGCGCGAGATACCTTAGCGCATCCCCCTTAATAGGTTTTTTTTTTATTCACACTGGCTATTTATACACTTTCAAAGACCCGGTATTTTTATTTTTATCGATGTTTTTCTTCATTATTATGTAACATTTTCCGTAGCCGACTACCTAACCAAATTTAGTTCTATTTTTAAAATTCATTCCCGCCCTAGAGAGGGAAGCAATTACTATGAGTCTTTCCCGCCCTAAGATGGGGAGCAGCGTCTTCCACCCGCTACTCGGATCAAACAAACACTACTTTCCGTGTATGAGTAATGAAATAGTAGATTGTTATACAAGGGTCGAAAGGAATCAATTCCCACACGAGGTATTTAGACGCCCGAGCGCAGCGAGGGCGGCTATAGTCCGAGTAGGAATTGATGACTTTCACCCGTGTTAAACACTCTACTTTTCATTTCGAATACGAGGAAAGTAAAAATAGTAGTTTTACTAAATTATTAATTAATAATAATAATTTGAGACTCATTTTTAATCAAATACTAGTCTATAAAACTGATATTTTGAATTTCGATACAGCTTACAGAGTTTTTTTTTCTTGTGGCTTCGCACGGTTTGTGCATTCAGCCAATATCACGTTTAGTTTAATTATTACGAAGAAAACAAAGTTAAGGAAGCTTACAGAGTTAGTATCCCGCCAAATGATAGTCCTTTTTAAATTTTAAATATGGAACACACCGCCTCACCGCCGCGGGCCGTCCTGCTTAAGGTGGATCCTCAGTTGTAGCCCGCCAAATTCAAATATTCTTTGGTTTTTTTGCAAATTGCAGCTCTGTGTCAATTGTGTTTCTCGTGAGTCACTGCAAATTGCAAAAAACGTAAGTAAATTTGAATTTTAGCGCCTCCCCCTTAATGGGTATTTTTTTAATTAGCACTGGCTGTTATGAAGTCACTATTATGTAAAAAAAATCGTAGCCGACGACCTAAACAAATTTATTTCTATTTTTAAAATTCATTCCCGCCCTAGAGAGGGAAGTAATTACTATGAGTCATTCCCGCCCTAAGACGGGGAACAGCGTCTTCCACCCGCTACTCAGATCAAACAAACAGTACTTTCCGTTTATGAGAAATGAAAAACAAATTTCACGTTCGTCTGAAAAATACAATCATACACGTGTCATCATATACTTGTTCAATACTTTGTATTTTTCATATTTAACAATCAAAGGGGAAAAAATCTTGTTTATTATTATTAATTCAACAGTAATGTAATGTAATTAAATGATACAAGTTTAATGTACTATACTCAACATCTTTATAAATTTACTCTCAAAATATCATCATATTATAATATGTTAATGCGAAAAATACACCTAAAAATACATGTAAAAAACTTAAACTTGCGAAAATTTCAAACGAAGATCCGCAAGGAAAGTATCTGTATTGTTATTGAAAAATACAGGGGCATTTTAAAGATACATGTATTTTACATGTTATTTTCAACGTTACTGTCAACCCATCTGATGCTAGGGATTGAGAGTTCAAATCAAGATCTCTTCACTTAAGTTTTCAAGCTGAGATGTTTACAGGCCGGAGTCGGATTTGTGCCCGGTTGATGGCAATAGGCTCGCCTCCTATTACATGGGACTTAAAGATAACTGGAGAAATGTGAGTGTACTGTACACCTCTGCATAACACTTCGGGGAGTACAGGCGAAAACGAACAACAACGGCGGGGAGAACATCATGTTATGTTATATTTACAGAATAACACTACAGGAATTTGTCTTAGGGCGAACAGTTGCCGACTTTAGTAGAATAAGTAGGAGTAGAAAAAATATCTGTGGTATAGAAATAAACATATTATCATGTCTGAATTCCCGGAAGGTCTAGGGAGATGTATTTAGTACACACACCCCCAACCCACACAATACCCACTATGTATGAAGAATTAAATTAGAGATAGAGAAAAATTCTAGTTATTTTAAAATGACTTGGTACAGTTTATTTGTTATAAAGTAGTATAGTATAAAGTAGTCTTATTAAACAACGATACGATTACTGATAATAGACATGTTATTGACTTCAATATCATTATGATAAGTCAAACATTCAAATTCATATGTTTTATTTGTTGAACATAGGAAAACGAAACATACAGATGTTTTACGGTTTTAAATAAGTACACTCGCGGACAAAGAATACGGGTCAGTACGAAAAACTAAAATTACTCTTAGAGATAATAGAGCTAGCGGTATGAATGAAATAGTATGTTGTAGATAATTTACCAGTTAATAAAACAACACCAAATTTTGGAAACATTATTAGTTTAATTATCAAAATTACATAAAAAAAACTAAATATCAATAATTTTTACGCTGAAATATAATGGTTGGTACCTCATATACAACACAAAAACGAACTTTAAAACAAAACTTACAGTTTGTATTGCCTCCACGAGCTCTTTTCACAGCTGCCAGGTGATTGGCCGTGCTACTTATTAAGTTTTTTATGCGATGTTGCGGGATATTGGTCCATTCTTCCCCTAACGCATGTTTCAGGTCTCGAAGTGTAGCTGGAGCGGGGTTTCGATTTCTTACACACCTCTCAAGCTCGTCCCAAGGGTATTCAATTACATTGAGGTCCGGGCTTCTCGCGGGCCAGTCCATGCAATTGATGCCAACGTCCTGAAAATACTCATTTGCAATTTGAGCTGTATGTGGCTTGGCGTTGTCATGCATGCATATTGAGTTTTCACCGATATTAATTAAATATGGGCCGACATGCTCATTAAAAATTTCTTCCACATATCTTGTACTACTTAGCGTACCGTTTTCTATCACCACTAACTCCGTGCGACTCTCTGAAGAGATTCAAGCCCAAATCATAACAGATCCACCGTCGAACGGCATTTGTACCTCAAAAAAAGCTGGAATAAAACGTTCCCCTGGCCGTCGGTAGACTCTTCGCCACCCATCATATTGATACAGCATAAATCTAGATTCGTCAGAAAACATTACGCTTGCCCATTCTTCTTCTCCTCGTAACGTAATCTTGATTCCCGATGTTCCCTTACAAGTTTTGGACCATTTTCGGGTCTATGTAGGGTCAAATTAGCTTCAACAAGCCGCCGCCTTACAGTCCGCTGGCTTACGTCGTCTCTACGGGTCTCCCGAAGTTGATTTATTACTTCAACTGCCGTGAGGTGCCGAATTCGGAGCATGGTTGTAACAATAAACCGATCCTCTCGAGCCCTAGTACATCTCGGTCTGCCGGTTCCTGGTCTTCTTATGTTCTTTCCAGTTTCTCGGAAACGTTGGATAACTCGCTACACTGTAAAAAGTGACACGCACAGTGATTGTTGCTGTACTTCGCTGACTTCTGCCTTCTTCTAACATAGTGACCATACGTGTACATTCTTATGGTGGTGAAAGACGACAATGACCGCCTTTTATCATTTTGATTTAACAGATTGAAAACAAAAGTGAGAAAACAAAAAAAAATTAAAACCTGCAAATTGAATTTATTTCCAAATTAGAGGTTTTAAAAAAAAATTAAGGCTTTTTGATTACGTTGTAGATAATTTAAGGTTTTATTTCATATGATATTAAAATTCTCTGTAATATAAAGTCAGTACAGGGAGTTACGTTATCGACCCGCATTATTTGACCACGAGTGTAGTTCCTAAACAACCAATTAATTTTAAAAACCGACGTGCCACGAACCCACGACTAACATTAACACACAATTTCTCTATCCTTTAAATACCCCACAAATCTTCCTACAATACAGGAACATATTACTCATTCTATGTGTGCGTAGTTCCAGTAATAGTTGAAACATGGGAAATATTCAGCGGCCGCGCGTGCACGATGCATGTAATTAAAGCTATGCTATAAAGCAAGCGAGGATAAGGCGGGGCGATTGTCAGCATCGCGGCCGAAAGAGCGGTTGGTGGCACCATACATTTTAGGTGCACGCACCTAGAACAGAACTAAATGGAGGAAATATTTGACGAGGAAGAAGAAGATAGTCATAGAAGACCCGAGTCGGGAGCGTAGAGGACGCGAAAAACTGATCCCAATAATGGACATCTTCTAAATTAAAGTCGTTTTTCGTGTCTGTCTGTGTAACCGCGTTGTTCTTCTAAATTCTGCAACAGATTTCTTGATCCCATTTTCATCATCATTTAGAGAATTTATTTAAACTTACATTTTATAAAGAAATTTCGATGTTTATGTCAATTCGTAAAAACCGTGTAAAGCAGGGGTGAATCGCTAAAGTTATTGATAAGTATGAGTCACTCTAGTGCCGCAGTTACAGCCCTTTCCCACGGCAACATCCCGCTTTTTGCAGGATCCCGTTTAGTAGTGTACGTGTTTCAATACTAGCAGTCACACAAGTGTCCTGTTTACAGTATCCTGCAAAAAAACGGATCCGTACGAATTTGACATTCGGTTTTGCCACTACAAACTGGATCCAGTTGTCCAGTGAATAACAGTATCCTGTTTACACGTATAGTTTAATGGAAGTGTTCCCACTTCTTGCATACCGTTTTTTACTGGACGAGGTACGGGGAGCTAACTTTTCTTCAGAGGTGATGCTTTTTCTCATATTTGTAACCTGTTTTTTTTTAAATTTTCGTCACCTTTTCTAAAAGGTTGTCAAACGTGGTCATGGACATCCTAAAGTAATAAAAAAAAAATAGATTTATCTTTTCTCAAATCGCACATGAGATTAAGAAAGGTACAATGTCGATCGTTTTTTTAGCATTGGGTGAACCCTAAATCTTCAATTTTTACACTGCCGACAGCGGCGACGATAACACCGATGTAATATCATAAGCGTGTCCACGTCCATCACGTCTGAATTTTCTTAGAGTAATCTAATAACCGCTCGTTGCTCTACCGCAAAAAACAGGATGCAAACTACTGTCCATCGTCTACTGTCATTGGTGTGTGAACACACCAATGATTTTTGCGGGATCCAGTAAAAAACCGTTCCCACACAACTGGACGGCCATGGTAAAGGTCCGTTACCCTGAGTAAATGAGGACCAAGGCAGCACTGTACTTCAGTTATACTGAATTGCCACTAAACACGGATTAGCAGCTCGCTCTCTTATCGCTTTCAAACCGCGTTCTGTATAGCCGAGGCCTTATAAGAGCAAGACTTAATAGAAACAGCTATGTCTGATAAAATATTTATAATATTTAACGAAGATAGTGATGCACGCACAGCACGGAATGTATAGGAGAATTTATTGGAAGAAAATGCTATGTTAAATTTGAATGCTTGAGCTTTTACATAGCCTGTTTAATCTACACAACTTTTAATATCCTTAACCACTTCAAATAACAGTCGTTTTTCGGATCGCTTCCTGGAGTTTAATTATTTTTTTTAGGTAACCAAATATAGTTTGTCGTGCAACTAAAACGGGGCAAGCAAATTGGTGTTTGCATTATGTTAATATCACTTAGAAATAATCTAAGAAGGGGAATGAAGCTAGAAAGGAGTGGACTAATGAGGTGACTGCTAATAGAGATGCTTGGAAAAAGAGGAGATGCTGCACCAATAATAGACTAGAAAACATGTATATTGGCATAGTGTTCTCTGGTGAACCTTTATTATTTCAAAGTATGAAACCTAATTTAAAACCACTACACAACTATTTCCATACAAACTTAGCTTCCCTAGCCTAGCGTCTACGCCACGTAAATCAATTACGAAAAGCAATGTTAAATAGTTTACAATATTGCCTGGAACTATGTGAGGAAATTATATCCGGGCAATAACTGAATATAACTCTGAAATAACCGGGAGACCCGGGCTGAGCTTTGGAGAGGGGAACACTGCAGAAAGGAAGGGCAGAAGGTTAAGCAACGATGTAAAGTCACCAGCACATCAAGTTACAACAAACTGTCAGATTATCTCATTCGATTTTGAACTTAACTGTCAACATTTTAAGGTTTAAAATCGTTTAAAGAAATTACACAACTTCGTGTAGCTTGACCTGCTGGCGACTGTTCAAGACTGTGACAATGTGGCCAATATTTAAAAAACAGATTTGCCTTGCAATATAAAGTAAAGATGTGAGTCAGTGTTCTGATACTTGGCTAATTCTGAAGGCCGTGTGGCAAAATCTGAACTAACGTCGCCATCTTGAATTTTTGTATATATTTCAAGTGACGTTTTACAAAACAATTGCATTAATGTTTACCAACAGGGCTATCAAACGTCATTCGAGCACCAAAATATATTTGTAGCCGTTTATTAATTTATCAATCAATCAACTCTGTATATTTCAGTAATCTGTGGAATATTTAAATGTGCAACCTCTTTGTCATTTTCGGGAAGGTTATCGTCAGTCTAATTTGTCACATTCGCCCAAAAAAATGCTATAAAAGTCACGTGTCGAGTATTCCTAAAGTTTACTTTCATTATTTAGTAGACTGGTATTTCTGCACCATCATTACGATGCGGTATGTGCTGACGATATTGCATATTTCCCCGCAACATTGCCTAATACCTACGTGCGTTGAAATCTGCGTTAGATAATACTATTTACTGGGTTCTCGTTTAATTAGCTTTTGCTGAGGCGAGTGTAAAATTTTGGTGGAAGAATTTATGATATAGGTAGATTTATTTTCGACGTTAAGAAATGTGTCTTATCATCCTATCTTATGATCAAGAATGAACTTAAATTCTGACTGTTGTTTAAGTGACAAAAAATTTCAGAAATAATCCGAGGTCATACCTTACAAAAACTTATTTTCTTTGAATTTTTCAGTGCTTTGTAAAAGTAAATGGAAAACAGAAAACTGTTATTCGACAAAAAATATGCATAACATAACACCATGCCTGTATTTTATGTAGGGTAGAGCAGAAGTGTACTGCACACACTCTTTTTGTCAGTTGTTTTAGTCATGTATTAAAATGGTGGCCCTTCCATCCTTTTATGTTGAAGATAAGGCAACTTCCATTTCTCGATGTCATTTCTAATGCAATCCATTTTTCTTCCTTCATTTATGTCTCCAAAAATACTACCAAAAAAAACATTCAATCAGCCAATTTATCCCAATCTGTGTAACTCAAAAAAGTCAATCAATAACGTATCCATCTTCTCAACTGAGCGATGTGTTTCGTCCATCGATCAGACCCGAAAGAGTAGAACTAACTTGTCAGATTGGAGCGTGATCACTCAATGCCCCCATTACATGGGACTATCAGTCAATCTGGGGAGGGAGTCCGTTGTCTCACGTCATGGGATTGAAGAGAAAGTTGAGAGGAAGTCGATATTTTTCAGGATTTGGTTATATGAGTTGAGTGGAAGGTTTCGCATTTTACATTTTGAGAAGGCTTCTTCTTTTGAGTTTTTTTAATGACGCGTTTTAACTCCACAAAAAAGAGCCTTCATAAGTACGTCCAGCACACCAGTTAGTTACGCTAAAATGGCTCATCTTTCCACTACGGCATAATCTAACAAAAGATGAATACCATAAGGCAGCCTTTACAACGGAGGTGTGCGAGGTAGCTAAACAGTGAAGAATAGAATAGAATAGAATAGAATACTCTTTATTATGTACACCATAAATTATACAGATATAAATGTAGACATTTTACACAGGGTGACTCAATGGGCGGTCTTATTACTAAAAGCGATCTTTTATAGACAACCTTTGGATGGAACCTTTTTTTGTGAAGCTAATTTATGAGTCTATTTCTACCAGACCTAATTGGTATAGCTAACCGGATAAGACGTGCTATGAAGATGCGCGTTACGCGTATGTAACACTGTACTTAGCTTCGTTGAACTCTTTTCCACCCGAACTCAACAACCTTATGATGAGCAAGTCATCATGTGCTTCTCACCTATATTTGTAAACTCCGTACTGATTGTGACAAACACCCATCACCTTCATTAGCACATAGTATATCTCGCTTTGCTTATGCCTTGGTGTCACAATCAGCGGAGATGACCCATTGGCCATCTTTGTGACACGCTGGACGTTAATTCCAGGGTCCAAAGGTCCGACTACCAACTGCAACTTCATCCGGATTTATCGGAGAAATCCGGGCGCGAAGCACCGGGCCACCACCTTCCGGCGTACCTGCGCTAGAACGAGCTCCACGCCGGGTACATATTTACCCGCGTGGCCGCGTCGAGCACGCTCCGAGGGTCTGGCAAGACCAACTGCCGACCGTCACCTTCCCTGGCGTCTGCAGCGTGCACACCGCTGCGGGTTGCATCACACCAGGCTGAGCCAGGAGAGTACTGTGCTACTCCTAGGGGAAGTTAGGGAAACTTGTGACCATAGACTTACCTACACCTTTTTCTCAATTTACTTTTATTATTATATTTTTCATGTTGACAAGAATACGTGGTTTCATGTTAATATAGACCACGTAGACCCCTTCCGTCACATTGGCCGTGAGCCGTGGGCCGTGGCCGTGAGCTGAAACTTACTGTTAGCTTCTTGAGATATAAAATTATAAATATCTACACTTTACAAATTCGATTATCGTTTAGAAAGAAAGCGTGGGAGGATGAGATAATGGACACAGCTCCACACAACTCAGTGCTCAGATGAAGATAGATCGCGGACGAGACGCGTGGTCACCCTGTCCGCGCGCAGTTAGTCGTAGTTCCTACGGTGATCGATGTCTTCGCCCTCATGGTTGCCTGGTACTTTGATTCGTTGTTCGATATATTATTGATATTGGTATCGATTTCAGGAGTACAGAATGTTATTTTTAGCCCGTGTAGTCTACTAGCTAGGTTTATTGGTGGTGTGTATGAATACTCTATTTGTAATTTGTTCTGCGATTTATAGTCATTGCTTATTTTTCATATCATTGACGCCGTGTTCTCCCCCTACAGAGATTAGATCTCCTCTATTTTGTGCCATGCGTCCTTGGCCTGTGGCTTGTACAGTCATGAATGTCTTACACTAGCTGTTGCCCGCGACTTCGTCTGCGATCCAGGATAAAAAGTAACCTATGTCCTTACCCAGGTTATGGTCTATTTGTGCGCCAAATCTCTTCCAAATCCGTTTAGCCGTTTTGGCGTGAGGGCGTAACAAACAAACAAACTTACTTTCGCATTTATAATATTAGTTAGGATTTGCGGAAAATTCAAAAGCGATTTTCTCTTGCAACAACGATTGCAACTTTGAGAAAAGACATGTTTATAATGGTATGGTTTCGAAAATACTATGCTCGTATCACTATAAAGTTCTGTGCCCGTATTACCATAACATACTACCCTCGTATTACCATAAAAAATTCTATCAATACTTTAGGAGAAAATCGCTTTTGAATCTTAAGAAAATGTAAGGTATTTATGCTCGTGACAGTACCTATGTTTACTGGTTATCAAATTCATAATTACTTGTCAGATGCGCAAGCTCTGAGGCTCGCAGTCTAGTTGAGCATTATTTTCACCACACTAGAACTTCCAATCAATTCCAATATCTATAGAATAACAAGGCTATTCTTTCTTTTACATCTCACATTATCCTTCATCAACATTCTTCAGAGTTATATATTCAATTATCATTTACACATATTTGCAACATAATCTGGTTACCAACAGAATTATTCAAAGCACGATGTCTTTGAGGCGTGATTTAATTTTACAGTTCGGGCCTAACGGAAATGAGTTATATTTGGTTATAACCATCGGACCGGGTTAGCATACCAATATGTGAAATAATATGTTTTATTGACAAAATGTTTCATGGTAGAATTGATCAGTTAATAGCAAGATATGTGGTATTGATATGGTTAGTTTTTAGAGTTCCGTACCCAACGGGTGCTAACGGGACCCTATTGCTAAGCCTCCGCTGTCCGTCCGTCCATCCACCCGTCTGTTTGTCAGCGGGCTGTATCTCATGAACCGTAATAGTTAGACAGTTGAAAAATTCAGTGTTTATTTCTGTTGCCGCTATAACAACAAATAATAAAAATAAAATAAAATTGAAAATTAAAGGAGGTCTACAAGAAACGTGTTTTTTCGGCGTTTATGCCTTGTGGTACGGAACCCTTCGTGTGGGAGTCCGACTCGCACTAGGGCGCTTTTTTGTATGCTTTCTCACTCACCAACCAACCGATCTATTCTGTAAAAATCTCACCATGAAAACTGAAGTGAAATGAGCTTGAAGTGCTGTGTCAGTATAGCGGCATTTACAACGCCACATGAGAACTACGCGTCACACTCACGTCACGCAAAGTCCTGCATCGCGCAAGCAAAGTTTACCGCGCAACTAGCATATATACAACGTCCCGACATAAATCGTCGGGCAGTTGCCAACCAGACACAAAACTCGTCTGGTCGGAGGACCCTCCCTTTTCTATGGAGGTATGAGTGAGCTTTACACCCTGTTCCTCATGCCTCTACGAGTATATCAGTAGTGCCCAGCAGGTAGAATGACAACTCACTTCAAACTCACTGCAGCCAAGTTTTCAGTGAGATTTTTAGATGGGCTGTTACTGAAAAGTTTATAAAAAAAAAAAGTTTATATCCATGAAAATTCTATACTATTATGATGTAGCATGGCGTTGATTGCCAACTTCATGAGAAGTGACAAATCGTACCGTCCACTGTTCTGACTTTTCGTAAGTGCCTTTGTATGATCTATGTGAAATACTTATAAATAAATAAACCATTTATTTCAGAGAATATTACAGTCCACATTATCACTATATTGTCATATTATATCTTTGAATCTTTTTACGTGGAAGACTTTTAAAAAATTGATATAGATAATCTTCTTAATGTTACAATGTACACAGTCAAAATACTGACCAATTATGTAACGAAAACATCAATAAATTGATTACTAACGCCTCACTGGAGAAACCAGAATAAATCAATAAAGTTCACCATAATTACTTGCATCTGATTATGTCATGTGTTATTAAATGGCGCCTTTTTCGGAAGCTAAACCCTGACTATCTATCAGTTTTGTTAATAATCCACACATCAATATGACCACGGAAAGTTTTAGAAAGTTTATTTTAAAGAAGCTTCCTTATTTTAAATCCAATTAAATCAAAAATATATATATATATTGCGAAAATATTTAGAATTTGATACCTTAAGTTCTAAGTACTTCTATCATGTTTGGTCTGTTAATAGGATTTTTATTTTTATTTTACGTACCTACATCAAAACACAGCTATATCAAAAGAGAATTTGATTTACCAAATAAAGCAAAAGTAACGGATGGTCCAATTCGTAAAATAGAATCGAATAATATTCACGAATAACAAAACGAAATTCCAGATACAACACAAGAAAAAACGCATAAAATTTTGCAAAAAATTCCATCGTTACAAAAAAATGGCGGCCAAAATATGATATGCTAAAAACTATCCGTGTCACACATATGGTGACAAAAGGCGACTTCTCATATCGGATGAGCAAATATATTCAGGGGGCCCGTTTTAGAGGCAGTCCTTCGCATATGTCATAGACAGTGGCCCCCAAGAGACAAGGTAGAGGCAAAAACTGAATGTTGCAGATATGTTCGCATTATTGCTGCGCGTGACCATTAAAAGAGACGATACGGGATTTTGGGTGTGAAATTATCGGACGAGAATATGGTGGTTATGAGCAGCTGTTACTGGATTGGGTTTTATAATGACGGTAAATTAACTTTATTGTAGCAAACAGAAATTAAAGTAATGTGGCTTATTGTGGAAGTTAACAGTGAATATATTAGTTACTTAAAAGGTTTCCTCTATAAACTGTTATGGGTGAAATGCTTCAAGCAACTGAAAACCTTTCTAAAAGGTTGGATTGGTTGGATGGAAGTTGGTTGGTTGGTTGGTTGGTTGGTTGGTTGGTTGGTTGGTTGGTTGGTTGGTTGGTTGGTTGGATGGGTTGGATATAATAAACAGGGTGATTTTTTTATTTGATTGAAACCAACAATAACATTTCTTCTTCTTTACGTGGTTGTCATGCAAATGTTGACGATTAGATACATACGTGCACAGTGTAGTGCAACTATTGCTACGCCAAACGAGGTGATATTGGCAACTAATTTACCTTAATTATTCCGGTTTATTATAAATCCGACGTTTAGCAAGGGACATAAAATACGTGAGCCACTAACATACCTTATGACAACGGAGATGAGCCCCCAAGTACCTAATACATAATGGATAACGGGCTCAGCTAGTTTCAATAAAAGGATTTTTTGTATGCCCCTCATACACTCACGACGATATTGTTACATTTCTACGCTAAATTTATTCCGTTTTTACACAAATCATATTTTAAATGACATATTCATGGGATGAATTGAATATTGTACGATCTTTTATAGATGGACTTACAAACCCTCATAAGGCTGTTCGTCGTTCGTTGGGAACTATCTGTTTTCCATTAGGTAAAATAATATTATTGCTGTATAAGAATATATAATCTATACTAAATCTACATTTACTAATAATAAAGCTGAAGAGTTAATTTGTTTGTTGGAACGCGCTAATTTCTGGAAATACCAAAGAGTCGAAAAAAAAAATTGCGTCTCCTAGCCCAATCTTGAGGAAGGTTATAGGCTATTTAACATCACGCTAGAACCCTTAGGAGCCGAGTCAGAAAGAACACTAAGCGAAAACGACGTAACGGGGTACAGGTATCTATAGGATATATTTTATATTAAAACAAGAAATTTTACGCACACGCAGTCGCTGGCTGAAGCTAGTATATAATATGACTCGTGGACCGTGTGTACTTTATAACCCGGTCTGACCTCTAGGCAAACAGACAGCCTTTCAGGGTTTTAATAAGAAAATTGCGTTCACTTAGCAAGAGTTTAACCAGCTAAGACAATACATTATTATTTTCAATCTACCTGGTCCTTTGTGAAGACATACAATTTAATCCGACTGCTATAGTGTACATTAACTACCTGCGCTTCTAAATAACGAATGGGAATTAAGGGTTAGGTATGACAATATTTCAGTATCGATGAAGAGACGAGTGACGCAGAATAATCATAGGGAAAGTCACATTAAAGAGAGAGATAAAAAAAAATCTCAAACCGACAATATGGGTCAATTCTTTTTAAATATTTACGACCGTCAAAAATAACAATTAATTGCCGCAAAACGTTAATTAATAGCCTCAATTTGAATAATATGTATTCAAATTGAGATTACCATCACTTCCGTCATCAAACAGTGTCTTCAAACACCACATCAAATTTATGTTCCCGGGAGACACGGTCCGTGGGGCCACTACTGCCCAACAGGTCGCCACATGCTGCCCTGCGGGTTTCTGTATCTCTCTTAGTCTGTATCCTCACCCTAGACCTGTTTCGGCAAAGTAAGCTCTACCGGTACAGACGAGTTCAGGAGCGCGCAAGCCCCACCACGACGTCAACGTAGAGATATGGCAGAGGGGTTATTATCATTGTTAAAACTTAAAAAATATTTTAGTTAAGCCCTGTTTCAAATCTCTATATTTGCAATACCCATCCTAAGACAAAAACATAGTTTTACTTCTACCATCATTAAAAAACCTGCCTCTGAACTGCAATGGTAGTGGCAGAGCATGATTTCAGTGAAACAAGGCAGACAGAGTTGACGTCGAGACAGCCAGCAAACTGCGACCCAAAAAATCTCATTAGCCGACGGGCATAAAAGCAACACGAACTTAACCTCAGGACAGTTCACTGCTGGACATCGACCTCTTCCAAGCTGCAGCACAACCCATTTTCCAACCTCCGCATCCAATCCATTTCAATCGCCTTCGGTCATCGCTCCATCTATGTGTAGATCATCCCCCGCTAGGCTTGCTGATACGCAGTCTCCACTCGAGGACTTGTCTGCTGCTACGGCTATCGATCCTTAGACAGACATGGTCGGCCTTTTTTTTTTTTGTTCCGGATTGGCATACCTCATGGATGTCCTCCGCCCTGGGGCGGATAGAGGGGTCGGTCAGACTCTTACTGACTAAAAACCACCACGATGTTCCCTTCCCACACTTGCACCAGGGATCATGCGAACTTCGTACGCGTCGGTCTACTGCAACTTCAGGTTGCAGGCAAATTAGCAAAATAGGCTTAATACGCTACTGTTCAAACTTTATAAAATACATTAGTTAAACCGCGGTTTCGAATCTCTATATTTGCAACACCCAACCTACGACCAAAACATACCTAGTTTTATTTGAACTAACACATTAAAAAACCTGCCTGAACTAAACTCCCAAACTGCAGTGGTAGAGGCACATTACTAGAGCATGAGTGCAGTAGAACAAGGCAGACAGAGTCGACGTCGAGACAGCCTGATCTGAAATGCAAACCGCGACCCAAAGAATCTCATTAGCAGACGGGACCACGCTACCTTGGCGCGGGACTATTCTGGATGTGCGGCGGTAGATTCGTTTCATTGTTTTGTTTGTTGAAGTCCAGTGAATACGCTGAACGATTTTATCCTTGACTACCTCGTTGGTCCATTGGTCGCAAGTGCTGAGCATGAAGTCCTGGGATCGATTCCCACGTCGAGCAAAGTGTTATTGAGTTTTTCCATCAGGAATTTCTTAATAGCAGTCCGGAATCTGGTTTTGTGCCCGGTTGATGGCAATAGGCTCGCCCCCTATTACATGGGACTTAAACATAACTGGGTAAATGTGGGTGTACTATATAGGTACACCTCTGCCTAACCCTTAGCGGATTACAGGTGTAATGTTATGTTATGATTGTATCTATTAAAACAATAAACAGAAGGATACCAAAGCGAACAGATTCAAATGTCTTGAACAACTTCCACATTTCTTCGCGTAGCTTCAACGCAAAACCTGTAGGTTATTTATGAGACATCTCCTTTCTTTCCCGCATTGGCCGAAAACGAGATTTCTTTCATGAGGAAGTTAAATAATTCAATGGACTTTTTAGCTTGCTAGCCAACTGTAGCGTGAATAAGAATTGTGCTGCAACTGTTCACAATGGAATCTACAGGCACAGAACTCTCAGAGCGGTAAATTTTATTAGGCCCCTAATTCTCCTCAAAATATAAAAACAACAGTTTGTTATTAAACCAGTAAATAAAGTTCGAAAACTGTTCCAAAAAAAAAATATAATAAGCTAACCTAACTAAAACTATTAACAAACCAAAATATGGCGTCGAAAAAATCCTCCATTGTTCCAAATTAAAACAAGTCTCTCTACTGGAACATCAGCAATATTCCAAATAATCGAATTATCTTATTCAGAATACGGCCTCGCTGTCCGCGGCACACTGAAGACATCGCGTCTTTGCATTCGTACCAGCCCGCTCATTGGAAAATCACTCCCATCCTCTGAATACTAAACCGGCACGACAATATCTGCGAATCTCTGTATTAAATCTCATATACCACTGACATGCTGTTCATATCGACTGGGATTGTAGTCGCTATGCAGTATGAATATTGCATAGTCTTTATGTGAACATATCTATACATATTATAAGTTAAAATTCGCTTTTTGTGTCTGTCTGTGTGACCACGTTGTTCTTTTTAAGTCCGCTATAGATTTTGATGCGGTTCTCATCATCATTTAGAGAATTTATTCCGAATGGTTAACATGCCATCTTCATCTACCTAGCCTCTTCCCAATTATTTTGGGGTCAGCTTCCAGTCTAACTGGATGCAGCTGAATACCAGTGTTTTGTATAGAGCGAGTGCCTATCCGAAGGTTTACATGTATAATCCATTATTATTTATATTATCTTAACATCTTATCTTACAAATAAATCAAATTTAAGTGTCTGTTTGTAATGCCAAAATAACAGCTTTTTACTAAATGCATATGAAAAGTATATTACAAAATAAAATAAAACATGTTTTTTAATTTTGAGTCTATCTGTGTCTATTTGTTTCGGCTAATCTCCAAAACGGCTGGACCGATTTTGACGGGACCTTCACTGGCAGATAGCTTATGTTATAAGGAGTAACTTAGGCTAGTTTTATTTTAGAAAAGAGTTAGGGGTCTGCGCAAAAAAAAAAACATGAAATCCACATCCACGCGGTCGAAGCAGCAGGCAGACGCCAGTCTTACATATAAGAAAGAAATATCAATGTTCTGTCAAGTCGTAAAAACCGTGCGAACCAGGGGCGGGTCGCTGGTATTCTATACACGGAATAAACGTATTTATTCAATGGTTTAATATTTTCTTTTCCAGCTGAATCTGAATTAGCTTTTAGTGCTCAATGTTGTAGAGTGTTCTATATTAAATGCTGTTTCAGTGAAATGGTAATTGCTGTACCTGTACAGTAAATCTAGAGGTAATTGTAAAGGAGCTACTAGTGCCAACAAACTGCTTCTGTGAATAAACACTTTTTTTATTTTATTTTTTCAAAACCATTTAATAAATTGTAACTTGAAGACAGCATCTATATATATAAAATGAAATGCTGTTCGTTGGTAAGCGCATCACTTGAGAACAGCTGGACCAATTTGATTAGTTTTTGTTTTAAAATCTGCGTAATAGTCCGAATAAGGTTTTTATAAAAAAGAAATGGAAAAGTTGATCGGAAAATGGTAACATTCGGGAACAACTGAAAGTGCTTTTTCTATTGAAATTAAAATTTTGAGAGGGCAACATATGTCAGGTCAGCTAGTTATTAATATTTACAATGAGAAATTGAACGCTGAAAACCACTTTCCATCAATCGCTTTTCGCTGTATTCAAATTCATTATTGAATTTGAATGAATTCAATCATTTAAATTCCTAGAATATGTTAACAATGTAACGCTAACAGAAATATCTGAATAGACTGATACATTCAGTCACATTCAGTGTATTCAGGTATTTTCTGGAAAATTCATGTAAATTCCCTTTCTGTTTTCCAATATGTTTTGTACGTTTGTCAAGGCGATTTGCCTAAAATTAATTCCCATTGTGTATTTAAGTATTTTTTGGGTTTCAGGCGACGGTAAATCTGTATATACAACCTTTGGATGTTTTTGATTTTTATTTTCCCCTAACACATTCATACATCACATTTGAAGCACAAAAAATCTTTTCTAAAGCGTCCATCAAAATGATTTCCTTGTAACAACATTAATCGGACGACCCATTCAAAAAACTCGGACAATTTTGTTCGCTGTCCGTCCGAACCCACATCATGTGCACAATAAGCGCGGGAAGCATTGTCGCCATGTTGGAAAAAAGCGCGCCAAATCGTATTGTCACAAATCAAATAATGAATTTATTTTTTGGCTTCAGACTCCTACTTACTTGCCTTGTACTGTATTTGAATATATCTTAGGTAACACAGCCTTTCGTTCAAAGAACTTTTCCAGTATGAAAGCAAACATGCTGCATAAAATAATTCAGCGCTAGAAAATATGAAAATATGGCTAAAACTAACATAACCTACTGAGCTACAAAGTTATGCAATGCATCTTAACTATGCACATCTTTCAGAATTTTCCAGTCGTATTCTGGAAATTATTTTGACGCAAACACGCGAGATAGTCAAAACAAGCAAAAATTTAAACAGTAAGGAAAGTGTTTACTAGAAATCTTTGTATCAACATACCTTCTACATTTGCGTCAGAACAATGAACAACATGTGCAGCAGTCAGTACTACTACTTCTACGCCATAAATTCGTCGACCAACTGTGTTCTGCTCATTCTACTGAAAGAAATTATGGCTCGAATAACAAAGTGTTTAAAACTCATTATCCATATTGTCATATTGACGCTCATCGGCTACTTTATCAAGAAACAGGAACCAGTAGAAATTGTTAAGAAAATCGAAAGATATATGCCAGACATGAAGCATATATTAATGTGGACTAGAGTGCCTGGCATAGACGAGGAGGGACAGGGATATTTCGTGAAAAATCGCTGTGATCATCTAAACTGCTACTTCACTATGAACAGAAGTCTTTTTGCTGATCTTAGATACTTCGATGCTATAGTTTTCAATGTCCAGGACATCAGCCAGCAAGCTTGGCACTTGCCAAAAGTGAGAAGTGTAGTTCAGAAGTACATTTTTGCTTCGAACGAATCTGCTGGTAACTACCCTATTTGCAATCCTGCGTATGATGATTATTTCAACTGGACCTGGACATATAAGTAAGTTGTTTTATTATCTAGATTCTAAAGAAAGATTTAGTTTAATTACGTGCTAAGATTTCCCTTGAGTGTAAACAAAATTATTCTTTCCTGAGTGACCCGAATGACCAAGTACCTATTGAACTTCAATTTATCCAATCGATGCGGATATATGAGCAACAATTAAATAGAAACTCATCAATATTTTTTGCTGACAGAGGCATCATGTCTTTCAATAAGAATTTACTAATTGTTAAGTTCATAAAACCTTGGCTGATCCTTACAAAAGACCACATGTTTACATCAACAAAGATTGTCTTACCTTTCATTTCAATAAAATTTTCTCTCCAGACTCGACTCCTCAATACCCTATAAATTCATCACCGTTTACAACACCAATAACCAAGAGCTTGGTGCTGATCTGCATTGGAAGTACGACATGAAGCCAATCACCCAACAGTTTAAAAGCTCTCTATCTTCAAAGACCCAGGCTGCTGCTATATACCTTGAGAAGTGCACCAGCTCCAGCAAAAGAGAATACTTCCTTAAGAACTTACAAGAACATCTAGCAAAATACAATCTCACTGTTGATGTCTTTGGTCCCTGTGGTACCAGGAAATGTGGCAGGACTTCTTTGAAGCCATGCTTTTATAGATTCAGGACGACTTACTACTTCTATCTAGCGTTTGAAGATTCGTTAGCGGATGACTTTATCACCAGTACTGTGTTGTTTGGTTATCACAACCATGCTGTTCCAGTTGTGCTTGGGGGAGCTAACTATAACAGGTATTTCATTATTTCTTCACAACTTTATACTTTCATGCATGTTTTTTTTTGGATTGATTGCCCTTATCGCACGGTATAGGTACTCTGCACTCTTGTCGAATGTGAGCCAGACCGAAAGAAGTGTAATATTTTGACCGTCACGACACTTTTCCTATATTATGTGTGTGTGTGTGTGTGTTTACAAGCGTATGTCGAAGCGATTATAGAAGTGCATTAAGTTACTCTCAAACGTTGTTAATTTATTACATTTTGTCTGTTATTTAATACATAATATACAGGGAAAGGAACTTCGTTCCAACCTTTTTTTCATGCAGACTTTTTCTTATTACTGATACTGAAATGTTTATTCTCCACTTAAATAGATTAAGTAAGGTCAGTTAAACTTCATTCAATGCAAGTTCTACTAACAATCTGTCTACGGATCAGAATCTTCAAATACCAACTTCATATTCGTCCACAATAATTAAATACAAAAACACATTTCTTTTTTTTTTTCACAGACATTTGCCCCCATACTCGTACTTAGAGGCCTCAAAACTGGGTGAAGAGATGACAGCTAAACTGATGTATGAAGCAATTCAAAATAAAAGTAAATACTACGAATTCTTTAGGTGGAGGAACCACTACGCTATGAAGGAGGCTAAAGTTCTAAACGCATGCACTCTGTGTCAATTGCTGAACAATGAAAGCTGGCTGACACATAACTGCAGTTACAAGACATTCAGAAAATGGTGGAATCCATTTTATAAATACTACTGCGGCTTCACAAAATATTGGTAGTTATAGAAATTGAAGAATGCTACTACGCGGCATTAAACTATGTTAAAAATAACCAGGTTCTTAATTAATCTATGTATAGTAATACTAAAAATAAAGCTAAAGAGTTTGTTTAATTTTTTGTTTGTATGTTTGAACGCGCTAATCTCTAGAACTACGATTTAGATTTGAAAAATATATATTTATATGTGATAGCCCGAATCTTGAGGAAGGTTATAGGCTATTTAACATCACGCTATGATACTTTGGAGCCGAGCAAAAGTAAAAAAGTCAGAAAGAAGGGTAAGTGAAAACGATGTAACAGCACGGGCGAGCTATGCGATGCGACGCGGTGGGTCGGGGTCCGCGCGGACCTCGGGTTTCACGCGGACGAACTCGCGGACAGAAGCTACTAATTAATATATAATTAATAAAAATCTAGCCTATAAGACATATATATATATACATTAAAATACTTATATGCAATATATAACACACCTAACTATGTACACTAAAATAGGTACTAAATTAAATGACTAACTGGCTTTACAAATAAATTTTAAAAAAATACTTAGGCGTCGAAGCACTCGACTACATCTCTGTCATCCGGAAACATACATGACTGGCAGCATTGCCACGTTGAATGGCAAATTGACATCCAACTTAAGTTGTACGTACCTACCCATATTCAAATCAAAACCGCCATTATTTGGCAATGGTATGAAACGGTTATTACAAATTACATAAAAAATAATTTCCTTGAATTTACCTGTGAACTTTAAAAATCCTTTCAAATCACGCTAAAACTTAAGTTTTCTTTTCTCCACAAAAGATTAAAACAACTTATTCTATAAAGCCCAAGATTGACTCCTCCGCCCACTTTTATTTTTAAATCACAGCAACAAAATACAGAAAGTACTTCAGAAGCGTTCAGGAAACAATTTCTTAGTGCCGAAGAGTTGGACGGTTCATTAAAAATGTGGTGGTACTCCCGCCAGCGGCTTAACATCGGGTGCTTGCACCAAACTAGCAACTTTCCTGACTTATAGACTTAATATAAAGTCTGCCAACGGCTTTGGATTCCTTTTAGTTATTTACAGGTCTGTTTCTAGGTAGTTGATGTTATTTTATGGTGGAAATCGTTTTGAGGAGAGAGAGGATTTGAAGTTTGGTTTGGCAATAAAAACGTTATATGGAACTTAGGGCCACACAGAAGCGACGTGAGACGAAGACGGGACGCAGACGCGGCGTCCCTTTCACGTATTTTCATTATTCTTCGTACAAATGTATTAACGCGATCTGGCACAAAACATACAGAAAGGACAAGACGCAGACGCGTCGCTTTTCCATCTGCCTACAATTGTTTGCGTCCCGTCCTCGTCTCATGTCGCTTCTGTGTGGTCCGGGGCCTTACGTTACTGAGGTGTTGGCAAAAGGAACAGTGCTTGGTTAGCCAAAGCAAGTATTATGCCAACTTATGGCCATGGATTTATGTGTCCGAATTTATATTTAATTTATATTTATATTTAATTTATATTTTATTTTTATTTGTTTATTAATAATAATTTGTTAATTATTTATATATATATTTTTTTGTTTATTTTAATTTAAGACAGAATTAACTAGACACATATTTAAAGAGAGTGTATTTTACCAGAAGTTTAATAAGGAGTTAATGAACATCCAATGTCCTCGTTCATTAATATCGTGTTGTACTTTAAACCATAATCCACAACCACAACGTAAACTTAAATATAAATAATAATTATAATACTTACTGAGCCAAATACACTGACTACAAAAAAACCTACCATATTAGATATACATAATTACAATTTCGCCTCACAAATAAAATGAAAACCCAATCACGAAACCCTAACTACTTAATCCACTAAAACAAACACACAGATGTCCAAAACACAATTTACGTACGAAACTCTGATCCTGTTTAATGTGTTAAGAACAATAAATACAATATGGGCGCCAGAGCAATCTGCTTAAAAACAGGATTTAAAGTTAAATTAACATTGGACCGGAGTGTCGACAACGGATACACTGTTTTATCATGCGTTTTAATCTCTTAAAATAATTTAAACTCTTTAATCCTTGTTTGTGTATATGAATATGGTCGGTCGACTTTCGATGCCGGTATTGCTGGTGATAATTTTCAGGCTGTTATAAAAAAGAGGTTAATAATAGTCTGATTTTATTGTCAATAAGGCACAGATTTGTCTGTTTAATTTTATTGTTGGGCCATTGTGATTCGGATTTACAAATATAGATACAAAGAGATACTGATGCTACTTCGATGGAATTTGTATTAGCTATCAATCTGACTATCCTTTCCCTACTATTTTGGGGTCGGTTTCCAGTCTAACCGGATGCAGCGAATACCAGTATTTTACATGGAACGATTGCCTATCTGACCTTTACAACCCAGTTACTGGGAAAAACGATAACCCTTGGCAAGACCTGTTTACCTACAGATATTTTTCTAAAGAAAATAACCAAATAAACTTTTACGGTAACTAGAAGTAATCCATTACGCATGCCTAATATGGGGCAACAAAAGCCTGTTTTAAACTAGAATATTCGATTTGAATAGATACTTCTTAGACTTTTTAAACAATCCCAACGCGATGATCGAGTTTCTGCAAACAATGGTGGCTGTAAAATGCATGGAACGTCAAACACTTACAGTTTGCGGGCTCATCGGCAATCGTCTTTTTTATGAAGGTTCAAAGAAACCCTTTTCGCAGTCTACTTTTACGATTCCAGCTAGAGACTGACAAGGATTTAGGTAGGTACTAAGTTTTACGATCACTGCAATTTGGGGAGTAGATTCCAAGTTGTTCCTGATAGTAATAGACCAACCCGTCTCTCCTGATCACACAATGATTGCCGACCAAACAGAATCCTGTTTTATATCTACCTAATCAAGGAAGGTAAGTATCTTAATCATCATCTCAGCCAATAAACGTCCACTGTTGGTCAAACCACCCCAAGCATTGTCACATCGGCGAATCAGTACCGGTTTTAACATCACAGGCGCCCTAAGCGAAATTTCGACGGCGCCTTTCTCCCGTCTTGGGGAGTAGAGAGGGGCTAAAAATTTCAGCACACGCCTAGGTTTTCTTATGTCCATTCATAAAAAAAGAAGTTACTTTGTCGGCTTATGCAGAAAAGTTTGGGAATTCAGAGAATATCGGATGCAAGAGCAAGCGAATAGATCTCAATTTTTTTTTTTTTGTTTTCTAACTCCTAACGAACTAAAACAAAAGTACTCTGCAAGCACCAGATGTGAAGGGGCGCCCAGTCACAGCCCCTTCGGCGCCCTTTATCTCTGGCACCCTGGGCGGTTGCCCAGCCGCGCCCTAACCTTTTTTTTTTTTTTTTTTGGGTGGGAAATCATCAAATGACGTCTCCCGCTCTGGGCGGAGCGGAAGGGCATGTCAGACTCTTACTGACTAAAACCCACCCGTGTTCCTTTAGTTGCCTGTGCGCCAGGGCCACGGTAACTCTTTCGAACAATCCGCAGCCCCGGCAGGCATCGGTCCTATCGGACCCCGTCAATGGTGCTGACATCTCTTTGAGGCGCGCGTGGAACACGACGCGCCGTCGACCCGGGCCTGGTCCTTACCGGACGGCGAGCTGCCCATTGCTCGCCGTCCGCAAGCCCGCGCCTACGGTGGCCGGGAGTCGGCAATCGACTCCCGACGCCCAGGGTGTCTCCTCCTCCTGCGGCGGCTAGGGGCGCGAGGGCGCAGAGAATGCCTCTCCCTTTCGCGCTCCACCTCCTCCTTCGCGAGCATTACTGCTTCGCAGAAGGAGGTGACAGCTTCCCATTCCCTCTCGCTCCGTACCATGGCCTGAACCAGGGCCGGACGCGAGAGGTCGCCGCCGCCGATCGCCGCCACGAGGACACGGCGGTGCTCCGCCCAAGCCGGGCAGACCTCCACCGTATGCTCCACCGTGTCCTCCGGTCGATCCACACAATGGTAACACCCGGGCGTTTCCTCCCGCCTTATTCGAAACAGGAACCTCCCAAAACAGCCATGTCCGGTGAGGACCTGCGTCAGGCGGAAGGTGAGGACGCCGTGGCGCCTCTCAAGCCACTCCTCAAAGAGGGGTCGTACCGCCGCATTTGTGGCGTGCCCTGAGCCGCGCCCTACCCTAAGGCCGGCGCACCGTGGCGAACTGCTGGTCTCGCGACAAAATAATTTGGGCACAGCATCAATTGGAGAATTTCGGTTCTTAAATCACAGTAACAAACATAAAAATCTGAGCGCGCTCAGCTACGACAGGCGCTTCGATTTCGGCTATCATTCCCGCGTAAATGCAAAGGAAAATATGAACCAGCGAGGTAACTGCGTAACACACTAACAGTAGGAATGGCTTTCATTTTGACAGTTAACAACATTCATTGCGTTATTTACGTTTTTGAGCAGACAAATTTTTCCAACATATTATGATTATGAAGCAATGGATTAGTAATATGTATCCTTCAAAATGATTCAAATTGGGATTGATAATGTGTTACGCAATTAGGGTGCTGATGTAAATTATTTGACATCTAGTTTGTAACAAAAGAAGTCGCATTAATTTGTTCTTTCATTTAAATAAATACAAAACAGATGACTGAATAATGGTATTTTACTGTTTACAAACAAGGTAGGTATTATTCTGAAACTATTTCGTTATTATTCCAGTAGTCAAGAAGTCAAGATTGTTTGTTGGCACATCATGGCCACATTAAATATTTATTTGGAAAAAATGGCACGTGGATGTATAGAGGTTCGCCATTCCTGGCCTAGGCCCTGCGAAACAAGATTCATTCTAAGGGTGTTCGCGCATCTGACGGAAGATTCGTCGAACGTAACTTCGTTAGCTTCCAGTTAATACGCTCGACGCATTAAAGCATCATCGGTTGAGTGTGTAAGGTTGAATGTTTTATTACCTAGTTGTCCGTCCTAGCGTTACGCAACCGACGATACGCAACTCATCTTCCGTCAAATGAGCGACCACTCTAAAGTGAAATAAATCGGGAGAAGTGGAAGGAATGGGCGAGGCCTTTGCCCAGGAGTGGGACATATCAGGTTAACGAAAAAAACTGAAAACATAAAAATAAAAATTCCGAGCACAAAGTACAAGCCATACTCAATTTCTGCTTCGAAGGCATAACAACTCCTCAAATCGATACGAGCCAAGTCTCATCCCACCCAGCAAGATAATAAAGCCAACGCATCTACATCATTAATTCCGGCACATCCAAAACACTTAATTACTATGCTAAACGCTTCCTCGGTCTACAGAGTGTAGTTTTTGTGCTCCAAAATCTACATTTCTAATCACAGTGCACGCCCGAAGTGCTAATAAATTCAACTATAGAGCATATGATAGCGGTTGAGACGCTCCGTAAGATGAAGATAAGTATTAATATTGTCTTTGTTGTTATTCAAATGGTTTTAATAGTTTCGTAGGAATAAGATTATATGTTTTTTTGAATACCAGCCTATTATTCTAACACTGCAGGAAAAAGGCCTCTTCTAATGCAGAGTATTGATCACCACGCTTGCTCAAAACGGGTTGGCGATTTAGGACTTATCTAGGTCCAGGTTTATTCACGATGTTTTTTTTCCGATGTCAATAATGTCCCAGATAAACTAAGAAAGCTATGAATTAAAAAAGTCACTCTGGTACTTGCCCGGATTTGAACACACAACCTCGTTTAACCTAGATTATGCGTATCTTGTAGAATTTATTCATCACCTGTGGTTTTTTCAAACGAAGACGAGGGGTCTTGAGAAACAGGGGAGATCCACTAGTCCATGGTCTAAACAAACAAGGTCTGGCATTCCAGGAGTGACACATGCTTACATCACTATCCAGTTACCACTTTATTGCAACAAAACAAGAATTATGAAAACATTTTCAGTCACCATTCTGTTAAAAAATATTTATAAAGTATTTAAATTGTCGTTTCGTTTTTCTAATCAAACGAAACAATTCAATTTAAACATATACCAACTTAACTGTTAGTTAAAACCTCATTGTTTTATCGGATTCGCACAGGTAATAAAGGCGGTTGGGGAGTTATTATTATACACTACTGGTAACACAGCGGTGATGACGTAGCCTTGTATCTCCCACGTGACCACTGGGTCTCGGAATGCTATACCTGGCGAAGTATATTATTACACCATGCACTGGTCGAATAGTTGGCCATAGTCCATTGGATGCGGTACTTGCTTACTATCAGGTGGTCAAAGACGGATGCTCCTTTCCTGACTCTAAAATAAACAATTGTTTTGAAAAAAGATTTAAGCGTGTGCGTTTGATACTACTTAGGCAGGAATCGCCCTTCTATGATCGATCACTCCACAAAAATAGACATAATATATTTGTTTATCATCATATTTTGGTGGGCTTACTTTAACGGTTTTTACGGGAGGACAATCCCAAGTTCTGATACTACAATTTTTGTTATTCCATTACTTTTTAAGCTATTGCATAGCTTTTATCGCGGGTTTTGAGCGCGGCGACCGAATCAAGAAATTCCGTAACGAAAATAAAACCTAACACCCCCCACTCCGCCTACCATGTAGCTCGGCCGAGCGTTCGCTTAACGTGTATGTATATAGTACGACTGTACTTGAATTAATATCAAAGAAAAAAAAATACTGCATAAATAAAAAATAAATAAATAATTATAATTGCATAAGTTGATAAAAAATGCTATGCAATAGCTTTACCGCGGCAGTCCCCGAGTGCCACACGTGTTTTTTTTTTCTCCTTGCCAATTTAGCTTTAAATGCTCATGAACAAAATGAGTGCGCGCTGGCAGACGTCCGACTTCATGACGCATACAAGGTGCAGGAGATCAAAGCCCTCAAAACAAAGAAATATCACAATTATATTCCAAATCCGGTGACATCATTCTCATTGTGATACATTTTGCTCGGGTCGACTACAAGGACCTTCACACCGAGATCAATTAGGTATGGCTTATTTTAAAATATTAACTGTTTTGCACTTTGACTTCCTTCGTAATAACTATAATTGAAAAAAAAGCATGGTACACAGTATGGTCATCCATGCTTGACCATGCTTCACCATTTGTAACATCCAAACTTAAAGAGACAGTGGCTGGAATAAATGAAAGAAAGAAAGAAAGAAAAATATTTTATTTGGGACACGCACAGGAAATACAAACAGATTAACATTAAACAAAAACAATAAACAAGTAAAAAATAAAAGACCAGTGCGAGGCCAAAAAGGCTCCTATCTCAGCAAAACGCTGCGATATTTAAAAAAAGAATACCGCTGCGCTGGTATTCTGATAGGGCCCGCTATGATGCACGGACACACCTACACACATCTATAAATCCCACTAGGGGATTTTAAAAAAATGGCGCATTCTTTACCATCCCAAAATCTATGTAGCTTCCCACCTACCACAATGCAATTGCAAAGCTGTTTAACTTGCCAATAAATGCACTAAACTCTCTAGTAAGCCAACACTCGAACTAGAAGTAAATTCAACCGAGGTAATTCAACTGAAGCGGATTGGATTAGCAGCGATCATAAGTCCGCAGTTCCACACTCTGTTAGTTAAATATTGTGGTTAACAATATAAACTATTCATGTTTGAGTTTCCACTGATTTTGATTCACAACGATAGGATAATTTTGTACGGAGTTTAAATTAAAATATAATGAGAGCAAATTATATATGATTGAGAATAAATGAAGGAGAATCTAGATCTCACTTACGATTAGGAACCTACAGAGTTCCCTTATGAGATCGAGACGTGGTCATGGTCAAAATAATTGTCACCTGCCCAAATTATACAGGGTTATTGGTAAAACACCAGCAACCTCTTAAGGGGTCATTGTACTCATCATTATAAACAACTTTTACTATGGACCAAACCGGAAATCGCGAAAAAAAAAAACAGATTTTCCCTACATTTATATTCGCATAACACGTCAAAACGTAGGGAACAGCTGATATTTTTTTCGCGATTTCTGATTTTTTTCCATAGTAAAAGTTGTTTATAATGATGAGTACAGTGACCCCTTAAGAGGTTGCTGGTGTTTTACCAATAACCCTGTATAAGCTTGGAAACGTCGGAGAGTCTCCGACGGAGACTGCCCTATTTGCCGATTTTATTAGAAGTTGAGAGAGAAGCCAATGCACTTAACAACTGCTATGCCATTGGGGATTCTGTTAGACAAAAACATTTTTACAAAAAAATCAACCGACTTCCAAAAAAAACACAAAAAAAAGTGAAAAATAACTTTAATTTCGGAAGTCAGTGTCTTTGGTTCTGTATTTTCGTTTTTTCTACCGACTTCCGAAATTAAAGTTATTTTTCACATTCTTTGTGTTTTTTTTTTTTTTTGGAAGTCGGTTGATTTTTTTGTAAAATAGTTTTTATTTTTCACATTTTAGTTGTGGTACCTACCCCACACAAATTCGTATACCACTAATTGATATGTAAATAACAGTGACAGGAAATTATTAAAACATTATCAATATAAACTACTTAAGTGGAAAAAATACGCAGTATTAAAGATAACTCAAAAACTACTGGTCAGAACTAGATCAAATTGACCGCATGAGAAGCACCAGCTTTCAAATAAAAAAGAATCATCCAAATCGGTTCACCTAGAAAAAAGGTCTGAGTAATACACATAAAAAAAAAACTGTCGAATTGAGAACCTCCTCCTTCTTTTTAAGGCGGTTAAAAATAAAACTCAATCGTTGGACGTGCATTTAAGCCATGTAGGTTGGGATATGTAGGTACAACTACGTGCATTTAGGTAAATAGCGCAGTTTTTAGATCTAACTATAAAATCTATAGATGGATCATCTCATCTCATAGTAGGCAGAGAAGAAACGCCGACCCCATATAGTTAAAAAAATATGATTGATATGTAAAAGTGTTTGTACAAACCTAATTACAGAAATAAAATCATTTATCATTTATCATGTTTATTTCTGTTAAGCCAAAAGCGATTTCATAATACGCAAAAGTTTCAATCCAACTACTAAGTATATTTCGAGGAAAAATTAAAGAGCCGTGCAGAGTCAAGGAGGCAATTTAACTTGTTCACAGACAGAACTAGCAACTAATTTACCTAGGCAAACGTAATGCCTTGGCTTTGGCGAAGCGGATTGCTTTTTCACAACTATTTCATTTTAAACTTGAGAAAATTTACCTTCATTCCTTTGCTTGCTTTATCTTCAACATTATAATAGGATTGATTTAGTTTACTTTTTACTTTGTTTATTTCGTTTGTGTTGATGGAAAATGAAGGCTGAAGAAAGTTTTGTGACCCCCGACGACTGAAATAACATAAAATTGTGGGTCCAAAAAGCACAAAACTGCAGGCCCTGAGACAATGAAGCGGAGTCGCGGCAGGACACGTAGAAGATGGTTGGATGAACGGGACAGATTCCGCCAAAACAGGAAGGAGTGGTAGGAGGCCTTTGCCGAGGAGTGGGAAAGAACAGGTTTACAAAAAAAAGGCCCCACGTATTAAGATGGGTGGTATTCGTTTTACGGCTCTGTCGTTTTGTGTATCTGTGGCATCGTAGCTCGCAAATGGGTGGTCCGATTTCAATGTGTTTTATTTTTAAATTAGGAGACTGGTTTAATAGGGTCTTAGCTATGTTCTATGAAAATCTGTTCTGCTATTTTGAAGATAATCAGCTCTTTTCAGATTGGTGTAGGGAGCTCAGCCACACAATGGTAATTTATTTCACTTTAAATCGTCCAATTGACTTGGAATTTGATATACCCACTGTGATATATTGCTAACACGGCAATAATCTGGTTCCTTTGTCCTGATGCTGTAGCTAAAACAGTCTGCGGAATATCCAACTAACTCCTGAACAATTGACAGCAGACATCGTGTTTGGTCTCATTCAATTGGTCTTGCTTGATGCGTAGTTGACATAGAGATGGTGAATATAATCTGATAATGGAGCAGGAAGGTGGTCACAGGACCTCGGCCTTACATATCGTAGACTAACCGTGTTTAGATCCGTTGGATTGGTCTATGAGTAGTTGGTAGACAGATGGTGAAAATTATCTGTCTGAGTGGCAAGAAGTTATTTGGCCAGGGGATGTCAGGTTTTTGAATTGTAGACATAGATTATGATTCAAAAACCTTAAACTTAAGTTGCTTGCTTTGAACTTGTTTTCACAATCATTGTTATATTCAATATCTATTTAAATTATAATAAGCAATGATATAAACAGGTAATAAAATTGTTGTATTTCATGCATCAAAAATTGCACGTACCTACATATGTTGATCAGATTTCCAATTTAATAACTTGTTTGTGAAAGAAAATAGCAAAATAGAATTTTATTTGGGTTAACAGATTTCTGTTAAGGGTCTGTCAAATATCTGCGAATAAAATGGTAGAAAGAAAAGGAAGAAAGAAAAAGTATTTATTGGGTTGATTTTCTTAGTTGGTATTCGGATATCTATGGTTGGTATGTATTTTTTGGGTTTTTTTTTTTGTTAGGTTGGTACCTACTGTCAAGCGGAAGCGGTTGGCTGGAAAGTTCTAGGGCAGCAACCGTTCATTTAGGTACCGGAAGGCAAAGCGTAAGACCCCCAGAAAGTAATGTGATTTCACAGCTTGCACAACTGCACACACGACGGTTGTGAAAGTCGTGGGAACCCATTGGACTCAGGCGTCACAGTATCAGTCGGTGTGCCGGTCGTTTAGGGACACCTATGTCCAGCAGTGGACGTCTTTCTGCTGAGATGATGGTGACTAAAACCCATTCTTCGAGTCATCATGTAAATTGATATTTACCTATGTGTTTCTAGCTTTTCATGTCTCCTTTTCCAATCATCAATGATCATTGAAATAAATAGAAACAAAAAGTCAAAAGAAAAAGTTTTTAGACGGCAGAATAACACTCGCTAAAAACTGAAAGCTTTTGCGACCATTACTAATTTGAAAACTTCATAAAGCGAAAATAGGTAAGTGTAATTTTCAGACTGAGCTTCCTGAAACTGTATTCTTAGGTAACCAGTCAGACCATTTAACATTTTCACGAGACCATTGTACATTATACATACTTCAAATTAAACATTTTGTTTAAAATATTTTTATAACGAGCAACATTACATACAATTTATGGAGTTAGTGTATTCCTAACGATAACATAGTGTGTTATTTAGTTTATGACCTCGGTAAACGCAACCTGCGGGTTGGTCAAGAAAGGCAAGGGGCTTGCTAGAAGCTTAAGGAATGAAATGAGACATGAACTTGTAGCGGCATCTACAACGCCACATGCGAGCTACGCGTCAGACTGACGTCACGCAAAATCCTGCATCGCGCAAGCAGAGTTTACCGCGCAACTAGCATATATACAACATCCCGACATCAACCGTTGGGCAGTTGCCCACCAGACACAAGACCCGTCTGGTCGGAGGATCCTCCCTTTTCCATAGAGTATGAGTGAACTTTACACCCTGTTCCTCATACCTCTATACTGGTGACCCCGAACATGAACTTCAGCGCAGCCTTCGTGCATCTACATCAGCGTGACGTCATCATCACTTCCTTCAAGCTTTCGAGCGGCGAGTCATACAGCCAGCCAGCACCCACGGCTTCTACGGGTATCCTGACCACCAGCATGCAGCGACCGCGCATCCTGGTTATCACCCTCAGCCTCATCAGCAACCTTGGCACAGCACACTGCACTCTCGGCCGGTCCACAAGCAGCGCCTTCAAACCCTCTCCTGGTCGACGCCAGCAGTCAGCCTCAACTCGGCACTGTACCACATCCGACGCACTGGAGCATAACGCAGCGCCACCCCGACCCACTGGGGTACCACCGCAGACAGTTCCGACTCACCGTGAACTATGCGGCACCCGGTTCCGACTCACTGGAACCTCAACTGGCCCTGGCAAGCATCGCAAGATACAAGACTCAGCCCACTATCGACCTCCAGTCTCCGGGGGGGAGTGATGTAGCGGCATCTACAACGCCACATGCGAGCTACGCGTCAGACTGACGTCACGCAAAATCCTGCATCGCGCAAGCAGAGTTTACCGCGCAACTAGCATATATACAACATCCCGACATCAACCGTTGGGCAGTTGCCCACCTGACACAACACCCGTCTGGTCGGAGGATCCTCCCTTTTCTATGGAGGTTTGAGTGAACTTTACACCCTGTTCCTCATACCTCTATAAACTCATGTATTTGCTTGCACAATCTCAGGATAAATGGCAAACATACAGTTTAAGCAGCTAAACACCCTTGGATCTGCTACATCTAAATGTCTGAATGGATCTAAGCTGTGATACCATGCTGCGATTGCCATGGTGGTAAATTGTGGTTTATACTTACCAGACTTTGGACAGCCGCTGGCTCTCAGTAGTTCTTCTTCTGCAGGATGTACACAATGTTGTAAGTTGTAAGGGGCTGCCTTGTATAGAAACACCAGAAAAAACCAGCGGTTCGGTTCAAATGAATTAAATACCCATAAACTTGAAAATCAGTCACAAAGAATTTATCATATTTTTATGTAAACATTCTGCATTTATTTCTAGGCTGCATAGGCTGTATAAAACGTAACATTACATACGAGCAAAGCATGCGACTAACGAAACGAAGAGAAAACGTCAACAACGATTTTGACAACCACCCAAATTGACAAGTAAATGAAAACATCTGTTGAATTTCGTTAAAAATACACGAAAACATTATAAAAAGTCGTACAAAATAATCACAACTACAATAAAAAACCTGATGTGTTGTTTTTGTTTAAAGTACTCGCGTGAAAAATAATTAAACTTAACGTTGCTTTGTTGTAAAAGTTAGGTTATGTGTTGTTATGACTCAAGGTGATTGTGTTCAATGATTTGACCGTTTTCTGCTGTGCCGTTGAGTAGCTAGCCTTATATGGGTTACAGAGATTATTGCTTTTACCTTAGCTCAGTCAGTTTTTGTTAAGTTTTCGCAATGGGCGACCGCGAGAATGCTAGTGGTTCGGGGTCTCAGGGATCCGAGAAAAGTGATAAAAATACTCGTAGTACTTCACAGCCAATGCCTGCTGCTGCTTCAAGGTTTGTGGGTTCGTCGTTAGTTTTAGTATCTAGGACATTTCTTTAAAGTTTAGATTTTACTATCTGAATGATTCATAAAAAAATCAACACCCTGATTAGGTTAATATTTTATATTAAGAAATATAATGTAAAGGACACGAGCATGTTGTATTCGACGCAATACCTGTCAGTATCTTAAAATTGGATAACCAAAGATTGGAACAGTTAAAACCTCAATAAGTAAACTAAATTTCCACAATAACTGTTGTAATGTTTTGTTAAATGGTGCAATATTCTTAAATCTATTTAATCTTATGACTCACAAATCATAATTAATGTCATGTCATAGTCTTAATTACAAATAGAGTTAACAATATTTCCTATGATTGTCATTGTTAACTTGCTACACAAAGATTTGCAAGTCTTAGGTATTAAAATGTTTGTAGTGAGATCACTATCTCTGCCTCACTTATTTAATTAAAGAATATGAAGTTAACGAAAACTGTATTATTAGGAGAAGGCAATTACTTTTTAGACCTTAGTAATATTTCCTTTTTTACTTTGTTTGATCAATTTTACAAAAGCAAATAAAAGAGCTGCATTCTAGAACAATGCTTGGTAATGAATCTCGATTTCTAATTAGATTAAATTGTGATTAGTATGAAATATGACAGTATTTAATTGAGATGTAAACAAAGCATTGTTCTCCAACCTGGATACCTATCTATTTATTGATTTTTTCATTGTTCAGTAAGTAAGTATATTATTATTAAATCACAATTAATGTTATTTAAATTGACTGGCAGAATTTTACAGTAGCTCTATATACAGACAGTAAAATTGATTAAGCACATAAAATTACTTCAACCCCAATTTAGTGCACTCCCCAATAAAAATAGCTTTGGGTCAACAAAAAACATTACCCTCTTTTTGGGCTCTGCCAAAGTCAAGTAATCAGGGTGATATCAAAACCCATAGAGTATTTAATCAATACTTCTTCTCTATTTACTCATAGCCCTGATTGCTCAGGAGCCGGATGTCGACATATTTATGTATAGCAGTAAATCTATGTTTAATGTTTGTATGAAGTTTTTTAGTTAAATGTTTTGTTGTTGGCTCGCTGCGCGCTTTGATATTTACTGTAAGTGCAGCAAGCAATTGTTATATAAATAAATAAATGGGGTAGTCCCCATGAGTAATGGAATTAGTTTATGACTGCATTAGACCATCCCAAATGCTGATCTACATGGTACTCACATGATCTGACCAAGACAAAATCTGGACTTTAAAAAAGACTGTGACCTCTGGGCTTTTTTCGGTGTTTCTTGTCAGAGTAATCAGATAGGAAAAACCACCCTTATAGTTAAAAAAAATAAAATGATGTGCAAAAATTTTGGTATTTGTACCAACATTTTTACACATTTTTTTTTTTTCGTACCGATATTGAATGTAATGTAATATCATTTATGTATTTTTCAACTTCTTTCTCACAGTTACTATGCCAGCGAACCAATACAGTTCAGAGTGAGAGGATCCACAATTACTGGAGCCTCTCCACCCAACTTTGTGACCCTGGAGGACATTATGAAGGCCGCTCATGGCATGCAAAATATGGCCTTAGCCCATGAGATTGCTGTAGACCAGGACTTCAAGCTGGAACCTTTTGAACCACCAGATAATAGGTAAGCAATTTTTATTTTAAGATGTAGCAATAATTAATAGTTTTAATAAATGGACGAAACGATAAAAGATATAACTTAATTTGAACTTAAAAAAACTGTGATTATGTTCTAATAGTTAGATTTTGTTTGTTTGTTTCAACGCGCTAATCTCTGGAACTACTGGTCGGATTTGAAAAAATATTGTTTCATTTATTAGCCCAATTCTTGAGGAAGGCTATAGGCTATTTAACATCACGCTACGACCCTTCAGAATCTTGCAAAAAGAAAAAAAAGTCAGAAAGAACGCTAAGCGAAAACGAAGTAATAGAGCGGGCAGACGAGGCGATGCGACGGGGTGGGTCGGGGGAACTATAAATTTCACGCGGACGAAGTCGCGGGCAGAAGCTATATAGTTGTAAAATAAAATACAAAATATGTCATGTCTACTTGAATGCTAAAATTAAAGACACAAAAAAGGTACTGTCATCATTTGAGTTTGAATTATAGTGTAGATCTTTATTTATAAACAAATGTTTTATTTTATATAACAGTTTTATCTTGTTAAAACTATAGGATGGCAACATTCAGTAAATAGACATAGCTTTAAGCATACAACAAAACTTAGCTTCCTGTATTGCAATACTTGCATCTTGTTTCCTTCCTCATACATAATAGTACTTGATACTTATTAGGAAGTCATCTTATAAAAGGTACTATAAGGTTAACACTTCCTGATAATCATTTTGATTTATACAATACTCGCTGCGCCCCGCGGTTTGAGTAAGGTAAGTAGTTAAGTCTCGATCCAAAAAGATCTCGATCGAAAAAGTATCCTATGTCCTAACCCAGGTCCAAATTAAAATTTTAAAGAGAACATATTTGATTTTTTGTATGTTTCTTTGTTCTGCTGGTGACAGCAGAAATTTCATCCAAATCCGTTCAGCCGTTTTAGTGTGAACTAAAACGGCTGAACGGATTTGGATGAAATTTGGCACAAAGCTTGGCCGTGACCTGGATTAGGACATAGGATTTTTATCCCCATATTCCCACGGGATCGACAATTATGCGGGTGAAATCGCGGGGCGCAGCCAGTCTCTTTATAATATTAGTGACTTCCAATTTTTTTTTTTACATTACAGCTATCAGAAACTAGTCAAAGAGACTATGCACAAAGCGTATTTCGATATACTTAGAGAGCAGCTCAACTCTGACCCCCCAGAATACAAGCAGGCTCTTGTACTATTAGAAGATGTCAAACAGGTATGCTTATTGATGTAAAGTTATGTATAAAAGTAATACATTGTAGTGTAGCTTGATTGACTGGCAAAGGATGGATGCAAATAGTCAAATATCAAATGCAGTGGGTATTTCACAGGCAGGCCTTTATGGCTTTGTCCATCAGTGGACGGCTATAGTCTAATTATGATGATTATGGTAATATACTAACCTTAATGTGTTATTGATAGCCTTCGGTAATGGTATAAATTTTTACGGAAAATACGTGAAGCAAACATGCATTTTACTAATCGCCGATACAAGATAGAGCAAACCAAGCCAAGATGGCAGCATCATAATATTATTATGTAACTGTTACAGAATTCTAAATTATTTCATGCTCTGAAATCCAACGACTGTTTTATGCAATAGTTGGCACACATCCAATGCATAACAGTTATTTATAATTGTTAATTTTGTTACATTAATGAACTTAAATGAACTCGTTTCCTTGGCATTCTTGGAATTGAGATTCAGAACAAAATAATACTTACAAAGTACGTTTCACATTTATATTATTTCATAGTGTCCTGATAATAGGAATAGGACGCAGAATAAATGATTTAGCTTGGAGTGGAATCTGAAAAAGCAACTGGATTGGATAAAACTTGCGACCTTCGCTCGCCATTCCACGTCCTGATAATTATCTATTTTGTTCATAGAAACAAATTGTAGATTTCGAACAGAATACTGTGCTACATTTTTTTCTTATTCTTGCCTCATCAATTTTTCTAAAAGGAACTAAGAAAGTTGGGATCTTTGATGATAAAGATTCAAACGGTTACACTACCCAAACTAAAGCGTACACAAATCTAAACCATTTTCTCCTACAAATAAAATTCAACTTCCAGGGTCTCTTCGCCATCCTCCTCCCCCGCCACACCCGCATTCGTGAGATGATCGAAGAGGTTTTAGACTCGGAGTTCATAAAACAACAGGCTGAGAACAATAGCCTGGACTTCCACAAGTATGCTAGCTTCGTCATCGACCTGATGGCGAAGCTTGCTGCGCCAGCGCGAGACGAGATCATACAGAATATTACTACGCTTACTGAAACTGTGAGTTTTTTTTTTAGATTCTTAATGTTGATTATAGTTCATTGCAGACTGTTCACACTGCCACACTGCCGGCGAGAACTGATTTTTTCATCAAGTATTTCTCAGTAGCAGCCCGGAGTCTGAATCTGTGCCCAGTTGATGGCAATAGGCTGGCCCCCTATTACATTGGACTTAAACATAAATGGCAAAATGTGGGTGTACTATAGGTAGGTACACCTCTGTCTAACACTTTGGGGAATACAGGCCTGATGTTATGTTATGTTTATGGTTTAAAAATGGAGTAATAGGTAGTGACTATGCTCAAAGTAGGCTTGGACTTTCACAAGTATGCTAGCTTCGTTATCGACCTTATGGCGAAGTTAGCTGCGCCGCACGGTGGATCGAAAATCGGCTGTAGAAGACATAGGATCTCGATTTCTTAAATGTTATTTTTTTTGCTGGAAATGACTTCTGCTGATCATTACTGTTCTATAAAATGTCATATGAAGTAAATGTGTGCACAAATGGAAGAGTTATAGTCTCTTGAACGCAGTTTAATTGACACGAGTTTAATGTCTTGTGATGAAATACTAGGCAGAAGCTTAGATCTATCCTCAAATATTTGTTCCACATACATGTTGGAACTAAAGGCAGAAATAAAGGAATTAAAATGTCAACTAGAAAGTACACAAAATGAAATGGATATTATTGTTCTTGAAAACTTAGACTTAAAAAAACAAGTATTGAATGTAAATCAGGAGCTCAGCGTATTAAAACAATTGTGTAGAAGCCCGTTGACTGCCTTCAATCATAACATGTCATCAAGTTCTAAAAGGAGTGCACGACGACGGCTGACAAACAGTTTCTGTGCTTCTCCTTTGAAACTTAATGACGTTACAAACACCGAAGAAGCTAAATCTGTAACCACCATGACAGAAACTGAATCTAAAACTGAGCAACCCTTGACATGCGCAACAATTGACAGAAATTCTGAACCTGAACCGGCTACTCTACAGAGCACATCATTTATCGGACATAAAAAGTGTGCAAATAACCCAGAATCAACTAAAATACAGGAAAACAACATCAAATCTAGGAAGTACAACGTTCTAATTCTTACTGATGAACAGGAAAGCGATATAGGTAGTTACCTACGGCGTGACTTAGGAGCGGACTATGAGGTACTGTCTATAATAAAACCGAAGGCACCCACGGATGAATTAGTTAATTCATGTGTTTCCTTTTGTAAAAATTTTGACGAAAGAGACTTTGTAATAATATTGACAGGCACAAACGATGATAATCCTTTTACTATGCAATCCTTTTTACATTATAATTTATATAAAATCTCACATACAAATGTACTAGTTGGAAATGTACACAATGCAAAATACATCAACACGTCAAAAATTAATTCTATTCTAAGTCTTATATGCGATAATTTGAAGCATGTAGAATTCATTGACAGTGGTTATAAACAAAATACAATAATCAAGTCACGGCTATTTTTAAGAGAAATTTTACGTATTCAGTATCGAAACAACTATACGAAATACTGTAACAACATAGTGCGCAAAAACATAATTTCTTGGAAGACTGAAAAATGTAACCTTACTAGTAGTAGTAGTAAAAATAACCCCCGAAAAGGCAATATTCAATATTACTTCAAACCAATTCCTAAATCAATGCCAAATATAATTTCAGAACCTTCATGTATTCATACTTGTTCTCGTACAACACGGCAAGCTGATGATTTTTTTCGTGGGTAATAAAATAGGGGACTCTAGTTTACACAAAGCTAGTAGTAGAAACTGTAATCGGAATGAAAATATCACACCTAGATTACAAAATATAAACATATTTCACCAAAACGTGTGTGGTATTAGTAATAAGAAGAATGAATTGGATGTTTATATACAATCTCTTGAAATCAGGGTAGACTACATTTGCATTAGTGAACATTTTTTAAACGATAAGTCCATGATTTCTTTTTCTTTAGATAACTACAACCTGATTTCTTGCAACACCAGAAGTAAAAAGACTAGAGGTGGTAGTTTGATCCTGGGACATGTGGACAGAAAAGTAGAGAATATAGATGTAATTAACAAACTTTATAAGATGGACAGCTTTGAAATATGTTGTATTAAAGATATCGATACTGGTCTATACATATGTTGTTGTTATCGTAGTCCTTATGACAAGAATTTTGAACAATTCATGACACGCATGGAAAAATTGCTGGAACATTTATTTAATAGGAAATGTATCATATGCGGAGACTTTAATATAGATTTACTTTTGGATAATAAAAAACGCACTGAATTTGTCAGCTTGTTAACGTGTTACAATTTTAGGCATCTTGTTAACACTGCAACTTTTATTCGAAATGACTCATTTTCGTGCATCGACAATATCCTAACAAATTTGACTGAATATTATGTAAAGGAATGTGAAGTAGACCATAATGGTCTGGCTGATGGACATGGAGGTCTTTTAGGTCAATTTTGGGTGGAAACTCTGACAAGCAAGTCAAGTCACTACAACCAGCATATTGTTATAAATAAAAGAATTTTCAGTTCTAATAACGATACATATTTTGAGCAGGGAATATTGAGACATAACTGGAGTAATATGGGAATTAATACATTTATAAAAAAGTTCTCAGAAGTTTTTAAAAATAGTTACAAAAAAAAGAAACGTAAAATTAACATTATAAAGAGTACTAAACTAAAATGGATCACCAAAGGTGTGAAAATCTCCAGCAAAATGAAACGCTTTTTATGCGCTAGTAATGGTAATAATCTTGGACCTAGTGTTCTTAATTACAAAAATAAATACATCAAAATTTATAGAAGGGTTATCACGAAAGCTAAAAAAATTACAGTTAGCGAAAAAATAAATAATTCCACAAACTCTAGCAAAGAAATTTGGCAAATTGTTAACAATTCCACTAATCGCTCAAAAGTTATGCATACGGAACATCTACTACTTAAAATTGACGACAAAATAGTTGATGATCCCGAAGAAGTAGTTATCACACTAGCAAAACTTTTTGATAACAAATGTCTTACAAATAAAAATGAAAATGAGGAAGCGACTTTATTACTTGAGCAGAGTACACAACGGGTCGAAAACGAACTTTGTTTTACTCTTACCACTTCAGATGAAATTTATAATATTGTTAACAAGATGAATAATAAACGTTCTTGTGGATATGATGAAATTCCTGTATCCGTTATTAAAGATCATATAAATATACTTGCAGAACCGCTTTCTTACTTCTTTAATAAGTGTATTAATGAAGGAATATTTCCAGAGCAGCTAAAAATAGCCAAGATCATACCAATTCACAAAAAAGGCACAAAAACTGATCCTAAAAATTACAGGCCAATCTCTCTGCTGCCAACGCTTTCAAAGATATTCGAAAAAATTATCAAATCTCGGCTTGTACTTCATATTAACTTAAATAAAGTCTTACATAGAAGACAATTTGGATATCAAAAAAATGTGGGCACAGGAGACGCAATATATACTCTTATTAATGATATAATCAATCAAATAAACAATAAAATGAGAGTAGCTGGTGTATTTTTAGATTTGAATTCAGCATTTGACACTGTTGATCATGATCTACTTATAGCTAAACTAAATCATTACGGAGTGAGAGGCAAAGCCGCCCAACTCTTGATATCCTACCTAGAAAACAGAAAAATGTTTGTAGAAATCAGTGAAATGCAAGATGGACATAGACTAAGTTATAAATCTCCTTTCTTTAATATTTATGCCGGTGTTCCACAAGGATCGATACTAGGGCCCATATTGTTCATTTTATTTACCAATGACCTAATAAATTATATAAATAGAATTCTACCAGACATACAACTTGTTGTTTTTGCGGATGACACAAATGCCATTATTGGGGCAAATGACATAAAAGAACTTACAGAAAAAGTTAATGCAGCTATAAATTATATGTATTCATGGTTTACTGTAAATAAGTTAAAAATTAATAGTACTAAGACAAAGATAATGTTATTCAAAACAACTGCTCGTAATAAAGACACCATGGAAATAATATTAAATGAGGACAAAATTGAACTCGTGAGAGATGCTAAATTCTTGGGAGTACACATAGATGATTCATTGAATTGGAAAAAGGAACTAGGCGCTATTGATGCATCTATATCATCTGCGTGTTTTGCGTTAAGAACCCTCCGAGACGAAATTGACATAAAACATTTAAAAATCGTATACTATGCACTAATTGAGTCTAAATTAAGATATAGCATACAATTTTGGGGGAACAGCTATAATTATAACTGCCAAAGAGCTTTTGTCCTTCAGAAAAGAGCTATACGTACCATTGTCCGTATTTCACAAAGAGAGAGTTGTCGTCCACATTTCTTAGATTTAAACATCCTTACAGTACCCAGTCTCTATGTTCTAGTCCTTCTGACTAATCTTAAAAAGTACATGCATGAATATGAGACGGATGAGGAAAGACTGGTTAGAGAGAGCACACGTAGGAAAGAATTGAGAAATAAGATAAGTCCACACTTCAACATTGTAAAGCACAGTTCATATTATCAAGCAGTGCAATTATTCAATAGGTTACCACTGCACTTAAAAAGTATGATTTATACATCTGCATTTAAAACAAAGCTTCAAGCATTCCTACTAGATAAGTGTCTCTACTCCGTAGACGAAATGTAATATTATGTTGTGTTACCTTGTGTTTTCTCCTGTCAACTCAAGTAAATATGTTACTAGAACCGACTGTAATTGTTATTTTGTGTAATTATGACATTATTTTTAAATGACAAATGTATTATTATTCCTATTAATTATTTGAGTTGACATTAACTATTTCATTTAATTATATATAATTTTTTATTTTTTAATCATTTTCTATTCCTAATCTTGAATTCTTAATGAGTTGACTTTGAATTTTTTTTTTTTTTTTATTGTAATAATTTTTTATATTTATCATATGAATGTATTTTTTTTTGTGTCTTTAGAATATTTCAAACACAATGTAAATTGTTTGTGAATAAATGAAACTGAAACTGAAACTATAATTTTTATAAGAAAAAAATGTATGTAGCTAGTATGAAAAATCGAATTATCTCCTAAACGGCATGTTTAACCGTAATATCCTTGGAGGTGGTCATAGTGCTAATTATTTATAATTTTTTGGTTGCGGATTTGACGAAAAAATTCATGCCGTTTTTTTTAAAAATCGTCAAAATATTTTCATTTGTTTTTTCATATGAAACGATTCCTTTTAGTGTTTATGTTGAAGAACACGGACTTTTAACTACACGTAACATAAAATAGCATCACTCCTATATTTCCGAAGGAGTTGGCAGAGGTTTATAGTACACCCACACGTAGACAACTATGCTTGAGCTAGATATTTATCAACACATCATGAGTTTTAAAACTTTTCATACAACCAAATTACCAATTGTTTACTCTTCTAATGAGTCCGAAAAGAAGTGATTAAGTAACTACACTGATTAGGTCTTCTAATGAGTCTTTATAGGTGATTTAATGATTTTCAATATCTCACGACAATACCAACTATGGATTACATTCAACTTTTCCTGATAAGTAAGCTAATTTGTTAATTAGCAGTGCTATGAGTTCTAAGAATAGTTAGTGACAATTATAAATTTTCATTAGCTAATGAGAAGATAACTAATGAGGGTAGTTACCTAATTATTGGCGTTTTTCAATAAAAGGGCTAAAGTTTAGTTTTATAATTTAGTTTGTTCACAACTGTGTAACTGCTAACACTAAATCTGCGACTATAAAATCTTAGAATGGAAAGTTTAATCACGAATTTAGACTTGTTTGTTCTTCTACGAAGTGAGAGTACTTCATTTGATCATGAAGTATTGTTCAGTGCAGTTGTATCCCGCATAGGCGATTGCCTGTCTGACGAAGATCGTGTTGTTCTCAAAGAATTTTGTCGGAGATTTACGCGAGCCGCTTTACAAAGGTGGCAGAAATCCAACCGATTCCTTGATAATTTCAGGAGAAAGTACGAGAATTGGTTGGGAGCAAATATTGATTGGCCGAGTTTTGTGCAAACTTTAGTTAATCAAGAACCAAGTGTTGATGAGATACCAAGAGCGCCCTCAGTCTCTCCAGAACCGTCGACATCAACGTCCATTGGAACAATGACGAAAAGATCCCGTAAACCATTCGAAGATCTGGGAAGTAAACAAAAAAAGAGAAGATCTGATGAACACACAGGCGAAGATTCCAGTGAATTGGCATATGCAGCTGCAGCACGTTTAAAAGAAGAAGGGCATGGAGATATCGCCTCTGTCATCGAATACATGATGAAAAATCCTGAAGCAGCCGCTAAATTAAATGAAACGCTTAAGAAACCAGCGAAAACAATCATATTTACGTCAGAAAAGGCGCTTGGATTGCTTCTTTCGCTAAAACTCTCAAAGTGGCAATATATTACGTTGCGAGAGGCTGCCATTCGGGAAGGTGCTAAGGATATTTATCCATCTTACTATAAAGTGCAACAAACTAAGCTTGATTGCTACCCTCCGAAGCAATCAGTGACAGTTACTGATTCATCGGCTAGGATTACACTTCAAGCTTTACTTGATATCACAGTTACAAGAATCTTTCAAAGCCTTTCTAAGGAAGAGCATAACAAGCAGTTGAAGCTGATATCCAAGTGGGGATTTGATGGTGCTTCTAACCAAAGCCGATACAAGCAGAAAATGGAGGGTGAGGAAGATGACTCGAGCATTTTCATGACCTCCTTGGTGCCACTTAAACTGACAGATGGAGACAACATCTTATGGACGAACCCAAAACCATGCTCAGTTTTGTATTGTCGTCCAGTTCAGTTTACTTTTGTAAAGGAGAGTGAAGCAGTTGTCCTTGAGCTGAAAAAACAAATGGATGAAGAAATTGAGGCCCTTATCCCCACAGAGTGCAATAATAATAATAGGGTGACTAATGAACTAATGATGACGATGATCGACGCTAAAGTTTGCACTTACCTTTCTGAAGCTAGATCAAATGCATCGTGCTACCTGTGCTTAGCAAAGCCTACAGAAATGAACCGCTTAGATGCTGTAACATCAAAAATTGTGTGTTCTGACCTGTATGAATTTGGCTTGTCATCCCTACACGCCCGTATAAATTGTATGGAATGTCTGTTACACATTGCATACAGGCTCGACTTCAAACGGTGGGCAGCGAGAAGTGATGAGCACAAAGAAATGCTACAGACAAGGAAGAAAATAATTCAAAATAAATTCGAAGATGAGCTCAATCTGTTGATTGATATAGTAAAACAAGGCTCGGGCGGGAACCACCAATGACGGGAATACTGCAATAAAATTCTTTGAGTTTCCTAATAAAACCGCAGCTATAACCGGTTTGGATGAAGACCTCATCAAAAGATTTGCTGTAATTTTACAAGCAATTACATCTGGAGAGCAGGTCGATATAATAAAATTTAGAGATTATGCCCGCAAAACAGCAGAAAAGTACGTATTATTATACGACTGGTACTACATGTCGTCAACCGTTCATAAATTATTAATCCATGGGGCTGACATAATTGAGAAAAATAATATTGTGCCGATTGGGACTCTCTCGGAAGAAGCATCAGAGTCTCGAAACAAAGATTTTAGGAGGTTTCGAGAACATCATTCGCGGAAAAGAAGCAGGCAGGATTCCAATCAAGACATTTTAAATATGCTTGTTGTTTCTTCGGATCCTTTGCTAAGTGCACAAAGGCCTAAGTTAGATGCCAAGAAAAAGCAGAGCTTTTTTGCTGAAACTCTCGACTTAATTCAATTTCAGGAAACTGAGTTCGAGTTTTTGGATATATCCAATCTGGATGCTGACTCAGAATTGGAGTCTGACAACGAGAGTGATAAGGAAAATTTGTAAAAAAATTATATATGTACTTATTTGTAAATTTGTATTTGAGTCTGTTTGGGTTTTTTTTTTGTAATATTTAATGATATTTTGTCTTTTTTTTTATTTATTTTACTTTATTTTACAAATGCTTAGTATTAATTCCTTAAATTAAATTATTTTGTATATAATATAACTTTATATGTTACTTAAATAAGAGTTTGATAATCTTTTTTTATTTAAATTAATAAAAATGTGTCAAAAAACAGCAATTTTTTTATTTAATTTTTCTTGTTTTGTGTGTTCTTAATATTTGGGTTAATAACATATCGAACTTTTTAACTTGGACACTAAAAGGGATCGTTTTACATGTAAAAATAAATAAAAATATTTTGACGATTTTTTAAAAAAAACGGCATTAAATTTTTCGTCAAATCGGCAACCAAAAAATCATAAATAATTAGCACTATGACCACCTCCAAGGATATTACGGTTAAACATGCCGTTTAGGAGATAATTCGATTTTTCATACTAGCTTCATACAAATTTTTCGTAAAAAAAAATTATTTCCTTCGTTTTTGGGCAGAATTAACTCGGGTGTCATTTTTGTACATAGTAATGATCAGCAGAAGTCATTTCCAGCAAAAAAAATAACATTTAAGAAATCGAGATCCTATGTCTTCTACAGCCGATTTTCGATCCACCGTGCGCCGGCGCGGAACGAGAGATATGTACTACATACATGTGAGAGGTGTGTATACTAAAGTGAAAACTTACCCCTGCTGGCTGCAATAGCGGTAGTAACAAAACCGCTCCTGAGCCGCCTTTGATGACCTTCCAGGGATATATAGCTTCATCTTTTTCTCTGTCTGCACTTCGACACGACCCCTGATTGGTACGCCAAAATGTTCAGTAGATATAAATAAAACACCTACTTTTCAGGTGGATGTATTCCGTGCAATATTAGAAACGTTAGAGATCTTGAAACTGGATCTGGCAAACACTCTGATCGCGATGATCAGGCCCCACGTTCAACAGGAGAGCGTTCAGTACGAGCGGGCCAAGTTCGATGAAATACTCAAGATTTCTGAAGGTCAGTAAAGTTATACTATGGGACAAGCCGTGTGCCCGATGGGATTTCCCATTGACAAAAACGCTGAACTTCCATACAAAGTTCACATCCTATTTAACCCCTTCATGGTATGAATTTTCTAAAATCCTTAGTGCTCACCTTCGTTATAAAAATAACTCTTGTGCAAAGTTTCATGCCTCTAGGTCTAGACCATAAGTTCTCAACGTGGGCGATAACGCCCCCACGTGGGCATTTGACAGTTTTAGGGGGGCAGTAGAAGACCCATAGAAAATTAGGGGACGTTGAGATGGCGCAGAGGGGCAGCGTGGGCAGGTGAAAAAATATATAGTCTAAAAATGGATGTTAAGTAAAAAGAAATGGGAGGGTCTAGAAAAAATATATATTCTCAAAGTGGGCAATGGGTAAAAGAAGGTTGAGAACCTATGCTCTAGATCCAACGGTTTAGGTTGTGCGTTGCCTGTCTGTGAATTTAAGTATTTTATTAAATAGATAGTACCACGCCTTTTGCTGTGAAGGTATTGGCAAAAAGGTGTTTCCCCGTAAAAAGTAAAAATCTAAAGATAGCGAGGTTTTAGGAGCAACTGTTTGAAAATCCAGTAGGCTTACCACGAACGCGAGGAGTAAATGTGACGTAAATTCGAATTATTCTAAAATTATAAATACTCGTTTCGCACATAATATTTACTCTATGGATGATACAGCCCGATTCAAACTTTATGGTGGCTCCGGACATGAGGCGAGTCGCTGCGCAGTAACGAATCCACGTGTCAGCGGGGGTGAGGGGTGAGGTATTGCGCAGCGAGTAGCGCACTTATTTGATTCAAAAATCGTTTGATGTTACATTACGTTTACGTCACCCGTTTGTGCTAGGGTCTCAGTTTTCGACAAAAAATTTGCTGATACAAACAACCAATAATACTTGGTTTGATATCTAACCCACAGCCGCACTTCAGATAATCCCAAAAGAAAAAATCCGGAGGTGTGAGGTCTGGGCGAGCGCGTTTTCATGAATGTCAGAGATCGCTTTGAAGAGTGCCAGAGCCGCGATTTTTTTTTTTTTTCCAAAAAGTTATTTTCCCATATCTTCAGTTTCTGATTTTGTAATTTAACGCGTATATATAAATATACTGGAATTTTTTTATGCATCTACAAAAGTTAGTTTTGTCTGAGACATCCTGTATTATGTCGTTAAAAATATCATTTGGTTGCTTTTCTTCTGTGTCCAAGGGGGTAATTCCCGTATTTTTCGCATTCTAATCAATCTGCCTAACCTTTTCCGAATTATTTTGGGGTTGGCTTCCAGTCTAACCGGATGCAGCTGAATACCAGTAATTCACAAGAAGCAACTGCCTATCTGAACCCCACAATCCAGTTACTGGGTAACACGGTAACCCTTGGTAAGACAGGTTGGCAGACTTGGGCTTCTGACTATCTGTAACGACAGTCAAAGGTTTACGAATGGCAGCTGGGACCAACGGCTTAACGTGCTTCAGAGGCACGGACGGGTCTCGAAATTAAATGGATGGTCACCCATCTATGAACCGAACGCGGCAAGCGTAGCTTATCCTTCAACCGATCCGTGCCAACCTTCCTTAGAACGTTCGCATTCTCATTTGTCAATAAAACCTTTTTATATTGCTTGTCGCCGAGATGAGATTGTGACTTGAATTTGATCATTTTTTAACCGACTTCAAAAGAAGGAGGTTCGGTATTCGACCCGTATGTCGCGATGTTTGTATGACCGCGATTTTCTCATAAACTCTGATCCGATTTGGATAGGGTTTTCATTGTTTAAATGCATTAGGGAAGGGTTTCGTATACATGTAATATTTTAGTTGTGGAAACAACAAAAAAGTGAAAAATAACTTTAATTTGGGAAGTCGGTGGCAAAAACCGAAAATACGAAACCAAAGACACCAACTTCCCAAAATTGAAGGTTTTTTTTCCTACGCGTCTTTTTGGAAGTTGGTTGTTTTTATTTGTAAAAAAGTTTTTTTAATAGAGACTTGGCCTTCTGGTTTTTCATATAAGAAGAAGATAACAGTAATAGAAGAACATTTTTAAAATATTATTTTTCCTTATGTCGTAACAGATGGTCTCCAATACACTCGAGAATGGCTGAAACCTCACATGGACTTGGAGGGGCTCACTCTCCCGGTCACAGATAAGAATATCATCAGAAACGTGACCGCACAGACTTTAGCTAAAGCCTATCTAGAGTTACTAGAGTGGAATCCGTCTAAGAACTATCCTGAGGTAAGAATTATACTGTAATAAAAGAGTCACCGTGGAGTTTCTTGCTGGCTCTTCTCCATAGCACAATGTTCTCACTGCTGGGACACAGGCCTCCAGTCTGTGAGGGAGTGGGCCATAATCCACCACGCGGGCCCAGTGCGAGTTGGTGGATGTCACATGTCTTCTCTATAGGAAAGAACCAATTGGAACCGTGCACTTCAGCTTCTCCCGTTTCATAAGTGCCAAATTTTGAATGTTATCTTTCTTAACAACAATTAACCTTTTTAATACATTGATATTTATTTATGCACGTTGTAATAAGGCAGTGGATTTTGAAGAAAAAAATCGTCCTTACGGGAGTGCTGTAACAACTATTCAGCGATTTTTTCCGCTATAAACGATGAAATACCATAAACTTTGTAATAAACATTTTAGTCAACACATGCTAAAGCTAAGACACAGTTAACAGCAGATTTATCGATCAGACACTTGATCATGCTTTCTGAAACCTAAAAGCGGGATCATTACTTGAGGCCTATGTGATCCTACTGCAGGTAAGGTTCCATCTACCCACTTTTCCGCTATACTGCCACTGTTGGCCAATCCTTGAAATCCTAGGTAATTGAAAAATATCTGGCAGTAGGCCTACTCTAATAGCTTTTTTTTCAATTTCAGACTGTTTCCCTCGACGCCCCCCGCTTCGCCGAACTTGGCACGCAAGTCTACCGCCTCATATGCGTCACGTCTATAATGTTATCCAGCCCGGCTTGTGGCAGCGACCCGAATACGGCAGCTGCCCATAAACAAACCTTGAAGGAGAAGATACTCATCCTCATTGATAGCACTGGTAATGATATGTAAGTACAGATCTCCAAGGCAAAAGTACGCGCTCCGGGAATCATCGTCTATATTCGGAAATAAGAACACTTGATAATGAGATCTAATATAGAGCTGTCAAAACCATGCAATTACTTGCCAATTTATTTATAAATTTTTGCATAATGTACACTCAGTTACAGGCTAGGTTAATATTTAAGAGTATTTATGACCCTGTTGGGGTGCAGCAAGTTTGTAGTTCCATGATTACAAAGTTATAGATTAACAACTCTATGCAATTAAAAAAAACATTTCAAAACTTTTGAGCAACAGATGACGATCTACGACCAGAGTTGGTAACGTGATAGAGAGAAAACTTGAAACAAACGCGCAATGATAGGTGTACTTCTCTTCAAAGCCCGGCAGGACTAAAGTTAGAGGCTTTGCCTCTGTGCTAGTTTGTGCCGAGAATTTCGTGCTAACTCTGAACCACGATTACCGAAGCGCATACCGTTTCTGGTTTTACTGTAATGGTTTTGAATGCAAGTATAGTGCTTCATATGCATCCTAGCTAGCCTTTCCTCAGCTATGTTGGGGTCGACTTCCAGTCTACCCGGATATAGCTGAATACCAGAATTTGACATGAAACGACTGCATGTCTGACATCCACAACCCTGTTACTAAGTATCAAGATACCCCTTGGTAAGACTGGTGGTCAGACTTTCGGACTGCTCACTACCCGTAACGACTGTCAAAAATCTACGTATGACAGCCGGGATCAACGGCTTAACGTGCTTTCCAAGGCACGGAGGGGTCTCGGTATGCAATAGCGGGTCACCCATCCCCGGACCGGCCTCGGCAGTCGTAGCAGTAAAGTGATCAACAATTTGCTAGCATACAATTAAAAAAATAACACAAATTACATGACATCACCAAGTGACCTAATACTTGCCTCTTGCTGGTTTATTCACGATATCAACGAATTTCATTCAAATTGTTTTTGATTGAATTACAAATTAGAGATGAGTCCGATATCATGTCACATATAAAAATCATCGATATTTTAAAATCATTTCATCGTGCAATGACATCGACAAAATCATCAATGCCTAGTCTTAATCTTTAGTTGAATTTACGTGAACTTCGGTAATTCGGACGGGCCGTCTCGGGCGCTGCGAAGAGCGACGTTGCGAGGCTGCGCGTCACGCGTAACTAATGATAATTTCACTAAGACGTTCCGCGATCATTTCAGCACTCATCATTGAAGTAACGTGATCTTATACTCACCTAAAAATCATTGATGATTTTGTCATTGTTCCCGTCATCGATATTTTTTGTCATTGTCATGCAGTCATTGATACAGAAAAATAACTCAGCCCATCTCTAATACAATTTCGATTCGATTCAAAACCGAAATCGATTTGATATCAGCAGTAAGACCGCTATTTATTTTACCATTTATGTACACAAATATGTGTCTGTCTGTTTGACAGGAATAAAGGAACGAAGGATCGAGAATGGAAAATAATATCCTATGCTTGGCAAAGAAATTGGTGATCGCACTATGTTATTTTCGAAAATTGGTTATAAGTAGCCTTCTATACTCACTATAGGAAGAAGTCGACCTATACTATGCCTTTGATTTAATACAAATTATCTTTTTGTTGTTACAGCGAACTGAAGGCCGTTCTCCCATCCTTGGCTGAGGAGATAATCCTGTTGACAGAACAACTCCTAGAGAACCTCAACCAAACGCCACTCACTGTCGAAACTAAGGAGATCATCAGAACACAGATTTTGTCACTCGGGGACCCTGAACATAGGGTCCGAGAGATTGTTCGTAAGTATTTACAAGACTTATGACTAAAGGACTGTAGGACTTCAGTCCAATACGGCCGATAATATGGCTCATTGAGAGTGGTGGCCCAGTAGTAACGGCCGCGACTTACCGAGTTGTAGGTCATTGAGGTTCGAACCCAGACAGGCGCTTTACTTTGTATAAATTATTTCATCACCACTGCTCTCAAAACGGTGAAGGAAAACATCGTGAGGAAACCGGCATGTCCTAGAACCAAAATTCGAAGACATGTGACATCTATCAACACGCACCGGGCCCGCGTGGTGGATTACGGGCCACTACCTCTCACCGAGAGGAGGCCTGTGTCCCAGCAGTGGGAACTTTAAAGGCGGATTATGCTATATAGCTCATCGAATTGAAGAAAAGCTTTTGCCGTCTAACATATCATCTTTGTGACTCACGCTGGTTTTTATTGTGTTTCAACACTCTCCACTGCCGTTGTCACCCTGCTCAAGCAATTTCATAGGTCTAGGGGAACACACTTTTTTTAATGACCCATAATAATTAATGTTCAGCAAGAAAACGAATAAGCTAAGCAGTTTTCATATCGATAATCGAAATCGAATCACATCCCTTTTTCGAATATCAGGCACTCGTTCACTTTTAGAACTATAAGTTTCAATCTGACAGTACCTACGTAATCTGTAGGATAATAAATGCACTTGCACATTATTGGTAAATAAACAACCTTTTCATTCTCCGACCCAAAAAAAGTCAACGCTTATAATTTCCGAACCGTACTCGACATTTCACCTCTTCGTCACAAATGACAATTTAAATATTTTTCTCCGCAGGCCAACGAGTCCTCGAATTCCTCAAAACGATCCTAGTTTGCGGAGGGGGTTCCCGTCAGATCCCGGTTGGTCTATCAGCGTTATCTAGGGAACTGACGTCAGTGTCCGGTACATTACTCCGTTACGTTATGCACAACAAAGCAGTCTTCAATTCGCATTACATGGACATCGTGGAAGAAGAGCTGAGTAGAAGTTAAGCTTTATTTCTTTAGTCTTAGAGCTGATTTTCCAACGGCAGGCATCTGTGAAATAAAATTTGACACAGAATTATGTATGGAAAAACTGTCAAAAATTCTAAATTATTTCTCGTATAAAGATATCTGGCGTTGGTAAAATCAGCCTTACTTTCGTATATTTATGTAATGGTGAAAAAAGCTAAAAAGTTTAACAATTGAACTTGAATTCAGAATTTTAGATCGTTGTCAAGTTTTGGAACTACAAACTCAAAGTCGTACGTAACAAAGTTCAAATTCCATTGCAGCTCTAAATAAAAGGACGCTTTGTTACAAATGGTCACTCAAAAATCAACTTACACTACACAACGTTAAAGTAGATAGTTGAGTAAGTAGCAATGTATCTATGATTGTGAATTCAAATCTTTGATCAATCTACTCTCTCTTTATAATAGACTATAATGCATTTTAACTAACCATTAACGTGCTCCCTAATATTTGTACGGGATAACATAATTGTAGGTACTATTAAACAGTATGTTGTAGTAAAAACAATATTGCATATTTTAATAATATTCAGATATTTTCGTATATCTCTTGATAGAATTCCTGAAATATACTGCCCTCGATACATTCGTACAATGACTTACAATGTTGTTGTAACTAACAGTTAAACTCGGGTCAAAAACTCTATGTAATAAAGAGTGGGAGCGAGACAACTTATAATAAATTTAATGAAATTGTTTATTTCTGTAAGTAGATCTTTTAAGACACACGTAATTTTTTTGGTAATTATATTAAAACTAGATTGCGCCGAATAGTGAAGCGCAATGCTGTTGTCGATAAATTATTGTAGTTTATCTTTATACAGAATGTTTTGTTTCAACTTAGACAGTATGGGGAAACTGTCTTAGGAACCAAAATCACAGCAGAAGTTGGTAAAAAAGATGCTTGAAACATTGTTGTCATGAAAAAAGACCTTATGGTTCCTAGGACAGTTTCGCCGTATATCCTTTTAATTCGGTTTTCCCCATACTGTTCCAGTAAACAGTCCGTACACCTATTTGCTGAGTAACGGACAGAGCGTCACTTGTTTTATGCATGCAGCGAGTTTTACGCCCGAGTTTGAACTACCTATAGAAAACTTTTATTAAAGATCTGAATAGTCTGTATAGTCGACCTCTTAATTGTTTTACTACTTTTGACAACAAATTCCAGTAAATTGAAACTTCACTAAAGTTGAAAATATCTATCTGTCACATAGACAAATAGACCTTGTCGTATTATGACGTGCAAGTGACATTCACCTTAGGGTGATAAAGCAATTACTTTGTCGACTTTACATATTATATATTAAATTATCTTCATCATACAAACATGCATGTTGAATGTATAAAACAACTTTGTAGTAACGATTATCCATTCCCTAGATTTGTTACTATTTAAATAGATTCAGAAATATAAAGTAGACTGTACTTTTTAACCTGACTAGCATTAGAACTAATTCAATAAATAAAACATTACTGGTTTCCGCCTAAATCATATATTACAATGATTATTAATAGCAGATTCATGAAATAATAAGACATTTTAATAAATTATTGTCTAGTCAATGTAAAGGTGCTTAAAATTTGCCTAAAAAAAGTATTTAAATTGGAAAGTTATTGAATACTCTATCGTGTAATCAAATATGGCAATATTATCGACAAGTTAATCCTTATTTTTAATCAAAAATTAATTGAATAGAGTGATTTACTGACTTATATTTGTCGAACAAACGGCGAACAATACTCAAACGCAACTCAATTTGAAGTCGTCGTTAAAACTCAGACTGTATTTGTCATTTGAAGGTGTATTGTAGCGACAGAAAGACTTTTAAGAACGTCTTCAAGTTAAGTGGCGTTTCAAGTATTCAAGGTAAGATCAGACCCATGACCCCATCACACTCATTTGAGAGCTGTTCCCATAATTTTCGGTCTGTAATGCCGGATACAGATCGGTGAAACGTAACATAAAATGTAACACACGCTGAAACAAATTTGCCTAATTGTTGTGAACAACATGTCAAGTTGCATTACATAAATTAGGACGATTAATTTTTGTTACATTTCACGCTATGTTTCACCAATCTGTACCCAGCATTAAAGCCACCAACATGTATGAAGAGGGTTCCCTCTATCTGGCAGAATTTTGATGCTCCGAAATTTATTTGGCATAACCCACTTGGCATAATCTTCTTTAAACGAATATATATATGACATAAAAATCATTTAATATAATTATTGTTTGGCCGAATGTTTATATGTCCGAATTTAGAAAGACATACTTTTAAGATGGCAGTATTTTATTTGGCATAATTACTTTTGGCAAAGCTTAATTTCGCATAATTTCGTTTCACATAACGTTTATTTAGAGCGACAATTATTTGGAATAATTTTATTAGGCATAATTATTGTCATTTCTATAAAATGTAATCATATTCTTAACCTTAAATTAAAATTAAAATATTGTCTTAAAAAGTCAATATGTTGTACTACAAAAGTTAGTGAAGTGACAGAACCGAATCGCTGCAAAACCGACTGCACGTAGTCTTGTCTGCCCTACCCCTAGAGTGTAATTTAAGCCCGCGTAGGCGCGGAGGGGCGAGGCGGCCCGCGAGCTGAGGAGCAGGTGGTTTTAACGCTCGCCGCCGCGGCTGAGGCTGGCCGGCTTGGCGGCCAGCAAGCCGAAGCCGCTGTGGTGAGCGTTACAACCATCTGCGACGAGAAGCTTGCGTGGGACCGCCGGAGCCCCGCAGCGCCGGAGCCGTGACAGAAAACATGCCTGCTTGCATGCTTGCTTGCATGCTGCATGTTTGCTTGCATGCTGCATGCTTGCTTGCATGCTGCATGCATGGTGTGTGCTTTTTTGCATGTTTGCAATCTACATGCTTGATGCATACATGCATGGTGTGTGCTTTTTTGCATATTTGCATGCTACATGCTTGATGCATGCATGGTGTAAGCTTGTTTACATGTTTGCATGCTTCTCTCATGCTTCATAGAAAATTATTCTAACTATGAATTTTCCGTAATGTGAAAAGTGAAAAGTATGCCAAAAGATGATTCTAACTGTAAACTTTCTGAGATATGATAGTTCTACCTTTTAATGATTATCAATATGAAATGTATGTATGCCAAAAGACGATTCTGACAGTGAACTTTCTGCAATATGATGGTTCTACTTTTTAATTATTATGGATATGAAATTTATGCCAAAAGACGATTCTGACAGTGAACTTTCTGCAATATGATGGTTCTACTTTTAATTATTATGTATATGAAATTTATGCCTAAAGATGATTCTGACTTACAAAATTATGCGTTTTTAATGTATTTTAAATGAGTGTATGCCAAACGATTTTCTGCGAAATGAAGTTTATGCTATGCGCTGTTATGCAAAATAATATTATGACATAAAAAGTTCTGCTATAAAGGGTAGACCCGTATGAAGATAACCTTTTTGACAGTTATTTAAAAGTGAGCTGCCAAATGTTATCTGCTAAAGCACTACTATCTAAACGGCTCTAATTGGGATGCATTTGAAGAGCCTGCTCGAGTGACGATACTAAGTACGTCCGGCGCACCCTGGGCAGTCAGCCCCGCTACAGCCCGATTCAAGCTTTATGGCGGCTCTGAAGTGCGCTACTCGTTGCGCAGTACCTCAACCCCTCGCCCCCGCTGGCACGTGAATTTCTTACTTCGCAGCGACTCGCGTCATGTTCCGAGCCGCCATTAAGTTTGAATCGGGCTGTAGTAAACTTGCTGACTGGCTAATATTTTTAAACAGGCACGAGCTACACTGCTAGAAGGATCTTTTGGCATTTGAATGACGTTGACAGGGGGGCGCTGTTGGAATTATTTGCGAAATAGTTTTTGAAATTGTATTGAAAAAACAAAATGGCGGTGCTAGTTCCAATTTTTGTCACGCGCCATATGGTCCTTGTACAGATATATGTATAGTAATATTAAAACATTTATTTCAGGCTACAATGGCCCAGAGATATACCTGACTAGTTGTGCGCCCCGCGGTTTCACCCGCATAATTCTACATCCCGTGGGAATATCGGGATAAAATGTATCCTATTTCCTAATCCAGGTCATGGTCTACCCATGTGTCAAATTTTATCCAAATCCGTTCCGCCGTTTTAGCGTGCAAGCGTAACAAACAAACGTACAAACATACAAAAAATCAAATCTTTTCTTTTCTTTTTTTCTTTTTCTTTAATATATATAGCTTAAAACGCTTGTGCTGTCCTGTGGTACTTGTCCGTGGAAGCGATGGAACACCAAGTCCTGCGGCCAAAAGTCTTTGTCCATGACGACGGGTAGATAACAATTCGGTACATGCACCGCGCGGTATTTATATGGATAAAGCTTATGCTTATGTATATAGCCCATGCCGAAACGTGTGAAGTTGAGAGCTTACTCATAAAGAGCTGTCAGGGTGAATTTCATACATTAAAAAAACTTGAGATATGAAAATGACTCTAAGTTGAGATTAATTAAGGTTGAATTTGGCGAAGTCGCAAGCAACAATTAGTTTATATAATAAAGTGTACATGGGCCTGCCTATTAGGATTCATGACCACTGGCACTTCTGTCGAGCCCCAAATAAAGGCTTGAAGTGGTCCATTCTAGCTTTTTACATAATTCTCATCTGCGAACTCGTGATCGAACTTATTAAGTTGGGTAACCATAGAAAAGTAATTGTGTCTCATTAGCGACAATTGAACGTTTAACTGTTAATAGTCTATTCATGATGTAACGAATAAACGGTTATTAATCGGTTTAATAACGAAGTACCTAAGTAATGTATTTCATGGGCTGTGCACTCGTTAAACTAATAAATTGTTATAACTGCTATAATTAAGAAGCTCTGTATGACGTTAAAACTATATTTAAATTCGTTCAAATGTAACGTATTAAGAAAGGCAATCATCGAATTCCAAGCAATCAGGCTTATCGGCTGTGTGATCACTGACCAATAACCATAGACAATTCTGCAGCTACTAGTGGTTTAGGGAACAAACAACTAAATTCGTGCTGATATCCTCTTGGACGCATCTGGGAAGGGTGGAGGGTATGTTGGACTCCTAACGACACAAACCACACCGCAAGCGGTAATAGCTATTCCATATTGAAATCCTTGCTTCCAATTGGTGTTATTTCAACTTGTAACAAATATCAACTTTAAACTCGTGGATAATACGTTGATTTCAGAGTGAGTGAGTAGTACGATAGAAAAAGTTTTTTTTTTTTTAATAGTTGTGCAAACTGAACTTTTAGTGTAGGTAATAAATATTTTTTTCCAGAAACACGTATTTGTATACGTTTGGAAACAAAATTTAGAATACAGAATAGGCCTGATTATTTTAGTATTGAGATTGCCTCTAAATATTAAATTGTATTTTGTCGTCATTTTGCGTGCAGTTCAATTTTGGGGTAGCAATATTAATCCATATTATGAATAATATATTTTAGCTTTTTGCTCGAGTGAGATTTTCGCTATAGGTTAATTTATTTACAATTGATTCACTAATATTATTATATTTATTACTTGCTGGAACATGCATACTGAAATTGTATTTATTTTTTTGTTTAAAACAAAATTAAGTTATTGTTGTAGACAATCCATTTTTATATTATACATAGTTAGATGTGAATAAAGACTACACATTTTTTGTAGAACATTTTCCTGATAATTTATCCATGAATGATAAATATTCAAATTGAAACGAAATACTTCCAAAAAAACTGTGTATCCAATTTTTTTAATAAGTATTATGATTGCAAAACTTCTCAAAAGAAAAGGGAACAAATTAGTTTTATTTGTCGTTGTCGTTCCGAAATATTCATTCAATGTATTTTTATGTAATCAAGTGAATGTTGCACTAATAAAATTATTCATACTACAAGGTTTGGTTTGATTTCTAGTCCTTACACGCCTTCGATCAAGAATCTAGATCTAATTGTCAGCGTGTCGATGGACAAAATAACACGAAAAAATATAGTCGTTTTTTTAAATTTGTTAGGTCTAAAATTCAGCAACGCGAATACCGTTCTCTGACACAGCCAGTAAGTCCTTACGTGTGCACGTGACCGGGCATGCGGTGCAAAATGGGAGGAGAGCCATTCTCTGTGGAGAGACGCCGCACACACACCGGAGGTCTGAGGCGTCCATGAACCCCCACTTGTGGAGGTTGTCCTTGCTGCGGCCTATTTGGGTACAGAGTTTGGAAAACCTGAAATACTCTAGATAAAGGATCACTAACAAAAACTCATTGTTCAACTGGCCATTACTGCTATTCTGGCTTAAAAATTAAAAAACTTTTTTACAAAAAAAAAAACAACCAACTCCAAAAAAAGACACTACATAGTGAAAAATAACTTTAATTTCTGAAGTCGGTGTCCTTGGATCTGTATTTTAGTTTTTTGCCACCGACTTCCGAAATTAAAGTTATTTTTCACTATGTAGTCTTTTTTTGAAGTTGGTTGTTTTTTTTTTTTTTTGTAAAAAAGTTTTTTATTTTTCACTTTTTAGTGTTTCATGTATTAATTTATCTAAGTTACAATAGCCTAATGTCAACTGCTCATCACCTTTTACAAAAGGCTTGTGTTTATGCCTACCAGAAAAGTACCTATTTTACTAACAAAAATTTCGAAATACTCACCAAATTGTGTCCAACAGAATGGATAAATGCTCACCAAATTGTGTTTCATAAAGTATTCTAGAAATGAACCTATTTTCCTTTTTTTATTTATAAGGCGTAGTCGACGAAGCCCCACTTGGCGGGGCTCCTTCTTCTAACCTAACCTGTGCGAGTCGGGGTGCCCCAAGTCCCTTCGCTCGCTTCGCTCGCTGTTGCATCCTATCCCACCCTTACATTTTGAAGCAAACTTATTTTTGGTGAGCAACTTAAACAAGATTTGGTGAGCATTCATCCATTTTGGTAGGCAAAAGGAATATAAATACAACACCTACAATTATTCTGATGAGTGTATAATTATTTTGGAACTTAAAACGTTGTTCTTTAGGCACCTCGGTATAGAGTGGGTTTATTTTATTTGAAGGTAACATATTTTACTTGGTACTTAGTCTTAGAGTCTACAAAATATTTTGGTGAGCATTTAAATTGTTGCCTTTACAAAATATTCCTTTTTCCGATGCGTTAATTATTGAGGAGTTTTCCTGAAAAAGAACTGAGCTGATGGTGAAGCCACCATCAGCTCTATTTCACCATATGCATTGTGACGAGCAAAAATTGCTTAGCAACCATATTAAAGTAATCGAATCGCAACCCGTGAAATACTTATTATTGAGTAGTTCCGGTGGTCACCTCTGGTCTTCATCATCAGTTCCACTTCACGGAATGGTGCTTTTCGAGAGCAAATGCACGAGTAACTATAAAAAATACCCAAATCGCTATTGGTGTGCCTATAAAATTTGAGGATTTCCCTCGATTTCCATGGGATCCCTTCATCGGATTCAGACTTGGTAACAATGGGACCACCTCGAGAGTATACCCTTTCAAACAAAAAAAGATTTTTGCAAATCCGTCTATATATGACGGAGTTATGCCCGAACATACATAAAAAAAAAAATATAAACATCCGAATTGATAACCTCCTCCTTTTTGAAGTCGGTTAAAAAGGTATTAGAAATATATCATGAACTTTAGATTGTTATTAACAGCCATAAGGCTGGCATTCTGAAAGTTGGCAACGTCGCAAATAGCCGTCAAATATTTCGCTGTTTTTGTCAATTCTAGTATTGCTAAATTAAATCCTACTAATATTATAAATGTGAAAGTTTGTGAGGATGCATAGATGGATGGATGTTGGTACTCTTTCACGCAAAAACTACAGAACGGATTTAGATGGAATTTGGAACACAGATAGTTTATAACTTGGATTAACACGTAGGATACTTTTTATCCCGGTAGTACGTTCCCGTGGGATAAGTTCCGACCTCCACGCGGGCGAAGCCAAGGGCAAAAACTAGTTACGAAATATCACTGTGTTGTATAACATATTGGTTATAAAAATGGGCCATAGATGCATATATTATATCATACAGGACTTGCATGTCACGCAATAACATAATGGCGTATGTTTGCACAAAAGCAACAGTTTATGTCTTTTCAGCTTGCACAACTTCTAAAACTGCGCAAACTTCGCAAACGCAAATGTTCTGCTATTTAACAACCTGACATTCAGGCGTAATGTGGCCAACTACGCCGAAAAAAGACACAAAATTATCCTTAACGCTTTATTGCAATTACACTGTATACGTCAAACTGAAGTAACAAATATATTCAAGAACTAGTGAACACATAGTCTGAGGATTTTGCGGTTTAGTCGGAGCCGCTGTGAGCAGATGACGCGCTGGATGCGGACCCACTACGGCTACGGGAGCCCTGGAAACATAAAAAGGATTTATTAAAACTTGTTTTGTTAGGAATAACAATTTAGTTTTGTTAGGAAACCACTAACATCATACTGTCCCTGTCATCTTCAAACGATTGACAGAAATAGAACATTTTAAATTCGTTTGACGCGGTTTCACCGGCATAAGTCTCGATGCCGCGGGAATATCAAGATAAAATGTGTACTATGTGCTAATCCAGGACATGGTCTACCCATGTGCCAAATCCGTTCAGCCGTTTTAGCGTGAAAGCGTAACAAACCAAATAAAAACATTATACTGTCCCTGTCATCTTCAAACCATTGACAGAAATAGAAAGTTTTAAATTCGTTTGACGCCAAACGTATTTAGTGATTTGTGGTGCAAGCGAACCTTAGGCTTAGCTATCAACGGTTTTCTCCATCAAGACATGTACAAAAAAAAAAAAAAACCATGTAAATAAGTAAAAGTGATACAAATATTAATAGTTGACCGCCGGCGAAAACTCGTTTGTGGCAGCGACAAGAGCTATCAAAGAGAGAATTCGCTCAGCGACGCTCGCTTGGTTGGTAGAAGACTCGCTGAGAGACTCACGCTTAGTACATATGCATAACAGCGAGTAATCGCTCGCCGCCGTCGTGCACTCGCTACTCGTTGCTCGCCAACTCGTTTTTAGCTAGCTTGCTAGCTCTGTTCATTTCTCTTTAATCGCCGGCGGCAGTGGGACAAGTGCCTTAGACTACATTTCGCTAAAATAGATAATTTACTAGAGTGCTACAAGGCGCTTTTGGCGCTTGAGTGACGTTGACATGCTAGCGCAGTGGCTCTGTTGATGAACATTTGTGAAACTGAAGTAGTTTCGCGAAATGTATTGAAAAAAAACAAGATGGCGGCGTAAGTTCCAATTTTGGCCACGCCTCAAAATCCTTGTACAGCTGAAAGTGGCAATGAAAGCTACAATCTTGTAACAAAAATTGATTGCGATGGAATTTCAACTTTAGTCATCTATGACATTGGAGTTTGTAATGCCAAAACTTGATAATGATCTGTCATTCTAAATTCAAAATTGAGAGGACTACCATAAAAACACATTCGATATTCAAACTCACCTTCCTACTTCTGGACCTACTCCTAGACCTGTCAGATCCGCTTGCTGACCCCGAGTTTTTCCTAGAACTGGCTCTAGAAGACGCCTTGGAGCCTGAAGCTTTGGACTTTGATGAGGCTCGTGAGGCTCTGGACGAAGCTCTTGAGGAACGCTTGCTTGCACGCGATGAGGCTCGAGAACTTGCTCTGGAACTTGCTCTTGACCCCTGGAGAATATAATAGAATTGAGTAAATGCCTGGCAAAAAAATCGGGTTTCGGTTTTTTATGGTAGGCAATATCTGTTTTAGCTTTCAGTTTTCAGACGTGTTTTGATGTAGCGGCATTCTATATTATAGTTTGATGAAGTGTGAAACTGCGAATGGCTCATAAGCACACCATGATCCAGCATTTAGTTCTACTTAGTTTCTCTGTGTGATTAAAACAGGTATATAATTATACAATGTTTGCTGTTTCAAATCGCCGCTACCTATGTAAGGAGTCAGGCCCTGCAGTCTCGACAAATAAAACGACAAAAATCGGTCGTTAACGTTCGTTTTCAACCTTATGCTTTCGAAACAAAGTTGAAAATTTATTAAATGAATTTGACAACGATACGACTTAGCGACCGATTTTTGTCGCTGTCTAATATCGAGACTGCAGGCTCTGGTCTTTATGATCTTTTTACACAGGGATATTTTGAGGTCTATTATGTTGCAGTTCTTAACAGTTTCGTTGCATATGCCTGGATGTAGATAGTTTGAAGAACGTCTTGCCATAAGAGAGTTTGCTTGGGGAATGGGAATCCTAAATGTACGTTTTGAGATTATCTCTGTGTATTCTGGTCTGGATTTTAATTTTCGTGTTTTTGAAGAACTACATTGAGGATAAAAAGCTGCCAGACACGGTGGACCCGAAAATCCCTATAGAGATGGTCAGTTGGATACATTAAAGGTTTCTTGAGCATTACTTTAATGACGGCTTTTTGTGCTCTTTCGGCTTCAATAAATGCGCCCTTACCTGCGCCATCCCAGACAGGGATACCGTATTGGAGAGCGGACTGGCATAGACCAAAGTAAACAGTACGCAGTATAGGAGAAGGTGTGCAGTCACGAAGGTTTTTCATGGTGTAGATAAGTTTCCAGGTTCTGCCGGCTAGTGCGTGTATTTGTGGTTTGAAAGATAAGTTCTCGTCTAAAGCAATTCCTAAGTATTTAATGGATCGTATACGCTCAATTACAGTGCACGAACAGCCCCCAGTTCGAGAGTTAGGGTTATGGGAGCAAGTATGAAGGGTGAGAGTTAGGTGTTGGGGGGGTCTTGATCTCTTGGTTTTGTAGAAAGTAATAATTTTAGTCTTTTTAACGTTTAAGGTTAGTAAGTTCCTATCAAGAACTTTAGCTATTGTGGGCAGTTACTCTTCGGCAAAGCTGTACAGCTGGTCCCAATTTTTACCATGAAATATGACCACTGTATCAAATACAAAATACAAATAGTTCATTTTTCTTTACAAGGTTTGTACTACACAGCTAGTGATAGAAGTGTGTGTGAAGTGTATCGTCTACATAAACTATTATTTCAGCGCTGATAAGAGAAATATTCAATATATCGTTCATGTAAAGTAACAAAAGCGTCGGACCAAGTGTACTACCTTGCGGTATTCCATAGTTGATAGGAAGTAGGCTGCTAGAGATATCACCGAGCTTGAAAAATTGCCTTCTATTGGACTGGTAGCTTTTGAGCCAATCTTGGAGTGTACCGCTCCCAATACACAGTATTTGTTAATAACTTTGTTCAAAAATATCACTGTTCTGTTGAAAGAAGGATGCTGATATTTGCCTTATATCTTTCCCGCACCGAAATATAGATGGCTCCAATCCAAACCGGCATAGTACGGCCTCGGGTCAATACTAGAGTCTGACCGAATTCCGTTACGGTTTTCGGCAGAAATAAATTACTCAAATCAAACAATGCATCAAACAACATTAAGGCTCATGTCAATACATACCTTGCCGCTAGCCTTAGAACTGGCTCTAGACCCTCGTCCACTGGCAGAACTGGCTCGCGAACCTTTGCCACTCCTGGAACTGGCGCGCGAAGACGCTCTCGATGATGCACGGGACTTTGATCGGGAGCGGGACCGAGAGCGACCAGAACCGGACCTGTGAATGAACAATAGGAAGTATCACTACATATTATAAAACAAAGTCTCCCGGCCGCGTCTGTCTGTCTGAACGCGATTAACACAAAAAGTACCGAACGGATTTTTACCAATGAACGAAGTAATTCATGAGGAAGGTTTAAGTGTATAATTCATTAAAGTTTTGTGTAAATTGGCTGAAATTTGACGATGATTGTTGAAGATGTCGGAAAAAATCATGCCGACTGGGAGCTTTACCGGCGAGCGCCGCGTAAACCAATAGAGTTATATGAAAACAATGTATTACGGAATTAATATTTTTTTTACATAGGGTACTTTTAATCCGGGTAGTACGTTCCCGTGGGATATTTTCCGACATCCACGTGGGCGAAGCCGCCGACGCAAAAGCTATTTATTAATAATTTTGTACCCTGGAGGTGAGGATCCTCTATTTATTTTTATATTCGTATAGGGTTTATTTTTAAACATTAGTTAATGTTCAGAGACGTTTAACGTAGAAAAAAAGTGTGGTTAAGCAGACGTTAATCATTACTTAACTTTAAGCAACGTTTAAAAATAAACCCCTAAGTGGCCAGCCGGACAGTGTCCGCGCCGTCTGCTGACATCAGCAATACCTGAGGCATCAGAGGCGCGTTGCTAAATTATTTTTTTATTGTTATTTAAAATCTGGCAGGTATATATTTTTAACGGACTTCAAAAAAAGGAGGAGTTTCTCAATTCGACTGTATTTCTTCTTTTTTTATGTGTGTCAGCTCAGTACTTTTTCTAGGTGAACCGATTTGGATGATTCTTTTTTTATTTGAAAGGTGGTGCTTCACATGTGGTCCCATTTAAATTTGATCAAGTTCTGACCAGCAGTTTTGGAGTTATCCTTAATACTGCATATTTTTTCCACTCAATTTATATTGATGATGTTTTAATAATTTCCTGTCACTGTTATTTACATATCAAGTAGTGGTAAACGAATTTGTGTGGGGTAGGTACCACAACTAAAAAGAGAAAAATAAACACTTGGAAGTCGGTTGTTTTTTGTAAAAAAGTTTTGTATTTTCGTTTTTGGCCACCGACTTCCGAAATTAAAGTTATTGTTCACGTTTATTTGTGTTTTTTTTAGAAGTCGTTTTTTTATTTTTTGTAAATAAGTTTTTTTACTATGAGTTAGAAGATGTTGCTTGAACTTATCGCAGTATCTTTAATGGTGGTGGCATTTGAGTCTATACCATAAAACAAAATTACATTTATTACAAAACCAACTACAGTACAACTATTTTCTTAATGTCCCTTGGGAATCATCGCATTTCCGAATACAAACAAATGCGAATTTCCATTTCCATCACTTATTAGATTTATTGTGTATAATAATTTGAATTCAGAACTAAGTACTTTACTGTTGTTACGTCAAAACAAAACAACCATAAAGTACTTAGTTCTGAATTCAAATAATTATACACAATAAATCTAATAATGGACATGGAAATTAGCATTCGTTTATATTCGGAAATGCGATGATTCACGAGGGACATAGAGAAGACAAGAAAATAGTCGTACTGTACTCCAATGAGAAAAACTCGATTACTTACCTCGCAGAACCCGACCGTGCGGACCCAGAACGAGATCTGGATTTTCTGGAGCCGGATCCCGATCGAGACCTACTTCTAGATTTGGATTTTGACTTGGATTTAGACCTGGAACGATCGCGCGATCCAGATCTTGACCTGGATTTGGACTTTGACCGTTCCGAGCCTTGGGGAGATTTTGAGCCAGATTTTGAACGTGAGCGCGATCTGAAATACGTGATAAATAACATAAACATCTTTGTACTCAATACTAATATGCCGTATCTCTCTCGTCTCTCTATTTTACTATGTGTACATAAATAATAAAATAAACACAACATCACGCCTGTATTCCCCGAAAGGTTAGGCAGAGGCGCCTATAGTACACCCACATTTCACCAGTTATATTTAAGTCCCATGTAATAGGTGGCGAGCCTATTGCCATCAACCGGGCACTTAGCAAGACTCTGGGCTGCTACTGACAAATTCCTGATGGAAAAACCCAATAACAGTTTGCCCGACCTGGGAATCGAACTCAGGACGCTCAGCAGTAGTACTTGAACTACTAGACTAGCGAGGCAGTTTCCATGATAATGACCATATAATGCTAGATTTCTTTCATAATACACATTCTGTAGTTTCCGGTCCGCCGGTGTTGTAAAAGATGGAAGAATTACATTCCAGGTAACCTCTATTAAAAAAAACCTACGGCTTATGGCAGCTTTACTACTTAATCTCTAGCCGACGTCGGTGGTCTACTAACTATAGTCTGTTCCAAAAGAATCTGGTAAAAATGTAAACAAATGACTCAGAAAAAGTACCTGAGGATGTCAATTTGTTGTGCCACTTTCAAAATAGGGTGCTTTGATTTGATTATTTGAATACTTAAACCTGTAATTCAAATTTTTAAATCACCTTAGAGGCGTTTTTCTTTTAACAATTGAGGTTAATACATAACCTCAATTTACGTCTATGACTTTTCAATTACAATTTAATGTTATTCAAACAATAATTGAATGAAAAAGTTGTGAGATATAAAGTTGAAACCTTCTAATTATAGATGTATGTTATTAATTTTCTCTAGTGGGTGATTGCGTAAGAATTTAACCAGCGTTTTTTTTAACCATTGCGTTACTATCAGTAGGAATGGCTTTTATTTTGACAGTTCAACAACATCTATTGCGTTATTTACGTTGTTGAGCAGACAACTTTTTCGAACATATGAAGCAATGGATTATCAATAGGCTTAATTTTGGTTCGTTGTGTTGCGCAATTAGGGTACTGGAAAGGGTTTATTTACACTTTTATCAGATACTTTCTGAACAGACTATTTATGTTTTTTTTTCTGTTACCCTATTTTGTCCCACAACTGGGCAACGGTCTCCCCCATATATATATATATTTTTCCACTTTTGTTTATGCTGTCTCCTCCATCCAATCGGTTAGGAACGAGTCAAAATCGTCACGCCAGCATTTCTTAAGCTTGCCTCGGTGACGACGCCCGTCTTCAGGCACCCACTGAGTGACGATCCCGCCATCTGTCTGGATGCATCCTATAGGATGCATCCAGACAGATGGCCCTATAGGGGTGATCCGGCCAATCCCACTTCAGCCTCGCAGACTTATCGCCAACATCGGCATACCTGTCTTGGAGCGTATTGTGGTGTTGCGAATTTGGTTGGTGAGTTTGATTTGTATGTATATGTATAAATATTAAATAATATGTACCTGTCTTTATCTCCATTCTGTCCTTGTTTATCTTCGTCATCATCATCGTCGTCATCCTCTTCTTCTTCTTCGTCTTCCTCCTAAATGAGACAGAACAAACATTTTTAAAACAAAAAGTCTTTACAACTCATCTAAATCTTCCATGGATTTCAATAGGCTGTAGTGAAGCCCTAGCTAGACTGGTTAGCGCGTGTTACATAAAGTAAAAGACGTGGCGTTTTATATTGGGTGTGATTTAACGTATCACCAATGAAATTAGTAATTAACACCAAAGAAGCAGCTGACAAAATCTGCCTCCAGCAAAAACGACAACACATTTTATGTAAGTGCGATTGTTATTGGTGGTGGAGATGGGTCAACTATTTTATGCCCATCATCTTTTGATACTTATGAATTTATTAAACTTTTTGTAACATAAAAGGTACAAAGGCGGAATTAATGTCACAGACATTCTCTACCAGTTAGTCAATCAAGGCTCGTAGTTAATATTCTACTGTAAATAAATGCTGTGTCGGTTCAAGCTGTTTCTCTCTCAGCCTTAACATGCGATGTTCAGCCGCGCTGAATGATCTGTGCGTGACGACTAGTCGCGTCAACGCCTGAGCCGCACTATTAATTCTCTTCACAAAATAAATGCCTATCTGTGTCGGTTCAAGCTGTTTCTCTCTCAGCCTTAACATGCGATGTTCAGCCGCGACGAACGGTCTGTGCGTGACGACTAGTCGCGTCAACGCCTGAGCCGCACTACTAATTCTCTTCACAAAATAAATGCCTATCTGTGTCGGTTCAAGCTGTTTCTCTTTCAGCCTTAACATGCGATGTTCAGCCGCGCTGAGCGGTCTGTGCGTGACGACTAGTCGCGTCAACGCCTGAGCCGCACTACTAATTCTCTTCACAAAATAAATGCCTACCTGTGTCGGTTCAAGCTGTTTCTCTCTCAGCCTTAACATGCGATGTTCAGCCGCGCTGAGTGGTCTGTGCGTGACGACTAGTCGCGTCAACGCCTGAGCCGCACTACTAATTCCCTTCACAAAATAAATGCCTACCTGTGTCGGTTCAAGCTGTTTCTCTCTCAGCCTTAACATGCGATGTTCAGCCGCGCTGAGTGGTCTGTGCGTGACGACTAGTCGCGTCAACGCCTGTGCTGCGACTCCGGCGCGCGCACGACGTTTTGATAGACGCACGCGCGTCTCCAACTCGTTGTAGTAGACGCAATGGTTGCGGACCACCTGTTGGGCAGATTGGTAATTATATTTGGGTACATGGGGAAATTATTTGTAAAGAAGGAAAAGTTATTATTTACGCCTAATTAAAAATTCGCTGATCCAAGTAGCAGGAATGTATCTACTTCAATAATATCAAACTTATAAGGACATTTTGTAATTGGCAATAAAATTTTGCAAAACTGTCAGCATAAAGTATGCCCAGCAAAACTAAAAAAAATAGGTATCACATATTTTTTAGCTGCAACAGCATAATCCATACAATCTTAGAGCAGGGCTGATACTTCATCAAATGAAATCCACGCAATCTTGACTCAATCATCGCATTATTTTAAAATAATATCAAGAGGTAAGCATCTCCGCCATTGTCGAAAGTGTCATGATTTATCGCAAAAATAAAACACACAAAATACAAAATTTGCACTTCCACACTCACCAAGAAATAATTCTCCTCGTAACCCTTAGAAGCCTTACTCTTGACGTTCCAGTTGTACTCTCGAGCCATCTTATACTCATATGTGTCACCATCCATGTATAATATACTCTCTGTAACATCGCGACGACGTTTCTGTATTGTGTCTTCAGTAGGCAGACAGTATGCCACAAACTGTTCTCCACTTTCGTCCATCACACCTCTGGAAAACGAGACATGGTGGAATTGTTAGTTGCATTTCATATATAAATAATATGTTACAAGAATTTTGCTTTGAACAAAGCCCAAGACTGGGGATTGTATATTAGCCCCTCATCTATCGATCAAATGTATTAAAATCGGTAACAATAGAAAAATGATTGTGTCTCATTAGCGACAGTTGAGCTCTTAAAGTGTTAATACAATAATTTCGTTCTATTGTGAAAATGGTATAGCACTATTTGTCCAGTATGGCTCTTTTTTCATAATTTGGCTGCTGAGCAATTTTTTTTAACATGTCATAATTATCGAAGATCACAGTTATGAATTATAAGTTAGCAAGCAGGAAATCAAACAAGAACATTTAATAAGTACCCATTATGTTCCAAATACTCACCGAATCATAGCCTGAGACATGGCCTCAATCTGTCCAGAAATATTCTTATCAACAGGTGCAGGATCCGAGTCAAATATGACTTGAGCACATGGGTATTTCCACATTTCAAAGTCAGGGAATACTTCCATAACCTCCACAGGTGTAACACCTGGTTTACTGTAATGCTTCTCTATAGGTTTCTTGTTGTCCTCAAATGTCTTCTCAATAGCCTTGATTTGACTCTCACGGTCCATGTAAAGGGTCTCTTCGCTGAAGATCTTTTTGACATTGTAACCGACTTTCGCTTCAACCTGAAATGTTTATCATTGTTTTAGTAAATTTTTGTTTAGTTTAATTTTCAACTAAGTCTATAGCAGTCCACTTTGAATAAGTGGCTTGTCCAAGTTCTACTGATTATATTCAATTAATCCTGTAACCAGTCCATATACCATGAAGTATTGGTTACACTTATAATATAAAACTTAGACTACGATAGTAGGGCTCAAGATGAAATTGATCTACTCAGACAATTTTGAATATTTCAAATTAGAATGGTGGAAACCAACCTTCTCCATAGACTGAGGTTGGAACCTCGTCTGTTCTGTAGAGATATACTCGGACCGCCGCAACCATGATACGTTCTTAGCATGATGTCGGGACCTCTTTGAGTCTTGAGGAGTGAGGATGTCATCCTCAAGCAACTTCTCATCGGCCGGGTCTAATATCGCATTGCCATCGCCCTGATATATATCCCGGTTTATAAGATCTATGTGAACTCCCAAATCGTGCTCTGTAAGCACTTCATACCGATAATTCTTTTCCAAAGAGGTCGGATTATACTGAATGAATCTCGTTGAGGGAAATGGATATGTAATAAATTTTAAGTCAAACGGTATGTCTGGAAGCGTGTTGCAGTACTTCACACGCGTCACAAGCTCCGATCTACAAATAATTTGAGAATTTAGTTCAATAATTTCGATGTAAGTCCTCTTTAGGTTGAAACTTATGAAAACGTACTAACCTCCTTTCGCCCGTACGTTGTGGACGTTTGTCTCTTTCCGGCTCATTTGTTTGAACGGTAGGTGGCATTTTTACAACCTAATTATTCACTTATTTAATATAACATTTCAGAAACATTGAATTATCAAAAATATTAAAATCTCCAAACCACTTCAACGAAATTACAACAAACAACGCGACGACTATTTTCCCGTTATGACAGACTTACAGTTGATGAGTTGAGTTTGACAACATGGCATTATTTGGTGATAGCAACATCAATTTTGGCACAGAGTTTCGTTCATTTGGTTCAGTTGAATGCACAGGTAGAAAGTGAGTTGAAAGAACCTTTCTAAAGTCCGTCTTACGAAGGAATTCCGCAACAATAAAATAATGCAACTAATTATTATTACATAGTCAGCAACATCCCTACAACAACTCTTCTGCGGCTTCGAGTTTAACACACCTTTATCTTTATAAGAATGTGCATTTTATTAACCAGTATCTGTAATGTGATACTGATGGTACAAATGTAGGAATCTGACAGTGGCGCCGCGTCTGCGAAACTTCTTTCATAAGACGGACTTTAAACTGTTCTACACACATAAAATTAGTGTATGGTCCCACTGTTGGGCAAAAGAGGTTTCCCCCTATCCTCCCTAAGTCAGTTACTCTGTTTACTTAATATAATAATGTCATCGACCCTATAGATTTTCATCTCTCTCTTCTCTCTCTGCTGCCTTCTCTCGCCAATCCGTCAAGAGTGAATCTGCAGAGCCTGCTTCGATGAAACCGCCTGTCATCAGAGCAAAGGTATCTACTGCGTGACGAAATGGTGACGAATCTGGCTCATCCACCCTGATGTATTCGACACTAATCAAGTAATCATCATCATCCTCTTGCTCTTATTCCAATTTATTTGGAGTCGGCGCAATATTTGTCTTTTTTTTCATATTGCTCTATTTTAAGTCATGTCGATAGTCTTAGATGACGTGAATCGATGTCAAATCTACTCAATCCCGAGCTTATGTTGTCGCCCTGTTGCAAAAAGGAAATACCCCGTCACCCATGTGCCCGGTGTTTTTTTTTTCAATCTCTTGTTGTAGTTTTATCAAATTCAAGTGGTCAGCCTTCATGTTTTCCTCAGGTAATATTTATTATTTTTTGGAACTTTTGTATGAATTTATTGAAAATCACATAACATAGTGCCGCCGCTGCCGTATGTGATCCCCTTTCTGGTCACTCGCTAGTGACCGCGCTGTCGACTAATCAACTTATGCAGAATAGTTTCAGAAAGAGAACCTATTATAGGCTGCAAGAGCGAAATCGTAAATTTTAGCACTCCACCTCAGATTGGTTAGATTTTATTTTGACCATTCATAGTATGAATTGGGGGTACCTGGGAATACCTGTTTGAATTACGGTACACTTTCTTTGCACCTTAGTAGTTCCTCCGCGCCACTGTACACGTTCCGGAGGACTATTTGAATAAAGTTGTCAATCTTTTTACAGCAAGTAATTAAGAAAAAAAATACCAGTTTGGGACAGTATTGGGAACCACGAAGTTTGATGCCACAATCATTTTTCTCCCGTGCGTTCGAAAACATTGTTCGACGCGTAAAAAAAAGATCCGGAAATTATGGTAATCTTTATAAACTTGCCAGTTTCATTGTGTAACCGTGTTTCGTTCATTTCCTTCATTTCATTCGCCGTCATTTTCAATTTCAAGTCACTGTGGTCACTCATTCGCCGTATTCCGTCGTCGCCATCTTTCTTTTCACAACTTTTGTCGGCAGTAAGGTACGTTATTGAAAAGGAAAAATTCGCTAAATAAATCGAAATTGTGATCAAAAATTTGTCCAATCGCTACTTCATTTACTTTGCAAGTCCATTTATAATCCGTAAGTGGTATTAGTTTTCTAAATTGTGCAAGAACAAAGTCGGCCATGTGGTCGGTCAAAATGGTTTTTCAACGTACTACGCATTATGTTTTACATGGACTATGATGAAGTATGCTGGTTAGATAAGTTATTTGAGTAGTTCTAAGTTAGTTGGTGCGGTAGTGTTGTATTAGGATATTGATTGTAAAAGTATTTGTCGGAAGCCGGTATGGTAACCAACGTGGCGCGAACGCCGTTGTACTAACGAGGTGCTCTTGTTTTAGATATAAATATGGGTACAGTGGAGCGCGCTGGTGATGACCACACTTCCGAGGTGGAGTCCGGAGAGGAGGAGGAAATTGTTGGGGGTGGTGAGCTGGCTCAACATCTGATGAAAAGGTAAGACTGAATTTGTGTAGGTTAGCCCTGTCCTCAGCCTTGTCGTTGTCAGCCACATGTTGACTTATGAACTCCTTGCTTCATAAACCAAAAGTTATGCTAACTCAGTACTAGTCAAGAATTTTATGATAAATTAAAATAAACAATATATTGAAAATATTTTATTTACTTACTAGAATTTTAAGTCAGTGGGGGTAGTCATAGGGGCGCGCTTGTCATGAGACTGTAGCTGTCACTAATTGACAATTAATGCTCATGCAGTTTCATGAATTTTTTTACTAAATTTAATTTCTGACAGTCTGACAAAGTCAGGGTCACCTTAGCAGTGTAATATAATTATATATCACTAGTAACAAAAAAAAAGTTTAACTGTGCAGTAAAACAACACAGGCTAATTAAAAGTTTTCTGATAATATTCACCATTCTTGTGAAGCGATTGTAAATTTTATCTCGTAAGTAACAATCAAAATCAAACTTAAAAGTTTCACTACTAAAAAATCAATCAATCTGCCTAGCCTTTCAACTATGTTGGTGTTGGCTTCCAGTCCAACCGGATGCAGTTGAATACTAATATTTTGCCTGGAGCGACTGAAAGTTTCATTACGTTCCCTTATTTATCAGATATCCAACAGTCCAACATAGTTTAATTCCCATTAAAAATGATTACATCACATGGTAGGTCCTAAATTCATGTAAGATGAATCATGTTTCCTCGACAACAAATTCATAAAATGTTGAAACAGCTCATCGGCTTGATTCAAGCTATTTTAAACTTCAACAGTTATGTTCCAATTTGAATATTAATACTTCTGGTAGTTAACAGCTATTTATTACTAATAATATACTGAAAATATTTTATTTTATGTTCCTGTGTTGATATTTTTATCATCAGAATTATGATGATAAAAGAAAGTTAAAAGTTGATAAAAAAAACCAGCCTCAAAATTAAAATAAGCCAAAATTGTAGACTCCAAAGAAAGGAGACAAAAATAAAACTTTCTTTCAGTGTTCTATATCTCTTATTTTTATACATTTGACTTGAATAAATAATTCAATCTGTTTTTTCTTTCTAATAAAAATGCACAAAGCTGTCATTTATATCAAGTCGTATAAAAAAATATAAAGTTATTATAAAACCTCTTTCGAACTCCGACTGGCCACAGACATTATCTATGATTACTTTGACTCAGATCTACTTGAGGAGCTTGGACAAAAAGGCGCGAGATGAGATTACGTGTCATTGAACCAATGAGTCATTTCACGCTCTACTTGAGTTATAAATGTTTGGACTAACTGATGGAATTTATAAGAACCGAGTGGTTAAGTTTAACCAAGCATAATAAAATCTTTGTTGGCTACTAAAATGCACTCACTTCAAGCAAATGCATTGTCTATGAGTAGATAGAAAATGGAAATACATACCACTAGTATCTAATTACAAACGACAAACTAAATTTTACCATGTGGGTAAAATTTGTCTTTTAATTTTAATATCGTAAGCAGAATGATAAGTAGGGAATGATGTATCTCTCAAGATCGAAATAGCGAGAAACATTTTCTTACTAAGTTTTAATAAAAATAAATCTCGAATGTCAAAAATTAAAACAGCCACCAAAAATATCCACCTACTCAATCAGTCCCGGTGGTACGATATTTGTAAAATCTGTCGCAATGAACAATCGTGAGAGAATATCGCCATAGGTATTTCACACGCGTCGCACTCTGAATCATAAACGTCGAAAGATACTATAATATTTTCGTGAAATTGCATTCAAATAACTGCTGCACTGGAACAATTTTTTACGCTAATCAAAGAGTTCCAACTTCGATGAAGAACGTTGCAGTCTTGCACCAAAAAGGCAGTACTCATTTCTTGACGAAATCCTCTTTTCTTTTATGCCAGTAGCTTATCTTTCAGTGATTGATAAAACTATTGTTCAATTCGTAGTTAACTTTCCGTTAACGACCGGTTATGACTATGAGATTATTCATAATCCACGTTTTATAAGAAATAATAATTATTATTACGACCGTTAAAACATCTCATGCTCTGATAATTTTACAAAAAAATAATGTGTAGCAAAAGTGGATTACTATTACAAATTTTTAGTTTTTATATGCTGGATGGATACATCTTGAATGTGAAGCTAAGTCTGCTTTTCATACAATATCATAAAGCGCACAATTTAAAAATCGATGATCCGTATTCCGTACCAAGCGTTCTTTTATCAAAAGTAGAATTTAGTTCCTTTTATAACTTCGTACATTAAAAAAAAAAAGCTATTGTTACTGTAAATTCAAAGGCGTATTGTAACAACAAAGACTTTTTGCTTGGCTTCAGTAAAGTTATTAGCTTGCCAATTTCGCACGTTTTTTGCATTAACCCTTACATTAGGGACAGACCTTCATTCCGAAGGGCGAGTTACAAGGTAAAATACCTAAGTAACCAAGGTACCACACGATCTGGTCTTTTAATGACAATGAGTCAGGATGGGAGCGAATACGTTGCGTTAATGGTATGCGATGCGCATTTAATAAGCTATTTCCCTCCGTTCTTACTACTCAGGATGTGGGGCATCTGAGACTTGTTATTTCTTTTATTTCCTCCACAGTTCAGCATTCTATTGGGCACAAATAAAATAATGTATATCCGAATTATCTTTAAGAATCTTGAAAGATTTCGAAGGAAGGTTGAGGATTTCATGTCATATCTGCAAGTCAAATTTTTTACCGAAAAGTTATAACGAACTACACTTGAGACGTGTTTTGAGAATTAACAATGAACTACGCTGAGATAAGCAAGATCTTCGCACATGCGAAATGTATCATTGAGTTGATTTCGGACTGACGACGGAAGGATTACCCATCTTACGTCGAATGTAACGACGTACGCAGGAAGTCGATACATAGCGTGCATGAATATGTAAAAAATCTGGTTCTTCCCTGGTCTCCGGTCCTTCACACCGACGCGACGCAGTAAAAAGACTTATAAAAACTCAAATTAATTACATCTCACTGACTTCCGTGTACCAACAACGACAACTGATGTTTCTAAGTTATAGATTTTTTGTATCATCATTTTTTTTTGTAAAATGTTTCGATTATCAGCAGATCGTGCTAAATTCCCATCTGTTTAAAAGACAAAGACATTACGTTTAAAAGATTCAATTAAACCAATTATACTATCACGCTATAAGAAGATATTTTATCTACCAATCTTTTTGTCTAATTAATTTCTTTTTGCGCTCACATGAAGCAATCACTACACGAACTTCGCAAGATAAAATGAAATGTAAAGCCAAATATGGCCGTTTTTATACCAAAAAAAAACTGTAATCATGACTTGCTATGTAAAAATATCGGCATACAAATGATAACCGTAGCGAAAGTCTGTCTGCGCATCGAAAAGCTTTAATAAAAACTTTATAGATTCCTAGACTAACGTGCTACGTATTGATTTCCGAGGTAATTATATTGAGGAATGTATGAAGTTTGTGCTCGTATTGAGCCGTTATGCTGTGTTTCTTTTGTGGAGTTAACAGCAATGCAATCAAGCAACCAGGGTGTGCACAATCAATAATATTAATACTTTCATAGACTAGACTCCTTTAGTTTGATACAGACAAGAGTTCATATCTGAACGCACAATACCTCTGAGTAACTCCAAGAATTCATAAAAGATCTCCCGAGGTCTCGACTGAAAATAAACAAGCATACAGGTGACTAATTGCCCTCTTTGAAGTTCCCAACCGATTTTTCCTTTCATACAACTAATTGTACGGCTTCATTTTTATTCCGAAGCAAGTAAAAAAAATGCCGTCAAATAACGTGATCCAACAATCGAATGGAATGAAGTACTCGTTTAATTGGTTCTTCTCGGAATCGCTTCAAACAATATTTTGCAGTACAGAAGACTGGCACTAATGGAGCGAAACGACTTTGTTTTCTTTTCAATTAGACACAAGTTAATGAGGGTCGCAGGCAATCGTAGACTTAGCTAGAAAATATGCCTAAAAGGATGACATACTTTACAGAGTATGTGTATCGTTACTACGAAATAAAGCGCTCTGGTAGTAACAAGCGAAGGTCGTTCTTCTCGTATAAACGAATAACCCTTGAAGAGGTAACACCGTAACATTCTACACCATGGATAGGTTTACTGATGTTCTATACTGTTTATTTTGTTGCGCAACGAGGCTATTTCAGGGAAATCGGGCGCAACTGTAAATCTACTGCGCACCGGCATGAAAAGTCTGGTGTTTTTATGTCATGAAACGTAAATTAGGTTGTTATGTACGTAATCCAGCTGCCTTGTTTGTGAAAAGAAACTCGCGTATTTTGAGAAATTATCACATAGCGAAAATGAATTTTTAATGCGATCATTACTTAAAAAAATCGGTAACTAAAATCAACACGACTGTGAAGAAGCTTTGCAAAAAGTATTGTTTAATCGATGCATTAATGATTAATCACTGTTCAGTTTCTATGAAACAAGGCTAGCTCAAGGATTTACTATGTTTATTGGAATCGGTTATGTAATTTTAACTGGATCAATTTTATTATACCTTCTGAGAATAACATGATGCAACCGTAAGTCCGTAAATTATTCGATAAATCCGAAATGTGTGGGAGGTAGACGCGATATTTACATGAGGCTTGTAGCATTACCAACTTCTATACACATGGATCTCTTATACTTAGAACCCTGCCGAGTTTGATGTAGGGTTGAAAGAGCAAACATACTAGAATATGACAAGACACCAACTTCCGAAATTAAAGTTCACTTTGTATTGTATTTTTGGGAATAGTTTTTTCTTTGTAATAAAGATTTTTTCTGGTTCATTCCCTCCCACCACCCAAGTGAAGGTATAGGAATTTGTGTGGGGTAGGTACCACAACTGAAAGTGAATCGTGTTGCTTTTCTTAGCTGTTTTTGAGATATGGCTGTGACAAAGAGTGAACTAGCTGATTGCAGAAGCAAATTCTACTTTTACATGATGACATACCAACACCTTTTACTGAAACAATCGTGATAAGATTTGTTTAACATGCATCACCAACTGAGGATTCATCTCTTCTACACAAACAAACCTCTTTCAAATCAAATATTTTCATTTTTTCTCTCTTGTTAACAGCGGCATCACCCGTAACGAGATGTTAGCAGCCATCACCAACCGCCTCCATGTTGAAGCAATGGCGTCGCTGCCCCCGAACGTGCGTAGGCGCATCCGTGCTCTGCGCACACTCCAGAAGGAGTTCGTGGACATCGAAGCCAAGTTCTACAGTGAAGTGCATGCTCTTGAGTGCAAGTACGAGAAACTGTACAAGCCTCTGTTTGAGAAGGTAAGATCTTGGACTTACTTACCCCAGTCCACTACTGGATATTGATCTCTCAAACTGAACGACAGTAGGTTCAATCTTCGACAAATCTCTTCCATCAGAAAATAAGGTATAGCATATAATATGCAGCTAATATTAGAAAGTTAAGTACGCAATATCGACGGTAAAGTTTTATGAGTACTGATAAGGATAGAACATAATGAAGATAGTTCTAATAGAATTCCCTCGAATCAAAATCAATACATCGACAGAGGGCTCGTACAGTGCTGAATCAATTAAGAACAAAAATCTTAAGGGCGATGCGCTCAGGTAGAAATACTTACGTTTTTCGCAATTTGCAGGTCACTGTCAGGATGTATGTTGATTAAAATATGATTCGCGGCCGTAACAAATATGGCTTTACAGAATTATAATCCTTAGAATCAGCAATACAACTCCTTAAGTTAGATTTGGCCTCAAATGTCATGATTTCATGAAATAGTCATTCAATAGGGTAATATGAACTTAGAGAGATGTATTGATGATTTTTATGATTATAATTCTATAAATAAATATTTGATACGGCCGCGAATCATATTTAGATCAACATACAACATGATACTGACCTGCAAATTGTAAAAAACGTAATAAAATTTGAATTTCGCGGGCTACCTTGGCTCATCCCCCTTAACTTGACTCAAAGAAGAGATCAAAGAGAGTCGGTCTATGCTGGGATCTATTGTTTTAGTTCAAATCCGATTTCCGCATTCGAGAATGATTTTTAAAATTGCACGATTTCTAATGACATCCAGAACTCCTATATTTCCCAGAGCAGGCAGAGGTATATAATTTACCTACATTTCATCTATTATCTTTAGGCTAATGTAAAGAAGCTCAACTGGGTTTGATAAATACAGACTCCTGGCTCTGACTGAGTAGTTCCTTATGGTAAAACCCAACAACACTGCTCAAACTGGGATTCCAATGTTCAACTAAATTTTAAACAAATCTGACTAGGGCTTTTTTTTTGCATAATCTGAGTTCATATCTAGCCTTCACCATCTGACTGCCCTTACCCATGTTACTTGGGGTTTGTGCAACACGTTTTTTTTTTCTTCCATTCTCCCCTTTCAGCCGTTACTACATCATTCACTACTTTAACTTTCATATCATCCCTCACACAACCCATCATCTTTTCCTTAGTCTTCCTCTCCCTCTACATCCATCAATATTTATATCCATTCATCACTCTATTATTTACTTGCGTTTCATAATTAGCCATTTATCATTCATTTATTCATTTCTAACAACTATCTTTTGTACGCAGCGCGCCTCGGTCGTGAACGGCGGTTACGAGCCTAATGACGAAGAGTGCCTGAACCCATGGCGCGATGAGAACGAGGAAGATGAGCTGGCCCGCGCTGTTCAGAGCGCTGCCATCACCGACGGTACTGAGGAGAAGAAACCTGAAGAGAAACCTGCCGAGTTAGTATCGTTATTTGACTTTTCGAAGTATCCCTATACTTGGGAATGATTAGGGCGATAAATTCGTACATTTTTGAGAAAACATGCCCTTTCTCGTAGCCAATTTTGAGACATGGCTGAGTTACGCAATTTTAAAGGCTAATTATTATTTATAATCATTCAGAATATGATAGTGCCTTCTTCTCTTATGTGGAAAAGAGCTATACGAGAATAAAAGTTATGAGCTATGACAGAAATGTAACACATGCTGCATTTCTGTTATGTTTGGTTACATTTTGCATAAACTAGGATGATTAATTTGTGTTACGTTTCACCAATCTGTACCCGGCAATAAGATTTGTCTGTGAGCAAATTAAAAACTGTGGCTGTATGACCAATAGTATAATTTACCTTAAATTGTAAAGTTTACTAGATAATTTCAAGGGGCAACTTATACAACTTTTACATGATGACATACCAACACCTTTTACTGAAAGAATCATGATCAGATTTGTTAACATGCATCACCAACTGAGGCTTAACCCACACAAAAGCCCACACACCACATCTATACAATCTTCTAAATATAGATAACTTTTTAGACCACCAATGGACCCCAACGTTAAGGGCATCCCAGACTTCTGGTACACCATATTCAAGAATGTATCAATGCTGTGTGAAATGATGCAAGAACATGATGAGCCTATCCTTAAGACTTTGCTGGACATTAAAGGTAAGAATAATATATACAAATTATTAAAAAAATGGCCTGTCGAAATTAGCAGAATTAGGTCATGTTTCGCCACCTTCAATAGAATCCTCCAGATAGAAAAAATTAAAAAGAATCATTGTATTAGTACCAGTTTGAACTTATCCAGAGGTGGGGGAACAAGAACTAAATCCAAATGGGCATAAACATATAGCTACAATTTAATGATGACAATCCAACACCCAATCACTGAAGAAATCATGACTGATTTGTTTAACATGCATCACCAACTGAGGAACTCCTTCCAATACCACCAACCACTTTACTTGTACCTGAAATCTAACATATAAACATTTTCAGTGCAAATGCATGAGGACCCCATTGGTTTCACCCTGGAATTCCACTTCGCGCCTAACGATTATTTCACGAACACTATCCTGACTAAGGAGTACTCAATGAAGTGCAAGCCTGATGATGAGAACCCACTTGAGTTCGAAGGCCCCGAAATCTACTCTTGCAAGGTAAGCTACTTTCATACTAAACTAAGTTATTTTTTTACAATAAATTCACACCATGTATAAAGCTTGATTAGAGTTCTCTTGAAAAATTTTACTCTTGGGCACTGTAAGCATGTATAAAACATTAGGTATAAGCTAAAAAAATCTGTTCTACCCCATTATCATTTACTTGGTTTCACATAGGATGTGTCCTGGATTAGTTATTATTTCGTTTCTCAGATGTTTAATTGTGAAGAAGCCTTCAAGTAGGTGAAATCATGATAATACAGGAAAATCTCAGGACACATTTTACGTGAAATCGAGTATCAACATTACCCCTAGCACGAACTTTTAGCTAAATAGTATAATCACTGTTATCGTAATACCATCGACACATTTCGAACGCCAAGTACGAACGACATTTTATCATTCATGGGAATTGGTGGCACAAACGTTTTTAATGTTTAATCAGCCTTCAATGTTTCCACTGTAGGGATTCCTCTTTGTGAGAGGGAGTGGGCCTAAACCCACCACGAGGGTGTAATGCGAGTTGGTGGACTGACTTCATAGTATAGTGTTAGGGACACTAGTTATAACGTTAGGTAGACTGATTAGTTCGTGTCAGGGGTACTGCTTCACAGCTAAATAGATACCGCTTTGTCCCGCTGCTCACAATTCGCGCTGGATCAGTACCGACAGCGCCGGCGTCGCATGCTCGTCTATACGCAGGTATGCACACGATTGGCTCAATATCATGCGTAGCATATACAAATTTCGTGATTATATGAAGGACTACGTTAATTAAGGTACCCTATGTTCGACGATACATGTGGTGCCTAAATTACACAAACCAGAGCGGTTTAACACCTTTACAGTAGTAAAAAACAATTTTACAAAAAACAAACGACTTCCAAAAAAACCTGAAAAATAACGGTAATTTCGGAAGTCGGTGTCTTTGGTTTTGTATTTTCTATTTTGGCCACCGACTTCTGAAATTAACGTCACAAATTAACGTTTTCACTTTTTAGTTGTGGTACCTACCCCACACAAATTCGTATACCACTACTTGATATGTAAATAACAGTGACAGGAAATTATTAAAACATCATCACTTTAAACTAAGTGGAAAAAATACGCAGTATTAAGGATAACTCCAAAACTACTGGTCAGAACTTGATCAAATTTAAATGGGACCACATGTGAAGCACCAACTTTCAAATAAAAAAATAATCATCCAAATCGGTTCACCCAGCAAAAAATTCTGAGCAAACAGACATGAAAAAAAAAACAGTCGATTTGAGAACCTCCTCTTTTTTTAAAGTCGGTTAAAAAGACATAATCGAGGGACTCAAAAATGGTTACTAAGATTTAAACTATAGTTGACTACCAGATTGGCTCAACCATCTAATTGTAGAAAACTTCATACCAATGTGGGTTGGCTATTATTATGAAGTATTCCTGTTAACCCCTCTAACAACTCAATTAGTTTTTGGTGCATGTTGATGAACTCAAACTCAAAGCATTTATTTCAATTAAACCATTATAGGCACTATTGAATTGTCAAAGGAGTTGGTGAGACAGAAAGATGAAGCTAGTTGCCCATTCCAAAGCGTAGTAGGTTGCTATGGAGAAGAACGGGCAAGAAAGTCCATGGACACTCATGGATTGTGCAAAAAAATTTGAAAAATTGTGCAGGGAATGATGGACAAATTTTTACTCATCAGTCTGCAATTACTGTTTTATGTATGGTTTGGTAGTTATTATATCTGTATCTCACATTTTTATTAACAGGGCTGCGAGATCAACTGGAAGAAAGGCAAGAATGTGACAGTGAAAACGATAAAGAAGAAGCAAAAGCACAAGTCCCGCGGGTCGGTGCGCACCGTCACCAAGTCGGTACAGGCTGACTCATTCTTCAACTTCTTCTCGCCGCCAACCATGCCTGATGACCCTAACTCGACTCTCGCCTCAGATATCCAGGTAAATATGAAAGTTGAAGTACTTTATTTTGAGTATTGATTGAACTGTGCAGTCTACGAATGAGGGGGTCATATTCATGGCCAATCACCTTCACATCTTTCTTTGAACACTAAACAGTTTGCGTTGAGACTCCTTAGTAGTATTTGCATTTGAACCAGTTTTTGAGATATTTAAACAATTTATTTCTACTGTGACTAATCTCTTTCTGCGTTTCGAAAAATTTAGTAAGAAATAACCTGTCATATATCCTATTCCTCGCAACTTTAACACATCCACCATAGATTTAGTATATACTATTAACGTTTGATCGGCAATGCAAAAGAGAAACGGCATAGTCTAAGCGTACGTTAGAGCGAGATAGATAGACGAGACCATTCACGTACACGCTCGGCCTGTATCGACCCAAGTCAGTCGTTAACGAAATCAATCCCGCTTATTTTCGCAAAATCTAAGGTTTTAAAGTGTTTAGTAGACGTGACTTACAATGGTTACGTGTGCAGAACCTGGATGTAAGTAACCCGCTCACCTAAGAAAGAAAGCCCACAGAATTATTGATTTCACACGTAAACAACTGGAATGTTTAACTGCCTAAATGCAATATTTTAGAACAGCTACGATTTTTTTTTACACATATGCATGCGGAAAGTGGTCGCATTTTATCAAATTAATGTCTTGAATGCATAGGAATTATATTTAAAACTAGCTGCTGCCCGCGGCTTCGCCCGCGTGTACGTCGGAATTTATTCCACGGAAACATGCTACCCGAACAAATAGCCTATGTTCCTCCTTATAACATCAGTTATCTGCCAGTGAAAGTCCCGTCAAAATCGGTCCAGCCGTTTGGGAGATTAGGCGGAACAAACAGACAGACCGACAAAAAAAATTGTTTTAAGTACCGTATATACTTTCATATGCATTTAGTAAAAATTTGTTATTTTGACATTACAAACAGACACTTCAATTTTATTTATTTGTATGGATATATGGATAACAAATACGTTAATTCCTACTTTTATTAACGTCACTTTTGTAGACCTAGAAATTGACACAATACGTCGACACTATCGATAACATGGTGTTGATATATTTAGTTATTGAATAATGGCTTTGCACGACTAGTGCATTAGTGCAAAAAAAAATGCAAATAAAGTTAAATGCGAGCCATGTGTGACCTTACTTTATGGTGAAACCAAAAAATGTTACGCATATATAATTTATCATTCTCAAGATGTTTATGAGATAGGTATACAGTCTGAACGAGTTTTCCGAAAAGATATTTTTATAAATATGAAAATATATTTAAATACGAAAATAATAATTGTTTCGATAAAATAAATGGTAAACGTTGTATCCTGTTTTTTTTTTAACATGCTTGACATTCATATGAATGATTCGCCAGCATTATGCAACCATTGACACATATTAATAAAACTAATAATCGAACATTATTAATAGAATATAGTATGAAGCAAAATTGCAAAATACTTCCAAGGAAAGCTTACGACATATTTACAATAAATTAGTTCTCTTAGGAGGAAATTAAAACTACAACACCTCTTTTTTGTAGTTTTCTTTTCGTTCCTTTAAAAATTAAGTCAGTTATTCATTTTATTTATCCACATCTGTTTCAAATCAGGAGATACGAATACACTGCCATCTATATCGATAATCGAAGTTGAGGCAGCTAGTGAGCACAGCACTATTTGTTTCGTACACATGCACATCACTCGCACACTGGTGTAATTTGTTTTTGGTCTCGCCCTAATCAATCACCACATTGTCGATCTAACGTATATTATATCTATGGGTTATGCACTTAATTTCCAGGCGCTCCTCACAGCCGACTTCGAGATCGGCCACTACATCCGCGAGCGCGTGGTCTCCCGCGCCGTGTTGCTGTACACCGGCGAGGGGCTGGACGATGATGATGACGATGACTATGAGGAGGAGGTCAGTACAGCTTGCATACGTGAAGCCACGTGAATGGGTCTGTCAAGGAAGTACTACGCTAGCAAGCGAGAGAATTTAGTGAAAGTAACTGATACCCTGGGGTCATGCAGAATATCACCGAGATGGAAAAAATGTCTGTTTTTAAATGTTATATTTAACTGGGTGAATGTACATAGTACCATATGATCATGGGGATATAGGAACGAATAAGGCTTGGGATTTGCATATTCCAACACTTTCTACAACTCTAATTTAAATTTCTGCAATATAGAAGGACGAAGTTTAAACTTATCTGAAACTTAACGATTCAAGATTATAACCTCGCGAAATTAATTGATATGACTTGTGGGTTTAAAAAACTCCATAAAAAGTCCTGTTACCGGGGACATATAAAACATAACTGATGTTGGTCAATCTAAAAATGAACTAACTTCGTTTTTATTGTTTTAGGTTCACGACTGTTTAACAAATGACCTCATTTATCGTCGTTTACATGCTATTATTTTGTAATGGTTATGTATTTACAGACTATCTCAAAATAATTTAATAACTCTTTAGGTTGTATTCAGTTACAAATATTATGTTTCTTAGGGGTTGTAATGTGGTATAGTGTGCCATGGTATTCTAGCATAGTGCTTCCCTGATTGACCTTACTGTATTTCGATGTCAGTGAAATACGCTTAAAAATGGCAGGTACAGCCCTATTCACACTTTATGGCGGCTCTGAAGTTTGTTACTCGCTGCGCAGTACCTCATCCCTCACGCCCGCTGACGCGTGAATTCGTTACTGCGCAGCGACTCGCCTCATGTTCTTAGCCGCAATAAATTTTGAATCGGTCTATAGCTTAATAGTAGTAACATGAATCTCATAATAAATGCTGATTATTTTGTTTTTAAAACTATAGATGGTGTCAAATCGTTCAATCAGAAGTATGCAGTAATTTACTAACAGTATTAAAAAGTGAATACTAAATTAACGAACTAACCATTGCTTTTAAGTGCAACACAATTTCAATAGCTTATTGAATTCAAAGCTATTTCTGATTGAACTTTCGTCAATCATGACGATAATCAATAAACTCGTCTAAGATCAACGCTTATCTGCATAACTTCAGAAACAGTGAATTCTACAGCCATCTAGCATTTCAACAAGGTGTTAGCTTGAACCACTTGCATGGTAGAACATTTTTATTGCTTGCTTAGCTAGTTTAGCACCGGATGTGCTAATATTGATTTTGCCTCCCCCCACTCCCCGCATATCAGACGAAGGTACAGTATGTATTCTAAACCCCGCTCCCCTATATTATAGTGTATTATAAGTGCGTCTGCATAAATCTTCCACGGGTAAGAGTATACAGTATCTACGTCTGGTGGGTGTTGGCGGTGGCTGCACAAACAAAAGCGGTATATTTGGTTTCAGGAGGATTCGTACTTTGACGAAGACTCTGGGACGGAAGAAGTGTCCGACGCGGAGGATTGATGCAAGACGTTGTCCGACCGCCCTAGCGTTATATAATCCGTCACTCGGCAGCTCGCTACGTGCCCACGTCACTCGAAGTGGGCCCCTAGCGGCTCGGCTCACGAGCTCTGCGCGCTTTAGTCTTATCGCGACCATATCAACCCATATCTCTTTTTTAGTTGTACCAAAAATCGATTCGCCAAGCGAAACGTGATAACCAATACTCCTGCGACGCGTCGGGTTGTTGTCCTAAATCGGTAGTATTTTTGTACGCTAGAATATTTTTTATTAATTAACTTCTCGCAAATCCAGTCGTCCGTTCTATGCATGGTTTATCCCTCTGGCAGATAAATATGTTTTAGAGTAGATTTAGTAGCGACCTCCGGAGGGACTCGCGTAGTCTTGACGCGAGAAGAGTGAGGTGCCTTCATTATCGATGTATAATGCATGTTAACTTGTTAGATGTCTGTTATGACAACTATTTTGCATTTCTAGTTTAGTTATACATTACTCGTTTTTATTTATTATACAGTAATTATAGTGTGTATTTTTGTTTACGAATTTTACATATTCGTTTGAGTACTATGAAATTTCATGTGATATTACTATTCTCTAAGGCTATATTTAATGTTTCCTATTGAATGAAAATTAAAGTACTGTCATTCCATTGAGACGCTAGTAGATCCTTCGCATCGTGCGTAACGGCAGCCTGCCCAGGAATTGAATTCGCTGAATCTCTTTTTAGTGCCAAAATGCATTTTTTACAGCATCACTTGAACATCGCCAACTGTGATCTATCCGATATAATATGTATTTTATTAACGAAAACTGATTTGACAATAGTTAGGTCGGATAATAGATGTATATTTTTTATTTATGTAACCTTCTATTGAAGTTAGCATAATAATGTCAATGTATAGCAGCTCGACGGGTAGTTTTTATATATCGGTAATGGCTTTATGTTTTTGGCATGATGTCGTAATGATGACATTAAAATTGTATGCTTTTTACTCGAGTGTGTTTTATTTATCTTATCCTTATTATTTGCATGCAATTGTGCGAGTTTGTCGAGAATGCAGATGGTTGCAGAATTCACGATCAATGTTAGGCGAGGTAACGAGTCGAGGTTGGTGTTTAGTGTAATATGTGTTGACGTTGTGTTGGCGTTGTCAGGAGGAGGAGGAATGTTCGACGGAAGAGAGCGAGGATGAGGAGCCAGCGCCGCGGAGACGAGGCAAGAAGCCGATCAAGGGCGGGCCGCAGGACAACCCCGCCGAGTGCAAGCAACAGTAAGGCGCGCACGCACTGCGCGACTCTATCTAACTGTCGAGGTCTGTGCATACGACAAGTATGTTTGGTGCTGAATATCTACTTACCCTTCACTACATTCGACCACCTGTAGCTATTTATATTCAACTTGGTTCTCGCGAGATCATCCAAGGTTTTAATTAGGTAATGTTTTAACCCACAATTATGTTTGGTTTTAAAATGTATTGGGTCTTTTGTAGTGAGCGGCAATGTTCCTTAATCAGTTCTTATAAGGTAAATTGTATTTATAGACCTTCATAATCAATTTCGTATACATGTTCGGACTCTTCGTTTAGAGGCAACCGGGATTTAAAGCAACATCTTTAAAATTGTCGCTAAATTAAGAAATTATTATATCGATATTTGTGATGTTGTACTGCTTTTGTATCCGAAGATTACTGCCGAACATACGCAAATAAAACAATCTCCAGCGACCTCGCCATACACAAATGCACTAAATTATAATGCAGTGACTGATATATAGTTTAGGATGCTTTTTAGAAAAGGAACACATGAAAGAGTTGCGACTGAGTGACCTCGCAAGCCGTCTTTTCCTTCACATTCCTAATTTCGTGTCAAAACACACCAAAAGTAAAGGAATGTAACAAGGCAGTCTTCGAAAGGGTGACGATAACTTTTATGCATTCATTGAACAATTTTACTTCGCATGTGAGCGCCGTATAATGTATTTAGAGCGCTCAATTAATTTATTGTTAGTTCCGCCGTTGTCGCCCCCGCTTCGAAGCTTGAGCCCGTTTTAATAATCCGCCTTCAGTTGTTCAATGTCGTTTATTATTATGTGTCCATTGTTTTAGTAATCTAAATCGGTCGGTGCTTCAGGCACGATAGCTAGACTAGTTTGAGATGTGATGTAGTATAACACTGCCTGTTAACAACTTGGAATTAACGGTCTTTGAGACGGTAATTAATATTAAAATAATGTTATTTTGTAATTGTAAAATGAGCCGAACTGCGGTGTCGCTACTACAATCAAACATCTTTTGGTGGCAACAGTCTTCACAATGCAAATTATTATGTTATAGGCGTAATTGTTATGTTGTTACAATTTAACTTCGGTGTAATTCCAAGGCTATTCGAGACCAGTGGTTCTTTTTTATAATCAACGGTATAGCGTTATGCTCGCAGCGCGTACACCACAGCTATAGGGTATTTGTACACATAACATTTTTAAATAAATTTCGTAATGAAATGTCTGTTGTATTTATTTCTCTATTTCTAACTTACCTGTGTTGATGACTGCTTATAAAGCAAAGGTACACCTGTCCACACATAAACAATAAAAACTTATTTACAATAGTTTGCTTCAACTTTTGATTAGTGGTATGCCAACCACACAAAAATTTTTCTAATGGCATATGGTATGAAAGACACTGCAGTAGACCTATGATAGGAGATGGTTCGGTGAGAAGAATGTTGCACCGAAAACTGGTGAACCTAATGTAAACACAAAGTCGCAGTCCGGAGACGTCTTCTTAAATGAGTAAGTATCCTGCGAACAGGGCTGTATTTAAGCGTGTGGAGGCCCTGGGGCAACCAAAAAGTGTAGGCCCCGAAAATTTTGTTGAACAGACGATAAAAAAAAATTCCACCGTTTTCAATCATTTTTGAACAGGGTGGATTTTTTAGATAGGGCAGTAAGGGCAAGGTACCTTAACCGTTGTACCTACACACCGTGTGTAAAACAGCGAAAAATTATATCAAAGGAAAAGTTGTTTACTAGTGTTTACTCGTCGGAATTTGAAAGATTTTTTTCCGAAGTCTATAGCGGGTCCCCTCTTTTGTGTAGGCCCCGGGGCGGTTGCCCCGGATGCCCTCCCCTAAATCTGGCCCTGCCTGCGAAGTAAATTAAATTCGAGGAACGCCAGTCACTGCGTCGTAAAATGGACAACTTGTTGAAGATAGTTGCGAAAAACTCAGAAAAAGCCAAGTTGTCCATTTTACGACGCAGTGACTGGCGTTCCTCGAATTAGACGTTTCAGGCTTAGATTAATGAAATTTTCGTCTTGTACAACACCCTCAGGAAGTTTTTGTCTACCGATTAAATGGGTGAACTGAGAAGTGACAAAACGAAAGTTCTTCAACTACTATTGATATACACTTGGGAGCAAATAAATCGAGCCACTTCCTTTTTCACGCATTATGGTAATTATTTTTGGTATTAAGGAACGCATCGATTCGAAACATATATCGCCTAAAAGGGTATTTAATAACCTTTACAATGAGGGTAGTTAGTTGTCAAAATTTCATTTTTATTAAAGTTTAAAGGGTAGAATAAAATTATCGCATTTAATTTGCTTATCACATTTTTATTGTACTCTGTTAAGAAAAGATTAAATTTGAGGTTTTTGTTAATCATACCCATATTACTTGTTATTGTTGTCTTTATCTGTGTCTGTGTAATCAAAATAACCTGATAAAATGGATACTACACCGACGGAAGCTGCCCAAGTTGTAGCTTTACTTGAGGTTGGACACGGACAACGTGAAGTGGCACGCAGACTTCATTTGAGTCGTTCAAAGGTACAGCGGGTATACCGCAGGTATCTGGAGACTGGTGCTTTTGTTCGGCGACCTGGAACTGGCCGACCACGGGCAACAACAGAACGTGACGACCGCTTTATTGCAACCAATTCGTTGCGCGACCGTGGACTTAATGCTGTTCAGCTACAGCAAGCGTTACGTGACGTTCGAGGAGTCGCAATCAGTAGGTGGACAGTGAGACGAAGACTAAAAGAACGAAATTTAACATCACACAAACCAGCAACTGGCCCAAAATTGACTGTAGCTCATCGCCGATCTCGCTTGGAGTTTGCTCGAGAACACATTAATTGGACGTTAGAAGACTGGAGGTCAGTTTTGTTTTCTGACGAGTCAAGAATCTGTCTTTTTAGCAATGACGGGAGAAACCGAGTGTCTAGACGTCCTGGTGAAAGATTTGCCCAATGTTGCATTCGAGAAACGGTGAGTTTTGGTGGTGGTTCTTGTATGGTGTGGGGAGGAATTTCTCTAGACGGAAAAACGGAACTTGTCTTCGTCGACCCCGCCAACGATGGCAGTGGTAGACGTGGATTAACAGCTGACCGATACATAACTGACATTCTTGAAAACCACGTAATGCCGTATGCTGGTTTTGTCGGAGAAAATTTCTTGTTTATGCATGACAATGCGAGACCTCATACCGCGCAGATCGTTACGGAATACTTGTCTGCGATCGGGATTCAACAAATGGTATGGCCAGCACGAAGTCCCGATTTGAACCCGATCGAACACCTATGGGACGAGCTAAAACGGAGACGAGCCAGGGTTCCCGCTGTTTCATCCATTCCCGAGCTTAAAGTCGCTGTGCTTGAAGAGTGGGAGAACATACCACAATATGTCATCGTAACGCTGATCAGATCGATGACTAATAGGCTACAAGAATGTATCAGGGCCCGGGGGGGTAATACCAGTTATTAAGAATATTTTTTTTGCAATAATTTTGTTTTTTATTGTTTTTATGGACTGTTTTAGCCCTACTAAATTTTCTATCAAAATTACCATTTTTCTTGCAGAGCCAATAATTTATCATTCAATAAGGTTATTATTCAATAATTTACCCTCATTGTAAAGGTTATTAACTAAACTTTTAGGCGATATATAGTTCGAATTGATACGTTCCATATTACCAAAAATATTTACCATTTTACGTGAAAAAAGGTAGTGGCTCGATTTATTTGCTCCCAAGTGTAGATAGGTATTGATATAATTTTTAACAGGAGGCGTCGATACCGGCGCGAAGCTCGTTCATGTTACACCGGTCCGGGCGTTTTGCCGGTACTCCGCAACGACAAAACGCTCAGCGTTTTTTCCGGATTCAGCATTAAGAACAGCTTAGAAATTGTTCAGCCGCTAGCATACTGGGAACGCGGCCTTATATATACTAATAAATATAAAGCTGATTTTATTTTCATAACGCTGTATTTGATGATTTTACACTAACCAATAAGCAATAACGTCACTAATTAATAATAGTAAAGAAATGTAAAATCCTACACCTGTCCTGTAAACGTACACTGTGAAGTGAGACCCCCTGCTTCCCAATCCTAACTAATATTATAAATGCGAAAGTGAGTTTGCTTCTCAATCATGCTTAAACAGCTAAACAGATTTAAAGGAAACTGCATACGTGCGGTATCCCTGGATCAGCCGGATGGCTGTGACCCTCTGGGACGCTTTAAACCGGCGGGCTGGTCGACGCCTCAATGAACGCGCGATAAATAACGAATAATAAAAATAACCTGTGCCCCGTAAAGGGCCCTGGACAGCACGACCCCGCGTAGTGCTTCTGGCAGGAGCCGCTTCAAAGCAGCCCCAGCCCGCTCCAGTCTGGGAGCCAAACGCCGGAAATGCTCCACGAAGTGCCACCGGCTGTCAAGGACGAGTCCCAGGTACTTCATCGTCGACTCGACGTCGATGTGAACCGCTCCTACCGTTATTTGGAAACTCGACGGTGGCGCGTTCCGAGGTCCATGAAAACACATGGCCTCGGACTTACGTACAGGGCCATGTCGAGTCCTACTTACCGGATCCTCAGTTTGGCCGCCGCCTGGTGCGACCTCCCGTGCGCCAGGACCAGCGTGTCGTCAGTGTAACAAACGATGCTACGTCGCTAGGGAAGTCGGGGCGCAGCACCCAGTCGTACCCGATGGCCCCACAGATGCGGCCCCAGGACCGATCCCTGTGGGACACCGTACGACATCTCTCGCCGGTTCCACTCTCGCTGGTGACCGGGGTAGATGACGGCCCTGTCCGACAGATAGGCCTCGACCACTCAAGAGAGGTAGGTCGGCATCTGGTGATACCAGAGTGCCTCCCTGATGCAACTCCAGGGCAGGGTATTGAAGGCATTGGCGATGTCTATAGACACCGCCAAGACGACTCCACCCCGGGCGACAGCATCCCCCGTCATGAGGGCTCGCAAGCGCATGATGGCATCTACCGTAGAGCGCCCCTTGCGGAAACCAAACTGACTCTCCGCCAAATTCTGCCCCAGCCGCCCGACGAGGCGGTCTGCAATGACTATTTCAAAGAGCTTGCCCACCTCGTCGAGCAGCACAATGGGCCGGTAAGCGGACGGAGAGTCCGCTTGAGCCCAACCCTGAAGTACAAATTTGCATCAATGATTTACCAGAAAAGATATCTTTAAAAGGTATATAGAGTACAATCCATTGTCTGTTGTTAAATTTGTGCCATTTGCGACTCCCGAATGTGTAGGACTTTTACCAATCGCATTGCCGACGACGGTCGAAATGACAATGTTACGACGATATGTCTACTACAGTTACTATAAGGTGCAGCGCAGACGGCACACTTTTTGTGCGATCGAGTCTGCGGCGCACAAAAAGTCTGCATGGCGCGCAAAAAGTCGGTCGCGGATTTTTCACAGACTCAACGCACACGACGCACATCTTCGATCATTCTGTCGGCAGAGCTGTAGGGACGTAGACGCTATGGAAATCGTGCAGAGATCGCGAAGTATTATTTTGTACATGAAGTACAGAAAGCGGAATAAACATTACAGCACACTTCTTCCCACATTTTTCTTTTTAAATGTCTATCATGATATTCTGCCTTAGAAGTATCATAAAATGCTGGTCTGTTTTGTATTTCTTGAATTAACATCGTTACATCGACCTCTGGCGCCATGATAATAGATTGCGTGCGTTACGTCCACCCCTAGCAAATGCAGATTGCCGACTGAAGTGTGCGCCGTCTGCGTTAGCGCGCGTTGAAGCAAACGTTCAATTTTTTTCACACACTTTTTGTGCCGAGCGGCGCGGCGTGGCGCGGTGCGGTCTGCCCGAATTACACGGATTTTTTGTGCGCCGGACTTCGCGTCGTGTGCGTTACTGCATATAATTGCATAGGTTCTATTTTCACAGACTAAAAAGTGCGTCACGGATAGTCTGTCGTCTGCGCTGCACCTAAGTTGTAAAAACATGACTGCTCATTGTTTAATATATGTACGCCAAGAAATATTAATTATTTATCATTCACCTCCTCATTCTGTACCTACAAGTAGTTATTAAAATTATTTTCTATGTTAGTGTATGATCTCTAATCCACAATGCAAATATATATTCTAAAAGTATGTTCTGTATGTGGCAAATTAAATTACGATTATATTAAAAACTAGCTGTGCCCGCGACTTCGTCCGCGTGGAATAGTGACTTTTTGGGCAGCATATTTTGAATTAGGTACATAATAATATACCGTCGTTTGGGTAGCAAAAAATTTACTTTACAGTAATGCTTCTCTGTATACGATATTTGACGTATGGCCATCGGGGATGAAAGCATACAGGCTCCTAGGATTGCTAACCCGTGACAGAGCCACATACAACTGACCGTGCGAGAAACAGCTGATACTCAGATCTACACCCACAACTTTCAGCGTCTGACCTTGGGCTTTATTAATTGTCATCGCAAAACATAGGCTGACTGGAAACTGGACTCGTTTAAAACTAAATGGAAAATTGTTTGGAATGAGAGGAATCCGAGGAATGAAAACACTTTCACCTTTTCCACACCCTGTTAAAATCTCTGCTTCTATCAGATTTCGTTGTAAATTGGTCACTTTTAACCTGGTGCCATTGCAAAGTTTTGGGGGGCTTAAATTTCTAAGAAGCATTATGGGTACGCCTACTTTTAATTTTATTTTATGTGCTGGTAGAGCTTGTTCATTGTAATTAGACACAAAATAAATTTGAAGAAATTTAGGCTCATTTTGTGGAAGCAAAGATCCAATAAGGTGATAAACCTGGCCCTGCACCTTAAAAGTCGGCATGAAAGGGCCCTCTGTGATTTGTTTGGCCCCAAAAGATGTCATTTGGAATGCACTATTATACAAACGGCTAATGCCTAAAAAATGTTTTGACTGAGGATGTTCCCCATTTAGTAAAGCTTTTATAATGTCTGGAGGCTCACGAAAATGTTCAATGAGCACTTTGCCACCTGAACAGCATATGCCATTTGGTTCTTTTTGCCATTTTAAGGCATCACAAAATTGACAACAGACCACCATACCTCCTATAATGGCGAATTCAGAGTAATCAATCCTGGGCGAATATGAATAACCTGATTTCTCTTTGTTTGCCCATGGAAGGATTTCAATCTCCGCTCCACTTTCTGGATCTTCCATCGATCTTGACACCATTCTATTGATTGTATGCGCAAGTCTATCGACATTCAGCCGTGACTGGCGTTCGTCTGCAGTTTCTTCTTGCCGAATTTCCCTTACTCGTTCTCTCTCAGCTAATAAATAATTTTCCTCGCTCTGACGGGTTTGCTCATAGTTTTCTCTAGCTGTTTGTAATCTTTGTCGATATTCATCATCATTTTCAAGAAGTCTATTATTGTTGTGTCGCTCTCGATCAGCTGTTAATCGAGATTCACGATCGAAACTACTTTCCAGCTCTCTAGACCGCAAAGTTCGTGCTCTTTGAGAGCTCAAACGAATTTCCCTATCAGTGAAAGTCTCAGACTCACGCGATAGTGCATGAGCTTCACGATCAGCAGTGAGACGTATTTCTCGTTCTTCCTGTGTTTCCTGAGACCGAGCATTTTCTGTCCGAACCCTCTGAGAACTCAGACGAATTTCCCTATCAGTGAAAGTCTCAGACTCACGCGATAGTGCATGAGCTTCACGATCGGCAGTGAGACGTATTTCTCGTTCTTCCTGTGTTTCCTGAGACCGAGCATTTTCTGTCCGAACCCTCTGAGAACTCGGACGAATTTCCCTATCAGTGAAAGTCTCAGACTCACGCGATAGTGCATGAGCTTCACGATCGGCAGTGAGACGTATTTCCCGTTCGTCCTGTGTCTCCTGCGATCGAGCATTTGTTGTCCGTACACTCTGGGAGCTCAGGCGGGTTTCCCTATCCGCAAAAGTTTCAGACTCACGCGATAGCGCGTGAGCTTCGCGATCGGCAGATAAACGTGCCTTTCGTTGTTCCCCGTTTTCCCTATTTCGAGTTGTCATCATTCGAGAACGATTTGAACTCAGTCGAGATTCCCGCTGAGTCGAAGTCTCTGTAGCACGAAACCTAGCCTGATGTTCCCGAGTTGCATCTCAGCCTTGCCTCATGACCTTTCTCAGATTCCTGTGATCGAACTAATCTCATCCTTTTAGCATTTCTGCTACATTGGGAGAGGTTGGATCTTCTTCGAGGCATTCTTACAATAAAATAGTACTTACTACCTAATAAACTTATACTTAATAAAGAAAATCAAGAAAAGAAATGCCTAACCTATACCAAATACTTATAATATTTATATACAAACCCTAAATACAAATTAAGATAAGTATACCGAAAATCCAGACAAGAAATGCCTAACCTATAACAAATGCTTACAATATTTATTTACAAACCCTAAATAAAAATTAAGATAAGTAAATACCCAAAAATCAAGGAAAGAACCGCCTAAAAATACTTACAATATTTATTTACAAAATTTTAAAGAAAATTAAGAAAAATAACCTAACCTAAAAACCCTAAAATATAAATAAATGAAATATGCAAACAGTCAGTATTCAAGTGAATCGCAATAATCGAATGTAACTATTCGCTTATACTCTCCAGGATACGTGCGTTCGCTACGAATAACTGAATCCTTATGGCAGCGGCGCGTTTTTTTTTTTTTTTGGTAGGGCAACTCGCAGTTTTGACCACTGGGGGTCGTGGCTGCTTAACCGGACTGTCCTGTGGTTGCCTTTCGGATTTTACTCTAAAGGGCCTCCAGCCAGGAGCGGAAAAATTTAAAACTAAACTTATAAGTTAGATGACCGCACGCTAAGGGCACCCCCTGTGGGGTACGGACCTCGGCTTAGGGCGTCATCGGGAGAGGGCAGCGCGATATTGGGGACGGGCTGGATCGAAGGGTTAATATCATGATTATTAATCGGGGAATTTAAAGCTACAGGCTCAGCTACGGCGCGGGCTGAGGCCTCATCGGACTGGGCAGCGGCGCGTTTTTTTTTTTTTTTTTGGTAGGGCAACTCGCAGTTTTGACCACTGGGGGTCGTGGCTGCTTAACCGGACTGTCCTGTGGTTGCCTTTCGGATTTTACTCTAAAGGGCCTCCAGCCAGGAGCGGAAAAATTTAAAACTAAACTTATAAGTTAGATGACCGCACGCTAAGGGCACCCCCTGTGGGGTACGGACCTCGGCTTAGGGCGTCATCGGGAGAGGGCAGCGCGATATTGGGGACGGGCTGGATCGAAAGGTTAATATCATGATTATTAATCGGGGAATTTAAAGCTACAGGCTCAGCTACGGCGTGGGCTGAGGCCTCATCGGACTGGGGACGGGGGGAACGGATGCGGGGGGGTCGTCGCGTGGGACCTCGTCGGCGAGGTCGGAACGATGGCGGTCTGTGTTTGTGCACTGTACTGGTGGCCCTACTGCTCTCCTGGAGGAGGGTTATGGGGTCATCGGGGTCGACTAGGACATGCCGGGGACGGCGGGTATGACTGATTCGGGAGGGGACATAACTGGCGGCCGCGACAACCAGAGGGTTGCGGTGAGTGGCGGCGGAGTCGAAGAAACGCTTGGATAGGCGTTTCATGAACTGACTGATGGTCGGGATTTTAAGGTCGAGATGGAGACTTTCGTTCCGAACGAACCAAGGGGCACCGGTCGCCCTGCGGAGGAACCCGTTTTGGAGGGTCTGCATCCTATGGATGTGATGGGGCTTCGCTTGTGCGAATACTACGCTCGCATAGGTCATGATGGGGCGAATGCACGCTGTGTAAATGCGCAATTTGCACCTAAGTGACAATTTGCTGCGTGCATTCAGGACGGAGTGGAGCCTACCGAGAGCGAAAGCGGCGCGCGAGCGCGCCTGCTTTATGTGCTCCGAGAAGGAGAGGTGCTGGTCTAGGACGACGCCCAAGTATTTGGCTCGCTTCTCCCAAGGGATAGGCTTGCCGTACATGGTCAGCGGACGGGGGAGGAGGGGTCTGAGTCGCGGTTTCGAAAAGAACACCGCTTGACTCTTATCGGGATTGATGGCAGCGGCGCGGCTCTCAGCGCGCTTTATATAGCCACGGACGCGCAGGCGCGAGGCGTGTACGTACTCTGATAGAATACCTTAACAAATGTTCGCCGTGATTCTTTAAACTGACATAACTTTTTTATTTATGAACCGATTGACATGAAATAAACACTAAATGTTAAGTGAAGCTTACTACAATATATTAGTGAAAACCGCATCTAAATCGAATACGCCGTTTCTGATATTAGCGTGCACAAACACACAGGCAAACAGACAAACCGACAAACAGACAAAAAAAATTTTAATTACAATCTCGGGTTCGGCATCGATATAATAACAACCCCTGCTACTTTTTTTTTATATATTTCGATTGTACAGACGCCACTTTTCTACAATTTTATTATATGTATAGATATGAGATATTTATTGAATAATTAATAATCATCAATTTCATATCAATCGTCAATCCTTACATACCAAGACCCCTTCGTGTCTCGGAAAGCACGTTAAGCTATTGGTCCTGGCTGTCATTCGTGGATCTCTGACAGTCTTTACGGGTCGTCATAAACCCGAAAGTCTGACAACCAGTCCTATGAAGGGGTATCGTATTATATTAGGTGATAGCTCGGTCAAAGCTAACTATAGGCCGATCTCATTGGCAACTGTTTTTGCAAAGGTTCTAGACAGTGTGCTTGAGGCTCAGTTAACAGAGTTTATACACCTGCATGATGCTCAGTTTGGTTTTCGCACTGGACTATCTACAGAGAGTGCTATTATTATTATTATTATTATTATTTATTTATTTCAGAGAAATCTCCATATCATAATATCACAACAAAAAACAAAACATACAAACATAAAATGTTAGTGTGTTAGTAACAAAAAAAAATAAAAATATGTATCTAAAATTACGTTAGTAATGTTAGCACCTATACCTAACTAATGCCTATGGCCGTCCTTATCCACTGATTCTGGAAAGGACAGTCGAAACGGGCAGCAATCACATTCAGAATGCTGTTGCTGCTGCTTCGCAGACGGTGCAGCAAGGAGTTTGCTTTCTTGCGCATGATGGCTTGAAAGCCATCCGTACGGGCTTCAGCAAACATACCAGACGCGCTGCAGCGCCACGGCAGCCCCAACAGCATCCTAAAAGCGTTATTATACTGGGTGCGCAGGGCTGTGTAGGTTCGCTTTGTATGTTTCACCCACAGGCCGCTCGAGTAAAATGACTGGCAGAACGCCTTAAACAATGTTAGCTTCACCTCGTTGGTGCAACGTGCGAACCTGCGAGCGAGCATGTTGCCTCTCACCGCCAACGCCCTGCGCTCCCTCTCTATGTCCTCGTCATCCTTAAGGTCGCCAGTTACTATGTGACCCAGATACTTAAACCTGTCCACTACTTTTAAGGCTGCACCGTTAAGAACGACAGGAGGAACATATGTGGGATAGTAAGTACCCGCTCTAAATACTAATACCTCACTCTTTTTGGAGTTGTACTGAAGTCCGTTATACTTAGCCTAAACTGTTGAGTGTTACAAGAGCAGGAAAACGCCCATTTATGCCTGTTATTTAGACCTTTAAAGCTTTTGACCTTGTTAGTTATGATAAACTCTGGGATAAGTTGAAAGAAACCAATTTACCTGGTGAAACAATTGGTATCCTAAAGTTTTGGTATCAGAGTCAGGTCAATTATGTAAAGTGGGCTGGTATCTTATCGGATCCATATGGACTACAATGTGGAGTAAGACAGGGTGGATTGTCATCCCCAGTTTTGTTTAATCTGTATATAAATGCGCTAATCGTTGAGCTCAGTAGCATGCATGTCGGCTGTCACATAGACAATATTTGTGTAAATAATCTGAGTTATGCAGACGACATGGTGCTGTTGAGCCCAACGATCGGTGGATTTAGAAAATTAGTTAGTGTGTGTGAGACGTACGCGGGTAGTCATGGCCTCAAATATAATGTCACAAAAAGTGAGCTCATGGTATTTAAAGCAGGTACCAAGTCACCAGATCAGGTTCCTCCCGAGACTTTGTATGGAACACCCATGGAAGTGGTCACCTGTTTTAAATATCTAGGGCACATAGTCACTGATCTCCTACGCGACGATGTGGACATGGACAGGGAGCGTAGGGGTGTACGTTACCCCAGCAGGAAAGTGTCTCCTAGAGTTATATGAGTGGAACATTTAATTGGTGCCTTAGCTGCTGTAAATGTGCCACATAAAAAATGTGTGCCCCCTGTCGTTTTAGAAAAAAACGGAAAAAACGTTTCCTGCTGGGGTAACGTTTTTCTAGCAGGAAAATTCTAAACGAATGATCGGAGAGAGAAAAATTGTGCATGGCCAGATAGCTTATATGTGTGCCAAAATGTGCCCCCAAAAATAAAATCTGTGCCCCTTCAGGTTTTCGAGATATTGCATTTCCTGCTGGAGTAACGTTTTGCAGAATCGTATATCTCTAAAACCATTGCATGTGCCCCTGTAGAATAAACATACACGAGTAGCTCTTAATGTGTGCCCCTTAGTGCCCCAATTAGATTTAAGAAAATATTTGTAGTTTTCAAGTTATCGCGGTTTTATGAAAACCCGAAAAAACATCGCAGCGCCTAAATGAGAGAACGTATAAGTTCGCTGAAAACTGTATTCGGTCCTTCTTGACGCTAATAATAACCGTACAAAGTTTCAAAACTGTTAATGCATGCGTTTTTGAATAATCTTGCTAAAAGTCAAAACGATGGTGTCATAACTTTGACGGCAAAATACAAGGAACCGGCTCAATCCCAGATGTGTAGGTGTAAACCAAAATCGTGTGCCTTTAGTCGAAAATATATGGTGAAAATATTCAGCTTGGAATGTTTTGCATTAAGTAAATATTAACAAAAAACCAAAATATGTAAACAACGGCTGGTTATCCGACCAAATTCGAATGACTACTGAAAAGCGATGGATTCATACATATCGATGACCTTCTTTATTGGACGTATTATACCTGAGCTGTTGTCCGTACAGTCACGTTCAAAAGTTTTGGGGGCTAATTAAAAATATATATTAAATGCGCCTTGTGACCATATTAAATGAAACAGCTTGTTGATGTGGAAATTATTATTTTTATTCCCTTAATTTTAATTCTTAAAGTAATTATTGCATCAAATCACAGATCAAATTTCCTACCTATAAATATTAGGAATTATTTGCACGTTGTGTAGTCATTATTATTTAAATCACAGATCAGTTTTTCATCTCAGTCTAAAAATATAATTAGTAAATTCGCATAATCACAAAAAATCACAGATCAGTATTAAAAGTATTGTGTAAAAAAATATTAAATTATAAATCACAGATAGATAATTTTCTTACGAGTAATTTGCTTATACGTAGATTCAGATAAAGCGTGTTAGTATAGAAAACCGCATATAGATATAACTGTAAACATCGAATGTGCACAAATTATCTGATGGTATTTGGCTTTATATAAACATATTTATCCCATATACGTAACAACATTATCACCTGACTGTGGAATGACACTTAAATATATAAAACGCCATGAAATCAAAATTATGTGACATAACATAATCAGCTTTAATATAATCGTAGGTTAATATTTATAAATCCCTCATAGGTATGTAATACGACATAGTTACATAATGGAAACACGTTGTTGCAACACAGATCTTTGTGCGGTTGACTATACGTATATAAGCTATACACTAAATACAACTCTCAAAACTGTAGGTACCAAAATTTATTTGGTTAACCCTGTACAATTTTGTCTATTCTACTATGTAGACTATTACATGTGGCATTATATTATATTTCCCACGTCGTTGGATTTTACCATATAGGTCATCATAACATTCAAAATTTTTTTTTTTTCTGTATTAGTGAGCCCTGTAATGTCCAATACTTTTGGGTTTCGAAGCGGGTTCATATTCTATGACAGACAGAATTGTGTACTCCTTTTTTTTAAACATCGGGACCAATCAAATTTTGGGTCAAAGACCTGGCCAATATCTGGATGTATTTCTTTCGTTCACACATAAATTACTGGATGTATTTTAATTAAATTTAGAATGGAGAAGATAGCTTACCTTGGAATAGCACTTAGGCTACTATTTATAATGTACTTAATCATGTGTATCAATGTGTATCATGTAAATCAAGTTGTTATTGGAATATAATCCAATAACAACTTTATTTTATTACTTTTCTACTTCAGTGTACTCAAGCACAACACTTGTTGTTGTGATGGTAGTAAGGTTGCAAATTGTTTGGTTGGATTTTGTGAGAATGAAATACGTTCTTACTTGGCGACACCTTTAATGCGACTAAATTAAAAAAACATTGGCTTACGCCTTTATACAGATATTCAACATACCGGCCCCCAAAGGACTAACATGTCCTTTTAAAGATTTAATAACAGAAACTAACATGCAAAATCGTATTATTAATAGTTAAGAATCATCATTACAGTCCACAGGTAAGTGACACAATTTACTAATGCATCTTTTGATGACACTGTCTCCACTTTTTACACTGTAGACTCTGGTCAGACCATCTGGTCCAGGATGTTTTTCCATTATCCTTCCTAAATGCCATTTTCCAGGCGGTAAGTTGTCTGTTTTTATAAGTACTATTTGTCCTTTTTCTAATTTGTCTCTCGTTTTATCCATTTAGGTCTTTGCTGCAGACGTGTTAAATATTCCATTTGCCATTTTTTCCAGAAATCTCCCAGAAGTTTCTGCGTGTGCTGCCAACGTGAAAGGTAAGTGAATTTTATATTTTCTAGGTTTGAATGTGGCACTACAATTGGAGATTCTCCAATGAGAAAGTGACCTGGGGTTAGCATTTCCATTGCATCGATATCTGACTCATCTGTAGGTGTGAGAGGGCGGGAATTTAAGCAGGCTTCAATCTGACATAATAAGGTTGTCATTTCTTCGAAGGTTAAGTTAGTCGTAAGGATTCTCTTCAAGTGGTGTTTAACGGATTTAACTCCTGCCTCCCAGAGTCCGCCGAAGTTCGGACTGTACGCAGGTATGAAATGCCATTGAGTTCCATCCTTTGCTAGTGAGTCTGCTACGTCTCTTGGGAGCTCACATTGCGCGTCTTGTAATGCAGTTATGAGATCCTTACTACTGCCAACAAAGTTCCTGCCTTGATCGCTCCATAAGTGGGCGCATTTGCCTCGTCTAGATGTAAATCTTTTAAATGCACCAATAAACGCTTCTGCCGTTAAATTGCCAACCAATTCAAGGTGTATTGCTTTGACTGCCATACAGATAAAAATGGCGATATATGCTTTGTTGGTTCTAGCTCCTCTCCCTTTTGATATCAATACTGGAAATGGCCCTGCAAAATCGACTCCACTATGAAGGAATGGTCTAGCTGGAGTAACGCGCTCTTTCGGTAGATCACCCATTAGTTGCCTTTTTGCTGTGGCACTATGTTTAGCACACACCAGACATTGTCGTATGCATGCCTTCACTACGTCTTTTGCTCGTAGTATCCAGTATCTAGATCTAAGATAGGCCAACATCAATTGCGCCCCTCCATGAAGTGTCTCTGCGTGTGCATTCTTCACAATCAATCGAGTCAATTCGTTTTTGTTTCCAAGTACGATTGGGTGTTTACCTTCAAATGCAATGTCGGCATTTCTCAATCTTCCTCCTACTCTTATGACTTCATTGGTATCTAAATAGGGGTTCAACGATTTCAAAGGGCTTCTTTTCTTGACTTCATTTCCGTGCTTTAGTGACTGAATTTCCTCTTCAAAATCGTTTTCTTGTGCCATTTTTATACATCTATGTAGTGACTCTTCTAGTTCTTTTGTCGTGATATGTTTCTCGGATTCAGAAATAACTATGTTGCTTTTATAATGTAGGAATCTTCGACCGTAGCAGATGACTGTAAGCAATTCCTTCAAATTATTGAAATTTTTAAACTGTTCTGTTAGTTTTGTGTAATCCTTGTCCATGTTATCAAGTTTTAAGTTTATTTGTAACTCTTTGATTGTTTTCCTTTCTTCATCAGTTTGTGTGCTGTCCAACCGACTGAATTTGATTTCTTCTGTGCTCAGCCAGCTTGGCCCCTTCCACCAGAAATTACATTCTTTTAATTGTTCTACTGGTAACCCTCGAGAAGCAATATCGGCGGGATTTTCATTGGATGACACGTGATACCATTGATTGCAGTTTATATTGTCCAATATCTCCACCACCCGGTTCGCCACGAATGTCTTCCACCTGGAGGGTTCTCCAGACAACCACGCTAAGACGATTGACGAATCTGTCCAGGCGAAGATCTGCGATTTAGGTATTTGCATAGCTCTGCTCACATGATTTAATAATTGTGACAACAGCAGTGCTCCACACAATTCGAGTCGGGGAATCGAAACGGTTTTTAATGGAGCAACTCGTGTTCTAGCTGCCATCAGATTGGTATGGATTTCACCGTTGGGGCAATTTACTCTCACGTACACAACCGCTGCGTAAGCACGTGTTGATGCATCGCTGAATCCATGCAACTGAATACATTCTTTGTTTTTGGCTGTTGTGTGTATCCATCTATCAATACAAATGTCGTTAATATGCTCAAAGTCAGATCTTATGTGTAGCCATTCATTTTCTAAGTCCTGACTAATTTTGTCATCCCAGCTGATTCGTTCCAGCCAGAGTTTTTGCATTAGTAACTTAGCTGTAATTATGCTTGGGGACAACCATCCCAGAGGATCATACAATTTTTGCACATCTGAGAAAATGCTTCGTTTGGTTGTATCTCCTTCAACAGGTTTCAAGGTAAATTTGTATTCAAATTTGTTTGTTTTCAGGTTCCAAAGGATTCCTAGCGCTTTCACCTTTCCAGCGATACTCAAATCAAGGAGTGCATTTTGAGATCGCTCGTCTGGTGGTATGGATTTCATGAAGTCCACATTGTTTGACGACCATTTCTTCAATATGAAACCGCCTCTTTTCATCAACTCTTTCAGTTGGTGACTGGCTTCAATAGCCGTTTCTAGCGTGTCCGTTCCAGATAACAGATCGTCGACGTAAAAGTCTGATATCATTTGCGCAGCGATAGGATAATTTTGGCCCTCATCATTTGCCAGCTGGAGTAGTGTTCTGCATGCTAAGTAGGGTGCTGGAGCTGTGCCAAACGTAACGGTAAGTAAACGGTAATCTTTGACAGATTCGGACGCGTCTCTTCTCCACAGGATACGTTGGAAATCCGTTTGGGTTTTGGACAGCCCTACCATTCTATACATTTTTTCAATGTCGGCTACAAAGCAAACGGCGTGCATCCTCCATCTCATTATAATGCTGCGAAGGTCGTCTTGAATTATAGGTCCAACTAGTAATTCGTCATTAAGTGAGATGTTATTGGAACCTTTGCAGGAAGCATCGTAGACAACTCTAGTTTTGGTAGTCTCTTTATCACTGCGCACAACTGCGTGGTGAGGTAAGTATACAGCTTTCTTTGTGTTTAATTCTTCTGCAGGTACTTCTTCCAGGTGATTTAGCATTACGTAGTCTTCTATAACTTTCTCATATGCCTCCTTTAAGTCTGGTTGTTTTGTAAATTTTCTTTCTAATTGTAGCAATCTTCGCATTGCTATTTCTCGTGTATTACCGTCTGGTGATTTAGGGTTTTCAGTTTTGAAAGGTAAGGTGACTACATATCTACCTTCTTCATTCCTAGTATATGTTCTTTTGTAAATATCTTCACATAACTGCTCTTCTTGTGTGTATTTTCTTTTCGTTTCAGTATCTATTTCCCAGAGTGTTTTTAACATATTATCCATATCTACCTGATGGTGCATGACAAGGAACGAGTTATCTTCGTCTTTGTTTTTTATCTCTCCAAATAAAATCCAACCCAGGCTGGTTCGTTGTGCGCATGGTGTGCCCGGTGGACCTTTGATTAGCTCCGGTTGTAGAATGTCTGCATATTCTCTCACTCCTAGCAGAAGATCGATCGACCCTGGTAAATGGTAAGTCGGATCTGCCAGGTTTAGACATTGTATGTGCTTAACATCATTGTATACAGCGAGTTTTGGTAATTTAGTGGTCAACTGTTTATTCATCACATAGGCTTGTATGTTAAGACAGAAATTGTCTTCTACTCTTGATATAACCTGTAGCTGAACCACTTGCTTGACATCTGTTCTAGTAGATCCCACTCCGATCACACGGCCTCTCGCTGACTGCCTTTTGAGTTTCAGAAGCTGAGTCGCTTTCTCGCTAATGAAACATGCTTGCGATCCTTGGTCGATAAGCGCTCTCAGTACAATGGTGTGTCCTTCTTTATTCTTACATTTCACCATTGCAGTTGCTAGCAGCGCCGTCACCTTTGTGTTGTTGTATTGTGCCGCCATTGTTATTGTTGTATTTTCTTCTATGGTATGGTTCACAGACACACTTGGCGTCGTAGCAGCTGTAGTAGCTGTCTCATTTTGTGTCTTTGAAACGTCTTCTTTTTTCTCGTGAAGAAGAGAATGATGTCGCTTCTTGCAGATGCGGCAGTTAATAGGGACTCGGCATCTGAACACTGCGTGGCCTGGTAACAAACAATTAAAGCACAATCTATTTTGCTTCACGTATTCATTCCTGTCTTTTACATTCATGTCCGTAAACTGCTTACAATGACACAATGTATGTTGTTCTTCGCACTTAACACATGTTTTTTCAGTTGACGTAGTAGCAGTGGCAGCAAATGTTTTTTCTTTAGGTTTTTCCCGTGCAGGTGCAGCTGGTGACACAAGCTCAAGAGTGCGGAACTTTGACTCAAGAAACTTCTTCAGGCTCTCCCATGAAGGTAACTCCTCTAAATTTTCTCGATAGGAATACTCCTCCCAGTCTTTGTGAGTTTCTTGGTCCAATTTCTGTACAACAAGAAATATTATCATAGGATCCCAAGACTCCGTGGAAACTGTCATATTGTTGAGGTTATTAATGCACTCGTGAGTTGTATCTAACAATGATTTTAATTGACTGGCACTCTGTGTATTAATTTTTCTTTGATTAAACAAACGTTTAATAACCGCGTTCACTATGAGTCGTTTGTTTCCATACCTTTGTTTCAGTGCAGTCCAGGCTTGCGAGTAATTGCTTTCCGTTATCTGAATGTGTTTCAGTAACACCTCTGCTTCACCACCAATGCTAGATTTCAAGTAATGTAGTTTTTGTACATCACTAATTGAAGTATTTTTGTGAACTAACGACGTAAACAAATCGTGAAAAGAGGACCATTCTTCATACCGTCCCGTAAATTTTGGTAGTTCAATATTCGGCAACCTAAGTTGTGACGTAAATGTCCCTGGCGATTCATATACACCTGAACTATGTAACGGGCTGCCGGACGAAACTTGTAAACATAAGTCTTTCAGGTCCGCTTGCATAGATAAGTAAAGATCTTCGCATAAATAGTAATCTTCGTTCACAAAATAGCTCATAGTATTTCGAATTTCACGTGTTGTACATTTTATTAATTCTTGGTGGGTGGTAGTAAAATTATTCCAATATTCTTCTAAACATTTCAACCTGGTTTCAATGTATCCTCGCGTCAATCTCTGCTTAGGACATTTCTTTAAGTTTATTTGTGTTTTTTGTAATAACTTAGCAGTTTCTTCTAATTACTCCAAGTAATTGTTCTGACTGCGACATCTTTTATAAACACAAATAACTTAATATTCTTCAAAACAACGTTATGTTACGATGCGTAGATTCGTTTATATTAATATTGTAAATAATTTGCACAAAAATCTTCAAACTCCGCTAATGACGGTCCGGGCTGGCTCGTTTCTTATCTAAGGAATGCGATGTCTTTTGTTCTCGACGCTCGAACACAATCACTGTGGTACACTATAATCCGGCTCGATTTTCGACCATGTTGTGATGGTAGTAAGGTTGCAAATTGTTTGGTTGGATTTTGTGAGAATGAAATACGTTCTTACTTGGCGACACCTTTAATGCGACTAAATTAAAAAAACATTGGCTTACGCCTTTATACAGATATTCAACACTTCGACGATGAAGTGACATGAACCTTTATCTACCAAAACATAATTTTACAGGAAACGAAAAAAACGTTTAATTTTTTTTAAACATAAGGTATGAATAAAACTATTATTGGTTATGTATTATATAAGGAGCGTGTATCGGGGGATGTATGAGACTTGTAGATATCCAATCAACTTTTTGAATTAGGCGTAGATAGGTGATATTAGCAACCTAGGCTTTAAAAATATTAATAGCCAAGATAGAAGATCTTTCTAGTAAGGAAATGCTAAAATATTTTAAATAAAAGGCGTGATTTTTATAGAAATTTTAACTTTTTTAACATTTAATGAACTTTAACATTATTTCAAATGTTTACAAAATAATAGTGTCGTATTATTACAATACAGTAGGTGATAGAACACAAAAATGGCTACATTGCTTTCGAGGCGTAATCAAAAGACAAGATAATAATCAGTTTATAACAAATTAAGTTTTATTTTGAATTATTTTTATAGATTAACTTTTTATGAACTGTGTCAATATTTCAAATATTTACATAATAATATTGTCGTATTCATTATTACAATAAAGTAGGTGATAGAACATTAAAATGACTACATTGCTTTCGAGACGTAATTAAAGGACAAGAGAATAATCAGTTTATAACAAATTAAGTTTTATTATGAAAAAGAAGAAATATTTCAAACAAATGGCCAAGGGTCATAAAATTATGGCAGTCTTTAGGTAATACTGCTTTAAGTTGTTGCAGGTGGTTGTACTTCGTTGCTTTAATTGTAATTTTGTTGGGATGCAGATGAGGATAGTTCGCTTCCGAAGATAGTAACCTAGGTCTGTTCGGTAGAGGAATCCACTCTCCGTCAAAATACAGTTTAACTTCGATCGTCATCGTATTGTACTTTATTACTCTGATATCTACAACTTGTGGATCGCCAGCTTAGCGGCCTGTGCCCTGTTTATCCAAACTGACAAGTCTACACGTTCACAAGTTACACTTTACAAGGAAGTTTTTAGATGTTCGTGTAAATTAAGTTTATCAAATAAAATCTACAACAGGGTTTTCAAAATTGAATGTTTGTAGATTGTACTTGTAAGATCTAAAAACAAAAAGTTATGCCGCCATATTCTTTTCCCGCCATTGTTTTGTTTGTTTTTTAATTGATGCTCTTAAAGTATACGTATATAATAATACCCATGGCTGGATGGTATATTGTCTGTGCCTAATATTGCTTTTGTAACACCATGCATGTCAGAAACAGCATGGTATTAAACTCCGATTCCCAACCAATGTAGAGCAATTTGTAATATTAATTTGGTTGATAGGGCATTGTTTCTGTTTGAATTTCTTTCTAAATGGCTACCCAAAATGATAATTAAATGTTCCAAATTGTCAGCTTTAAGTCGGAACCTTTCGTTAAATTCATAGCTCATCTCCATATGACCGTAGTCAACTCTTCTTTTATAATTATGTTCTTGGTTTCTTTATTCTAATATTTTCTTCATCACTTGAATCACTTGAGCAAATTTTTAGAAAGAAAATCGTATTTAAAAATTTATTGCGGTGCTAAGCGCAACTCTCGTAAACTTGTAAGACGGAATAGAGAGTCGCTGGACACTCTCAGGATTTGCTATGACTTTCTACAAGTTGTAACATACAATGGACTTTTTGATGAACAAAATCATGAATACAAGTGTAAAAATATACTTGTGAATTAAATAACGATACTTGTAACCCGTAAATTACATGTGTAGTTTTAATAAACACATATTTGTTATAATTAAAAAAAATACAGGAAAAATGCTTGTAATACAAGGCTTGTAAGTTTTGATAAACAGGGCACTGGTCGAATGCTTTTATAAAGCAAATTTTGAGGTCGGACATAATCCTTAACAAAGTCATGATCGACATGAACTGCTTCATAGGGGTTAGTGCTTCGTGCCTCTTTAGTAATAGTGACATAATCACTGGGCAAATGTATTTCCCGATTTTTGAGCTTTAATTAAATAATACGAAATAATTACGCTAACGTTATTTAGGTGTTATTGTTATTAGTTCATTAGGTGATACTGCCAGCAAATGTAACGCACAGTTGCTTAATAGTTATTGTCAGTTATCAGTAATTCATTAAAAAATAAGATAATCAGTTATCTGTTTTTGCCAGCTCACGCAAACGATTATTTAAAGTCTAACTACGTAAAAAAACTAAAATCGCCAAAATGTCAGTTAGGAGTTCATGTCACTTCATCGTCGACTTGTGAACCGGTTAGTGAGTAAAGTAAAGAAGGTCATCGATATGTATGAATCCGTTGCTTTTCAGTAGTCATTCGAATTTGGTCGGATAACCAGCCGTTGTTTACATATTTTGGTTTTTTGTTGATATTTACTTAATGCAAAATATTCCAAGCTGAATATTTTCACCATATATTTTTGACTAAAGGCACAAGATTTTGGTTTACACCTACAAATCTGGGATTGAGCCGGTTCCTTGTATTTTGCCGTCAAAGTTATGACACCATCGTTTTGACTTTTAGCAAGATTATTCAAAAACGCATGCATTAACAGTTTTGAAACTTTGTACGGTTATTATTAGCGTCAAGAAGGACTGAATACAGTTTTCAGCGAACTTATACCTTCTCTCATTTAGGCGCTGCGATGTTTTTTCGGGTTTTCATAAAACCGCGATAACTTGAAAACTACAAATATTTTCTTAAATCTAATTGGGGCACTAAGGGGCACACATTAAGAGCTACTCGTGTATGTTTATTCTACAGGGGCACATGCAATGGTTTTAGAGATATACGATTCTGCAAAACGTTACTCCAGCAGGAAATGCAATATCTCGAAAACCTGAAGGGGCACAGATATTATTTTTGGGGGCACATTTTGGCACACATATAAGCTATCTGGCCATGCACAATTTTTCTCTCTCCGATCATTCGTTTAGAATTTTCCTGCTAGAAAAACGATACCCCAGCAGGAATCGTTTTTTCCGTTTTTTTTCCAAAACGACAGGGGGCACACATTTTTTATGTGGGGGCACATTTACAGCAGCTAAGGCACCAATTAAACGTTTCACTCATATAACTCTAGGAGACACTTTCCTGCTGGGGTAACGTACACAGCGTAGGGCGCTGTCAATTAGAGCGAACATGATAGCCCGCAGGTTTAAACGTTGCAATGCTCAAGTGAAAATAACACTTCAAGAGCGCATTGTTCATCGCTATACACGTGCTGCCTTTGGGCTCATTATACGCAAAGATCATTTGGCGCTCTGCGCGTCCAATATAACAATGCGTTCAGGGCGTTGTTGGGGCTGCCGCGCTGGTCCAGTGCGTCGGGCACGTTCGCGGACGTACACTTTGATGGTTTCCACGCCGTGTTCCGCAAGCGATGCGCCGCGGCACTCGGTAGGTTGTGCGCCAGCACCAGCATCCTGGCCGTCATTGCGGATAGGCTGGACACGCGTTACGTCCAGCACTGGGTTAAGACCCACATTAGGAAATAAGTATTTATAAGGTTTTTACTACTAACACTAGTTTCATAAGTTTTTCTGTACTAACATTCTATGGATTTGAAAAAGTCTGAATTAATAAGTTTCTAAGCTATTGCATAGCTTTTATCGCGGGCTTCGAGCGCGGCGACCGAATCAAGAAATTCCGTAACAAAAATAAAACCTAACACCCCCACTCCGCCTACCATGTAGCTCGGCCGAGCGTTCGCTTAACGTGTGTGTATAGGTACGATTGTACTTGAATTAATATCAAAGAAAAAAAATACTGCATAAATAAATAATTATAATTGCATAAGTTGATAAAAAAATGCTATGCAATAGCTTTACCGCGGCAGTCCCCGAGTGCCACACGTGTTTTTTTTTATTTATTTTATTACCCAGTCACTGGGTTGTGGAGGTCAGATAGGCAGTTGCTCCATGTGCAAAATACTGGTATTCAGCTGCATCCGATTAGAATGGAAGCCGACCCCAACATAGGAAATGGCTTGGCAGATGATGATGATAAATGATTTTATTTCTGTAAGTAGGTTTGTACAAACACTTTTACACGTCAATCATGTTTTTTAAACTAGATGAGGTCGGCATTTCCTATCTGACTACTGATGACATTGAGGTAGCTAAAATTCTTGCATAGGTAGCAAATAGTAATTAACAGTAGGTATTAAACTTTTATATAGGCAGATTTGAAATCCAAGACTTGGTCCCGCCATCTAGACGAGTACAAAATGTCCGGCAGTCTATTTGCCCTACGTGTGCGTCGGAGACAAATTGTCCATCGTCTGCTCAGCGCTTAAATGTTGCGGGGTCAGGCCCGTCGAAGCCGCCGGAACCACATCAAAAAGAAAATGTATTATTTGGTACTTAATGGTAATAAAATAAAATTTTGTAATATCAATTTATTAACTTTCAATGATTGTAACAATTTATTTATCACGATTTGTCTTTACAACGCAATCAGATCTGGGGTCTACAAAATATAGATTTCGTGAAAAAATCTGATCTATTTTATGGCACCAAACTCAATATAAGGCAAGTTTTGACCTAAATAAAACCAACATGAGGAAGATTTTAGCTGCCCTGTGTAATAGTTATCTAACAGAATTATAATTAAGACAATGCTATCGAATTATTGCTTCGTCACACGGTATGATGCCATAAAATAAATCTCAAAAATTTACTAATTAAAATATGTCTAAAATTCATGTTAAAAATTAACATTGGTGACAACAAGTGTGTTTTTGGTTACCACCCGTTAAAAAACAAAGTTTGTACTCAACATCTGCATTACACTATTAATTTCATTAAGTACGAATTTCTTAATCTTTCACGATTGTAGACACAACTGGGATATCTCACTACAATATTTACGTATAGCCTTCGTTTATTAACTTGAACTATAGTCATGATACTGATTTGTTGACTGACATTGGCGTAACAAAACTGGAGCCTTGAATGAACTCGAAATGATTTTTAAACAACAGTACAATAGGAGATGGAACTTATGTCAGGCTCATTAAAGATCAATTTTCATTAACGCCAACGATTTATTTACTCATTTACTAAGACGTCAGGAGCTAAACGCAACATCACGTTACAATTTAGTACAAAAACCACATCGAAACGAACAGAATTATTTAAAATTCATACAAAAATTTGAGCCATGCGCGGTGTTCAGTCTGAGAACGTTCATTTAGCACCATGTTGCCTTACAAATAATTCTATACGTACAGCTAAAAGGTCGATAATATCGCTATCATAACTACACAAAAAAAGGGAATGATGCGATATGTTAAACTAGTGTTACTCGTAACTTAAACTGCGATTAGTTCAGTAAACTAGCAAATGATTTACAAATGCGGCGTTTCAGAAAATATCAGCCGTTACAAATGTATTATTTAATACTATTAGGCTGGATTTAGTGCTAAACCGACGCTCAGCGCTGACATCGGTCGCGTACCGATTTATATGGACTCGCGTTCGCTGACCGTCGGTACTACACTATACACGTTCTTTTATCATCAGCGTCTTGGTACGCGACCGAGGTCAGCATAACACTAAATCCAGCCTTATAAAGGCAGTAAATTACATTGATAGACGAAATAAAAATAAAACTAAGTACATGTAAACGGTTCAGTTCGCTATTCAATAAATCATTTGCAAGTTTTCGTAAAATATATACACGATGATGAAGGAACACTATACTTTTCCCGAAACGCCGTAAACACTACAATAATCACAACATAACTGAGCGCTCATCTTTCTGGTCGACAGTACAACTGAATTTGATGACAAAACAAATGATATGGGACATACAACAATATAATTAGCGTTTACAAGTAAATTATGTAGTATACACGTATCAAATACATAACCAATGTCAAGAAAAGTGAAAAAAAAAAAACAATTTTAACGAACAATTTTACAAAGTTAACTATGTAAAATGTTCAATTTACAATTGAATCTAGTCAAAGGATTTAAAAAGCAAATGGAAACACGCATTAAGGCTCCCGCAGACATGCGCGACGTGACAGCGCGACGCGACTTTTGGAGAACAATTTCCATGAAGTTTTCATAGGAATTGTTCTACTAGAGTAGCGTCTCACCTGTTTGAGCCTTTAGGCAGTCAGCCATCAGTAATTACAAAATATAAATAATTTAATATGAATAAAATAAAAAAATAAATTGAAGACACATTATTACTTTGTGATCTTTTATAATAGGTAACTAAAATACGTTTGCACAAAATAAGGGTTCCCAGCCCGACCCACCTTAAAAGATAAAAATAAAAATTGATTATTTTACAACCTCGAAGAAATATAGTAAAAAGAAACAGGACTGGAGTTTTCAAAAGGGACAACTGGATTGCACAAGACAACATTCCAAAACACGGACAAAAACATTTTAAAATGTCTTTACATAATAAAAATAAAAAAGTTAAACAAAATTGTGGTCTAATTTCTAGACAGACAAAGTCGATAATAATCTAAATATACAAAATAAATGTCTTTCATTCTCCTGTTTAATTTTGCGTCTAAATACATGTAGTAAACACACAACATAGGCTAGCGTTACACGAATCTAATCCGTCATCAAAAGACAATTAGCTACAAACACAAAAATTTGCTAACCAACTATTGAACTCTTGACAACAGTTGTGATTGGCTGACTGATTTAACAAAGGCCAAACAAATAGCTTAACGCACCTGTCCCACCGCCGCCGATGAGAAAGCGATTAGCTATAAACTATTTTCTCGTTCAAGAAACGTACAATACAGTCTCGTGTCAGTAGAATAAATACATTATATTCATTAATAGTTGATCGCTGACTGTTTACACTGCCGGGGAGGACCCTTTCACCACTAGTTTGTCGTAGCAACAAGAGCTATCAGAGGAAATACTCGGTCAGCGACGCTCGCTTGGTACAGTCACGAGCATAAATATGTATACACTTGGCTAAATTCAAAAGCGATTATCTCCTTAATTTTTTAATGAAATTTTATGTTGTTACGAACATAGTATTTTCGAACTCATAGGTTTATGTAATATGTCGCATTTAAACGTTGTATACGTTATTTCACGAAAAAATCGCTATTGAAAGTTGCTAAGTGTTGACATATTTGTGCCCGTGACTGTACATCCGCATACCAGCAAGTGACTGGGCAGTCATTCTACTCGTCGCAAGCGCGAATTCTTTCATAGCTCTGCGACAAAATTACCCGAACTATACACTCGCTGCTCGTTGGTCATCAACTCGTATCTAGTTGCTAGTTCTAACGTCGGCAGTGGGACAGGTGCCTAATATTGACATAAGCTTGCCATGTATCAGTCTATTAGCCAATTTTTGTTGGTTGAGAAACTGTCAACAATGTGCTGTATTCGATTTAATTTCCCATTGTATTTTCGGAGCTATGAAGTGTGTTTAATTCATGCAATTATGATTGAAACAAACTACAATTAAATATACTTTACAATCATAATAATAATCCCACCAAACATTGATTTAAGGGCATGATATAAGGGCTTATGTGACATTACACATAGCCAAACACTTACTGACTCAGAAATAAATATCGTTCAAACGGGTTGAAAAAGGTAATTTAAGTACATAAACAGTAAACAAAAATTCATGTATGAATCAAAACTACTACTAAATGTGTAGTCAAACTGTGACAAACGTGCAAGAAATCATGATTTTAAGGAGAAAATCAAACATTGAAGAAAAAAATATGATGCTCAGTCAAATTTCAACCGAGTTTACAATACAGCTGTGACGAAGCGCGCTGTTTAACTAACATTTAACTTAAATATGATCACCAAAATTGATATTATGAGGTAAAGTGTATTTTTTCTACAGGACTTATTTCGTAAAGAAAATGGCGTACTGAGATTACGATTTTGAGAAAATTTATGAGATTTTATGGTTCATCCAGAACAATTACCTATATTGCACATAACATAATATCACGCTTGTAATCCCCGAAGGGTTAGGCAGAGGTGTAACTATAGTACACCCACATTTCGCCAGTTATGTTTAAGTCCCATGTAATAGGGGGCCAGCCTATTGGCATCAACTGGGTACAAGTCCAGACTAAGGCTACTACCACAGATTAGGACTTCTAATGAGAAATTCCAGATGAAAAACCCGGGAATCGAACCTAGGACCTCTTGCTCAGCAGTATCGCCTGCAACCACTAAACCTTCGAGTCAGTCCAGGGTAGGTGCACCTCTGCCTAATCCTTCGCGGAATACAGGCGTGATATTATTTATGTGTTACATGGTTAATTCAGAACAATTTTCGATATAGTTTATAGCGAATATGGTTTTGTTACAAAGATGGTCATACTATACCCTGGCCCTGCAGTCTCGACATAGATATCGACAAAAATCGGTCGTTAAGTCCAATCGATGTCAAATTTCTATAATAGATTTTCAACCTTATGCTTTGGAAGTAAAGTTGAAAATCTATTAAAGGAATTTGACATCGATACGACTTAGCGACAGATTTTTGTCGGTATCTATGTCGAGACTGCAGGCCCTGATCGATACCGCTGTACCGCGCCTTAGGTATGCGCGGCGAGGCAGGGAGCGGGACGCCATGAGCGTTGGCGAATGAGCGGCCTGCACTGCCCGTCCGTGAGCCTCGCACATACCTAAGGCGCGGTACAGCGGTATTGGTCAAGCTATAACATACAGTGTGTGATTTACACAAAAATATCAGCTTTCGTAACATTTGTTTACCAAATAAGAAAAGTAATAAAAAATACACTATAATTATTAAAACTAACGTTTATCTATACTGGCCTTTACCATTTTTTTTGGCTTCTACAATTGACTTTTAAATTAAGAAACGAAAACATTTCTTTATTAGGCCGAACAATTTATTAATTTTCTATTACTCTACAAGAATTTAATTTTAAGAAGCTCAACTTAAAATATGGAAACGGAGTTATTTATTGCCAAAATACTCGTATTTAATATTTTGGTAGTTTAGTTTTTTTATCAGTACGAAATAGGAAGGTACAGTAAGTAATTCATACTTAAAACTTGGCACTTCGAGTCTTGGCGGGTTTTTGAGAGATGTTCCATTAAAATAATGTTGTCTTTTAACAAAACACAAAAACAATAAAAATAGAAAGTAGAATTTTAGCAGTCAAGACAGTCATACTGTAAAACTTCAGTACTTATGTTTTTAATCGAAACATTTGTTTATAGAAACTTTTGGAAGGTTTTAGATTTCCCTCAATTGACAGCTCTGATTTTCTCCCTCTCTTGTTCCATATGAAAGTAAGAGACAGGAATATTTTCTAGCATAATCTACAATTGACAGCGACTATTTTCCTCTTCTCCCACGCACAAGCTAAAACGCTACAAGGTTATTTTGGCGCTTGGCCGAAATCGGAACTAACACCGCCATTTGTTTTTTTAATACACTTCAAGTGACATTTCACAAAACAATTGCATAAAATATTTATCAACAGCGCACCCTGGTTAACGTCATTCGAGCGGCAAAACATCTATGTACCAGTGTATACAAAAAATTCTTATGCCGTGGGAAAAATATGAGCCGGTCATCAAGATGACATCAGGGCTAACTGCCCAAGTTTTACCATTCTATTTTATTTCGTGAAATCTCCTCACCAAAAACGTCCCAAACATTCCTTACCATACCTTTCAACTTTGTACCAAAAAACTTTCATCAGAACTCTTACTGTACACGCTTCGTTCAGCTGTGCCTCGTCGAATGCTACCGCGACGTGTCCAAGTGACGTCACGCAGGCGTTTTGGCCTTCTTACCGAAAGGCAAGTGTATGCGGCGTTTGCGCGGCTTCGGTACTCCTTCGTCGTCCATTAGGGAGGAGTCTGTTGATTCCTCTTCGGGTGGCGTGTTGCTTGAGGGTGTTGGGGCGTCTGCAAGGTGTAAATGGTGATTATTTATTTATTTAAATGTTGATAAAACGGTCGGAACCAATAACGGTACCCAGGTGATAACATTTCTTATCAGCTCATTTTTATTCAGTTTCTTTTTTTTTAATTATGTGTTTTATTTACGGCCGTGTATTTATGAATATGAAAAAGTTTCATCTGGGACAAACAAGGGAAATAAAAAGATACATTTGGGTTACTCATTTTGGTTGGGGATTTTGGTATGGCATAAGGATTTTTGCGTTTTTTTTTTTTACATATAATGTCAAAATGTTACTTGCTATCTCCTATTCAGTGACTTTTTAAAATTACACAACTTAAAGTATCGTTACAATCATAACTATGTCAAAAAGCTGATAGAATACTCTTTTTCCATCCATCTATTTATTCATCTCTAGTCATTTCCATTGTTTAATTTTAATTTATTTAATTGATCATTAACTCTCTTTTTCTCTGGGCTACTACAAACGCACAATTATATTGCCACGTGGAAGTTACTGAATCTTCTTCTATAAGCATTTCTTGCTTAAAGGGTGACTTCAAACGTTGTATAGAAACGCACTTATGTTAATAAAAAATATTCTTCCACACAAGCTACTTACTAAGATTCGGTTAGTACTAACCTTCAGCTAACGGCTTCTGTCTGGTCAAAGCATTCCTAGGCGGCGGCCTCGGGTCATCTCCGGCCAGCGCCACCACATCAGTACTGCGCGAGCGCACCATGAGCGCGGCGGGCGCGGCGGCTGCGCCCAGCGGCCGGCGCGGCGGCGCCAGTGGGGCGCCGCGCAGCGACGTTTGTTAGTACTAACCTTCAGCTAACGGCTTCTGTCTAGTCAAAGCATTCCTAGGCGGCGGCCTCGGGTCATCTCCGGCCAGCGCCACCACATCAGTACTGCGCGAGCGCACCATGAGCGCGGCGGGCGCGGCGGCTGCGCCCAGCGGCCGGCGCGGCGGCGCCAGTGGGGCGCCGCGCAGCGACGTTTGTTAGTACTAACCTTCAGCTAACGGCTTCTGTCTAGTCAAAGCATTCCTAGGCGGCGGCCTCGGGTCATCTCCGGCCAGCGCCACCACATCAGTACTGCGCGAGCGCACCATGAGCGCGGCGGGCGCGGCGGCTGCGCCCAGCGGCCGGCGCGGCGGCGCCAGTGGGGCGCCGCGCAGCGACGTTTGTTAGTACTAACCTTCAGCTAACGGCTTCTGTCTAGTCAAAGCATTCCTAGGCGGCGGCCTCGGGTCATCTCCGGCCAGCGCCACCACATCAGTACTGCGCGAGCGCACCATGAGCGCGGCGGGCGCGGCGGCTGCGCCCAGCGGCCGGCGCGGCGGCGCCAGTGGGGCGCCGCGCAGCGACGTTTGTTAGTACTAACCTTCAGCTAACGGCTTCTGTCTAGTCAAAGCATTCCTAGGCGGCGGCCTCGGGTCATCTCCGGCCAGCGCCACCACATCAGTACTGCGCGAGCGCACCATGAGCGCGGCGGGCGCGGCGGCTGCGCCCAGCGGCCGGCGCGGCGGCGCCAGTGGGGCGCCGCGCAGCGACGTTTGTTAGTACTAACCTTCAGCTAACGGCTTCTGTCTAGTCAAAGCATTCCTAGGCGGCGGCCTCGGGTCATCTCCGGCCAGCGCCACCACATCAGTACTGCGCGAGCGCACCATGAGCGCGGCGGGCGCGGCGGCTGCGCCCAGCGGCCGGCGCGGCGGCGCCAGTGGGGCGCCGCGCAGCGACGTTTGTTAGTACTAACCTTCAGCTAACGGCTTCTGTCTAGTCAAAGCATTCCTAGGCGGCGGCCTCGGGTCATCTCCGGCCAGCGCCACCACATCAGTACTGCGCGAGCGCACCATGAGCGCGGCGGGCGCGGCGGCTGCGCCCAGCGGCCGGCGCGGCGGCGCCAGTGGGGCGCCGCGCAGCGACGTTTGTTAGTACTAACCTTCAGCTAACGGCTTCTGTCTAGTCAAAGCATTCCTAGGCGGCGGCCTCGGGTCATCTCCGGCCAGCGCCACCACATCAGTACTGCGCGAGCGCACCATGAGCGCGGCGGGCGCGGCGGCTGCGCCCAGCGGCCGGCGCGGCGGCGCCAGTGGGGCGCCGCGCAGCGACGTTTGTTAGTACTAACCTTCAGCTAACGGCTTCTGTCTAGTCAAAGCATTCCTAGGCGGCGGCCTCGGGTCATCTCCGGCCAGCGCCACCACATCAGTACTGCGCGAGCGCACCATGAGCGCGGCGGGCGCGGCGGCGCCAGTGGGGCGCCGCGCAGCGACGTTTGTTAGTACTAACCTTCAGCTAACGGCTTCTGTCTAGTCAAAGCATTCCTAGGCGGCGGCCTCGGGTCATCTCCGGCCAGCGCCACCACATCAGTACTGCGCGAGCGCACCATGAGCGCGGCGGGCGCGGCGGCTGCGCCCAGCGGCCGGCGCGGCGGCGCCAGTGGGGCGCCGCGCAGCGACGTTTGTTAGTACTAACCTTCAGCTAACGGCTTCTGTCTAGTCAAAGCATTCCTAGGCGGCGGCCTCGGGTCATCTCCGGCCAGCGCCACCACATCAGTACTGCGCGAGCGCACCATGAGCGCGGCGGGCGCGGCGGCTGCGCCCAGCGGCCGGCGCGGCGGCGCCAGTGGGGCGCCGCGCAGCGACGTTTGTTAGTACTAACCTTCAGCTAACGGCTTCTGTCTAGTCAAAGCATTCCTAGGCGGCGGCCTCGGGTCATCTCCGGCCAGCGCCACCACATCAGTACTGCGCGAGCGCACCATGAGCGCGGCGGGCGCGGCGGCTGCGCCCAGCGGCCGGCGCGGCGGCGCCAGTGGGGCGCCGCGCAGCGACGTTTGTTAGTACTAACCTTCAGCTAACGGCTTCTGTCTAGTCAAAGCATTCCTAGGCGGCGGCCTCGGGTCATCTCCGGCCAGCGCCACCACATCAGTACTGCGCGAGCGCACCATGAGCGCGGCGGGCGCGGCGGCTGCGCCCAGCGGCCGGCGCGGCGGCGCCAGTGGGGCGCCGCGCAGCGACGTTTGTTAGTACTAACCTTCAGCTAACGGCTTCTGTCTAGTCAAAGCATTCCTAGGCGGCGGCCTCGGGTCATCTCCGGCCAGCGCCACCACATCAGTACTGCGCGAGCGCACCATGAGCGCGGCGGGCGCGGCGGCTGCGCCCAGCGGCCGGCGCGGCGGCGCCAGTGGGGCGCCGCGCAGCGACGTTTGTTAGTACTAACCTTCAGCTAACGGCTTCTGTCTAGTCAAAGCATTCCTAGGCGGCGGCCTCGGGTCATCTCCGGCCAGCGCCACCACATCAGTACTGCGCGAGCGCACCATGAGCGCGGCGGGCGCGGCGGCTGCGCCCAGCGGCCGGCGCGGCGGCGCCAGTGGGGCGCCGCGCAGCGACGTTTGTTAGTACTAACCTTCAGCTAACGGCTTCTGTCTAGTCAAAGCATTCCTAGGCGGCGGCCTCGGGTCATCTCCGGCCAGCGCCACCACATCAGTACTGCGCGAGCGCACCATGAGCGCGGCGGGCGCGGCGGCTGCGCCCAGCGGCCGGCGCGGCGGCGCCAGTGGGGCGCCGCGCAGCGACGTTTGTTAGTACTAACCTTCAGCTAACGGCTTCTGTCTAGTCAAAGCATTCCTAGGCGGCGGCCTCGGGTCATCTCCGGCCAGCGCCACCACATCAGTACTGCGCGAGCGCACCATGAGCGCGGCGGGCGCGGCGGCTGCGCCCAGCGGCCGGCGCGGCGGCGCCAGTGGGGCGCCGCGCAGCGACGTTTGTTAGTACTAACCTTCAGCTAACGGCTTCTGTCTAGTCAAAGCATTCCTAGGCGGCGGCCTCGGGTCATCTCCGGCCAGCGCCACCACATCAGTACTGCGCGAGCGCACCATGAGCGCGGCGGGCGCGGCGGCTGCGCCCAGCGGCCGGCGCGGCGGCGCCAGTGGGGCGCCGCGCAGCGACGTTTGTTAGTACTAACCTTCAGCTAACGGCTTCTGTCTAGTCAAAGCATTCCTAGGCGGCGGCCTCGGGTCATCTCCGGCCAGCGCCACCACATCAGTACTGCGCGAGCGCACCATGAGCGCGGCGGGCGCGGCGGCTGCGCCCAGCGGCCGGCGCGGCGGCGCCAGTGGGGCGCCGCGCAGCGACGTTTGTTAGTACTAACCTTCAGCTAACGGCTTCTGTCTAGTCAAAGCATTCCTAGGCGGCGGCCTCGGGTCATCTCCGGCCAGCGCCACCACATCAGTACTGCGCGAGCGCACCATGAGCGCGGCGGGCGCGGCGGCTGCGCCCAGCGGCCGGCGCGGCGGCGCCAGTGGGGCGCCGCGCAGCGACGTTTGTTAGTACTAACCTTCAGCTAACGGCTTCTGTCTAGTCAAAGCATTCCTAGGCGGCGGCCTCGGGTCATCTCCGGCCAGCGCCACCACATCAGTACTGCGCGAGCGCACCATGAGCGCGGCGGGCGCGGCGGCTGCGCCCAGCGGCCGGCGCGGCGGCGCCAGTGGGGCGCCGCGCAGCGACGTTTGTTAGTACTAACCTTCAGCTAACGGCTTCTGTCTAGTCAAAGCATTCCTAGGCGGCGGCCTCGGGTCATCTCCGGCCAGCGCCACCACATCAGTACTGCGCGAGCGCACCATGAGCGCGGCGGGCGCGGCGGCTGCGCCCAGCGGCCGGCGCGGCGGCGCCAGTGGGGCGCCGCGCAGCGACGTTTGTTAGTACTAACCTTCAGCTAACGGCTTCTGTCTAGTCAAAGCATTCCTAGGCGGCGGCCTCGGGTCATCTCCGGCCAGCGCCACCACATCAGTACTGCGCGAGCGCACCATGAGCGCGGCGGGCGCGGCGGCTGCGCCCAGCGGCCGGCGCGGCGGCGCCAGTGGGGCGCCGCGCAGCGACGTTTGTTAGTACTAACCTTCAGCTAACGGCTTCTGTCTAGTCAAAGCATTCCTAGGCGGCGGCCTCGGGTCATCTCCGGCCAGCGCCACCACATCAGTACTGCGCGAGCGCACCATGAGCGCGGCGGGCGCGGCGGCTGCGCCCAGCGGCCGGCGCGGCGGCGCCAGTGGGGCGCCGCGCAGCGACGTTTGTTAGTACTAACCTTCAGCTAACGGCTTCTGTCTAGTCAAAGCATTCCTAGGCGGCGGCCTCGGGTCATCTCCGGCCAGCGCCACCACATCAGTACTGCGCGAGCGCACCATGAGCGCGGCGGGCGCGGCGGCTGCGCCCAGCGGCCGGCGCGGCGGCGCCAGTGGGGCGCCGCGCAGCGACGTTTGTTAGTACTAACCTTCAGCTAACGGCTTCTGTCTAGTCAAAGCATTCCTAGGCGGCGGCCTCGGGTCATCTCCGGCCAGCGCCACCACATCAGTACTGCGCGAGCGCACCATGAGCGCGGCGGGCGCGGCGGCTGCGCCCAGCGGCCGGCGCGGCGGCGCCAGTGGGGCGCCGCGCAGCGACGTTTGTTAGTACTAACCTTCAGCTAACGGCTTCTGTCTAGTCAAAGCATTCCTAGGCGGCGGCCTCGGGTCATCTCCGGCCAGCGCCACCACATCAGTACTGCGCGAGCGCACCATGAGCGCGGCGGGCGCGGCGGCTGCGCCCAGCGGCCGGCGCGGCGGCGCCAGTGGGGCGCCGCGCAGCGACGTTTGTTAGTACTAACCTTCAGCTAACGGCTTCTGTCTAGTCAAAGCATTCCTAGGCGGCGGCCTCGGGTCATCTCCGGCCAGCGCCACCACATCAGTACTGCGCGAGCGCACCATGAGCGCGGCGGGCGCGGCGGCTGCGCCCAGCGGCCGGCGCGGCGGCGCCAGTGGGGCGCCGCGCAGCGACGTTTGTTAGTACTAACCTTCAGCTAACGGCTTCTGTCTAGTCAAAGCATTCCTAGGCGGCGGCCTCGGGTCATCTCCGGCCAGCGCCACCACATCAGTACTGCGCGAGCGCACCATGAGCGCGGCGGGCGCGGCGGCTGCGCCCAGCGGCCGGCGCGGCGGCGCCAGTGGGGCGCCGCGCAGCGACGTTTGTTAGTACTAACCTTCAGCTAACGGCTTCTGTCTAGTCAAAGCATTCCTAGGCGGCGGCCTCGGGTCATCTCCGGCCAGCGCCACCACATCAGTACTGCGCGAGCGCACCATGAGCGCGGCGGGCGCGGCGGCTGCGCCCAGCGGCCGGCGCGGCGGCGCCAGTGGGGCGCCGCGCAGCGACGTTTGTTAGTACTAACCTTCAGCTAACGGCTTCTGTCTAGTCAAAGCATTCCTAGGCGGCGGCCTCGGGTCATCTCCGGCCAGCGCCACCACATCAGTACTGCGCGAGCGCACCATGAGCGCGGCGGGCGCGGCGGCTGCGCCCAGCGGCCGGCGCGGCGGCGCCAGTGGGGCGCCGCGCAGCGACGTTTGTTAGTACTAACCTTCAGCTAACGGCTTCTGTCTAGTCAAAGCATTCCTAGGCGGCGGCCTCGGGTCATCTCCGGCCAGCGCCACCACATCAGTACTGCGCGAGCGCACCATGAGCGCGGCGGGCGCGGCGGCTGCGCCCAGCGGCCGGCGCGGCGGTGCCAGTGGGGCGCCGCGCAGTGACGCGCGCAGCTGTGGCTGGGACAGTGACGTCACGGCGCGGGACAGTTCCACCGCGCGGGACAGCTCGCCTTCGTTTGACCAGTTTACGCTGGAAAGAAAAAAGTTATTTGACTACAAATAACGTGATAGTAAAAATGTCGTGCAATTAGTAAGCGTATAGGTACATCTTTATAATTAAGGGAACAATGGCGCCAGCCCGTTCGAACCAGCATCATAATTATACAAAACTGAAATTGTGACATTCTTATGTATTAATACTCTTTTTTAACTTCTTACAGTAACCTCATGAAAGCGTCTTCGTAGATACAAAAGGCGTGAGTGGAGAAAAGTGGAGGGCGCAGCTTTTGTCCCAAATTGCCCTACTGCCCTTTGGTACCTACATAATTAATGCCATTCATTTTGAAATTTCCCAAATTCTGACAAATGTATAGAAGATTAACCAACCTAAAAATGACAAAATAATGCACTTTCAAAGTAGGTATTTAGCAGAAAAAAAATATTGTCACTTACTTGTCACCCCCCAGTATGAACTGCACTTGGTCCTTGTTCCGTTCATCAGCGGGACTCTTGCGCAGATCGTTGTACGAAGCCCTCGCTCGGTACTCTTCTAAAGCGGCTCGCTTGTCCTCCGCTCGGCGCTCGATTCGCTCGTCCTGGCGCCGCTCGCGAGCTTCTTGAGCTAAGCGTTCTTCGAGCTGTAATCTGGAAAATAGTATGGTTTTATGGCATGAAAAAGGTTAATTTTGAGCCTTAGATTTATGGGTTATAGGCACGAATTTGCTTTTTTATGGACTGCACAACTAAACTAATGGAACAGAGAAACTCCCATCCAAAACTGAAGCTTCAGTATGAATTGTCAAAAGGCCAGTTATAAAAACTACCAAATTAAATTAAATGAAACTACCATACCCGCGATACCTTAGACTTTGTCAACTTAGTGAGTACGCAAAACATTTTTAAAATTATTAGTTTTCAGTGAAAAACAAACACGAATTCTTAAAAAAAAAAAACGTTTTCCTTTAGTTTCAGTTTTATCTATCAAGGTAAATATTACTCGATTCAAACTTCATGGCGGCTCGGAACATGGAGCTAGTCGCTGCGCAGTAACAAATTCACGTGTCAGCGGGGGTGGAGGGTGAGGTACTGCGCAGCAAGTAGCGCACTTCAGAGCCGCCATAAAGTTTGAATCGGGGTGTAACTCACCTAGCCTCTGCAAGTCTCAGATCTAAAGGGTAGTGTGGGGCGTCTGCTTCGCTTCCAGACGAATCCTCGCGCCAAAGGAAGTTATCAGCCACTGTAATTATCATAATACATGTAATAATTCCCAACAAACCTCATAAAAACAAGCAAATAATCCCACAGTCGCCAGTTTTCTATCATTTCACCATCTTTTTGGCAAAAGGTGTCTAATTCCAATGAAAGCATGTATGAAATAATGTTGAAGTAATATATTTTACAATAAAAAGCGTAAAATATCGATATATGACAATCTCTTACCTGTAAAGTGCCAAAGAATAAAAATGTTGCCATAAAAACACTGATAAAGCATAACTATATATAGTACTGGAAAATCCTTGCAACACTGATGGAAGCCGGGAAGGGTATGGCGGCAAAATAAAACAAAATCACAATCGTCAAAAGCTTTCAAACGTGCATAGAGTTTCAAGTAATTTGTTGAAAATCGACTAAATAATCTACTAAACATGTCAAGCTGGGGTATATTACAAGCGGTATTATGTTCAAGCTAATTATTATTATTTTGACATCAACAAGCTATAGAGAACAGTATTGATTGCTGCCAGTTCAAGCCTTTATTTGCAATTTAGAATTTCGTTATCATTATTTAGTACATTTTTTTTTTACTTGCGTGCGAAGAATAGTTGCTTCAAGCTTATTATAACTAAATGAGACTACTCTGTAGGTGGTATTAGTTAACAAACATGCACAGGGATAGAAAAGTGAACGAAAAACCCACACCGATAGGAGATATTATATACAACAATAACATTTATTACTTCATACATGCTTTACTTATCTGGGTAACCTCAGATAAAAACAAAAAAATAAACTGTTTTAAATTTTCAGCCTGAAAGCTTCCTACCGATTGTGACGAAACAATTTTCAAAAATATGATTTATTTAATCAAATACATACATAAAACTGTTACTTAGAAACTAATAATAATAAATAACAATGTTTTTCAAACTTATTATTAATGTCACCTTTATGAAACATTTAAGATCTACATCAGGAACTCGACTAACAATTCGATTGTTTAACGATTAATTGTATAAACATATCGATGGAAGATGAACTAGATATTATGATTGTTAAATTATTTTTTTATTATGTTAAAATATATTGTAAACTAATCAAACTGTCTATGGTCTACAATAAACAATTCGATGGGAAAATCGATGCTCATAATAAGTTATTTTTGTATAATAATAATAATATACGATTAATTTAAGTAAAAATTACAAAACGATTTATTTATGACATTTCAAAATCGACTAAAATATCTATATCGACAAATTAATCGTTTCGTTTAAGTACAACACTAACAATTTCTGCTTATTTGATAGGTACATAATTTGAGCACATTTCAAATAGTTTTAGCTACTTCAATGTTAAAAGGCAACTTTTAAAATTATCACTTCACAAGCAAGCTCCTTTTTCACTTGTTTATTACTAGTTAATATTATCACATCGCTTCAAAAATTAGTTTATATAATTCAGTTTGCAGAAGCTCGAGACTTGGACATTTGTAAGTGAAATTAATATTGTTTAACATTTAATTAATTCAGAGTTAGATTAAAACATCATGATTTGTACATTTGAATAATAATTTGAAACATGAACATACAAATCAAGTAATTTTTTTTTGGAATTTTAGAAAATTGCTGCAATCTTTTGTACAATAACCTAATTTAAAAAAAAAAACAGGCGAAGTAAGTTAAATTTGCTGCCGCCAAAGCCGTTAAATAAATATTTTATTGACTATTCTAATACTTTCAAACGTTATTCTTAGAAGTAATAGCCGCTTTTGGAGTGGAGTCTGACAAAACTCACTTATTGAAGTTCTTATTGAACATTATTCTATGAAAGAGAGAACGAATAAACTTGTAATATAAATAAAAAAATTTAGGACCTAATTTCCGGTTTCTCAGGGTCACATCTCTGATCAATCTAATATCAAATCTCACGTTAGTCTTTGTACAGTTATTTTTGTTTTGACAGCAGCAAAAAGAAAACCAACCTTATTGTAAAGATAATAAAGATCACTGTGATTTTGACAGATTTGTCAGTGGCTGTAACCCAACAGCGACTTTATATTAACGAAAATAAAGATCACTGTCATTTTGACAGTGATGCAAAATAAAACAACTATGAAAGGACTGTAGCTTCAACTTCAACTCTTTATTAATAGCTTGTGTAGAGGAGAGTTGTGATTGGCTGTCAGAAAAAAGAACAACCAATCAAATCACTTAATGAGTTTTGATCACAGATTAAACATTGAACTGGCCTTCAAAACCGGAGGGTAAGACATTATTTTATTAGGCCCTTGTAAGAAAACCATTGGTTATCAGATGTGCTACACACTTGTTTGTCATGTTTTGGCGGCAAAATCGAAAACAATGTAGAAATATGTTAGGGAAAAATTCGCTCGAGTTTGCCCGAATTGTGCCGAGACGACCCGAACATAACTCAACGAGGGTAGATGCTGAACGAAGTTTGCCGATCAGCACAAGCCAAATAAAATGTTACATTGCAGAAAGGTGATTATGCAAAAAGGTTACTTTTTTTTCTTAATTTGAATATAACCATAATTTATAGTAGATAAATCATTTACTATTAAGTTGGAATCTTAGATAACACTTATGTATAAGCAGTTGAGTGAGATACCCGAGTTACACGTTTATTCCTAGTTCAGGTACAATCCAATTATTATATACCTACCTCTAGTTTAAGGCCCTATTTTGTAAATGTTTTTATGTAAATCAATTATTTAAATGAACAAAAAAAAAAAAAATGTGCCGATCCGAACAAATGTGTAGCACACCTCACCTCTATTTTAGTTTCAAAGGCTGCTACAACTTACAAGAGTTATTATGAAGTGTTTGTTTATTTATTCACGGTGGCAGGGACATCGACGTGCAAACTGTAACCGTGAATTCAGCACATAATTCTAGATCCCCTAGTGTAGAAATATTCGTCGGTTAGCAATACAAAAAATTCTGCTGTTTCATAGAAAAGTGCGCGGTCAAAATGTATGAAAGAGCTAATACTTTTTTAATAACTGACGAATAATTTCAGCGCAGGTGCGTTCAAAATCATGTACTGAATCCATGGTGTCCCTGCCATCCTGTATACATGAAACCCTATTGAGATTCAATTGAAAACTATTGTGAAATATTGCTAAATGATTATGGTATAATTTTTTATTAAATAAAACACTCCATATAGCATGATTTCGAAAATACGTTTGCTAAACTAAATGCAAAACAAAAATATCTATCGAAATATGTCTTTTGGCAACTTTGTATAAAAGAATACTCTAGTTTAGAAGTCATGGTTTGACGCAATCGTTCAACTTTTGAGTATCGACGATCGATTTTCTGTAATCGAGAATTAACTAAGGATTTCAACAAACCAAGACTCGATATCGACACATTTGAGCTGTGCTTTTTCGATTCGATATGGATTATTATTTATAAGGTTTTATACAAAAATTTAAATCGATAATTTTGTACTCAGTTGGGAAGTCGAACGATTGCTCAGAACCTAATCAATGAAGTAGATGCATTCATAGTGTTTCATATTTAAATATCAAACAACTATAGCTTAATTTGATACTTAAATTATTAGATAATATTAGGGCCTCCAAATTTTTCTTTATTAGGTATTAATGTTATCGTCAACGTGCCTAATTATAGAAAATGCAAAGTCTAGAAAGACTACAAGTGGATTTAAAACGAGCCCCAGCTCTCTAGCTAGGGCTCGTTTTAAATCCACTTGTAGTCTTTCTGTAAGCTAAGGACAAAGCCTGTATTGATTCCGACGTTGCGCTTAGCCTAATAACGCGAGACTAATTGTGTTTTTGAAAAGGTCAGGTGTGTAGTACTCGCAACCGGCGTGCGTGTATGACCAGATGTATGAACGTAAACAAAGCAAAAGGAGTATGTAAGGATCGTAGCAGGTGGCATTCTGTAGTTTCTGCCTACCCCCATGGGAAGAAGGCGTGAGTTTATGAATGTATGTATTATGTATAGTATTGTAAGTTGTCTTAAAAATAATCCTACTTATACTCCACACTAGGGTTCCCTGTATCTGGGTCCAAATTTGTACGGATATTGCTAGTTAATTCTATAATTCTTACAACATGAATGCACCTAATTCTCTACCGTTAGCGAGGTTACTCAATGTGTTCATGGAAGAGAGACATCTCATCGTGGTTCTTACCTGAGCCGCATATGGACGCATCGTCTCCGATACTTAGATCATCTTGGGAACTGCTGATGCGACCTGGAAGGAGAATAGGGGTTTGAAGATACATTATGTTGGCGGATTTAACATGTATGGGATAGGGAAAAAAGTCTAATGAAACTGTTTTTGACTCAATACGTTCCCAGCGTTTCGAGATTGTGTGTGAGGTGGTGATCATTAATAATCGTATGATGAGCAAAACCTCAGCGTGTAATATAGTTATCAACGACTTTCCTACATAATAAGACATCAAACATTTCCTGACTCATAATCTTATACAGGGTTAATTTTCAAAGATCTGCCAAATTTAAGGGTGTGGTACAGACCATCAGGCTGAACAATTTTCTCCATGGGACCAACGTCGTAATCGCGAAAAATAATTCAGCTTTCCCATACATTTAAGTCGAGTAGGTATTGAAGTTTTGTATGGGACAGTTGATCAATTTTTCGCGATTACGATATTGGTTCCATGGAGAAAGTTGTGCAGTTTGATGGACTGTACCACATCCTTAAATTTGGCAGATCTTTGAAAACTAACCCTGTATATACAAGCAGCGGTCATTATTTCTCCATTTCCACAATTTTTCAATACTTGACGAACATCAAACAAAACGTCAGTTATTTATTTTGCTGGCTTGTGGTAGATTTTAGTAAACCAAAAGTCTACTAAAAGTGCAGGTTTTTTTTGCATCTTTAAAACAGAATAATGTAGACCTGAATCTAAATACATCCCCTAAGATTTAACAACTTTCGGAGTCCACAAAAAGCTTAGAAAGAAAATACGGTTACTTGCCGTAAATATGACGCAGAGAAAAACACACAAACACAAAAAAAAAACAAATTTGGGGAAAATATGCGCCTCATCCACGCAAAACGGCAATCGCTCAGCATAATGCTGAGGATTTCCTTCTCAATTTCAAGCCATATAAACCGACAATATTTACCTCGTCCAGTAGGCCGTCCGTTAGCGCTCCTATAGAGAGCGGTCTCAAGATACTGCAGTCCATTATTGTTGATGATGTTAAACCCGCACATACGCTCGATTTGTTTCCACCTGTGCATGCGTTCCTAAAAACATATGTTATTTTAATTAGGATTGTAATATTCAGACCGTATTATACCTACAAAAAACCTAAAACAACGTACAAACCCGTTTTTCTTTGTTTCTTTCTACAAGTCAGACCTGCTAATTTTCACCGTACAAGTTTCACAGATACTGGCGTTAGCAGCATAAACAGTAAGCTTACATTATGTTGTCACAGCGTGTCAAATAAGTAGATTTTTATTGATATTAATTTGAGAAAACCTAAACGTTTTTCGTTGGAACCATATTTAATGTTCTGTTTACTGCTTGTGCTGGTGGCGCCATGTAAGCTCTTGTTTCTCATTTACTATCCTACAATACCGTTACATAGTACCCTACACTATAAGAACACCTCTGCCTAAGCCTTCGGGGAATACAGGCGTGATATTATGATGATAATACCCTACAAACAGGAACACATCAAATGCTGCTTGGCGGCAGAAATAATTATTGTGGTAGTTACAATTTGTTTGCTGTCACACCTTACTGCAAGACTTCGTACGTACATTTTTGAACGGAACCCGCCATGCTCGGGTAGTGACGCTGAATCGGGTATACTCGGCTCCAGACGGTCCGTGACGCTGATTCGCGTATACTCGGCGCTAAATCGTGTATACTCGGCTCCAGTCGTAAGTTTTCATTTCTATCGTATGGTATACACAAACCCCTTATTTTTTTCTGTCTCTCAGTCACTGAATATTTATTTTTACCTCATTATTACATATTGATGTATTTATTTATATATTCTTTACTGTACACCACGAAATATATAACAAAAAATTAATCAAAAACTACTAAATATACAATGGGTGGTTTTATCGCTTTATGATGTACCTAAAATGAAGTGCATTTACCTGTAATTCCTGCGTGACTTCGTTGAGCGCCGTGCGAGCCTCTACAATGGAGCGGTCGACATCGTCGATAGACTTGCCGTGCGTAGACACGAACGCGCCAACCAAACTAGACCGCTTCTTGCGTAGTTTCTCGCACTGGAAGAAGACATAAAAAATTGTTTAGTAAGACATTTTGAGTACGATCCATACCTGTGCATTATAGACATGAACTTGACCTTACGAGTATTTGACCGGTAATCAAACTAAGCCAAATCTCAACAAATATGTATACAGGGTGCCAGGGACATCGACGCGCAAACTGAAATCTAGAATTCAGCATATGATTCTAGATCCCCTAGCATAGAAATTGTTGGTCAAATACCTACGCGGTCAAAATGTATGGCAGAGCAATTTTTTTTTAAACCTATATATTTCAACGCATGAGGGTTCAGAATCAAGTACTGAATCCATGGTATCAGATTGTGCGTCGATGTTCCTGCCACCCTGTACGCTATATCATAGCGTGAAGATTTTCCACTGGATGTCCCCAAATCAACTGATTTGCATAAAGTATTTTAGAAGTATCAATTACTAATTTAATCATATGAAAGTCAGGTGACGATTTTCATTTTAGTGGTTATTTTTGAGATACTGCTCTCGGGCACACATTTAAGTTTGGTCAATAGGGCTAAGACCCTCAAGAATTGTTTAGCTTTTTATTTATTACGGTTCCCTAGCCTAGGTACTGCCCAACACTGCTACAGTTCATGCTTTCGAGTTTCGCAGCAGAATATTTTTTACCTGGATGAGAATGACATAGGACCCTGGAAATAGGCACATATCACCAAGTGGGTAAAGTCAGGCTGTGGATGACTATGATAGTCTATACTTGAATATACTCACAGCATCTCTAGCTTGCTGCAGCTGCATGTCTGCCTGTTGCTTCTTCCTCAGATAAGCCCTGTTTTCGACCTCGTGAGTTAACTGCAGCCATTGTTGTAGGCCAGGAGGGGGCGCCCAGCACCTGTCTTGCAACTCGCCTTCTGCGCGTCGAAGCTCAGCGCGAAGCATCTGGAATTAAAAGGGGGATAGGGTTTTAACTTATTTTGTTTGGCTTTAAATAGAACGGCCGTAACCAATAACAGAAAAGAGAATTATGAAAACTAAGCATCTTTTGAGTAGGACTTCAATTAGTTGTAATGTTCATGTTTTGGGATTCATGTAAATGGTTACTCAGTTTTGGTTCAGATTTATTTGGAATGTAAAAATTATATAGATACTATTCTGCCCGTGGCTTCGCCCGCGTGGTTGTCGAAAATTATCTCACGACAACGTGCTACCGGGACAAAAAGTAGCCTATGTCCTTCCCCAAGATGTCATCTATCTCCTTGCCAAATTTTATAGAAGTCCGTTCAGTGGTTTAGGCGAGAAAAGATAACATACAGACAGAGAACTTTAGAATTTATAATATTAGTATGGAAGTATGGATTCGTATTACCTGATAAAATAAATATTCTGATCTTGAAATTATATTAAACATCACGTTTGCGTACAAAATAGCAGCAGAACAAAATAAAATCATCAAGTCATCGCATTAGCGGCAAACGGCGTATAATTATGGTGGCGCTGTGGCAGTCCCACCATTATTTTACACCGTTTTGTACTGAAGTGACAGATAATAATTGTACTTCCAGAACAAACATACCAATCCGCATTTTATAAGTTGAATAAATGACTGTTGGTATGGATAAAAGATTTTTGGATGTTTGGTAAGTAATCACGTATACATCGCGATGTATGAATCATTTCAGCGATGCATCGCTGAAATGATTCATTCATTCAATTTTCTTGCCCCAGTAAAAATTCATAAACTCCCCAGGAATATTTTAAGAAATCTCTTCTCCGTGTACTGATAAAAGCGTGATGTAGGTACCTAAAACAGCTCCTTAACGTACGTGTTATTTAAAAATATTTTCACCCTCTACGTAAACGAAGTTGCGGGTTAAAGTTAGCGTTAGCCCAAAGTAACTATTCCACGCGGACGAAGTCGCGGGCAGAAGCTAGTATACTCATATTCCTTGGACATTTCATGCACACAATTCAGTATGGGAGCATTAAAATAGCTTCCACGAGTGGGCATAGTATGTCCGTTTCACCATAAGCAGTAAGACCCACCATCTCCTAGCTGACTGCCTGACATTTTTACCGCGTCAGGTACCAGCTCATAAATAGTTCATGCTGATTCGAGGTACGAAAAAGAATCAATGGCATATTAGTATGTATGGTTAACCCACCTCAATCTCCGCCTTCAGCTGCGTGACCTCAAGGTCTGATGACGCAGAGTTGAGAAGCGGTGTGTCACCTGCTTCTCTTAGTCTCTCCTCCAAATTCTTCTTTTCTGTTGTCACGTTCTCCTAGAAATGTTAAGAGGATTATATTTAAGTTCTCTTAGCACTAAACTACTGATAGAGCCTCAGGACCGGTCATTGTCCAGGCCCGGGTTGACGGCGCGTTATGTTCCACGCGCGCTTCAAAGACATGTCAGCATTAAATGACGGGGTCCGCTAGGGCCGATGCCTGGCAGGGTCGCGGATTGTTCGAAAGAGTTACCGTGGCCCTGGCGCACAGGCAACCGAAGGAAAGCGGGTGGGTTTTAGTCAGTAAAAGTCTGACACGCCCTCCCGGTCCGCCCAGAGCGGGAGAAGTTATTTGATGATTTCCATCCGTCATTGTGGGAGTGGCCTATGTTCAGCGGTGACTTTCATTCAGTTAAACGATGATGTACCTATATCTACTGTGCTTAACAAAATTGAAAATTGTATTTCGGAATGAAAACGTGTAATTATTCTTCCTAAAAACGGCAAAAAAAAAAGACATTTGATGCGCCAAAAGATTGTGTACGATATAAAAACCAACAGCTTTGTAGGAGTGAGAAGATAACTTCAACAGTCGTAAATTACAGAATTTATTCGTAAAACTGATTTGTTTTGAGTTATAAGAATCATTTAAACTTTATTACATCATGCTTCAGACTAATTTTTCGATTTATTTGATCTTATTTCGGGCCGTCAGCAGCAGCAGCGTCAGCGTCAGCAGTCTCGACATTAGATAGCGACAAAAATCTGTCGCTAAGTCGTATCGATGTCAAATTCCTTTAATAGATTTTCAACTTTATTTCCAAAGCATAAGGTTGAAAATCTATTAAAGAAATTTGAAATCGATTGAACTTAACGACCGATTTTTGTCAGTATCTATGTCGAGACTACCGGCCCTGAGCTCCTAAGAAACTTACGTTAACTTATCAACTTTGCCATAAACGTTTCGTCAAAGACGCACTGAAGTTTTGCAGTTAATTAACAATGTTGATGAGACACAAATAAGGTCATAGTAGACCATTAGTTAACAGCAGTTCGTTAACGTGTCGGTAGTGAAGCGCTAAGTGCCTAAATTGCTGTGACTGGAGCTAACATCTGAGACCCTACCTTATACGCAAGGTCCTAGAACTCTGAACTCATATAATTTAGTTTTAGTGGGCATCTCCGCTCGCTGAAGTTGCATAGCGTAAAGCATGATCTGGTGGACTTAGGATAACTGTCAGGGTGCGCAAAAAAAACTAAACTCATCGCAAATACTGTCTCCTTTGGTTCCACTATTTAACCAAGCAGAAAAAAGGGCAAATTAATTCTTTTAGATCGATGTTACAGAAACACGAAATTTTCATTTGTCAGATGGCTGACCGAACGGGTCGGTTTTTTTTAGCCTGAGTATACTGTCCCACTGATTGGCAACGGCGTCCCCAAGTCCTTCCAGAAACACTTTTCCCGCGATCACCTTGAACCAGCCCTCGCGGTACGCGTTTATTTATTGAAAGGGTTATATTGATTAGCAAAAACATCACCAGGAATCTTATAATTTACAAGCATTTTTGATAACCTCGTACCTACTTTACTACTACATAGATTACCTAAGTTTTCATCACATCTGTCTATTGCTCAGCCATATAAACTAAGGTTACCCACTGACCTGTTCCAAACGCGCTTTCTCCAGTTCCTTCTGCATATCGTTCAGCGCCATCTCCGCCTTCCGGAGCTGTTCCATGTCGCGCAACATTCGCTGGACCTGATGACGGCTGGCGCGTCCTGCCCGCAGCGCCGCCCATCCGCCCACCACGGCGCCCAAGAGAAGAGAAGCGAGGAGCCAGTCCTTCCATCTACTGCCTTCTGGACACACAAGCATGGGGTTTAGAATATGGTGAAGGCAGATCGACGAATTGGGGTAATCATTGTTCCAGTGTGAGAGAGATACGTCATGGTTGTGAACGGGCGTGGTCAGTTGGGATTAGTCATCTCTTAGCTGCCACGGCTGATGTTAATTTGGAATAGTTTTTCTTTTTTTGTTTTTCTTTGGACACTTTTTACACTGTTTTCACACGTAACTATAAATTCAACATTCATGATGTAACTAATATTTTGTAAAAGTATAATTTAAAAGAGTGTCGAACTGTCCATGGAGTTTGTTGCCTGTTTTTCTCCATAGGAACCTAACTAATTTTTGTATTTCGAACTTTATTCCGACTTCTGACAACTTATAATCGGAATAAGCTGTCAGTTTTGTAAAAAGAACTCTAATTCGATTACTGGTTGGTTCTTATTTCAAAAACGGACTCGATTATTCAAACCATGTCTAAATAAAAACCTTGTTTTGGAATAAGACCGTTTGAACTTCAGTTTGATGGAACTAATACAGGACGAATAGCACTATCCCTGTTTCACAACGGAACAATGTTGGCTTTAACACATTGTAGTACAGCCTCTGGTAAAGGTCGCTAGAATCTGCTGGTTGCAACTTGCAGATAATGTAAGTTACTTACATTGCCTGATACTTCTAGCCGCAATCATATTTCAGCGACAATTAATGTCAAAAACTTGTCAAAGATTTAAGTTAATTGAAGGTATTTTTACAGATTGAAACTAAAATGGGAACGTTCTAAAAAAACGAGAATTGCCCGTGACTGCAGGTCGTTGTGACGATGGTTGGGGGTAACCTCTATCCATCAGCGGAAGTCTTTCGGCTGATATAATCATTATGATGGCATCACATCATAAAAAATAAAATAAAATAAAAAATATTGATGTGTTATTAAAATAATTAGACTGCGTATACGGCAGTGGTTCAATTTCAATTTTGGGAATGCAGGTGGCCCACCGGTGGATACGGCGGTAAGATAAGTCTCATATAACTGCCACGCTCAGCCACTTTATTGACTTTTACATGATATGGAGCAAATGACGGTAATGTTGATTTACTTTTTGCAAGGCCCCCGGTCTTAGGTCACCTACAAGTATTTGGGCTACTGTTACTAACTTGAAGTCTTTGGTCGCTTTTTAGTACACACTAGCTTCCGCTCGCGGCTTCGCCTGCGTGGTATATCGATAAAAAGTATAGCCTATGTCCTATAGCCTAGCCTATGTCCTTCCTCAGGGTTCAAAATATCCCCTAACTAAATTTCATCAACATCGGTCGAGCCGTTTCGAAAATTAGCCGGAACAAACGGACAGACAAAAAATGTAATGATTGTTTTTTTTGTTATAATACCGTATATACTTGATTAAGTCTAAAAAATGTTATTTTGACATTACAAACAGACACTTCAATTTTAATTATTTGTGTAGAATCTGCAGTACCTAAAAATTGTTCTTGTACTACCTGTCTTTCGTGATACAACTTGACGGATCAGACCGGAGATGTCTGAAGTTCTAGACAAATGAAACTGATATCAGGTAACCTTATATTAGTAAGACTACTAATTGAATTAAATTGTTAATTCCTTATCTAGTTCAATCTAAGTTTAGTGTCGGCGCCAATTGAAGGATTTTTTTCAGCCTGCAAAGAGTACATCTGGCCTAGTCTGCTTTATTCAAGCCAAACAAAGAACAACGATCTTTGTAATCAGCGGGATAATTGCGTAACTGCACGCGAACAGTAGGAATGGCTTTCATTTTGACAGTTGAACAACATTCATTGCGTTATTTACGTTGTTGAGCAGACAAATTTTTCGAACATAAGAAGCAGTGGATTAGCAATAGGCTTCAAAAGATTCAGACTGTGATAGATAGCGTGTTACGATATTAGGGTGCAGGTTTCATATCATGAAAGGTCGTGTGCCCGATGAGATTTCCCAATGGCAAAAATTAAGAACTTCCATAGAAACTTTAATTCCCTATAGGTACCCCCCTTATTACCTTTATTATTTTGAATTCTTGTGCATTTCGTTCCTATAGCGGTTTAGGGTGTGCGTTGTACGTCAGTGCGAGAATGAATGAATGAATTTAAGATTTTTATTAAGTATAGTCACCAAAAGAGATAAGTAACCAGGGTCGTAGATATAGTCGAAGTTTAGTAAGAGTGTTTTCTAATAAAATGTAATTAAATTAATAAAAACAAACAGTTAATTTATCAAATTAAATTTCATATGAAAACATCCATCGATTTCTTACTAAACTTCAACTATATCCGACGACCCTGGTTACTTATCTCTTTTGGTGACTATACATGTCCACAAGCATGTCAAATCTTTCGTCATCGAAACCCATATTAAGGTTTTAAAAACTACAATACTCTGAAAATACGGCTTATTTAACAAAAAATACATCTTTAAAAGTTACTTGTAATTGTATCAGCTGTCTACAAAAAACTAGTAAAGCTCATCCGACAACGAAAAATTTAAAGTGCCTGTAACTGAAAAGGAGCACAAAATCGCAATTGAGTGTCTATGGCAAAGTGATGAACAATTAACCCCTCTACAAGCTGCGCTAAGTTTTATTTTGAATACGTTTGAATCTTGGAAGATAAAGACAAAATTAGGATTTTTTCATACAAAAAATATTTAAAGTGCATGTAACTCAAAAGGAGCACAAAATCGCAGTTGAGTGTCTATGACAAAGTAGTGAGAAATTAGCCCCTCTACAAGCTGCGCTAAGTTTTATTTTGAATACGTTTGAATCTTGGAAGATAAAGACAAAATTAGGATTTTTTCATACAAAAAATATTTAAAGTGCATGTAACTCAAAAGGAGCACAAAATCGCAGAAGAGTGTCTATGACAAAGTAGTGAGCAATTAGCATCTCTACAAGCTGCTTTAAGTTTTATTTTGAATACGTTTGAATCTTGGAAGATAAAGACAAAATTAGGATTTCTTTCATACAAAAAATATTTCAATATTTTTTTTCTCTGAAAATACGGCTTATTTGGCAAAAACTCAATCTATAAAAGTGATTTGTAATTGCATCAGCTGTCTACAAAAAAAAAATCAGCCGAATCCGTTGACCTTCTGTCAAAAATTTCTTAATGTCCACTTTTTTATCATTCGGGACCAGTGTGCGCCGGTGTGGTCTCGTCTTATCACTTTACGTGTTAACCTACTAAAAGCGTCGATGAGGCAAGCTACAAATTAATTACCGTGATTGGTGATGACATGTGACATTTTAACACTTGATATCTTGCCTAGAAATCTTGAGTAATTAGTAGAAGCGACAATTTTATACACCTACATTACATACTGTCATGAATCATGATAGTTCAATTCAATAAATATTTAGTCCAAGATCAATGATATAAAATGTCTGGGAAGATCTAGCTTAATAAAAAGGATCTAAATCATTGAAGCTAAATTTTACCTGTTCCTTAACAATTAACATTGGAAAAAGCTAATTTAAAATAAGTTTTTTACCAAGCATTGTTTCGACAAAATTCGATGAACATTTCAGCTTCTAAATATTAATTATTAAGCGAAATATTTAATTAAAATAGGAACAAAACTAAAAGAATATTAACTCTTAGTTATTATAAAAAATGCTGGAATACAATGTATCGAATAATTTTGTGATGTTTAAACGTTTTTATCAAATTTTGTCGCTTACCGTACTATTTCGCTTCATACCCGTGATTAAAACGCGGTGCGTTTTTTCACAATAACTTAGTTTACTTATAATATTTAAAATTGTATGAGTTACGAAATTAAAGAGGTAAGAAATTTTTAATTAGTAATGAGTTAATGACACTTTCAACAGATATTTATGCTATCAGTGCTAGAGATTACAGGCCGGAGGTCACCAGCTAATCTAAAGGTGAGATCAGACTATAAAATAGTCGGAAGTCGACAATGTTTTCCTACTGGCTGTGAAAATCATTAAAATAATGTAAATTGCACGTAAGCCGTCGTAGCATAGGCGAATTTATAGCGTGACGATTTTTTATGACGTACTGGATATTCAACGCACTGCTAAGCGCCGAGAGTTGAAAATCCAACAGTGAAGTTTTTTGATGCTCTGTGATGCGCTCTGTTGGATTATCAATGCTCGGCTCAATACCGAGAGTTGAAAATCAAGTGTGCGATAAAAAAATCACCCATGCGTGCGACGGCTTACGTGCAATTTACCTGATTTTAATGATTTTCACAGCTAATAATGACGGCTAATAGTGGACGGTATTCAAAAGGTGAAATAACAATATTGTAAAAACATTAAAGTCAAAGCGTTTATTTCAAATAGGCACATAAAAGGCACTTTTGAACGTCAACACTTACAAGAAAATAGAATTGATTCTAGTTGCCTCTTCCAAAAGGTAGTTTCGTATGAAGAATGAGCAAGAAACGCCAACCATTACTCTTTTAAAATACTTTTTTTTTTTTAATAGCACTTATAAATTCGCGCTTTGTTAGTCGACGAGGAATCTCCATTTGAAGGTTACGTTTTTGTACAGTCTACTACACATTAGTGGTAAACACTTGCACAGTCGCACTACGAAAACCGCCCTTGCTGCTACGGCATAAAGGATGATATATTGTTACCACTGATGTGCGGTTCACACATTTATTGTTATTATTTTTAAATGAGAGCAACTTAGCTAGAAACATTAAAGACCTTTAAACAGTAGGTAAGCTATTACCTATTTTTGGTACAAAACACTGTCCAAAGAGACTATTCGGGCAATTATAGTAACACATTTAAAAAAAAAGTTTTTGAATACCATTCATGGTCATGTAGGGCATTGCCCTGTTGGCCTTGGTTGATATTGCAGACAGATTATTAGCGATAATTAAAGATGAAAGATTATTTCTGATATAAATAGAAATCATTATTTTTAAGTAACGTCTTTGAGTGCGGCAGCTAGAGTATAATACTTTTCCTCGCCACATGAAATATCCTTCAAATTGAGTTTGGTTGTTCTGTAACTTAATTAAAAGTACCGACCATACATAGAGCAGTGGTGGCCCAGAGGTAACGGCCGCGACTTACAAGTTGTATGTCGTAGGTTCGAACCCAGACAGGCGCTTTAATTTGTGTAAATAATTTCATCACCACTGCTCTCAAAACGGTGGAGGAAACATCGTGAGGAAACAGATATGTTGTAGAACCAAAAAATCGACGACATGTGACATCTACCAGCCCGCACTGGGCTCGCGTGGTGGATTACGGCCCACTTCCTCTCACCGAGAGGAGGCTTGTGTCCCAGCAGTGGGGATATTATAGGCTGATGCAAAAGATGCTAAAGTTACATAAATTATAGAACAGTTTGTAAAGATAGATCGCCTTTGCTTTGAGTAAAGGCCAAATGAAGAAGGAAAAGCTATGACAATTGTAAATAGCCTTTATTCTCTACTCGTGTATTTTTGTAATGGCAGGCATAGTTTAACCGTAGCACACAAATAGTTTATGACATTTGTGATTGAATGTAGCTAATTAATGTAAACGCTTATTCACAGTAACACGTATAAACAGCCAAGAATAGAAATCACGATTATTAACTACAAAAATTTGGGCTGGTTCCCCCCTTAAACGAGAAGAACAAAATTCGCCAAACTTGATGTTTTGTACCAGCTTTTTGCAAAACCTGTCAATGTTGGGTAAATTAACAGGTTTTGCAAAAGACTTGAAACTGAATTCCAGTAATTTTCTACGTTTTTCACACTTACTTATCCTTGATTCTGAGGTACTCATTTAATCTCATTAGTTATTAATTTGACAAAGTTAACACAAGCAAATTTCTTTCTGAATTGTTCAGAAATACAATGTGTCAAGATATCGAATCAATAACACCATCGAAGGATAAAGACTCCGGTGAGGAACACATTCAACCGGGCATCAAACAGTTATACTCTATAGGTACGAAAAAGGACCTTATGTACAAAAGATATGTTCGTTTTTACCATCATCATTTAATTCCACATAACGCCCATTAAAAGCCAGGTATACACCATACGAAGCACACACTGCAATCCAAGTCTCAAACATTTATTATCACATACTAGCAGCAGTCACTTCACGCTGTATCTAAAATGAGTCATCACTATTGATAAAGTGTTATTATAGGAAAATATGCACTATTCCTACATCAACAATCACTATATTTCATTAAGTATTACTTAGTTATAAGAGTAACTTTTGCGCGTATTTATAAAACTGTTTCACTGTCACAGCTACCGATCACAAAAGTCAAGTTTGAATGAAGCTAAATCGCTGTCGTAAGTTATGATGTAACGCTAGTGAGACCATCATTTTAGTTTGACGTGAGACATACACGTTACATTGGCAAAAAAAAACCGAGTATACTACTCTTGACACAAACTTATAAGCAATTCTGGTTTTCCCTCCATGCTTATTTCAATCACACGTGTAAGGTGTATTTCTTTTAGCGTTTTTTTATTTTATTTTATAAACAAATTTATAAGAGACTGAGATTTCGATTTTGCGAAATTGATGTGTTGCAAAGGTTGATTTGAAATAAAAAACATGATGTTATTTATGCCATGTGTGTCTTACAAAGAACAGATGTTCATACCAACTTGAGTGATAAATGATTTTATTTCTGTAAGTAGGTTTGTACACACGGCTACATATTAAGCTATACAATTCCAGTATAAGCTGATCTTGCATTGTATAGGATTTCCGTACAATGAGAAGTCAGTTTATACTGGAAATGTATAGCTTGATATGTAGCCGTGTGTACAAACACTTTTACACGTCAATCATATTTTTAAACTGTCTAGTTTCGCTCGTCTGAGGTTGGTGTTTCCTATCTGACTACTCTGAGAAGAAAGGCCGAAACAAACTCAGAGGTCACAGTCTCTTTTAAAGACCAGAAATAATCTTAGTCAGATCATGTGAAGAGCATGTAGATTGGTATCTGAAATGGTGTCTTGAGGAAAGAACCACACAGATTGAGTGGACCTGTCCAGTCAGTGCACGAATTTGTCAGTTATCGTGCAGCTCAACTCAGGAACTCAGGACTTAAGGAGCTTAACGATTCGACGAACAATACCAAAGAAAGGACATTTGGTTAGGCCGTATAAATTACTCAAACTGCCAGATCATGATTAAAATTAACTGAGAAAAAATAAAAGAGACGACGACGAACAGTCTGTTATTGATATGATTTTTTTTGAATTTCGTATAATATTTGTTTTCCAAATAAGATATGTAAAAAAATACACTGTAATTTCTGTGTTACTTCGTCACGGTTGCCGTATAGTTTGTAAAACATGAACATGATGATATCATGGAAACTTGTGCGACTAAATACGATAAAGTCATAGCATGAAATATTTAATTTTCACACTTCCCACATATTCTAGGTTTTAACACAAACGCTGTGGTATATAAATGTGAATATACAAATATTCTATTAATGAGACGAAGGTGAAATCAAATCTTTCGAGTACGTTAGTGCTTACGTGCAAATCGTTTCTAATTTAGAAACTTTTAGCCACTTGTTTAATAAAACTGTTATTAATTTGGCGATTATCGCGTAAGTACAGGTAACATACGATTCCAAATTAAGGACACACTCTAAACACAGATTTTATTTAACTTCCTAACTTGTTTTCTAAGAATTGATCATGATTTAAGTTTCTCAGTTTTTTCTGAGAATCGCTTTCAATAGTCTGTTGCCAGGTAAAAAATAGACACAACGTGCAAATATCTTGTTAAATACACAACTCATTATTGACGAGTGGGCAGCAATCAAGGATATGAGGAGGGCAAAGCTCAACATAATTTAGGTCGATATTTGTAGGACAGTCTCTGGTAAACGCTTAAAAGTGGTGACTCTAGTTATAACACGTTTATAAGTTGTAATAACTTGTGGTCTGACATTACGTTCCATGCATTCTAGCGACACGAACTATAGGACATCGTTTAATTTAGTTTTGTTGTGGGACTGAGTAACAAAAGTGTTACGTTTATTGTTAGCTAAAGTTGTTAACTGTTGTGGGATGTATTATAGTTATAGGTACGTATCAATTTAGTTGATTAAGGTCTGATTCGCTAATATAGAAGCGTTTACTGATGAAATTACCTTTAGATTTTTTTATATGCATAATAAGGCGTTTCTATACTTGAGACATTGATACATTTTAAGGATAAAAAAGACGCAAAAGCAACAGACATAGTCAATCAATCTGCCTACCTTTTCTCAACTATTTTGGGGTCGGCTTCCAGTCTAACCGAATGCAGCTGAATATCAGTATATTACATGGAGCGACTCCCTTTTTGACATGAACAACCCAGTTGCTGGGTAACACGATAGCCCTTGGTAAGACTGATTGTCAGACTTTTAGGCTTTTGACTACTTGTAACGGCTGTCAAATATCTACGAATGACAGCCGGGACAGACGGCTTAACGTGCTTTCTAAGGCCCCTCTGTGCCTCGGAAAGCACGTATCGATATGTAATGGATGGTCACCCAACAGACATAGTATCAACAACAATTTAAACAGACAAAACCACATTTATGTAGTCACCAGTAGTTAGTAGCGTGTTTGCATAGTAACAACACTGACTGAGCGGACTATCTCAGAAAGACTACTTGGACCAGTAAATATGATTTCATGGTCACAGTACAGGATAAAATATAATTAAATTACAACTCATTGCTACTCGTAAATGACTAAGTAAATCAAGTTTTGACGGTTTATTCCTACTAATTGATATTGTATTTATTTTTATATTGTGTTTTGCATTTATCTCGTGTTTTTAATTGTAATACTTGTGATTGTAATATGGGAGAACCTGAAATAAACGGATGTTTTTTATTTATTGAATTAATACCTACATCCATACTATTATTATAAATTCGAAAGTAAGGCTGTCTGTATGTTACCTTTTCACGCCTAAACCACTGCACGGATTTCGATAAAATTTTGGCAAGGAGATAGATGGCATCCCGGGAAAGGACATAGGCTACTTTTTGTCCCGGTAGCACGTTCCGCAGAAGCTCAATTTGATAATAAAGTAGGTACATAGATAGGTACCTACAAAAACAGGTTATTGACTAACGTCACAGTAATGAAAATTAGTTACTTTTGTATTCAACTCTTCAAGGTCCAGAATAAGAAAATACCTATGTTGCTTAAATAGTAATTATGTAAGTTAACATGACGCCTATGTTACCCGAAGGGATAGGCAGGCGTGTAACTATAGTAAACCCACATTTTTCATCAATTATGTTATATGTAAGCTATTAATGAATAAATATTTTTAAAGACTTAACAGTTCACTGTGTAGTGCTTTTTTCTTTTTTTTTGATGTTTAGGTGAACTTTGACATCCTAAACACACACACAAAAACTCAATTTTGAGCACAACCTAGACTTTGATAAAACTGTCTGAGAGACTTGTTTCGTCTGGAGATTCATTATAGTCCAGTCATTATAGTAAGTTCACCTCGGAATTCGAGATACCCAGCTGTAAGTCTGTAAATACTTGTATATTGACACCCTAAAAGTTGTCTCAAAACCTACATATGGTAGGGTGTACGCAACTATTAAATGTCAAGGTCAAAGGTCACAAAAATCGGTTTTTAATAAAAATAAATGGTTTGAATGATATTTTTTTAATAAAAAGATTAATTCATAATTTATTTGTTTTTTTTTTCATCATGTGAGAAGTTATTAATATTAATTAGGTTAAAATTCAAATATAATTCCTATATTTTCTTTAACAATTCTGCAATTACATGGGCAGGTAAGTGTTGTTAAATAAATTAATACTGAATAAAAAGTGGATAGGTTAGGAAAAAAATGATAAAATATAATATAATAGTTAATAAAAATTGACAAATATTTATAATCGATTGATTTATCGATAGTTCATCAACTATATATGGCGCGTTTTCGACCGGAGGCACCGGTTGACCTGAAGTAATGCTGTGACCGCGCGCTCTCCGCCCTCTATCTCGAAAACGGTTCACCGTATGAAAATTTTTTTTAAACAAAATTTGTAGAGAATTTTGTATTCTACAATATTGATAATAAATACAAATAGCAAAAAACCCATAGGAAATGAGATATTTACAAAAAAAGCGCAAAAATCCGATTTTTGTGACCTTTGACCTTGAAATTTAATAGTTGCGTACGCCCTACCATATGTAGGTTTTGAGACAACTTTTAGGGTGTCAATATACAAGTATTTACAGACTTACAGCTGGGTATCTTGTATTCCGAGATTCTTACCTAATTTAAGCTTAAATGACTGGACTATTAATATAAATTGAATAATGCTCATATTATGATCTGCCAATGACTGCATTTATGTGCATATAAGAAAAATAAGACATGGTGGTTAGTGCTTGTATTTAGCAAAAAAATCCAAACATTTTCACAATCGAGGTATACGTTTCGAAATTCCGGGGAATTCAATAAGAATTTGATTGAGTATTTTTTTCTGGCTTTTGTATACTTATAATATAACTTTTGTCTTAATTTTCTAAGAATTCAATTCAATTCTTAAGAATCTTTCCCACACCAAGCTTCAAATCCTTACAAAGGTAAGATAAATATTTTCTCATATTCAAATCCAATCATATTCTCAGAATACAAAACAAAATTTATGTCCCACCCTAAACACTTGGAATCTTCTGTCTCCGGCGAGCCGCCATTTTTCTATCAACACACAATCCACAGACACCAAAATATATCACTAAGCACATTAAAACTGCCTTATTTTCGCATTTAACTCAAGGAAAACATTAAAATCTTTCGTCTAGCGCCAACCAAAGACGGTTACTCTTTGGAAAATATAAAAGAAACCAATAAAAAGAGGCAAACAATAGGAATGGTTTCAAGAACAATACCCAACGTGAACACACAATCAGACAACACTTTATGCCTTCATACGTTGACACGTTATAATTTCATAGCTGAACGAGTCATTACAGCAGTGGATTCTTTGAAGTTATCTTTTTCAGGGTACCGTAATCAAACGGAACGTGAGATTTTGATGTCTATCTGTCTTTATTTATGATCGTCGAGATGGCCCACTGGTTAAGGCATCGTCTCTCATGCACGAGGTTGTGGGATCAAATCCGGGCAAATACCAATGTGACTTTTTCAATTCATATGCATTAACTGACATCGGTGATGGAAAAACATCCTGAGGAAACCTGGATTTTTAGTTAATACATACTAGCTTCTGCCCGCAACTTCGTGCGAGTGAAATTTCGGGCCCCGACCCACCGCGTCGCATCCCATCACCTGCCTGCGTTAATACTTCGCTTTCGCTAAACGCTCTTTCTGACTTTTTTTCTTTTTGCTCAGCTCTTAAGAGTCGTAGCCTATAACCTTCCTCAAAAATTGGACTATCAAATGCAAAAATAATTTTTAATATCTTACTGGCGATTCCAGACATTAGCGCGGTCAAACAAAAATCGAGCCAATCCGACTTGAGCAAACGCGGTGATCAATTCTCGTTTCTTCTCTCTGTGAGAAGAGGCCATTGCCTTGCAGTGGGACAGTAATATGATGGTATTATTATATCTGTCTTTGCTAGTGACCTGAGGATCGACCTGGTAAAGAGACAAAGAGGAGTCGATACAAAAAAAAATCCCTTTCTCGCCAAAGTTTAAAACGTAGTTTCCAGCCTAAACTAGATCATCCTACTACTTCCCACCACCTTCCAACACTTGATGTAAAGCAGAAGACTTAATTTTCACTTCTTCTTCTTTTCGTTTTGATATCTGTTGCTTATACTGTTTGGGCCTAGTAGGTGGCCACGTTTATTGCGGCGTCAGAGGCGTTGCGTAGATCGTCAAGGGTGCAGGTGAACGGACATTTGGGACACTAGCAGATGGAACATAGCCTTTCACTGATCAATCTGTTCATACAGGGGCAATCGGTAGCAGATTGTAAATGACGATATTACGACAAGAAAATTGTTATTCAATAGTTATGCGGAGAAAGCGGCCAATATGTAGATATTTGTCGGCGCTTTCTATGTATAGATTATATATACTTATATATTATACATACAATAGCTTATGGTCACAATTTTATTTATCGTGATAATGGCTGTAAATTGCTTAATAAAAGATGTAGTGGAATCTGATTACAAATGTTTATTCTTAGGTAACGATTGCATAGTAAAAAGGGTCATTCATAAATTACTGATTCATGAATGAATGAATGAATAAATTTATACGGTGATCAGGATCACTTAATGCAAATAAAGTCGTATAGGACAATCGTCACGCGAAAACAAAACGTTATTACAGTAACAATGGCGACAGAATGGGCAATAAACCATTATTGAAATTTTTTTGACGAGACAATAGGCAATTCTTTTTTAAAATATTAGATGATTGTAAAATTAATTTTATTTCCGCCTCCCGAGACTAGGTTCTAAAATGCTCTTAAAAACGTCAATAATAAAATATTAAATAATAAAAATAGCCGAAAATTACATAACCAGCCCAGGATTTAACCGACTGTAAGTGAGCATTACAATTTTCAAAAACCCCCGCTAATATTTATAATATCATAAACAACAAAAAAAAAAACGTATTTTCTGTCTTTCTTTATTATACTTCTTCTTTTCGAATTGATTGTAAATGTACATTTTGTGTTAAATGAGTACATAATATTTTAAATAGCTTCGTGCTTGTTGGCACTTTTATTAAATGTACGTCTGGTGCACCAGCAGTCAGCCCTCTTGCCACCTAGCAGATTGGATACCATTTATCTACGTCAGAAGCTACTTTCATGGAATTGGCTTGATATAATTACTATAGGAGCTAAATCGTCAAATTTCCTGGTCAAATATTAAAATACAATTGAAACGTTCATTCTTTTTCTTCGTGACACTAGCACGACAGAATTTCAGAGCTTGTTGGCCCAAAACTATGCTCCTCCTATCCTGCCCTCTCTGTGTCCCAAAACATGAAGTAAAAGTGACCTCTCCGCTGCCACCAATGACGCCGTGGAAACATTCATTATGGCAGATCCTTTAGGGCAGCCCGCGAAATTCAAATTTTCTTACGTTTTTTGCAATTTGCAGGTCACTGTCAGGTTGTATTTTGATTAAAATATGATTCGCGGCCGTAACAAATATGGCTTTACAGAATTAACTGGTGTCAAGTAAGTAAGTAAGTAATATGAACTTAAGGAGTTGTATTGCTGATTCTAATGATTATAATTCTATAAAGCCATATTTATTACGGCCGCGAATCATATTTTAATCAAAATACAACCTGACATTGACCTTCAAATTGCAAAAAACATAAGAAAATTTGAATTTCGCGGCCTACCCTTGCGCTTCCCCCTTAATACAGAAAAAAACCACGTCAATAGTCCACCAGACACATCAAATATTGCCACACCGACTACAGGTGTCGCATGTCATGTCGACATCCATTGAAACGTATGGACAAAACCTTATCAGCTACAACAATGGCTGCGATCTATTATCAAGCACATAATGAAACGTTTTTTGCACTATGACTGACCTTGAACGAACTACGGTGTTGGTGATATCCAATTATTTTTATGTTGGCTCTATTGGTGCTTGTTTATTGGTTGGTATTGTGAGTTGTGTTGTGACATTGGCCATATAATTGGGTTTTCCAGAACAATAGTACGTTCTGGAAAACCGATTGACTTCGAACTTATTTGGCATCCTACTATGGGGTTGTATTTTAGAGGTGGTACATACTTGTTCGGCTCGGCATGATTCGGCACAACTGGGCGGCAAAATCGACTATATGTAGGTAGTAGTAGTAGGAAAATAGTACTCGCTACCGGCGTATGAACGACCAGATGTATGAAAGTAAACGAAGCAAAAGGAGTATTTAAGAATCGTAGCAGGTGGCGTTTTGTAGTTTCTGCCTATCCCCATGCGGAAAAGGCGTGAGTATGTATGTATGTTCGGAAAAAGCCGCTCGGGTTAGCTCAAATTGTGCCAAGCCGACCCGAACATGATTCAGCTATGGTAGATGTCAAACGGAGTTTCTCGATCGGTACGAGCTGAATGAAAGCCGAATATGTTTCGTAATTGATTCGGGTAAGGTTGGCTGTTCAACAGATACTGCAAATCGAATGTGCCAACCCGAACATCACATGTGTGTTAGCAGCCCTCAGAGTAAGTTTCATATTAAAAGTTGAAGAGGATCCCTAAAAGGAGTTTACAATAGTGCAAACATGCTTGGAAATTCGAGCATTATTTTGACAAGCTTCTTCGAGATAAATCAAAAATGATGTACTGGTCACATACATGCGAGCAGCGGCCGGCAATGTTAGTATGAAAATCCATATTCTTCGTGTTTAGCGGCAAGCAAAATTAATTGAAAATCCATACATATCTGTCGTGTTTAGCGGCCGAATAAATTTCTATGAAAACTCTTATTTGTCGTGTAATTTAAAAATGGAACGATTAAGATTTTATTTAAATCTCGAACTGGTTTAGCAAATAGACAAATGAATATATTGGCGCGAGAAAAGTTATCGTTGTTCGTCATTGATTCTGAAATATAATTTATTTATTCAGTTTGAATTTCTGCGCATTATTTGAGTAAAGTACTATGCAAGCCTTGGCCGCAACCAGGCATTGATGGACTCACGTATGTGAGCCTCAGCTTCGTGTCGGCCCACATTTTCACGTTCGTCCATCAATGCTTCTGTTGTCGGCCGCTGCAGTAACGTACTATTTTTGAATAATTCTTGTAACAATGTCAAACTAGCTAGTAGCTATTACATGCGACCATAATAACCTTTGATTATTTCGCTATTAAATTGCCATTACGCTGAATCATTGATGGGTCCATCAATGATTCAGCGTAAAAAATATAGAATTTTAAGAGGCAAACAGTGAATTGTATAAACATCGTCTGGCAAAATATTAATTTTGTTTTTATGAGGTCGATGTCACTTGAATAGGAGTACGTAAATATGACTTTAGCGTACTTACAACCTACGCTTTTCAAAGTAATTATATTGTGGCAAACTAAATAAAAAGTTAAGTATACGTTTTGCTACTAAATAAAAAGTTAAGTAAGTATACCTTTTGCTTATTTACCTTTAATTATGCATGACGGTTATTTAAAGACGAATTGTTTTGAATGAACAGTGTGAGTGAATAATACGATAAAAAATAATTAAAAAAAAAACAAAATTGGTATTGCCATGTTAGGTAAACTTATCAAAGGATCAGAGAGACGTCTTTTCTATGGATGGTTAATTAGTTGATCATATTTTCAAATATCTTTGATGATTTCTAAAGATATATTATCTGTAACAAGGACCAGACCCACCGCTTGGTCGTCTGAGTCCTCTATAAGGTATGTATTCACGATCGACGTTAATCATTGGAATGTAACTCTAAGGTATAGTGTTTTCGAGATCGTCTTTTTTAAAATTGCACGCTTGTTGCATAATGTACACATTTTAAATACATTTTTGTGGAGGGGTGTGCATTTGTGCAGTTTTAAATTAGACGTTAGCTAGTAAGGAACGTAGGTGAGTTTGATAAAAGTCTCGGTAATCATTCTAATTTATTTATACTTTATTACAATGAGGTAAGGGTTACATTGCAATGACTTATCTACTAATGGTTTTACGTCTTTCAAATTTGATCGCGAATGCTTAATGCCGGCGCTACCTATTGGCGTTGGCCATTGGTTCAGGCTTGGCACCAAATCCAATGTTAAGCAAAATTCTGTAAAATCCTGTCCAATATCCGTCCAACCCCGATGCATACATTGGAGCCAACGCTCCAAGGCTACATCTTTGGTCAAATTATGTCCAATATGTGGTCCCGGCAAAAGATTTGGTTACCCCTCTCCCAAACCAGGGTCTCGTGAAAAAAAAAAAAGTTGCATTAAGAAGATATTATAGGCAGCTGCATTTTGTTTCCTAATTATACGTCTGTCAAGAAGCTTTGACCGTTAACCCCCCACATTCAAGGTCCACATTTGCAAGGTAATAAGATATTGACAAAAAAAAGAAACGAAAATAATGTTAATTATATTCTAATTTTCCTGCCCTGTAACCGGTTAACTAATAAAATTTCAAGTTTAAAAAGATGACATAGGTAATAAAACTTATTCCAATTATGGAAACCAGTTATTTTAAAACCTGTGTTTTTACCGGTTATGCAAGATTTCTTTAATAAGTATTGTTATTAATGTAATTAGGCTCTGTGTTCTATCTATGTTATTGGGATTGTGTTACGCACTTCTTCCTTCAAGCGGACCATTGTAAGTGGGCCATGGCGTCCGAAATTGGTTATTTTAACCAGCCCACCTCCCTCCAGAAGTAAATTGGGTCTTTCCGAGTTATTATTCATAAAGGCTACACAAAATTTTAAGCTCTTCGTCCAACATAAAGCAAAAGATCTACAGAATTAGAAGATTTATCACAGATTTTAAAAGACTAAAACGAAGTTCTATTGTACAATAAGGTCTTGGATGTCAAACTAACATAATATGTACTAATAAAATTTTAATATTGTTTTTTTGTAGCTTCTAACCTCACTCCTCACGCCCGCTGAGGCGCTGACACGTGCATTTGTTACAACGCAGCGACTCGCCTCGTGTTCCGAGCCGCCATAAAGTTTGAATCGGGTTGTAGTACTGGCTATTTATGTTTTGTGCTCATAGATCTACTTATTTCGTTGTTTAGTTTTCTTCCTTTTTTATTCTAAGCGTAAACGCCAATTTCTACGTTTCTATCTTTTTGACCACGCATTTTAGGCTGTGCGTTGTCTGACCGTCAGTTAATATGTAAGTTTCAGACGATAATAAATTAAACTACTTATATCTAATTCCGTTCCCAGTTTGCAAACGAAAATTCAATCAAATATATCCAATAGTTTAGTCAGTATAGCTAGCGGCAACATCCATAGTCTCGCCCATTGAAAAAACCACTTTTCTAATTTCGATGTTAAGATTTATTTAGCACTAGCTGCGCCCCACGGTTTCACCCGCAGAAATCTCGATCCCGTGGGAATATCGGGATAAAAAGTATCCTATGTCCTAATCCAGATCGTAGTCTACCCATGTGCCAAATTTTATCCAAATCCGTTCAGCCGTTTTAGCGTGATTGAGTAACAAACATCCAAACTTTCACATTTATAATATTAGTAGGAAGTAGGATAGTAGGATAGTAGGATAGTAGGATATAGTAGGATTATATATTATATATATATATAGTAGGATATAGTAGGATAACCAGTCTATAATGTTCCCACTGCTGGGAGAAAGGCCTCCTCTCTATTAGAGGGAGTGGGCTGTAATTTACCACGCGGACCCAGTGCAAGTTGGTGGATGTCACATGTCTTCGATTTTTTGGCTCTAAGACATGCCGGTTTCCTCACGATGTTTTCCTTTACCGTTTTGAGAGCAGTGGTAATGAAATTAAATACACTAAGTAAAGTCCCTGCCTGGGTTCAAACTCACGTCAAACTCGTAAGTCGGGGCCGATATCACTGGGTCACCACTGCAATATTTATTTTATAGTTCCAAAATACTCTTATGCATTAATATGAAAGCAAAAGAAAGAAAGTACGTATGCCAGCGCATTCGCGCGCGTGTGTAGTGCATACGTATGCGTGTGTGTGAGTATTGCCAGTATGTTCATTTACAGTTGTCCCCATATTGTATACGTGAATAATTATAAGGTTTTTATTAAGTAGATATCTCTATGTCCAAGAATTGCACGCTACCTTTAGGGGGTCCGAAGAGCACGACGTCCATCGCTTTGAGCGCGAGCTTCTGTTTGTGTATGGGGTCCTTGATGCCCAACACGTTGCTCAGGTACTGCATATTGTTTACCGCCAACCTGTTGAGGGATAAACAAGTTTCTTTTTAGATAAATCTACTTATTCTTTACATGATCTGATCAAGATTATGTCTGGACTTTAAGGCGAAAGCGTCACGATAGCCCAAGAAATTCAATTTCCTTTACGTTTTTTGCAATTTGCAGGTTAGTAGCAGGTTGTATATTGAACAAAATATGATTCGCGGCCGGAACAAATATGTATTTTTAGAATTATTATCACAAAATCATCAATACAATCTAAGTTCATATACTCTGTTGAATGACTATTTCATCAAATTATGACGTTTGAGGGCAATTTTAACTTAAAGAGTTGTATTGCTGATTCTCATTAATATAATTCGGTAAAGCCATATTTGTTACGGTCGCGAATCATATTTTAATCAACACTGACACTGACCTGCAAATTGCAAAAAACGTAATAAAATTTTAATTTCGCGGGCTACTAAGGTAGCCCCCTTAAAAGAGACCTCTCAGTTTGTTTCGGTGCTACGTCTCAGAATAGTCGGATAAGAAACGCCGACGTTATCTACTTTTTAAAATACGATTGACGTATACGTGTTTGTACAAACCTACTTAAAGAAATAAAATAATATTATAATTAAATGTACCAAATGTCATATAATAATTAATTAATTAATAATATAATGAAATGTATGCACGACAAATTTGCACGCTTATAATGTTAAGCAAAGACATGTATGCTCTGTATTTAATTTTTGTACCATCTTCTATACCATGTTTTTATGCAAATAAATTTTATTCTATTCTATTCTATTCTATATCATAGAACGGTAATGATTTTCAAGTGAATATTAGACAAATTATTAGTTTAATAATGCGTCCCTGAAAGTTTATCGTTGGACACAGGGATGCTTAAAAGACGGATTTAATCATGTTGGCAAACGGACGGCTTCGTGGATATAGTCCTCGCAAACACGACTTATGAGTACGGGATTTCATGTACGATTCCCAGGACGGGTAATGTTATTTGGGTTATCCTATTACGAATTCCTAAGGAGCAGCTGATAGTCTAGATTTGTGCCATTTTCTGGTTGATGGTAGTTAGGCTCGACCCCTATTAAATGGGTGGAACTTACATCAAGAGTTATAATAATTATTACCAAAACGTCTTTTTTTTGGTTGGGAGATCATCAAATAACTTCTCCCGCTCTGGGCGGAGCGGGAGGGCGTGTCACTCTTACTGACTAAAGCCCACCCGTGTTCCTTCAGTTGCCTGTGCGCCAGGGCCACAGTAACTCTTTCGAACAATCCACGACCCTGGCAGGCATCGGCCCTATCGGACCCCGTCAATTATTGCTGACATCTCTTTGAGGCGCGCGTGGAACACGACGTGCCGTCGACCCGTGCCTGGTTCTTACCGGACGGCGAGCTATCAATTGCTCGCCGTCCGCAAGCCCGCGCCTACGGTGGCCGGGAATCGACTATCGACTTTCGACGCCCAGGGTGTCTCCTCCTGTGGCGACTAAGGGCGTGAGGGCGCAACGATTACCTCACCCTCACGGGCTCAGCATCCTCCTTCGCGAGATTTACGGATTCGCTGAAGGAGGTGACGGCTTCCCATGCCCTCTCGCTCCGTACCATGGCCTGAACCAGGACGCGAGAGATCGCCGTCGCCGATCGCCGCCACGAGGACGCGGCGGTGCTCCGCCCAAGCCAGACAGACGTCCACCGTATGCTCCACCGTGTCCTCCGATTACCAACACGTTTAAGACTACTGCAAATACCGGAATAAATGGCGGTATTTCTTGTTCTTCGATGTTCTTGAGATGACTATTACGATCCGTGCTGGTATCTTTTATTAAAGGAATCACGGGAAGGCCTAATTGAAGAGATATTATTATAATAATGACAGGGAGAAGGGTTTATTTAATTATTTAACCATTTATGTACACACATATACAGGACGGCAGGGACATCGACGCACAACCTGTTGTTACCATGGATTCAGTACATGATTCTGGATCACCCCTTTTGTATTTTTTTTGGGTGAAAATCAAACCCACCCGTGTTCCTTCAGTTGCCTGTGTACCAGGGCCACGGTAACTCTTTCGAACAATTCGCGACCCCGGCAGGCATTGGCCCTAGCGGACCCCGTCCTTCTAGACCCCCCGCGTTAAAATTTTTCGTCGGTTATAAAAAAAAACTCTGGTGTTTCCTACAAAAGTGCAATACCAACGCGGTGAAAATGTATGGAACAGCAATTTTTTTTTTAAATTATAAGCGACGAGAAGTTTTAACGCATGGGGTCCAGAATCATGTACTGAATCCATGGTAACATGTTGTGCGTCGATGTCCCCGCCAGCCTGTATAAACAGACAAGAAGAAAAGACCGGAAAAATAGGTACTAAGGTGATGCTTATTGCTAAAGAAACCTCTTTTTTATTTTTATTTTAGATGGGTTTGCTCTTGACTCTAGTCTAAGTCAGAGATGACAGAGACAAAGTCGACGATGGAGTGAGCTTACCCAGAAGAAGCCTGTTGCCTCTTCCAGCATACCTGCGATAGGAAAGTAGATAAACAGATGTAGACTGCACGTGTAAGAGTAAAAGAGAAAATAAAATCAAAAACAATTCACAATTCATTTCAATTAAGACAATCAATTCAGTTTCAAATCAATCAATAAATTGGAAATTAAAAAAACAATTCAATTTCTTTTTTCTTATATTGACCTTCAAAATTGGCTTTTATGTGCCTATTTGAAATAAATGATTTGACTTTGACTTTTAAGTGTTCTCTTTCTTTCAACTACTACTACGCTACTACTCAAACTTTGTTTGAGCAGTAAGAAGCTACCAGGACAGCTGCAATGTGCAGGTGGTACATGATGGCGGGGGAAAAAAAGGTGAGACGTGTCCTGTGAGGGGGCTCCGCTGTGTCTTCGGAAGTGTCGATGATCCATATTAGGAGATAACGTTCAAAGCTGGTTTAGTCATAGAGAAACCAGAGTTGACGAATGATAACGCCGTTAAGGGAGAAGGGGTGGTCCGTGCTTTATCAGATGTTGTGTATGTTCGTCGGACATTAGGGGCCCAATCAACACCTAATCTGTGCAAAACTAGATAACCCGGTTATGTCAAAGACGACTAGTCGTTCCACGTGCCATAAATTCTCAGTCAAATAATAACGGAGGTAAATTGTCCACAATTATGACAGGAGCCTTCCCCAGTTAGATAAGCTTGCTTCGAGTGACAGTTGCTCCATTTAATTTAAACGAATATTTACCTGCAAATATTTGTTGCCTTCGTTAACTAATTAGTCTGTAACGAAACCTTATTACTATTTTATTTCAGTCTCGGTACTGTTTTTTATCTTGCTTACTCTCACCAAATATTAGGAGAACAATCGGAAGAATACTACAAATTATAACTAATACTTTCATAAGACCATAATCATATTCATTATCATCATTCGAAAGAGGTCTAATACTGGACATAGGCTTCCCCTAAGCATCGTCACAACGATAGGCCCTGTGTTTCCCTCATCCAGGAGATTCTCGCGATCTTCACCAGGCCGTCGGAATCCACCTTGTAGAGGCTTACTTTTAGTTATTAAGTGAGATGTCCACTGGTAAACAAAAGCCTTCCCTAACATCGTCACAACAACCGGTCCTGATCTTTCCGCATCCAGCGATTTCCCGCAACTTTTACCAACGTCACTATCACTGGCCCATCGCTCCTCTTTTCTCTCCTTAGTTTGCAATTTTAGCTCTGAATCATCATTCATCATCTGCTTATCCTTTTCGAAACTTTGTTGGTGTCGGCTTCCAGTCTAACCGAATACACCTAAATACCAGTATTTTACACCGATCACATGTGATCGTATGACCTCCACAACTGAGTTACTGGGTAACACGATACCCCTTGGTAAGACTAATAGCTCTTGGAATATGAGCTGAATGCAGTAGTAAAATATTAGCCAGTCCATAGGAACCAGGTTACGCAGCTTATTGTTCAGAATGCGCCACATGAAAGCTTAGTATCGAAACTCGCGGAGGCTCTTTTATAGCAATAACAAGCCGCCCATCGGAAAAAGTGAAATGTCCTTACAAACTGTCATCCCCTGTTTAACCACTTTAAGGGATGAAATTTCAAAAAATCCTCACGTTCGTTATACATATAAGGAACTCTTGTGTAAAATTTCATGCTTCGAGACCTTAGGTTCTCAACGTGGGCGATAACGGCCTCTCGTAGGCGTTTGAGATTTTCATGGGGCAGTAAAACACACAGAGAAAATTATAGCGCGTTGAGATTGGATCTTACGACTATATAATATTGCACGTTTAAATATAATCGTGGCAATAGCTGTTTTAGATTCGCGATCGATGGTAAGTAAAAAAACTGGGGGCTCAAGAAAAAAAATATTTTCAAAGTGGGCGGTGGGCAAAATAAGGTTGAGAACCTATGTTCTAGACCCAGCGGTTTGGTTGTGCCAGTGAATTAAGTTTTCTATTAAGTAGATGTAGTGATTAAAATTAATTGTTACCTGGGCAGGGTAGCGCCAGTGACCTTGTGTTGAAGGAACAGGGTCTTGTATTGCGGCAGATCCACCGATTGCGATAGCCATTCTACTGTCTGCTCCACCGTCCAATTGTGCACCTGCAATCGAAGTTTGTCATATTAGTACGATAAATTCGAAAATCAATCACACACACACCCTCACACACCAGGATGTGTGGGGTGTGTGTGTGTGTGTGTGTATGTGTGTGTGTGTGTGCGCGCTTGTGTGTGTGTGTGTCTGTGTGTGTGTGTCAAGACGCGCAGACAGTCCCATTTTTGGAATATTTTCAAGAGTAATCAACCCAATTTGATATGAAGATGCTGTGGTTTGTGCTGTGTTTTATATTATTTATTAATGAACTTGCTCTGTGACCTTTTAAGCCAGCTATCAACCTTCATTATTTATTTATTCATAATACAATTCACATTGTGTTTGAACGTAACATAATTTTAGTAGGTATCGCAAGCAGAAAAAGTTAAATTATACAATCTTATTTGGACAATCTAGGAATAAATTGACTAACGCCAATTCAGGCAATGCATTTGGAAAGTGAATGTAATAAAGGATCAACTAGGCTTTTTAAGTATTTATTTCTGTTTCGCAACACCTCAATGATTTGCGTTAAATAATGTTTTTTAAGACATTAAGTTTAGTTATTCAACCGGACTGTCCGGACTTGTCTCCATAAAATATTAGTACTAAGTATACAGAAATACAATGAAAATGAAAATGAAATGAAAATGAAATCTTTATTTGTAAACATAGGTTTTTAAATGGTGTTACAATTAAATATAAGAGTCCCGTCTATGTTTTGCGTTTAAGCGTACAAATTAAATTGATGATTATAATCAGTTTTTATCAAATTTCAAATTACAAAAATAACATTAATGTCAGAATGATTAGAAAATAACAATATTTTAGATTATTAATTACAGTCAAAAATTGTACACACACAAACAAATTGTCACATAAACATAGAGGTAATAATTATAACAATTTTATTTCAATAATTTAATTCAGTGCAATGTCAAGTTTTTACTAATGTACAGATCAACCAAAACTATCAAGTACTGACCTCAGATCTGAGCCACGCCTCCCACAGCTCCTTGACGGAGATGTGCATGTCATCGTTGTGATGGAACGCGCGCTGCCGCTTCTCGTACCCGCTGTCGTACTGCAACTCTTCGCGGAGGAACTGGAAACAGGAGTTACAGGTTATAAACAAAGTTATTTAATGTTTTTGCTTGGCAACAATATCTGCGGGGTAATTGCGTAACACACAATTGCAATGCCATCATTTTGACAGCTCAACAACATTCCTTGGGTTATTTTCGTTGTCAAGCAGACGAATTTCTAACATATGAAGCAATGGATTAGGAATTTCCTTCAAAACTCTTCGCATACGATTGAAAGTGTGTTACGCAATTGGGGTGCAGTGTAGGTATGGTGGTAGTATTTCCCCGGACGAACCCTTTAACAAAGACAGCGTTATTTGAAAGCCTACCCCTGTCAGGACAAATAATTTAAACATTAAGGCCCACTCGCACCGCCAATCAGTTTTAACATAATTCTGTTTCTGTCAAATGTTTGAAGATGACAGAGACAGAATGATGTTTAAAACTCGTTTAGCGCTAAACGTGTTTAGCAACTGGCGCGGTGTGAGTGGGTCTAAGTGTCATGCCTAACCCAAGTATCCCGGGAAGTCCAGATTCAGATAATTAAATTAAAAAATTAAAATCCTAACCGGTTTGTGGTTCCAGCAGACACCCTGTGATAATTTACTACTTGTGAACATAATTATGTCCGTTTACCAATTCACTGTTTCGACATGGTGACTATGGCAAACAAAATAAAAGAAATTACGATTAGAGAACTTTTATAACCCAAAATATGATTTATTAGCCTGCGAGATTCAGGAAAACAATAAGGCAATTTATGCTATACAAATTACTTAGCAGAAATATTTATTTCTGGTCAAACAATTACAGCTAGGCCACGAGGCCCAGGCTTAGATATAAACAAGGACAAAACCTTGGCCCAAGGGACAAACAAAGCAAAATAATTGTGTTTGGTTTTCCTTGTTTTCGTGGGTTATTTTGGTAACAAGTTTAGTTTTGGAAGGAAATGTGTCTTTTTACCTAAAATCTAAGTATGAGGAAGTTCTCTCTATCACATTTACTATTCTCAGGCCAACTTACACCGCCAATCACTAAATACGTTTAGCTCTAAACGAGTTTAAAACATAATTCTGTTTCTGTCAAATGTTTGAAGATGACAGAGACTGAATGTTGTTTAAAACTCGTTTAGCGCTAAACGTGTTAAGTGATTGGCGGTGCAAGTGGGTGTTCTTTGCGGTGAGAATTTTATAAGCATGCAAACGTAATATCAAGAGTACCAGGTCATGGACTTAGTCTAGATTTTGTTTTGCGAAAAAAATTAGTAAGGAGTAGGATAAATATAGACTTGCATTAGTTGCGTCTATATGTATGTGACTTTTAGAGCATTATTGGCCTATAGTGAGCCACCGCAAATGCCTCCCCCAAATCCTTTCAGGAGCTCTATTTTACATTCTGTAACTACTTTAACTCACACACTAAATTATTACTTTTAAAATTTTAGAAAAATCATCTACTTTTCATTATTTATAAATATGTGAGCAACATGTATCTATCACATAATTAATTAATTTACCTGTAATTATTTTTACCTATTGGCGGTATAGTAGGTAATGTTGTTCTAGGTGCATCGTCTTCACATAAAATTATATAATTAACGTGTACAAAATATTGAAAAACATTTTAAAAGAGTAACTGTGGAGTTTCTTGCCCATTTTCTCCATATGAAACTACCTTTTGGAAGGGACAACTAGAATCAATTCTATTTTCTAGTAAATTTTGATGTTCAATAGTGCGTTTTATGTGCCTATTTGAATTAAATGATTGGACTCTTTTGCCGCGCCACCTCTTTTGTGCAATTACAGCCTTTAAAATGTAATTATGAAGGTGTTATTTTCGATGCCAAAACTTTATTCCGGTGGCTTGTTTACCACCCAGCTAAAGCAAACGAAGCTTAAGCTTTTTATTCGTTATTATTTGCCATTTGCTGACTCGCTAAAGTTTAAATACTGTCTTCAACTAGTAGCTCGACTGTCCGGTTTTACTAGATGTTTTAAGATCAAGGTTCGGTCTATCGCTCAAGCAGTCGTTGCCCTTTGCAAAGCTTTTCTTATATGCAATAAAATGTTTGAGCACATAATGATGTGCACAGTTCTATAATTGGCCCAAACATAATTATTATACAGTATTCTAAGACATAACATCAAGTATTATATATCGCGATATGATCAACAAACCCCAACAACTGGCGATCACCGGTCTAGAAGATCCCGAGCCCCCGAAAACACGCGATACGGCCACTTTAACCCAGCTCTCTTCGCCCATAGAATAGTTGGAATTGAATATGTATATAAAAAGGAGAGAGAAACATCGCTCCACAAGCGAATGGCCCTTCTCGAGAGCGTAGGCTATGACCCGTAGAGTCACGCTTAGATAATAATAAGTAAATGCAGGTCTAGACTTGCCGGGATTATAAATCCACAAACCTTATTTTTTGCACTAAAAATAAAGTAAGGAAAAATGGTAGAAATAGGTTGCAAAAGATCCCCCACAGGAGAAAATGCGCTTAAAACAAAACACCATAATTATCACTTTGTTAAGTTTATTTCATTAAGTGAGATGTCAAATACTCATTACCCAGTAATAAACAATACTCTATTATTTTCTATGCCCGATGGGATTTCCCATGAGCAAAAATGACGAACTTCTAAACTGCCATGCAATATAACTTCTTTAAGAGATGAATGTTCAAAAGGAACTTCATGCTTCTAGACCCAGTGGCTTAGGCTGCGCATTGTCTATCAGTGAATTAATGAATGAATGAATGAATGAATAAATGGATTTAAAATTTCTATTAAGTAGAGCCTCTAGTATGATTCTCGAGTTCAAACATGTATTGAAGAGACAACAGAATAAAGTCATAGTCATGAACTCACATCATCACTCTCGCTAAGGTCGACGTTTCCGTTGGCGTCGTCATCGAGCTGATGATGCAGCGCTGTGATCGCTTCCAGACCAGCGCGGTCCTGCAAGCACGTGGGCTCATTCTGGCACGCCTCGGACAGAACTGGAAACAAAAGACGGTGACATTAGGACTACCGAATGATCTAGAAGACGCAGATTCCATGTTGGTAAGAAGTATTTAAGTCTTTCGGTGAAAATAAACATTGTGAGGCGAGGAGACCACCCGGCCTATTCTGTAAAAATCTCAAGTGACCTGTCAATAGTGTCAATTCCTAACAAACAATCACAGCCCACTGACAATGACAGCTCACTTTACCTAAGTTTTCGCAGTGAAATTAAAAAATATAAAAGAATCGCTCAGGGCAATTTTTATGGTAGTATAGGTGGAGAAGAAGTGAGTTCTTGATTTATAAACACCTTAGTGACTCTAGGGAAATCAATTAGTACAAAGAATATTCTGCGCTTCCAGCTCATAGTATCAGGACTTCAGGAAGAAAATCAGAGTTTTAGACGATAAGGCTCCGTTCACATGGCGCTCTCCTGTACGATATTCTACGGTAAAAAGTTGGGATCACACATCAAAATCCCCCTGTCCATATCGTCGCTTGTCTTACTAACTGACGGAACTAACTTTGAGGTGACTCTTCAGGACAAGTTTTTGCGGTTTCGCACTATATTTGTTGAATTGTAACTCTCATAATAAGCGACTGATCAAAATAAAATTGCATGAATTATCTTATTATTTGGTTATTCTTCCTATATATGTGAATTGTAAATATTACTGTTAGATAAAAAAATATAAGCATTTAAAACAGATACGTCACTTTCGTTAGATCTTTGTAAAAAAATGTTTTCATATAGTTTTCAGATACGTCTGTATCAAAAAGGATAATAAAATAACACACAAACCTCGGAATCAACTTTTATTTATTAAAATGTATTTTGTACTTATTAAAAAAACAGTTCCTAGTATCTTATATTAATACAAAATATGAAATGAGATCCTAAAGTTTCGTAAAAACAGTCTCTTCTAATTTAAATTCTCATAATTATTTAGGTTTAATGTTAACCCCAACGTATTAAAACTAATCAGTCGCAAAAATAAAGCAATTCTTAATAGCTGAATCAAATCACAGTCAACGTTATGTACCTAATTATGATAAAAATGTCTTGGGATCTTACTTATACTAAATACGAACTTTATAAAATAATAACTTTAAGGAGATAAACATATCAAAAACAAAATTATGAACACAAAGTATTTCTTTCTTATCTAATCATTAAAACTACCATAATATTCAGTCTTTGGTAGGAGCAATATAAATAAATCAATGAGGAAGCGATTTGTAGAATTCAACATAATCGGGATGTCTGATAACAGCTGTATCACCTTTTGTTAGAGACATTAAGTCTTCATATTTTTCAGTCGCTATTTTGGGTGGATATTCATTAAGTGGACGGATTTCAGCGTAAAGAAGAAACATCTTTTGTCTTTTTAAAGTCAAACTGCGGTACGATTCCTGATCGTGAGAAGTTTTGAAGAAAAATTTTATTGGATCAGACTTTTGAACGCGAAATTAGGTCATTTCGGTCCAATTCACATGAGCTCCTGTGTCGTCTTTTCTCAATGAGAGTAATTGAATGTCTGTAGACATTTTTTTTAAATCGAGAAAGTCAGTATGTAATAAGGAAAATACTCGGTAAAGCTGATCTATTCGAGCTAATCTCATTATCGGGATAAGCTGAGCTGGTATAAAAACATCTCCAGCTTTTTTGACAGCATAGCTGATTGCACTGTGAGCAGAATCTCCGGCACTTTGACCATGGTTTGGTATTGAAAATCTTAAAGTGATTTCTTCAATGTTTATAGAATTAGTCAGGATATAAATCAATGCAGCAGCGATAATCGAATTGCGATTTTGGCCTCCGTAACCATCTGCAAAGAGATAAATTCGCTTGAAGCCTTTTCTGTCGCTTTCTCTGAGAAAAATGTTTAAGGCAGTCGATATTTCTGATGCTCCTCTTTTACTTACAGCTTCATACCATGTAAAACAGCAACAATCACGAGTACCCAAGTCATAAACCGTTAAATTAAACGTTGATAAACGCCTCTTGTAAAATACTGCGTTTTCATTTGTTATAGATATTTGAATTATCTGTTGAAGATCAAAAGTATCGCATTGTACCACGCCAGGATTTTCTTTCGCCTCGTTTAAACACATTTTTCTCGTATCGCGAAAAGTAAGCTTATCAAATTGGTGCTTCTGAAATTTTTCTTGCAGTTTAGCTTTCACCTCTTCGGTCCCATTATTATATGTCAGACATAGGCTGCACTGGTCTTTTTTCGGGCGGTGGAAAGACAAATTTTTCCCTTTAAAAACTCTTTTGTAGGTGGAAAAGCTGGGTTTCAATGGATTTCTTTCCAGAGACCTGATAAACATTCTGTACATTTTTTTAACGGTCAAATCTGAGTGAAGGTATTCTCTAGTACTACTTTCACGACAATAATGAGACTCAACTCGAACGGGGTGGCGTGATCTGTAAACCCCGCACCCCACACTCCTGTATCATCTTCAAAATGTTCGGTTAAATTTAGGCGTAAGTGAAAAAATATAGTCATTCTTTCAATATTTTAGTTCTCACTAAAAGTCGTATTTAGATAGGGCTCTTTTTGCCTACAATATTGATTCTGAAAAATTCAAACTAAATAACGTATGTACTTACGTCGGTTAGCAGAAATCACATTTGTATAAAAAACTACTTACGTCTACCTGACAAAATGTGTTTCCTCGGTAACGCTTGAAGATACAGATACGTTTATTAGACCGATCGTTTCGTCTTCAAAATTGTTTTAACTAGTATGAATAACTCATTTTTGATGAAAATACAGATACGTCTGTTAGAAAGATAAGCGACGATATAACTGACTAAAAACAAAATGCAGTATGAAACTGCCATGTGATCCTAAAATGATACAGTAAAATATCGTACTGGTCGTTCCTGTGTGAACGAGGCCTAAGAGTCGAACATACATCGTAATGCTCCGTCTTCCTCAAATGAGGGGTATGAGGATTACCCAAAGAGAAAATGAAACGGGAAGTCACTGAAATATATTTACCAGGAAGAGACTTTACTGTAGTGATGCAGTGACTTAATAAGCCTCCGAAAACTGCTAACTGTGAAGGCTTGTAAATGGGTTGTCATGAATCACCTCATTATTACTTCTATAATGATAGCTGTAAGCCACCCAAACACAATAAAATATAAAATAATAGATAAACAAAAGGCTTAGATTGTCACGGAAAAGAACAGGTTTTACATAATGCTAAACAGAAAGATCACGTAATCTATTCTTTGCGATTTCATCATCATCATTTTGTGTTTAAGGGCTAGCGATTTCACAACCAGACCAAGTCAAGTTCGAATAAAAATATGACTGCAAAACAAACGGCAACAAAAAAGATATCGGAGTTTTTGATCGACATTTTGCGCAATAAAGTCAACTAGAGCTACAGAATGTCAAATAAATTTCTCAAGATTTATTATACAGGGTGTATAAAGGCCTATCCCATAGCCGTCAACTACGCATTCTGTATATCAAACTAAGTAGCAACATAGCACAAAAACGCTGGGAAACGAATATTATTTTAGGTGTGAAAAATCGCGTATACGGTAGTGCGCAACGTAACGCACGCAAAACATTGCGCTTATGGGTGCATGCACCTGCACAGGAGTCGTGAGGGTATTTAAATTGTGTTATAATTATAACATTAAAAACTGGTTTTGGTAAAAAAGTCAGTAAAAGTTGGAATTTTGACCTTCAATATTTCCGTAACTAGAAGGTTTTCAGGTATGGTCCAGTAGAAAAAAAAAATATTACAATGACGGGGAGTACAAGTGACTCGGTTTCGTTAAGTGTCTTTTTACACCCGTTAAGGCTCCCACAGACAGGACCGACGCGACAGCGCTACACAAAGGCGCCGCTCGTCGCGCGACGAGCGGTGCCTTTGTGTCAGGCGTCGCGTCGCGCCAGTGTGTACGAGCCTTTATAGTCTGAAGGCTCCTTCAAAAGGCGCGACACGCGACGCGACACAAAGGGACCGCCTCGCCTGTCACGCGACGAGCGGTGCCTTTGTATCGCGCGCGATTCGCGTCGCATCGCGCCTGTTTGTAGGAGCCTTGACTTGACTCCGTAGGATCAAAGTACTAGTATTTTATTTGTTTGCATTGGAATGCCTAAAGCTATAATAGTTTTATTTTGGTATTTATGTATAGCTAATCGAGACAATTTAAAAACAACTAATAAATAGCATAACACCACAAATCATACGTAATTGTTTTTTTTTATTTTTTATTCTTTAATTTTGTAGTAGGCTTTTATCCACAATGGCATGCCAGCCTCATCATAACTTAAACTTCGTAATTGTTAGCTAAACTAATATTATAAAGAGAGAAAAAAATTGTTTTTTGTATGTTTGTTTGTTACGCTTTCACGTTGAAACGGCAGAATAGATTTGGATGAAATTTTGCACATGGGTAGACCGTAACCTGGATTAGAACATAGAGTTCTTTTTATCCCGATATTCCCACGGGATCGAGACTTAAGCCGGTGAAAGCGCGGGGCGCAGCTAGTGTCTTTTTTAAATACTCAAGTTCAATATTTATATTCCTTATCTTACTTCTTGTTCATTCACCACTCTGTCTGGCCAATGACCTCGACTAGACGACTATCAAATACTACCAACGATGCGTTTGCAAGGAATTTCAACGTTTGCCGATTACCGAACATTCTGGCAAAGTTTGCATATACAATGAATCTGTGTGTAAGTAAATAAAGAATGGATAAAATATGAAATCGACAATATACAGGTATGCAGTGATATCATTAGGCATCGTGTTATACCAAAGATACTCGTTCAATTGTGTAATTATTTAAACAAAACGTTAATAAGTATTGGCCCAATATAAGATTTAGAAGACAATAAATAAATATAATTATATTACAAGCAGTTCGTGCCCGGCGTCGTCCGGGATGAGTTTCATAAAAAATAGCATCCAAATTTCCGACTTTCGCGGTGGATTTTCCAAAAGTTTTCTTTCATACAAACCTTGTCCTGATAATTACAAAAACAATAATTAGGCAAATAGGTGCAGCCGCTTTGAAGTGATGCGCAGACAAACATTTCTGGTGATTCCAGTCAAGTTATCATCAAATCAGCATACCTATTATCCCAAATGATGTGTTTTAATTTCAACTTTTACCAGATGAGTGTAGAAGTCATCGACCCCGTCTGATAGACATTTAAATGAACGTTTTGTATGCAAACAAATTAATTTGATCATCAAAAGGTAGGTAATAGAATCTAGGTTAATTTTAAAACCCATTTATTAATACGCTTGTAATCATTTATTGTCTTACAAGACTAAGGAAATATAGGTACCTACCTACCATCAAACTTAGCTATCTAATCTTCTATTAAACAAAATAATAAAAATATATATATATATAATTTATTAATAAAATTTAAATTTAATAGTGGTAGCCGGAAGAAAAGATGCATGTGAGCGATTATTGATGGTCAAAAACGGAAGGAATAAATAAAAGCAGATTTGAGGCTGGTAGAAAGTAAGCAGAAACCTGAGTGTTATGGCCATGGCCCTCAAAGGAGTTTCCTAAGTCCGTTTAACAGTAGACATAAATCGACAGGATTGATGGAATGAGTCATGGCTGGAAACATGAGATAGGATGAAAAAGCGTGAGGTAGACACAATATCTTCTTTTGTTTGTATTTTCCAGTTCCTAAACTATAGTAGTCTGCTGTCTGTCTGTAGTCTGATTTCGATTACCCGAGTAAATTATCCTTTTGGATGCACGGGTTTCTGTGACAAATAAACCTATTTTTCTTTCTTTCAAATAATTGGTGATCAGATGCAGAGCAAAGCCATTCAAAAATAAAACCATTATTGATCCAAAATACTACAAAATGTAAACTCTAGAACTTTTTACTTCAAAGTAATGTAACCACAGAGTAATTTACTTTCCTCGCGCAGTTAAACCATTACAGTGATAGTTTTAGGTTATCGTTAATAGAAACTTGTTACTAGTACTACTGCCATGTACCGTTAGGGCTTGGGTAACAAAGTAGTGTAGATAACACCGACACAAAATAATCAGCATAGTGTGAATAATTTGAGGCGCTCGTGCGACACTGCTCAAAACCATGACATTATAAACGCGTTAGCAGAAATCGTCTACAATTACGTGGTGATTATTCAGAATTAAACGCTAAACAATTGTCAAAAAACAAACGTATTGTATAATAATTATCTAGTCGGAAAGTGGATTTAATAAACTCATCCAGCGCTAGGCAGAAATATATGTCGGGAATAGATGGCTTTCACGCCACCATGCACAGGGTACGCGCCAGCGCTAACAGCATCCTGAAAACTATAGACAGGTGGGACAGCCCTATACTGGGGCATTCGATACGACTACATGCTACTGTGGCGTTGTAATAATTAGTTCGTGTTGTTACTCTGATAGATGTAAGTACTAACACTAAAAAGAAGGACAAATGGACTTTAGTCTGAAATAAAAGATGTTAATATATTTATTAGAACCATTGCTAGCCGGATCAAGAAAGTACAACTTCGATAAAGAGGATACTGAACAGGGCAAAGAAATCCGTTGATAGACCAGCCGCCAGGGTATCGACACAGAAGTAATGGCAACATTGGCAACGAAAGCCCTACAAAATGGTTGAGCTGGATAGTGCTGATCCACGCGTCATGTTCGTGAACGGGCGCCGTCAGTTGAGACTGGTCATCTCTTAACTGCCACGGCTTATTTTTATTATTAATCTTATATTTTGAATTGTTTCTTAATATATATATTTCATTGTTCTCGCATAAAGAAGCAACAAGAATAATGTACCCAGGATTTTGTAATATCTTGATTTAAAAAGAGTGTCCTTGGAGTTTCTTGCCCGTTCTTCTCCATAGAGATCTACGTTTTGGAATGGGCAACTAGCTTCAACTTTCTGACTAACTGACCGACTCTTTGACAATTCAAAAGTGCCTGTAAATGGTTTAATTGAAATAAATGCTTTGAGTTTGTGTTTGAAAGACCTAGATGCGTTCGGCACTGATTAGACAGGATTGTCACAGAATACTTAACTAAAACTTAGCAGGGGGAGCATACGAGCTGAAAATATTGATGATGACGTAACAACTTATTTTGAGGAGCTAATGCCATATATAGCCACAAAACTTATCAAGCGAAATAGTCAAGTACAAGCAGACTTAATTCCAAAAAAGATACATAAAGAAAATTTCAGTAGGACAGAAGGAAAAGCCGATTTATGAATGAAGTCAGTTAATAAAACAGTAAAAGTATCATTATTATTATTATGTAGGAGGCAATAAAATTAAACTAAACGGTGTTTATACACAGCCGTTTTATCAGTCAAAGCGGAGGTTACGTTTATTAAATTATCTAGACAAAAGCCTGCTATGGACACATACAAAATGGCTACATCGTCACCACACAGTAAACGCGATAGAACACGAACTATTGTGATCAATTTAAATGTCGAAATGTTTTGATCGAAAAATGTATAGAACCTGTTGTAAATTATAACATTAGAAATAGTTTCATTCTAAAAATCTGCCGGAGAGAGGTGACGATTTTCAGATGGCCTGATTTTCATTTCCTAATTTGTCTATTAAGAACCGATAGGGACTACTAAGAACCGATGCAAAAGAGTCTAGAGTACCTGAAAAATGTTTCCAAATATAGATAGGATTATATTATATTATACATTAGATACAGTTATATTTCAGCCAGCGCCCGGGAGTCCCAAAAACACAATACCAACGAGAATATTAGTTTAAAGCGCGCAGTGCCATCGATTCAATCAAATCAAATAATCCGCAACCGCAAAACATTTTAACAGTACTATAATCGCTTTACGAGTTGTTAATAAAATAAAATATTAATAAATGTTTCCGGCAACATTAAATTAGCCGATATACGTCATTTAGTACACGTCATCGTCATTATTATGGACATCAATCAACCATTTGACGGGACCACGTGGTTTTTGGCTAAGAATAGTACACCCGCTTCCTATCACGAGTGTCGTAACAGCGGTTTTTAATGGGATTATGAGTTGCTAACGTAAAGTGGACTGTGCTAGTAGGCCGGGAAACCATCTAAGCGAAAGGTGACAGGTTTTGCCTTTAATACTATAGTGGACTATACTTTGCGGAAGTCCATACTGCAGTATTTAAGTTCAGTTGTATTGGTAAGACAAATCGGGCATTAGAAAGACAATTTTAATTCTTGATGTGTAAACCATCTAAGCGAAAGGTGACAGGTTATCTCTTTAATCCTATAGTGGACTATACTTTGCAGAAGTGGATACTGCAGTATTTAAGTTCAGGTTACTTGGTAAGACAAATTGGGCATTAGAAAGACCCTCAATTTCAATTCTTCTGAGTACCTTTGACTACTATACTTTATTGTACCTCTACCTAGGTTCACTGAACTCTAGAAGATCAGTCAAGCAATAGAAAAACATTCATTTTCCATAACGTTTTTCTCTCGGTTTAATTTCCGGAAATTTACGATTCCATTGTATTGGAATTTGGTTATGGACCGCCGGCAATTAATTGATTCGTTACATATCCACCATTTTTTTTCTGGTATGGATCGACAATCATGATTGGACATTGAAAATTTATTTTCCAACCATTATGGGGTCTGCTTCCATTTCAGTCAAACTAGCTACGAATGAAAAATTCCAACCATTATGGGGTCTGCTTCCATTTCAGTCAAACTAGCTACGAATGAAAAATAAACCACACTAATTAAATATGAACAAAAATCCGTCTCAAGTATAAGTTACGCACATAAAAAGGTGCCAAGCACATACATCGTTAGTAGGTACCTAAGCACTTATTTTTACGACGTTACGTCATGCACGTTTAGCTAGCAGTTTGGATACTCAAGTACATGACCGGCCGTTAAATGTACTATAAACATTGGCATTGTTGGAACACCAGTAGCTGCTACAAAGCTGTTAAACAGATAATGATGGCTTTATAGCTCAGATGATTGTTGTAGCAAAAGAAACTAAGGCTTACTGAGAGCTTTTTTGATGGGAGAGTAAGACCAAAAAAACATTTCTTACTGAATGTAATCTGCAAAGCGATTAATGGAGAAGAATGACTACGCAAAGGCTAAGAATTTATGAAGAGTGTTCATGACATGAAATACAATTTGATTTGTCAAATCCTTGAAACTAACTATCTACGTTGACCCTAAAACCTAAACAAATCCTTGGGAACTAACAAAGGCCAATTTAGTTTTAAAATGCTAGTCACGAAAATCCGGTCAAGACCAGGAAAATGCCAAAAAAATCCAGCATATGTAGCAAAATGTTTTGCGAATATTACCTTTATTACTTTATCACGTTATTAAAGTTAAATCATAGTTCGGGAAGTGCCAGTGTACGTGAGGTGTTAAAACTATATTTCAAATTCATTATATCATATTCATGATGCTCAGGAACAAATTTTATAATAATAAAAACAAAGCCAATTTCTTTGACAATGAAAGCATCAAAGGCTTTGGACAAATCGCTGTAAGTATAATTGCAGCAGATTCCAATAATCGTGTATTTTTTTTTCTTCTTAAAGATAATTGGCCGTTCCGAAGTCCCATTAAAGAAGCTGGAGATTTGAGGATGGTACTACAAGCGACAGTTACACAGACTTCAAGACTCCGAGAGCGTAGACGACTAAGTACTTTAATACAATTCTTTCCCCAGCAGCTAACACAAAAGTAATTTATATTAGGATTTCATAACAATAGAAGCAGTGAATCAAACAATCAATTCTACTGGCCGTGTCCAACAAAGCAATACATAGAGCCATTTAACTCCCCTTTTATTAAGATCAATTGATGTTATGACGCAAACATATCTTGTGCAAACGCTCAATTGTAAGCAACATCAGAGGATTTAAAATGCAGTCACGACATGGGAAATTCTGAAGCTGTAAGTTAATTTACACTTCTGGAAAATTCGATGCTTAGAATTTGGTTCGTCTGTCTTATGTTCTAGGAAGATGACGATGGTTAAATGACGTTGTTGTTTTAAACTATGTACGAGTATTTACTCTAAATTGTGCGTTTCTTCACAATATTTCTAGGCAATAACTTCACGGTTTGTTGACGTAAACTATTAGGACTATAATAGAAACGAACTGTCGAAGACTATTAATTTTGATAGAAGTGGATATACAAAATATGACGTGAGTAACTAGTAAACATATGCAAATATCGTTATGCTACCTTGACGGGACGTTTCTAAGCGGTTGTTAAATTTTATGACTACACAAAACATGGGGGTTCGGAAACCAAACTAAACAAATTGAAATGTTTTCAGAAGCTCAAGAGCTCGTAAAAAGAACTAAGGTCGTTATGTGAGTACATATTGTTTTGGTCATCGTTGGCGCCAGTTGCATTTCGAAAGTCTTTACACGTCCGTACGGTGGAAAGGTTAATTGATGGTATCAGTCGGAGCTCCAACAATACCCAGAAAGGTTTACCGTTTAAAAAATAAACGAGACTTTGAAGGCATGTCGTGTAACCGCAATACGCCCGTAATGAGAATCTAGGTTGTATTTTTGCAGTGGTTGGCAGGCAAAGTTTAAATAAAAGACATCATTTATACGAAGCCTAACCGCACTTGAGATTTGGAGCAGCCATTCATATTTCTAGCAATGGTAAGGGATCAAGAAGTTGTAGGAATAAGTTTGTCAGGCATGGAAAATACACCTTTGCTGGTGTGGTCATGTTCCATGATGGATAGGTTTAATAAAAGCCAATTACCAAAAAGGATTAAGTTGTTTTTTTTAGTAAAGGGCAGGCCTTAGCTTGAAGGGCATGCTCGACCGTATTGATGTGGAATAAGCAAGTTGTACTGATGGCAGATGGCTTTATTTATGCAGTTACTGCTTTCATAGGAGATTGGCCTGATAAAGTACATGACATAATTTAAGTAGTTATTCAGGGCCCAACAACGTGACGTATTCGATTAGGTGGTGAAAGACCGGCTAAATTAGGCCGACAACGGATTGTCTATGATCTACATTCTCCGCGGTATAACAAACAACGTTAAATCTAGATGAGAACTAGAATTTATTAAAGTGCTGAACTACTTCCTCTATTCTTGAAATAAATCTATCTATCCGCCATTTCTATCAAGTGCACTCATAATTCCGTAAACATAAATAATTTAATGGCTACCTATTTTCATAGATCGGTTATCGATGATTTACGATCATTCCGTACTGACGTGTTGTGTATTCTCCATCTGACTTTCAGCTTCATATCTGCATGAAAACGTAGCTGTATACAAGTAATTCAAATGCATATTTTTTGCGATGCGGTCTTAGTCTAAGTAAAGGTGACCTGGTGTCTCTATACAGTGTCGTTGATAACTAAAAGTTAACCTTAGTAAGTTGATGTCATTCACCTATGCGCTCATTATGAGTAAGAAATGTAATTATAATACCATTAGAATTAAATTTAAGTCTTTTATGGTCTGCTTCTGCCTGCTCTTTTTCAAATTAAAGTATCTCTACCTACAATTGGAAAAAGAGCAGCATTGGGGTCAGCGCAAAATGTTTTAATCTTCTATTCTTCTCTGTCAGCCTTCACTTCCTCCATGAGTACATTTAAATCAATGCTCCCATATTTCATCCAACCTCTTATGAACTCCTCCCTCTCTTCATCCATCAAAAGCCTGTATTCAGTAGTGGTTAACATGGCACCCATTGATATTTATTGCAACAAACATACGAAATCTCCAAAAATACATATATCTTCATTATTCTGATGACCTTAACTCTTGAATAAACGTAGAATGCAATGCAATCTATGAGTCAAGCGCCGTGCAATAGAACTCTCAAGTTCATGATAACTCGCTATAACACTTGATATAGCTAAATATTATACAGTCTAACAATCGCATATTATCATTGATATTAACTGCGGGAGTACCAATAAGTACTTGCTTCTATGACCAGGATTATACTCGGCCATTGTTTTTATCAAATGCTCCTTTCCTTTCTAGGATTAAATAGGACTTCAAGTTGTAGCTACTAGGTGTTCGATATTTCCATGACAACAGGATATGATTCTCATTGGCCAATGTATGCTGTAAGTTTAGGGACTAAGGACACTTCACTAAAGAATTGTTCCTCCTCATTCTGGGCCGTATCTACTACTAACTTTTTCCTAACAATTTCTTTAGTCATCAGTAGAGGACTGTTGACACACATATTGTTCATATATGTATGTGGTATGTAGTGCTACAGATAGGTCACACAACTTCTCGTGGGTGTCAGATTAAGTAGCTTTGGATTTATAATCAAAAGTGCGTGATACAGCATCCGCCTAAACACTGATACTAAATAGTTAACCAGTGTCCCAGTTCCGAAAAGATTGCAAGTTCATAATAATGGTTTAATTATTTTTATATTTTGCCAACCACGGATTCGATCTGGGTTAATATTGAATTTACAAACGCTTTCCAGGATCCTATTTTCAGGGTTTCTTTCTGAAGTCAGTACCCTAATCAGGGCATGAGGAAATTCTTTAAAGAATCCAAGTAAATGTTGGAATGATCGTATGCAAAGATTTAATCAGTGCATTTACATTACAAAACGAAAACAGGAAACATCTTCGATGTAAACAATTAATCCATATCACTTGGCTCGATGCTAGATGCCTATGCTCATATAATACACAAGGTTTTCAGACACACCGACACACGTTAGGAGTTCAACAAACTGGCCCAATAACGTGTACTCTGGAAGATTATGATCTATTCTGGGATATTTTCGCGAATGATCAACGGTTTTCCTCCAGATTTGAGTGGCTGTAAAAGTGATTTATTGCTTTGGGAGTACAGTTTTAAGATTCAATAGAGACGGGGCGGTAGTAAATAAACAGGTGTACTGAACATTGATAGTACATTGGCATTACGTACGTTAGTATTGAGTCATATTAGATCGTGGTTTTCTTCTAGAAACAATTGCCTGCCTTGAAGTAAGAGGAGAATGCGTATTACTGTCGAATATTTGTGTTGTCTGATTAAAGACCTGTTTTTTGTTCCAATTATCTTACTTATTTTTATGTGCACGTGTTTCTGTGACAAATAAACCTATTATTTCTTTTTTTCTTACATTTTCTTTGTTTTAAATAAATCCAGCTTGCTTAGCAAGTAGTCTCGGACTAAACTTGAAGAAAACCTAAAAGTCCCAATACAAGAACAAATCGTAAGTGGAACATCGCATTCTACAGCAACCAATTACAAATTACATTATACCTAGGCATCTGCGAAAAAATACCAAGTGCCACTTAACAGCCTGAAATAACTGACAACGAAGCTTCTCATTCCATTTGAGAGTTAATGGAACAACAATTAACAGGTCCAGACCACTGGCAATGTGATTGTTAAACCAATTAGGTGTAATTGTGAATACAAACAATGTGCGTTGTTATTAATGAAACACGAGATAGGTAGGTGCGCAAAATCTCTACAGATTTTGGTGTTGGACATGGCGGATCTGGTTTCTGGAATTACGACTCTTAAGCCTGATTTACCTGCACGGTGCGATTTAGTAGCCTGCATAATCAGTCTATAATGTTCCCACTGCTGGAACACAGGCCTCCTCTCTTCGAGAGGGAATGGGCTGTTAAATCTACCACGTGGGCCCAGTGCAGGTTGGTAGATGTCACATGTCTTCGAATTTTTGGATCTGAGGCATGCCGGTTTCCTCAATCCTCACGATGTTTTCCTTCACCGTTTTGAGAGCAGTGGTGATGAAATTATTTACACAAAGCAAAGCGCCTACCTGGGTTCGAACCCACAACCTACTACTCGTAAGTCGGACTACGGAGTACTATACCATAAGTTGCAAAAAAATATAATTTGTTGCTTCAATCATAATCTGCCTAGCCATTTGCCAACTATTTTTGGGGTCAGCTTCCAGTCTAACCGGATGCTGTTGAATAGCAGTATTTTACATGGAGCGACTGCCTATCTGACCTCCACAACCCAGTTACTGTGTAACACTATACTCCTTGGTAAGACTGGTTGTCAGACTGTCGGGCTTCTGACGAGCCGTAACGACTGGCAAAGATCCACGAATGACATAATTTGTTGCTTCAATATTATTGTATTATGCTACCGGCAAGAAATTTGCACAGTGTACCTAAATGGGGCTTTAATGAAAGGAACAGCGGGATAGCCAGCGTCTAGAGACATCGGCACGAGCCATACCAGATTAGCTGGGCTATGCACCACCACATAGGCTATTACAGACCATGTCGTGGTAAAAAGATTAGTCATTTAATAGTCGAACTTGCAGCATCCTCACTCGATGAGGCTTCAAATTTAAATTTACTTACGTCTTTTGCAATTTGCAGGTCTGTATCAGGTTGTATGTTGATCTAAATATTATTCGCGGCCATATCAAACATTAATTTATGGAATTATAATCATACAAATCATCAATTACCCTATTGAATGACATTTGAGGTCAATTCTGACTTATGGAGTTGTATTGCTGATTCTAATGATTATAATTCTGTGAAGCCATATTTGTTACGGTCGCGAATCATACTTTAATCAACATACAACCTGACACTCACCTGCAAATTGCAAATTATAAATGACTAGCTTTTGCCCGCGGCTTCGCTCGCGTTAATTCAGACTGACTATAAATTCGGGTTTTAATTCAATCATGATTCGAAAGACACGTGGCGCCATCTATTATCATAAGAACGTTATTGTTGTTTTCCTCGGGAACAGTACTTTTTTGCGGGATGAAAAGTACCCTATGTCCGTTTCTGTACACCTGACAACGTACCTATATGCAAAATTCAGGATGATCGGTTCAGTGGTTTAGGCGTGAAAAGGTAACAAACAAACTTACTTTCGCATTTATAATATTAGTTAGGATTTGATTTCTGTAAGTAGGTTTGTACAAACACTTTTAAACGTCAATCATATTTTTTAAATTAGATAAGTTCGGCGTTTCCTATCTGACTACCCTGGGAAGAAAGGCCGAAACAAACTCAGAGGTCACAGTCTCTTTTAAAGTCCAGACATAATCTTGGTCAGATCATGTGATGACCATCTAGATTTGTGTCTGAAATGGTCTTTTGAGGAAAAACCACACAGAATGAGTGGACCTGTCCCAGTCAGTGCATGCATTTGTCAGTAATCGTGCAGCTCAACTCAGAACTTAAGGAGCTCGACGCAAAAAACGTAAGTAAATTTGAATTTCGCGGGCTACCTTAGCGTATGCAGAAAATGTTAATAGCTAAATGGATTCGAGAGTGTTAGCTTAATGTGTGATTCGCATAACCAGAAAAGATTTGTTTATAAATTTATTTTACATTATTAACTACTTAGATTGGAAAACAACTTTATTCATTACGACGACAGCTCCAATCTGCAACGAAAAATCCTGATCATATCAATTTAAACATATTATATGTACGTATACATACTATGTTTGTTACCTTATCAAGTTTTACTGAATAAGTAATGTTCACTATATTAATAACGATTGCGTCAATAAACAGGTATGGCCACGTATCAGAACTGGTCAAGGTCAGGTCAATATGATCGGCCGGTGAATTTAACTTTAAGAATTAAATTTTTATGCAGATGACTAATAGTAATAAGGCAGTGACATTGTTGGTTTTCGACGACTCGATCGACAACATCAATTGACAAAAACCGTCTGTAACTTTTCTGTCTGATAACCTAGACATGAGACAATAAAAAAACAAAACCAAGAGAGATAAGTAATCGGGTAAGAATAAGTAAGAATGGTCAATGATTATTAGCTTGTTATGCTAATCGATTTTACCGACCACAACGAAACTTAAGACGTTAATTCAGTAGAAGAACAATGATAGAAACAGTAACTATAATAACCGATGGACATACGAGATAAATATGAGGAAAATACTGTAGCACGTAAAAAAACGTAACAGAATGTTCTATTCAATCTGTAAGTACTAACAGCTATTTCAGATAGCCAATTCGTCAGCCTCTTCACAATGATACCCAAGGTTAGTCTAAACCGCAAAATAAACAAAATCAGTCCAGTAAATGTCTAGTTCGAAATGTGGAAGAATTAAAACAACTGACCTTGAATATAATGTAACTAATTAATATATTATCAACGGTTTGTTACTGTTTAACATTGTACTTGTTTAAATTAAATAATTGCTCGCATTTTTCATAAAGCATTCTGCAACTGAAACAGTCGAACTCAGATGAGTTTTGTTTTGCTTCGATGAAACAACAGTGGAAATTACTGATTTAGGCACCTGTCCTATTGCCGGCGATTAATGAGTAGAGATAGCAATTAAAAACGAGGTGCTGAGCAACGAGCAGCGTGTGCGTGACGGCGACGAGAGATTACTCGCTGGTATGCTTCTAGCGTGAGCCTCACGAGTGTTCTGCCCACAAAGCAAGGGTCGCTGAGCGAGTATTATCTTTGATAGCTCTTGTCGCTGTGACAAATGAGTACCTGCCGGCGGTTTGCACAGTCAGCGATCAACTATTAATATATGTATGTCTTTTACTTACACGGGACCTTAAATCTTTTGCACGTTTCTTAAGCAAGATAATCGTTCTTAATCGCTTCATTGTCAGCGGCGGGATAGGTGCCTTAGCCAGTGGGCATGGACGTCAATGGCAGACCAAGGCGAATTACCAAATAATGCAAACGGTAAAACCATTGATAAAATGGAACTCAAGATTTGACATTGGGCATCGTCAAAACTCATTCTGCAATTTAAAAAAAAATCAATGTATCAGAACTCTGGGCGATAGAACAGACTCAAAAAGCCAAAAGGGTTCCTTTACATGCAGACTAACGTACAAATCGCATCTCTGTATAATGTTATCCCTTTCTTCATAGAAACAGAAAAGCATGCAGAGACTTCGAGAAAACACAACAAATGGAAATTAATGTTAATTTATACCAGCCTTATGTACACTGCATGAGTTATTAATACCGTAGTCGGTAATAAATACTGATTACATTTTCCGGAACTGTAAGTAAACATTGTTTAATGTTTATCTCGACAACTAATGAAACAAATCATAGCATAAAGATTATGCCAAACTCGAGCACTTTAGTGCGAATTTTGTTTCAGTTTTTCTCAACTTCGACCTTTTGGGGGAAGGTTCGATACATTGCATCACGCACAAAGACATGCAAATTTGCTACAGATGTTCTTCAACCTTGATGGTAACAATAACTCCAACCTTTACCTCCCAAAAATCCAAACGAAAGCCGAGGAAAATCCCCAAAAGATCAAGAAAGTTTCTCCAAGCCAAAATCTATAAAGGAAACCCTCGTGCGCCGAAACCACGTCAGAAAAAGTACTATTAGCACAGCTGTAAGCTATAATGGCCAGACGGTACGTTACTGATTTAGCCATGGAATTAATCAAGCGATCGGCCGTCTCGTGCCAACAGATGTTTACGTTCATGTCATACTAGTGGACGCCCTTTAAACAGTATTAATTTTCGCCAGTACTTCCTAATGAGCTGGGCAGAGAAACAAATGAGTGTGGCCTTATTTGTAAGACTATTTAGGAGAGTAGGAAAAGGTGGAGGGCTCAGAATTTTCTAACAACGTGGGTATTAAAACAAATAAATGAGTGTGGCCTTTTTAGTAAGTCTATTTGAGAGAGAAGGAAAAGATGGAAAGCTCAGAATTTTCCAATGAGCTAGGCAAAAAAACAAAACAAATGAGTGTGACCTTTTCAGTCTGTTTGGAAGTGTAGGAAAAAAAATATAAAATAGTAACACAAGTTAAAACTGTACAATATATATTTTTGTAAAAAAAAAGTTATTGCTACGAGGTGTGGGAACGAGTCTGATGCCGAATATAATAGTTTTTAGAATTTTTGTCCGTCAAGTCTGTTTGCCAGGATGTATGTACCGGATTGGCGCAAAATGGCTAAACGAATTTGGGAGAAACTTTGCACACAGATATAACCTGGATTAACACATAGGGTACTTTAAATCCCGGTAGTACGTATTTACCGACACCAACGCGGGCGAAGCCGCGGGCAAAAGCTATTGTAGGAAAAGGTGTAGAGCTCAGGATTATTCAGAAGACAGAATGATAAATACAGGGCCATCTGGGATTACATCCGTTGATTGGTATCATTAATTAAACGATGATTGGCCATCATTGCGTTAAGAACGCAGAACGAGAGTGGATATTAATGAAACTATAGCTCAGCTGCTTCTTCTTTAATCTCTATCTAAAACCGTCAGATTTCCTACTAAGTAATCGTTACTGAAATCTAGTTTTAAATGATGATTCGTGACTACGCATCTTTCTAGAATATGTCTCAGATTATATCAAGAAACTTGCTTGAGACACATCCCAAAAAGCAGCATTATTTTCGCAATAGGGAAAAATTATGTGGAGATACAGAGCAAAATCTATAAAAGGAACACACGTCAGGATTAAGTCATTATAATTACCTAGTTCACGGCAGGATAAAAACAGCTTGATAACTCAATAATAGGAATAAGGACGCAAATACTATAGACTATAGACCTCTATGGCCTTATATTGGCGGTAAACCACAGTTTCCGGTGCGACTGCCTATAAAACAGTTTATCCGGTTAAGTAGAAACATTTTAGGAGAAACAATATAGTTTCCGACACCTACTGACCGATATGAATGATTAATTTTCGATAGGAAACTAATTGTCAATGCGATTATATTGGTTTGATACAAAGAAGATCGCGGAAATATTTTGACCGATTAGCGAAGTGTCGTTTAGTCGATTTTAATCCTCATTAGCAAGTCATTAATTAACGCCGTGATGATCTGTCCGTTTGATGTATTTAGATTGATTTGTTTTCGTTTGATAAAAAAGTAGGTAAATACTTTTTCGGGGCTTCATTTTGTCTAGTATCTGGAAACCAGTGCTTGTAACGGTATTTATTTATCGCTGTTGCAGCATAATGCTGAAATAGGGGCCCGTTCTGGCCTTGTACGAATGCTCAGTTTAGTAATTTCCTCTGTACATGTTTGTTTTCTTTTCTAACCTTAAATCCAATAGTCGAGCATGACTTTTTATTTTACCTACTTCTTGTTATTTATTTATATCGGCCTGAGTAAATAACATTGTAGCTCGTGCCGTAACAAAATCCAGTCAGAAATGTGAAAGCCCAGCTGAGCGCCCAGGGTTCGTCACACTATCGCATAGTTTCTGTCAATCGTGGAGGGTCATAAATACTTAAATCACCATTTCGATTAACTAAAATCATTTCACCTGGGGACTAGCACATCACGTAGTATCATTTCGTAAGTCGTACTTACTTACAATCGATGCCACGTCGTCAATCGTGGAGGGTCATAAATACTTAAATCACCATTTCGATTAACTAAAATCATTTCACCTGGGGACTAGCACATCACGTAGTATCATTTCGTAAGTCGTACCTACTTACAATCGATGCCACGTCGACACGTTGCTGAGTTCTAAAATAAGATGAAAACACGCATCGGCCTGCTTGTTCGTCTGCCATTGATATCATGTATTTTGATGAGTCATGCACTGTCTGCTAGTAACACTGTCTCGTTTCTCACGTGCCAGTGTGCTAGGCAAGTTTCGGATGTCCTCAGATTTATGTTCTTGGCTCAATAAAAAATTGTAATAGGGAATAAATGAGAGGAAGTTTTGTTTTTATGTGATTTTTAGTGGTTGTGTGTGATGGTTTATTAAATTATGTGGATATTTTATTGGAAACTAGCTTCTGTCCGCGATTGAAGTTTCCTGATTATGCCTATAATCTTCACGCAAGTGCAAGCAATAAGTTGACAAAGTATTTTATATCGCAATCGGATTAACGGTATGGCAGCGCATAAAATACGATCAAACAAACATTGATTGTTATATATTAAAGAAGAAGAAGACGATAATTTGTGAACAGTGTGAGTTCAAAATAGAGTAATTTTAGAGAGAACAAGTTCTGCTTTGTGAACGAGAGGTGTTTTCATTTCTTCGCAAAATTGGTATAGAGAAGCTCAGCGGTCTCGGCAGTTGTAGATAACCGCAGCTACTGCGATTCGCACACAGCATACATCATCAGAGTGCATCATGCTGAGTGGAAGTCTTCTTGGCACAGTCACGACGTGCAGCTGCTGACTATTTCTGTTCTGTGCTCGTGATTAAATTACTATATTGTTTTTTGCTATTTTTTATTATTCGATTGAGCTGCTCAGGATCTTGTTGTATGCATGTGTTTCTGAGACAAATACTTTAATCTATTTTTCTTTCTTTTATACCAGATTCTTGAATTATTTGATTGAGTACAGGAGCACTTGCCTGTGTGGAGTGTGTGGTCGTAATAAAACATAATTGACCATAATAAGGAAATTTCTGATATCTAAATGTTTTCCCTCCTTATCTCTTAGATCATGCGGTTAAACAAATAATGATACTTGCATGTAATCTGATAAGCAAACATAGATGTTTGCCAGCTAAATTATGGTAACTATACGATCAGTATTAATATAGCCGACTTTCAAAAAGATTTTTTTTACTTTTTAAGTGAACTGAACAAAAAGAAAATACTTTTGAAGGACCGATGATGACCCGTGGGCGCTGAGACTCTAAAGCTGATATCAGACGTTTCACTCGTGAATATTCATTTTTGTTTCATTCCACGTTCACACGACACCGGTAAAATTTTATATCTGAATGTTCATATGCTCCTTTGATTTCATTTTTCGATCATTCGGTAGGCGAGTGGAAGATTTCGATCATTCGGTAGGCGAGTGCCGAAATCCAACATCGTTGGATAATAAGTTCATTTTTAAGTAATTTTGTGTTCAGACGTTTCACTTCGAGTGAAAGATGCCGAACGAAAGGCAAAAATCAACAAAAAGTAAAGCGTCTGCTATCAGCTTTAACGGCCATCGGCCCTTCCATCGGTCATGCACTTCGGACGAGTCTGAGTCAAGACTGCGAATCGGTCATCGGCAAGCGTAACGTGGGACGCCCCATAGTAAGATAGACCGACGACCTCAAAAACCCGGACAGACTGGATGCGGAATGCGGAGACCCGGATGTTGTGGCGCAACTTAGGAGAGGCCTATGTCCGGCAGTGGACTGTATGTATGTTTGTATGTGTATGAGTCCATGGCAGATTTCAGTGATAGGTGAATCAAAAAGTGTCGTTTTTCTTTTTGTATTTTTGTCCTGTTTTTTTGTATCACAAAAATGTGTCCCTTTCCTTTGTAACATACCAGACAAAATAACATTTTGTCAGTCATTATAACTACTAATGCCCACTGTGTGTGGTCCAAATCACATTTGACATGTTTCACGAAAAAAGCTGACAATGAGAAATAAAAATTGTGATGTGAATCAAAACTAACATTTTACTAAATTAATCACACTAAAGCATTATTGTATGTTTCTTCAGAATTCTTTCATTACAATTAGACACTCATCATGCTTCTACATTTCATGAAATTTTAGCAATCATATTTATTCGGATGAATGATGCATCTTTATTTTTAGGTCCGAAGATGAACACTCCTACTATGTGTTTTTAGTATAACGAAATAGTTGACTATCAGCGAGGTCAATTCGTTGTTAGCCTAAATTCTGAGCATTGTTAATAATCATTGTTTTTTTTAAATAAACTTGTGTTTGACCACTGTTTCTCCAGATATTAAGCAAAATTAAGGCTTAGTTCTTTCTGTCTTTAACCCAATGTTCTCTTTGTATCAATGTACCTTTGTTATCATATTATGACATTATTTTAAATATCCCTTCCAACGTTATACCTGGCAGCACCTACTGTAAACTAAGTCCTAATATAAAAATAAACAATGTGACATATGAGAATAAACCATATTATATTATATTTAAAGTTCTGCATACTTTTCTCATTGTCATTAGTAACTAGGTATAAGTTAGAATCACTGATATCACACCTACATGTATGTAAAAATAGATAAAACCCATAACACAATTGATCATTACGGGTTTCTCTAATGCCAGCAGGTAACAATGATAATAATAAGATATGCTTGATTCAGAAAGCAAGTCTCCTGGATACGTGACGCATAGTGAGGAGATTCCTCTCTCTAGAGCCCTGACCCGCGGCAGCTTGGACACTGTTCCTGATGCCAATGGGCCATAATTTTTTATAGTTTTAGATGTTTTTTATGAAAATATTTAAGAATATAATTAACATGTATGTAAATGTAATAAAGGAAATAATAATAATATCAGCTTATGATACGACTATGACTAATATGACTGCAAAGCAGGCTATGATACGTCTATGACTGATATTGCGACGCAGCCTGTGATACGACTATGACTGATATGACTGCAAAGCAGCCTATGATACAAGTATGACTGATATGACCGCAAAGCAAAGGCTCATTCTCATACAGATAAGACATGCTTATTGATGAGAATGTTAGCCCAATGTTTGATAGCAATTTCAAACTTACTTTAGTTACAATAGAATAGATAGATAGAATACTTTTTACTATGTTACACAATATAAAAATTACAGATTTAAATGTAGAAATTTAACATAGGGTGACGCAATGGGCTGTCTTATCGCTAAAAGCGATTTTTATAGACAAACTTTGGATGGATTAAGGGCGAAGGAGAGATAATACTGCAGGTAGTTTGTGGTGTAACATTTACATAAACAATACATAAGTACTTAGAATATATAAGTACTTATCTTGACAATAATTGCATTAAAGTAGTTTGTATAATTGTAATAGAAACAATTAATTTTACACCTTTTGTTACTATGTTTGAATTTGTGTCAAATTGTATTATCACACTATCGTGAGCTATTATTATTGTAATTTTATTTGAAACATGATTGATTTGAGTTTAATTTTTCTGGTGATTCTATTTTGTATTTTGTGGTAAAATTACTTAGTAAGTTAAGTGATAATGCATCAAGCCACTTTTAATTTGTTCTAGTTTTGTATGAAGACTGCCAAAGACAGGGAAAAATGGCACGGGATGAAGGAGGCTTTTACCCAAAAAAGGGGAAAACTAACACAAGCCTAACACTAGTAGTAAGAAAAATTTACAAACAATACTAACAGAATATTTGGTTTGTATATACTTAAATTATGGAATAAAGAAGCTTCATTATTATAATGAAGATATGGTCAGTTCCTTTAATCTTTGGATTCAATTCATTAGATTGTGACTGTCATATTAGTTCTGCCTAGTAAAATAGAAATATTTAGTAAATCATAAGTTATGATACTATTGTTACTGGTTTATCTATTTATAAGGGAAGGCCTTCATTTTCTCTACAAATTATTAAAGAAAGCGTATTGTCTATCAACCTCTATATGGTACTGTCTCTCTTTATTCTTCATTAACATTTTAATAATATGGTCTGTTCCAAAAGTGCCTGATGAAAATGTAAACAAATAGAACAGAAAACGTAACTATGGCAATTTTTTGTGCCACTTACATATTGAGTGCTTTGATTTGGTTATTGGAATACTTAAACCCATTAGGTGTTTTTCATTTAACAATTGAGGGCAATGTTATAACTTCAATTTTCATCAATGATTTTTCAATTACAATTTAATATTATTATTCAAACAATCATTGTTTGCAAAGTCATCATCTGCCAAGTGTCTGGTGAGATAAAAAGTTGAAACCTTGTAAATACAGATGAATGAGATACTTCAGCGTTTGATAACTAAGAATTTAAGCTGAAAAGGGTTTGTTTACATTTTCATCAGATACTCTTGGAACAAACAGTAGTACTGCTTATTATATTTTCTAGAAAACAAATCCATCAGCAACTGGCTGAGAACAACAAATCCATGAAGCAAACATTCTGAAATAATTTTATATCATTTTCAAGTACCAAAACATTTGAATGTGGTCAGACAGTCAGACAGACATAACTCTTACATCCACTGTAACTGACAACAGTGTAAGATTAAGTGTGCAATATAATAGAAGTAACATACAAGTGGTCCATGAAAAACATCTGGTGTTTTCATGGGATTTGGCTAAGGAAATTGGATCTTAACGTAGGGGGATAAGGTGGGAATTGGTAAATGAAGAGATTGGGTGTAGTTTTTGGTAATGTAAACAAGAATACAAGGATTCTAAATTAATTAATTTATGGTTACAGGATGGGTTGAATAGTTGTGATACATATAGGTAGAACAAATTATAGAGATTTTTTTTTTAGGAGGGAATTTAAACTGCGTGGCAGGGACATCGATGCGCAAACTGAAACCATGAATTCAGCACATGAATCTGGACCACATAGAGGTGAAATTTTATGCCAGAAAAAAAAAATGCTGTTTCATAGATAAGTGCAATACCTACGCAGTCAAAAAGTATGGAGCATTTTTTTTTTAAATAACTTATGAACATTTTCAACACGGGTCTGTTTAGAATCAATTGTAACCAGTTGTGTCAATGTCCCTGCCACCCTGTATATGTTATCAATTTCACTGTAAAAAGCTACATTTTCAGGAACTCAGGATTCAATTTGGAATTTGTAAAGAAAATCCCAAGTAATGATGTGAGGGTTTTGTAATTCTAGTTGCTAATCCAATTGTGTTTATGATTATTCGAAGGTACTATTAATTTATTTTAATTTTCTCATTGCTTAGTAACAGTTTCAAATTAATTATTAGCACTTCTCACTAATAATCTAAGCAGAATAATGTATTTTAAAACTTAATTACCGGAAACATCTCAAATTTCCGAAAACGAAATATAAATTGTGCCGCGAAATGCTACAAGATTATGAATTACTATGTATTGTACCTACTAATATATAAAAATGAATAATTGGCATGTATTCTTGTAATTACGAATTGTTTCAGACATGACTCGAGTGAAGGACGTCAACAGGTGTCATTAGAAGTTAGAAAAAATCTCGTATTCAGGGTCATGAAAAACTTACTCTGTTCATTGGATGCTGTGACTGCGGAGTCGCTCATAAACGACCCGCTCCGCACCACGGGACCCCACTGCTGCCTTCTGCCACTATCTCTAGTCTCTGTCCTCTCCACATCTTCCGCTTTACACAGATGAAAAGCAAATACGCACCAATAAAACACGAAACCGATACGCATCGTGATCTCACAATGACACTAATGCATTAACCGCACATAAAAATACAAAACCACCTCAGTAACACCGCACTCTATACACATTCTAAAATAATATGCAGACAAAGTGGTTTATAGTATAAAAGGCCACATCACAAGTTCAATGAAAAAACATAAAAGCTACGATCTTTTTATCACAGAAAGAAAAACTAGCGAGGTCGAAAAACTTTGACGTAAATTTTTTGTGCGTGGCAACATTGGCAAGAGTGGAACTATTTAATTGTCACAGTGACGTTTATAAGATAGTCGAATAATCTACTATTTATTACCCGACTGCAAGGAAATGGTTATTTTAAAGAAAGGGTTTTTGCAATAATCGAAATGAACGCACCCATATTATTTACCAAAATATGTCAAATGACCTTGCCAGTTTGTAAACAATACCTTGAAGAGCGACTTTTGATACAAATTATCTAATTTCCTTGTTATTTATTTCACATGTCGTCATAGCATAATACATAATTCTCGTTTTTACTGTATTAGGTGTGTAAATTTGTTAAAATGAACATCGATTTTGAAGCCATGGCTGTTTTGGAGGAGGAATCACAGAACGTGAGTAGCTATGAATTTCCTTTGTTACAGTTGTTAACTACGTTATTATGTTCTATTTATGATCTCTGCTTATGTGTTTTCTTACATCAAAGTTATTTAGGTGCCAGAATTGTTTATTCAGAAAATGGTACGAATTATTTACTTCCGTATTGATGTTTATATTGTAATAATGACATGACATGGATTCATTGAATCTATTTTCTGTATGATTCTATTGCACAACAAGATGTAGAGTTTCGTCATAATTATGTATGCTGGATCATGATTATTAATGGCTGATACCTACCATTATTGGTTGAATAGAAAGGCTTTGCAAAACAAACTAATGGTGGTAGAAAACATTAATAACTGGTCTTAACAGCTGTGTTTACTATGAACATGTGGAGTGGTTTATTATGACATGCAACATGCCCTCCACATATTTGGCATTATTGCCTTTTAACAAAGTACCAAGGTCACTAGTCAGTATTGAAATTGCAGTACATAATGGTATATAATATTCATGAAATGATTACACCTTTATGGTAATTGTAACTAGATTAAAAAATACTGTGATTTATGAATCACAGAAATACTGAATAATAATGATGAACAAATGTATTTCTTGTCAAATAGTATTGTAGTTACTTGATACCTAAAACTAGTTATCAGCAAAATTTACATTTCACAGTATTGGCATTTGACCTCAAATATCTGACACACATAGATTATTTGCAACTGAAATAATTAGTACTATTTCCTTTTATATTTCAATTGTTACAATGTATTCTGGTTTTATAATAAAGAGCGAATTTCAATTCCTTTGTAGCATTTATATCCATTTACATAATGGATAGTGGCAAAAAATATTCAAATGAATGACCATTTCTTTCAGACATACTTTATAATATTGGTAGGTGGTTTTCTAAACTGCCAAAATCCATAATCATTACAAAGCTTTATTCTCAGAAATATGTTGATGGAATAAGAAATGATTTAGGAAATACTTAAAATAGACCTATTTTTACATAACTTTATCTGATTAGGTAAAAACTGTTATCAAGGAAAATAAAATGGATCAACTACGCTACTAGTAGCGCCATCTAGTTTTGTTATAATACACTTATTGTAAACGGGTGGATGTGTTGGTGAAACGGTTTGGCTAAAAAGCTGTAGATGGCACTGCACACAATATACGCCTTCTATTTTTCCTTTCTTTGTTGTAATCGAAATCAGGCGGAATCACTTCATCCACTGACTTATTTTACTCACTACTTAGCATAAAATAACAATGAATTCAATATGCATTCAAATGGTGTGTCGCACTCTTCCCGTCATTTTACGCTCGCTAGTCGTTTACAGGTCCTGCTTACTTAACTTTATCCTACCACGTCCTGAGAATAATCCCTTCTGTGATCCGATTCATCCAGCATAGCACCGAAGTACCTTCAACTCATTCCTGGTGCAGTTTCAGCTATGGTCTGCCTAACACATTGGGAACTGATCGAGGGTTAGAAGGATTAGGAGTGATTATAAATCATAATTTTGACAAAAAAATAAATGTAACATGGAAGTGCGGCGGTTAGGCTGCATCAATGTCCACACATCCGGTGTGATTTGATAATGAAAATCCATTTATTATTTCTACCATCATATCATCGGATAGCGTTTGTAAGCCCACGTACGCACGGACGTAAAAATATCGCGGCGGGATTTATCGCGTACTATGCGTGCGTGTTTATGGAATTTATTCTGTACAAAATTCGTTGCATAACACTTGCTGCAGGTGTGATAGAAAAGCGTCAAGTATTGTAACAATTTATCAAAATAATTTAAACCGTTTGCGAAGTAACGGAGAAAAGTCAATTTAATCATTAATTAAAATTCCAACTATTGTATCAAAGCACTAACCAATACAGTGGAAACGGTCGCGACTTACGAGTTTTAGGTCGGAGGTTTGAATTCGAACCTAGGCAGGCACTTGCCTTTGTGTAAATTATTTTATCACCAATGCTTTAAAAAACGGTGAAGGAAAACATAGTGAGCAAACCGGCATGTCCTGGAACCAATAATTCGAAGACATGACATCCACCAACCCGCACTAGGCTCGCGTGATGGATTACGGCCCACTCCCTCTCACAGAGAGGAGGCCTGTGTCCAGCAGTGGGAACACTAAAGGCCGATTATTATAACCAAAACAATAGATCGCTCAGTCAATCTGACAATGTCAATAAAGCAATTTGTTTTGTCCATAAATATTTTCACATATTTGTACATGGCCTCTTTGACCAGCACCCTAATTACGTAACACACGATCTATCACAATCTGAATCATTTTGAAGCCTATTGCTAAACCATTGCTTCATATGTTTGAAAAATGTGTCTGCTCAACGATGTAAATAACGCAATGAATGTTGTTGAACTGTCAAAATGAAACCCATTCCTACTGTTAGCGTACTTACCCCGCTGTTCTTTTCTTTCGACGTAAAAGATCTTAGTAAGTAATTCTTATTGACTGTTAAGGGCACCCTCCGTGAGGTACGGACCTCGGCTTAGGGCGTCGCTGGGAGAGGGCAGCAAGGGACAGGCTGGATCGGATCAAATGAACTGCTAATAGAATAGAATAGAATACTCTTTATTATGTACACCATAAAAAATAACAGATATAAATGTAGACATTTTACACAGGGTGACACAATGGGCGGTCTTATCGCTAAAAGCGATCTTTTACAGACAACCTTTGGATGGATTCAAGGGAGAAGGAGAGACAATAATGCAGGTAGTCAGTGGTGTACCATTTACATATACAACAAATACATACATACATAAAACATATACTTATCTACATATAATATATACAATAATAAACATGAAACAAGAGCAAGGAAACTAAATGTAATGATGATGTTTAAGGAGAGAGGAAGTGTTTTTTAACCATAATTTTAAAAGTGGACAAAGATTGAGCACGCCTTATCGACTCGGGCAAGGCATTCCATAACCGTACTGCTTGAACTGTAAAAGACTTGTCATAAAAGCTGGTGGAATGCATCGGCATCTCTAGTCTTAAGTTTTCCGATGACCTAAGATATCTATTATGTGTGTCATGAAGGAACTTGAAACGTTCTTTAAGATAAGAGGGGGTTTTAGGGTTGAATAGAATACTGTAGAGCTGAAACAAGATATGTGAATTCCGGCGAAGACGTATGGGAAGCCAATTGAGCTTTGTACGAAATTCAGAAATGTGATCATATTTGCGCAGGCCAAATATAAATCTTATGCAAAAGTTTTGAAGTCGCTCAAGTTTATCTAGTTGTGCCTCAGTGAGATCGAGATAACTGACATCAGCGTAGTCAAGGATGGGAAGTAAAAGGGATTGTGCAAGCGCAGTTTTAGTGGCAGTCGGAAGAAAGTTCCGCAATCGTCTCAGGGACTTACCAGATGCAAAAATTTTGCGACTTACGTCCTGCAACTGAGGACCCCAAGAAAGATGTTTGTCGATCCAAACCCCAAGGTTCTTAACCTTTTCGCTGACTGGAATAGCAGCTCCGTTAAATTGTACCTGGGGAAGCTGTGACCAGTTTACCTTGGGTGTCATCCTAGAGCTGCCAACAACAATGACCTGAGTCTTCGATGGATTAACCTGCAACCCATGTGCCTCACTCCACTCGCAAATTGAACCCAAATCTTTATTTACTATATTAATTGTATCAGCCAAATCCGAAAGGGCAGCTTGTCTATATATTTGTAAATCATCTGCATAAAGGTGGTAGGAAGAAAGAAGTTTTTTGGAAATAGAGTTTATAAATATTGCGAAGAGTAAAGGAGATAAAACGCCACCCTGAGGTACACCGGCAGAAGTATAACACCAAGAAGAGCAAGACTCTTCCATGCATATACGCTGCCGGCGGCCATACAGGTAACTATGAAACCAGTCAATCGCCGTTGGAGATATGTTAAGCGAACGAAGCATGCCAAGCAGGATATCGAAATCGACAGTATTAAACGCGTTACTAAAATCCAGCAAGCAAAGTACCGTCAGATTTCCCGATTCCATGCCTAACCGTATGTCATCAGTGACGTTAACTAAGGCTGTAGCGGTGCTATGACCAGGACGAAAACCGGATTGGAAAGGATTCAGCAGACTATTTTTACAAAGAAAAGCACTGAGCTGATTGTGGACAAGGCGTTCAAGGACTTTTGAGAGGAAAGGCAAGATGGAGATAGGACGGTATTCTGAAAAGGAAGTAGGATTAGATTTTTTAGGTAAAGGAGTGATTTTTGCCTCTTTCCACATCGATGGAAAAACGCCGTAGGTTATAGAGTAGTTTAGTTTGGTGTAGCTAATATTACGTAATAAAGTCAAAACCGTTTAAACTTAAAACGACGTACCTACCGGATATTACGACGAACGTAGAAGTCCTGCGATAAGGACCTATACAAATATGAATGGATTATCGGCAATAACGTCAGCATTTGGACGGTCCAATGTCCAACTATGGTCAAAACTGCTTATAACGAGTTTTGACCATAGTTATGATATCTATTTGTAACCTAACCAAATGAAATACCTACTTCCACATTTGTCCCAAGCTTCATAACATTGACTAGGTTATTATTCAACTAACAATTCTAAAGTTTTAACATTAAAATTCGTGATTTAATGACGTCACACTTAATTTATAATCTGCCACGTTCGTAGCCTGTACACGTTCGTAACAGTATTTGCTGATTTTGGTGATGAAGTTCAGTTACCACACAATGGTCCATGCTCGGTCGAGGTACTGCTTTGTTACTTACTGTGACCAACTGTGGCAAAAGGCCTGAAAGTAAAAAAAATTGGCTTCTTTATTAAAAAAGCGTGCAGCATTAGAATGTCAATAGGTTTTTGGAGGATCAATTAAACATTTCCCCTTATAAATGCTGTATATTATAGTCTTTGCCACCGCGGGTATTCGGCACCGACTATGCGGCAGCTGGAGCAGGCATAGCATGGCTATGGGGGCTGTTGGCTGGCCGTTTCCTAAGCATGGGGGCCTATGCACCTAACGAAACAGCCTTGCAACACATGTTATCTATCTGACTACACCTTCCTGTCTTGTCTGTCTGTATATCCCTACTGAACGGCAACGGCCCACTAGATAAGATTAAGTTATCGCTTCACACTGTATCACTGCATTTTGCTTACTCGGGTATCTTTGCGCTGAAATAACGTAACTTGCGTATTGTTTTTATATGTATTTCTTCCGTAATCTGGATATTCAAGGCTACTAAAGGAACTGCGTGTTATCCGTACCTAATTAGCATGAGAGAGTCCAGTTGTGAGGACGTCAGTACTTAGCTATTTGGTACCCTCGAGGTTTGCCAACAGCGTAGGGAGGAGGCGGGGGTCTTGTGCGTTCCATAAAAATTCCGGATTAAGATGACCATTAGGCCGCTTGTGCACTATACGGAATTTTACTGTTCGGATTTGAAATCTCCATACTTTTGCCGGTGAAAGTCGAACCGCCCCGCGGCCGGGGGCGCCCGGACCGTAAAATGCTGGGTAGTGCACAAGCGGTGTTATTCTAAAGATGGCCACATTTGCCGCTAGGGATCCGTCCGACATTTTTGTTGTACCCCTAACGGAAGGAATTCGCGAAATGTTCCCAATATGAAAAGACAAGGCAAAGCAAACAAAAAAAACCGGCCTAGTGCGTGCACGAACAGTGAAGGGTTCCGTAGTTGGGATGAATTTATCCCAAAAACAAACTAACATTGTCGTTGAAAAACATGTTCTCCCATACTTCGTTATACGTCACGGTCAATTCAGCAACTGTAAATGTAAGTTTGCAATCGCAAAAAAAGTGACAAAACTACAAATTAACGATTTTCGGACTTCTTCCTTTAATTGTGCTGTGGGACCTTGCTTCTTGCCAAATTTCATGATTCTAGGTCAACGGGAAGTAGCCTTGCTTATAGGTTTTGATTTATTTGCGAGTATGAAAATATGTCGCATAAAGGCTCCCACAGACAGGCGCGATGCGACAGCGCTACACAAAGGCGCCGCTCGTCGCGCGACACGCGGTGCCTTTGTGTCGGGCGTCGCGTCGCGCCAGTGTGTACGGGCCTTAAATGGCCGAATTTTCATTGCGTTGACTTAGAAGCTACATTTTTGTTTTTGAGCTCTATGGTTTGTTGACCTACTTTCGTATTTAATATTAATTTCAACTTGGTACCACCCCGCGTTCCTGAGAAAAAGGCTCTTGACGGACTGACAGACAGACTGACGGACATCGAAGTGATCCTATAAGGGTTCAGTTTTTTTCCTTTTGAGGTACGGAACCCTAAAAATGGTACTTGATGAAATTATTTGGGAGGCAATTCAACAATAGCAACGGTAGCAGCAATATGAACTAACTGCAGTCTGCTGTTAGTGCTCCGTCTGCTTGGTTGTCCTTCGCCAGAGTCACCTACCAAGTACCCTACTGGAGTGCTATTCTCTAAGGATACAGCCTTGCGAACAGCGCTACCGCAACGGCGAAACAACTTGTTTCGTCGCTGCAGCAGCGCTGCGCGCAAGGCTGTACGAGTATCCTTAAAGAATAGCACTGCTGGTCTGCTAAACATCAAAGTTATTTCGGCAATGAAGCCATGAAATTGTAGGTACTGTAGAGGCCTTAAACAAACATTGATTTATATTTAGAACTAGCTAATGCCTTTATTTTTTATTTTTTCTCAAACCACCCTTGTATTAGAGTGAACTAAATAAAGAACAAAAAATCGGGTTTTTGAGTTTTAGCGAGAGTAACGAACAACAAGTGATTTTTATACATAAGTAGAGAAGAGAAGATAGAAGAAAACATACAGTCGAATTGAGAACCTCCTCCTTTTTTGAAGTCCGTTAAAAAGATTTGGCAGACAGCTGAAGGGCTGACAAGCGTACGTCATGAACTCATGATATAAAATATAAAAATCTTATTAATTTGAAGATCCAAATAAGTACGCTATATAAAAGTAAATAGTCTTTTATTCATTGATCTGGCCCTGCAGTCTCGACATTAGATAGCGACAAAAATCTGTCGCTGAGTCGTATCGATGTCAAATTCCTTTAATAGATTTTCAACCTTATGCTTTGGAAATAAAGTTGAAAATCTATTAAAGGAATTTGACAACGATTGGACTTAACGACCGATTTTTGTCGGTATCTATGTCGAGACTGCCGGCCCTGGGTACCGTTAGCTCGTAGAGAGCGAACAGTACTATAGCAGGCCGATTAAGGGCGGCCTACCCGTCATAATACCCTTAAAAATGCTCATGAATACGTGATTCTGGCGTTATAACAAATTTTCCTCCAGATATTTTAAACACACTAATTGATATCTTCTAGGTTCCTATTTTATCAACAAAAAATTTTTTGAGAAACAAATTCTGTAAAGACGTCTGAAAATCAGCTTTTTTGCACAAATTTTATTTGAACTTTGGCCGTTCATAATTTACTCATACATTGAAAAAGTAAAGAAGACATCTTCATAGAATCATTGCACACGTAACGGAGATTCTAAATGACAATTTATTTTTTCAAAAACTTGTAAGGATTTTTCAAAAACATGTATTTTCTGGGACAAGTTTTGTAAACTCTCCGCGTGTCAATTTTCGTTCGATGTTATCGCGTTCTCACTCTTGCTTCTTTTTCAAACACTGCGTTGGATGAAACAACAAGCTTTTCAATCATGCTCGCGTTGACGATAGACGGACCGGGAAGGGCACTCTTAAGGGCCTGCACCCACTGGAGGCAGGACACGGCAGCGGGGTCCTTCGGCAACACCACATGCAAGCGCATTCTGACGGCAACGATGCCGCGGATGCCACGACGTCCTTAGGTATCCTCATTGAAATTTCAATTTTATTAACATAATATTACAGTTATATTTGTATTCGTCGCATAAAAATCCCTTGCCGTGCCGCCAGTGTGGGCAGGCCCTACGGCGCACCCTCGCATCTATGAAATTTGTGGAGGATGCGTAGTACATAAATATATCGATGTGTGTAGGTTGAAAGTATCGTACTAATGAAACGTCTATGAAATAGAGCTGCTCATAATCCTATTACGTGGTATTACAACTGATTGATTCTGAATTAATATATAAACATACATAAACTCACGCCTTCTTCCCTTGGGGGTAGGCAGAATCTACAGAACGCCGCCTGCTACGATCCTTACATACTCCTTTCGCCTCGTTTATGTTCATACATATGGTCATACCCGCACGCCGCTGGTTGCGAGTACTACGCATCTGACCTTTCTCAAGAACATCACCAATAAGGTCACTACGTCTTCCTAGGGCGACCCCTCCCGGCGTTTCCACTCACATCTGCCTTGTAAATACCTTTTTAATCGCCCTTGAATTAATTTCTGAATTAATCAAAATTAAAATATAAGTAATAAAGGAAATAAAGTACGATTCAATTTACCCAGACTGCTGATTTTAATTGTTTCGATCCTATTTTGTGATTTGACCGTTTATCTATACATAGCAGGCAAACTAGTTAATGCATATAGGTGTAGTTTCTTGCCCATTCTTCTCCATACGAAACTACCTTTTGGAAGGGGCAACTAGAATCAATTCTATTTTTTTGTAAATTTTGACGTTCATTAGTGCCTTTTATGTGCCTATTTGAAATAAATGATTTGACTTTGACTTTGAGGTATCTATCCCGAAATAACGAGATGATTGACAATTTTGGCAGATTCAAGAGATAAAAGAGTCAATGTATCATTCCAGGATCAATCAACTTAGCCTCTCGCAGTCCACTGCTGGACATAGACCTCTCCCATGTTGCGCCACAACACCCTGTCCTTCGCTTTTCGCATCCAGTCTGTCCCAGTCACCTTTTTAAGGTCGTCGGTCCATCTAGTTGGGGGCGTCCCACAATACGCTTACCGTTACGCGGTCTCCACTCTAGAACTGGTCTGCTCCACCAGCTATCGGTCGTTCGAAAAACATGGCCAGCCCACTGCCACTTCAGCTTACTTACTCTGCAAGCTATGTCAGTAACTCCATTCCAGGATTCTCTAATGTAGTCTTTGAGTCTTCCGTCTGGTTTTTGGCACGAAATACGCCATCAACAAGGCATATCTCAGGCAAGGCATAATCGTCAAAATACTTTAAGAAAAATTACTTTACTTTTTAAGAGAGCGAAATATGTTTAACAGTAAGCTTAGTTTCTAAACTGAAACCATTCCTAAAACGTCCCTCATACTGGCAAAAATGTCGCTCAAAATTTTGTGCAAAAATATTGAGCTTCATTTTTGTCAAATATATTGAATGGTTGTGATTTTGTTATTGTTACCCTTCACACTACAGAAAAATAATGCACAACATTTCAGTGTCGATTAAACTTTTTGCGGCGGTGGAAGGACGGCGAGGCGCGGCGGCGCCTGGCGTTGTACTCAGATATAGCTGCCTACGTCGCTTTACCCAGCCTCTGCAGTCTCGACATTAGATAGCGACAAAAATGTGTCGCTAAGTCGTATCGATGTCAAATTCCTTTAATAGATTTTCAACCTTATGATTTGAAAATAAAGTTGAAAATCTATTAAAGGAATTTGACATTGATACGACTTAGCGACCGATTTTTGTCGCTGTCTAATGTCGAGACTGCAGGCCCAGCACCCTAATTACATAACACAGTATCTATCACTATCTGAATCATTTTGAAGCCTATTGCTAATCCATTGCTTCATATGTTCGAAAAATTTGTCTGCTCAACAACATAAATAACGCAATTAATGTTGTTGAACTGTCAAAATGAAACCCATTCCTACTGTTAGTGTGTTACGTAATTACCCCGCAGGGCTTTTTTTTTTTTTTTTTGGGTGGGAAATCATCAAATGACGTCTCCCGCTCTGGGCGGAGCGGAAGGGCGTGTCAGACTCTTACTGACTAAAACCCACCCGTGTTCCTTCAGTTGCCTGTGCGCCAGGGCCACGGTAACTCTTTCGAACAATCCGCAGCCCCAGCAGGCATCGGTCCTATGGGACCCCGTCAATTTTGCTGACATCTCTTTGAGGCGCGCGTGGAACACGACGCGCCGTCGACCCGGGCCTGGTCCTTACCGGACGGCGAGCTGCCCATTGCCCGCCGTCCGCAAGCCCGCGCCTACGGTGGCCGGGAGTCGGCAATCGACTCCCGACGCCCAGGGTGTCTCCTCCTCCTACGGCGGCTAGGGGCGCGAGGGCGCAGTGATTGCCTCTCCCTCTCGCGCTCCGCCTCCTCCTTCGCGAGCATTACTGCTTCGCAGAAGGAGGTGACGGCTTCCCATTCCCTCTCGCTTCGTACCATGGCCTGAACCAGGGCCGGACGCGAGAGGTCGCCGCCGCCGATCGCCGCCACGAGGACACGGCGGTGCTCCGCCCAAGCCGGACAGACCTCCACCGTATGCTCCACCGTGTCCTCCGGTCGATCCACACAATGGTAACACCCGGGCGTTTCCTCCCGCCTTATTCGAAACAGGAACCTCCCGAAACAGCCATGTCCGGTGAGGACCTGCGTCAGGCGGAAGGTGAGGACGCCGTGGCGCCTCTCAAGCCACTCCTCAAAGAGGGGTCTTACCGCCGCAATTGTGGCGTGCCCTGCGCTGGGTTGCGACAGTCGCACTCTCCATGCCGCCATGAGATCCCGCCGGAGCTCTGTCCGCTGTGCCGTGATTTCTCGCGGCAGCGGAGTTACGCCCCGGCGTTTCGCCTCCTCGCGCCACTCCCAAACGTGCGCGAGGACCTTTGCCTCCAGATCCCAACCCCGCAGGGCTGACCCGGAGCTTGTAAGTTTCATAGTTGCATTGTGTGCAGCGTTAATGGAGACTAAATAATAATAAGAAGAAAAGAGTGTGGGTCAAGATTTGGTTGAAGAATCGACCGACTCATGGTCATCGTAACCTACTTCGTGAACTGAGCCTGGAACCTACACTTTATACAAATTTCCTGAGGATGAATGACGACGAATGGACGGTGTTTGAGAAAATATTGACGGATCCGCAAAAAAGTTCTAAACTTTCAGAAAACTTTAGAACGCTCCACAAAATATTGAATACCCTTGTTTTTGCGCAATATTTCTCCTCACACTTTCAAAATATCTGCACAAAAACGACATCTTCGTAATTTTGTACAACAATTTTGCCAGTGTGAGGGCGCTTAATTAAGTACCTACCTATAAGCAGACATTGTGCGTTGATGACTCGAGCAGGTAGGTACCTACCTAGGTATAAGTGCTTATCTCAGGCTGAACTAGCTAGACACATCCAAGGCAATCAACTGGCACCGAGATGACACTTGAAATTCATCAGAACTGCGTGTAAATTCAGTACTGACATTACAGCATTTATTAAGAAACAAGCCACATGGGATAGAATTTCCCATTGGCAAAAATTACGAACTGCCATAAAAACTTTCATCCCCAATTACACCCCTTTAGGGGATGAATTTTCAAAGATCCTTCCTTAATAAAAGTAAAAGTAAAAATTAAAAAAAAACCCCCGACACAAACAAAAACCTCTAAAAACGGCTGAACAAATTTTCTTATTTATTTTTAGCTAAGAACGCTCGATCAAGTCACTTTTTAAACAAAACAAAAAAAAAACACAATCGGTCCAGCCGTTTGGGAGTTACGATGCCGCAGACAGACACACAGATACACACGTTAAACTTATAACTATAACACCTCTCTGTTTCCGTTGGGGGTTTAAAAAGGAATTCTTGTGCAAAATTACATGCTTCTAGACCTAGCGGTTTAGGCTGTGTGTGCCTTGTCTCTCAGTGAATGAATTCATTTCAGATTTTTTTTAAATCATTTTTGATGTCCGTAAAATTGTAGACTTAAGTTTACATAAGCTAACGACATAACTAAGGGGGACAGAACAAAGACATATTTCCAAGTACTTAGGTATATTATGACAAAAGTCTAGCAAGAAATCTCAAAGAATTTAGGAGCATCAAAAACAATTACTTCCACCTTTTAATTTCGGTTACCAAAATGGAAAATTACGCTACGAAATAATGATTTCACTTTTTTTTGTTTTTTTTTTTAATTCCTAAGAAAATTACTTAATCGTTTTTGTGGGTAATCTTCGATTTTATTAAGTAATTACTAATTAATTACTTTTTGATTAAAAAAATACGACTTTCTCAAGAGTACTCCTCACCTACTCATAAAATGATGTCACCTTGTAACCGAGGAACTGCGCAGTTGTTTAATTCCGTACCTACACGAAGAACTGGTTCTTTTGATATTATTCGGGGAAACCTCCAAAACAATGAATTTTTTAAGGCTCCGTGCACGAAAAATCCCCATTTTTGTCAATTTCTTATCTAATTTTTAGAAAGCTGGTAATAATTGAAACTTTAACACTATGATTATAAAAATACAGTTTTCGTGGCGCTAAACCATTCGTGTCAGTGACAGCATCAGTTAATAGTTTCATCACGTTCGCGCTCTCGAAAATATAGTTTATTTCGCCATTGATTTACTTAATGAAGAAATTGTATTATAATAAAATAAAATGTTGATTTTATTTTAAAGATAGCTGAAGACTAATGTGTGATTTTTAAATTTCTTTAAATGGTTTGCGAAGTAATAGGAAAAAATACATTATACAGGGTTTTTTTTTTTTAAAAATGGCTTTATCGACATAATTTTTCTGCTATATTATGTATGAAAATTTAAAAAAGTGGTCCAGCCACATGCAAGTAGACCATATAATAATGTTGATGATAATTATGTTCAAAATCAAAGTAGTCTCTTGTAAAAAGATGATCAGTGATCAGGATCACACATCGGGCTCGCGTAATTTTTCGGAAAACTTTCTACGAATATTACTGATTTTCCATGATGACTTAACTTATTTGAAAAATCCCTTTCAGTCACATGCAAAACAAAGAAGTCTACTTTTTAAATCACAAATAAGTTTGTTTAAATTCTTTTGCCCTTTCACACAAACAATGCACAAAATTGATCTAAATCAGTCAATTTCGTGCACAGCCCCTTAAGCAACAAAATTATTTATTTATTTGCAAACATGTAAAACACAGGTTAGGAGGCCTGCATTAAAATTTCATGACACAGTCTTAAGACATGGATGTACACTATGTACCCTGTAATGGCACTGCGCATTTTATGTATCAAATTATTAAATTACATAATATAATATTGATTCGAATTATTACAATAGACTAAACATTTATCAGTAATTTATTACATTTTATTTTAAAATAGATCATTGTTATCAATTCGTTCATTGATTTTAGTCATAATTATATGTAATTATAGTCATTTATTATTTCACATTTACGTCAAGCATATTATTACAAGGTCGATCGATTCACAATTTGTCAGTTTTAATTTCCTTGAAATTATTGAACTTTTGAGAATTCATATCAGCTAATTTAAAATGTCTAAACAAATACTGGTTTAAACCAACATTCTTTAACTTACCTTTCGATTAAAAAAATAAAATAATATACGCAGGAACGCATTTCTGTTCATTGTCCTTCATGGTTGACCTAGGTTAGTTTCTGCGTAGTTACGTTTCAAGAAACGCAATACTTACTACGCCGCAACGTATTCGCACCAAACTACCATATTAAACTCCATATTTATGACAGTGGTGTTAACGTTAAACTCGGAATTGAGGATTTCCTTAAAATGTCTAGATGCAAAAATAGATTGTCCATTCCACGTATCCGGCATCACATACAAGTAAGACCAAAATAAAATGTGGGACAAGTTTGAGACGTTCAATGTTAGTTTTATGTTAACGCTAATATTTCGATACGAGATGGGTAGGGGGTTGAGGCGAAATGTTAAAGGAAGGGTGTGGCCCTTCAATGTCGGTGTGCGATGCACTATTTTTATAGGTTTGTTACTTTAACGATTGGTGTGCGAGAGATAAAATATTTCGTATTCATTCCAACATCTAGAATGGAGTAGTTCGATATTCAGGCGCATGTCTGATGGAAATGGGTCTCCAATTAGTGCGCTGCGTTATTGAATCCTGTCTCGTTGCACCTAGCCCGGCCCGGCCAGTTCCCCTTCGACCACCGATGTAACTACTTGTCAAAATGTTGTCTAAATTCATGTTGCTTTTTTGTTGATTTCTCAAGTTTCCGGGTAATATCTAGTTATTTTTTAATGAGGGGATCTGGAGGAGAGCGGCTTAGAAAAAAACCGGTAAGTTTTTGCCATTTTACTTATTTTTATTCTTAAGTTCTGCTTATGGCAGGCGTGGACAATGCCGCTCTTCCAGAATGCCAGCTCAGCAGTCTGTAGTATTATTGGAAGAAGCATTAATCTCTATTAGTGTCGCCAGACAGCGCTGTAGTAGGTAAATACGTCTTTATATTGCACTCACTGTTACCGAGTGCAGCCAAACGATAAGGTCACTTTGTCTAAGGTGGGGAGGGCTACAATGCGAACCGTTGCGATTACGACACGTCTCGTCCGCTGCCTGACGATTCGATGTAGTCTGTCTGTCTGTACCGATCCATTGCCGCTGCCGATTTAAAAAGTTGTTTAAAAAAAATAAGAAGAGTGAACGCGCGCGGTCGTTCCCATCCCACTGCGCAACACGCGTCGCACTCGCGCCGCAGCCACTAGCCAGTGTGCGTTGAGGCAGTCGCTAGGGCGGACACGGCACTCCGACAATCACTATAAATCGTGAGTAGCGATGCATTTCTTTATTGATTATTGTGAGAAAAATTATGTAGATTAGGTTTTTATTCAAACCGGTATGTTTAACTTGTGTGTATGCAGTGTTTTGAGTGGTTGAATGCGAAATATTTTAGGTTAAGAACTGACAGTTACTACGCCGCATATAATGAACATCGTTTGACGCGAACGAACGACGCAGTTCGCCTGGTATCGGCCGGCCTTTTGTTGCTAACCGAGAAGCAAAACTTACTGCGTATTTGCTTGTTATGATATTATTTATTTTGTTGAACATAGTCGCTGATAGCTAGGTACATGGTTACTTAATAGGTAATTGTTACTCTTCAATTCCTAATGTAAGGTCATGGTTATAGAGGACTAGTGTGTTTACCTGAGTGCGTGCTAATAGAAAGTTAATGATGTTACCTATGTACACAGCATTTAATAATAATATAGTACTGCAAATTATCTTTATGTTTGTTTAATTAGGTACTTATGTAGGTATAATACTTAATGCACAAAATATTTATGCGTTCATTTTTATATTTGTTTATCAACATTGTAAGTTAGATAACAAAACAAGTGGAGGAGTAACATTGACCCACTTTTATCTCTAGCCCCCACTCAAAGATATATGTGGAAAATAGAAATCGTTTATTATTTTCAGCTGTAAATTAATGTAATAATTAACCATTTCTGCAATTAACAATATCTTACTTTAGCTGGATGATTTAGTTCATTGTTTTCATAAGCGCGTGTTGTTTAGGTGTGAAATGTAAAGTTAAGAATTACGATGATATTAAACAATTTTCATTTTCGTTTTTTTTTTTTTTTGGAAGCCGGATCCGATGTCTAACAAAAGCAATGTAACAGCTAGGTACATCCAATGCTGCTATTCTTTTAACGTACACTCGAAACATGTGTTGGCAATTGTTTGATCACATTGGTTTTTAAAACGCAATAGGTACATCCAACACGCTATTATTAGCTTGCAGTTAAGATTGGGTACAAGTAAGTATAGATTACAGTTTACACACCAAAGGGCAATTGTTATGTAGCTCACATTTGCTCAAAATTATCATTTACACAATATGTAGGTAGGTAGGTATATTTCCAAGGTGTGAGTTCCTTTGTCATACAAATACGTACTCATATGCAAATGCTGTGATTGTATCAGCTGCCTGGGCTTCTGCACAAATGGTGAGAGGTCACTGGCAAAAATATAATAATAATTATTGTTATAATGCCCTTAGTAACAATCTGTCGTCATATCAGGTTACGTATTGTAGTCATATTTAAACATGGTTTTGATAAGTTCATGTGGTTGCATTTAATTAAATTTGAGCTTTTCACAATATAAACTAAAGAAAAACTATTTCAAAATTAAAAATCAAAATCAAAATATTTTATTTCACATAAACCAACATGGGCACTTATGAAACGTCAGAAGATAGGTGCACGGTTCCATTTGGTTGTTTCCTATGGAGAAGAGCCAGCAAGAAACTCCACGGTTACTGTTTTAAAAATAAGGGGCTTTTACAATGTTTCAAATTACAGTGTTGATAATGGGAGGACAGTGTAGGCCTGACAACAAGTAAAGTATTGAAGGTAACTAAGTAGTAGGTATTGAAAGGAAGAACTAGTAACGACAAAATGTCAGACATAAACGAGGAAAGTTAAACCTTATGAACAATGATAAGGAATTATATACAAGAAATAACAATAAAGAATTCACAAATAATATCATCCCTCATTCTTACCCAGCGATGGGACAGCATGAATTAAAAAAATCTCTATTTCCTGAAATTGGACAACTTTAGAAATTACCGGTTTGGCATTTAGCGCAACATAAAATATCTTTATTTATTAAGTATAATTAAAATATTTTATGATTTTCAATTAATATACTTCAAATGAATGAAACGAAATTATAATATTGTATAAAACGCACACTGTGAAGTCAAGCATATTATAAGTTGGGGGATTACATCGCTGATAAAAATGCTTGGCTCAACACTGGTCCTGTTCCACAAGGGCGCATAAACTAATTGATTAGCATTTGAATCTACTGAAGATTGTAAAAACTATCTTTACATTGTATAAATTCAATCTTTTAGTATTGTATAATTGCATAGCACATGTGTGAGTTATCCATTCCGTGCTATGTACCTACTACGAATATAAAGCTACCATTTACTAGGTTCGTCTTTCATTGACTTGAATGTGCCCTGGCGGCTGAGAGTATGTCATGCTCACTCAAATGTCTCGCTGGTGGTGGCGTGTGTGTTGGATCATTAAGTTCCCTTCAAAATGGTTGAGCTAAATGTTGCTGATCCATACGTCATGTTCGTGAATGGGCGCCGTCAGTAGGGACTGGTCATCTCTTAGCTGCCGCGGCTTATTTTAATTTAATTTAATATTTGAATTGTTTTTGTCTCTTTATTACGGACGCTTTTAACGTTCTGCATCGTTCTCATATGCATAATTTCAACATGAACGATGTACCTAACCAATATTTTGTAAACATTTTTTGATTTAAAAGATTGTCCATGGAGTTTTTTGCCCGTTCTTCTCCATAGGTACCTACTACGCTTTGGAATGGGCAACTAGCTTCATCTTTCTGACTGACCGACTCTTTGATAATTCAAAAGTGCCTGTAATTGGTTTATTTGAAATAAATACTTTGAGATGAGTTTGCATTAAAAATAAATGCTTTATGCATTGCTTTGCCAATTTTATGCAGGTTTCTGAGCAAATCCTTTCAAAATCTAATTCCTTTTGGTTTAATTATTGTCTATTTGTACTTATCACATCAACTAAAGCTAGAATGCCTGATGGAGACATGGTCATATTGATCAAATCCTCTATATACTAATAATGATTAAAAACAAACTAACAGCAAACAGTCAGAAACGACTTGATTGATTTGGATGGGGTATTCACCGTTACCATCATTCAAGAATTTATTGGTAGGTTTCAGTATGGAACTAAATACAAGCATTCTATAACTTTTCACTTCTGCAGCTGGGACGGGCCGAAATTTTGTTACAAACGAAGTATTTATTGCAAAAACGGTTGAAGCTCCCCCATGGCAACCTTTGAATTCAGAGGACCTTGAAACACCCTATTTGTAACGTTCTTTGATATTACCCTTGAGACACCCTGTATTTGATGCCCGAGGGGAAAACCGTTTCTAAGGGATACCAACAAAATTCTATAGAAACTAGTTTTTACCCTTTCATGGTGACGTTGAGGCGAGAGGTGACCTTTGCATTCTGTAGACATGTGCTAGTGTTGAAATCTGCACAAAAATATATTAAAAGTCCGAGCTTTGTTTGGTTTCGTTAAAAGTTAATATGATGCTTTTGTCAGGCGGTATGAAAGAAATATGACTGAAGGAAAGTTCGAGAAAGAATCTACATTTGTTTACTTACGAACATTTAAGCCAAAGGAATTATCCTGGCCTGTGAAGCTTGGAAAATAGTAGGTAGGTACCTACTTACTTTGTATTGAGTAGGTACCTAGGTAGATCAATGTTTTATTTTTCATTGAAAATATCTTAGGTAACTGATTTTGAATGAAGTATTTAGACGGGCAAAAACAAACCGGTCAAGTGCGAGTCGGACTCGCGCGCGAAGAGTTCCGTACCATTATCTGTAAAAACAGCAAAAAAATTATGTCTGTTGTATGGGAGCCCACTTAAATATTTATTTTATTCTGCTTTTTAGTATTTGTTGTTATAGCGGCCACATAAATACATTATCTGTGAAAATTGCAACTGTCTAACTATCACGGTTCATGAAATATATTCTGGTGACAGACGGACGGACAGTGGAGTCTTAGTAATAGGGCCCCGTTTTACCCTTTGGGTACGGAACCCTAAAAACAGCGTTGCGTCCCTTTATATAATCCTAGTGTAATTTTCACATTAATTAGCGTATCTGTCGAAAAGAGTAGAAAGATCTGACATTTTCAATTTTCGAATTTATAAACAAAGTTTCAGGCCTCAAATATCACATTATCTTAAATGCTCCTGTCTAATACAATTTCTAGTATCGATAGAAACATCCACCTATAAAGAAAATCCAGGTAAAATCCATACATAATTAAAAAAAGAAGCCATTTAAACCTCCTTCGTCTGATCTTAACTGCAGTGCCAGTCTACGTGCAGGCCAGGGCGAACGCATAAATGATGCATGGCCGGCATGGCGCGGGTGCGTAAGACAGCTTATTGATTTTTAAATTTTCACCGGAAATAGGGGCGACGCGACGTTCAGTCGACAATAATAAATATGTAATTTGCGACCTAAAAATCCAATGCAACGCTACACGTAGTCACATCATCGAAGTTACTAGTTCTCCGCATGAAATATAGTTTTGTTTAACGTTCATTGCGTTTTTTGCAAGCTCGCTGGGTAGGTTTAATAATTGAAGCGTAGAAAGCAATGGATAGTCAAATATTGAAGCGGTCGTAATTTTTACGGTTTGTTAGTAAGTCTTTCTTGGGATTGAGACCGCGCCGCGCCCGGGCGCGGCTACTACGCAGTTCCAATATTTTGAATTACAATGACGTCACCGAATTTTTAACAACACTGACGTTCAGCAAGTGTAAAATTTTTGTATAATAAAAATATCGCCAAAGCTGAGATATTGCCAATTAACGAGCAAAATTAAGGTTAATTACCAAAGTTTTTCTTTTTTGGAAATATGTTTAAATTGTTGGAATTTTCGATGGGTTTTTCTGCTGTTCTTTGCTCGTGATTATAGATCTATTTTGTTACTTTTATTTTTATATATTATTTAAGTACTTAACTTTTTGTATGCACGTGTTTATGAGACAAACCTATTTTTCTTTCTTTCTTAATAAAACCATTAAAACCGTCTGAATTGACTACATACCCGGTTTTTTTTGTTGTAGAATTCGAACTAGGAGTTAATTGGTCGCCTACGAGCAACATTATCGCTGGTCGTAATTCTCTCGTCATAACAAAGGTGCAACATGCGTTGCGTGATAATGATAAATAACTAACTGATAAGGCGCGCAATCAATTGTAAGCCTATCAAATTCCTCTGCTGGCCGAGGACCTCTCCCAAGTCATATTATGTTAATTCGAAATATGAATGCGCAATGCATTTTTTTAGGTTATAAGTAGCTATATTCGTTTTGTTTGTCGCAGTCATTGTGCGAAATACGGTCTTTTGAAAAGTGTCTAGGAATTTTGTCAAACATTTTTCTGCGGTATTTTATTTTCTAATTTGAATAATTATTTTTCCTAAACATAAATCATGGAAGTAATCATCATTCTCCTGCCCCTATCCCAATTTATTTGGAGTCGGTGCCACTTGCTAGTCAGATAGAAAACGCCGTCCTCATCTAGTTTAAAATTATGATTGTCATGTAAAAGTGTTTGTACACACCTACTTACAGAATAAAGTCATTTATCATGTATTTTTCTTCCATACTTCTCTATTAGTCGTCATCTCTGGAATCATGTAAGTAGTTACCTAATAATAAAAATATTGATCGCAAACGGTATTATAATGGCTTCTCGGAAAATCCTCTTACTTCGACATCAAACGAATCTAGTCTTTATCTTCTCCCAATTAAAATCATAATGTCTCCCCCATCGAAAACACCCCTGTCTAGACTAGACATCAAAAATATTTAATAATAATCCCCATCTGCCGATATAACCCCACATCCGCTGTCTACCTATACAGTACAAAGTAGAAACCCATATAGGTAGGTAACCGGTTTGCGCCATGGCCCAGACGGCTAGCCTACGCAGCGTCGCCCCATCCCCTCTCGGTCCGAAATAGCATTTCAGGATGCAGTATTGATCGTTGCACGGCCCGGGCGAGCTCGCTCGGCTGCTGCTCGGCAACGGGTGGTTGTAGGGGGGTTAGGTACCTACGCCCGGGAATCGGAGATGACAAAGGCGTGCAGCCCCATTAAAATTATTTAGTCTGATTCGAGGTGTGGTGGCGGTGCTGGCAAGATGTGTGTTCAGTTGTACTTTTTTTTTTGAGTTTAATGTAAAGGAGGTCGTCGGTTTTCACGTGAGTTTTTGTTATTTTCCAGATTTCAGGTTTGCTTTTAAACTTAATTCGGTTTTTTCGGTTTTAATTGTATTGGTATTGAAGCCTTTTATATTGGTGTTTTAAGATTTTCGTGTATCGGGCTTAGGTAATTGATATTATTAAGTCAACGATGTAAGTAAACCCGGTATCCTCCAAGATTTTTGGCAAACTCTCGTGGATGTTCCTAGGATTGAATCTGCGTTGGAAAAGTGGAAGACTACGGAGCCAAATAAATAAAATAAATATTATTAGTATTACTTTAATGGTACCTATGGTACCTATGTAGAACATTGCACTCATGTTCGTATATTTTATGGTCAATAACATGAAATGCCCTTACTCTCGTAAATCCTTCAGTACTCACACATGATCTGCCGAGTGCCAAGTAACATTTGTTACTCATCTAAGTGTTCAGAAGGTACTTAGGTTTATATTGGTCCTGGTACTAAGCTGAGATAGATGTGTTAGGCGATACAGGGTGTCCCTTCGCGCATAGGCCACATGGTGGGCAGGTAGTGATGATATTAAAAATAGGGCACTTTTCAAAAAGGAGACTTAATTTAGTAGTTTCATACCGGTAACAGCCGTTTCTTTGTTTTTTTTTTTTTTTATAACACTTATCTTCCCGAAACGCGGTAACAATGACAGGGTTATTTCTTTCACACGTAAGGAGTCACCAAAAGAGATAAGTAACCACGGTCGTGGATATAGTTGAAGTTTAGTAAGAAACCGATTAATGTTTTCGAATAAAATTTAATTTAGTTAATAGAAAACAGACAGGTCATTTATAAAATCAAATTTCATTCGAAAACATCTATCGGTTTCTTACTAAACTTCAACTTTATCCGACGACCCTGGTTACTTATCACATTTGTTGACCGTACTTATCTTTGTATGTGGGATTCTCTAAGCATCCTAATGGTTGGAAGTATTTTAATAAATGGCGTCTATCGACTCGTCTAGGGTGCGCGATGGCTATATGATTAAAAAGGCGAATTTTAGAAGTCAATAATTAATATCGTGAAATATTTTTTAGTATCATAGTGCCGCGTGGGGTATCAAAATAAAGGGCTTGGGGAGGCTATTCCAAAAATATAACACACTAAAGTTTAATGGTACCTGCTACAAATATTCTAAACGACTCATAAAATTCAATTTAAATTCCTTCCTCACGTATTTTTTTTACTTAGCATTGATGTAGTGTTACTTACATTATTATTTAAAACACGGAATATTTCCAGTGATTTACTCTGTAACATCAAGCGTGTCAGTATTATTTTGTCCTTCGCTACTCAACGCATCGCTGGGTCCACTGGCGCAGTCCCCTTCTAGAATGTCAAATGCATAAATTGCATGCACTTCCTAATTCAGGATCAATCTATATGTCACTTGGATGGGTGTCCCGTACCCCAATTGCGTAACACACTATTGCTAATCCATTGCTTCATTTATGTTCGAAAAATTTGTCTGCTTAACAACGTAAATAACGCAATGTAAGTTGTTGAACTGTCAAAATGAAAGCTATTCTTACTGTTAGTTTGTTACGCACGCTGGTGTGAAAATTTACTTGAGGTTCTGAGATTTATTACAGACTACACTTGTTTTTTATCATGAGCTTTTGATAAATAATGCTGTAATTCGGAAATTTTGTGACTGTTGGAAACGAAGGATTTGTTTTGAAACATACATATTTCTTCTTGTTACAAATGTTTGATTAGAATTTAAAATCCCTTAAATCCATCGATCACTAGTAATCGATGCTAAAATCTAATTAAGTGCGGCAATAGCTTGAAATAAAGACACTTTCTAGACATCTTCGCAATACTCCGCATTGTCCTATGGATCGATTGAATATAATAGAATATCTAGAAATCTATCTCTATTGAAAAAAGACATGGCGACTGGAAAAGTAATCAATTGAAAATGATCCGGGGAAAATATCCCACGCGAAACCGTATGAAATGAATTAATTATGCCCAACTCGCTGGCAAAAATTTCATCGTTCCATCTGCCATTTCCACTTTCACAAAACCCACACATTAGTCCACAAATCAAAAACAATTTCACAAAACGCAAAGAAACCATGTTTTCTAAAATCAATTCTGTTTATGTCACCGCATCTCCTCGCACGCAGTGGAAACGTGCTTCTTAAAACAATTACCCCCATTCAGTACTGTCACGGTACTAAACAGTAGGGTTATTGTTTGACCATGTATTCAATTCTGAACCTTATCCCATACATATAAGTGCTATGTTTAATGTGCATTCAACTATGTGTTACCAATGAGGTTTTAGTGTCAACGAACCAACAGACACTGTGTAGATGTTTGCCTTGGTTTTTTACGTGTTGTTTACAAAAAAATATGTGAATTTGGTCGATACTACGCAGTTTATGGTAAAATCGAGAATTGTTTACATTTTTAAGTTGACTTCCACGTGTATTTCTTTTGTGAGCAATTAAAAAGCAAGCGATAAGAAATAAAGGGCTATCAAGGTCTTTGTTTCGCTTTGATGAGCTCTTGGTTAAGTAATAACACCGAATTTTTATATACACATTGACATTGATGAATTTGTATATGTATACAATGACATGAGTATTTACTTGTAAAGTATTATGTTATTTTAATTATTGTGAATGTGAGGGCTATGTGGGTCATTGCTTTTTTTTCTTCCCAGTTAATTTTAATCGTGATCTGGCAGTTTGAGTAATTTATGCGGCCTACCCAAATGTCCTTTCTTTGGTATTGTTCGTCGAAACGTTGAGCTCCTTAAGTCCTGACTTCTTGAATTGAACTGCACGACTACTGACAAATGCGTGCACTGACTGGACAGGTCCACTCAATCTGTGTGGTTCTTTCCTCAAAAACCATTTCAGATACCAATCTATATGGTCTTCATTCACATGATCTGACCAAGATTATGTCTAAACTTTAAAACAACTCTGACCGTTGCGTTTTTTTCGGCCTTTCTTCTCAGAGTAATCAAATAGGAAACGCCGACCTCGTCTAGTTTAAAAAATATAATTGACGTGTAAAAGTGTTTGTACAAACCTACTTACAGAAATAAAATCATTTATCATTTAACAGCCTTCACGGATCGAGCGAAGGTAAGCTACACTTGTCGAGGTCGGTCCGTTGAAGGGTGACCATCCACTACATACCGAGACTCCTCTGTGCCTCGGAAATCACGTTAAGCCGAAGGTCCCGTCTGTCATTCATATCTGTGACAGTTATTACGGGCAGTCAGAAGCCCGAAAGTCTGACAACCAGTCTTACCAAGGGGTATCGGGTTACACAGTAACTGGGTTGCGGAGGTCAGATAGGCAGTCGCTCTATGTAAAATACAGCTGCATCCGGTTAGACTGGAAGCTGACCCCAACATAGTTAGGAAAAGGCTAGGTAGATGATGATCAAAGTTTTTGTTTGCGTGAGTAGTTAGCAGTTACTATGTATGTACTCTTGATACTGGTTCGTCTTTATAAGCGATGTATGTAATGAAATACGTCGGTAATTAGTTTTAGCCCTAGGCCCCTACTGGTATGGGGTCGTTATCTATCTCCTATCTATAATCTTTATACAGGGTGTCCCGTAAATAATGGATCAAACGTAACGGGTAGTCAGCTCACCTGATTTCCAACAACTAATTTGAAAAGTTTTTTATTATTTTCAATTTTGGTCTTTTCACGGTGAAAAAAAATCTTTTCAATTTAAGTTTTTTTTTTCTAAGGCAAATTAAACTTTATTTATAAAAATGGTATCCTATTACATTATTAAGCTATTCAGAAATGTTTAACAAAAATCATACCTAAAAATGTTATCATTTGCAGCGATAGCATTAAAAAAACGGAATTCTGGTAAGAAAAATGGTGAAATTCGAGAAAAATTATGTCTTCAATAAAAAAAATATATTATTGCGGTTTTTTTTAAACTATTCAAATTAGTTGTTGGCAATCAAGTGAGCTAGCTTCCTGTTACGTTTGATCCATTATTTACGGGACACCCTGTATATATATAAAAATTACGTGTCACGTTGTTTGTCCGCGATGGACTCCTAAACTGCTGAACCGATTTTAAATTTGATTTGCACACCGTGTGCAATTTGATCCAACTTGAAAGATAGGATAGCTTACATCTCAATTTATAGTCGCAATATTATTTTATTGCAAATTATTTGTCTATTATTTGACAGTCCAATTATCTATTAGCTCTAAACGATTCTAACAGATGGCGATATCTGTTGACTGGAATGAGTAAGTATTCAATAGATGGCGCTATGTTAAAAGTACAAACGTTTCATATAAGTTACAATTTAATAGCATAACCACCACGTGCTGCTGAGGCTAAGGTATAACCTAAATTTATTTTGTAATAAACGAAATACAGTGAAATAATATTTTAAAGAGAAAAGATATGATTGTTTGTTTGTATTGAATAGGCTCCAAAACTACTGAACCGATTTAAAAAATTATTTCACTGTTGGGAAGCTACACTATCTCCGGGTGACATAGGCTAAATTATATTATGCTTTGCTACCCGGGCGAAGCCGGGGCGGGTTGCTAGTATACTTGTATAAAAATCTCGTGTGACGGCGTTTGTGATCGCACTCCTACGAAACGGCTCGACCGATATTTATGAATTGTTTTATGTACATTTGGTAGGTATGAGAAAAGGTCGTAAAGTATATTTCATACCGCAAAAAAATAAATATACAACTCCGTTTGCCGGGTTAGCTAGTACTTACATAATAAAGCTAAAGAGTTTGTTTGAACGCAATAATCTTTGGAACTAGCAGTCGGATTTGAAAAATTCTTTTTGCATTTGATAGCCCAATTCTTGAGGACGTTTATAGGCTATTTAACATTACGCTACGACCCTTAGAAGCCGAGCAAAAAGAAAAAAAGGCAGAAAGAACGCTAAGCGAAAACAAAGTAATAATGCGGGCGGGCGATGCGGTGCAACGCGTTGGGTCGGGGGACGAAATTTCACGCAGACAAAATCGCGGGCAGAAGTTAGTAAGTTTCATTGTAACAAAATTGCACACAGCGCCATTCAGTTTTAAAGACCGTAATAAAAAACCGCCTCCATCCCATCAGATGTTGTTTAATCTGTTTGTGGTGAGCTTTTAGAGCAATCAAACTGTTTAGATAGCTCTGATAGCTCACTAATGATAGCTCAACTCTGTAGAGAGTTCAAATGAGACCTCACACAGACCTATCTGTGTATTACTCAATGTTTATAGAAGACTATCGACAATATTAGGTTTTTTAAACCTTGAGGAAACTGCCATGTCCTAGAACCAAAAATTTGATGACATTGTGACATCCACCAACCCGCACTGGGCCCGCGTGGTGGATTTACGGCCCATTCCCTCTAACGAGGCCTGTGTCCCAGCAGTGGGCAGGCGCGGATCTAGGTTTTCTTTCAAGGGGGGCAACTGTTTCTCTCTGAGGGAAGGGCGGGGGATAATTTTCAAGCCGTGAAAGCCTTAAAAAAACCTTTGTCACCTATTTTCCGTAAACTCAAGAAAGGGCCCCCATTTTGAGGACGACTAGGTGCTATGCGGATACTACAGGTTGTAAAACTTTGTTTGTGTAATTTAGAGTTTTAGACTCAGTTTGGTCGAAGCCCAGGGGAAGGGGGGGCAACCGCACGCGTTGTCCCCCTCTGTATTCGTGCCTGGCAGTGAGAACATTATAGTTATGGTATATACATATATATAGGCTGATTATGCTTATGATAAGCCTTGTTTCACTAGCATACAAAAATTTACTAACAAAGCGCGGTGTGATTATTACTGCCATTTATAGCTTGAATAACCCGCCGAGCAATAATTACGAATGATTTAGCCGTGAGAATAGTATTTAAACTTCCGTGCAGTTGTTGTTAGGCGATTCATGGAACATGCATACATTGCACTCCGAAATTATGAATAAGTCGTTTTATAAAGCGACTTATTAGGGTTCCATAACCAAAGGGTGCCAACGGGACTTTTTACTAAGGCTTCGCTGTCCTTCCGTCTGTCACAGGGCTGTATAGTTTCAAGCGTAATAGGTAGACACTTGAAAATTTCACAGTGTGTGTAGGTACTAATGGCTGTTATAACTACAAATAATCAAAATTAAATAAAGAGTGTCCCCATACAAGAAACTTATTTTTTACTAAAGTATTGAAAAATTGTTGTAGTGTTAGATATTGTACGGTGCGGTGGTACGGAGCTCTTCGTGTGTTCCGACTCGCACTTGGCCGGTTTTTGGTTCTAGAAACAGCGGGGTAATTACGTAACACACTAACAGTAGGAATGGGTTTCATTTTGACAGTTCAACAACATTCATGGCGTTATTTACGTTTTTGAGCAGATACATTTCTTGAACATATGAAGCAATGGATTAGCAATAAACTTCAAAATGATTCGGATTGTGATAGATAGTGTGTTACGTAATTAGGGTGCTGTTTGACAGTGACAAACCGCAATGGCGGCTCTGTATGATGGCTTGCGACGTTTGCATGTTTTTATGAATTTCCGTTATTATTTACTGCTAAATGTGAGGAAACAGATGCCATACTACATTGTTGTTCGTGCCGCAGTAAAGTTGTACCGCTGGAACTATAATTTATCGCATTGTTATGCTGTATTATAGTTTGTAAGCTGTCGCAGTCGCCATCATAGTGACCCTGGTTTAGTGGTTATTTTTACTTTATTTACTTGATGACTATTGACTTTTTTAACCCCCGACGCAAATAGAGGGGTGTTATAAGTTTGACCGCTATGTGTGTGTCTGTCTGTGGCACCCTAGCTCTTAGACGGGTGAACCGATTTGCATGCGGTATTTTTATTTGAAAGCAGGTTTTCGAGCGGTGGTTCTTAGACATGTTTTATCAAAATTGGTTCAGCTGTTTCAAGGTCATGAGCTCTTGTGTCGGGAGTTTTTAATTTTTACCTATTATTGACTATTCACTTACTTTATTTACTTAACAATACAATGTGTAACTGAATTAATAAAGGCTCGTACACACTGGCGCGACGCGACGCCTGACACAAAGGCGCCGCTCGTTGCGCGACACGCGGTGCCTTTGTGTCGGGTGTCGCGTCGCGCCAGTGTATACGAGCCTTAATGCACATTATGAAAGTATTTTTTTCATAATCGTTTACTGAATCGACTTCTGTAATTTTTTGTAAGTATAGGTAAGTTTTATCCCAAAAATAATTAAACTACTTAAAGTCACATTTCCGCTGGACAGTCAAAACGCGCTAGACCCTTAAGGCTCCCGCAGACAGGTGAAACCAGTAGTGTCGCGGCGACACGTCGTCTGCTGTTGCTGCCTGCAGTCGGCTACGGACTTGTACCTTTAGATTCATAATAAATAACAAAATTTTACGTAGAGAAAATCACTGGACAATAAAATTATAGTCAGCAATGATTGTAACTTGCCTTCGGTTATTTTTGTTATCACCATTTCATATAAGGAAATATTTACTAGACTTATAAGGACCTAATCAACTAATTGATCTTAGATTTGTAAGATAACAAAAACAACCAAATATTTCCTGCTCAGAATACCTCACTTTAAGAATATGAACTATTAGTTAGCTTCAGCCCGCGACTTCCGCGTCAATTATACCACAAAATATATTCTATGGCACTCTGCAATAGTGTAGCCCGCGACTTCGGTCGCGTGGAATTCGTAAGAAACCACAATGTACTAAAATTGAAACCACATTTTTATAGTAGTTCTCTGTAGGTGTACTACGTTTGTAGTTTTGGTATCAGCAGCCCTCAGCCCCCACCCACCGCGTCGCGTCGCGTCGCATCGCCCGCCCGCGTCGCGTCGCATCGCCCGCCCGCGTCGCGTCGTATCGCCTGCCCGCGCTATTACCTACTTCGTTTTCGCTTAGCGTTATTTCTGATTCTTTCTTACGTGCGCCGCACCGTAGATTGTTGATATTAAATGGCCTATAACCTTCCTCAAGTATTGGGCTCCCAAATGCAAAAATATTTTTTTAAACCAGACTGATAGTTCCAGAGATTAGCTCGCTCAAACAAACTCTACAGCTTTACTATATTATGTATTAGTAAGTATAGATTAGTTTAGTTAGACGGAAGTTTGTCGTATCTCTCACCTGAGAATATGTCAAAAACTGTGACACATGTCCATCACATATCTTGTCTTCTCACGGTAGTTTCTGCTAGTGCAGCTAATGGTTCAAAACTTAAGGCTCTCGCAAACAGGCGCGACGCCATCTAGTAGAACAATTTCTATGAAAACTTCATGAAAATTGTTCTACCAAAATCGCGTCGCGCCTATCTGCCTTTACGGTTTGGAAAATTTTAACAAAAGGTATTAATAGCATATGAATGAGACATATTTAGACGTATTGCGTTTCGTCTTACTGTCGTGAGCTCATTGTTTTCACTGCCAAGTTGTAATGTTTTCATGTGCGTATAGTATATCTGTTAGCAATGGTTTTGAACTAAAATTGAACTCGTAATTGATTGATGGTTCGTCTAATGACTTCTTTATTTTGTTACTACTGACCCACCCCGCTTCGTAAGGTTTTTACGACTTGACAAAATATCGACATTTCTTTATTATATGTAAGTTTAATAGTACTGTATTAGACACATAACCTTTCGGAATAAATTCTCTAAATGATTGTGTAAACCGCATGAAAATCTGTTGCCAAACCGCATGAAAATCTGTTGCCAAACCGCATGAAAATCTGTTGCCCAGTTTAGAAGAACAATGCGGTAACACAGACAGACACGAAAAGCGACTTTAATTTATAATATATACCTATATATAGATACTTACAGAATAATCTTTACTTAAAAAAAAAAAATGGATATTAGAAATAATTGTGTTTTTTTTGGTCCGAGGTCCTTTTGGATTTGAAATTGGTTGGTTTATAAAAATTCACTACATTGAAGACAGACACCGCATAAATGAGCGGAACTTTTATAATAATGATAGTACAATCAATCTTACCAAATATACAATTATACATTTATCTTTCACTACAGAAAGCAGCTAAGTATATTATTAAACACACTCATGTCGCATATTACAAAACTCCTAAGATAAGATAATCGTTTATTTATTTGTATACATACAAGAGCATGCAAGATATTACATAGTTTGAACCCAATCATGTTTAGCCGTTATTTCAAAATTCCATATTCATTTCTAAATTTAACATTAGTGTCAGGAAAAATATAAAATTATTCGATAAAAAATAAAACATCGTCAGCTAGAAATTCGGAGACACTATAATATGCTTTTTGCGAAAGAAATATTTTTAATTGACGCTTGAATGCCTTAAGGCTCGTACACAATGGCGCGACGCGACGCACGACACAAAGGCACCGCGTGTCGCGCGACGAGCGGCGCCTTTGTGTAGCGCTATCGCGTCGCGCTGTCGCGTCGCGCCTGTCTGTAGGAGCCTTTACTATTTAGCTCCTTCCAACGTTCGACAACAACCTAACGACCAAATTCGATTTAGGCGATAATTTCAATGCAGTAGGTACAACACCTAATTTACTCAAACTTAAAATTTTACACCCGTGTGATCAAAAAAAAATATACATACCAGGTTCTAGGAACCTGAGAAAATAAATTTTAAAACGTAATAATAATTATTATTATTGCTATGAAGCAATGCCAAACAAGCTATTGCTATAGCATATCGTCGCTTATCTTTCTAACAGACGTATCTGTATTTTCATCAAAAATGAGTTATTCATACTAGTTAAAACAATTTTGAAGACGAAACGATCGGTCTAATAAACGTGTCTGTATCTTCAAGCGTTACCGAGAAAACACATTTTGTCAGGTAGACGTAAGTAGCTTTTTATACAAATGTGCTTTCTGCTAACCGGCGTAAGTACATACGTTATTTAGTTTGAATTTTTCAGAATCAATATTGTAGGCAAAAAGAGCCCTATCTAAATACGACTTTTAGTGAGAACTAAAATATTGAAAGAATGACTATATTTTTTCACTTACGCCTAAATTTAACCGAACATTTTGAAGATGAAACAGGAGTGCGGGGTGCGGGGTTTACAGATCACGCCACCCCGTTCGAGTTGAGTCTCATTATTGTCGTGAAGGTAGTACTAGAGAATACCTTCACTCAGATTTGACCGTTAAAAAAATATACAGAATGTTTATCAGGTCTCTGGAAGGAAATCCATTGAAACCCAGCTTTTCCACCTACAAAAGAGTTTTTAAAGGGAAAATTTGTTTTTCCACCGCCCGAAAAAAGACCAGTGCAGCTTATGTCTGACATATTATAATGGGACCGAAGAGGTGAAAGCTAAACTGCAAGAAAAATTTCAGAAGCACCAATTTGATAAGCTTACTTTTCGCAATACGAGAAAAATGTGTTTAAACGAGGCGAAAGAAAATCCTGGCGTGGTACAATGCGTTACTTTTGATCTTCAACAGGTAATTCAAATACCTATAACAAATGAAAACGCAGTATTTTACAAGAGGCGTTTATCAACGTTTAATTTAACGGTTTATGACTTGGGTACTCGTGATTGTTGCTGTTTTACATGGTATGAAGCTGTAAGTAAAAGAGGAGCATCAGAAATATCGACTGCCTTAAACATTTTTCTCAGAGAAAGCGACAGAAAAGGCTTCAAGCGAATTTATCTCTTTGCAGATGGTTGCGGAGGCCAAAATCGCAATTCGATTGTGGCTGCTGCATTGATTTATATCCTGACTAATTCTATAAACATTGAAGAACTCACTTTACGATTTTCAATACCAAACCATGGTCAAAGTGCCGGAGATTCTGGTCAAAGTGCCGGAGATTCTGCTCACAGTGCAATCAGCTATGCTGTCAAAAAAGCTGGAGATGTTTTTATACCAGCTCAGCTTATCCCGATAATGAGATTAGCTCGAATAGATCAGCCTTACCGAGTATTTTCCTTATTACATACTGACTTTCTCGATTTAAAAAAAATGTCTACAGACATTCAATTACTCTCATTGAGAAAAGACGACACAGGAGCTCATGTGAATTAGACCGAAATGACCGAATTTCGCGTTCAAAAGTCTGATCCAATACAATTTTTCTTCAAAACTTCTCACGATCAGGAATCGTACCGCAGTTTGACTTTAAAAAGACAAAAGATGTTTCTTCTTTACGCTGAAATCCGTCCACTTAATGAATATCCACCCAAAATAGCGACTGAAAAATATGAAGACTTAATGTCTCTAACAAAAGGTGATACAGCTGTTATCAGACATCCCGATTATGTTGAATTCTACAAATCGCTTCCTCATTGATTTATTTATATTGCTCCTACCAAAGACTGAATATTATGGTAGTTTTAATGATTAAATAAGAAATACTTTGTGTTCATAATTTTGTTTTTGATATGTTTATCTCCTTAAAGTTATTATTTTATAAAGTTCGTATTTAGTATAAGTAAGATCCCAAGACATTTTTATCATAATTAGGTACATAACGTTGACTGTGATTTGATTCAGCTAATTTTTGCGACTGATTAGTTTTAATACGTTGGGGTTAACATTAAACCTAAATAATTATGAGAATTTAAATTAGAAGAGACTGTTTTTACGAAACTAGGATCTCATTTCATATTTTGTATTAATATAAGATACTAGGAACTGTTTTTTTTAATAAGTACAAAATACATTTTAATAAATAAAAGTTGATTCCGAGGTTTGTGTGTTATTTTACTATTCTTTTTTATACAGACGTATCTGAAAACTATATGAAAACATTTTTTTACAAAGATCTAACAAAAGTGACGTATCTGTTTTAAATGCTTATATTTTTTTATCTAACAGTAATATTTACAATTCACATATATATATAGGAAGAATAACCAAATAATAATATAATTCATGCAATTTTATTTTGATCAGTCGCTTATTATGAGAGTTACAATTCAACAAATATAGTGCGAAACCGCAAAAAGCTTGTCCTGAATAGTCACCTCAAAGTTAGTTCCGTCAGTTAGTAAGACAAGCGACGATATGAGGAGGTTAGACTCAAAACCACTACATACGAGGGTCATTCAATAAATACTTAGCCTACAAAAAGTAAACGAAAATTTTGGAAAAGTGGCAATTTATTTTTCAACATAGTCTCCTTTTAGTTCGATACACTTAGCCCAGCGATGCTCCAACTTTTTTAACCCGTCCGAAAAATAGTTTTTGTCAAACTCTGCAAAATAGGCCTCCGTGGCGGCGATGACCTCCTCATTCGATCCATATCTATTCCCGGCGAGTGATTTTTTCAGATTAGGAAACAGAAAGAAGTCACAAGGGGCCAAATCTGGAGAATACGGTGGATGGGGCAGCAATTCGTAGCGTAATTCGACCAATTTGGCCATGGCAACGGCAGACGTGTGAACCGGTGCGTTGTCGTGGTGAAACAGCACTTTTTTCTTCGCCAGATGGGGTCGTTTTTTCTTTAATTCGGCGTCGAATCGGCCTAATAAATCGGCATAGTAAAGCCCTGTAATTGTTTTACCCTTCTCGAGGTAATCGATGTAGATCACACCTTGTGAATCCCAGAAAACGGTGGCCATAACTTTTCCGGCCGATTTTACAGTTTTCGCCTTCTTTGGAGCACGTTCCCCGGTCTGGATCCATTGTTTTGATTGCTCCTTGGTCTCTGGTGTGTACCAGTGGATCCAGGTTTCATCGACGGTCACAAAACGACGCAAAAACTCCGCTGGATTCATCTTAAACAGCGCCAAACACGTCTCCGATGTGGTCTCACGGTTGCGCTTGTTTTCTGGTGTGAGTAAACGCGGCACCCATCGCGCCGACAGCTTTCTCATGCCGAGTTCCTCGTGAAGAATATGATGCACTGTTCCTTCTGAAATGCCTACAGTCTCAGCTAGCTCCCGAACCTTCAATCGGCGATCTGCCAATACGAGATCATGGATTTTTTTAATGTTTTCCTCCGTAGCAGCTGTTTTCGGTGCACCTGGACGTGGTTCATCAAAAACCGACGTACGGCCACGTGCAAACTCGTTGAACCAATTCTTGACGGTGGCCATCGATGGAGAAGAGTTACCGTACACAGCATCCAAGCGCTCATTGATTTCGATGCGCGTTTTCCCTTCCAAAAATAGGAATCGAATCACCGAACGATATTGCTCTTTTTCCATTTTTGTAAAACCGATCGACACGTTCGCTTCCATAAGTTGTCAAATTAAAACAAATGAAGGGATTGGAATGAAAATTTGAAAAAAGAATTAAAAAAGAATGTGCTACACTGTGGTAAAACTCTTTTGAAACTACAGCGCCCTCTGGCGATGAGGCTAGGTACTTATTGAATGCCCCTCGTATCAACTTTTTTCAATAAGACAGAAATCGAAAAAAACTTAACAAATAGTGAGCACATATTTGTATTTTTTTTTTTAAGAATGCAGTTTACGTACGTCCTAAAAACAGTTTTGTTATTTTGAGAACCTGTTCTATAAAGGAAGCAAAACAAATTCATACTACTTAATAAAAAAATCTTTAATTCATCTACTGACAGACAACGCCCAGCCTAGGCGGCAGGACAAAAGAGTTCCATATACAGGTTGGCACGGACATCGACGCACAACCTGTTACCATGGATTTAGTAAATGATTCTGAAATTTTTGACGGTTATTTAAAAAAAAATACTGCTGTTTCCTACGCACTCAAAATGTAGGAACAGATAATTAAAAAAAAAATATTGACGAGAGATTCTACCGAGTGGTTTCGCGTCGATGTCCCTGTCACTGTATATAACGAATATGAGCACTAAGGATTTTTGAAAATACATTTTCTAAAGGGTACATAATTTTTCCCGATGGGAAACCCCATTGGTTACATGGCTTGTGCCTCTATAATTTTCTACAATACATCATCATCATACAACTTTTCTATATTTCCAGGAGTCGCTGGGTGGTGGGGTGTACGGCTCGGTGGGGGCCTCGGGTGCGGAGGGTGGGGAAAGGCGTGAGGGGGGCAAGCGTGGGCGCAGACCTGGCCGCAAGGCGCAGCTCGACAAACAGGACATGAAGGCGAAGCTAGGTAAGGATCTTGAAACAGTTTTGATATTAAGGAATTATCATTAGCCTAGCCTTACCCCAATTGTTCGGGTTGGCTTACGTGGATGCAGCTGAATACTAGTATTTTACATAGAGCGACTGCCTATCTGACCTCCACAACCCAGTTAGTAGGTAACGCGATACCCCTTGGTAAGATTAGTAGAAAAAAGAAGAAGATTAGGAGTACAAAGTGGTCATTTGAGATAGGCCATCCATCAAGGGCCATACTGAAACGTTGTAGCTACAGGTAAATGTTGTTAGGAGACCATGTTAAGAGTTATTGAAAACTGCTTTTACAGATTTCGGAAAACATGTAGGTAAATGACTTTGTTTCGGTCCGAATCGGTTCGTGAGTTCGCCGCGTGGCTCGTAAGTAAGGGCTCCGGTTGAGTCTGAAACACGTCGGAAGAATAATCTCCGTCCAACATAACCAGAAACATGAAGACTTTTTTTCTAATCTTGAAGGAACTTTGCACAAAACGATCGCAATAGAAATCAATAGCATAGAAACAAAAAGCCTTCGTTTTAAAGTCCCCGCACCATGATCTATGGGATTTGTATAGCGTGCCTTTCACCATTATGTGGTGTGTGGTATTTCGACATAGAGGATTTCAGGTCAAGTAATGATGCACATTTGTTTGAATTGGAACACCATGTGCGTGTCTGTGATGTGACGTTGTTAAGAGAATGTGAGAAATGTTTCTTAACGAAACAGCAAGATAATATATTACGACAGCCTTTTTAATTTGGTACCTGCTTAGTTACAGCATTTTTGTTTTTTAATGGCAGCTCGTATTGTGACCTCTGAGGTCCTGGCTACTTAACCGAACTATTCTGTGGGTGCCTTAAGATTTCACTCGAAAAGCTTCCAGCCAGGAGGGGGAAATTAAATACTAAACTTATATTTAAATGACCGCACGCTAAGGGCACCCCCTGTGGGGTACGGACCTCGGCTTAGGGCGTCACTGAGAGAGGGCAGCAAGGTGGGACAGGCTGGATCGAAAGCTTAGAGTATTTATTATTAAACGGGGGAATTTAAGGCTACAGGCTCAGCTACGACGCGGACTGGGGCCTCATCGGACAAGTTTCGCTTTTAAACCCAGTCCGAGTTTATATTGCTCCTTATTGTAATTGTAGGTTTACCTGTCTTGCGTAACGAATTCATTAGATATGAGAATACAGGCAGATAACTACGTCTTAGGCATGGACGAACAAAAAAAGTCTGATGGAACTCCGCTAAGGCAAAACTGAGTCCCGCTTACATGTGAGTGGTGCGTTTGCGCGCGGACCGTGCGTCGCGTCGGCCGACTAATGTGTGAATGTGTGCGTACAGCGGCCTGTACGTTCAGCAAACTGGCTGACTCGAATGACATGGTTTTTTGGTAGTGAGAATCTGTCCGACGTTTTTTGATCGTTCATTGTCATAGGTATATCCGAAGCAAATACACGCCTCATTATCTTGGGTCTTCAATAAATTTCCACAGACTGTGTCTTCATACAAGACTAAAAATGATAGCACCTAGATAGTAATAAGGGTTAATGTATGTAATCGTGTATATTGAGGTTTTGCGTCCATGTATGTAGTAGAATATTTTATGAAATCCAGTTTTGAAACAAGCTTGGAATTTCTGTAGTTAATTGATGACATCCTGCAGGCTATTTTTTTAACATCTGGAATGCAATCATGTAAGAACGATAATGTCACACTACACGTCCTAAACTTTTCCAAAAATACAGCTCATATGGTATTCCATATGAATACCATATGAGCTGTATTTTTGGAAAAGTACACATAATCACAATAATACCATTTTCCTATTTCACAAAAAATCTAATGCTGGTAGAAGGATATTAATAAAGGAATAATATATGATATTGCTAATTCTACTCTTAATAAAAACAGAACCCGACCGTTTCATTTTCTCCCTTCACAAAGTTAAAAAAAATGTTAGGTAAGTAAGTCTGCTTTTTGGGATACGATATTTATAAAATGCAGACTTCAGCCAACCTTGTCATTTTGTCAAAACTCTTGACTTATTTTCCCTGATCAAGGCTTCTTAGGGCCGTATTACAGAACCTTACTCAAAACTCAAGCATTGCATAAAACTTGTTTCTACCTATCAAATGGCTTTAAACGAGTTTTAAGTGAGGTTCTGTAATACGGATCTTAGACTCAAGCCTAATGTGGGTCCTTCTTCATGTGTTCAAGCAGAACGCAGTAGACAGTCGGCGCGAGAGTGTCGCGCGCGCAAGAAGCTCCGCTATCAATATCTTGAGGAGCTGGTGGCGGACCGGGAACGGTCTGTGATTGCGCTGAGGAAGGAACTGGATAAGGTTTGTACGTGATAACTTTATATCATTTTGTTTAAGGTTTTTGGGTGGCAAACCAGCAGGCCTACTTGGTTGTGAGTGGTCACCGCCACCTTGGGATATCTACAATACCAGAGCAGCAGGTGTGCCTTTGGTGGCCCAGTCGCAAAATGACAACCGGACGCAAAATGTCCATTTCTCAGAATGTCTCTTTCGCAAAATGACTACTCCGCAAAATTTGCCTTTCGTAAAATGTCCATTTCTTAGAATGATTCTTTCGCATAATGAACACTTCGCAATACGTCCCTTTTTTCCTTTGTACATTCAATCCTTTGTATCAGTACAAAATCGGTTAAGTGCGAGTCGGATTTGCGCACAGAGGGTTACACAAAAATCAAATCAAATATCACATGAAAAAACAAATAAATCGTGCAAATTATGAAATTTCAGATTTTATTTTTATTTGTGTGTATAAATGTACCTACCTACCTCCCTATCTGAATAAAAGATTATTATGTAACCCTCTTTGCGCGAATCCGACTCGCACTTGACCGATTTTGTATTCATACGAAGGATTGAATGTACATTGGCAAAAAGGACATTTTGAGAAGTGGTCATTTTGCGAGAGACATTCTGAGAAACGGACATTTTACGAAAGGGACATTTAGCGAAGTGGTCATGTTGCGAAAGTCATTCTGAGAAATAGACATTTTGCGTCCGGTAGATATTTTGCGAAGTGGTCATTTTGCGAAAGTCATTCTGAGAAATAGACATTTTGCGTCCGGTAGACATTTTGCGAAGTGGTCATTTTGCGACTGAGCCCCTTTGATCCAAAGCAGGTGTTGCCTTTCTAGAGACAGCTGAAATGTCTCATGTGCCTCTAACAACACTGACACCCATAGCAATTAAATCTGAACGCAGAAAATGACCATAGTAGTGCAAATTTTTCTATAAAATACTTTCCTGAAACCGGTAAAGGCTTGCTTAAATTAAAAAGAGATTTTTTATTTAAAATCTGGAAATCTAGTCAACCTGAGCTTTTCCTAAGTGGAAGCGAAGACTTGAGTCATTGTGCTTGGTGTTAGGAGTAAATATTGAACGCCGATACAGGTCATGGCTAAGAGGCTAGTGCATGGTGGATATACCGTTATTCTAGTTCAGTGAAGCATTTAAAGGTAGCTGATTAAATTCTTGGTCATGTTTAAACTCTGACATATGAAGTTCCTTAACAAGTGATGACAAAAAAAAAAAAACTCGAACGTCCTACCATAACCCGTCGTCGGTCCATAAAGGTACACGTCAAATATCAGGTGTTCAAAACATTTCTTTTTTCTATTTCAGTATTACAAGTGGAACTTGGAGCTAGATCAGGGCAGGATGCCGGAAGGTCTCGAAGCCGTGCTCCAGGAGATGGGGATCGTCAAGCAGGAGGAGAGTAAATCCTTTTTAACGTAACCTTTTTTTGTGTTTTCCTTTAATTACGTCGTAACTGTAACTTAAATGTAAGGAATGAAGAGTTGAGGATTCACATTATTGTGGGGTTCACGATGCAACTTTGCTGGATTTCGTCGCCAACAAAAAAAAAAATACGCTGGACTCAACATAACAAAAAACCATATGAAGCAATATCAGCTGCTCTTGGGTGCACAATTTATTGACATATCAACAATAATAATTGGAAAAAATATAGAATGAACAAAGTTCTAACTGCAGGCAACCGTCAAAAATTCCGATGGACATTCAAATTAAAAACTTCTTAGGGTTAACCTTAAATACTAGCTGCTTTCAAAAGGGAATGAGCACTTTAGGGACAAGTTGCATACTTTTCAATATAGTTGCGGAGCGTTGTCTACTGAGTTAAGTTGAGCTATGATAGGGTCACTTCCAACTTTTATCACTGTTTGGAGCGGTACAAAATGCGTGGAAATCACGCTCATTTGTTTCTATTCAAAATACAAAATACCACTTGTATGACACTGTTTTATTGCTTCTTTGTACTGCTCGACGCGAGGGCAAATTTATAGACGCTTTAGCTCAACTTTGCTCAGCTTAACTCCGCTCTGCTCTTGCTTTTGATACTACAACCTGCTACACTGCCTTTCTTGCTCCAGTTTTGCTCGACTCCTTTAGGGCCGGTATTGTAAAAAAAAAACATCCTGTTAGGTATTGTAACAATTTTTATGCAAATTGGACTTAAAGAAATGTTAGAAACAACGTCACCTACAGAATATCTTAAAAGAACTTCCAAATTGAAAACGTAACTGTCTGAAAATGCTTAAGGGATTAGCGTCATGAAAAAAAGGGCATAGTTTTGTGGAGCGTTGTCTGCTGAGTTAAGTTGAGCTATGATGGTGTCACTTCCAGCTTATGTTACTGTTTGAAGCGGTACGCAGGACGAGTTGAAATCTTGTTCTTATTTTTAAAGTACATATTAATATCACCTGTAAGCCACGGTTTCATCCCTTCTTTGTACCGCTCAACGTTAGGATACAATTATTATAGACACTTTAGCTCAACATTACTCAGCTGTACTCCCTCTCCGGTCTTGGTTTTTGTCCCATCTTTTGTATATTTTTGCGAACATCCTTTGATATGATAACAATCCATACTGGATCTGAAAAATGTCGACTATGTCACCACCAGAATATGTTTGAAGAAATGTCAAATTGAAACCGTTACAGTCTGAAAATGCTAAGTGTTTTAGGGGACCACGGACATAGTTTTCTATAAAGGTGTTGTTAGTCTGCTGAGTTAAGTTGAGCTGTGACAGTGTTACTTCCAACTTATTACTGTTTGAAGTGGTATAAAGGACGCGTTGAAATCTTGTTAATTTTTAAAGTACAAATTAACATTACCTATATGCCACTGTTTCAACTTTTCATTGTACCGCTCAACGTGAGGTCTAAATTCTAATAGACACTATAACTCAACATTTCTCAGCTCGATTCCGTTGTGCTCTTGGTTGATTTACTTCTACCCTGCCTTTTCTTGGCCTCTTTTCACCTGTCTCTATTTGCATACTCTTAGCCCGACGACCACTGTAAAGACTGACGTCCACTTAAAATTGAAGAAATGATTATAAACCATACTGGTCACCAAACATATCTGAACTTTGTAGCCTGCAAAAATATTACAGGAACTTTCCAATTTGTAACCTAACAATTTCAATTAATAGCTATTTTTAACCCACAACAAAGAAGGGATCATCGTCACGGCGACAGTTTTCTATACAGATGTTGAAGCGATTTATGCCGAGTTAAATTGAGCTATAATAGTGTAACTTCCAACTTATGTCACTGTTTGTAGCGGTACACAGGAAGCTTTGAAATCTTGTTCATATTTTAAAATACAATTGAATATCACCTGTATGCCACTGTTTTAGCTCTTCTTTTTACCGCTCAACATAGGTCAAATTTCTAGACGCTTTAGCTCAACTTTGCTCAGCTGACCCTGTTTTCTGTACTACAAGCCTACTTTATATCCCTCTTTCACTCGTCCCTTCTTTTGTACTTAAGCGTTCGTCCATGATAATGATTAACATACAAACCAGACCGGTAATAAGTTCAGAAAAAAATATGTTGTGTAAACTCATAGAATTAGAAAGGATTAAAGGTATTTCAATGGTGAACATAACAATAGTGGGAATCGAAGGATATTGGTATATTAGGTATTCTTTTATTTTATCAAATTCTGAAACAGAATGATTAATGTTGTTTGACCAAAATAATTTATAAGGTTATTTTATTCGTTTTTAATATTCCCAGTTTGAATGGAGGTTATGTTTATGGTTAATTTAGAATTTTAATATTTTGTACATAACCGCGATAGTCATTGCGTGAAGTTCGATATCGAATTTATAAGGCATTCAATGTCATTTTATTTAGTTTTATTTCAACATCGTGATTTTATATTTTGGGTAGAGGTAAGGAAAGTTTTTTTATGCGTGAGTGTAATTTTGAATACAATTATTTTTCGAAAAATATTTTAAGGCAACTATTTTTATATGGCTGTATCCTAAATATTAACATTAAGGGGAAGTCCTTTTAAGGAGTGTATATTAATCCTTTGCAATGTCGGAATTGTTTATCATCATTAGATGCGCGTTTTAGTTTTAATTTCTTTATTTTATCGTATCGTATCGTGAGAGTTTCGTTCAATTATAGAGTACAATTTTATTTCGTAATTTTAAGGTTAAACCATTGTTTTATTATGTTCTTTAATGCTTTAAACGTAAGAATTAAATGTCTTTGGTTAAATCATTTAAAAATTTACGTACATTTAAGGAGAACTTTGAAAAAAAATGCAAGCTGTCAAACCGCTCTTTTTAAAATCTTTTCGATTCTGGGTTTAAAAGTAAAATAAACATCAATTTTCAGTTTAATCTGGGTGAAAAATCTGAATAATTTAAAACATATAAAAACTTTTAAGTTCTGTTAACTTTTTATATTATTAAACAAAACGGCATGGAACGTTGATTTTCTAAAAAATACCTTATTTTATTTTTACGTATGATTGTGATTAGGCATAAAGCCGTAGGAATTAAGTAAGTAAGAAAAATAAATAGGTTTATTTAGTCAGTAGGTATAATATTAAAAAAAAGTGGTGTAAGTATATATATATATATTGTGGAAACAAACAAAGGTAGAATATGCCCTAATTAAACTGTAATGTGTAAATATATATGCAAAGACCGGCGCTAAAAATGTCTAATAGGATCTTAAGTTCTATTATAATAAGAGTGATTTTTGAGTGAAGATAATATGTAGGTGAGAGTATGAAACGTATTCTAAAATCGTTAAGTAAGAATCGTAGATAGTAACTTAAGTACCATAAACATGAGAGTATGAATGAAATTTTGATGCGGTTTTGTTTCTGTGTGTGTTTGAAACGTATTATAATTGCTTGTTCCAATGATGTGTAAAATAACGCAGTGCGCGCGCTTTTACAGATTTTTTTATTGTAATAATATTTTTTTTTTCTGTTGTGACTCTTTTATTTTATCATTGTATCAGTTCTATTTTTATTTTCTGACTGTTGTATGTGAAACATGTTATTTTTCGTATAATTATTGTTTTTCACCATTCAAATACTTCATACTTCCATTTTTCATGGACATTTAGGATCTTGTATTTCCATCGTAATTTTTCATCTTTCACGTGTTTCATTCTGATTTTTCTTTCATAAATATTTTTTCTCTAAGAGTACGCGCACAACTTGTGTAACATATTTAAATAGCATGTAGCATCGAATAATTAACGGATTTTTTAATAGTCGATAATTTCTTTAAATATTTTTTATTAATTTAAGCATTATCATTAAAGTCGTAAACGGCTACTCGTCAACTGAGTGATAAAATCATAGAATTTTTCTTTTAGCCGCCATTTTCAATATGGCGTCTTATTGTAACGTGAAATGCAGATTTATACATAGTTGCACATAGTTTTTAGATTGAGTTTGCATTTTTAATAATTAATCATTTCATTCATAGTCTTTGATTACAATTATTTAGAATTGATTACAATAATTCAAATTTGGTGAGGGTAGCACATACGATTTAAAATATAAATAAATAAACGAACAGTGAAACATACTGCAAATATTAGATATAATTACGAGTATTGATAAAAATATAGAAAAATACAAATTACTGACAAATAATGCCGACTACATTTTAATCAAAATTTATATATATTTTTTTAATTTGTAGTAGGTATCTAATACCATTTTAATATATTAGTTTATTTATTTAAAAAACACTCTTTACCGTTCAATTATTAGTTTTAATTTGATTTAGTTTTTGATAAATATATTTTGACGTGGCTGAATAGTCTTATACTAGTACGCTTTTACATTATAATCTTTATTTTTGTCAGGAATGAGTAAAATAAAATAAAAAGTATAAATATCTAAAACTTATAATATAACTTATTGACAGACGTTATCCTACCCGAACAGCGCCACCTACCTGGTCCAATTGTAAATCTAAACCATCCAGCGACCCGCTCAAACACACTCAAAAAATTCATCAAAATCGGTCCAGCTCTATAGGAGGCGTTCGCATACACACGTACATAAAAATTATATATATAAAGAATTAGGTAAATATGAATATTTCATTCAAAAGAATACGTATGTTATTTCTTCAATATTCATACAGTATGAATCTTTACTCGTTTCATCAGTAAAAACACCTATTTTTATTTCTAGTACCAAATAAATAAAAAAGCCTCATTCCTGATAATTAAAATAATTTTGTTGACAACTTTTATATGTCGGTAATCCGCCTTAGGTTATTCCTTTTAGTTTTCATTACTCTTTATATTAATTATTTCCATTCGTGATCTGCGCTCGTTTTAATATAATATTATTGGTAGTATGTTTGTATATTTTTTCTTATTAATTAAGATTTACTATAGAAAATAAATTTAAAAATTTCAACAACTATTGAAAACGCAACAGTTTTTTTTTAATATCAAGTAAGTCTACTTCTAAGATTTTTTTTAGGTATTAGGTACATAATGGTAGTATTTGATAACACCGTTTTTATTAAGGGATGTATAGAAGTTATTTTTATTTTCGAGTTATGTTATAAAATTGTTTTTTCGTAACTCTTATAATAACGATATATCTGTGCAACACTTAACATCGTTGCAATGTTTCACGATGTGTGATTTGCTAAATAAAAATGAAAATACTTCATACAACCAAAAGGAAATCCACCTCAACTAGGTTATTTATTTTATAATTCTCGTATCCCCATACACGAAACGCGAAATACAGTTACAAAGGAATAAAAGAAAATAAAGAGACATTCATTAAAACTAATTTTAAATAACAGAAATAATAAAATAAATTAATAACGTTTGAGAGAAATTAAATGAATAAAAAAAGTGTGACAAAATGTCACACTTTTTTCGGACTAACTCTTTTTCACCAAGTGTGCAGAGTATGGCGATAAAAAACTTCGTTTCAAAAAGAAATAACGTGTCGCAATAGCAGATAGTTGCGAGTTCAAAGATAAACGACACCGAAATAAAATTTTCAGCCGAAAAACGGTATATTGAGACAAAGAGATAGAAATATGCCACAAGGTAACCAAACTGTCACAAATAATCGCCACAAATTTACTGAACGTTATTATTTAGTTCTAAAATATTTAAACCAATACATATTTTTAACTCCAAAGTACCTACTTTTAAAAGGCAAAATAGGAACTACCACTGGTGGAAACCGTGTTCATATATTAAGTTAAAAATAATAAAAACTTTAGATAAAACTACTACTACATTAAGCTAAAAAAAAAAAAATTCTTTATAAACATTACATTCACAAAATATTTTATGTAATACACACATAATAATTTTTTGTAATAATAATATTTTATGTATTACACACATAATTTCACTGTTATTTTCATAATCACTATCATCAAATATTAAATGTATTAAAATCATTTCATTGAACATTACTTTAATTAAATTTTTTATTGAAAATAAATAACATAATAACACATCGATTTAAATATTGTGTTTTATTTTTTTATATTTCCATACATTTTCACATCTAATATACCTAGTACCTATGTATGTATTTTTTTAAATGCCTGTTTTTTTTTTGTAACTTTAGGAAAAAGTAGGCGGCATTACAAACAGTTTTTTGACGAAACAGCACGGTTTGACATTGTTTCATTTGGAGCTAAATATGAACATCCCTACACACAACTAGTCCACAACAACAACAACAACAAGAAATCAAAACAAAAGAGCATCTCTGAATTTGGGACCATTCTAAAAAGATAGAATACAACAATTTGTGAAGCTACTAAACACGGTATGAAGCTTTTCGTGTATGGGCCTCGATAGTGATAAGTTTTATAATAAATTTATTTCTAAGATAGTACTCTAAATTAAGTACGACCCTGCGACCCCATCTCTGTAGATCTCATCAAAAAAGTAGACCCATGAATTCATATTTTTTTTAAACAATGCGTTTTTTTGTGTCTATGAAATAACCATCTCTTAGTAATCGTCATTATAAGTTTAATTTAGAATAAGTCTGTATATTTAAGCGCGTTGCATGAATGACAGGAGCATGACTTGTGTAATAACCCTTTCCTTGCAGTCGGGTAAAAATAAACTAAATAGAAAATATAATATTTTAAAGTAATTGGTTAGTATGCGTGAAAATGTCAAAGAAAAAAATTAAAAAAAAACAAAAAAAAAACTAGCATTTAATATTAGATATAGGTATAGTTATAAACAGAAATAAGCATGTATTAGTTTAGGATTATAACGGATTTAAGTCATTAGGTAGGTACTTTTCTATTTCATTGCACACATCTAAATCTTCCCTAAAATAATGAATAATTAATTATCTTAAGCAATCATTTATAAGATTGTTTCATTGGAACTACAGGAAGGGCAGAAGATAAATATTATACGTAGAGAAAATAGAACAAAAAAAAAAAGACAATCTAGTCAGTTCTCGAAATTAACTCCTGCACAACACTTATAAAATAATAAGTGAAACATTTAACAAATGAATGATCATCAAGACTGCAAAATGTTGTGGTACTTTAACAACTTTTGAATAAAACGATGTTCGTTTTTGAACATAAGGCTGCCACAGAATGCAGTACAAGAACTGTACCAGTCATGTATCGTACATGGCACACGCACATTGCACCGATCAGCGCTTTTCCGTCGCCTTGCACAAATCATAGTGTAACGCGACAGCACACAATCAGCGTTCATAGTCAGCTGTACTCATTCACACAACATTCTTAAAGCATTCGTTACGTGGTAGTTAAATATATTCAATAAGCTATCATCTTTTGGCTATCCGTGACTTATCATTCGAGCTAACAACCACGGTGTGTGCGACCCATTCAGCAGCGCGAACAAGACCAAAATAACAGTTTATAATATTGAACATATTTAAGGCTACCATAGACTCAATAGAAAAATCTAAGGACTGTTTTTATAAACTGGCAGGTGATCAATTTTGCAGTACAATCCTGTAGACTGCTATATTGTATTATAACATAACATTTTATAAATGAACAATGACCAAGTTTGAACATACGGCAGTCATAAACTGCAGTAATTGATCGTACCAAAACAACTTATAAGCAGGTAGGTAATGATCAATTTCGTACTTATCTATGGGTCCTGTAGACTATCAATGATCAATGTTGAACACAAAGCTGCATGGATTTCACACTAACTACCAACTTTTACATCTATACGTAACACCTGTTTTTTCTGCGAATAATATTTGTGAGTCTTGATTCTTAGACTGCAATAGAAGAAAAAGAAGTAAGTTAAAGAGAAAGAAAGCAAATTTGTTTTTTCTTTACAAACGAAATGCACATTACAAAAGAAAAACTAGACATACAATACACACAAAGTAGCCAAAAGCCTCGTCCTCAACAATTACAAGTTTGACATAAAGGCAGATTTACACAGACTCGGTAGCTGATTTTAACTGAAGTCAGTGCTGGCGCCGAGAACTGACTCTCACGGTTTACATGCAGTCAGTAGTCGTGGTTATTACTTCACGGTGCACGCAGGTTATTGTAGTCAGTGGCGAAAAATTATTTCTCTAAAACAGTAGACTTTACTACGGTTAAATTATTTCTTGAGATTTTTTTTTTATCTGCTGTTAGAGGAGCTGACAGACATGTTAGAAGAAAAAGTATATAATAAGAAACGACTTTGGATAAGAAAATGAATAAACACATTTTCTTTAAAACTGTCCCATTTCTCCAAACCATATCACTTTTGGAGTATAGACTTTTCAACAGCGCCAGATCTAGAGGACTTTAGTATTTTACCTGCTTCTAAGTAATACGTTGCCCTTATTAAGGCTTTAATTTTACTTTTAACTTCAGTTGGGATAAGTCGTTCTATGTTCATTTGCTGAGAAATATTTTGAAATGTCGTTGCACGCATTTCTTTATTACGGTAATTTTGGGATTTAATATCCCATACACAATCATTTTCGTGTTAAAATTGAACCAATCTTAAGTTTTCGTTGTCGTTCAATTTTGGAGTCAATTCCACTTGAATTTTCGACACGCCGTGATTACACCCTACAATACAGTATCAACGACTGACCGACAGCTGAGTTCGTCGTTAAGACGAGGTCAGTACCGCTGGTGCGGGTGGCGGGGGGAGTAGACTGACTAGTAGGCCCCAAGTGGCCCGCTAGAGGGCCATAATAGAAAATCAATTGTCTTATTAGCGATTCTTAATGGGTTAAAATATTCAACCGGGAATATTTAAGTCAGCACTGACACGACAGCGCTCTATTGGCTTCAAATCAATTTACATGAAGACAGTAACGGGTCAGCGCTGACTTGGTTCGGGTTTGGAGTTAGCTACTGACCCTTTGTAAATCCATCTTTATAAATAAACTATGTTCAATAATGAACCCAAGGCTGCCGTAGACTGCTACTGAAGAAAAATAATAACAAAGAGCAAAACATCTTTTAAATGAACAGTGATTAATAATGAACATAAAGGTGCTTTTCTGACGGCGACCGCAACCTCAAACCGCAGCGGCAACGCCGTTGGATATGCATCGTTTGTAGTCTAACCATTAGTCTGTGCCATAGACAATAATGAGCTCTACCAAAGGCAACATTAAACAGCTGAAAAATATAATTAAAAGAGACTGAAAGTGCACGACTGGCGACACTTACTTAAATACACATACGGTGTACGTATTACGACTTATAGGAAACTTCCCTTGCTGATAATCGCTTGCAATTTCTGTCGGCTGGCAACGGTTGTCTGGCAGAAATTACTGATTTCAATAAGACCGACAATTCTGATTGGCTGATATTTTTACCACTATATTAGCTATGCTAATAAAAAATAAGAAATAATAGGTGAATCATTTTGTTGATTGGAAGTCGCTTTAACACTGAAAACCGATGCGCAGCAGTGACCTATCTATAAAACAAAGTTGCTTTTCGTATCTGTGTGACCGCTTAGTTCTTCTTAACTATCCAATGGATTTTGATGCGGTTTTCACCATAATTTGGACTATGTATTTCGGGAAGGTATTGTTGCATTCATATTAAACTTTTCATTAAATTAAACTCAATGTTTTGTCTAGTCGCAGAAACCGTGCTAAGCAAGTTGGGCGGGTCGTTAGTTCCACAGTAAAAACGGACAAACCTAAAAAAAAAAAATTGATCTGAACTGTTCGGTACTCTTTTGATTAATTTCTTCTGTCTTTCATTGTAGTCCAATTAACAATCAAGTTAGGGGTTCTATGCACTTTATTATTAATAGTTTAGATATGGATAATAATATATCCATGTAAGGCCGCGTCCCATCCATACGACCGACGCGTGAACATACGACAGTTGCGTTCATTTTATTCGGCGCACCTGAACGCGTGGTCGTGCCGACAGATGGCGCCTTTCAGTTTCGAACAAATGAATGGCGGCATATGAACGCGACGATCGCGTCTTCACGGGATCGATCGATTTGGTTAGGACGTGGTAATCCAAACCGGGATGCGTCAATTTAAAATTGTTGAATGGAAATGTGTTAATTAGGAAGAAGTAGTTGTATATAATTTTTAGGGTAAGTATATAAATTAAGGTTGTTTAGAGGTAGTGTAATTAAGTAGTCGGTTAGTAGGTACATTAAGGTCAAGAGTTCTAATAGGCAAGGCTAGAAAGTATGTAAGTGAGATAGTGTCTAAGATTAAAAATAAGTTTTTTTTGCACACTTAGGTCGTAGTAAAGCAGTCCTATACTAACAAAAACATGATTTGAATAGTAAAAACTTGTACCAAGTCTGTCTTGCGCACCTATTCCATACCTTGGAAGGAATTTTTTTTTTCCATTTTCAAATTAATTTTTCATTTTGACCGCATGAAGTTTGTTTGTAACAGACATTTTTTACCATTTACTCAAAAACTATGCCGAACAGAAATAAAAATAGCTTAGCAAATATTCATCTTTACATATTAACAATTTAAACTAAATAAAACCTTGTACTTAGTAGAGCCAGTGATTATAAAAACAACCATATTTAGTCAGGATACGCTTTGGGTTATTGGTGTACAATAATCCTGCGTCCTAACCGATAGTGACTGTCGCGAGAAACCGTGATTACGCAATTGTTTACCAGCGGGGCTAACATGAGAAGCGCGAGAACGCTCTTTTTCTCGATTTTTCGAAATTTGTCTACGATTCTGACGTCATCCCAATGCCTAACAGGACCATTATTAGACTCGAGTAAACTCGAAAAAGGCACTTTGACACATCTTTATCTCGCTTCGAGAGACTAATGTAGCAAGTTATTAAAAATAAATCATTTTTACCATAGCAACATCGCCTTGAGGTTTCGTTTCATTCATTCGATTTCACGCATGGAATTAGTATATACCTTCTTTCTTATATCTATGGTATATACTATATTGATTTGACGTTATTCAAGAGGAGATACCTTCTAAGCCGTGGTATTATAAACTGAGAACAGCTAGTCGACCCTTCATAACTACGATGAATAGACTCCGCTTTGGCCATTCCAAAATACCTGCTCATTTAGCGAGTCTGGGTATTGTTCAAGACAACAAATGTTCAAGTTGCGGTTTAAATATTGGAAACGTTGATCATATGCTTTTTGACTGTCAAAATCATATGTTAGACGGATTGATTTTAGCGAGTGAATTAAGTGAATTGTGTAGTGAAAGTGTTGTGCTAAATAATACCTCCCGCCGCTTGACAGAATGATTAAAAAATAAGACTTGTTATCGAGCAATATATAAATATATTAAAAACACTTTCGAAGAAATTTAGTGAAGGAAATTAAATAAACTAAAGACTTGGCTAAAAGGTCTTAGCAACCAGGCCATAAAAATACTTATAAAAAATAAATGATTTGACGTCCACTTCTTTTAATTTATGTTTAGTTTTTGTGTGACCGACTTTTTTGACTAAAATTAAATATTTTTCTTTGGCATGCCGAAATTAAAATACAAAATGACGGAAAAGCAAATCAGTGGCACATTATATACTCACTAGATAATCACCACAAATGACAAATGGGCCGACGATCACAATTGGACAAAGCGAAGGTTGATATTTTAACAATCACTATAAAACCCATGATATTGCTAATTTTGTTAATCACCACACTTACCAAAAGGACTGGCGTTCAGATAAATATGCAGCAGCAGGTGATGTCGCTATTATAACCAAAAAACACCAAACGTTGTTAATCATCACCCTTGGGAAATGAACTGGTGATTTCAGTAATTATGTTGCGAAGGTTTGATATTGCCATACAGCCATAGCTTTCTTGGTTTCGTTTATCAACATATTTGAAAAAGTGACTGGTTATTATTGAAAATGACACTCATCTAGTGCTAAAATCAAGTTTGACAGAACGAGTCGAGTATTTTGTACGGCAGCGCTGTCAGAAAACGAGAAAAGTGACAGAAATAGACATATCTCGGCAACGCGAGAGTGAGTAATGCGGAAGAAAACTGACAACTTTTGCCAACGGTGTCGCTGGTAACGCTTGACTCACAGAAAATGACATTGGCTGCCAATTACATACAAAACTTGTTTAAAAAACTTTGGACAGAACCTGATAAAAAAAATCCGCGTTGTGTTGTAATCGGTTGTAATAACAACGGAAATCATTCATTTTCTAAAGACTTACGATTAAAAAAGCTATGGGAAAGAGCGACTTAAGATACGCAATTTTGCAGCTGCTATTAATGTCGTGTTAACTCTCTGGAGGTGGAAGATCCATCTGGTATCATCAGTTTCATGCTGCTGAGGTATCCCGAAGTTAAAATTACGATCAAATGATTCGATTCTGTAACAGATTTAGTTCAAATTCTAATGTAATTTCTGGGTTATGTTTCGCTCATGAAACATCGAATATGTTATAAAACTTCTGTGTAAGTACATAACAAGTTTGTAATTACTACGATAATTAATGAAAGATGTTGCTATTTATAAAATTGGGCTATTTGCTTCCATTATTAACAAGAAAATAGGCTGAAAATACCTGCTGACCAGATCCGCTCTTCGGCCTCTTAGTGAGCCTCCTCGGTTCTTTAGTTCAGCTTTTAACTGAGGTACAGTCCACGTTGAATACATTATTCGTAATAACAAAACACACGCGCTAGTTCCTGTTATAATTATATAAAACTCGAAAACATTGAGAGATAAAAATGACAGTGCGATGTTATGAGTCATGCGTTAGCAGCGCCACCTGTTCATAGCTTTGCGATTTCTTCCCCATTGTCGCGTGTGGCATGTTAGCCCTGCTGAATAATGTATGTGTGTGGGTGTGTATGTGTGTGTTGTATGTCATTCTTATATAATCGAGCGCGACGATCGCGTGCTCGCGCGGCATTCGCTTACGGTTAGGACAAATCCTAAAGTTCTATTCATCTATCTATATATATTCTATAGGACTGCATTACCTGCCTAAATATATAAGCACATTAAACGTGTAATCTTACCATTAGGAAGTTACTACGGTGCAGTTTACGATAACCACATCAGAGGTAAAGGCAACTTAAATCCACGGAACATTGATTGACGATAACCTTTTAGATTAATTAATGTTTAAATGTAGGTGTAATTAGGAAAATAAGTATAAATTGAAAGAAAAAGAAAATTAACAATTTCGTATAGTATCTAATTAAGGAATAGAATTGTAGAAGGTAATTGTGTATTAAAAATCAAAGATTGTTACGGATAATAAGCGCAGTACGTATAGGTATTTTCTTCTGTATCTTTTGTGTGTGTGTGTGAATCAAAAAAGTGCTTTTATTTAGTAAGTCTACACTTTTGTTCTCTTAATTATTTTCCTTATCATCATTATCATGTCATGAAACCATCTTTACATTGCATAAAATTGTTATTAATTGTAATCATTCTTGACATAAACGTTTTAAAAAAAAAAACAAAACGCTAAGCTATAATTAGCTATAATGTCTACATTTATATCTGTTATTTTTTATGGTGTACATAATAAAGAGTATTCTATTCTATTCTATTCTATTGAAAATGAGTACATTTATATATCAAATGATGTGTGGTTCTGCGTATATTCATTCTGGTAAAAAAATTAAAATAAAGAATACCTTCAATGGGACGCTAAGTACCTAAATTGTTTGTTCAAACAGATAATAATAACATAACATCACGCCTGTATTTCCTGAAGGGTAAGGCAGAGGTGCAACTATATAACTATATCATATATATAACTGTATAACCATACCCCCACATGTCGTCAGTTATGTTTAAGTCCCATGTAACAGATAATAATATTATAAAGTAACAAAGCTTAAGTTAATTTTGTATCTTGCTCGCAATATCATCGTAAAAATATTATATTATACAGTATGAAAACCACATATATGCATTAAATTCAAACACATATTTTTGTTAGCGCCTTTTCTGACGATATACCAGAAATGAACGAAATCGGTCCAGTAATTAAGTCAAAAAGTAGAGTTATACTTTTGAGCAAATTTGAACACTCGGTAGAATTGGAACACAATACCCCCACATTTCGTCAGTTATGTTTAAGTCCCATGTAACAGATAATAATATTATAAAGTAACACAGCTTAAGTTAATTTTGTATTGCTCGCAATATCATCGTAAAAATATTATATTATACAGTATGAAAACCACATATATGCAATAAATTTAAACACATATTTGTTAGCGCCTTATCTGACGATATACAAAAAATTAACGAAATCGGTCCAGTAATTAAGTCAATAAGTAGAGTTTTACTTTTGAGCAAATTTTAACACTCTGTAGAATTGGAACACAAGCAAGAACTTGAATCCTTGAACATTGAAAAGCGACGTTGCCACGCATTGCAATCTATCACGAAGCTGATACGCATTCTACTTATTTGCCTAAAATGGAAAATCGGTACACGTAAACGACTGGGCTGACTGGGGTTCAAGGTACGTTGTCTTAACAGTATTTACTTTTACTCAATTTATTATGATATTTATTTTGTTTAAAAATGTCACTTTTTTATTTACGGTTTTTAACTGAATGTTTAAAAAAAGAAGAGTAAAAGAAAAAAAAAATAAAAAATAAAAGAGAAATAAGAAAAAAGAAGAAGAAAAAAGAAGAAGAAAAGAAAAAGAAGAAGAAGAATAAAGAGTATTCTATTCTATTCTATTTAATTTTGCTATACTTCTGTGCACTAGTGTTACTTGGGGTTACATTTATTGCATATGTGTGGTTTCCATACTGTATACATTGCCCAACCAATAACAAATACACTGGCGTGTAAAAAAATCGGCCCACCCCGTCCTTTCACTTTGAGAGACGATATCTCAAAACTCTTAATGAATATAATTTATTAATTAATATTGTGTGAAGGTAGGTAAGGTACAGTCTATGTGCACATACACTATATTTGGATAAAAGCAATATTCTTGACAAAATACATACGTTCAGGAAAGTTTAGTATACAATATATTAGGATTGTTAAACCTTGTTGAATTATATTGTTTCAAATCGAAGAGCACGGGGTGGGTCGATTTTATTGCACGCCAGTGTGTATAAAAAACGTATGACTGATTGAATGAATGAAAACTGATAAATTAAGTATGAAGATAACAATGTTAAATCATAAATTTACATCTGCTCACTATAAATTCGGAAATGAAATGTTGAGACAAAAACACTTCGTAACGTATATTCTTCATATCATAACTGTATTTCTACTTCATCTACACTAATATTATAAAGAGGTAAAATTTTTTTTGTATGTAGGGGTTAATCTCTGGAACTAATATCTGGAAATCTTATCTTATCTGAAGAAAGATATTAAATTTAAAAAAAAAATATATCTAAAAACTATTTTTGCAATTGCTAGCCCAATTTTTGAGGAAGGTTATAAGTTATTTAATATCACGCTACGTCCCGAAAGATAAATGATCAGAAAGAACGCTTAGCGAAAACGAGGTAATTCGGGCGATGCGATACGACGGGGTGGGGCGGGGGTACATTAAATTTCACGCGGGCGGAGTCTCTGGCAGATGCTAGTAAATAAAAAATAACCTAAATAAAAAAGGTTGTTATAAATATACCATCACTTTGATTTTCCTCCTTTGGCTCAATAATATCATCTAGTCCCTCACAAACAACTCGTTTTTTCTTTGATAGTAATGCTTTCTGTTTGACATTCATCAACTATAAGTACTTATGTGCATTACAAGGGGATTTAATAACCCTAATTTGTCTTCGTTTAATAAAGGATTGGGTTGTAAAAAGATGATTATAGTATTAGAAAAATATGCCGGTGATCACAGCCCCACGAGTACAAACCTTTTTTCTGTATACTAGTCACTCAAAAGAGCCTCCACAAGTGAGGATCCTTAGGTAGGTCCAATATACGCTTGCGCGGATATGAGAGAGGACCATTATCAAACTGCCACATACAAGTTTCATACAGAAGTTGTAACATTATTGTGGAGTATTTAACATGTAATCATTGTAAACACCTATATTTGACAATAGCGTACATATAACATTCTACATTCGATGGTACGGTTGGCGTGACATACAGACACAATTGGTATGAGCTTGAGAGGCATCTTTTCCACATTATACCGAAATAACACATGTTCTTTATAACACATGTTTTCGATATCGCCTCTTCTTCATAACTCAAGTTCTCATAACATTTAAAACTCATTTCAGTTTTTCTAACAAAGTTGCTGTATTAAAAAAACTAAATCCAAAATAAAAAATACTAAAGTTTTATCTTTTTTGAATCTTCGCGCTAGGACCTAATAAGTTACTTAAATAACTTGTGGTATTGAATTAAAATAATTAAGTTAAGAGGAATTGTCTTATAGATTTAAGGTTAAGGTAAATTTTAAGAAATATAAGTTCTCTAATCCCAGTGATAGTTAAGAATGGCGCTATAATCGCAGTAGTTAAGTTAATTAAGTTAACGTTAAAAAAACTAGGTTAAAGGTGTTTTAAACTGGCAATATGTAATTCATACATAAATATAAATTTTACTTCAATATAGCCACTTAAAAGCTACAACTAAACGAAGCGGATTTCCGGATACAGAAAAACTACAGATTTCAGAAATTTGTAATTATTTTCAACTATATTTATGCCTGCGGTTTCACTCGCATCCTATAAGAACAACTTCCATTCCATATACAACATTTGTACCACCATACCATATCCTGGATTATTACATGGATACTTTTACTATATGGTAGTTACACCTCTGCCTAAAGAGGCGTTAAATTGTGAGTGTAATACTTATAGAATAACTAGCTGACCCGGCAAACGTAGATCTGCAATTTTTTTTCGGTATGACATATCCTTTACGACCTATTCTCATACCTACCAAATATACTTACATTAAAAAAATCATGAAAATCGGTCGAACTGTGTCAGAGGAGTGCGACCACAAACACCATGACACGAGATTTTTATATATATGAATAGTCACACGAACAGATCTGTAAGTCAAATTTCATCGAAATTCATTCAGCCGTTGTTGTTGACATTGGGATATTTTTCTGTAGGTATCTGAAAAAATAAACTTAAAATCGCAGTCGAGACTTAAAATACTAACTAATATGTCTAATAGGTATATTAATTGAGGATAAGAGTTTTGTTCGGGAGTTGCGCTTGCGCAGACAGGTAACAATGCTTGCCACGCATTAGATCAATCTAATAAGTGATGATGACCGCAACTCTGAAAAGTTTTCTTATCCTTGACTGATGTATTCAATGCTCCTGACAACAAAGCTCGTTTAAAAATACTTTAGCATTTGAATCTCATCGTCATCATCATTATCATTATCATTCAGCTGAAAGACGTCTAATGCTGAATGTAGGCCTTCCCAAGCATCTATTGACAAAGTTACTGCACTGATGCATCATTATCAACATTATTTCGGGCAATAGACGTTGCTACTGGACATAGACTTCCCCCAAAGATTGACACAACGACCGGTCCTGCGTTCACGCATCCAGCGAATGACAGATTACAACAACAACATTGAATACGCAATCCTAATTCATGAGTACCTATATCAATAATTAAAACCTACTAGCCGGTGTAAAACTATTTCAAATCTTTGCGATACGTAATTCCGGAGTGACAAAATGGAATGGAATAACAGACCAGGAGAAAGCACCATTTACAAACGCGTGCAAAGCGTTTGTAAATGGTGCTTTTAAACGGACAATGACGGGCCAGTGAGAAAAATTAATGATTGCTAATCTTTTTCTGATTTTGAACAAATTATTGCCGAGAAAATTATTCAAGAAATTACTACTTAACTTACTTACTAGAGAAACTTGGATGTGAGTTTCGCTTGAAGGAGGGCCATTACTGGACTAATTGTAGAATTAGCCACAGCTGTTGCTATTTAGGTGTACAATCAAGCAGTTTCCATCTACCTAAACTGATGATGATCGCAACTGTCCAAGACTCTCTTGTGACTAACGTACTTAAATGATCCTGACGAATGATTGAGGTATATTGTTTGTGTCTTTGGTTCACATTCCGAGAAAATGGCAATTATCGCACCAGATAGGTAGTATCAGATCCATTGAATAACTTTAATAAGCGGATATCTATGTGCATCATCTGTCTAGTCTTTCCCCATCTATGTCGGGGTCGGCTTCCATTCTAACCGGATCCAGCTGAATATTTACATGGAGTCTGCTTGTTTGACCTCCACAACCTTGCTTCTGGGTAACAGAGGGAGAAAGTAACGATTAGAAATATTTACGCTACGAAAAACGTGCCGCAACTGAGATATCCCAAACTTCATCAGAGATATACCGTTCCACTCCAATCAGTCAACATCACAGTCTACTGCTGGACATAACCCTCTTTCAAATTGGCCGACAGCACTAGGTTGTCCATCTTCTGCATTCAGTCTATCCTAGCCACTTTTTTAAGGTCATGGATCCATATAGTCCTTGCTATGCTTGACGATTTCCGGAACTCTTCGACTCATCATCTGCCTAGTTTTTTCCAAACTATGCTGAGGTCGGCTTTTAGTCTAACTGGATGCAGCTGAATACCAGAAACCTTCGACTAAATGAGGGTAATTCAAGTATTCCTCTGATTTTCAGAGAAACCCGTTATATTAATATACTCCATTTTACTGGTCGGTTGATATAGTGCCTCCAGTTACCGTTTAGATCCAGTAAAAAAAACGTTACGAGTACCAAGTGGAACCCCTAATTCAAATGCATTAGTCATAAAAATTACTAGAAAAAGAGTTCGGTAACAAAAAAAAATACTGACAGCGATAAACGGTTTTCAAACAATTAAAGAACGGTTCGGAACTTAACCTGTAGGTACTTAAAAAATCCGTCGTTTCAAACGTTTCCGCCCCGCTTCGTTTTGTTGTACGTTGTGACTTCGAAATATATTTTTACATAACTTCTAGTATGTAAAGGTATCTATATTTCCGCTGAATCTTATCTAATCCAAAATGGTTTTTTCGTTAATTTATCTTTTCAACTGAATATACTTTGAATAATAAAGCTCAAAATTGAATAACGGAATAATGAATAAAATATAGTAAAAATAAAGTAGGTACCTAGTCTGTTAACAATTAGCGAAATATATAACTTGTATTAATAAAGAAAAACGTGGCAATTTTTTAAGGACATAATTTAAATTTTACCAACACGTTAAGGCTCCCACAGACAGGCGCGACGCGACAGCGCTACACAAAGGCGCCGCTCGTCGCGCGACACGCGGTGCCTTTGTGTCGGGCGTCGCGTCGCGCCAGTGTGTACGAGCCTTTATACTTTTTTAAATATTTATAAATGTTATATGAAGGCGTTAGAATAATAGCTCTGAAACTAGTTAACAATATTTACTATCAGATGTCTTCTTAATAAACCCTTAAATCTGTTTAAAGTAACTGACATAGTTTCAATAACAGCTACATTAAAAGCTTTTTTTCTACAGTTTATTTTTAATAAACATGGTTCTTGAATTACTTGGCGGAAATATTGATACCTCGTTATTATAATTTACCTTATAAATAATATTTTTACATAAGCGGGCAGACATTTCTAAATTAGGTTAAGAAGAGCTACATAAAGTGTACATTATACATACAATAATAGGCGTAGACGGAAATAGTCTCAACATTATTACTTAAATATAATTATAGAATGGAAAAAACGGAAGTTGTAAATGAATTTGTAGATAAATGTATAGGCATTTAAACTATACTTGGGCCATTACAAACGCATAGTTTAGAGTCATAAATCATTATGTCAATAACAATAACAGTTACGAAAGACACTAGCGCTGCTCCATAAGGGTTGTAAGTGCGAGCGAGAGGTCCGATTTATATGATTTATGACTCTAACTTTGCGTTTGTAATGGCCCAAGTATAGTTTAAATGCCTATACATTTATCTGTATTATTATTATTCACAATAAATAGACGGTCGCATGTATGCCAAATAGGTAATTAATTTGTAAGAAATTAGGTTATGTACGTACTTTTGAATTCTAAAGACTTAAAACTACAAATGAAAAAATTCCTATACTCTTAAAACGTGAAATTATGTTAGTTTTAACCGACATCATAAAAAAAAACTATTGCGAGATACCTGTGAAATATATATAAAATAATAAAAAATAAAAATACTTTATTTGCACCCTCAAGTTGAAAATATGGTTTACAATAGAAATAGGCCCGAGGTAAGTCAAGTTGTATGTTAGAGTTGCAAATATCACGGTTATCTTCTGAAGTAATAAAAAACGAAAATATAAGGTTAATATCAGTATTATTTCTAAAAACTGAAAGTTTTTATCACACAGGTATTTATCATATGCAAAATAAAACAAATAATGCACCAATAAAATAACAAAAATACCACAAGGAATTAACAAAGTTAAAAAGATTTTTGTTTAGCTGAATAACCTACACTAAAATTCTTCATTAAGTATAATCAATTAATCAAAACTCATTAAAAAATCATAATTCATTCCGACAGAAAATGTTGCTATTCAAAAAAAAAACGTATTTGTATTGTAAAAACCTATCAAATGTTATATATGTCAGGATAGTTTTTGTCAAAATGGTCATTTAACAACTCTTCGTCAACACACCGGTGAAAAACCTTACAAGTGTGATGTATGTCCGCGTAGTTTTAGACTGAAGTGTTTTAACAAAACATATTCGTATACACACTTGTGAAAACCCTTTCTCAAGTGATGGAAAACACACATCAACATCATCTAGGGATATTGTACATTTATTAGAATAATTTTAAAACTACATAGTGGCTACTTAAAAAAGATTCAAACGGCACATTTTATTAACATAATCTACTCATTACAATGTTTTTTAATGAATTGTATTGCAATATGTGATTAACTAGCGGCCTCGACAATTGATCATATTATTCGTGTCTGAGCATAAATTAACATAATATTATAAAGATTTTTGATTAGCTCAATTACACTAACAATCTGCATCTTCATCAAATAATCAAAACTCATTAAAAAATCGTAATTCATTCCGAAACTGAAGAAAAATGTTGCTATTTAAATAAAAATAGTCTAGTCGTTAATTTTTTGACAATTTCAATATACCTACTACGTGCGTTGTCTATTTATGATTCAGACACATAGTACTTATTGTATCATTGTAATTTTAGAATACTTTTTTAAACTTTGTGCATTGAAGATTTTATAGAATTCACTAGTACTTTAGGTATTTTAAGATGTAAATATGTGTGACTTAGAAGGAAAAATTCTACACATTTGATACTGAAAAGTTGTAACATACTTACAAATTTATAATAAAAAATTAAGATAGATACTATTTAAGTAATTTAAGATAAAATAAATACTATAAGTAATTTAAGATAAAAAAATAAGTAGGTTATAGATTCTCTGGGAAACCGGAGTTAGTATATAAGATAAAACACACTTTATAGTCTATTATTATGTTACAAACACTATTACGTGTTTTAGTATTAGGCGCATCAAAAAACGCAGTATAATATAGTTAGAATAAGATAGGAATAAAATAATTGATAATTTAATATATTTGTAAAATGTGCACTAAACAAAATGGGTTTTCTTTTATTTTAAACGCAATACCGACTTCCATATAATTTAAAAAGAAAATGAATACGAAGAATTGAGAACCTTCTCCTTTTTTGAACTCGTTTAAAAAGAGATGACTTAGATACAATTTTAGTTTTTGGGTGGGAGCAAGGAGTGCAAGAAGCAGATACTTTACTTATTAAACGTGATTATTGAAATTCAAATCGATAAGAAGAGTAACCAAAAATAACTTTTCGTTACCAAAATATAGACAGGTAAATAAGGAGAAGACTGTGATAATAGGAGAAAAAAAAAGCAAGAGCTTTTAATTAGCCCTTCGTTACGCAATATTTTGGCTGTGAATGAAGTGTCTATCTACCAACTATTATATTAACAACATCATTGGCAACGCATACTGTATGAACTGAAACTGAAATTTACCAAATTAATGTCTCATTGGCCTAGTCATAAGCACGACTTCTGAGCATAAAATAAAAAAAAAGAGTCATAAATAAAAGAGTTTAGCCATTGTTGACTGTGCCTTTGCCTTCGGGGAAATGAAGGCCCGTGATTGCGCCCGATTAAAATTTGAACCTATTACATAAAACTTAAACATAATCTCTGCTTAATTTTCATCTTCTATGAACTACATCTAATACATTTTATAAATTAAGGTGAATCCTCAGCTGTAGGTCGCCAAATTCAAATTTTCTTTGGTTTTTGGCAAAATGCAGCTCTATTTTACGATTGTTGTCTGTTTTATTTTAAATTTGTTCCATTCCATTTGCGAAAAATTCTGAAAAATTCTTAGGTGGCACAAATTTCCAAAGTTTGAAGATTGATATGAAATTTATTATTATTTTTCAGTAAATATATCATTCCTTCAGTCGCAAATCGCATTTAGATCAACATAGACGTAAAACAGAGCTGGAATTTCCAAAAAACCAAAGAAAGTTTGAATTTGGCGGGCTACAGCTGAGGATTCACCTTAAAGTCCTTTTCGTGTCTGTGTGTGACCGCATAGTTCTCCTAAATTACTCAATAGATTTTGATGCGGTTTTCACCATCATTAAGAGCATTTATTTGGGAAGGTTTGTGCTCAATAAATTTAAATTAAACCTGCATATAACACAGAAAACTCCATGTTTTGACATGTTGTCACTGCACCTGTGCAGAGGCGGATCTCTCGGTTAAAATAAAACATTGTCATCATTTGCACATTTTACAAAGAATATTTCCTACTTAGATAAGATTTTTGGTTAGTTATGCTTTAGTTTTTTTTTTGCCTGTTCATGTGATTGACTATTCTCACTGCTAAGCCGTAAATTCCACATATTAGGTTAAAGCATATAAACATAATGCTGTAGATGTAAGTCTAGGATAGCATAATGTTACTGTCACAACCTACTTGTGAGTTTTTTTATCCAGATTTTTAACAACTAGTATCTCACGAATAGAATTAAAGATGTGTGCATAAAACAGGTCGAGTTATAACAACAAGTAAGTTAGCATAAGTAGTGTTAAAATAAAGTAGGATTAAGTACTGTAAAAACAAAATGGAAAAGAATCATTTTACTGTCATTAATTGTATGGTATTATTATTATCACTTGTGAGGGTGTCATGGTCACACTGATCGTCCCTCTATAAACTAAAAAGCGTTTTAAAAAAAAAACAGTTTAAGAAACAAAAGCGGAAAATAAAACGAACAAAAAAGCCCAAAATATAAATATTTTAAAACGATTCATTATCGATAATAGACAGCTTGCTTTTAATACTTAGGTCGTATTTCGTGTTCACCATAATTATAACTGTGCACCCGTGACTCTCAGTACAATGTTAGTTTCGTGTGACAAAGACAGAATACACCCCAAAAAACTTTGAAAGACATTTCATAGATTTATTTTCACATATTTCCTAAGTACTAAATACTGATGCAACGAATACTACTTTAACGAATACGAGTATCAAACCTACTATTCGGTTTATACGAATAATTTATCAAGGTCATAAATACATATATGTTTAAATGTTTCCAAATATCACTTGTTTCACTCTTACGAGAGGTCATGTTAATTTGAAATTATTTCATAAGACTACACTGTTACACACAATAGAAAATAAAATGCCACGAACAATACGTACAACAAAACAAATACTACATGTAACGAGCACATTAACTTATTAATTTAAGTTAATAACCCAACGAAAATCTACGAAAGAACTCGTGTATACTATGAAACAAGTAACAATTGACAACTTGAGAACACGACAACTTCATTCATTCAATGTTAGGGGAATCCCAGTCAATCGATTCGGATGTAGGGGCGTACGGATTTCGGATACGCGGTGCACAGCCAAACCGTAATTTGCGTTGCGTTCAGTTTTAAATAGTTTGTTTTTAATACGATATTCGAATTATTTATTGATGTTCGTGATGATATTCGGTGAATACGAATATTCGGTACATATCTACTATTCGGCGAATACGAATATACGTATTTGTTGCATCACTAGTACTACTGAACCTTTTATTATGATAACATTATTAAATATTTTGATACAACAGCTACCTTTAATAATAACGACCACCAGACCGAATTTCGGTCACGGCAGCCAAACTTACCTCACTATGCAGGAGATCTTGTAGTGCACAAGTCTCTAGTGTGTACGCATACAAGTGCACTATCATAGTACAATGGGACGGCAATCCGATACGACCGGGGAGGGATGAGTCATGAGGTGCAGGACCAACGGCTTTACGTGCTCTCCGAAGCGCGGAGGGGGTCTCGATATGGTCACCCTACCATGGGCGGACCATTGCATGTGCACCTAAGGGCCAGTTCTCAAACGAAAATTATTATGACAAATTGTCAAGCTCATTCGCAGTAGTTTACGCGCGCTTGACAATTCGTCACATTAATTTTGCTAAAATTTTCGTTCGAGAAACTGGCCCTAAACGTCGCAGATCTGTCCATCCGCGTGGCTGTTAATTAGCCACGAGCCCCTCAAAGATTCCGGTGGGGGGAATCGAATCTCAGTCTCGCACCCACCGGGGATACTTACCACTATTACTACCGAAGCAAATTATTGTTATTTTTAGGGCATAGCTGACGATATTAGGCTATGCTGGTGATGATTTTTCTTAGTTTTTCGTATAATCGTTTGAGTATTGTCATAGCAAATTAATCATTTGTTATGGTGTACAATAATGAGTTTTGTATCTGTCGTGGTATCACGGCAAGGGCAGCTTAACCTTTCAGATCTATCCATCCGCGTGGCTGTTACTTAGCCACGAGCCCCTCAAAGATTCTTTCCGGCGGAGGAATCTAATCTTGGTCTGTTACCCGACGGGGATACTTACCACTATTACTACCGAAGCAAATTATTGTCATGCTATGATGATGGCTTTTCTTAGTTTTTTTGTTTGATTTGAGTACTATCATACCAAATTAATAATTATGTAATATGTTATGTTCTATATATTTATTCCAAAGAACAATATGCTTCGCCATTTTGGAAAATCAACCATCCCTTTTTGTTTAATTCTTGGATTACCATAACATTATTTTTAAGATTAATTTTAAAATTAAAAATATTGATAGGCTAAGAAACTATTTAGCGGATTAGTAAGTACAGATGTGAATGTAATTCAAAACAATTTATTTTATAGCCCTCTTACACTTTCGCAAAATTCAAAGTTTTCGATGTTTAAAACACCTTTGAATTTATTTTATTACTATACTATCTACTCTATACCACTTTTAGGCTACGATATTATTTATAATTTTCTATAGAAAAAGCTCTCATTAGCCGATAGAAATAAATAAAAAATATGTTAATGAAACCAAAACTTATAATTGTTTTAAGTTTTATATAAAATTATATAGTTTTTGTGCCATGGAGTATCTGTATTTTATTATTTTGTGAAACAAATTTGTGTCGGTATTTTTATTTTCAATAAATTAATGTTTAATTTAACTCATGATTTTATTTACCTCCTCAAATATACCCTACACCTACATATGTTCTACAAACTAATCATAGGTTTTCTTGCTCTGACACATTGCAAGTAAGTTTATGGGGTCCATATTGGCTCAACTAAAGTTCTTTACCCGAAATTGTTCTTCCTAACGATTTGTAAACCGAATGATCACTCTTCCTAAAATTTTTCATCCTAAAGTTTTCATTCATACTATTTGTAGTGCTACCGGCGATGTTCATAACACTCATGTTTCCGAAAATTGTAATTAATAATATCATTAATGTAAATATATTTAAACTCCTACTGTTTTTTATCATAACGCTTTTATCCCTAAACATAATTACCATAATATTTTCACCCAACTTATATATAACCTACCCACTATATTTTAAACCAACTGTTTAGAATGATTACAGGTCGTTTGACTGATTTTTGTCTTAAATGAATGAAATTCAGGTCAGAGTGTCGTCTTGGGGGCACTATGAAAAAAATACTTAGAAAAATTTCGCGACCAATTTCGAGGTAGCGCTCGCCGGCCGCTGCCGCGGCACCGCTCGCTTCGCTCGCTCGGCTCGCGCGTAGTTGGTCACAGTTCTAACCTAACCTAACCTATGGATATATTTGCAGGTACACACCGCTATAAATAAAATTAAAGAATACGCTTTATTCTTATATGTTACACATGTTATGTGAAAATAAAGTTACGCAAAATGTATGTATATGTATAATACTGATTATTATGAATAAAAAGAAATCTAAACAAAAAAAATATGACTTTGAATAATAGTGTATAAGATGGTTATGTTGAGAAAATATAGGTAAAATACAAGTATAATAGATGTTTATTGCTACTGACATTATGAAGTTGAATGCTTCGGAATTATGAACATTAGAGACAGAGTAGTTAGGAATTGTGATTGTTAGGATGAAAAATGTTAGGAAGAACATTTTCGGATTTCCAATTATCGGAGTTGAAAATTTAGGTGAACTTTGGCGCACCCAAGTTTATGTCGTACGGTATTTTATTATGGGGACGGGCTGCATACTTCGAGTCTATTTTTATTCTGCAGAAAAGAGCCATCAGAGCCATATATGGCCTCCGCAGGCGAAACTCTAAGGGAACTGTTTAAAGATATTAACATCATAATGATACCTTGTCAATATATCTATGAAAACATCATGTACTACGTAAGGAAAAATCTATATCTTTTTAGTAAAAGGGGTGAAAGACACAACTATATCACTAGAATTTAAATAGGGACCAATTAGTTCAACCAGGTATCAGGCTGGCTAAAGTAGACTCATCTTTTATAGGGTACTGTATAAAATGGTGAGTTACTTTGACCGCAGTACGCATCTTCGACTCCCAAGGTTACTATAGCCGCCGATGTGATTCTCACCTTCCGCAACAAACAACCAGCCAGCTGTTTGATTCTTGCAACTTTATCCATGCGTCCTCGTACGACATGCTGTATACGTCACAAGGTGACGTAGTTGTTGACATTAAATTGTTTGTAAGACATTTTCTTCCAGTGTTTTGTTGTGGTAGTTTTTCAAGTACTCTCAGCCTTTTGTAAACCCGTTTTACATTCTTCATAATATTTGTTGCTGGTAGTGTCAATAGGTAAAGCAGATAATTTTACTATGGGTCGTTTAATGACACTAGTTTGGGTTTTCAGGGTTGTCACGAACGTATCCGTCCGCTCCAGGGTGAAGTTCTAGCACCCGTCCCGTGGCCCATTTTCCTGGCGGGAAATTGTTTTCCTGGACTAGTACGATGTCCCCCTCGCTTAGATTTTTCATGAGATTACTGCGTCTTTGTAGTTGAGTACTTCTTTTAAAATACACCACTTAGGAATCCCAATTTTTGGTCACTATAACTTCTTTAGGAGTTCAAATTTTTGTATGAATTTGGAAAGAAATCACAGAGTTTTTAATAAGGAAATCTTGTAATGAAAATTTAACACCGTGACTACCGCCACCCCACCAATGGCATGGTATATCTCGTAAACTACTGGAGTACTCATTTTCAATTTTGGGTACTAATTTTATCTTACAGGGTACTAATTTTCTATGTAGGTTTGAAAGGGAAAGCGAGAAGCTCCTCAAACTTGGAATCAACATTCAAAGTCGTGGTCCTGCTGAAATAGCGCGCGAAAGTTATCATCGTTGATTTCTCGGAAAATACAAATGTTTCAGTTCTATTTTTTTTTACGAAATGAATCACATTTATGGGTACTAATTATTTGTATACTTAGAATAGCTGTAGCATGGCCCCTTTTTCGGCGCTCGTGGTGGTCCTGCTGAAGGGAGCGTGACTACCGCAGGACCACCTACAAAGAAGATTTTTTCGTAAACTACTAAGGTAATAATTTTGTTGTTCGAGTACTAATTAGTACGGTACCAATTGAGTACTAATTATTTAGCAAATATTGAAGCGATTGGCGTTGGTGGTCCTGAGGTAGTCACGGACATAAATGTTACTTTACGTAGAAACAGTTACTTTCTACATAAATTGTTTATATTCTTGCGTAATTCCCATTTGTTGCACATATATTATTATTTGTTCATTTGATTTGTTTAATTCGCATAAAGTGAGGTATCCGGTGTCACGTTTCGTGTGACATTTACTTGTGTTTCTGATAAATCGTTGTATCGTTTGCGATAACGGTGCTTTTCTTGTTTTAGCAACAAGTAATATTATTGTTGGCTTGTTATGTTCATCTCTGACGCAGATGTAAACCACGCAGGAGTAAGCCTTTTCACTGGCGTCGCAGAATCCCAATAGTTCGATCTTGTGCTTCGTTAAACCGATCCAGCGCTTGATTTTCATGTGTATTACATTGGGTATATAAGCTCTTAGTTTTAGCCACTTATCTGCTACACCTATGTGACGGTAATTGATAATCCCACCCAAGTTTTTTGACCCGCACTTCTTGAAATATAATTTTTGCCGCAATAGTTATGGGTGACGATAGCCAACCCAGCGGATCATATAGTTGTGAAATTTCTGAAAGCAGCCGCCTTTTAGTTATTTCCGGTCGACATTTTTCTTCATATTTTCAGTACAACACCAATGTGTCAGCATGCGGATTCCAACATAGTCCTATAGTTTTCATGGATTCCTCCTGCTTGACGTCAAAAGTGATTCTGCGTCAAATCTGATCATTACTTAAGTTCTTTAAAAATGCTGGATCGTTGCTGGACCACTTGCGTAAGTTCATGCCGGCTCCCTTTAGCGGTGTCTGGAGTTCCTAGACCGCTTCCAGTAAGTTGTGGCCGCTTATGACGTCTCCGATATATGCTTCGTACAGTAGTAGGTACTTTGGCTGCCATGGGGTATTTGTAGCCATCATCGTATGCAAGTTGTTTAATGGTTCTCATGGCTAGCCACGGTGAAAAAAAAAAGAGAAAGACAAATTGCTTTATTGTCACAGAAACAGGTGCATACAGAAAACATTATTAGCGCTAATAATAAATAAAAATGCGCGCACAGCACGAGCAGCGCGTGGTGTGCGCATTAGTGTCTTAGTGCCATAAGTGACGATGCAAAGTTGCTACTCTTGTAGCTTCTATGACGACATAGTTCGCCAAATAATTTTCTGCAAATGTTGTTGTTCCTCAGATAGCCAGATACATAGGTAGGTACATTTTCTCGGTCAGCTGTAAATTACTCAGGCGTATTTGTAAGTTCTCCATTTTATGATAAGTTCTTGGATATATTTTTGTAGGTTGGGGTCCTTTTCTTGTAGGTCGGTCAAGCTGTATCCCGTTTTAGTTTTCTGAGATGCATTGAAGACAACTCTGAGTTTCATGGTAGTAGATACTTCACTAAGTACTCCGTGATATAGTTGAAGATTTCATAGGTATTGCTGGTTTCATATAGCCTAACTTCAGGTATTCCCTAAGGAATTCTTTGTATAACATTTGAAGTCGACAATTTCTTTGTAACCTTTTTTCTAGTTGCAGCAATTGTGATACTGCGATCGTTTTCGATGTTTCGATCTTATTTTCATAATCCGGACATAAAGGCATCTTCACGATGTATTTTATATCTGAACCACGGCGAGTAGTTTCCTTGTAGTAAGTTTCACATTGATCCTCTTCAGATCAGTCAGTGTTTCTTTTGGTGACGTTTTCACACTCCCAAAATTTTGCTATTTATAGCCAAGTCTAGCAGAGTGACGTGACAGTTAAAAGTTTCTAGTTTTCCACACAACATCCATCCCAGTTGGGTCTGTTGCGCAACGGTTGACTTTGGTGCGCATTTTCTATTATTTCAGCGTATACGTCAGCTCCAAACAGTATGGCAACAGACCTTGAAATGTTAAAATCAGGATCCGCTAGTTTTAAGTTTTGCAAATGGTGGCTGGCACTCTGGTCATTCAAATGTGTTGTTCGATAGTTTATTGATCAATTTCCTCATAATCAGTGCTTCTGTGTTAAAAGTACACTCGGCGTCACAAAAATCGCACCTCTCCGAAAATAAGTTTCAAGCATGTCCCGCCATCAACGAATACATTAAACCTAATTAATATTAGTATCAATTGAAAGTATATTTAACGACCTTTAAATTAACATTAGTTAGAATTCCTAAACACAACAGATCTCATAAGCACGTAACGTTAAAAAAAATGTTTTTGTGCTTTACAGTTATTTAATTTCAATAGGGCAATTTTTTTTTTTTTCTTTGATCCCTGGAAACTTTTGATGTGTATAGAGTAGTTGGAAGTTAGGAATCGGCTTATATTGTTACTTGTTTTATGAATATTTTTTTTAGTTTCCCCACCCCTAGCATTTAGATTTCAAACTTCTTTGATTAGTAAAGATGATGGTGATGGAAGATGGCATTTTAACAACAAGTTTGGCGGTCAACAAGTGTTCAGATAGAATATTTATCGTCTTATACTGTATTTTACCAATTTTTATTTTTAGATATAAATGTTTAATTATTTATTATTATTTTATTACAGTGATTCTCAAAAATGATTTAGTTACCTAGTTAAGCTGGTTGCAATTTATGTTTTCAATGAATTGCGGTATTATCTCTAGTGTTGGGAAAGTGTTTACAATCTGAAGATCACCTATTCCAGTTAAGGTTTCAATATTTTTATGGTTTAAGTGATCTTTGTAGCACGGGAGGACGTTAAAAGCTAGCTTAAGAGGCCGCTCACCGGTCCACTAGAGCCACTCCTTTAAAAAAATATTATCTCGTGATTGAGAGGGAATTTTGAATATCGGCTCAATCAGCACCCTCGGTAAGTGTGTCTAGAATTTTCTAATACCTTTTATAAACTTTCATGTTGAGACACGAAGCAACAAAATTCGATCTAAAGAAAAACGGCCACATTCATCTAGATGTATTTTGTTGCTTCGTGTCTCAATATGAAAGTTTATAAAAGGTATTAAAAATTCTAGACACACTTACCGAGGGTGCTGATTGACCCGTTTCCTTTGGGTACCTAACTTCATTCTATATATGTATAGAGGTAAGTAGGTATTAGTTTTTAGTCCATTAGGTTAAATAGGTATAATAATCGAACACATCGAACTGTGGGTATCTAGAAGATAAAAATTTACTAGGTTACAATCTCAAATCAAAAAAGTGTTAACAAAATAAATAATTTCATTCAGCCCAGCACTACCAAGTTGAATTATAGCGAAACAGTATTACAATCCCTTATTAAATTAAGTTTTAAATATTATTTATGTAACACCTTGTGCTTTAAAGCTGTTTTAATTAATAACAACTTGAAAAGTAGACTTCATAACTTAGAATTTACTTTAATTTAACGTAATAAGTAGACTATTCTAGTACAGTCACCTTACGAAAACTTTTATAAATAATTTTTGAACTTTGTCACATTTTTGTCCTTAGACTCGTGATGTACGAACGACTTGTAGGTACTGAGAATGAATAATTCCATTTAAAATTGTCTAAGAGGCCTCTGCGAGTTGGCTTCGGCCCCTCGTATGCCTACCAAATGTCCGGGACCTATGGTCCCGAGATATGCGAAAAGCTTAAAAATATAAATAGTAATAATAATATTACTCACCAAAATAAGAAAACGTAAACCATAAACCTACATAGGCACTTATGAAACGTCAGAAGCTAGGTGCACGGTTCCAAATGATCGTTTTCTATGGAGAGGAGCCGGCAAGAAACTCTACGGTGACTCTTTTAAAAATGATTGGCATTTACAATGTTTTCAAATTACAAATGTTTTTGTTTTACCGATACTGCAGCGCATCAGGGATGTTTGCTGACGCTCGCGTTGACTGCTTCTACACTGTGATGCGGAAGCGGTGCGCATCCCTGGTTACTAGGGTGCGGGGCAGCACCAACAGCATCCTGTCTATGGTAGTAAGCAGGCTAAATTGTGCGTTCGTGAACCACTGCTGCAGGGTATCGGCTGGGCCTGTCACCTTGCAGCAGTGATGTCACAAATTGCTTTTGTGTTAATGTTTTACTAACATATAGTTTGTAAGTATATTATTACTAACACTATGAGTTTTGTTACTTGTATTAAATTATTATTATTATCTCCTTTATTTCATATATATATACATATCAATTATATTTTTAAATATTAGAATATAAAAATATAAAAACATTTAAAAATATAAAAAATAGTGATCCACCGGTATCGGGAACAGGGTCCAAGCTACCGGCGGTCAGGGCTCCAGAGAGAGAAACCTCCTAACAATGCGGGCCGTGTCCAAAAGTACCGCCTTCTGAATCAAGCCCTTGATCCAGCTACCCAACGAGAGCCTCCTCAGGTGTTGGTCGAGGCTCTCTCTCAGTCTTATTATTATTATTTTTAATAGGTATGAGAGGACAGTGTAGGCCTGTCAACAAGTAACAGGTACTTAATAAATTATAAAAAAAGGTCTACAAATCTATAGTCGACAAGTTACGCCTACAACGTTCTCACATTCACAAAATATAGTCGAATCTATGTAAAAAATAAATAAAATAATAAAATAAAAGCCTATTTAAACCAAATGACATGATTGACATTACAACTGTAACAATTAATCTGAATTAAAATCCTGTCTACAAAAGTCATTAGTAAAGAGTTGAAATAATAATTGGAAGTATATAATGTAAATAATGACAATATACACAAAATATTAGCTTAAAGTTTGTAATATGCAAAGTTTGTGACTGTCTGCATCTGAACTAGGTGGTAAAACTGTATCTCGGATTACATGAATCTAGATAATGTCACCATTTTATAAGCGACTTAGGAGACGAGCGGCAATGGCGAATATGCCATGTGTAACCTACGGGTAAGTAACCAATGTGTAGCCTACGAGCGTAAACCGAGAATCGCCTTCCGAGTTCAGCCGTTATATTCTGTAAAAATCTCACCGTGAAACTTAAGAGACTTACAAGAGCTAAAGCGCGGTCACTGTCGGACTGCATAGAAAAGAAAGAGATGCGCGATGACACAACGCTGGTAATTTATTACAAAATATGAAGCAGTTATCAATTTACGAAAAATCTATTGATTGGATTAAAAAATTAAAACACTATTACGTTAGTATGTTGCTTGTAGAATAATCTGACAAAAAATCAGAATGATTTAATGCATAGTAGTATGGTTTTTAATCGTTATAAGAATTTTTTAGAGGTATCTTCGTGATTTTTTTCTATCGTATCAAATTAGTTGTATTATGTGTTCAACACACTATCTAATTAGCATATATCCTGAAGAATAACATATATTTTTCTGATTTTGTTTACTGCAGTGTATCATATACTTTTAGGCATTATAAAACTTGCATTTAGGTCCTGTAGTCCCCTTAAGTGAAGTGAGCTAGGTACCTTGACGTGGACTGTCAATTATATCAATCCCTAGCATCAGATGGAATGACAGCTCACTTCACGTAAGTTTTCACGGTGAGATTTATACAGAATAGTTCCCTTATAAAAACAAAATTAATTATATTTCCTTTTTGGGGAAGGGAAATAAGTAAAGTCCATATCTAAACAGAAAAAAATTGGTCCCTTATTTTTTGTAATTCGTTTTCCTTATTATTTTATGTAAGACACTTTTCTGATTTTATTCAACGAATTTCTTTTTTCTTACTACCTACCTAAGTGTTATGTAATAAAGCGTTTAAGTTAGACTTGTAAAGAAAATCTAAACAGCCAAATAGAATGATATTCTTCCTAATTTATTTTAACAAGACACTTTCCTGATTTTATTCGACGAGTGCTTAAATTATATCAGTGGTTTAAGGAATAGAATAGAATACTCTTTATTATAATTTATCTTTTTTATTTAAGGCCTTGGATTTAGATTGATTACTTCTGACAGTTCAATGTTTCTTGCTAATAATAAAATTATGTGGTTTGTGGACGTGATCAGTTTTCAATAGTGCTTAGAAGCATAAACTATTACCTAAAATCAGCTAATTTGGGGCTGTTATGTTTTAGTTTTCGAGAAGATAAAAAGGCTTTTTAGTACAAAAAATATTTTTCCCTACAATTTTCCTAAAATTGCTTGACATTTTCAATGCAGAAACTTACATTATCAGATGTATTAAGATGTTTGTAGGTTTATGCCATATATATAATTATATATAACATTATATTTCCCTACAATTTTTCAAGTGCTTGACATTTTCAATACACAAACTTACAATATTAGATATTTGTAGGTATAGGCCATATATAACATTACTAGCTCTTGCCCGCGGCTTCGCCCGCGTGGGTGTCGAAAATTATCCTACGAGAACGTACTACCGGGATAAAAGTATCCTACGTGTTTATCCAGGTTTATAAACTATGTGTTCCAATTTCCATCTACATCCGTTCAGTAGTTTTTGCGTGAAATAATAACAAACATCCATCCATCCATCCTTACAAACTTCCACATTTATAATATTAGTAGGATTCTGCACTAAAATCAAACTGCACTAAACGCGAAGAAACCTAATGACAGATAAATATAGTGCCAATTAAGGCAGACCCTTATGATAAAACTGGATATTCAAAAATAAATATTCTCACAACAAAAGCAAGTAAATTGCAACATAACAATTTATTACTGTATCAAACTTTGAATCTCCTTCTTAATGTCTTTGAAACCCATTAAGTTGACAAAGGAAATGATTAAGAACTTTTTCCAATAATTTATGATCCAGTCAGTCATACCCTTAAGGGCACTACAGGACCTAAACTCAAGTATTATAATGCCTATGAGTATATTATGATCCATAGCAGTAAACAAAATCAGAAAAATATATGATATTCTTCAGAATATATGCTAGTTAGATAGTGTGTTGAAAACATAATACAAATAATTTGATACGACAGAAAAGAACCACGAACATACCTCTAAAAATTTATTTTAACGATAATAATCTTTAAATTTAAAACCATACTAAAATATATGCAATAATTTGGATGTTTTGTCAGATTATTCTACAAGCAACATATTAACGTAATAGTGTTTTAATTTTTTACCAGTCAATAGATTTTTTGTACATAGATAATTGCTTCATATTTTGCAATAAATTACCAGCGTTGTGTCATCGCGCTTCTCTTTCTTTTCTTTGCAGTCCGATAGTGACCGCGCTTTAGCTGTTGTCAGCCTCTTAACAACTGTGTTGTGTTCAAATACCATGGTTCATTGATAAAAGGAACTGTAAAATGAAAAGGTCCGTTACCGTTTTGAGTCTTTAATTTATTAGGGAGTCTCCTTCACTGGAAACATTCGCCTGTAATGTTACCTTTACCTGGGACCTAGCCCTGTTACTTCTACCTGTTTAATTATATGTAATAACCTATCCTGCTGGTGTCAATTATCTCTCTACACCACCTAGCAGTTTCTTTCTTTTTCGTTGACGGCTTGGGCAGTAACACTCGTAAATCCCTACCAGATACAGTGGAATCTTGAATTGTTACATTACAGGCGAATGCTCTCGGTGAGGAAGCGCCTTTAGAAAATTCTATCCACAGCTAATTGGTTATAGAAAAGTATCATTGTTGGTGCTTTTTAGAGTTCCGTAGTCAACAAGGAACCCTTATAGTTTCGCCATGTCCGTCCGTCCTTCTGCCCGCAGCCTAGCTCAGAGACTCTTAGTACTAGAAAGCTGTACTTAATTTATCATGGATATACATATTAGCCACGCCGACAAAGTGGTAGAACAAAATCTTGTTTTTTTTTATTAGGGTACCACCTCTACTCGTAAAGTGGGGATGTTTTTTTTCTCGTGTAGCCCATGGTGCGGGGTGTCGTTGGATAGGTCTTTCAAAAATATTGCGGGTTTGTGAAAACATTTTTATCATTAAGGGATCCGTTTGTGAAATATTAAGCGTTATCATGCTAATTTTTGTTCAGAGGCAAATCTCTGCCCCGCCCTGCTAGCTAAATGGTTGTTTTTGCATATGTGAAAAAAAATACGGTAGTAGTACATATACAAGGTCTATCTATTCATACACGAAATCTCTTAAGGGGTAGTTGTATTCATCATAACAAACAACTTTTACTATGGTACCAAACCGGAAAACTCGAAAAAAAATCAGCTGCTCCCTACATTTATGTTCGCAGAACTCGTCAAAATGTATGGGACAGCAGATTTTTGTTTTGAGATTTCACGTTTTGTCCTATAGTAATAGTTGTTCATAGTAATGAGTACAATGACGCCTTCAGATATTTCGTGTATGAATAGATACACCTTATATATAGCGAAGTTAATAAGAAAACTATCAAAGCTAAGTAAGCTTTACAAGTTAACGTGTAATAGTCACAGAACACTATTACTCCTAGGTTTGTCGACCAACTTACATTTGCAGTTGGAACGTATGGGAGAACATGTTTTTCAACTACAGTGTTAAGTTTGTTCTTGGAATAAATTGATCTCAACTACGGAACTCTTCATTGTTCGTAGTCCGACACGCACTTGGCCGGTATTTTTCCTATTCCACGATGATTAGAGAATTAACTGAACAGGATGATTTAGCTGGTTGGTTATTTAATAACAATTATGGTTTATTAGTTCATTCATAACGGGTGTAAAAAGATTCATAATGTTGCCGAGAGTCACTTGTTATTCCCGTGTCATTATGATACATTTTTGTTGGATCATACCCGGTAACCAAACATTCTGGTTACGGAGATATTGAAGGTCAAAGTTTCAACTGTTTGTCTTTTTAAATGAACTGACGACCACCATACCGTTGCATGCACCCATTAGGATAATATTTTCGGAACACACAGATTATTAAAACCCGGCGGCGCATGAGTCGTTGCCCGGAATGTTACCACTTTATAAATATGATGTTTATATACATTTTGAACTAGGTATAGTATATTTATTTTATTCCTTTTTTTTTATTTATTTTTATATTTCGTATGCTGCACTGGTTGATGTCATCACGTTAGCGCCGGCTATCGCTGAAAACCAGCGCTGGGGCTCTATCTCGCATAGGGACATAGCATTATGCTGTGCGATTGGCGTTTTGCGTGAATGTGACGCATATTTTCCCCCAACTCGTTCTTTTTTGTTTGTTTTCTTTGCGTCATGTTTACCGCAAATAAATGTATTTTCTTTCTTTCTTTCTTTCTTCTTACCAAAGCAAATGTGCCCCTCTCCCCTCACAAAAACTCCCACCTCTTCACCTTGCCGCTATCGTACAAAGCTTCGTCGGTTCGTTCTGCGCTGAGCGGCATCGTGTGAACTCGTTAAAGAAGAACCGGTAAAATAAAGATTCTTAAAGGTTTTAATTTAATTTCTTAAAATTTTGAATTCTAATCTAAATCTTTAATTTCCGATTCGGATTCTAGTAACGGAACCACTAAATACCGGTTCTTTACCGTATTTGTATTTTAGGAACCTTTTCAATCCCTGGTTTTTGGTGCGATGCAATAACGAGCTACCGCAAGTAAACAGCGATTTTTCACAGCAAAAATAAAAGTTGTTTCTCAGCAATTATTTTTGTACAATGTTACTTAAGTAGTTTGATGTGCAGAATGCGTAGATGATGGCTTTGTGATGGGTCTTTTTACACCCTGTATAATTATGATAGCAAATTACGGTTAGTGGTTACATAGTGGTAAAGTTTAACGTGGTTCTATGGACAATGTTAATGATTTCCTACACCTAAACATTTCTTTAGATGGCACAAGAAAACGAAATAGATGAGGCAGCAGAATTCTTCTTTATATTTGTTGTTATTATTTTCTATTATAAATTAAAGTCGCTTTTCGTGTTTGTCTGTGTGACCGCGTTGTTCTTCTAAACTACGCAATGGATTTTGATGCAGTTTTCACCCATAATCTAGAAAATGTATTCCGGAAAGCATAAAAAAAAACCAAAAAGAAACCGATAAAAAAACCATATCATCCTCATTCTCCTGCCCTAATCCCAATTTATATGCGGTCGGTACAACATGTCTTTTTCTTTCATACAAAAAAATAAATGGTAAATAACATATAAAAAAAAAAAAAACTTAAATAAAATTTCACAATGTTATTACAGAATTGATGAGAATTAGCTAAAATGGTCAGCGATCATCACCAGGACATTATTGGAGCTGGGCCGCACCCTGCGCACTAAGGACGCGCAACGCTTGCGCATGGTGGCGTGAAAGCAGACGGCGCGCGCGGTGCAAACATGCCCGAGACGCTGTAAAAGCGGGGCAGCCTCAACACCGCCTTGAACGCGTTGTTATACTGGACGCGGAAAATGCTGTAGCTCGCTTGTGTAGTGAGCCCACAGGCTGCACGTGTACAGCGAGGTAAGCTAAAAAGAGTGTTCTTAACTTGGTTGGAGCCACGTGCAAACCTGCAGGCAAGCATATTTACTCTTTTCGACAGGGCTCTCCGCTTCCGTGTGATGACAGCATGATCCTTGAGGTGACTATATGCCCTAATAATTTAAAATGTCTAGGGGAACACCACAGATAAAAATAATTATTAATATAGGCTTTTATTTCCAAGCCTTTCGCACTGCTGACTACAAAGAACATGCAGTGACTCGTGCTAACGTTGTATTTTAGCCCTGCGAACTCCTCACAGACCTGTATCAGCTTTCAAAACAAAACAAAATAGGCCGAATTTTGTTTTCGGGCGAAAATAAGCATTTCGTTCGGACTCTATACTATAGTATACACGTCTGCCTAACCCTTCGGGGAATACAGGCGTGATATTATGGTATGTAGGTATATTGTTCATTGCCAGTGCTATTTCGCAAAAAATATTTTCGTGGCTTGATTCAAAGTTTTGTTTTTGTTCAACGTAATTTCTTTTCCATTTAAGTCTATATTTTGTTACCTTTCCTTCGTTTACCGTCGTGCTGGCGCGAGTTGTTTTGAGCGAATCATGGTTATTTTGATTAGAACTGGATAAAGTTGTTCCTGGCTTTAATTTTGTTTTCTAACTTGTTGAGCTTATGTTCGTAACGCTCCTTTTAGCGAGGAGCGTGCGTCGAATTTAAAGAAGTTGTGGTGGCATCTACAACGCCACATGCGAACTACGCATCGCACAGACGTCACGCAAAATCCTGCATCGCGCAAGCAGAGTTTACTGCACAACTAGCATAATATACAACGTCCCGACATCAATCGCAAAAGTTAAAACTAGTAAAGAGGTCTGTTTCTGTACCTTACTACTTAATTTGTTTTTTTAGGCTGTAATCGATTACCGTTACAATGAATACAGGAAAATCGTTAGTCTATTAAAATTATAAAAGGCAGTCGTTACGAGTGTGTCAGAAGCCCAAAAGTATGACAGCCTGTCTTGCCAAGGGGTCTTGCGTGTTACCCACGAGTGGGGTCGTGGGTGGAAGTCAGATAGGTAGTCGCTCCATGTAAAATACTATTATTCAGCTGCATCCGGTTAGACTGGAAGCCGCCCCAACATAGTTCAACATAGTTGAAGAAAGGCTAGGTAGATGATGATTATGTAAACTATTATTAAATAGAAGCATCGGAACGGTAGAAGTTTGTGTTAAAAGAATTTGTTTAGCTAAAAAGGACAGCTTCAGCAATTTACTTATTTCTTTCTGAGACACGTACTGAATGAATGATTAATTTCCCTGAATGAACGTTTAAATCCCTGCTCTCAACTTGTATGTTGCTTCCAACGAAGACTTAAGTGTCCCTTGGTGTAATCAATGTCTGAGTATATATCGTTCTATAATCTTTAACGATGCAGGCTATGCACCTAACACATTTTGCAGCCTCAAGCCTTGTGCAATCTTTACAGCCGGAAAAGAGGTTGTGCTAGAACCCTAGATTTTTGTTTAAATGGGTAAAACGGTACTAGTGTTTTGCTCAAGTCACGAGTGAATGGTCTACTTTTAGACAAGCTTTCCATGGCGCCATCTATCTTCCGCCGTCTATCTTTTCGTTGCAGCAATTTTCAGAGCACCGTTCATCAATAGATGCACGATCTCTTTTCTAAGCTACTTTGCTCTTACTCCTTTTTAGAGTATTTTGAGTGTGACGATAATTTTTATTGGAGTTTTTTTTTGGGCTGGAACGGAGCTGGCTGAATGGTTAAAGCCTAAATCCCCGAGGCGGTAACAACATATCACCCACACCGATCCATGTAGCTACGGTATATTCGCATCGCAAAACACCGCGTGCTACAAAAAGTTTTCCCGCCCTAATTTCGTATTTATTGCGTTTTAGGAGCCGTTCCCTAACGGTACTAATGGTCCTAAATGGTCTACTAAAACCGTACGAACAAAAGAGTTTGCAATAGCCATAACGTTACCATACCATACCTACGTATTGTATTATAGTTTCTTATGGTATGCCATAACAACATCTGTCGGTAAATGCATCTTCTAACCATGTAGCTAATATACCTTCTTATTGAAGCTGACTAAACCTTGGAAGTTTTCTTATTTAAGAATAGAACCTTGAAATGTTTTCTTAATTTTCTTTGATTTATTATTAACTGCTTGTTAGGGTTAGGAAAAGGAGTAATTGGGTTCTATGTTAGAAAATGGTTTGTCCTAAGTGGGCGATAGATGATATATAAAGATTTTGAAGGCATTTAAGGTTAGTCTCCAAGGTTTTTTCTCCGGAGTTTTCAATCATCAGATAGCTGTTATCTAAGGAAACCGCGGTTTTACAGCTTTTGTATCGAAATATTTAAAACGACCATATTTATTCCTTAGATAAAAGTTATCTGCCGATCAGAAATTCAGCCCTAAAGAAAGCTAGGTGTAATTTTTCTGTCAAAATAGACATCTCTTTTCTTTTGAATGAAACTTTTGTTTTTTGTTTCAGGTCTACCAAATGATCTATCGGTGTATTGGCACCAGTACCCATATAGCTTGGATATCATCTCCTACAAGTTGAGCAGGGCCCTCAGTATCACTGAATCTTATGTATTCACGTTATAATTTACTTGCCACAGTATATTGTAAAGGCTAACGGATATTTCGGCGTGCCGCACCACAATACAAAAAACCTCCTAGCTCTCTGTCGTACATTTTTAACCGACGAAAAAGAGGAGGAGGTTCTTAAGTCGACGCGTATATTTTTTTTATAAACCATCGCACACTATAAGGCTGCAGCGCACTTTTTTGTATTGTAAGTTGAAATGCGATGCACTGCGACGCGATGCGGCTGTACTCCTAATGTGCGATAAGATTAATTACAGTTTAATCTTTGGCAATGGATGGAGTCGCATCAAATTCAAATTCTTTATTGCATCCATGGGTACATTTAGTTGTTACAATATAGAAGTAAGTTCCAGCATGAAACCCGGTTAGGGCACGGCAACATAATAATCGTATCTCTACGTTGACGTCGTGGTGGGGCTTGCGCGCTCCTGAACTCTAGGTCTGTACCGGTAGAGTTTACTTTGCTGAAACAGGTCTAGGGTGAGGAGCCAGACCAAGAGAGATACAGGAACCCGCAGGGCAGCATGTGGCGGGCGGTTGGGCAGTAGCGACCCCACGGACCCTGTCTCCCGGGAGAAGTCTTGTTCCTCACCTCTGGCTTGCCTTTATTGGCCGGCTGGAGTGAACAATGACGAGGAACAGAGCCCCACCTCTTTCTTGCCTTTATTGGCTGGCTTGAGTGGAGATTCGCAAGAGCAAACGTGCTCGGAGGAAGGAAGTATTTCAGTAAGTGCTGGTAGGGATCTTGACCATCTTCCGGGCTCTGGGATTGTTCTGATAGCCGTGGAATACCTCTCCACTCCTCAAGCACCTCAGGAAGTGTTGCCTCCTTGTCGCTACGTCACTATGTGCTAGCGACGGTTTCCGGGGGCCCATAATTGAGTGGGCAAGTCACCCCCTTTTTTTTTTTTTTGGGTGGGAAATCATCAAATGACCTCTCCCGCTCTGGGCGGAGCGGAAGGGCGTGTCAGACTCTTACTGACTAAAACCCACCCGTGTTCCTTCAGTTGCCTGTGCGCCAGGGCCACGGTCACTCTTTCGAACAATCCGCAGCCCCGGCAGGCATCGGTCCTCTCGGACCCCGTCAATTTTGCTGACATCTCTTTGAGGCGCGCGTGGAACACGACGCGCCGTCGACCCGGGCCTGGTCCTTACCGGACGGCGAGCTGCCCATTGCCCGCCGTCCGCAAGCCCGCGCCTACGGTGGCCGGGAGTCGGCAATCTGACTCCCGACGCCTCTCTCTCTCCTCCTGCGGCGGCTAGGGGCGCGAGGGCGCAGAGAATGCCTCTCCCTTTCGCGCTCCGCCTCCTCCTTCGCGAGCATTACTGCTTCGCAGAAGGAGGTGACGGCTTCCCATTCCCTCTCGCTCCGTACCATGGCCTGAACCAGGGCCGGACGCGAGAGGTCGCCGCCGCCGATCGCCGCCACGAGGACAAGGCGGTGCTCCGCCCAAGCCGGGCAGATCTCCACCGTATGCTCCACCGTGTCCTCCGGTCGATCCACACAATGGTAACACCCGGGCGTTTCCTCCCGCCTTATTCGAAACAGGAACCTCCCGAAACAGCCATGTCCGGTGAGGACCTGCGTCAGGCGGAAGGTGAGGACGCCGTGGCGCCTCTCAAGCCACTCCTCAAAGAGGGGTCTTACCGCCGCAATTGTGGCGTGCCCTGTGCAAGTCACCCCCTGCCATTTTATCCGTGTATTTTATATATAAAACATTGGTCAGGCAGGGGCCATAGCCGTTCTATAGTTCTTGGTAACCAGACCATCTTAGCCACAGAAACCCATAGTTCAATAAATATTTTTGTTTCCATATCCTGCAATAGTCCAACACCAACCGGGGATTGTCCTTGGGTGCACTTGCACAGTGCATACAGGGATAATCGTCAGTTGGTGCCTCATTCCATTTAAAATTGTCTAAGGGGCCTCTGCGAGTTGGCTTCGGCCCCTCGTACGCCTTCCAAAGGACCGGGATCTCATGACCCCGAGCTTTTAATAAAATAATAATAATAATTTTAACATAATCAATTTTAACATAATAGTAATTTTAGCATAATAATAATAATAACAGTATGTATGTGTGCGTTTCTGGACTGCGGTAATGTCAAGAGGGCAATGCATCGAGGTACAGTCACGAGCACAAATATATTACTATGAACAGCTCGGAAATAATATCTGATTTCACGATTAATACATGAATTAATATCTGTCGTTAAGATGACGGCAACTAAATGCCAAACTATTGAAATTTGCCAACTAAAGGCAAATTTCAGAAAGGCATAAGTGGTGGTATAAATATGTGACATCGAAGGAACACCAAAACTATCTGACGACACCTGTGACGCCAAAATATAGGATGCTGCATCGGCTTCAAAAAGATCCCAGCAAACATTTTTGTCATTTATAATCAAACATTTATATGACCTTGAGTCTTATTAAAGTTATTTTACAGTAATTTTTTTAACTCTTCGTCATGTACTGGTGCATTATGTGCCCGAATAGTCATAAACATTTTTTATCGTATAATAATGTCATATAGACGTTATTTCGAATTTTTTTTACAATCGTCATATAATAGCGACTACGACGACATCTATAAAACTTACTTATATAACTTTTCGTAGTGTAAACGTTTTCGTAGTATAAACGTCATAATACTGTCAATTTTGTCATATCTACCTTACCTTTTAAACATCTGCTAAATTGATAATAATTGTTTACACGTAGTATTTGTAAACATTATATATAAGTCGAATAAGTATTATGAGTGCAACCTGTATACATCCTAAAGTATCACAAACATGATAATACGACCGCAATTTAATTAATACTCATATTAAAAGGTTTACAATAACCTTGTATACAACTTCCACCATTTTGAAATCAAATTTATCATATTTATTTACATGGATCGAAAAAAGTGGAAAAGTATTAAAAGAAGTGGTGCATTCAAAAGAAAAGTTAAAAACAACTATCGTCCACTTCAAGCACGTACTTTAATACAAAGTAATAGAGCTCAAGCTGAAAGTGAGGAAAATAAGAAGGGTTCCGTATCACATTTAAATGCAAATTTAACCAATCAATTTAACCAAAATGCTACGAGTACACCCTGCAGTTCATTTGCCGAAGTTCAGGACCCTTGTTCATTTTTCGAAGTTGAAAACAGTTATTCATCGTCCGAAAATGAAGATAATGTTGATAAAGAAGACACTTCAACCAACAATGATGACTTCAGAGATCATTATAAAAAGTGGGCTATTGATTTTAATATTCCACAAGTTGCATTAAAGCAATTAAATGTAATTCTGAACAAAAGAATTCCCTGCATAGTCCCTTTAGATCCAAGGGCGCTTTTAAAAAGTAAAAAAGATATACAAATTATTCTTATCGATGATGGTCATTACTGGCATAATGGTCTCATTAAATCTTTCAAAAGATAAAATGAGTTAATGACCACGGCCATTTCAAATGTGCGCGTATCATCTCGATGAAGTCCATCTTTGACAAAAACTTATCAACATCTGCATAATTATAGATCATTGTGGGGTTTACCTAGAACAAAAGTATTATTTAGACTTAACTAAGTTAAATGTCACGCAAATCGCAATTCTTAAAATATAAATTATTTGAACTAACTTAGCTAGGCGTTTATTATTTCATTATTGATCCCTAAATCAACTGTGATGGCGTACTCATTTACATTGAACACGCAGTTTATACGTCGGGAAGCTATATAGTTGTCATATAACGCATTCACTTAATTAATAATGAATATAAATATATGAAAACATTAAAATTTTAAAAGCGCATAAAAAATTAGTTACAAACTTACCTCACATTAATCAGTAAACTTGATTGCACAATGGTTTACAACTGATGAAATGGTTATGTCACCTCAAGCAACAAAGAAAAAAATGCAATATTAACTCTGCTGTCAAAAACACTGCCAAATTAAATTAACGTTACGTGATACAATCTGTTATAATATAATTCGTTCAATTAATACGAGTATAAGCATCATCTTTAAATGACAATAACACAACGATTACATTTTATAAAAGTCATAATGTGTGCCATTACTCGAAAAGAAGTCGAATACACGCCGCGACAACTATCATTACATGACATGTAATCAAATCGCCGACGTGTATATGACTACTATACGACTAAGTAGGTATTTATATGACTGTTACACGAAACTCTTAGCGCCTTAAATTGAATAAAATGGGCCCTAATGCCGTCGAGTAAACGTCCTTATGAGATTTATACGATTATTATAAATAACATTAAGTAGCCAACAAAACGTCTACTCAACGTCATAAATGTTTGCTGGGATATGTCGGGAAATAACGTTGCCTTACTGCGTCTAAGTAGTACACAACTTAGAAAGAAAGAAAGATGAAATAAAATACGTTTATTTGCGGTAAACATGACGCAAAGAAAAAACACATAAACACAAAAAAGAACGAGTTGCGGGAAAATATGAACAACAAAAACAGGCAAAAAAATAAACAAACAAATAAGAATTAAAATAAATACACTCTACCTAGTTCAAAGTGTATATAAACATAATATTTATAAAGTGGTAACATTCCGGGCAACGAATCATGCGCCCCGCCGGGCTTAGACACAGTAAGGCAATGGTATTTACAAATGTATGTAGGTATCTTAGTTAGTCCATTCAAAGGTTTCTGTAAGAGACTAAGGCCCGTATTACAGACCGTCACTCAATACTCAAGCATTACTTAAAACTAGATTCAAGCCATTTGATTGGTTGAAACCATGGTATAATAATATACTTCGCCAGGTATAGCATTCCGAGACACAGTGGTCACGTGGGTGACACAAGCCTACGTCATCACTGCTGTGTTACCAGTAGTGTGTCATAATAACTCCCCAACCGCGTTTATTACCTGTGCGAATCCGATAAATCAATGAGGTTTTAACTAACAATTACGTCGGTATAAGTTTAAATTGAATTGTTTCATTTGATTAGAAAAACAAAACGACAATTTAAATGCTTGATATATATTTTTTAACAGAATGGTGACTAAAAATGTTTCCATACTTCTTGTTTTGTTGCAATAAAGTGGCAACTGGATAGTGACGTAGGCTTGTGTCACTCTCGGAGTGCCAGACCTTGTTTTTTTAGACCATGGTAGACTCTATCGAGCACCGCCTGGTGGTGCTGGAGTCCCGATTTGTCAAAGTTAAACGATTGATTTAATGTATTTCCGACAAATAAATAAATATCTTACGCACTTATGTTTTTTTCTGGAGACCTGTTATGAAGGAGTGTAAAAACGTTAAACAGTTACCTGAGCAAAAAAAAAACAAATTGTCTCTATTTTGCTTACGTATACTTTACATGTATCTATAGCTAAACTTAATATATTATAGTCATTACACGTACTAGCCATATTAGTTTAGTCCACAAAGTTTTTGTTACCGATTATTACGGAGCTGTCTTTAAGTTCATAATTTGCATTAAATGGGGCAGGTTTCTCCAAAGATTTCTCCCTGAAATAAGATGAGATTTCTACGTAAATATAACTCAGCTTAGGTAAATATGCCTAACAGTAGTACCTAGAAAAAACACGTACAAACCACAAATGTTGAGAAAATTTCTACGTAATCTGAAGTCAAGTAAGTACACACTGTTTATGTAGCTGTAGAATGTTCTAAAATATGGTTTGTTTATGCATACAATATTAGGATTCCAAACGTTCCTTTATAAAAATGTCAATCAGCTTTGATATAATATTGTGATGCATTACCAAGCAGTTAGAAAAAAGCTCGCTTACGGAAAAAGAAGTTTCAAAAAAGCCTTATACGTTACGTTTTAGGTAATTGATTAGGGTTATGCTACAAGTAGTTTCACGCCAACTAGTGCAATAGGAAGGTATCAAACACGACCTATAGCTCGACAGTACGGACATTAGGTCTTAAACTATTAAACCAATATGACAAGGTTCAACGGAATCGATTAACTTTAATTGAAATATGATTGAATGCTTTTCAAAAATGAAGGGGTGACACTAAATGATTCACTTTTATGTTAACTGACACGATTTAATTTGTTTGCTTCTTTCAAATTGAATGGCAAAATCAAGCATGATGGGGTATCGAAAGCACTTTGTGTCTCTAATGATAATAAATCCTCTTTCATATTGCTCACTCATTTTATAATGACCGATACGTATCGGCCTGTTAGGATGACCTAAAAACAAAACGTACATCACGGGCACGTTTTTAATTAAATGAAGCGAATTTAGATTGACTTAGGGCATACGTAAATATGCGATATTAAACAGTATGAAAAGTTTGCCTCTATACATGTAATAAAATCGTAACGAAGTCAAAACTGTATATTGAATATATATATTGGTAACGATTCTAATGCCTAAAATATAGTTTTTAGAATTTTTGGCTATTTGTCTGAATGTATGTTCCAGCATCACGCAAATACTAAAATATAGATTCTGTTAAAATTTTGCAAAGATATTCCCAATAAGTCTGGTCAGTCTGTAGGCTATAAATTATCATGCTATTTGCTATGGGGGATAAGCAATATTGCATTATGTTAGAATTTTTCTATAGTTTATCGCAAATTGTAAAAAGACGAGCCAAAACGTAATGTATTGCAAAAAATAACAGATTTAACCTTTTTAATGATCATCATCACGCTGTACCTTTATGGAGCTAAGCAGTCAATCATGACATAATAATATAAGAACATCTATTTTAGTCTTTGTAGAATGGGCACCAACCTATGGGTTTCTGCCCTGAAGCTCAATAGCCATAATATATAAACCAATGGAAAGAGCTTTTCAACAAGAACTTTTGCTACTAATTCGACTTTTGCCAGTTGTTAGTCAGTTTGGAGTAAATTACCTAAATAGGTGACAACTTGGGCACCGAAGTTAAGGAATTCTTGGCGCCCAATAGCCATAATATAGACACCAATGAAAGGAGCTTTTCAAGGAGAATCTTTGCTACACACACGACTTGTCCCAATTGTTACTCAGTTCGGAGTTAGTAACTTAAATAGGTGACAACTTGGGCACCGAAGTTAAGGAATTCTTGGCGCCCCATAGCCATAAAATATACACTAATGGTAAGAGGTTTTCAAGGAGAACCTTTGCTAGAAACACGACTTTTTTGTTAGTAAATTCGGAGTTAATGACCTAAATAGGTGACTAAGTACTTGGGCACCGAAGTTTAGGAATGTTCTTGGCACCCAGTAGCCATAAGTGATATCATGGGATACTGCTTTTTAAGGGAAAAATTTCTTACTAAAATGAATTTGCATGGGACGCCAATCCAACAAGACTTAGGGATCAGGGAAAATAAAATATAATACAATTATACACTGCGTTGCAAAACATTCAAGCGTTTATCTTCTTCGTAAATGGAAAATCTTCCATGTTTAGAGTGACTTCATCGATTGAAAATTATGTTGCTGGCATCTAATGGGTTGGAGCATAAATGTGGCCTGGGATGAAGGTAGTACTTTACAAATAAATCTATTTAGTATTTTCAAACGCTGTAGTCAATGTTGTATTATGATGATGCGTGAGACTATTTTGGCTAAAGAGGTATTTTTACCTCTGTAGCCGAAATGTAGTTTTTGTGTTAATACGTATAATGATGATATTTACAAGTTACTGTTTATTAATTATTTAACTTATGACGAGAATATTAAGTGTTAATGTTAACGTCATATTAAGGACGATTTAACGTTGAACAAACTAATAATCCAGACAAGTCGTAGTAGTAACAAACGTTCTTCTAAACGAGATCTTTTCAATGAAATGTATCTTGTAGGTGTGTCCGTGGTATCACAGGGGCCCTATCAGAATACCAGCGCTGCGGTACTTATTTTTTTTTAAATATCGCAGCGTTATGCTGAGATAGGAGCCTTTTTGGCCTCGCACAGGTTTTTTTACTTGTTTATTGTTGTTTTTTTTATTGTTAAGTTTGTTGGTTTTAAATGCTACTTTTTTATTTTTACTCTTTGTATTTCCTGTGCGTGTCTCAAATAAAATATTTTTCTTTATTTCTTTCTTTCTTTGTATTGGGTGTTTCAGCAGGTTTAACATTATGTCCGACCGACTCTTAGAAACGTTCCTAAAACGGCATACTAGTATAAGTAATCTTTTAAAGGCTGATAGGCTTAAAATATGACGTTTGCAAGGCACAGAAATAGTGGCAATTAATTGACGAAATACCTGAATTTCAATTATGCTTAATTACTCATATTTAGACCTCTGTAGCTCCTCGCTGACTGAGATTCGAGGAAAGTTATATCAAGAAATATTCTTCTTTAAGAGATCTTTCCATTGGCATATACATTAACGCTATTGGAGGATGCAACAGGCTTAACGTTCTGTTTGGCCGACCGACTCCTATAAACATTTCCTAAAACGGAATCTAGGAGCTCAATGTGTTAAAATGTCCGTTTATAGGCTTAAAAGATGATGTTTGCAAAGCAAAGAATTAATGAAAATATTAACGAAATATCAGAATTTCAATAATAATTAATTACTCACATTTAGAGCTCTAGCTCCTTAGAAAAGAAATATTTTACTTGATGAGATCTTTCCATTGGTATCTAACTTAACGGTATTGGGCTTCAGGGCAGAATTGCCCAACCTCCTTTGAACAAAGCAATTAGCTTAACGGTTCGATCACTGCGTTGCAAACCTGTGGCTGCAAGTTCAATTCCCAACTATTGATAAGCTTTGTGATTATTTTTTTGAACGGTTTATTATACTATTATAATCATGATAGTTCGTAGAACGTACACAGAAAAACATGAAGTTTAGGCCACTTTTGTCATCTACAGTTATAGTAAAAATATACCGTCAGGTGACTGTTAATGAGAAATCCCGTGTGTTTACAATCTAGTGTTATAGTATTTTAGTGATAGCCGTTCGTCAGGAATAATCTGTAAGAAAGCATCAGTCAGTACGTCAGTGTATCAGTGTTGTACAGTCGGCAGGTAAAGCTACACGAAACTGTAAAATTTCGCCAAACGATTTTAAACCTTAAAATGTTGTCGGTTAAGTTTAAAATCGAATAAGAAAATCTGACAATTTGTGGTAACTTGAAGTGCTGGCTACTGTACTGTTAGGTAGTATATGCAGGAACGCAAGCTTTCAGTAACTCTGGAAAAAAGGAAATTGCTACTGAAGGTTGCGTGAGTCGACTTTAGGACAAGCTGTTTCTGACAGGGTCGACTGTACGTCGCTTGCTCCCGCGTCACCAGTTAGAACTCTCTGTATATTTTGGCTACTGAGACCAAAACTGCGGTAAACCTAATAAAATAAGTCTAATTTATACAAATCTCCTGTCACAGTGTCTGTTATCGAACTCCTCCGAAACGGCTAGACCGATTTTTATGTTTTTTTTTGTGTATATTAGGTTGTAAAGTATATTTCATTCCGCTGCGGGTTAAACCGCGTGGGGCAGCTAGTTACATTATTAATGCGAAAGTTTGTTTGTTTGTTACGCTTTCACGCTAAAACGGCTGAATGGATTTGGATGAAATTTGGCAATCAGATAGACCATGACCTAAGTAAGGACATAGGCTACTTTTCATCCTGGATCGCAGATGATGTCGCGAGCAACAGCTAGTATTATATAAAAAGAAAAGATTTGATTTTTTGTATGTTTGTTACGCTTTCACGCTGAAACGGCTGAACGGACTTGTATGACTTCACACACATAAACGTCATCACATCATCACATGGGTAGACTACGCCTTAGGACATTGAATACTTTTTATCCCGATATTCCCACGGGATTAAGAATTATGCGGGTGAAACTGCGGGTCGCATCTAGTAATTATATAAAAAAAGCTAACTGACTTTACTTTTTATCAGCGCTAGTTGCAGGCGACGAATTGAGTGCAAATGCAAAATGTCAATTGGTCGTTTCCTACCTGTTTGGTAGCGGTCTAAATGTTTATTGCACAGAAGTTTTCAATTTCAGTTCTGGAATTAATGGTTTTTAATTTCCTTTTTAAAACCGAATGAAGAGTGTTTTTGCAAACAAATGGGAATTTGAAGCAAGTAAATACACAAATTGTGTGGGAATTCATCAGAATTTAGTCAAAATGTAGGCGTAGATGTAAAGTTGATACTTTATCACCCAAGTTTTTTTTAATATATCCTGTTACTTAGCAATCTGTGTCTTTGAAACAATACCTAATCTAATATGTTATTAGATTTTCATCAGTAGATATATCTTCAGCTGAGTTGTGCATCCATTGATGCTACTCTCATCTTCTGGCTGCTCTCACCCAAGAATAAATGATTTTCGTTTCCTTCTAGTTCGAAAATATAAGAAAATAAACCACCCAACTAATCCTTTGATCGTGGGTTCTAAAATTCCAACAATATGGGTACAGAAATCGTTCGACCGATATAATAAATGCTGCATTTTATTTTCCAATTTATTTTGGCACCGTTTCAAACCGTCTTCACAATTGAGCGATGTCTCAACCTCAAGCAAGAACGCATCAGAATCCTATATTTCTCTTGGGACCAAAATTATACCGGTTTTGTCTAAATCTCTAAAGTATTTTTCGAAGATTTCGTTTCTTTTACAGCATTTGGTATCTACCATTTGCTTCCGGTTCCCTAGTCCAGCCACACATCTTGTAAGCAAAAGTGAATTTGTAAAACTAATATAACGTTCAGTACACTTTATTTTGGTTTTTACATAGTTTAAGTTGGTATTGTTCGTCGAATCGTTGAGCTCCTTAAGTTCTGCGTTGAGCTGCACAATTAATGACAAATGCGTGCACTGACTGGACAGGTCCACTCAATCAGTGTAGTTTTTCCTGAAACTACCATTTCAGATACAAATCTACATGGTCTTTACATGATCTGACCAAGATTATGTCTGGACTTTAAAAGAGACTGTGGCCTCTGAGTTTGTTTCTGCCTTTCTTCTCAAAGTAGTCAGATATGATACGCTGACCTCATCTAGTTTTTAAATTATGATTAACGTGTAAAAGTGCTTGTACAAACCTACTTACAGAAAATAAAATCTTTTATCATTTATCATTTAAATCTATTTATACACATAAGTATACTGACGTTATCAATATCGCATATCACGAGCCAACGCGAAAATCGGGATGTCACATATTACTGATACACCTCTACCTCAGAAATATCCTATTTGACACTGTTGGAGGATGATTTTGGAAAAACTGTAATACACGTGTCTCATAATTTTAATAGAAGAGTATGTGTACACATTTTTGAGTCAATCGGCACAGAGAATAGAAAGTTTCACAGAAAATTATTGTTCGAAAGAGTTACCGTGGCCCTGGCGTACAGGCAACTGAAGGAACACGGGTAGGTTTTGATTCCCAACCAAAAAAAAAACTTTATCTTAGAGGGTACTTACTCTTCAGAAAGAACACACCCTCCAACTTTTATGTCTCTAGGACCAGCGGTTTAGGCTGTGCGTTGATATATCAGTCGGGGCTTTGAATTTGATATATATGGGTAGATTTACCTAAATAAGTTTAGGTATGCCATATTTTCTAAACTAATGAATAAGATCTTTCATATTATAAACTGTATCTCTTTCTTTCGCCCCCAGAGGGGTGGAATTATGAAAATTCGTTTGGTTTGTTTCCATGACTCAAAGATTATTTATTCCATTTTGAGTTAATCAAGGCTCCCAGTAAAACTCTCTTGTACAATTGACTACCCCTTTTCACCCCGTTAGGGGTAGATTTTCGAAAAATCCTGATACAGGTTATTCTTTATTTTTGATCCTAAGTATAAATACTGAGTTTTGAGTTAACAAGACTGCGCGTTAAAATTCTTCCATACAAACTTTGACACCCCCCCATCCTCCTTTTGGGGGCAATTTAGAAAAACGAAAAATGGCAAGATTCATAATTTATTTGGGTAAGTATTCGTGCTAAGTTTCAAGTTTATTAACTCAAGGAATAAGATTTTTCATACAAACAAAATCCCCCCTTTTTACCCTTTAAAAGGTCGAATTTCCAAAAACCCCTCCTGAGTGCTCCCCTACATTATAAAAGGAAGCCGTGCGCAAAATTTCACGTTCCTAGACCCAGTAGTTTAGGCTGTGCGTTGATATCTCAGTCAGGACTTTGAATTGTATATACTCGTATATAGATGTAGATATAGATTTGTTTCTGGGCTACCTACGTTTCAGGGCTGACGATATAAGCATTCTCTCTAGAGAGATACTGGCACCCTAATTACGTAACACACTATCTATCACAATCTGAACCATTCTGAAGCCTATTGCTAATTCATTGCTTCATATGTTCGAAAAATTTGTCTGCTCAGCAACGTAAATAACGCAATGAATGTTGTTGAACTGTCAAAATGGAACCCATTCCTGCTGTTAGTGTGTTACGCAACTACCCCGCTGGCTTGACGTTATCCGCTCCATCTCTATACTATGGCTGGACTAACCAGGATCTCAAGGATTATTATTATACTGTGGATTGTATCCATAGTATTTGCTTCACCTTTTGCTGTGTATAGTTAAATCAGCTACAGGGATTATCCGCTAAGTAAGTATATTAAGAAAGCATAAAAACTTAATTTAGTTATCATCATGTCCATGCTCAACACGGGCTTTTCAGTTGCCGTGACAGTGATGATTACAGTCAGGGTGTTTATCAAATTGATACACAACGACAATTTGCAGTGTTACAGCCATGGAATTAGTATGTACTACAGTCCTTTCACCGTTTTCAATTTACCTACGATTTTGCATCACTGTCAAAGTCACAGTGATCTTTATTTCAGTGGAAATAAGGTTACTGCTGGGTTGCAGCCACTGACAAGTCTGTCAAAATCACAGTGATCCTTCAAACTCAAACTCAAAGCTTTTTTTCAAATAAACCAATTACAAGCACTTTTGAATTGTCAAGGGGTCGGTCAGTCAGAAAGTAGTTAGTTGCCCATTCTGAAGCGTAGTAGGTACCTATGGAGAAGAACGGGCAAGAAACTCCATGGACACTCTTTTAAATCATCACATCATTTATGTTGAAATTATGCATGTGAGAACGATGCAGAACGTTAAAAGCGTCCGTAATAAAGAGACAATAACAATTCAAATATTAAATTAAATTAAAATAAGCCGTAGCAGCTAAGAGATGACCAGCCCCTACTGACGGCGCCTGTTCACGAACATGACGTATGTATCAGCATCATTTAGCTCGACCATTTTGAAGGGAACTTAATGAACCAACACACACGCCACCACCAGTGAGGTATTTGAGTGAGTATGACATACTCTCAGCCGCCAGGGCACATTCAAGTCAATGAAAGACAAACCTGGTAAATGGTAGCTTTATAGTAGGTACATAGTACTCATACATGTGCTATGCAATTATACAATACTAAAAGATTGAATTTATACAATGTAAAAATAGTTTTTACAATCTTCAGTAGTTCCAAATGCTAATCAATTAGTTAATGCGCCCTTGTGGAGCAGGACCAGCGTTGAGCCAAGCATTTTTATCAGCGATGTAATCCCCCAACTTTAACATGCTTGACTGCATAGTGTGCGTTTAATACAAGATTTAAATTTCGTTTCATTCAGTTGAAGTACACGGGGAGGTATTTTATTGTAACATTTTAAACAGTACCCCATGAAGGATGAGTCTACTTTAGCCAGCCTGAAACCTGGTTGAACTAATTGGTCCCTATTTCTAGTGATATAAGGGTCAAAATCAAAATAATTGCTCATTTCATAAATGTTACTTTTATGTCACAATAACATAAAAATAACATAAAGGAAAACAAGGGCTGCATTCACAGTTGTAAATAAAAACAGTATTTTTAGTCTTTTATATTTTAATAATTTATTAAACACATACACGTAGGTACATCTTAAACCTCCCGTACAAGTTCGTAAGGTTTAAGCTGAGCTTTGCATTTGGATGAGTGTGCACATAGACATACGGTTTACCGGCATAACACCGCCGCGCACCTTTATTTCTTTAAGCGTGAATTGCAACATTTAACTATAACGATAACCAAACCATAACCAGCCGTGAAACGGCCGCCTATTGGTCAATTCGACGATTTGACAACTGTTAACGGCTTTGTTATCGTTATAGTTAAATGGTGCAACTCACCCTAAGTCACACATCATGCTAAGCTCAGCTTAGGTCTCGCGAGCTGTATTGGACATAGTGAACATAAACATGACACATGCAAAATAATGACAATAACTTCTTAACCGTCAGGGTTATGTTTAATTTGAAGATGGTTAATCTAATCATTACACACATTAAAAATAATTATATAATGTAAAAATGCGAATTTTGAACATTCTCTTGTCATGATAATACTGCACGAGTAACTTCCTAATACTTAAATATAAGGTCTACCTATTCATACACGAAATATTTTAACAGTTTTCTTTAACTCGACGCAATAGCACTGAAAAAAAATTAAGTGTTTTTGTTTTTACGAAATGATTACAATTTTTAATTATTTTTTTGAGACATTTTGCATAAAACCTTTAATGAAAACTCTTTGAATGAAAATTGGTAAATATAAACGTTCATTAAAAGTAATGGATGTTCAAAAAATAAGAAACCAGTAGGTATTTATTTTGCAGGTCAAGTAATTTTAAATTATTTATTTTTATACTAGCTAAAAAAAATAATATTAGGATAAAATAAAATAAAAAAACCTTTGAAATGACTTTGTTATAACCCTTAGATGATACCCTTAAAACATTTCATGTATGAATAGGTAGACCTTATATACACCACTCAATTTTGATCGTTTTAATCCCGTGGAGGGTCGATCCGGCACATAAAACACTATCGATTTGTAACGATAAAATTAAAAAAACACATTTTTTAGCGAGTTTAGTGACCTGTAGGTATTGCGTACTAACTACCTACAGGTCATTGGACTCGCTCAGATGACGTTTTCTCAAAGAAATTAATTTCGTACATGCGTAAATTAATACGAGTTTTAAAAAAAGTACTTTATTTTTTAATTTTATCGTTACAAATCGATAGTGTTTCCTCATGTACCGGATCGACCCTACACGGGATTAAAACAATCAAAATTTAGTGGTGTATTTCTATACGTATTAGTCACTATCGCTACTAAAAAGGTCCCAGAAATTTCTCTTCAAATCAACCGTAGAAACGTTATAACATTTTGATGGCTTTTTAACCATCCGTGCTAGATCCTTGGGTTTAAAATTTACTTTTATATCAGATAAAATAGTAACATTTGAAGTAGATGCATTACTGACATGATAATTATTAGATTCTTCTGTATGTTCGACATCATATGAATTAGTTAAAACTTTATTGGTTATATTATTTTTGCCGGTATATTTTTTCTCAAGGTCTTCTTGCTCAGATTCACTTTCAGATGAAGATTCGATAACGAGTCGTTTTGCTCCTGTACGTTTAACAGGAACAGTAATTAAATTGTGACTTTTTATGGCAAAACATTGGCAAATATTAGGCTTTAAACAAAAGCAGCTTAAAATTCGATATTGAATTATATGATCTTCGTTTGGTATTATCTGGTGTATTTTTTGTGTATTTGGAACGGCCACAAATTTACAAGCCTCAATTTGATTTTCTATTTTCGATATGTCCTCCTGATCAACAAGAAACAATTTTACAGTTGTAGCAGTATTGTGTTTAAGTAATTGAATCGCAGTTTCAGCATCAGGTATATCATGCCCATATGATATTTGTTTATCTAACAACCTTTTTATTACTCCACCAACCCCATCCGCTGCACCCTTCCCATGGGCCGCTTCAAAAAAATTCCAGGTTGCAAAAATAAAACCATAAGATTCAATCATTTTGGTAAGAAGGGCAAAGTTCTTTTTTTGCCTATATTGGCTTGACGGACCATCTGAGAAGAAATGTACAGTGTCTTTCCAAGGAAACCTACGTTTAATGTCACGCATCAGGGGCTCCAAGTGAGCCCAGATCGATTCCGGTGTGTGTTTGTTGCAGTTAGAAAATGTACAAAATGATTCGGGATCAGTTTCATCATTATATATAATGCTTGTGTGCAAGGTGATTTGTGAATGAGATGCTCCAAAATGAACTGCTTGTATTTCATTATGAAATTTGCAATTATAATTTTCTGAGAAGTCACAATGTAGCATAATTTCATTTCTCTGTAAATTCTCCTTCAATGTTTTATAAACTTTGTATTGATGTGAAATGTTGTAAATATGAATTTTAAAGCCTTTTAATTCCATGTCAAATTTTAATAATAGAGATTCTAACGTACCTGATATTATTTGTTTAATTGTTTTTTTAGTTGATTTTTTTTCATTATTCTTTTCGTATTCTATGATTTTGACTGTCCACTCTAGCCATGACACTGTTTCATTCAACTTCTTATTCAATAAGTCATATCTAACCGATTTATTTTTGCAAATATCACAAGTTGAATACATGCACTTTTGGGAGTATAAATCACATACTGTAGACTTTATAACGGTGTCCAAAGTATCGCCGTCCTTAAAAATGTTTAGTGTTTTTAGTGATGTAAACTTGAAATCCATATTACTGTGTCTTTTGCAAAGACAAGTATTTCGATTTGATAAATTTGGGATCAATACGTAAAATGGCTTGAAACGTCTGAATGTAGCGTATGATATTGGTATTCCAGTCTCCTTTACAAATTTTAACCGTAAATTTACCATTGAATCTAGCAAATATCGTTTTTGCATTTTAACTTTATTTTTCGTTTTAGTTTCTTTCTTAGCTGCAGTAGCCCTACTGACATCATCTTGATTAAAAAAAGCATAAATTTTATGTGCTAGGTTATTTCGTTTAGTATTAACTTTTTTTACATTACATCTGATTGGGTATTTAATCCCAATAGCAGACCGTAATTTACTTTTCATTTTATACCTTTTTACGATGTCGTTACTTACAATTTCTTTCAATACCTTTCTCTTTTCATTAGTTTCTGCTGCATTATATTGTACTTTTAAGGATTCTACCAACACATTCTTTTCAAATAACTCTTTTTTAATAATTTCTTTTTCTTCTTCAGTAGTGTTTAAATTAGCAACAAATGAATTGGTTTTTGATTTTGGGCTTGACACAGTAAAAACGTTTGATTCTCTACTAAACATATTTTCCTTTTCTTCGTCTTCTTTTATGTTTTGCAAAATTTTGTATCTATATATTTTTTTCTTTAAAGCTTTATTCTCTTGGATTAATAATTCAATTTTTTTCTTCATATTTTTATTTTCTTTGGTTAGTGTCCTATATCTTTTCTGATATATTCTTTGGTATTCTTTTCGAGTTTTACCTTTTTCTACAACTTCTTGTTTACAGTCTGATTTTTGTTTTATAGTCCTCCAATATTTTCGCCTGCTTTCTTTCTCTTGATCCGATAGCTCCCCTATTTTTTTATAGAATTTTTTAGCTCTTTCTAAATTTTTTTCCTGTAGTGCTTTCCATTTTTGAGGATTATTGATTTTTAGTCGGTCTCTGTAACGTTTCTGCCTCTCTGCCGCAGAAAAAGGCATATTTTCTGTAAACAATAAAAAATACAATGTAATAACTCACAAAACAATAATTAAAAATTTCGTTATTAACGATAAAAGCAGTCTATTTTGAAGCATACGTCCTTTCACATTTAATTTTACATCACATTAACAAATCACATTACTACAAGTATTTTGAACCTTTTAGAATATTATCAAACTTGTCATGCCAGAATAAGTTAATGCTAGACGTAAGTAAAAAATTATTAATAAATTACAGTCAGCTATTATAAGGCCAAACACTGAATGAAGCCCTGATGCAATAAAAAAAAGACTTTAAGTAAAAGAAACGGCCTGGCAAATAAAGTTGACGCATTTTTTATTTACTTTTATCAAGATGCTGTAAGTAGCTACAACTGAAACGATAATGATATAAAAATTATGAAATTAGTTATTTTATATATTGGTTAATTATTGTTCATGTCATATTGTTTTTCTTATTTTAAGCGAATGATGGGGCGGAGCTAACGGCTCATACACATAAACACGATACGACGTCGTATCGTGCCACGTCGCGAAATCGTGTCACGATGCGACGTCGCGTCACGATGCGACGTCGCGTAATGGGAATCTACGACATCGCATCGTGCCACGATGCATACACGACGGAAACTATCTTAAAATAAATGGATGTATCCACTATCATAATATGTATATATTACCTATATCTGTTTCTTCTTTTCGTCTTTTTAATGTTAGTAAGAGGAGAACACGTCTAATGCGGTTTATTTTCGAGATTTACCTCAACCGACCATCGTACCGTGCATCGTGGCCTTTTTTTTATGGTGCGAAAATCATCTAATGACAACCCCCGCTCTTGGGCGGAGCTGGAGATAGTGTCAGACTCTTACTGACTAAAAACCCACCCCGTTCCTTCGAGCCTTCGTACCGGGGCTTGAGCTACTCTTTCGAAACTAACCCTGGCCCTAGTAGGCTTTTTTTATGGTGGGAAAATCATTTAATGACAACCCCCGCTCTTGGATGGAGCGGGAGATAGTGTCAGACTTACTGACTAAAAACCCACCCCGTTCCTTCAAGCCTTCATACCGGGGCTCGAGCTTCTTTTGAAACTAACCGTGGCCCCATTAGGCTTCGACCCTGCTGGGCCCCTGCTGTTGCTGTCAACTCCTTGAGGCGCGCGGGAACAGTGCGCGCCGTTGACGACTTGGGCTTGGTCCGGACATTTACCAGACGGTCGGACAGCGAGCTACCCATTGCTCGCCACACGCAAGCCCGCACCTACGGTGGTCGGAAATCGGAATCGGAATCCCGGCGGCGGCGAGAGCGCCGTTGCCTGATGCGGTTGGCCTCCTCCTTTGCTAGCATTACTGCAGTACTGCTTCGCAGAAGTCGGCGACCGCCTGCCACTCCTCCTCGCTTCGGACCATGGCCTGAACCAAGGCCCGGCGCAAGAGGTCTCCGCCGCTGATCGCCCCCACAAGAGCACGGCGATGCTCCGCCCAAGCAGGGCACACCTCGACTGTGTGCTCCATCGTGTCCTCCGGGCGTTCAGCTCAGAGGTGACACCCGCACGTGCATCGTGGCCTGATGCGACGTCGTATCGTGTTTATGTGTACGAGCCGCAAGAAAGAAATCAAAAGTAAAGGCAACACAACATTAAAATGCAAATACGATATTTCGGCCAATATTTGCCATGGAGACTGGAATCCCAATATCATACGCCACATTCAGACGTACAATACAAAGTCATTTTACGTATTGATCCCAAACTGATATTAATCTCATATTAATATCAAACTGGAATACTTGTCTTTCAATCGGGCAGGATGAAATGTTTGCTCTTAATAAATCAATAGAACGCGAGGGTGACAAGTTTAAGGTTTCGGTAGTTTTAAGTGGGATACTGGTAAAGAAATTTACAAATTCTTGAGCAACTTCTTTGTTAGTGCTTATGGGACCACGTGAAGTCTCGAGTTTGAAATCATTATTATGTCTTTTATTTCTGTTAGTTTCATTATTGATAATTTTCTAAACCGTCTTTATTTTGTTATCGGCTGATTTGATCTTGTTGCTAATGTACTAGGCTTTAGCTACCTTGCAGGTATTTTTGAAAGTTTTAGAGTACGTAGCAACGTATTTATTAAAAGTTTCAGAGTTAATATAAGGCTTAACGCCATACAGCTCAAATAATTTTTCCCTACTTTTCCTTATACCCTTAGTTGCCCAGTCACTGAACAAAAAAAATTACAACCTTATTTTCGTAATAGTAAGGTTGTAGTTGGGTTGCTGCTGTCAGAGGTAAAATAACTGCGAAAAGACTGTAAATGTTACAGCCCTTTCATACTACTGTCAAGGAATGACAGTTGTGATTTGCATAAACTGACAATTTAAGTTGGTAGTCAATTTGATAAACAATTAATTTCTCTGACTACATCACAACATCGAAACTCGAACGGTGTCGTGTCGAGGAGTGAATCCGTGATGAATTACATTCTTATTAAAAAAAAATGGATTGGCTTTTAAATTATGTCCGATCACTGTTGTGTGGATCGATGAGAACTTTACTTCTGTTATCGACGCTTTTTATTTAATTGAAAAAGGCTTCATGACGTCACGTCCGCTACCTGGTGGGGCCGGCCGCTCACCAAACGAGCGTTTAGTAAAAAGCTTTCACGAGTTGATGGAGCCCCAGTCTGCGCGCAGTTCTCAACGAGTCAACAACTGTCTACAAGTACTCACCTACAGTCTGTGAAAAAGGGTAATAAGTATCAACGTGTGCATAAGTCCTAACTATTTTCTAACTGTATTGTCGTTCTGCAGGGCAAAGGCCTTCATCTCCCTTTTCTACACAATTCTGTCTTGCTAGTGCCGGCCAGTCCTTTCGGTAGGAGTCAAGCCCGTCCCGCCATCTTCGTCTCGGTCTGCCGCGATGGCGTCGTGCGTATTGCGTATTTTATAATTCTTAAATAAGTTTCATTGTGGCAGCTAAGTATGTAAATTAAAGGAATATTATTATATGTGCTGAATATGATTTGAGATGTGATTCTTTATTTATTTTGATAACATGTATGTGCGTATATTAAATGTACTAATCTGTGTTGTTTCCCACACTTCTGTGGCAGAAATCCTCCAACCCGCACTGGGCCCGCGTGGTCGATTACGGCCCACTCCCTTTTACGGAGAGGAGGCCTGTGCCCCAACAGTTGGAAGATTATAGGCTGAGTATGCTGGTGGCAGAAATAGCTTCAACGATTTACTTAAATAAGTATACTTTTTTAAAGACACACTGATAACGGCTGAATTTCTTTTCGAAAATGACACTGATCGATGAAGAAATCAAACTAGCTGTAGCTGTAAACAAAGTTTCTTAATTTACGTAATGTTTCTAGTCGGTGTCCGATTTAATTAAAGTCTTTTGTCGTCATCTATTTTGTTTTTTGTTTCTTTATTATTAGAGCTAATTATCTTTTTTGTATGCACGTGTTTCTGTGACAAATAAACCTATTTTTCTTTCTTTCTTTCTTATTCCCTATGATTTCATTAAAAATCGGATTTTTGTGAGTTAGCCCAGTGTGACGCGATTTTGCCGAAATATGTTCCTAAACCACATGTTTTTATGCTGTTATTTTTTATTTTACATCGCTGGGCCTTACATATTTAAGTGACTCAGTCTTTTTGCGTTATGAAATCTCGATATAATGAATCCTTGTGTAATTAACGAGACAAGGACACACTTATTAGATCCAGAAGGAAGAGTATACCTATATACGAGACGGAGGCCGAAATTTAATTTCGGTATCTCCGTCGGGAATGTAAAATTTTCGTGTGACCCCATTTTTTTGTCAACATTTGGGGCCTATCAAAGTGGCTTCCACGGTACGATTTCTTTGGAAAGTATTACCCGACAAAATTATATGGTACCAGTATACATATATCTGCCAAAGGCTATCGCTATCTCATGACAGTGACAGCTAAGCTTCACCATACTCTATCTTTGACAACAACCAATCAGAGCCATCATATTTATATAACGGGATGTCAGATCTACAGTGGATCCTGTCAATTTGAAAGTATTTCGTCGAAAGGTTACGGAAAAGGTCGCACCTGGCCAAGTTTATCTTCATTTAGAAACACCAACTAGAAAATAATGATTACTACTTAAATTATATCTTAACGATGCATTTCTAGCCTTGGGTGAAGTTTACGAGACGCGTTTTAGGTAATACATTTACAAACTTATTCAACTCTCGTTAGTACTTACAGCGTGTAATTTTAATATATTCCTCGCTTAATATTCCAGTTGCATAGTTATAATTAAACTATCCTTAAAAAAATATTAAAATTAGGATCTTTTTTGAAGCTGAAAGAACGTAAAAATTCGTTTTTGCATATTTTGCGGCAGACATTTTTTTTCGGATTGATTCTGCCTTAAATGTTCAATGTAGGTAAATTGTTAAGAATATTGTGAAAGAAAGTGTGCCTACCTAATTGAACGAGTCTTTGTTCGCCCAATTTCACACATTTTTGCCATTTATGTATTTAGGGACGAATAAGTTCTTACAACACGAAATTAGACTCAGAATACTGAATAGGTATGTTTTAATTAAAAAAAAAACTGTATAAAATTAAAATACAATATTATCCTAACTTAACTAAAAACTAATAAAAAACTAAAATATGGCGTCGAAAAAATGGCGTCTATAAATAAAATACTCCGCATCGCTATAAACTGGTAATGTACCCAAGAGACATCTTATCTATAATATTATATTTAAATTTTATTAATTAATAAGGTATAAGTTGTCATTTATTTACAGTTAATTTTAATCTATTTATATAAAAATCAATTGCCGTGCGTTAGTCTCTTAAAAACTTGAAAATGGCCCGACCGATTTGATATTGTTTTTGTTTTTTGCCTCACTGCTGTGGAAAAAACAAAAGTAACAGCCGAAAATTCGAAAAAATCTAAATTTTGTATGGGAATTGCCACCTCGGATTATTTTCAATAGATCATCAAGATCTTATTAAATGGAAGAAAAGTTACTTTTATTATATCTAAACAAAATACAGTAAGCCCTCAACCTCCTCACGCTCAAGTGATACTTAATAATTAGGTACCTACCTATCTAAATAAGAGAAGGTACTTAAGACCGTGGAATCATTAAAGGCTTCTAATATCGTTCTCTATAATTAAATTAATGAGTTCTTGGTGAGAGTTGTTTTCTTTTTGTTCTTGATTGGTCCATCACTCTTCAAGTTAAGACTTGAAACCGGTCCTCCCTTAACTTAATCCTTGTAAATAGTCCAATTTAATTTACTGCCAAGTAGCTGTTGAAGACGGCTTTCGGCGGCTTTTAGGGAATTTCTTCATTTATCCAGACAAAAAGTATTATATGTGTTAATATTCTGGATATAGTCTTTCTCTGTACCGAATTTCATCAAAATGTGTTCAGCTGTTCATGTGTGATGATTAGTGATCGGAAAAAGGTGAGCTAAAATACCTAAAGTTCGGAAAAGAACAGAGACAAAGTGGAGACGCCGTACAACAAAATATTTTTTCTGGCTAATGTCCCGGGTTTCAAAACATTACTTAAATACAACTAAAATTAATAAAGTAAAACAACTATCGAATAAATTTCCTGTTTATGTTTAAAAAAAGTATGCACGACCTTTATTGTTTAAAAAAAATAAAGGTATAATAGAAAACGTATCTACTGGTTTTTTGAGAACGTTCTGCTTGTCTTTCAAGACGGTTAAAAAGGAAAATGAATTCAATTAGGTTACTGTATTAATAACATTAAATTAAATGTACTTAAGTGATTTCCCGAAACACGGAACAAATTCTCCAAAAAAAATATTGTTGTAAGGAAGTCCCCACTTTTTTTGTCTATGTTCTTTGAACTTTAGGTATATTAGCTCTGCCTATTCCGATCACTGGTGATGATTGATGAAGTAAAAAACATCTTCATAAACTTTCACATTTATTATTTCATTAGCATGGATTTAAAATGTAGAAAGTCTGCAGATAAGTAAGAACCTTCTTCAAAATCTAAATCTGTACCTACATAGTATTAAATAAGTGTCGTGTGTCTGTCTGATTGCGCTGTTCTTCTAAACTGCCTACGCAACGGATTTTGATGCGGTTTTCAACATCATTTAGAAGGTAATATAATACATGATACTTAAATTAAACTTAATTAGAAGAAAGAAATCTCGATGTTTGGTCAAGTTGTAAACACCGCTCGAAAAAGAGGCGGATCGCTTCAAATGATCTATTTCTTAAATTACTACTAAAAATAAAAACCTAAAACCTAAAACCGAAACCTAAAACCGAAACCTAAAACCATAAACCTAATTTTTTTTATTTCTTTTACTACTAACGTAATTTATAATTATTTAAATTTTTTGAGAGAGACATGAAAAAAGTAGGCTTTCAAATATTCGTTTTTATCAAATCAACACTTTTTTGTTCTCTCCAAACCTAATTTCAAGACTTTGTGTTAGTAGTCCTTGGTAAATTAATTTATCTTATCTGTATTTTCCTATTGTTGTAATAGGCAAGCTCTCTAACTATTGTAAATTTTATTACCGATGAAGAATGTAAACGTTACATACGTAATTTATTTTCGAAAAAATATGTTTGAAGGAAAATTGCGTAACACACTATCAATCACAATCTGAATCATTTTGAAGCCTATTGCTAAACCATTGTTTCATAATATGTTCGAATAATTTTTCTGTGTGTGTCTGTGTTTTGTTTGTGTGTTGTAAATAACGCAATGAATGTTGTTGAACTGTCAAAATGAAACCCTGAAACTTATTCAATCATAACTAAAACTCTTAATCACCATCAGTCCAATTTTCATTTTGAATATACCATCTTTTTAACTAGTTGCAGTCTTAGCACGGGTTATCGAGCTACCCTGTACCTAACTGGTGTGTGGAGGTCTGATAAGGAGTCGCTCCATGTAAAATACTGGTATTCAGCTGCAATTGGTTGGACTAAAAGCCGACCCCAACATAGATGAGAAAAAGATAGGCTGATGATTAATAAAATATATTTTGTTACAATTTGACATTATTTAAGAATTCCATTACAAAAACACTGCGTATTTCACTACAAAGATACCTCTTTTACCACGTAAAAAAGCCTTTTTATCGCGTAAAGCGCACTTTCCCCCACATTTTTTTATGACAACGTAGAAACCAGCCAAGTGTCACAATAAGAGCTAAAAGGCTGTAAGACGAGGTGGCGTTTATCATCATATGACGTTTTTTTTTTCTTAAATGTCGGAGCATCATGCTGAGATAGGGGCCTTTTGGCTTCGTACAGGACTTACGGTTGTTATTTTCATTTTACATTTTGTTTTTATTTTATTTTTATGAGTGTGTTTAGTTTAGTTTCTGATAATCCTGTGTGAGTCTCAATAAATACTTTTTCTTTCTTTCTTTCTTTCTTTCTTTCTTCCCAGGAGAAGTTACGAGTATCTAAGGTACTAATACTTATAATATGATAAGCGTTAGCATTAAAAGTTGGGTACAATGAGGTAGGTAATGAGGAAGAGTAAAAACTTATTTGATTACAAGTTATCAATCGCAAACAAATACGATAATGACAGCGATGTGGAGGATTGCCTTCGATGCCGACGGCTACATCTGTGTAGATAGCTATTGAATTTAATAACTAGTATAAGTAGTTAGTTAGCGTGGTGTGCTACGCTGACGACACGCTGGTCCTGGCGCAGGGGAGGTCACACCAGGCGGCGGCCGAATTAATGACACGCGGGGTTGCGACAGTCGTAAAGAGGATCCGGCAATTGGGACTCGAGGTGGCCTTGCACAAGTCCGAGGCCATGTGTTTTCATGGTCCTCGGCACACGCCACTGTCGGATTCCCAAATAACGGTAGGAGGGGTTCACATCGGCGTCGAGTTGACGATGAAGTACCTGGGACTCGTCGACAGCCGGTGGAACTTTGTAGAGCATTTCCAACGTTTGGCTCCCAGGCTGGAGCGGGCCGGGGCTGCCTTGAAGCGGCTCCTGCCCAATCTAGGGGGTCCAAGCGCCTCCTGCCAGAGGCTCTACGCGGGGGTTGTACGGTTCATGGCCCTTTACGGGGCACCGGCGTGGGCGCGTTCACTGAGGCTCCGACCAGCCTGCCGGTTGAACGCGTCCTAAAAGGTAATGGCCATCCGGCTGGTTCGGGGATACCACACGGTCTCCTGCGAGGCGGCGAGCCTCCTTGGCGGATTGCCGCCGTGGGATCTGGAGGCAAAAGTCCTCGCGCACATTTGGGAGTGGCGCGAGGAGGCGAAATGCCGGGGCGTAACTCCGCTGCCGCGACAAATCGCGGCACAGCGGACAGAGCTCCGGCGGGATCTCATGGCGGCATGGAGAGTGCGACTGTCGCAACCCAGCGCAGGGCACGCCACAAGCAGGGCGCCGCGGCGGTAAGTCCCCTCTTTGAGGAGTGGCTTGAGAGGCGCCAGGGCGTCCTCACCTTCCGCCTGACGCAGGTCCTCACCGGACATGGCTGTTTCGGGAGGTTCCTGTTTTGGATAAGGCGGGAGGAAACGCCCGGGTGTTATCATTGTGTGGATCGACCGGAGGACACGGTGGAGCATACGGTGGCGGTCTGTCCGGCTTGGGCGGGGGGCACCGCCGTATCCTCGTGGCGGCGATCGGCGGCGGCGACCTCTCGCGTCCGGCCCTGGTTCAGGCCATGATACGGAGCGAGAGGGAATGGGAAGCCGTCACCTCCTTCTGCAAAGAAGTAATGCTCGCGAAGGAGGAGGCGGAGCGCGTGAGGAAGAGGCAATCGCTTCGCCCTCGCGCCCCTAGTCGCCGCAGGAGGAGACACCCTGGGCGTCGGGAGCCGATTGCCGCCTCCCGGCCACCGTATGCGCGGGCTTGCGGACGGCGAGCAATGGGCAGCTCGCCATCCGGTAATGCCCAGGCCCGGGTCGACGGCGCGTCGTGTTCCACGCGCGCCTCAAAGAGATGTCAGCACCATTGACGGGGTACGATAGGGCCGATGCCTGCCGGGGTCGCGGATTGTTCGAAAGAGTTACCGTGGCCCTGGCGCACAGGCAACTGAAGGAACCTGGGTGGGTTTTAGTCAGTAAGAGTCTGACACGCCCTTCCGCTCCGCCCAGAGCGGGAGAGGTCTTTGATGATTTCCCAAACAAAAAAAAAAAAGTAGTCAGTTGTATAATAATTTATTGTTGTGTATCAGCATTAGGTACTTCCGTTATATATACATAACTATATAATATATATTCCGGCGTGCGTGTATGACCAGTTGTATGACCGTAATCGAGGCAAAAGGAGTATGTAAGGATCGTAGCAGGTGGCATTCTGTAGTTTCTGCCTACCCCCATGGGAAGAAGACGTGAGATTATGTATATATTTGTGCTCGTATAAATATTCTTAAAGTGCAATTTGATTGCGTTCGATCGAATGGCATCGACCATTCAGATCGATCTAGACACTAGATTCTAGTGTATTGTAGCTGGAATACGTTCATCGATTGTCCATCAAACAAATGCCAGGAGTCTACTCATGATTATTACTGGGCATCTATAACAAAGAGAAACTTCCTATCCTCACTAATAATTAACGAATACCGCCTGTCTTCAGTAATCCATCAACATAGATTTAGAACATATTTACCTATTATGATTAAGTAGGATTCCTATTTGCAACAACAGATGACAAGCCGCTGTGAGTAATGTGTACAGAATATACTGAGGTAAACAACTGTTTGTTGGTGGGTTAAGTTCACATAGATATAGGTAACCAAAGATTGAGTGGCGGAGAATGTCTTGTGTCAGCCAGTCTACCTAATGTATCACTATTGTCCGTATGCAGGGGCACCGACTTTTAGAAAACCTTTCGGGTGCTCATTTTCATGCCCGACTAGGGGTTCTTTTTTATGGCCTGGTTAATCCTAAACTCGCATCTAAATCCGTTCAGTGAAACTCATGTTCAGCGAACAGACCGGCACCGTGTTCATCCTTAAGAACTTAATATTTAATGAAGTTTATGAAATATGGATTGAAGAAAATCTACGATTCAAGAGCGAGCGAAGCGAGCTCTGTGGAGCTCGCTTCGCTCGCTCTTGCATCGTAGATTTTAGCACCCCAGTTGAAAAGGTTATACTTAACGACGTGGGGTGGTTTTAAAGAGAGATCGGACAAAGCCGATTGACTGATCAGTTTTAATGACCGCCCCCACTATTTACTTCTCGTGGGTGCCGAAGCCCCTGAGCACCCACGGAGTCAGCGCCCCTGTCCGTATGTATGTAGAAGTATAAAGCCTTATTTATACGAGAGTCTCGCCCATCGAGACCCAAGCACACCTGTACATCTATTCACAAATGTTCCATTCGCTTTCAGATTCGACTGTTAAGGTTCGTTTTGGGGTAATGGTACAATATTGTTATCTCGAGAAACGACGCGCGCTGTACTAGCGGTAACAGCGTGTACAAACACGCTTTGAATGTGTTCGAGAAGACGAGTAGCGTCAGCACATAACACACACACACACACACTCACACTTCTGACTTCGCCATTGTCTCGGACGGTACCGAGAGCTCCTGCGCTTACACACATTTACAGCGTGTTTGTACTCTTGGTAACTACAAGTAAAGCGCGCGTCGCTTCGTGAGATAAAAGTACTATAGCTTTCATGGTAGAAATAGATTAAGTGGTTAAAAAAATATTATTATTAGATATTTCGTGCTTCTATAAAATATACATTGAGCGATTAATTAAAAAGGAAATCAGCAGTAATTGTATAAAACAATATAATAGGTTTTATGTTTTTCTTATTTCGTATAAATTTGCTGAATTGATTAATTTAATCTAAAAATCGATCGGTTGTGAATAGCTCTGCTGGCAACAATGGCGACACGCTGGGACTCGCATAGACATTTTCGCCTCTCGAGGGTCGAAAAGCTGTAGTTTTGTAAACGAGGCTTAAGTACTTGAATACACACTATCTTCATTTGTCTTTCTCTATTTTGAGGTTTACAAGTAAGGGTATCTTGCCTTCATAGCAATGTCAACATTCTATGAAAGTATATAGGTACTGTAGTTTACAGACATCTTGTAAGAAAATATTTATTTACTGTTTATTATTAATATTTATTAAATAATATTTATGTAGTAAATGTTTAGTAAATAATATAATATTGATACTTAGGTACAATTTATTTCAGTAAAGGCTTCCACAGACAGGCGGGACGCGACAGCGCTACACAAAGGCGCCGCTCGTCGCGCGACACGTGGTGCCTTTGTGTCGGGCGTCGCGTCGCGCCAGTGTATACGAGTCTTAACGACTAGTTCAATAGTAACCATTGCTGCATTGTACCGAACAAATGAAATACTTATAGTTTTGACTTTAAGATCTGTGTTGTTTGTTTGACGTTAATAAATAAGATTAGGTATATGGACTAAATAAACAATTTACGTTCGTAGTCGAAATATAAAGGTTTTAACAATGCTTTTTGTGGACACAAAACTGAAGTAAGTAAATGTTTTTCATAAAAAAAAAGTCATCATATGTTTTATGAAAAGCATTTACTTCAGTTTTGTGTCAACAAAAAGTTACTAAAAAACTAAAGTAAATGTAAAATTTCATAAAACATAAGTCATAAGTTTTATGGAAAGCATTTAAGTACTTAGGTTTTTAGAAGATAATTATGGGTTTTTTTTATGTAAGAAGGTACCTATAACAAGTTTGGTAACTACTTTTTGTGACTTAGGTAGGTACTTGCAATGATCTCCATTTTTGAGGGAGATTCACTAAAGGCTCCCACAGACAGGCGCGACGCGATAGCGCTACACAAAGGCGTCACTCGTCGCGTGACACGCGGTGCCTTTGTGTCGGGCGTCGCGTCGCGCCAGTGTGTACGAGCCTTAAGAAAGCCCGCGTAATTAACATTTTCGTAAGTACATTTTCAAGTTAGAATGGGCCTCCTTGGCGAATTGATTAGAATTGGTTTTATTTATTAATTTGTCAGCTTACATTCGCCAATACAGGATAACCCGATACGATAAATGCGCCTTACTTAACTTAATCTACATACCATCGCTTAAGTTCTAACACCGCGGAAGTAAAATTTTTAATGAAATACGTTTCGTATTTCATTCAAATCAAATCAGAAACAAACACGAGAGTTTGAACCAATGGTGAGGCACTATTCAAAAAAATACGCAGTATTAAGTCTCCCTCAAACAGGCGCGACGCGACAGCGCGACACAAAGGCACCGCTCGTAGCGCGACACGCGGTGCCATCGTGCACAAGCTTTTAAGGACAACTCAAGAACTGCAGGTCAGAACTTAAACAAATTTACATGGGACCACATGAGAAGCACTATCTTTCAAATAAAAAAAGAATCATCCAAATCGGTTAACCCAGAAAAAGTTCTGAGCTAACACACATATTGAGAACGTCCTCCTTTTTTTGAAGTCGGCTAAAAAGACAATCTCTCGTGTTTGTTTCTTCAAACGATGCGTCTTGCGATTCCCTATTGAATGACAAACGAAACGTACCTATTTCTTTCAAAATTTGACTTCCGCGGTATTAGCACTTACGTAAGCGACGATATACTAACATCTTTAACTAATTTTGAGCAATACATTCCTTGTGAATTCACTCAGAGAACAACATAAGTCCGTCTCATTCGCTTGCGGACTGCACGCGTATGAATTTAGAGAGTGGTATTGATGATTTTTATTAATATAATATTGTAAAATGGGTATTTATAACGGTCACGAGTCATATTTGGATCAAAACACAATCTAATTCTGAACTGCAAAATGCAAAAATACATAAGAATATTTGAATTTTGTGCTTTCGCCTTATGTTTTCACTTTTTCACAGTCAGTTGTTGGTAAGTTATGGCTTTTTAAAATAGCTTTTAAAAACCTAACCTGACTAACCTGAACCAGTTTGTTTTAAATTATTTACTTTCCCATTTATCCTCTACTGGAAAAGTATAAGTGAACTAGTCGTAAAGCAAATTGACGTTATGTACCTCACTTAATCTTCTGTGTTAACTTTAAAACCAGGCTGACATGTACCAAATAAATAAGGGCAATAAATCGGACTTTACTAGGTACTCACAGTATTTAACCCTACATTTCTACTGCCTACAATCCTCAAAGTCTTTAAGTCTACCTCAAAGTCAATAGGTTAATAGATTTACAAAAGTATTTCACCTAAATTGTTGTATTTGTATTGTGAGATAGTAAAGGCCCCGCACACAGGTGCGACGCGACAGCGCGACACAAAAGCACCGCTCGTCTTGTGACACGCGATGCCTTTGTGTTGCGCTGTCGCGTCCCGCCAGTGTGCACAAGCCTTAATACGGGTCCAAGCAAATAGAAAAATCAACTAGAGGTGTCTTTGAGTACGTAACATAATATTGATGAAAAGTAATTAATAGGTACTTTATTTAATTTTCGTCGAAGTTTGTAAACCTCGTTACGAAATGAAATTAAATATTTTGAGGATTGATTTATGAAAAAACTTTTATTGAAATTTGTTTTATTGTGTTTTTCTATAGCTAAGTTAAATTTTTGTTTTAATAATGAATGTTTTACAAAGCTTTGTATATACATAAATGTTTATCAGTAATGTTATCAATAGAAGTTTTGTCGAAACCGTTAAGTAGGTATTTGGTTTTGTTAGCTACGTTTTAAATGCAAATGGGTACGTTTGTTGTACTACCTAAAAAAAAAAAAACAACACAAAAGAAAAACAAAAACTACAACAAAACAAAAAAAAACAACAAAACTATAGACAAAATTATGAAACTTTTGTAACATGAATACGAGGCTTTTGGCTATTGTGTCTGTCTCTTAATTAATGTCGTTCATTTGTTAGGTGCGTTTTGTTTGTGCAGAATAAACTATTTTTCTTTCTTTTTTTCTTTTTCTTTTACATTATCAACACACAATTATCATAACCGCACTCTAAATTCAAAGGTGGCAGACAGTAGGCGAACTATTTGATGGTAACCAGTCACTGTCGTCTATTGACATCTGCAGTACTAGAGGGATCACTGATGCGTTGCCATCTCGGAGGTACAGTCGACATGTGTTTTGTGTTTGTTGTTGTCATTTGCCAGTGTCGCAAACATAGAAATATAAAACTTATATCTGATCTATGGTCGCAAAGCATTACGCAATGTGTATTATTGTCTTTGGTTTTGACCTGCCCACAGGGCCCCAATTTTGTGTGGTAATTATTATATGCAACAACATTCATTGCGTTATTTACGTTGTTGAGCAGACAAATTTTTCCAACATATGAAGCAATGGATTAGCAATATCCTTCAAATTGATTCAGATTGTGATTGATAGTGTGTTACGCAATTACGAATTATTTCGTCGAAAGATATGTCAGATGAGACAGGAAGTTAGAAGCTCGATAGTCACACAACTTATGTATCGGTATTGTATTTGTTAGTAATTTGTCCAAAAAAAGTTAGGAAAACCCTCATGATGTTCCTTAGGCATATCTATATTTGTTCAACGAACTCCACTTGGCAAAGTTTGAAGTGCGAGTGTGTGCGATCCTACTAATATGTATTATAAATGTGAAAGTATGTATGTTTGGATGTTTGTTACTCAATGACTCAAAAACGGCTGAATGGATTTAGATGAAATTTGGCACACAGAGAGTTTATAACCTTGATACATTTTATCCTGGTAGTACGTTCCCGTGGGATAGTTTCCGCCCTCCACGCGGGTGAAGCCGCGGGCAAAAGCAATTAATCAATATGCGCCGTACTTATTTATTTTTAACAGTAAGAGATATTAATTATCAATCTTATGAAACGCACAAAAGAAACTACTCTTATTTTTGCAGTGATATAATTATGAAACATACACAAAACTGTAGTCTGGAGAATAATATTAACGATACCAGCCATCAGTATTAATAAATTAAATCTACAATGAATAGTGTTTATAATATCAAAAATATAAGCGATGAGAAAAGTTATGACAGCAATAAATTATACCTACCACCTACCTTACTTGCTGTAATATTGAATTTCATTTGAAGAACCAAACGATTCATGATAGAGGTACTAAATCGTAAGGCGCGGTAAGATGCAATTTTTTTGGTAACTGACAATAGCGTATCGCGGTAACAAATAACGTTCAAAACAGCGATGCATTTGATGTTAGTTGAAACGAATGACCTTTTTGAATGAGATTTTGCAGTTTTAATGAAATTAAAAAATAAATGCACGGCTCAGTGGAATAATTTTTAGATACGTCTTTAGTTGATTGAATTCCCTTTAAATAATCATTTATAATAATTATGATAGTTTACGGTCAAAATTTTGAGTATCATAATACTCAATTTTTTTTACTTCTGTTTTACGATTTTTTTATCATGACACTATTTTATTTTTAATCGACTTCAAAAAAGGAGGAGGTTGTCAATTCGACTGCTTTTTTTTTAATGTGTGTTAGGTCATTACTTTTTTCTAGGTGAACCGATTTTGATGATTCTTTTTTTATTTGAACGCTGGTGCTTCTCATGTGGCCCCATATAAAAAAAAAATATATACATTTTATCAAGATCTTACCAGTACTTTATCCTTAATAATGCGTAATTTTTTCTCTAAGCTTATATAGATAATGTGTTAATAACTTCCAGTAACTGTTATTTACATATCAAGTAGTGGTATACGAATTTGTGTGGGGTAGGTACCACATGTAAAAAGTGAAACATAAAAACTTTTTTGCAAAAAACAACTGACTTCCACAAAAACAAAAAAAAATAAAACTGAAAAATAACTTTAATTTCGGAAGTCGGTGGCAAAAACTGAAAATACAAAAACCGAAGACACCGACTTCCGAAATAAAAGTTATTTTTCACAATTTTTTGAGTTTTTTTGGAAGTCGGTTGTTTTTATACAAAAAAGTTTTTATTATGAAATATTTTTGATTAAGTATTTTCTTTGAACATTTGAAAATACTCTAAAAAAAACAGCCTTGTAATATGTACCTTGTGTATGTACGCCTAACTGTGCGACAAAACTGAGCGTTTTACGGTGTCCTACGTTTGGGCAGTGCCTTAAATATGATAGTCTTTGGGGTTGTCATATTTACGCTGTATTCGATGATACAAAATCTGTCTATTACCTAATTATAGTCTTAAAAAAACATATGAATATAGGGTGGTGTGGATGACCATAATAAACAATCATCACTTCTTGAAAACTTCTTTTATTGTATTTAAAACTTCTTAAGATATGAATCGTTTTATTCGACGTATAGTTCGCACGCCATCTCTTTTCTTCTCCTTCCCATGCATACTCTCTCATTCACTCATCACTGTTTTCATACTTCTATTTATTTCTTAAAATTATGATGCATTCCGAATTAAGGAAATAGCACACATATCAAATCGGAAAGAGATCGTAACCATATCAACTCGAGCCATTCAGTATTCTTTGTATAAAACTCCTTACTGCAACGCACACTAATCGGAATCGTAACGTAATCGCCTTACCGCGGGGTCGGCGAGCCGTAAGCGCGGCGTCGCACGGTGGATCGAAAATCGGCTGTAGAAGACATAGGATCTCGATTTCTTAAATGTTATTTTTTTTGCTGGAAATGACTTCTGCTGATCATTACTATTCTATAAAATGTCATATGAAGTAATTGTGTGCACAAATGGAAGAGTTATAATTTTTATAAGAAAAAAATGTATGGAGCTGACATGAAAAATCAGGATATCTCTGGAATCGCAAGGTTGGCCATTATATCCTTGCACACTGTTATAGTACTATTTATTTGTGAATTTTTGACATACTTAATATCGCGGCATCACTTGCGATTTTTTTTTTAATCCTCAAAATTAAAAAAAAAAAGTATATGATACATTTTAATGCTTAAATATGGCTATACCAAGTGTAATTTACAATATTTTTTATGCTTAGACCAAAACATTTTAAGAAATCACAAAGTCGTATTACCTACTTTGTGATTTTCATTTGAAATGACATGGTAATTATGAATTACGTAATACGTAATCTTGTCTAATGCCTCAAGTCCACATTAGCTAATGATTAATAAAACTTAATACCTATATAGCTAGTTAAAAGGATACGTACCAAAATAATTTGGGGTACTCGCTAATTTAGCAATTAGTGCAGGATTAACTTAATGAAAGTAATTAGATAAATGTGATACCATCATTAGTCAATAACAATAAATAGGTAAACATTGGATTCATAACTTCAGTTCATTTAGAGCATTTCTAATACTAACATCTATCCTACCGTGTCTTTTTACTCAGTGATCGTGAATAATGGAAAGCATTATTACAAATTTGGATTTGTTTGTTATTCTGAGCAATCAGGATGCTTCGTCTTTCGATCATGAACTATTGTTCAACACACTTGTTATTCGACTGGGCTCTAGCCTTTCAGATGAAGACAGTGTTACCGTGAAAGAATTTTGTCGAAGATTTACACGGGCAGTTCAAAAGAGATGGTTACGATCCCACAGGAAAAGTGAAGTTTTTAGACGTGATTACAGTAATTGGCTTGAGGCAAATATTGACTGGCCAAACTGCGTGCAAACCAATTTGCTCATTCAAGAATCAACAAGTGAAAATATTTCTACTGAACCTGTACCTGAACCTGTACCATCAACTTCAACAATGAAATCAACTTCAACGATGACAAAAAGATCTCGAAAGCCGTTTGAAGATCTAAGTAACAAGCAGAAGAAGAGACGATCTGATGAACATATAGGCGATGACCCTAATGAAGTAGCTTATTCAGCTGCAGCACTTTTGAAAGGAGATGGTCGTGAGGATATTGCATCTGTTATTGAACATATGCTCCAAAATCCAGAAGCAGCAGAAAAAATCAAGGAAATGTTGAACAAACCAGCTCCTTCAACAATATTTTCACCAGAAAAAGCACTGGGTTTGCTATTTTCATTAAAACTATCGAAATGGCAATATATCACATTAAGGGAAACGACTATTCGAGAAGGTTCAAAGGAGATATATCCGTCTTACTATAAAGTGCAAAAAGCTAAGCTACAGTGCTACCCTCCGAAGACATTTGTGACTGTAACGGATTCATCTGCTAAGATTGCACTACAAGCGTTACTAGATTTAACAGTGAACAGAATTTTTGAAACTATTCGTAGTCCTGATGCGATACAAGATAAACAATTGATATTAATATCAAAGTGGGGATTTGACGGTGCATCTAACCAAAGTAGATATAAGCAAAACATAGAGAGTGGTCAAGATGATTCCAGCATATTTATGACCTCTTTGGTTCCATTAAAGTTGACAGCTGACGGTGATACCGTATGGGTGAATCCAAAACCCTGCTCACCTAGGTATTGCCGTCCAGTCCAGTTTAGTTTTGTGAAAGAAACCAAAGACGTTGTCATAAATGAAAAAACTGCAATGAATAACGAAATTGAAGCTCTCGTTCCCTCAAAATGTCAAGGACATGAAATTAGTCACAAATTAATGATGACGATGATTGACGGCAAAATTTGTACATATCTGTCTGAAGCTAAGTCAAATGCGGCCTGCTACCTGTGTTTGGCTAAGCTTACAGAAATGAATAAGTTAGATGTTATTGCGTCAAAAACCATTTCTTCTGGTGTGTATGAGTTCGGATTATCATCACTTCATACCCGCATTAATGTGATGGAATGTCTTCTACACATAGCGTATCGTCTCGACTTCAAAAAGTGGTCTGCAAGAGGAGAAGGTCATCAAGAGTTATTGCATTCACGAAAAAAACTCATTCAAAATCGATTCAAAGATGATCTCAACCTTTTGATTGACATCGTTAAGCAAGGATCAGGCACAACTAACGACGGGAACACAGCAAGGCGGTTTTTTGAATTTCCTGATAAAACTGCAGCGATCACTGAATTAGATGAAGACCTAATACGCAGATTTGCTGTGATTCTGCAAGCTATCACATCTGGAGAGATTGTAGACGTGCCGAAATTTAAAGAATACGCTAGAACAACCGCTGAAAAATACGTGGAACTGTACGATTGGTACTACATGTCATCAACCGTCCACAAATTGTTGATTCACGGAGGGGACATAATTGCAGAAAATGCTATTGTACTAATTGGAAGTCTTTCGGAAGACGCTTCAGAGGCCCGAAACAAAGACTTTAGGAGGTTCAGAGAACACCATTCTAGGAAAAAGAGTAGACAAGCATCAAACGAGGATATCCTCAATATGCTTATCGTCTCTTCTGATCCTCTAATTTCTTCCACAAGACCAAAATTAAATGCCCACAAGAGGCAGACATACTTTAAGGAAACAGTAGAACTACTGAAACTTCAGGATCAGGAAGCTCCGACAGAGTTCTTAGAAGTTATATCTATTGTAGAGCCTGATTCTGAAGTGGATTCTGATGGTGACGAAGTATAAAATAAGTTAACTTTTATTGTTTATGTTAGGTTAGGTTAAGTAAATTTTTTTTTTTTAATAATTTGCTTTTATTTTTAATCATACAATAGTTTACCATTTATTGTTATTGACTAATGATCACCATTTATCTAATTACCCTCATTATGGTACATATCCTTTTAACAGGTATATAGGTATTAAGTTTTATTAATCATTAGCTAATGTGGACTTGAGGCGTTAGACAAGATTACATATTATGTAATTCATAATTACCATGTCATTTCAAATAAGTAGGTAATACGACTTTGTGATTTCTTAGAATGTTTTGGTCTAAGCATAAAAAATATTGTAAGTTACACTTGGTATAGCCATATTTAAGCATTAAAATGTACATATCATAAACATTTTTTATTATTTAATTTTGACGATTAAAAAAAAAAATCGCAAGAGATGCCGACATTAAGTATGTCAAAAATTCACAAATAAATAGTACTATAACAGTGTGCAAGGATATAACGGCCATCCTAGCGATTCCAGAGATATCCTCATTTTTCATGTCAGCTCCATACATTTTTTTCTTATAATAATTATAACTCTTCCATTTGTGCACACAATTACTTCATATGACATTTTATAGAACAGTAATGAGCGGTAGAAGTCATTTCCAGCAAAAAAAAATAACATTTAAGACATCGAGATCCTATGTCTTCTACAGCCGATTTTCGATCCACCGTGCGTCGTCGCCAAGCCGTAGCCAAGTCGACGACATATCGGAGCTGGTGAACCGCTTTGGTTACGTGCTTACGTTAGGTTGACGCCTGTTTCACGGCGAGGCGAAAGGCGATACGCCGACGATCCCTTTCCGAGTTGATATGTGTGCTATGATCTTTAACATCCTAATCCTAACTAATATTATAAATGCGAAAGTAAGTTTGTTTGTTTGTTACCATTTCACGCCTAAACCACTGAACCGATCATCCTGAAATTTTGCATATACGTTGTCAGGTGTACAGAAACGGACATAGGGTATCTTTCATCCCGAAAAAAAGTACTGTTCCCGAGGAAAACAACAATAACGTTCTTATGATAATAGATGGCGCCACGTGTGTTTCGAATCATGATTGAATTATATAACCCGAATTGATAGTCAAAGTCTAAATTAACGCGAGCGAAGCCGCGGGCAAAAGCTAGTCCTATATAAATTTCATCACGTCGTTGCCGTTTTATGGATATGTTCTGATTTAAAGATTTTCTGGTGTCTGACACAAGATATAGTGGCGTGATTACAGGTACATGGCAACACACCTGCGACTATTGCGATAACCCTTGTATTGTAGACATTCATAAGCTGGGCAAGTCAGAGGAGTTGCTAATTTATGGTGTACCATTTTACCCACTTCCCCATAAGTAAGGTGCACCGTCCCCTTGTATGCAATTCCAGGTCATTCTAGTTTTAGAAGCTAATATTTTCCCAGTGTTTAGTGTAATAAGCATAATCAGCCTATAATGTTCCCACTGCTGGGACACAGGCCTCCTCTCTGTGAGAGGAAGTGGGCCGTGTTATCCCTCGCGGGCCCAGTGCGGGTTCGTGGATGTCACATGTCTTCGAATTTTTTGGTTTTACAGGATTTTGGGTGGACAGTGAATCGAGATATTTATTATATATATTTATAAAAGCTATTATCATTTAATGTGGGTATCCTCAAGTATACTATCTCAACTTCCAGAAACAAACATGAATCCAAATACAAATTGAGCTCCATTTTATATCCTTGTATAAGAACATTTCATTGGGGCGTAATAATAACTAAATGCTCTACCTGTCCTACCCTGTTTATTTAGCAACATACAAATTCTACTTATCTCTACTGTGTTCATAAATTCTGTGTAACAATAATAAACGTTCTCGTTGTTCAGTACAATATTTGCAACCAAACAGCTCAGCACTTTTGCCTGCGGGAATTTCCATAAATGTTTGTATCGCAACAATTACGTGTTGGACTAGGGATCGCGTTAAGGATGATTTCCACCAAACGGCTCGCATCGCATCGGATCGAAACGGATTTTACATTCTTTAAACGATATTAAATCGTTAAAAATTTAAAGCCGCGCACAGCAGCTTGACCGCGGGCGTTTTCCGCGACACGCGATCGTAGCCGAAGGTATGCTGCGACGCGCGATCGGCTGCGTTCGCCTGTCGTCGTGTTTTTCTTTTCTTCTTCTGTGCTTTATGATTATTTTCTTCTACTTCTAATGCAATAGCGAACAATACTACTTCAACTTCAACCATTTTCAAAAATTAGAACGGCACGGTAAAAATTAAACTATTTGTCTAGGTGCAGAAACGGATACGTTCGCAAGCGACGGTACGGAGCCGATAGTATGCGTCGACATCCTGCCGGACGCGATCGGCAGTCGGCGCATCCGTTAGTATCCTTTTCGATCCGATGCGATGCGAGCCGTTTGGTGGAAATTATCCTTATCTGAGACCAAACCAGATCAAACCATCTTAGTGCTAATTTAGCTTTGATTTACCATTTCATAATTATAATAAAGCTATGCGCCCGATGGGAATTCCTTCCATACAAACTTTCACTTTTTCGTACGATTTTTCAAATATTTTATTTCATACAAACCTTGTCTTGACAATTACAAATACAACAAAAAAGAATTAGCTGAATAGGTACAACCGCTTTGAAGTGATGCGCGGAGAAACATTTCTGGCAATTGAATTTTATTAACCGACTTCACAAAAAGGAGGAGGTTCTCAACTCGACAGTTTTTTTTTATGATTGTTAGCTCAGAACTTTTTTTCTGGGAGAACCGATTTGGATGATTCTTTTTTTATTTGAAAGCTGTTACTTTACATGTGGTCCCATTTAAATTTGATCAAGTTCTGACCAGAAGTTTTTGAGTTATCCTTTATTAAGGATAACTCAAAAACTTCTGGTCAGAACTTGATTGAACTTGATTGGCGTATTTTTTCCACTTAGTTTATATTGATGATGTTTTAATAAATTCCTGTCACTGTTATTTACATATCAATTGGTATACGAATGTGTGTGGGGGGTAGGTACTACAACTAAAAAGTGTAAAATAAAAACTTTTTTGCAAAAAACAACTGACTTCCAAAACAACACAAAAAAAGTGACAAATAACTTTAATTTCGGAAGTCGATGGCAAAAAACGAAAATACAAAAACCAAAGACACCGCCTTCCGAAATTAAAGTTATTTTTCACGTTTCTTTTGTGTTTTTTTTTAAGTCGGTTGTTTTTTTGTAAAATTGTTTTTTATGTACAAAGCGGTATGTACCCGGCGTGTGCTACTATGCAAAAAAAGATAAATAAAAGGTTTAAAACCATCTTCGCATTATTGCCTTTTGTAATCAAACCGGTTATTGCCTTTTGTAATCAAACCGGTTTGGGGCACATCGGTTGGATGATTTCAAAGTCTATAACGGACATAGGTAGGAACATAGCTGATATCCGAGGTAGAAACAACGTTTGTGTTTTATATAAGATAGATAAGAAGATAGCTAGATTGTAGTATTCAATATAGCTTTTAAATCATATTATTTCGTATCATTAGATTAGTTATCGTAAACAAACAACGAAACCATAACCAGTCTAATATAACACCAAATTAACCAAATATCAACCAACCCAGAAGTTAGCGCTAAACCACGCAGGCACTAAACTCTACACTCGTTCTTTTTTTTGGACATGCGGAAGTTTAATGTGGGGTATTAGGCAACATTTGTGTTTAGTTCCATTCCTAGTTCTGATTGTAATGTTTAGATATACATGCCCTATTACTACTTTAGTTATAAAAGTATTATTGTGGCATGTATTATATATTTGGTTAGGTACTAACATAATTTGGAACCGTGCACCTAGCTTCTGACGTTTCATAAGTGCCCATGTTGGTTTATGTGAAATAAAATATTTAGATTTTTTGATTTTGATTTTTAAGTATGCTAACAGAAATATGGATAACCGTGACTGACTTAAATAAATAAAATAAAATATAATATTTTTTTACTCTATCCTTTCTTTCCTTTAATTTTTCTATAAAAAATGGAATCACTCATTAAAATACCAACCATACATGGAGGCGTGACCGTGTTCAAAGTTTCAGAAAAAGCAAAGATTATTTTGTTCGCCTCCTCCGGAAAATTCCAAAGATCAAACGACAAGCTTTCGCATCAAAATCCGTTGAAAGAACCACAACTGAGAACGTGAAGATAAGAGTAATTACTCAACCTTCTCTATCATAACATAATTCGTTGAGCGACGATATACACGAGTTCCACTAACAAGCCCATTAATTACAATCGTACAGTTGAGGTTACGTCAATGTGACATTGTATTAAAGGAGGTTTTCTTTCAAAGTTTCTGTTCAAAAAACAATAATTGCTGCAGTGCGACGAATATGAAAGACTGATCAGTCACCTTATAAATACTTATTTTTTTACTCTAGGCAAAGCGCGAGCGAAAAATCTGCTTCATTTTCCATTTGGAAGATACTCGCACAGTGCAGCTCTTGTGGACAAAATATGTTCAACGAAGCGAGGCCTTCTTTAGCAACGCCAGACAGCAAAGATGCGAGCGGCTGATTATTTTGCATGTCATGCGATATGGAGGCGCATCAGAGCCAAGCAAAGGAAACAGTTGTGCACTTGCACTAGATTCTACTTACTATCGCATCTTCATGCATTTTACTCGCTTCGCTACTCCCGCTTAGCTCGGGTGGAAAAGGAAAACTTGTTTAATACGTGGATAAATACAGAAGAAAACAGTCATAGCTTAGTTTCGGTAGCAAAGCACTTACTTTGGTGGAAACATAGTAAGTAACCGTACGGTTTGCGGAAAACTTTATGAGCTCTCGGAAGTTGCATGCGAGTGGCTGCGCAGTATGCATAATATAGGTGTCCGAGAGAATTTTATCACTCTCAGTCAACTGTACCATGCGCGGTTTCGTTCTCGGGTCTACGTTCAGAGGGCTCATAAAGTTTTCCGCGTTTTGTGTATCTTATCCACCTTAGCAGCTCCCAAACCGCCCTTGCTTCGTACGATTTTTACGATTTGACAAAATATGAAGTTTTATTTTATGTTAGTTTAATATGAATGTATCGTACACAAAAATCTTCCGGAATAAATTCTCTAAATGATGATGAAAACCGCATCAGAATCCGTTGCGTAGTTTAAGAGCGACGCGGTCGCACAAAAAGACTTAAATATTTATAATTTATATGTTTACGAAGTTCTGGGCAAAAGAAGTTCCAACAAAGTTATTAACCCAAAAACATGTTAATGTTCTGATTCTCATTTTAACAACCACAGACTAAATTGATGGCTCCAGGTTCCGGATTTCAAGGGCTTCTATAACGGATGTTCAACCCCATTTAAGACATTGGACCCGTTTGGCAAAAATTATTATTCCAACTTGATAATAATTTACTGTCCTATGCACCTGGTTTCATTTCCGGATCCAAGATTATATGATGGCTAAGATTATTCCGTTTTAACCAAAGCAACTACCTCTTGCTTACAGCTACAGCTACAGTTTCTAGAGACTAATGGACCTATGGAAGTATGAATGAGCCTTTTTTAAAATTTGTAAAATTTATTTCATTTTTTCTTTATATGTATGCTATAAAGAGCACGAATTAATATTAATATTAAAAATGTATTAATAAATATTGTTTATTCATATTAATAAATAATATTAATTAATTAATATTTATTATATTTATCTAATGGTCAATTTCACAACCTGCGAGAGAACCGTTTACCGACAGTCGGGGGCATCCCCCCGGCTATCGGTAAACGGTTCTCTATTATGTACCTGGGACAAAGGTGACAGAAATCAATCTGCCTAGTGTTTACCAACTATGTTGGGGTCGGCTTAGTACCAGTATTTTACATGGAGCGACTACCTATCCGACCTCCGCAACCCAGTGTCTGGGTAATACAATACTCCTTGGTAAGACTGCTTGTCAGACTTTCGAGCTTCTGATGATCCGTAAAGACTGTGAAAGATCTACGAATGAGAGCCGGGACCAACGGTTTAACGTGCTTTCCGAGACAAGGAGGGGTTTCGGTTTGTAAAGATGGTCACCCATCCGCGGACCGACCTCGGCAAGCGTAGCTTAACCTGATCGATCGACACATGCGGCTGTTATTACTTTACCACGAGCCCCTCCGATCACAGAAATGAATCCAGTGAGTTATGTCGCACCCGCATAATTATAACATCATCAGTGTCCAAGTGAATTCTATAATGTTCTTCTCATAAAATAAAGATAATCATTTTACTACTCGTAAAACTACCAAAACCTTAAAAATAATACAGTGCAATGAACTGTATTATTATTCACGTTAAAAACTAAATTTTAAAATCAATCTATTCACCAAAGTGACTATAAAATGCCGACAGACTTCGGGTTAAAAGCATCGAAGCGGATTATTTTAATTGCTAAGTTTTCAGGTTCTTCGATATTATACTGAGTTCTTAAGGCACTACCCCGAGCCAAACCTTGCGATAGTGCGAAAATGAGAGGGTATTAACTCATGAATTGAGAGTAATAAACTACATTTAAAAGCACATTATTAATGTTCGATATCCTATCGTCATATTGCAAGTTCTTATTTGTTTAAAAACTTGTGTTACAAATACTTTTAAAATCTCCTTGTAAAAATGTGACAAAAATGATTGATTGCATGCATCTTTTGCTAAAGGTGACGTTCTAATTATTTGAGGATTACACAAATGGATAGATGATTAAAAAATCTGAATAATTCACGTTAGGTATATTTTATTTCAAATGATTGCTTGTCTTTTTTTTTTGGGAATTCTATGATAAATAGGCGTGCGCAGGGAGCGGGGCAGATAAGGATCGAACGCTCAAGGTAGTTTGGTCGGGGAAGCGCCTTAAGTACTAGAGTCTTATGCAGTAATTAACGGCTTTTATTGAACGATTAATTTGCACTTTGGAGGCTTCATATTGTCTCTAATATAGGTTATCAAAAGTATCTAAAACAGAAAAGTAACATATAAAAGAGACCGTTAGCTATTTTAATTTTAATTAATATAACTGCTTTTTTATTTTAAAACAATACGAATTTTATTAGGAATTTCTTAGCAGCAACTCCAAGCACAACATCCCAGGTCTTGGGAGACTAATTTAAATACATATTATACGAACTCAAACAAAATTTTCCAACGCCTAGTTATTCTAGACTACAACCGATGACTGGGTATCGTCGACGTTATGTGCAATCGCATATAAATAATCCCTAGCGATAGTCTCCATCGCGTAGTGATTCATCGTTTCATACATTGACGGTCTGCTGTGGAGACCGGTACAAATTGTGGCATCCGTAGTAAGCTTATAGTTTGCTTTATAACATAACATCACACCTGCTTCCTTCAAAGAGGTAGGCCAAGATCTCTAATAAACCTATAATTCGCCAGTTATTTTAATGTCCCATGTAACAAATCGCCAATGGCCATTAAATGGGCACAAATACAACCTGCGAGCTGATTCTAATAGTTGTGCGCTAAATAATGGGTTTAAATGTACCTACCCTTAACGAAGCCGAGAGTTACTTGTTCTTCGTTATTATGATAATTTTTAGGATTCCGTACCCTAAAGGGTGCCAACGGAACCCTATTACTAAGCCTTCGCTGTCCGTCCGGCCCGTCTGTCATGAACCGTAGTGATAATAGTACCGTAGTTGTTTTCACAGTGTGTATGTATTTCTATTGCCGCTATAACATCAAATAATAGAAATTAAATAAAGTTTAAAATTAAAGGGACAATTCTCAATACAAGAGGCGTGTTCTTTTTTTGGCTTTTTGTCTTCTGGTACGGATCCCTTCGCGTGCAAGGCCGACTCGCACTTAGCCGATTTTTTTACTAGACCGTTCCTGGGAACCTTTGGGTTATGGAAATATTGAAGGTCAAAGTTCCACCTTCTTTTTTGATGTGTTTTTTTTTATGAAAACAAGTTTTAAATGTTACTTAACTTTAAATACTCCCACGATTTCTGTAATATTGCATGCACCCGTAAGCACAATTTTTTACACATTGCGCGCTGCCGTAAACAGCGATATTAAAACACTAAAAATAAAAGACGTTTCCCATTAATTATTTTTGCACAAAGTTAGTTTGATGTATAGAATGCGTAGATGACGGCTTCGTGAGAGGTCTTTTTACACCTCGTATAGTTAAAATAAGAGCAATTTGTTCAAGTTTCTATGTCCTATCAAAATGGTACCAATATTAATAATTTATTGATGATTTTTATTCTATAATAAATATTTGATACGGCCGCGAATCATATTTAGATCAACAAACCCTATACTGACCTGCAAATTGCAAAAATCGTAAGAAAATATGAAATTCGCGGGCTACCCGTTTTTGTTTTTTTGGGTGGGAACCCTTTTTTTTGGGTAGGTAAGCATCAAATAACTTCTCCCGCTCTGGGCGGAGCAGGAGGGCGTGTCAGACTTTTACTGACTAAAACCCACCCGTGTTCCTTCAGTTGCCTGTGAGCCAGTGCCACGGTAACCCTTTCGGACAAACCCGCGACCCCGGCAGGCATCGGTCCTAACGGATCCCGTCAATGTCTGCTGACATCTCTTGACGCTGAGGCGCGCGTGGAACACAACGCGCCGTCGACCCGGGCCTGGTCCTTACCGGACGGCGAGCTATTGGGTGGGAACCTGACGATTCAATTTTCATGGAAAACATTTCTTAATTCCTTTAATGTCTTGCCCTTAAAAACCTTTTTAAATTATCTTAAGCAAAAATGGTCTTAATCCTTGTTTCTTAATGATGTTCATTGTCTTTGGTAGATACATTTTTAGTTCTGTGAAGTGTGAAGTAAATGTTTATAATTTTATTTCTAATTTCTTCCTCGCAACACGTCCAATTAAAATTGAAATTCGTAAAAGCGAACATCCGACAACTCTCTTAATTTGAATGACAGTATCGTGTATAGAGCTTACAACGGCTTGACAGCCATCCAAAATAATTACTTTTTTATTTAAAAAATCGAGTAGCGAGTGGCGAGAACCTACTTGAATTCGCTGAAACACGAAATTATTTATGTGTTTCGCAAACAATGGTGTAACGAAATCGACCTGTCGCGAATGTTCCCTGAAAAATATCACGAACGAGAGTAAATACGCGGCATTTAAAAGCATTATGAAACCAATAAAATTCCCTGTTTATACAGGGAATTTTATTGGTTTCATAATGCTTAATGCAAAACTTTCAGTAAGAATATGTTGAGCAGTTCGAGATTAAGGTATTGTTTAACTTGTGAAGCAGAGCGTTCGAACTAGACTTTAATACCGAGACGGAAACTATGATTGTTTTGCAGAAGACGGGGCTTCATAAAATATTTTTTTAGGAACTTTTCTTTTAAAGTCAATAATAATATAATTGATATTGCTTTGGCCCGTACGAAAGATATGTTGATGTTAATAAACAAACAGGTCAACGTTGAGCTCCTTAAGTTCTGAGTTGCGCTGCACGGTTACTGACAAATGCGTGCACTGACTGGAAAGGTGTACTTAATCTGTGTGGTTCTTTTCTCAAAAGCATGGCATTTCAATCAGCATGGTCCTCAAAGATTATGTCCGAATTTTTACATACACATTGACATTGATGAATTTTATATATACAATGACATGAGTATTTACTTTATAAAGTATTATATTATTTGAATTATTGTGAATGTGAGGACTATGTGGGTCATTGCTTTTTGTTTTAATTTCTTAATTAAGTAGTTTTAATCATTATCTGGCAGTTTGAGTCATTTATACGGCCTACCAAAAGTCTTTTCTTTGGTATTGTTCTTTCCTCAAAGGACCATTTCAGACACTAACCACATGGTCTTCACATGATATGACCAAGATTATGTCTTTCTTTTTTTGTTTTTTGGGTGGGAAATCATTAAATGACCTCTCCCGCTCTGGGCGGAGCGGAAGGGCGTGTCAGACTCTTACTGACTAAAACCCACCCGTGTTCCTTCAGTTACCTGTGCGCCAGGGCCACGGTAACTCTTTCGAACAATCCGCAACCCCGGCAGGCATCGGTCCTAAAAAGAGACTGTGACCTCTGAGTTTGTTTCGGCCTTTCTTCTCAGTGTAGGATAGGAAACGCCGACACCATCTAGTTTAAAAATATGATTGACGTGTAAAAGCGTTTGTACAAACCTACTTACAGAAATAAAATCATTTATCATTTAAAATCATTTATTATTTAACGGATATTGAAAGGTTTGATTGATCTATTGAGAGTTAGTTAGTTCCGTGTTTTCGTAACGAAATTGTTCAACTGAAACATTGTAAACAAATTGTAAAACACGATTTAACTTAAACCCGAGCCTAAAACTTCGAGTCAGTTTTCTTTTTTCGAATATTATGCCAACTTAAGTAAAACAACCTAAGACCGGACGAAGCTGTCAGTTTTGTAAAAGGAACTGTTTTTCTTTGATTTCTGTTCTTATTTCAAAAACAGGCTCAATGGTTTAAACCATGTATAAAGAAAAACCTTGTTTTAGGCTAAACAACTGTTTAACAGGAGATTATATATATATATGGAGTCTGACGTTAAACCTTCAGTAGACACGCGTTGACAAGTATCTAAGATTTTGTGGTAAGACCCTAAATGTTTACGGGCTGATTAGATACGTTGGAAAAAATAATAGTAGGGCACATACATAAACACATGCCTTCTGACTTTTCGGGTAGGCAGAAACTAAATAACACCACGTGGTACGATCCCTACACTCTCCTTTTGCTGTTTCCACGTCCTTACATATGATCATACACCCTGATCTTATTACCAATTAGTTTTTGCCCGCGTATATGTCTGATATTATTTTACGGGAACATAGTATCGAGATAAAAAATACTTATCCTAAGTCCTAGTCCAGGTCATGGTCTACCTGTGTGCCTAATTTCATCCTAATCCGTTCGGCCGTTTTAGCGTGAAAGGGTAACAGACAGACAGAGTTAGTATATATGGATGGATAGCATGGATAAGGTCAGTGTATGCCCTTCCAGGCCCTGCAGTCTCGACATTAGATAGCGACAAAAATCTGTCGCTAAGTCGTATCGATGTCAAATTCCTTTAATAGATTTTCAACCTTATTTCTAAAGAATAAGGTTGAAAATCTATTAAACAAATTTGACATCGATTGGACTTAACGACCAATTTTTGTCGGTATCTATGTCGAGACTGCCGGCCCAGGTCGTTCCCGAATACTATCAATTGCGGGTACATTTATAGAGGTACGAGGAACATGGTGTAAAGGTAACTCATACCTCCATATAAAAGGGAGGATCCTCCGACCAGACGGGTGTCGTGTCTGGTGGGCAAGTGCCCGACGTTTAATGTCGGGACGTTATAAATATGCTAGTTGCGCGGTAAACTCTGCTTGCGCGATGCAGGATTTTGCGTGATGTCAGTGTGACGAGTAGCTCGTATGTGGCGATGTAGATACCGCTACAAATTTAAATAAAATCATTAACTGTAGCAGAAATATTTACTAACCTAGAAACCTTGTTTCGCAAGGGTTAAGTTTTGATGCGATTAAGTTGGTGTAGTATGATTTTAATTGAATATAATAGGTATGTTATCGTCTAATACAAACAATTTATAGCCTCTGGGCCCTACTTTAAGTCTCTAGTCGAAGCCTGCGTCAACCCGATTAGACTAAGCTACTGTATACAAATTAGTTGAAAGTTGTATAACGCTAGCCTCCAGCGTTTAGTTATTATTACGTGGGGTATTTTGCATACCTATACAAGAGTCGTTTAATTCAGCAGACATATTAATAATGAGAGAGGAGTGGTGGCCCAGTAGTAACGTCCGTCGTGGGTTTGAACCCAGGCAGGCCCTTTACTTTGTGTAAATAATTTCATCACCACTGCTCAGAAAACCGTGAAGGAAGACATCGTGAGGAAACCGGCATGTCCTAGAACCAAAATTTCGAAGACATAAGACATCTACCAACCCGCACTGGGCCCATGTGGTAGATTATAGCTCACTCCTTCTCGTGAGAGAAGGCATGTGTCCCAGCAGTGGGAATATTATAAGCTGATTATGCTATTAATAATAGTGATTTATACGAAGTTAAATTTTTGCATCCTTTTTAATAATTATCTTTATAAGGAACAACTCGAACCGGTAACACTAATTCAAGATTGTATCATACTTATAATCATAGATGCTGTTTTATTATTGAATAACTCAATAGATATTTTAATGATTATTTTCTTTTATGTAGTAAAATTTTATTCATTGCTCAAATACATAGCAAACTATAGTTTTGTATAATTTAGAAGCATATTGCAATTTTGTAAATGTGAGTACAATGGATTCGCTTATTATATAATTATGTTGACTTGACAGCATGGCAGTAGAGACTATGTCATGCTCACTTAAATGTCTCACTGTTGGTGGCGCGTGTGTTGGATCATTCGGTTCCCTACAAAATGGTTGAGCTGGATGGTGCTGATCCACGCGTCATGTTCGTGAACGGGCGCCGTCAGTTGAGACTGGTCATCTCTTAACTGCCACGGCTTATTTTTATTATTAATCGTATATTTTGAATTGTTTTTTTATATATTTTTTTTTTTCATTGTTCTCGCATATAGAAGCAACACGAATAATGTACCCAGGATTTTGTAATATCTTGATTTAAAAAGAGTGTCCTTGGAGTTTCTTGCTCGTTCTTCTCCATAGAGATCTACGTTTTGGAATGGGCAACTAGCTTCAACTTTCTGACTAACTGACCGACTCTTTGACAATTCAAAAGTGCCTGTAAATGGTTTAATTGAAATAAATGCTTTGAGTTTGAGTTTGAGTTTGAGTTTGAGTTCAAGATTTTAGGTAAGGCAAGGCACATTTACTAATTAAACTAGTGGCTCTGTGAGCTGTAGACCTTGCGAGTCTGTCTTTGCATATTTAGCTTAAAACTGAATAAATGTTCCACGCGCAAAAGGAGTGCGGTGAATTTTTCAAAATGGCGCGCTTTTTTGTTTTAAGAAACAAAAAGCGAAACGAAAAACTGAATCGAGAAATAAATTCCATATAATTATCGAACCTGCTCACATGTTGATTCTATAATAATTGTCTGTTGTAAGTTTTACTACTGTAAGAGCTTCGTCATAGGTACCTACTAACATAGGTTAGCCTAAATATACTCCGTTATTAGTTGCTAGTTCGTCCGTCCATCTGGCCGTCCGTCCGTCCGTCTGTTTGTCAGCGGGCTGTATCTCATGAACCGTAATAGGTAGACAGTTGGCATTTTTTCACGGTATGTATCTCTATTGCCACTATAACATCAAATAATAAAAATAAAATAAAGTAAAAAATAAAGGGGGTACAAGAAAAGTGTTAAAAAAAAATGTAGTGTTAAATATTGTACGACGGTACGGAACCCTTCGTGTGCGAGTTCGACTCGCACTTGGCCGGTATTATTAGATTTTTTTTTTTGTGCCTGCCGAAATACTATACTAAAATACATTCACACACAATGACACAACTGAGAATCCCTGTTAAGTCCTTCAGTTTTATTTTAATGAGTTTGAATAGGAAACTTTTGGTAAAAAGAAAAACAAAGGAAAAGTCGCAATAAAAATCAAAATAAAAGTAGGATTGGGGCAATGATGCTCGTTGTGGGGCGACGAATGAATGTCAATAATAAGTAATGACGGTTCCCCAATAAAATAAATATTAATTTAATTTAAAGACAACGTAATTCATGGAAGATAATATTACATCTTTCTTGTCAAATCGTAGCTTCAGTGAAAAAACTAAAGAGGGCGCGCCTGTCGGGTGCGCGCCTGGGTTGCGCAGACGTCTGGACTCTCCCACGCTGACATACGTCGTTTGCATGTGTGCATGCACTTGCAGACATATGCGAGGCGTTAACAAGGATCATTGTAATTATACCTAAATATCGGGCCCCAAAGTTAATAAAATTGACTTATATACGTAAAAAGGTGAAACGGACCCTTGACCATATACAAACAAGACGTGACCTTTGTTCTTGGTCAACTTTTGAAACGTGCGTAGCCTAATAAAGGATCTTACTTTATTTTTCTTTTACTTTAGACCCTGAAGAGTAATAAAGGCAAAACGTCTCGATGAAAACGTCAATGTTTTAAAACAAGGGTAAATACACGGACTAGAAAAAAAAGGACTCCGCGCCACGCATATTGAAAGTGAAGCACCGTATCGATCTATGTGTGCGTGATTTAAATAAGTATCTTACTCCTGGCCCTGCAGTCTCGACATTAGATAGCGACAAAAATCTGTCGCTAAGTCGTATCGATGTCAAATTCCTTTAATAGATTTTCAACTTTATTTCCAAAGCATAAGGTTGAAAATCTATTGAAGGAATTTGACATCGATACGACTTAGCGACAGATATTTGTCGGTATCTAATGTCGAGACTGCAGGCCCTGGTATGTTATTTCTTGACACTTTTTCTGGGATGTAGAATTATTTTTACACCATTTCACAACACAAGAAGGCATTATTTTGTTTTATTACTTGACGTAAACAGTCCCTACAATGACGCCGTAGTGCCGCGTAAGGGCGGCCGGTCGGCACCTTATGATGTAAATGTGTGCGTGAGGCATGTTTGTAGAAACGGTGCTTCGCTTTTGATACGCGTGCCACGGAGTCCTTTTTTTTCTAGTCCGTGGATAAATATTACGTGATGACACAGCGTTTATAATGTTTCTGCAAGTATGATGTATGACATGACAGGAATGGATTGCCGCAGTGTTGTCGTGAGTTTGCAGTTTGTGTCTTTTTAGATTCACCCGAGAACTCGTATGGCTCTATTGATTGACGTTGTTATATAGTTGAAAACGGCGTTATAAAAAATATGGATCCTATCTATAGTACACACGTACGCTAAAACTTGCACTAAACGCATCTCAATCTCTAAGTATACGTACTGTCGTCGTCATAACTACAGCAACTACAAAGCATGCGTTTAGTGCATGCGATAGGAAGCGTTCTGGCCCTGCAGTCTCGACATTAGATAGCGACAAAAATCTGTCGTTAAGTCGTATCGATGTCAAATTCCGTTAATAGATTTTCAACTTTATTTCCAAAGAATAAGGTTGAAAATCTATTAAAGGAATTATAAGTCTAAGCATTTATATATATGGGATCACCCCCGAGGCATACCCTAACTTAAAAAATATGTTTTGAAATCAATAAACAATTGCCGGAGTTATCGTGTAACAAACATACAAAAACAATATACAGACAAATTAAGAACCTCCTCCTTTTTGACGTCGGTTAAAAATAAGGATCCTATCTGAACAGTACTGTAGAGGATTTGTCTGGATGACTTTGCCAACCAACCTCCACTATGATGAGATGAACACGTATTCATACTGAAAATAGGAAAAAACGGTACACAGTCAGCACTGATGGCCGACATTGACATATAAAAGTAATTGATTCTAGGAATAATAATCCAAAGTATAATTAAAAATACGGTATAATACCTTTTTTATGGACCCGGTACCGCAAGAGCGCTGAGCTCTTTTGTAGTAAGTACACCACGTGCACTAAAACTTGCACCAAACGCATCTCAATCTGTATGTGATCGCATTGTTGTCGTCATAATTACAGCAACTACATAGCGACTGACAGGTCGCATTGATGCATGTCCTAACCCAAGTTGAAAACGTCAGAAATACAATCTCGAAAAAGTCGGACAGAATGCGTCTATCACATAAGAAAAAAATGCGTGAGTGTCGTGGAACACTCGGTTGGAACGAAGTTCCTTTCGAAGTATATTTAGAACATCCATAGAACCAATTTGATTACCATAAAAAGGGTTATATTGAGTCAACCTTAAAAGATAGATACGAGCTGTCCCGGACTTTTTTTTAGAACTTTTAAAGGGAAACAATTCCGTCATACATGGCTTTAGCATAACTTTAACCGTTTACGCAACGCACGCAACGGAAGCTCTCAAAAGGAATATTTTTTTCCCGTTTTTGCAATATTTTGCATTTATGCTCCGCTCCTATTGGTCGCAGCGTGATGATATATAGCCTAAAGCATTCGTCAATAAATGGACTATCCAACACAAAAATATTTTTTCAATTCCAATCAGGACTTCCTGAGACTAGCGCGTTCAACCAAACAAACAAATGAAGAAAGGGTCGTGACGGAAACTCGTGACGGAAAATTCTTACACTTTTTTTCGCCTAGTCCCCATCCGCCAAGTCCATATCGTGCGATAAGGAACTTCGTTCCAAAAAAATCATTACAGCTATCAACAGCTAACAAGTCTACACGTGCTACGTTCTTCGTCCTTTATAGGTACTTTTCACAACACGAGGCAACTCGTAATTCTGAAACTTACACACAAGAAGATTAATGCGTGTCACAGATGCGACAAGTATGAGGTTGTTAAGAGCGTCAAGTAAGGAAATATTAGGTCGGGCAAAAAGTTCTTGCGTATTTTGTATACAAATTCAAGACTAAGATGTAGTGTGGCACCCAACTATCGAGATTTTTTGTACACCCAGACTTTTTCAAATGACTCAACAATGTATTGTGGTTAACCCCTAATTCTTGAGCTATGTCGTAACAACTAATTAAAAAAAAAACACGTGTGGCACTCGGGGACTGCCGCGGTAAAGCTATTGCATAGCATTTTTATCAACTTATGCAATTATAATTATTTATATTTTTTTTATTTATTCAGTATTTTTTTTTCTTTGATATTAATTCTAGTACAGTCGTACCATATACATACATGTTAAGCGAACGCTCGGCCTAGCTACATGGTAGGCGGATTGGGGGGTGTTAGGTTTTATTTTCGTTACGGAATTTCTTGATTGGGTAGCCGCGCTCAAAGCCCGCGATAAAAGCTGTGCAATAGCTTAAAAACAACTACTAACTACAAAAATGGATCGACTTTATCCGTCACAGGGCGACTAGAGCGAGCTGCATCTTTGACATCGAAAATTCCCGGACTGAAAACGCTTGAACCGACCTTGTGCTATTCTTACTGACACTGCGTTAAGTAAACGTCACATATTTTTTTCGTGACTTTTGTCGCATATATCCCTTTTTGTAATTTAACTTCAGAATGTATCGAACGTCGAATTTCGTCGTTAGATTCACTAATTTAGGCGGCCAGAAAAACAATTGGGAAATAGCGGGATATGGTTATTACTTTTTAATTTTCTTTTTAAAAATAACATCTATTTAATGGTATCAAAACCAGCCAGATACAAACAGTACAGCCAAAGAGATTTTACTACAACTTTATTCCTATAAAATACGAAAAAACTTTATCCTTGTCCATGATCCACAATATCAAAGGAACATTCCACTTATTTTTTTTTGTATTTTAACTACATACCTACATACGGTCTACGGGTTTTAATTGTGCTTTTATAAAATTATCTTGAAAACACATTGTCTTGAACGTTAGGTAGAAAAGCTCATATGAGTGCTATCTTGGCGTGGGTGTGCGTGGGACTAATACAAGGGCCTAACATAAAGGAAACTGCGGAGCTCATCCTTTAGAATCGAACCCATATCGTTATTTTTGCCTTACCTTACGAACCTTACGTAAAGGATAAAATAATACCTACACAAGGATGGAACCTGACTCAGCATTTTTCCTTTCTCAGTTCTTTTATTTTTCATACACATGCTAAAAAATGCTTCTTAAAAATAATACGTGAATGGTTCTATTAAGTACATTTTTTTTTAAAGAAGTATTTTTGATTAACACCAAAGACAAATAGATATTTAAATACTCTACGTAAGTATTATTACGTCAGACACTTGTAGCATGAATGACGAAGACCAGTTGGCTACCCCACATCTGAAATACACATAATGCGATCTAAGCAGTATAAGTTAACCACAACTCGCAATTTGCATGGGATACTGTCCAAGCTGTTGCCAAGCCATCCCTTTTAGGTAACTGCATCAGCAAGTTCGTCTTGAGTTGCCAAACTTTTGAAGACAGTGTTTAAAGACACATATCTGTTCAGGATAGGATAAATGGGGCGTACACGAACTGGTTCTGCATCTCGAGGGGTGTTAGACAGAGTTGTGTAGCGTCACCATGGCTGTTCAACTTGTACATGGATATTTTTCTGACAGATTTGAAAGAGGGTAAGTGTGGATTGACGATGAATGAATTGCCTGTCAAATGCCTTCTGTCGTGGAGTGCTGTAGTTTCTGCCTATCCCCATGGGAAGAATGCGTAAGTTATGTATGTAAAGAAAGAAAGAAAGAAAAAAAAGAAAGAAAGAAAAATATTTTATTTGGGACACGCATAGGAAATACAAAGAGTAAAAAATAAAAAAAGAGCATTTAAAACTAACAAAATTAACAATAAAAAAGAAAAAACAACAATAAACAAGTAAAAAACCTGTGCGAGGCCAAAAGGGCTCCTATCTCAGCATAATGCCACGATATTTAAAAAATAAATACCGCAGCGCTGGTATTCTGATAGGGCCCGCTGTGATGCCACGGACACACCTACGGACATCTTTATATCACACTAGGGGATTATTAACATAAATAAAACTAAATAAAAAAATATTATAAGAAAATAAAGCAATAGAAAATTATTTAGAAAACAAAAATAAATAAATAAAAACTATGATATGTATGACAGTGATTAAAGATCGACCCAAGCCCGCCGCTCCAACATCACTTGTCTATGTTGTAGACTATACGTACGTACATATCTCTGCTCAAATTTGAATATAAATTCTTGAACTGTTTGAAGTGACGACTTCTGAGAACCAAAGGAAACCGCCTCATCGATTTGAAACGTATGGTTGTTTGGTTTTTGTATGACACCAAGACACCAATTAATCTTTAGCCGATTGTATGTATTAAACTGTAATGGGTAAGTTTTGCCAATCAATATTTTTTATTCATACAGTGACTTCAATCAAATCTTGTTTTCTACGGTCAAATTAATTTACTGGAAACAAAAAAGTTTAGTATGCAGGCAGACGAGACAAAGAATATCGTTACTAGAATTGACTACTCAACACTCGCACAACATGGACTAAAAAGTTGCTGTATCTGTTGCTGTATGTAAATATTGATCTGTTTGTCAACAGATCGATATACAAGTAGATAACAACGGCAACTTTTTAGTCTGTTGTGCGGGTGCTGATTAGTCAATTCTTCTAAGTAACTTAAATCACTTTACAGTGCTATGAAAAGGAGAATGGCGAGGTTGCATGTACAATGGGACCCACTGTTAGGAGTACCGTGCAGTATGGAAACTTATAACTAGTTGTAGAACTATATAAAAGTAGCAATAAAGCAAATGGGCAGTAAGTTGTAGAGGCTGGGAGAAAAAAGATATGCAAGGTGAAAGATTATAACCTAAAACGAATATAATAGTGATAAATAAAATGTCTTTTTTTTTGTACTAAGTAGTTTCAAAAAGGTGTTCAATCAGAATAAAAATATTTAAGTACCAACACTACCATCATGGATCTGCATCTCTCTGGCCAAATATAGGTACTTACCTTCTCAAAATAAAAAATACATACCTTCTATGTCTGGGAGCTAGAAACTATAGTGACCTGGTCAAAACGAGATATGAAATACTGTAAGCATAGACTGGATCGATATAGGATGAAACTATAATTATTATTGGTAAAAAAGTAAGTTGAAAGAAGCGTACATATCTAGCAGAATATGTACTCGTAGTTTTAAGGCTCAATTGGCGCGATGTGTCTAGTTGCGACCAAGATTCTTTCTAAAGTCGGGTCATACCTGCGTGTGGAGTGGCGTGCTATACACCCACATTTTGCCAGTTACATACGTTTAACTCTCATCTATGAGGGGTGAGCCAACTGTCACTGACCGGGCACATATTCAGACTTCGGGCTGATACTGAGAATTTCACCTTGCCTGATTTGGGAATCGAACCCAGGACCCCACGTTCGGCAGTCGTGCTAACGATCACTAGACCAACAAAGTAGTCGAAAACGAAGTAAAGATACCTACTAGGAATAAATATCTATCTCCTGGAACTCCCTCCGTGAAAAGCAATTAAGCAAAGATGCGATTTTACAGACTATTAAGAACTTGAATTTTTAAACAAGAGGTTTGTTGAATAAAACAATATTTATATAAAAACAAATCTTTTATTTTTCGTTTTGTTTATTAAAAAAAATTGACAAGCGCAAACGTCTGCAAATGTAAGAACGTAGGCAAATCATGTAATTATTAGTTTGGAATGTAATACGAAACACGGTGCGTTTAATAACTGCATGATGACTTATTTTTAAGTAAATAAAAATCTTTTCTAACTTTTAATTCCCATCATCTAGTGACTCAATATTTTTATATAATCCTCTTACAAACCCTTAATTATAATAAATATGAACTTGCAAGTGAATGACACTTCGTTAATTTATAAATAATCTGGGTCCAAACTCGCCATCCTTCTTTCGTTTATTTTATTGAGGTCGGTTTATTTTATTAAAAATATAATGTACTAAAGCAGTATAAATGGCCCAGTGGTAACGGCTCCGACTTACGAATTGTAGGTCGTGAGTTTGAACCCAGACAGGCATTCGACGAAATTTGTTTCATCACCACTGCTCTCAAAACAGTGAAGTAAAACATCGGGATGAAACCAGCATGACCTAAAATCAAAAGATGTGATATCCACCAACTCCCTTTTTCACAGAGAGGAGGCTGTGCAAACGTTGTAGGCTGATGTGCTTTTCCGCTGGCTTCATCCGCGTGGAGGTAGAAAATTACCCTACAGACACGTTCTACCGGTACAAAAAGTATCTTATATCCTAAACCAGGTCATGGTCTACCCATGTGCCAAATTTCACCCAAATTCGTTCAGCCGTTTTAGCGTGAAAGCGTAACAAACAAAATTACTTTCGCATTTACAATATTAGTTAGGATTATATACTTACAAGTCTAATTTCAACTCTTTATTCATCATCATCTTTATTCTTTATTCATCGTCATTTGATGTAAAGATATAATAATAATAATCACACAAGTCTTGGATTTGTATAAAATTTGAAAGAACTTTTTCTCCGACCTAATATTTTTAAAAGAGTTACCGTGGACTTTCTTGTCAGCTCTTCTCCATAGAAAATGACCAATTGGAACCGTGCACCTAGGTTCTGACGTTTCATAAGTGCCCATGAAGGTTTGTGTGAAATAATAGTAGATTATACAACAAGTGAAAAAAGGGAATTTAATTCGAGGAATACAAGGACCGAGATGATTTTTTTTCACGAGTTGTGTACTCTACTTTATACCATTGACTGCGAGAAAATAAATTGTAGTATAGTATTTATATTTATCATATTTAATTATATAATCGGCCATAAGAAAACAAAGTTATAAAAATAAACATTAAAATTTTATAGTGAAATTAGAACAGTTTTCGATTTGAGTAAGATATATATTTTTTTAATTTAATTATATAACTCCATGGAATAACTTCATTTAGCCAGCCAGTAGGTACTTACAGCACGTTTTATTGTTTTTTTTTGTACATAATTCGTATAGTTCGTGCTTGTTCCAAATTCAAAATGTTTTTTATTCATTCAGTGGTTAAAATAGAGTTTTCAAATGCCCTTTTTCGAGTGGCAATGGTAAAAATTATCTTATATAGGTTTTCATTTTTTTGAAATGCCGCCTCTAAAAGCGGCTGTTGAAGCGTCTCCGTGCTCTGTGCTTGGCCTCAAGCTCATTACAAACACTAAATACACCCTATTAAAATACCTGAAAATTACAGGGTTAAGGCTACATCGCCCCTAGGTAAGCTATCCTTATCATTTTCATGTCAATCATGTGTCCGAGTTATAGTTTGTAAGATGTTCAAGTGATTTGGAGTATATGCATATTGTAGTCATTTGAATTATGGCTAAATGTAGCTTGAGATTCTGCGTTGATTTCTTAACCTTAATAAACCCTGTAATGTTTTCCTGCGAAGCTATCTGAAAAAGTCTTATTGCATAACATTTATTTATAGATTCCTTCACACTGCTTTCTTATCTTTGCCGAAAAGTTGGAAAGAAAAACATCAAGACGGTCATTAGTTGTTAACTAAACAATTTCTCGGTCAGCCGGGGTTTGGATAGCAACGTCCTTAACTTTTTGTGATAGATGACCTTGGCCATTACGTAGAACGATACAAACATACCGAAAATGGAATTAAGGAACATATTGAAACACTACACTTCATCATACAAACTTATATTTATTCCGGGAACTAAGTATCAGTTTTCCATCACGTGGCATAGAGGGCGTTTGTCACTGATTTTTTTTTTCTTTTTTTTAATTTTTTTTTTTTGGTTTGGAATCATCAAATGACCTCTCCCGCTCTGGGCGGAGCGGAAGGGCGTGTCAGAGTCTTACTGATTCTTCTTACTGTTCCTTCAGTTGCCTGTGCGCCAGGGCCACGGTAACTCTTTCGAACAATCCGTGACCCCGGCAGGCATCGGCCCTTTCGGACCCCGTCAATGGTGCTGACATCTCTTTGAGGCGCGCGTGGAACACGACGCGCCGTCGACCCGGGCCTGGTCCTTACCGGACGGCGAGCTGCCCATTGCTCGCCGTTAGCAAGCCCGTGCCTACGGTGGCCGGGAGTCGGCAATCGACTCCCGACGCCCAGGGTGTCTCCTCCTGCGGCGGCTAGGGGCGCGAGGGCGTAGAGATTGCCTCTCCCTTTCGCGCTCCGCCTCCTCCTTCGCGAGCATTACTGCTGCTTCTAGAAGGAGGTGACACCTTCCCATTCCCTCTCGCTCCGTACCATGGCCTGAACCAGGGCTGGACGCGAGAGGTTGCCGCCGCCGATCGCCGCCACGAGGACACGGCGGTGCTCCGCCCAAGCCGGGCAGACCTCCACCGTATTCTCCACCGGGTCCTCCGGTCGATCCACACAATGATAACACCCGGGCGTTTCCTCCCGCCTTTTCCGAAACAGGAACCTCCCGAAACAACCATGTCCGGTGAGGACCTGCGTCAGGCGGAAGGTGAGGACGCCGTGGCGCCTCTCAAGCCACTCCTCAAAGGCTTGTCACCTTCTGCCTAAGTGAATATTCGTTGGACAATGAATTCCCCTACTATTGTATATGTAATTTGTCAGTGTTTGACATTCTAACAAGATTTCTGAATTGTCTGTTCGCATCTGCTTAAGTAGGCTTGATCCTTTTTTGGGCAAATTCGGGACCAATATAGAAACAAAAAGAGCACTGGTGGTCCAGTGGTAACGGCCCCGACTTACGAGTTTTAGGTCGTGGGTTCGAAACCAGGCAGGCGCTTTACTTTGTGTAAATAATTTCATAACCACTGCTCACAAAATGGTGAAGAAAAGCATCGTGAGGAAATCGGCACGTCCTAGAACCAAAAATCCGAAGACATGTTGCATCTACTAACCCGCACTGGGCCCGCGTGGTAGATGACAGACTACTCCCTCTCGAAGAGAAGAGGCTCCTGTTTCAAAGCAGTGGAAACATTATATGCTGATTATGCTATGCTTATGGTAGAGCTAGAGAAATCAAAATGTTTTACGTTATATGTGCTCGTGTGTGTTATTAGGTATTTGGTTAGATTGGTTTGTAGGTGAGTACGTGTGGGAGTTTTTTGCTATCAGAAAGTTCGTTTTGTAATGTCGCACGTTTAATAAAGAGGTCTCGGGTTGGGTTTTGGACTTAAGCTTCTTCAAATAAACAAGAGTACGCGGGCTAATTTATGATGCGGTAAGTAAAAACGTCGATTTTAACTATTCGAATCTGAATCTGTTGTGGTCTGCGTCTGGTTTTACAATAATAGTATGATAGCATTTCATTTGCATATCAAAAATCTGTAGATATGAGAGATTTTTTCAACACAGTCTGATACAAATAGTCATGCATAAAATCCTCCTTACTCGGTTATAGTTTGCATTTTAAAACGAGTTTTTATCTATAACACAGAGTTATTAAACAAATATTGTTTTATGTTGTTTGACTAACCTTAGAGACCATAAAAAACAGATTTACCAAACCTCATTTACTTATCGCTATAATTAGTCTCACTAATGATGTTACATTCCCAGAATTGTTACATTGAAAGTACATCTGTGATTGGGTACCTACACAGATGCGGACAATTATATAGAGTGGTGATTAGGTTATCACATTTAATAGTAAGTACAACGGTTATTAGAAGTGGTTATCAGTCTGTTAAAGTAATAAAATAAACAATTTTCCTAAAAACAGAAAACTGTATTTTACAAATAAAGTAAATAGCGTAAAAATTTAGACGAAATAAACCAGTCTTGATAATAAGGCACAAACTTTATGGTATTGCTACGAAATAATCACAAATTAAGTTAATTTTGTTAAATATTATAACAAAAAACCGGCCAAGTGCGAGTCGGATTCGCGCACGAAGGGTTCCGTACCATTATCTATGAAAAAGACAAATAAAATCATGTCTGTTGTATGGGAGCCCCCTTAAATATTTATTTTATTCTGTTTTTTTTTGTATTTGTTGTTATAGCGGCAACAGAAATACATCATCTGTGAAATTTTCAACTGTCTAACTATCACAGTTCATGAGATACACCCTGGTGACAGACGGACAGACAGTCGGACGGACAGCGGAGTCATAGTAATAGGGTTCCGTTTTACCTTTTGGGTACGGAACCCTAAAAACGGTCCCACGGCTGGAATGTTAATTGTTATTAATTATTTTAATTGTGTAGGTATGTTTACAATATGTAATGTAGAATACGTGGCTTCAATTAATGTGATAAGCTAATCGCCATACTGTATTGTCATGAATATTAATTCTTTGTTTTTTGTTCTCAATGTTAGTAATAATTATTATTCTTTGAATGTAGACACAATTGAAAGTTTCTGCGCACGTACAGTCACGAGCATAATACCTACCTTACATTTACGCCAGATTCAAAAGGTTTTCTTTTCTTTATTTACGATTTATTCGTAAAGTATTGGTCTTTTCTCAAAGTTGAAAACGATATTTCAAGGGACAATCGCTTTTGAATTTCGTCAGTGTGTTGTGTAATTTGCTCGTGACTGTAGGCTGGTGAAAAAATTACGTCGAAATTTTACATTTGCTGAACTTTAAGCCTGAATTTATAGGCAGCAATGAAACAGGCTGTAATTCTTGTAGATACTGTTCTTGATGATACTTACTGTTCAAGAAATGGTACATTAAACGAAGACATGCTGCTAAAATCGAGAAAGACTGTGTAAAGTCCCCAGTTACGTGTAGACCCTCAGAAAAACAAATGACATTTACGAGCAGCAGTGAATCAGACTACTTATTACTCTCGAAAGGAACTTAAGGTAACTAAGGTACTTGCACGAAAACTGTTGCAAACAAAAAGTATTTTTGAAATTCTTAGATTAGACATATACAGGGTGGCAGGGATATCGACGCACAACCTTATACCATGGATTCAGTGAAATTTTTCTTAGGTTAAAAAATATTGCTCTGCCATACATTTTGACCGCGTTAGTTGCACTTTTCTATGAAACAACTTATTTTTTTTTTTGATAACCTACTAAACATTTCTACGTTAGCCCCCTAGCGTAGAAATTTTCTAGAATCATGAGCTGAATTCATGGTTTTAGTTTGCACGTCGATATCCCTGCCATCCTGTAAAGAACTCTTGAAAACAGGTTGGCAAATAAATGCTCTTTCATTCAGAAATAAAGTAATTCAGGCACATTTCTAAGGATCGCTCACAGAATCAATCACATCTTTAGCACTTTTCCATTAAAAGCAGAAAAACAAAGTTCCATCTGCGGTTAGGTCACGAGGCAATTTCAATTTGCCGATATTAAGAATTCCACGTGCCACATTTTCAGATTATTCAAGGTCAACTGGACTGGTTTCCAAAAGCATAACTTTGTTGAGTCGCCCCATTAGGGCAATTCCGTTTATTGACCGAGCGAGCGCGAAGCGTCTCCGTTTCAACTTGGGCAAAAATGCTTTCGTATGTCCGGATGTCTGTAATTTTCCTCTACAGGTCGCATTTCTCAACCGATTCTCGTGAAATTTTGTGAGCAGGTTCGATAATTTTATGGAATGTTTTGACTATTCAGTTTTTTGAAATTTTTCAAAATGGCAAATTTTTTCAATAAAATCATGTTTCAGCCATTTCGTGGTTTTTGTTTTTTGGATTTTTGTTTTGTGTGCGGTGAACGTTTATTCAGTTTTAAGCTATGCAAAGACAGACTCGCAAGGTCTACAGCTCGCATAGCCACTAGTTATATAAGGCGTGAATCCTAAGGTTTTTGTTGGTGACAACGGACTGCGTGTTTCCGAAATAGGCCTTCCAAGGTCAACTTTTTGACGATATGTTGTGCCATGTTATGTGATAATGATAACTCATTATGGTAGGTTCTGTACTTATGTACAATAACAGGTGGAACTTTTGCAGCCTTGTAGAATTGTTACCCTATTGTTCATCAGGAACTAAAAGTCACGTATGGTTACCAAAAGAGATAAGTACCCAGACTAGACAGTCAGCCACACACATAATAGAGACAGACAGACACAACAGACATCTGTCATGTTATGTGAGTGAGTCAGTCAGTAATATTCAGAGATTTAGTGACTACGTGACTTATACTATTCTGATATTATTCGCGCTGGCAAAGTAAGAACTTTGTCAGCGCGAACAATATCAGAATAGCACACACTTTACTGAGCAAGTCAGCCAGGTGGTAGCGGGTTCACTGCCCATTTTCGATAAGTACTTACTGACTTACATATACGATCGAAATTAAGTATATATTTTAAGTTTGGAGAATATTTTCTCTATTTGAAGCCCTGTTTGCTTAGATATCTATACTAACATGATAAAGCTGAAGAGTTTGTTTGTTTGAACGCGATAATCTCTGGAAGTACCAGACGGATTTGAAAATTCTTTTTGCATTTGGTAGCCCAATTCTTGAGAAGGCTATTTAACATTACGCTATAACTCTTAGAAGCTGAGCAAAAAGAAAAAAAGTCATAAAGAACGTGCGAAAATAAAATAATAGCGCGGGCGGGCACTGTGATGCGACGGGGTGGGTCGGGGGTACAAGAAATCTCACACGGACGTAGCCGCGGGCAGAAGCTTGTTATTATTAATATAATAAAACTGAAGAGTTTGTTTGTTTGAACGCGCACATCTCTGGAACTACCAGTCCGAAAAAATATTTTTTGCATTAGGTAGCCTAATTCTCGAGGAAGGTTATAGGCTATTTAGCATCACGCTACGACCCTTAGGAGCCGAGAAACAAGAAAGAAGTAATAATAATAATATAAAACGTTTATTTTCTCTGAGAGACTAGTGCCTGAAGAAGGTTTATATAAAAACCTGTATTACAGGTCACCAGGGCCCTCCCGCGGCTAGTTGCCTGTGATTTGGACCAAAATAGCAATGCAGTAACACTTAACTAAGGTTGAATTAAGAAACAAACAACCAAACCGCCCCCCTTCCCTCTGGACCTCGTACACGAGTAGACGTGCCAGTGGCTTTAATCTCAATTTAATTCCATGAATAAATGGAAACTGTTAAAAATAAACTTTACAAAAAATAGGAGTGCATAAACTAAGTGGAGGTGCTCAATTCGCTTCCAACTGCTAGTAGACTACACCAACGAGTAAGCTACTCCATGCGTCATACTACTGGCTCCACCCGTGCTCCGCCCTAGTCTGCAACGTCAGAATCACAAACCACCGCCGCACGCGCAGCTCTCATACCTGGACATCGCACTATCTCCGTCGTCTACAACCGAGTCCCCGCCCACTGCTGATGTACGACCACAGGACGCAAGTAAGCACCTCCCACTGATTATAATCTCCTGGTACTCGAAGCATTGCGATGGTGTCTTCCGTAGCGTTTGAATTGGAAATATTCGAGTAGATATGACTACGTCCTAACAACTGTCTTGAGCAATAGCGGTACTATCCACAGTATCCACAGAACTATCGCACTGTACTGCTGTTTTATGTTTTCCGAGTGCTAATTACCGTTCACTCAGAATATTTTTTTATTTTTTGCGGGCCACGTACCTACAAACGTCTATTATTGATCATACTCGTACCTACGAACCAGGAATTTGAGCTATATTGTGTCCTGCTTGCAATAACTCTTCATTCACATAATCTCTATTAGTTTATGAGAACCTGGTACCAAAATGCTGCGCTCGCCTCCTACGTCAAAAACCAACATCAACCTGTCGCGTTCAGAAGCCGACATAAGCAAACTATGTGAAGATGAGCTAATTGACGATTGAGTTCATCATTTGTTACGAAAAGAGCTAAGCGGTTCAGGTCTTCCAGTGCTGAAAAACCAGTCAAAAAGTTTGATTTTAGGACTGAACTGAGAGAAATGATGAAACAATTTATAGCATCGCAAAATACCCGGCTTGAAACCCTTGAATCTCATATAATGTACCTCAAGCTACATTACATTACAGCTACATTCTGCGAAGCAGTAATGCTCGCGAAGGAGGAGGCGGAGCGCGAAAGAGAGAGGCAATCTCTGCGCCCTCGCGCCCCTAGCCGCCGCAGGAGGAGGAGACACCCTGGGCGTCGGGAGTCGATTGCCGACTCCCGGCCACCGTAGGCGCGGGCTTGCGGACGGCGAGCAATGGGCAGCTCGCCGTCCGGTAAGGACCAGGCCCGGGTCGACGGCGCGTCGTGTTCCACGCGCGCCTCAAAGAGATGTCAGCACCATTGACGGGGTCCGATAGGACCGATGCCTGCCGGGGTCGCGGATTGTTCGAAAGAGTTACCGTGGCCCTGGCGCACAGGCAAATGAAGGAACACGGGTGGGTTTTAGTCAGTAAGAGTCTGACACGCCCTTCCGCTCCGCCCAGAGCGGGAGACGTCATTTGATGATTTCCCAGCCAAAAAAAAAAAAAAAAAAAAAAAGCTACATTACACTAAAATCGAGACCTCAAACACTGCTTTGGTGAGCTCTATGAACGGCCTGTTAGATCAAATGACTTCCTTGGAGTCCAAGATAACAGGTCTCGAAAAAGAGCGCGCTGATATGTGCATGCATTGAAATCAGAAATGTCCCACTGCGTCAAAAAGAGTCTAAACAAAATCTATATGACATTGTTTCTGTACTCTCTAATGTTCTCGGCATTAATGTGAAATCAGACATTAGAGACATTTCTAGGTATAGAATTGATAAACAAAATAATTCCTCCGCGTTATTCATGAAATTTACTAACACTCTTACCAAAAGCAGGTTTCTAGACTATGTGAAAAGCAAAAAGCTAATAGAATAATACAATAAGCGAAACCCCCATCAAAAGCTCGATTCAGCCAAACTAGGATTCACAGTAAAAGCAGTACCTATATATATAGCTGAGCAGCTGACAGCACAGTCTAGAAAACTGTTTTACCTGGCCAGAAACTTTGCTAAAGCGCATAAATGCGATTATTGTTGGATCTCTAATGGCCGTATTCTGATTAAAAATGTTAAGGAATCACCATAGATTGTTATTAAGAATGAACTTCAATTGCAACAGTTGTCCAAATTACCTGAAGTATGACTATTTCCATTAGCCTTATATTATTTTTTCTTTTTTGTATTATTATAGATATTTTAATGATTATTTTCTTTTATGTAGTTCAATTTTATTTTACGCTCAAATACATAGCAAAGTATAGTTTTGTATAATTTAGAAGCATTTTTTCAATTTTGTAAATGTGAGTACCATGGATTCGTTTATTATATAATTATGTTGACTTGACAGCATGGCAGTTGAGACGATGTCATGCTCACTTAAATGTCTCACTGTTGGTGGCGCGTGTGTTGGATCATTCCGTTCCTCAAAATGGTTGAGCTGGATGGTGCCGATCCACGCGTCATGTTCGTGAACGGGCGCCGTCAGTTGAGACTGGTCATCTCTTAACTGCCACGGCTTATTTTTATTATTAATGTTACATTTTGAATTGTTTCTTAATATATTTTTTTTCAATGTTCTCGCATATAGAAGCAACAAGAATAATGTACGCAGGATTTTGTAATATCTTGATTTAAAAAGAGTGTCCTTGGAGTTTCTTGCCCGTTCTTCTCCATAGAGATCTACGTTTTGGAATGGGCAACTAGCTTCAACTTTCTGACTAACTGACCGAATCTTTGACAATTCAAAAGTGCCTGTAAATGGTTTAATTGAAATAAATGCTTTGAGTTTGAGTTTTTGAGTTTTGAGTTTGAGTACATCACAAAACACACACGCACATACTAACACTTCACACACTTTGTATAAGTTAGCATACGTTTTGCAGTTCTGCACTTTATAGTCCTAAGCAGTCCCTATTAAATTGTTTTGTACTCCTTTTGTGGGAACCTGGGCTGGCGTACCTTAATACAGGTTACCATGTAACCTAGCTAGGACGCCAGATTCAATTCCGTTAATTGTTACTCCCTTTAGGATGTCCATAAACTGTAAAATTATATTTATGGTAACAGACTGTACCACACTTTTTTGAAATAAATAAATTATTAAAAAAAGAAGTTCAAAACATTTGTGGAAATACCAGACTGTTAGTAACTAGAGAAAGTGTATAATTAAGAGAGATGTAAGAGGTTGCTAGAGTGAGTGCGGTGCGAGTATGGTTGATGGTATGTAGAAGAAGCAAATGAGATGCGTAGTAGGTAGAGATAGTCTATCTGAGAGGGATCAACAAATTCTCAGTTCCCTGATAGACAAGAGTTTCCAAATAAGTAGTGACTGAAATTTTACATTTGTGTTTAGTTTGAGGATATATATTTAGGATGAAATTTAGCTTATTGTACAGGTATGGTCCGAGAAAGAAGAAGAAATTATGTGAGTGTGCAGAATTGGAAGGTTGTGTTTGGCATACTCTGCCTTAGTCAGAAAAAAGGCTAAGCGAAAACGAACTAAGAGCGCGGGCGGGAAGTGTGGCTGTTAATTGAGTATATTGTGGTGTTTTACGACTTCCACGCGAATGAAGTCGCGGGTAGAACCTAGTTAAAAATATGAGTTTTCGTTGCCAACTTTCCAACGACCTTTCAAATATTAAATTGCGGTAACTCTGAAAACTTGTGGGTGTTAATGTTTAAACGTATAAACATTGTATGAGCGTAGGTTTGTACTACGATACGTCTTTTAAATCACAGTGTCAAGTTACTTCAAGTGGATATCAAAATCCTCGCGAGGCTTCTGCAACAAATGTCATGTTTGTGAAAGGTCAATGTCTTGTTAATCTTGTGTCGGGGGATTTCAAGTGATTTTCCAATTAATTAACTACAATGCATTTCTGGTATGGTAGGACTGACATGATTTTTTGTTGAGAAATTCGCTGACTGAATAAAAACTATGCGTTAACTTAAAACGAATTTTTTGTAACGTAGTTCTGGTATCCAGATATGTAATGAGTTATAATTATATAAGTGGCGCCATATACACGCAACTGCGCCTGAATAGTTCTATCCTGGGTACAAGGATTTTCAATAAATACTGTGTGACTTTTCGTTTGTTAAAATTATTTTTACCTTCAAAGAGTTTAGAATTAATTTTAACAAATCTTGCGATTTCGTAAATGTAAATGCAAGGAACAGTAAAAAGTTTGTGTGATTTAAACACTGATCTACACGATTCAGACCTGGCCATGTTAAAGATGGCACGGATGCATTTTTTGTGTGCTATTAGTATTGTAAATACTTCCGTGGAATTTCCCCAAACAATGATACCATTACAAATCATGGAACAGATATAGGCGTGATATACCATCATCGCAGTTTGTTTAGATGTCACATCTTAAATTTTTTTTAAAGCATAAATAAATTTATTTATTTTCATACATATTTCGTCAATATGTTCTTTTCAAGTGAAGTGTTCATCGAGTGTTATCTCCAGAAAATTTATTTTGTGTACTTGTTCGACTAATTTGGTTTCTATGAGATATTTGAAGTTGGAGGCATTTGCTTTTTGCGTTTTGAAATGTAATATTTTAGTTTTTTCCACATTAACTTTTAAAGCATCGTTATCTAACCATGTTATTTAATGTGTTATTTATATCTGACTCGTCGGTTTCAACGTTCTTACAATCTAGGATTACCGTCGTGTCATCAGCAAAACCGACACAGTCTTGTTCTACTACTTGAGGAAGATCGTTAACATACACGAGGAATAACGGTGGCCCTAGAATGCTTCCCTGCGGTACACCAAAGTAATTATGTCGAGCTTGGGAATCGAAATTGATACCAGTTCCTTTTTTCTTCGAATTTAGTGGTTCTCGTGATTTGACTTCTATTCGGCAGATATAATAATAATAATAATACTTTATTTCAGACCATGGTGTTCATTTTGTTAGTAACAATGTTCTAATAGACTAGTGTTAGTAATACTTAAAAATACCCACAACAAAAATATAAAACAAATAAACTCAACAATCATTACTGCGCCATTCCATGACAAATGGCGCAGCAATGACTGATGTAACCACATTCCAGCCGACTAGTGATCATGCTAAGGATGCTGTTGGCACTGCCACGTACTCTACGCACCAGTGATGCGCACCTTTTACGCATCGTAGCGTAAAAGCAGTCTACGTGATGTTCAGCAAACATCCCTGATGCACTACAGAATCGCCGCAGCCCCATCAGCACCCTGAACGCATTATTAAATTGTACTCGGAGGGCACCGTAAGACTTTTGAGTATAGTCGGCCCACAGGCTGCACGTGTAGAATGATGTACAATAAGACCTAAAAAGTGTAATTTTGACTTCTGTCGAACAACGAGCAAACCTGCGAGCTATCATGTTCGCTCGCACTGCCAGCGCCTTCCGTTCCCTCTCTATGTCATCATTGTCCCTGAGGTCAGAGGTCAGTATATGTCCTAGGTACTTAAATTTGGACACCCTACGTAAAGCTGTACCATTAAGCGTATGCTGGGAAACACATTACCTATACTGTTTCCTCTGGCCTCAAAGACCATGACTTCACTTTTAAGTGGATTATATTTTAATCCGTGTTGCGCGGCATATGCTTCACAGATGGTAAGCAGTTTCTTAATGCCACAAACTGATGCACTCAGTAGCACCATGTCATCAGCATAGCTTATGTTGTTTACATTAATTCCGTCTATGTGACAACCTACCCGGGTGCTACTGAGTGCCGCAATCAGATCGTTCATATACAGGTTAAATAGGGTTGGCGAGGACAACCCCCCCTGCCTCACCCCACACTCCAACCTGTACGACTGCGACATGGTTCCTGACCATCGCACGCCATTGACCTGGTTTCCGTACCAGTACTTGCAGATGTTGACGAGTTCTATTGGTAGATTAGTGTTTTCTAACTTTTCCCATAAAATATCATAGGAAACCAGGTCAAAGGCTTTCGAAAAATCAAGAAAGCATGCGTAAACTGATGTTTGACGTTTTGTGTAGTATTTAACAGCATGCTTAACACACAAAACAGCACTTTCAGTGGATAGTCCGCGCCGGAAGCCGAACTGATTATCATGAAGTTCAATGTGTTTGGTCAGCTGTGAGTTCAACATGCTGTCAAATACCTTAGATACCACTGTGGCAAGAGAAATAGGCCTGTAGTTGTTCCTATCTGTTGATATGATTTGAACGCGTGTAAATCATAATTGCGAAGTTCATTACCGCGATGTACGTTACTAAGAAAGTTTACTATCACGACGTTCGTTGTTGCGAAAGTTCTTTACTGCGATTTACGTTACTGCGAAAGTTTACCATTGCAACGTACGTTGTTGCGAAATTTCTTTACTGCGATGTTTGCAGTTTCGATATAGAAATTGGGTAGGGATATTAAGCAGGCAGCAGGCATTTAACCCGTTTTTGCATGCTTTCTCGATCTCTAAAGCTTTCGACCTGGTGTCATATGACAAACTATGGCGCAAGCTCGAAAGTGAGACAGATTGCAGTCCGAAAGTGACATCTATTTTTAGGTATCGGTACAGCAACCAGAAAAATAGTGTCAGATGGACAGTCTCTTTCTCGGATGTGTACAGGTTGTAGTGCGTGGTGAGACAGCGTGGACTGACTTCACCGAAGCTCTTCAAACTGTACATTAACCGACTTGTCGGTGAACTCAGCAGTGCCAGTGTCCGGTGCTACATAGACGGCGTTTGTCTCAACAATATAACTTACGCAGATGGTATGGTACTGCTGAGTCCATTGATCGGGGGTTTGCGTAAGTTGGTACGGATTTGTGAATCCTATGCGGAGGCCCGTGGGCTCAGATACAATGTGAAGAAAAGTGAACTCCTAGTATTTAAAGGGCGGGGCAAAAATTACGTGACTGTACCTACAGTCACCTTAGCTGGTACCCCCTTAAACAGAGTCGCTCAATTCAGGTATCTGGGCAGTGGCCCAGGTCCTCGGAAACCCAGTGGGGTTTCCGAGGACCTAAAGGATAACGCGGATGTGGAAAGGGCACGTAGGGCATTGGCTGTCCGGTGTAATATGTTGGCCCGCAGGTCCGCGCGTAGCAGTAATTAAGTGAAACTGACTCTTTTTAAGTCTTACTGCCAAACATTTTACACGAGCAGCCTGTGGGTTAACTACACACTTGGGTCATAAAACGCCCTACGTGTACAATACAACAATGCGGTTAGAATGCTGCTGGGGCTGTCACGTTTCTGCAGTACTTCGACGATGTTCGCAGAAACGTACACGGATGGGTTTCATGCTCTTATAAGGAAGCAGTGTTAGTCGCTGCTGAGTCGTGTTAGGTCCAGTAGCAACAGTTTAATAAGCGTGTTCGCGGACAGGTGGGACTCTCCACTGCTGCGCCACTGGATACGTTTGCAGTGGAAAATTTCTCCCGGTCGTAATGTGTGTAACTCTGTCCTTAAGTGCTTTTATTTTGTGTGTGTTGTTTTGTTTTGTTTGTGTTACTTTGATGTGAATTTGTTGTTTTTAAAATGTGTGTGTTGAAATATGTTTTTTTTCTGAAATAAATGTTTATTATTATTACATAACGGTTTCTTTAAAACTATTCAAATTAGTTGTTGGAAATCAGGTGAGCTACCTACCCGTTAAGTTTGATGCATTATTTACGGGACACCCTGTATAGGTATAACACGGCATATTGACGTGGGTGATAATTTACTAAACAATAACATAATTTCCCTGACTGTACATACTCGCAGAATGAAAATATTAAGCATTCCTTCCTGAAAAGATGCAAAAGTGCATTCATTGACTTTACAAATACGTATGGGTAAGTCGGTACTTACCTAAAGAAGTTAGAAGAAGAAGTTAGGACTGTTTCTAACTTCCAAATATCACTTAGAATATATAAGTTATTTTTGAACTTCAACTGAAGTGTCTCAACAAAGTTTGCTTTCACTATGATACTGACAAACCGTAATTGATGCAAATTGATCACCCTTCACTTGTTTTTAAATGCAGTCCTTCGTGTTTTCCGAACGAGAATCGTCTACGAATCGTACATTGACTCCTACATTCATTTATTTATTAGGAAAAAATACCGGCACGTAAAGGACAATTTCATTTCTGATATTTTCTTGTAATTCTGAATGATATTAATAGGTAATAACGATTAGTGGACTAAACATTACAAGTGGACTCAAAGACATTGGACTTGTAATGAGTTATTATTTCACTTTGAGATATTATTATTTTCTGGAACCAAATATGTCTGAAGGTAAATATTATGTTTTTTTACGAGAAAATTTATTCAAGCACCTACCTACTTGAATAAATTTTCTAGATGCTTGCATTAATTGTTTATTCATTTTCTTTTCTTTATTTCGTTATTTTTAATGTGTGAGACGGATTGACCATACCTACTGAAAGACTTGAAAGGTGGGTACGGTAACTGCTGTAATTGTCTAAGAGAGAAATTGATAATGTTAATGAGGATATTATAAGTATAGAATGAAAAGTTTCACCTTCCGTTACGATAACGGCTATAACCGTATTTTAAAAGATCGTGAAATGACAGTACGGCAGTTTTAGATGAGCAGGCGCAAAGTCGATGATGATCGAATCATGCAGCTTTGGATGACACGTCTACGCCTGAATTATCTGGCTCAGAAGAAGACCATTATTGGGAAGACGGAGAATATGGTTCCGATATAGATTTTGAGGATACGGTTGTAGCCGTCTACCGCCTTAGGTAAACTATTAATTTTTCCGAGATATTCTTGGTACGGTTGTGACAGTATTGTGATTTTGTATGAAAAATTCTACTGTCGTTCCCTAATAAAGGATCGCGTCGGAAGGTGTTAAAAGTATTTCTGTCATAATCAAGTAACAATTGGGTGGGTACCGAGTGCCCGCTTTGTTTTTCGAGACATCGCCAAGCGGATGGTCGACTCTTCACGTGACCAGAGGTTGGCCTTTTTTTTTGGCCAAGGAATCAGCATCGCCATACAACGTGGCAGTGCTGTCAGCCTTTTGGGCACTTTTCCTGTTGACAGCGATGCGGACGAATTTTTGATGCCCTATGGTTCTTTTCCTCCTTTTACACCCTTTTGCACCTTTTACACCACCTTTTACATATACTTAATATTATTTTAAGTCTGTAAGATAACGAGTTGTTCTACAAAAACATTTGAAAATATATATTTTCTTAAATAACTTTTTTTTTAAGTAATAATTTAAGGTATAATTGCCTTGATAGGTGTATTAGACTTTTTAACTAATACGAGTATCTTTCCAACAAAATAGGTTTAACCGGAATTCATTCTGAATTTTTTTCTTAATTTTCTAGACCATTTGATACTAATTTCACGTTTCAAAGACCTAGGTCATAGCCTCAAAGGTAATTAGGTAGAACAGTCTTGTTTCTTGAGGATGATAAAAGGACATTTCGAAAAGTTGTAGAGTAAAATAATCTGTATTTGGTCCCTGATTTTAATATGTCATGATGTAAAAAGATATTTAGGAGAAATCAAAGATTTTGTAGTTTGATAAGAGATAATGGAAGATAGACCGTTAGTGCTCCTCCGACATCTTTCGAATTAGATTCAAATTAGAATAAAGAAAAGTTATTTTTTAAATCAGATTGCCGTCAACTACCGTCGTAAACCAATATAAACGCCAGTTTCAAGTGTCAACACTTGGCATTCAGAATAACTAGGCTTTGAATAAAGGTCTAAGTTATTGTCTCCTCCGATTAAGCTACCAAAGGATTTTAGGCTCTTTTGTGAATGGAACCTATTCCATCAATCATCTGGATAGATGATATGCACTTTTGATGTACCAAGTGTCTTTGTTCAGACGCACTAGACGAGCTTAATTAGGGTACTGTTTGTAGTTATCATGATGAAGATGTATGATTAATTAAATTTTAACTGTTGTACTTGTAGCGGCATCTACAAACGCCACATGCGAGCTACGCGTCATACTGACGTCACGCAAAATCCTGCATCGCGCAAGCAGAGTTTACCGCGCAACTAGCATATATACAACATCCCGACATCAACCGTTGGGCAATTGCCCACCAGACACAACACCCGTCTGGTCGGAGGATCCTCCCTTTTCCATAGAGTATGAGTGAACTTTACACCCTGTTCCTCATACCTCTATATATTCTAGTAGCCCAGACCAAATAAAAAAAATAGACAGAACGTACGCCAATAATAGCGTTCAAATATGTGAAGTATCGTATACAGAGTTTTACACGTGACCTTTTGTGTGTTATGAGGTCTACCGCGCTCGGTTTCGCGCGTCCCTCTCACACGATCGGCCTCCTATTTCAAATTTGGCTTCCTTTACCCTACTGCTCTGTATACCTTATTATTTGGTCCTAGTCTGGAAGGAAGTAACATAACATTATGACTAGTAAATGTAGGTATACCATAGCAACCCATTTTATTCATAGGGCGAGCCTATTGCCGCTAACCGGATACTAATCAGATTTATTTTTGTTGAAAATCCCAATAATACTTTGGGGAATGTTCTTTACTTTCACAGAGCAGTATTACAAGTTGATTTCTGTTAACAATCTAATGGTTTCCTGAAGTTTGTAGCCTAGTAGGTATCAAAACCTTTTCGATTTCAATACACATAGTATGGTGTTCACCACATAATAGGAAGTATTCGAGTAGATAAATTACACAACAATTCATTGTACAACAGCAAACCTCCGCATACCTCCACATCGTTCGGGCGCCAGCAAGCGAGTGACCACTCTGCGGGCGTGCGCCGCTGCGCTACTTTATTATGTCGGTACGCTACATATGGTGAAGTGCTAAATGCTTACTGTATTTCTAGCAAACGAACGGTAATGTTGTAAGTTTCCTGTATTCTTGATACCTAAGCGCTTCGTGGGCGTTCAGTGAAATACTATTTGCGAGTAAGTACCTCTCTGTTGATAATCAAGATTATTAACAACTCTATCTCCTAAATGCTAATTATACCTACACGAGTTCATTTATATGTTTTTCGGCTCGTCAAGCATCAGCTAATGAGATAAAATTAATTATCTAGTTGTTCATTTGAAACCATATATTAAAGAATTTATATGGCCGTCTAAAATCAGTTCCATATTTGGTGGCAGGGACATCGCCACACAAACTGTAACCATAGATTCATTCCATGGTTCGAAACCATTTTGCATCGAAATTTCTCGTCAGCTATTAAAAATGAAAGTTGCTGTTTAGTACGAGTACATTTTGATCTCGTAGGTATTGCACTTTCTATAAAATGGCAGATTTTTATTTTGATAACCGACAAAAATTTTTTTACGCTAGGGGGTCGGGGTTCTAGAATCCCAGACTAGAGCCGGCCGGGGCTGCCTTGAAGCGGCACCTGCCCAATCTAGGGGGTCCAAACGCCTCCTGCCGGAGGCTCTACACGGGGGTGGTGCGGTCCATGGGCCTAAACGGGGACCGGCGCGTTCATTGAGGTGCCGACCAGCCCGCCGGTTGAACGCGTGGTTATCTGGCTGGTCCGGGGCTACCGCACTGTCTCCTTGCCGGATTGCCGCCATCAGATCTGGAGGCAAAAGTCCCCGCGCACATTTGAGAGTGGCGCGAGGAGGCGAAACGCCGGGGCGTAACTCCGCCTGTGCGAGAAATCGCGGCATAGCGGGCAGAGCTCCAGCGGGATCTCATGGCGCCATGGAGAGTGCGACTGTCGCAACCCAGTGCAGGGCACGCCACAATTGCGGTGGTAAATCCCCTCTTTGAGGAGTGGATTGAGAGGCGCCACGGCGTCCTCACCTTCCGCCTGACGCAGGTCCTCACCGGACATGGTTATTTCGGGAGGTTCCTGTTTCGTATAAGACGGAAGGAAACGCCCGGGTGTTACCATTGCGTGGATCGACCGGAGGACAAGGTGGAGCATACGATGGAGGTCTGCCCGGCTTGAGCGGAGCACCACCGTGTCCGCGCGGCGGCGATCGGCGACGGCGATCACTAGCGTCCAGCTCTGGTCCAGGCCATGGTATGGAGCGATAGGGCCGATGCCTGCCGGGGTCGCGGATTGTTCGAAAGAGTTACCGTGGCCCTGGCGCACAGGCAACTGAAGGAACACGTGAAAAAGAAATGGGTGGTCTAGAATCATTTTCTGAATTCATGTAGTATAAGTTTTTTATGTTTATATAAGATTGCCAATGAAATCTGAAAGTCAGCTTGTACAATGACCGACTATCTATGTGTAGGGAAGCAAAACTCGATAAGAGTATTTACCAAAAAAAAATATGAAAACACAGCACGTCATTGCAATACGTGTCTTCAGAGCCTAAAGACTAGGTAACTATCACAGTTTTCAATAACGTTGATTCACCGATATTTCAGCACGTTTCAAGCATTGTAAGTACGTATTGAGAACACTTAATATGTACTTACGGTGCATGAGACGTGTTGAAATATCACAGAAGCAACGTTATTGAAAACTATTCATATAGTTAGAAATGTAACCTACTTTACGTTTGACTACTTTTATTTTGTACCTTAGTATCAACGGCAACAGCGCTTTCCTTAACACATCAATCATCTTAACGATACTATTCCTAAATATAGAACCTCTCTGGAAAGGGTTTTCTTAAGAAGGTATTGAGGTTGAAGTAGGGTTGAGTAGGAATGTTTTAGGTCAGTAGGTCTGTCGATCAGGCTGTAAATAGATTTATTATTGGTGGCGACCTAAATGCATATCACCATGATTATAAAACTAACTATACCAAATTTTTGTATTTTCTTTGCTATAATATACAGGTTGGATTTTTGAGATGGGGCAGCAGGGGCAACTACCTTACCCGCTGTAGCTACAGGAAAGGAGAGTTTCCCAAACTTTTTGAGAAATTTTGTTCTGCATTCACAGATTGTGGAAAAAAATTACAGTCAGCAGGAAACTGGGCAATTTTCACAAAAACTTTTTTTATGCCAATTGATCATGTTTCATATAAGGATCAAAAACTTCTATTGGACCAACTGAGGTTTGAGTACTAGAAAAGTCAGAAATCGCAAAAACTTTTCCCATACATTTAGTAGGAAATGAGACTACAACTTACTGTTTTACTATCGATAAACTGACAGCAACAAAAAAGACTAATCGGAAAACTAATAAAAAATAATAACTTCTCCTCTGCGTATTATTTCACCTTAAAATTAATAACTTGAAACTTTACATTTGGACTCACCTAGAATTTTTATTTTTGTGCTCTAAGATAAGAAGAAGTATGAGGTGCTCAAAATGGTCGCCGTTTTGACGTAGGCATAGGTTTACTTTCTTTACTACAGAGCGGGTAGCAGCTGATAATGTGAAAGGATAAGATTAATGCCATAGAGAAACGTGGTAAGTAAATCTTTGAGTTCCTGAACACAAAATTATTTTATATTATTATTTCTTTTCATAAAGATTTTTTTTAATAGCTCCAAAACAAAAAAAAAAAAAGCGTGAGATCAGGACTGCGAGGTGGCCTTGGTATAGGACCATATGTTCCTATCCACTGCCTCCCGAATTGCCGGTTCAAATTTGACTGGTTTAGCGGCTGTTGTGTGGTGGAGCGCCATTTTCATCTTCAGAGGTCATTTTTGTCACTGAATTACGGAAATCATAAGCAACCAGAAACTATCTCGGTTCTGTTTTGAAAGTAAATTAAATTATGACACGTATCCGTTCGAAATTCGAAGTAATTTTTTTTTTGTTTATTTTAGGCCAGTTTTCATTGTAGCGGTTAGTCATCCATTATAAAAAAGTACGTTGTAGTCTCATTTACTACGAAATGTATGGGAAAAGTTTTTTAAGATTTATGACTTTTCTAGTAGTCAAACCTCAGTTGGTCCAATAGAGGTTTTTGATCCTTATATGAAACATGATCGATTGGCATAAAAAAAGGTTTTGTGAAAATTGCCCATTTTCCTGCTGACTGCACATTTGGTTCAAAATTTGTGAATGTAAATCAAAATTTCTCAAAGAGTTAAGGAAAGTCTCCTAAGACCGTTTTTCTATATCTACAACGGTTAAGGTAGCTGCCCTTTCTGCCCCATTTCAAAAATCCACCCTGTAGATTTAATGTGCTCGGCCGGTTTCATCGCCTTCGGAAAAGATTAGGTTAACTAACTGGCCGACAATTCTTCTTTTTTTTTTTAATACGTTGCTCCACATTAGGAATTTCTCCTGTATTGTGGGTGCGTTTACAAACATTTAAACTCACATACACAAACAGCCAGACCCGGAAGAACTACTTGTAGGTCATACAAATATTTGTTCCGTGCGGGAATCGCACCCGCGACATGCAGCGCAGCAGTCAATCGCTTAACCACTGCGCCAACCGTGCCACAAATTTCATGCATTTCCTGTGCTTTTTTGGAACGAAGTTCCTTATCGCACGGTACGGGCTTGGCGGATGGGGGCTAGGCGAAAAAAAGTGTAAAAAATTTCCGTCACGAGTTTCCGTCGCGACCCTTTCTTTATTTGTTTATTTGGTTGAACGCGCTAGGAACGCGCTCTCAAGAACTCCTCGTAGGAACGGAAAAAAAAATTGTGTTAGATAGTCCATTTATCGAGGAAGAATTTAGGCTATATAATATCACGCTACAATCAAAAGGAGCGGAGTATATATGGAAAATATTGCAAAAACGGGATTTTTTTTTTCCTTTTGAGAGCTTCAGTTGCGTGCGGTTAAAGTTACGGAAAAATCATGTATGACAGAATTGTGCCCCTTTAAAATTAAAAAAAAAGTCCGAAATAGCATTTGTCTATCCTTTACGGTTGACTCAATATAACCCTTTTTATGGTAATCAAATTTGTTCTAAGGATGTTCTAAATACACTACGAAAGGAGCTTCGTTGCCACCGAGTGTTCCACGACACTCATGTATTTTTTATTTTTGTAAGGTAATTATAATTTACCTATGATTCTGAAAATAAAAGTACTTAGACCGTGGTCTTTTGATATGAACAAAAAACAATATTTATAATTTATAATAAATTTAAATATTTACGGTCCTTTGTGTCATCTAAATATATATTCCACAAATAAATGACCCTGTATTTCCCTTATTTTAACATGCTTTTGTAAGCTTATCCAAATTAATGTTGAAAATAACTTAGTTTATGTACGTAGAATCTTTTTTTTTCGATTTGATTTTATGTGATACTTATTCAGATTCAAATTCATTTATTTAACTCATACAAACTCATTAAACATACAAGTAACAAGGTATAAAATCCTAACCGACAGAAGACTTTGACAGATTTAACAGCGGGCCCCAAACTATGCACAGTCTCTTGGTGACCCAAACACAAAATTAATAATTGAACACGTTAACATGTAATAATAATTTTTTTTTTTTTTGTGGCGTTGTAGTTGCGATGATGGTTGCTTATAGTCTAGCTAGAAGCATAAATGTCTATTAGGTGGACCTGCGTGCTAGACACAGGTTCTACACTGTCTTAGACCAAGCAATAAAACAGAAAATGGCTTATTTTATGTAGGTAAGAATTTCTCCCGATCCGCAGTTTGGGCTATAGTAAAAGTATATAATAAAAGGCTATAATTTGTGCTTCTGTAAGCTATGACGTTCCTTTTTTACAGTGAATGTCGTTTTCAGCTATTTTGCAAGATGTTTATGACGTAATAAAAATACATAAACTAGTCTAGACACAGATATTCTATCTACTCTGAAGGTCCAGATATATGAGTGAGCCTAAAATAAAAAGTATTCAAGAAGGTTTATGTAGTAGACATATTTATTATTTGTGGGATTCCTGTACATATTCATTATTCACCTTCTTATTTAACACGTAACATATACAGGGTGGCAGGGACATCGATGCGCAACCTGTTACCATAAATTTAGTACACGATTCTCGATTCCCCAGTGTTGAAATTTTTCATCGGTTATTTAAATAAAAATCTGCTGTTTCATACAAAAGTGCAAACGCGGTCAAAATGTAAGGAACAGCAACTTTAAAAAAAAATAACCGACGAATAATTTCAACGCAGCTGGCGCACAGGCAACTGAAGGAACACGGGTGGGTTTTAGTCAGTAAGAGTCTGACACGCCCTTCCGCTCCGCCCAGAGCGGGATAGGTCATTTGATGATATCCTACTAAAAAAGGTGGTCCAGAATCATGTACTGAATCCATGGTAAAAACTTGCACTTCAATGTCCCTGCCACCCTGTATAATACTTGCTACTGTCTGGTGAGTACTTACTAAATACTTTGTGGGTATGTCACTTAGCTTGCAGGATATTATGTTATTAATTGCAAAATCATCCTAAAATTGTCCCACTGCAGGAAAAAAGCCTCTTTGTGCAAAGAAGGCCACCAAACGTGATTACTGCGTAGATACTTAGTACCTAAAACTCATGAAATTCACACAAAAACTGTTTCTCTCGGGCTTTATTGTCCATAAAACTAATTTTTGTACTAAAGAAAAATAAATTGTGACAGAAAACGAGAAAAGCTCCCCTGAATTTAAATTGGTACATTTATAGGGGGGTTCCATGACTACTTACGGACTTTTTGCCGCAATCGTGACGAAGCTTTAGTTTTGTTTGCAATCGTTTGCACTTCACGATTTTACTATGGTTTCCTGTGTCGTCCTCCTATATTATATCCCTGGTACTGACATAAGTAATAAAATAAGGCTTGTGTTTAAACGCTTACCAGAAAAGTACCAATTTCCTACCAAAAAATTCGAAATACTCACCAAATTGTGTCCACCAGAATGGATAAATGCTCACCAAATTGTGTTTCATAAAGGATTGTAGAAATTAACCTATTTTCCTTTTTTATTTATAGAGCGTAGTCCACGGAGCCCCGCTTGGCGAGGCTGGCCCCGGATGGCGGGGTCTTTCAGACCCCTCCATCCCCTTTTAACCTAACCTGTCTGAGTCAGGGCGCCCCAAGTTAAGAGCTCGCTTCGCTCGCTCTTGCATCCAATCCTAACCCTTGCATTTTGAAGTAAACTCATTTTTGGTGAGCAACTTAAACAAGATTTGCTGAGCATTTATCCATTTTGGTAGGGAAAAAGAATATAAATACAACACGTACAATTATTCTGATGAGTGTATAATTATTTTGGAACTTAAAACGTTATTCATTAGGCACCTCGGTATAGAGTGGGTTTATTTTATTTGAAGTTAACATATTTTACTTGGTACTTAGTCTTAGGGTCTAAAAAATATTTTGGTGAGCATTTAAATTGAAGGCATAAAATTATAAAAGTGAAAGTAACTCTATCTCTGTTTGTCTGTCTGTTACTTTTTCACACCGTATCGGCTGACCGGATTTGGATGTGGCACACGGATAAACTAAGACCTGGCTTAGGAGATAGGATACTTTTATCCCGGTAGTACGTTTCCGTGGGTCAATTTCCGACCTCCGCGCGGGCGAAGGTGCGGTCAAAAGCTGAAAGATCCGTATTTAGATGTCTTTCTTGGCACATTAAAGGGGTCATGAATATTATATTTTCGTACTTTGTATGTCGAGATCATGAACTAACTATGATTACGTGGATAGGTTTGGAAATGGGTTTTCTTTGACATTTGCTTTGGTTATCTTACTGAAACTTTACGCCGTCCATTTATAGCGAGGTATTTTACCTTAAAGGCTTTCTAATATTACTTTTATGAATCCATTTTAAAATGCATTACTTACCTGCCATATGCATATGCCAGTGGCTATGACAAAGCAAAAATTCAATGTATTTTTCATCATGATAAAATATTTTTCACCTCACAACATCAGAAAAATTCTTTTTATCATTCGAAATCTGAGTGCAAAAGTGCATTTTATCCGCTAGCGTGGAAAGATTTATTAATATTCGAACCTTTCTATTCAATAATTTTCTATACCGCCAGTCCACTGAAACTGCACTAATACTTATTTCATGTCAGTGCGCTAACCCCATTTTTAGAATAATCGCACTGGCCAGCACGGCGCCAGCAAGAAAAAAAAAACGTTTAAAAAATTTATTTTCTATTCAATTCACATTCCACTATTTCGGTTTGTTTTTTGATGAAATCGTAAGAAATCATAAAATCCCAATAATTTTAGTAATTTTACTTTTAATTTTTTAAATAAATAAACACAAATTGAATATATTATTTAAGCTGTTTTTCTTGCACCTAGCATTTCCTCGCTTTAGTGAGGTGAAAAGTTGTGTGTTTCGCTCGGCAGCAAAGTTATTCTGCGACTCGTACCTTGGAAGCCCTCGCTACGCTCAGGATTCCATATTTGAACTACTCGCTTCGCTCGTGGTTCAATCCTACAATCCTTCGCTTTACAGCCCTTTCCCACGTCAACCTCCCCCTTTTTGCAGGTATGTTTTTTTGCAGGATTCCGTTTAGTAGTGTACGTGTTTCAATACTAGCAGTCACACGAGTATCCTGTTTACAGTATCCTGCAAAAAACGGATCCGTCCGAATTTGACATTCGGTTTTGCCACTACAAACTGGACACAAAAACAGGATCCAGTTTAATTACACGTATAGTTTAATGGACGTGTTCTCATTTCCTGCATACCCTTTTTTGGTAGATAGAGTGCGGGGAGCGGGGAGAGGTGTCCGCCCCGCCTCGATCACCGCTGTATATTTTTCACATATTTGAATCCTGTTTTTTTTAATTTTTCTTCACCTTTTCTAAAAGGTTGTTAAACGTGGTCATGGACATTCTATCGTAATAAAAAAAAAATATTCATCTTTTGTTAAATCGATCGTTTTTTCCGCATGGTGTGTACCCAAAATGTCCTTTTTTACACTGCTGGCGGCGATAATACCGATATAATATCATAAGCGTGTTCACATCCATCACGTCCGAATTTTCTTAAACTAATCTAATCACCGCTCGTTGCTCTACGGCAAAAAACAGGATGCAAACTGTGTGTGAACTCACCAATGATTTTGGCGGGGTTCAGTAAAAAACTGTTCCCGCAGAACTGGACGACCGGCGGCCGTGGGAAAGGGCCGTTACATTCGCACCAAAAAACAACTGCAGCCTTGCTTAACATTTTATTTTTTTCGTGTTTTTGTTATTTAATAACAATAAGCGAAATAACTTTTTTTGTTATCTGTAAAATGAATGGACCAAGTAATACTTGTAAACGATAGGTGTCAGTCTGAAAATATTAACAAAACTGAATCCAATAAATATTCCCTTTGTTGTAAAACCTTTCAAATATAAAATCGAAAGTTTTTAGTTTTCTTGTTTTTAGGTTTATTTGGGTATCGGCCTCTTTATTGGCGACCATCTATTATTTCCTTTGTTTGAATGAAGCAGGACATACTAGTAAAAATGTTGTAATGACCCAGAGTCCATAAGTTAACCGCTAGTTAAGCACGAGGTTTGAACAATTATGTTTAAGTCCCATGTAGTAGAGGACGAGCCTACCTACTGCCATCAACCAGGCATAAAAACAGACTCCAGGCTACAACTGAGAAATTTCTGATGAAAAAACCCAATAACATTTTACCCGATCCGGGAATCGAACCCAGGACCTCATGCTCAGAAGTAGCGCTTGCGACCGCTAGACATACGAGGCAGGCAGTGGACATCAGCATCATCAACAGGCAATTATGGTACATAGGAAGAGGCCCCTGCAGTGGGAATATTACAGGCTGGTATAGTATCATTAATATACCTATCGGATAGATAGAAAAATTCCTTTAGATAGATCGTTAAAGATCCTACTAGTAGGTCCATAATAATATCTTTCTGTAAATTTCAACAAGAGGATTAAGTTCTGAGGGCCTAGACAAAATAACATTCGATTAGCGATGACGCTAGTAGAAAAGTCAAAAAAATATGGGGTTTACATAAGCTATCGAAATGTCACGTGATCCTAAGTCAACGAATAGAACTTAGCTAGAGAATCTTAACATCATTCGATTTTATGAAACGAATCGACAGCGTCGAACGATTACTTCCATAGAGATGCGTTGGCTACGCATCTCTATGGAAGTAATCGTTCGACGCTGGTACTTTTTGATAAGCGTTATCGCTAGTTTTCGATTTTTATGATGGAAAAATCACTAGCGAAAGCGATAGCGACTCTACAATCGCTATCGCTTTCGTTAATCGCTACTAAGCGATTGCCATTTGTCTAGGCCCTCTGGTCGGCATTCGCAATATACTGCAAAGTTTCAGCAGTTGGAAACTTCAGGCGATTCATTTGGACCGTGTCGACAGTGTTACATTCAGAACTGTAGTTTGAAATATACTAGCAGTAGGTACTTTACCCACTAAGTGTATAGATTTGGCATAGTTCATCGATGGCCTACTTAGAATAATAAATACCTGTAGATTGACTTGCAATTATCAGAAAAGGGAACTTTAGGAAATTTTTTAGTGTCGGAAAAGCGGTCCTGGACTTGAATTCAATAACGTAATTAGTGACAATAATAATAATAATATAATACCTATTATTTTTTATATTTTTGAATGTTTTTGTATGTTTTTTGTAAAAAATATATTTAAAAATCTATTTAATATGTAATAAGATCAATAAACGAAATAATAATACCTATTTTTGTTCCACTACACACACATCGCACATCTACTTTTCAATATTTGTAAGTATGTGAGCACCATGTATCTATCACATAATTGATTTACCTGCCTTTGCATTATATTTGGTTCTTTTTACCTATTGTGGTATAGTAATTTTATTCTAGGTGCATCGTCTTCACATATGATTACATAATTAATGTGAATTAATAATATTGTAATCGTAATATTGTAAAATATTTTAAAAGAGTAACGGTGGAGTTTCTTGCCCATTCTTCTCCATACGAAACTACCTTTTGGAAGGGGCAGCTAGAATCAATTCTATTTTTTTGTAAATTTTGACGTTCAAAAGTGCCTTTTATGTGCCTATTTGAAATAAATGATTTGACTTTGACTTTGACTTTGACTACAGGGCAAAGGCCTCTTCTCATACAGAGAAGGCACGAGCATCGATCACCACACTTGTTCAAGACGGGTTGGCGATTTCAGACTTATATCAACGATGAGTCCAGGTTTCCTCACAATTCTCCTTCACCGACGTCACTAATGACCAAGTTAAATTCAGAAAGTACTTATGAATTGAAAAGGTCACATTGCTACTTGCCCGGATTGAACCAGCAACTACTGGACCATCACGACATTCACAGTGACAATAACATTTTCGATATATATACGAGTAGGTACGTATTATCCTTGAGTAGTAAGTGCTCGAGTCCAATAGCTACATATTTTGAACAATTAGTTTTATGCTTCTTTATGCTATAATTATTTCCAGCTCAATAACAAACCGACCAACACATATAAAAAAATCTCCTTTATTCACATTCACAAACATACCTACAGTGCTAATTATACACACTGAAACAATTTGTCGATTGTTGGCTTGAGCTTTCAACAATTGCCAATTTATAGTGTTGTGTGAATTCCTATTTGAATCACAAACAGCTGATATTTGTGTAGGTCGGAATCTATTCTGGTGTTCCATTCAGAAATTGTCAATGTTGTTTTTGTATAACACAAATTCAATTGGCTGTGTTAATTGTTAGGATTTGACACAGACCAAATAAAAAATCAAGATTTAGCGCTGTCAACAGTGACGTGAGGCCGGTCTCGTAAACTTAGTGCGGTGTAGTTTGGTTGTAAATTGGGCTGTAAATGTGTGCGTGTGATCGTGTATGCACATAGCAAGGTGTAGTTTTGCATGCTTCACTGTATTGTTCGCAGCGCTATGTCTTGATTTTTTATTTGTTCTGTAGGATTTGAATGACACTACAAAGAAATGTCATTCTATTTTATTCGTTTCCCAGTAGCAGTCCGGAGTCTGGATTTGTGCCCGGTTGATGGCGATAGGCTTGCCCCTTATTACATCCGATTAAAACATAATTGGCGAAATGTGGGTGTGTTATAGGTACAACATTGCCTGACCTTTCGGGGAATATTGACGCGATGTTATGTTATGTGTAAATGACATTCTCTGTAAAAGTTTTTTGTTTGCTCATAATATGCATTTTAAAATATTTAAAGCAAAAAGAAATCCCTTCATAGAAAATAGCAAGTATCTTTTCGCGAGTACGTACCCGCCAGTTTAAAATATTGGGACAGAATTTGTGTGAATTTATCCGCCAATTAATTTGACGGAGAGTCACTTTCTCGCAAAAAAATCAATAAAGAAGTTATATTTTACCTAATTAGGTCAAGCCTGTTTCGTGGAGGCTGAAATACTGTTCAATATTTTAATGTTGGCTAAGCGATTTAGTAATATAATTAGCAGTTTAAATAGCTGCTGCTTTAAAAATCCCTATAGCCTAGAATCGGGAACAGTTTAGTCATGGAGAAGAACCTATAAATTATTATCATTTACCTATTTACAATTCAGTCTAAATATAACCTGATTTAATTAATTTCTTTGAACAAACACGTAAATTAAAGCCACCTACGCACAAGTTTCTTGGCGTAAGCTGAAAGCGCATTATTTAAACATGCAAATTGCAAATCCTCTGCCGTTCAAAACTGTCAAGGTCTTCGAGAAAAGTGTTAGCTTTCTTGTAGCAGCGTAAACTCTAAGAATAATATATTTTTGTGAATACGCGAGTAGGTACTTCTATTTAGTAGGTGTCTACTTTGGTAAAAATATGCTATGCAATAAATTCTAAACCAGTACTTAAATTCAACTCAATGGTCAGGTTAAAACATTGGCAGGCGAGTGATAATCGTGATGGGTTCGATCTACATCCGTTGCATTATTGACTGTAGAACCTTACAACTTACTCTTAGCCTGCATACCATATTTACCTCTGCAAAACAGTTTTTATTATTAGCAGAGGAAAGAGCTATACAGAAATATTTGAAATAATTCATTAGTTGAATTATTCAAAACATATATTGGAGGAAATTCTACTCAATTTACCGAATACCAATCCTCTTGTTACGTACAAACTTCACGATTGGTTATCAAATTATAAAAATTATAACAAGCGAACCGGGTTATTTCAACACACTTCAATAATCTCGGTAATCCAATCAAGCAATTTCGAATATATTGCCCAATTTAAAGGAATAAACTGATAAATATTTAACTCGATCCCAAGGGAAAGCTCGTTGAAGTAACGAGTATTAAACCTGAATAATTTAGCAAACCACTTAGGGTGCAGACGAAGCAAAGATGGCTGAAATTTTGGTTGTGATACGAATCTTAAGTTGCTTTGTTTTGTTTCTGAATTCACTAATCTATCAAACACGTAAGTAATTAGAAGGGTCAGTTAATACCTTTTGCTGACTCCAACTTGATTGTAAAAAAAATAAGACATGTGAACTAGCATAATTATGATTCATTAAGGCGATAAAGTAGTGTTTTATGTCACGGTCCCGGCAAGCATCAGTGTGACTTTTTCAATTCATATGTACTTTCTGAGTTTATCTTGGACATTACTGAAATCGGTGAACGAAAGCATCGTGAGGAAACTTGGACTTATTGTTAATATAACTCTGAAACTCCCAACCCGTCTTGAGCAAGCGTGGTGATCAATGTTCGTGCCTTCTCTGTATGAGAAGAGGCCTTTGCCCTGCAGTAGGACAATAATAGGCTGGTATTATTATGTCACGGGGGAGTGATTCAAGCTCGCCCAAGACGAAGACATCATTCTCTCCGAGGAGAATACTCTACTTTTCACACTTTCTGCGAGGTCATTAAAAGCAATTCGATTTTCGTTTTTTTTTGTAAGTGTTTTCAGACGAATTTTTAGTTATAGTTCCTATTTAATAAAATCACATTATTGACCTTCGGATTATAATTACATTCATTACAATATTATTACCCGGCTAGACCCCAGGGGTTATAAGACTTAATTTAGGTTGAGTTTGCATGTCATACATATAACTTGAAATTATCTTATCGAGCAGGTGTTGAAAAAACAATTTCATTTATATCTTAAGAAAGCATGTAGATGCTAAGGGGTTATTATGAGCTTGCTGTTCCTACGTTTTTACACGCATAGGGGAAACTTGGTACATACCTACATGTACACCCGGGTAAAAATAATTATATTATGTGTTGTTATGTTAAGGACAATATTTAATTGATCCTCTATGAGGATTATGATGAACTTGACTGTAGCGATCACCATAAGAAGAACCATAAGCTTTTTTCCTGAAAGACGATTTAGTATGAGTATTAGTGTATACATTTTGTATTCTTATCAAACCAAAACGGGACTTATTTGAGGCTAACAAAAAAGGGTATTTTATTATATCAGCGTGTCCATTCATATTTTTAGGAAATCAGAATGAGAATTATTTGGGGTCGATTAAATGCTCCTTATGTTAATCCAGGGTCATCAAATCTAGCTCGCCATCCGGTAAGGACCAGGCCCGGGTCGACGGTGCGTCGTATTCCACGCGCGCCTCAAAGAGATGTCAGCACCATTGACGGGGTCCTGCCGGGATCGCGGATTGTTCGAAAGAGTTATCGTGGCCCTGGCGCACAGGCAACTGAAGGAACACGGGTGGGTTTTAGTCAGTAAGAGTCTGACACGCCCTTCCACTCCGCCCAGAGCAGGAGAGGTCATTTGAGGATTACACACCCAAAAAAAAAAAACAAATTCATCAAAACCTCATTACATTGGCAATTCTTCATGTTGTTCTTTATCTAATAGATACCGGTGTTGAACAAGTAATGTTATTGCTAAGACGTAAATATTCAATTTCCAAAGTAAGAGGAACTTATTGAATTCAAAGATTTATTCGTGTACGTCGTTGTAGTGTTGTAGACAGAACATTTTTTTCAGTAAGATTTATAGGACTGTGTTATTGTGAGTGTGCGCGCTATTTCATAGATGAGAATGTTCACAGAGAGAGAAGAGAGTCCCGGCATGGGTCTGAGCACAGCTTTACTGTTTTCATTTACCTACTGGAGATATATTTGTCGGAAATACGTTAAATCAATCGTTTGACTTTGACTAATCGGGACGCCAGCGCCACCAGGCGGCGCTCGACAGAGTCTACAACATAACGCTCGACCAGAGTTAAAGCAGAGTTGGTTGGTGGCGGTGAAGCAGTGAACAAGTTTAGAACTATCGCGCGTTCTGTATAGTTGTGTCGTGTACCTACAGTGTATGATTCGCTAGTGTGATTAATTTGTTTGTAAATTATAATTTGATTTGAACTGCAAACAGTTTTTCTACTGTGCAATAACCAACATTTCCCATAGTACGCCTACAGTAGTTAAAATATGGCTGATGATAACAAGAGAGACGTACCTTCTCCGTCATATTATAAATTTGCATAATGATGCGCTGTATTTGTTTTTTTCCTACTTCTATTTTATGGACTTATTATATTTCATTTAAGTCTTTTATCGTCCTAAAATTCTTGCTCGTGGAGTTTTGGATTATTAACTAAAAGAAAAAGTATTGAATAGCAAGATAGAACTTTTCTGTCTGTTTGTCAGTCTATCAAGACCCTTTTTCTCTGAAACGCGTGAAGGTATCAAGTTGAAATTATTAAATCAAAACCTACTTACTTACTGGGTCACTTCCTGTTGACCTAGAATCATAAAATACAGCACAAGTAAAGGAAAAATTCCAAAAATCGTTAATTTGTAGTTTTATTTTATTTATTTAACCATTTATGTCACATATATAAACAGACAAGAAGAAAGGAACAGAAAAATACGTACAAAGGTGATGCTTATTTCTAAAGAAATCTCTTCCAGCATACCTGCGATAGGAGAGTATATTAAAGAGATGTAGACAACGTTTGTAAGAGTAGACGGGAAAACAAACTACATAAAATCTAAAATAATTTTCCAATTTAAACATAAACATACAATATGAGAATATACTTACATACATACATACTTCTAAAATAAATATCACTAAAATATATAACAATATAATGTAATTTAAATAATAAATACATATGCAATTATGGCAAAGTGGAAAGATAGTGCTCTTTCACTCTACTTTTAAATACTCCAACAGTTTGGCAGTTCCTAATGTCAGGCGGAAGTGAATTCCACAACCGAATTGCGTCTTTTTTTTGCGATTATAAACGTACATTTGCAGTTGGAGAATTGACCGTGATGTATATCGATGTATGGGAGAACATGTTTTTCAACGACAATGTTACGTTTGTTTTTGGGATAAATTCATCGCGACTACGGAACCCTTCACTGTGCGTGGTTCAACACGCATTTGACCGGTTTTTGTGTTTATAGGTTCACTGTACTTGATGCAAACATTATTAAATCATAATATACCTAGTAGAACTTTTTGTTATTTTAAACGTAACTTACAATTTATGTTTTTTAATGAAAATTATATCATCATATGCCTAGCCTTTTCCAACTATGTTGGGGTCAGCTTCCAGTCTAACCGGATGTAGGTGCATACCAGTATTTTACAAGGAGCGACTGCCTATCTGACCTCCACAAAGCAGTTACTAGGTAATACCATACCCCTTGGTAAGACTGGTTTCAGGCTTCTGGCGACGCGTGACGACTGCCATAGAACCACGAATGACCGGGATCAATGTTTTAACGTGCTTTCCGAGGCGCTTTGTATGAAAATGATAATGAAACCTACAAATGAATAATAATTATGTACTTACCTACGCTCAGTGTCCTACATAACACGTTTAGTTCTGCACCTGATGCCTGGGTAAATCCAATTAAGATGTTTTGCAAACTGCCAGACGCAAATATTATCAGCACATTAATGTGCAATCCGATTAAAATAAATGGATTTGCCTGAATAAATCAAATAAATTGAAAGAGTATGCTTAGATGGTTTAGTCATATTAAGAGGATGAATGAAAGGCGACTAACAAAAGGTTTTTACAAGGCAGATGTGAGTCGAAACGCCCTAGGAGGACATAATAGTGACCTTATTGGTGATATTGTTCAAAAAGGTTAGGTGCGCAGTACTCGCAACCGGCATGCGTGTATGACCAGATGTATGAACGTAAACGAGGTAAAATGAGTATGTAAGGTTCGTAGCAGGTGGTGTTCTGTAGTTTCTGCCTAACCCCATGGGAAGAAGGCGTGAGTCTATGTATGTATGTGTATATAGTTATTATTGGGGGTGTGTAGTAGGCAGAGTAATAAAGGAAAGTCAATCTGCTTGAGTACTCACGGTTGTATTGAGTAGTATCACACACACATAACAGAAAACAGTCAGAAGGAGAACAGAACGATAAATACGGCACGCACAATAGTCACGGCACAATGATAAGTTACTATAAACGTATACGTAACAATAATCGGTAAACAAAGTATCAACAAACTATTCGCGGCGAGGAAGCGCGTGAGCAAGTCTCAACTGAAGGTTGCGGCAAGGTGATCGAACGTTCGCGACCGCACGCTCCCACCTCGGCGCATGCCGGCTACGTCACGATGACGTAGCTCGCCGTGCGCGAGTCCAGTAGCTTACGTGAATATAATGTTGGTTGTTTATATATAATAATTAATGTAAATAAATGTAAATAAATATTACGATTGTGTTTGTATATAAATATGTTGTGTTGTGTAAGTTTATAATATATAAATGAATACGTGGTATGGTAGGTATGTACCCCACACCACCCCCCTCCAGAGACCGTCAAGGGCGATAAAAATCAGGGAATCTGACACGACGTCCGGAACGAGTTGTGTACTCCTTTTGTTTTATACCTACATCTGGAGTTGGAGTATCTTCTTCCGGGTCAACTTTGTCGGCCAATATGTAGGCTGGCTTTAGGCGGTCTATGGAGACCGTGACCTCTTTACCCTTAAATAAAATTTTAAAAACTTTATCGCTCCTGTGCAGAACTTTGTGAGGACCTGTGTATGCTGGTTGCAGCGAGCCACGTAATGCGTCTTCACGAAGGAACACGTGATCAGTGGTCTGCAGATCCTTAAAAACAAATATGCTCGTCTTGTTGTGACGGGAAGCTGGAGTTGGTTGCAATTTTTGGGCAAAGTTGCGGATGCGCGCGGTAAATTCCGTAATGTCGGTCGTACCGACATCAGATGGAGTAAAAAATTCTCCTGGGAGTCTTAGCTGCTCGCCGTAAACTAGTTCGGCGGAAGACGCTTGGACATCCTTTTTGAATGCACTCCTTATGCCAAGCAATACCCACGGCAAAGACTCTGTCCACTTGTCATTGGCATGGCACATGATGGACGCCTTAAGTTGCCTGTGAAATCGTTCCACCATGCCATTGCACGCTGGATGGTATGCTGTTGTCCGCTTGTGCTGAAAGCCGCAACATTTTGATAACTGTTCGAACAGAGCCGACTCAAATTGACGGCCTCTGTCCGTAACAATGTCAGTAGGACAGCCAAATCGGGAAATCCATCCGGACAGCAAAGCTTTAGCTACTGTTTCGGCAGTAATGTCGACAATAGGTACGACCTCTGGCCACCTGGTAAATCGGTCGACTGCCGTCAGACAGTATCTAAAGCCTTGTGAAATTGGTAGCGGGCCCACAAGGTCGATGTGGACCGTGGTAAACCTGGCGCGTGGGAGATGGTACGTCCCTAAAGGTGCGGAAACGTGACGGCTCACTTTAGCCCGCTGACATGCGAGGCAAGCTCGCGCCCACTCCCTGCAGTCCTTCCTGACGCCTGGCCAAACAAAGCGCTCTGCGATTAATTTGGCAGTCGCTGAGACGCCTGGGTGACTGAGGGAATGTAAGCTGTCGAAAATTTGTTTCCGCAGCATTTTGGGTACAAATGGCCTGGGGGACGCTGTACTGACGTCGCAGTACACGAACGGACGTTCCCCGGGGGCTTGCACCTTCTCCAGTACCAGTGAAGACCCTTCCTGAAGAAGTTTCTTCAGTTCCGGATCTGACGCCTGTGATTCCGCGAGGATGTCAAGACTGACTGGAGCTTGTAGCTCCTCCACGCGTGATAAAGGGTCTGCCACGACATTGTCTTTACCGGAGATGTGACGTATGTCAGTGGTAAATTGGGCAACGAAGTCTAGGTATCTAAATTGCCTAGGCGAACAGTTCTTCTTCCTTTCGTGGAATGCGAAACTGATCGGCTTATGGTCGGTATACACAACGAAGTGTCTAGCCTCAAGCATGTGGCGAAAGTATTTGATGGCCTCGTAAATGGCCAGCAGTTCCCTGTCATAGGGAGAATACTTTGCTTGCGAAGGGCTGAGCTTCCGGGAAAAGAAAGCTAATGGTTGCCAACCATCGTCGCTGAGCTGCTGTAACACCGCGCCGATTGCAGTATCCGACGCATCGGTGACCAATGCGAGTTTGGCATTGCAATCGGGGTGAGCTAATAAGGCAGCATTAGCTAGGCTTTCTTTGCAGTCCTCGAATGCCTGCAAAGTATTCTCCGCAAGACATATAGGATGCGAGCCCTTTACGTTGCCAATCAAGAGGTTGTGAAGCGGCGCCTGTATTTGAGCTGCGTGGGGCAAGAATCGCCTATAAAAATTTATCATGCCTAGAAATCGGCGCAACTGACGAACATCTTTAGGTTGAGGGAACTTCTTGATGGCGTCAACCTTTGTCTCAAGTGGTTTGGTGCCCTTTTCGGAGATATGGTAACCTAAGAAAGTTACTTCCGGGACACCGAAAACACACTTGGACGTGTTGATTAACATGCCGAAGTCCTTCATCCTGCTGAAAATGATGCGTAGGTGCTCCTCGTGCTCTGCTTCTGTCCTGGAGAAGATCAAGAAGTCGTCCAAATAGCAGTAGCAGAAGTCCAGTCCTCTCGTCATTTCATCGACAAAACGTTGAAATGTCTGGCCTGCGTTGCGCAGACCAAACGTCATGTACGGAAATTCGTACAATCCGAACGGTGTAGTGATCGCCGTCTTCGGGATGTCGTCCTGGCTGACAGGTATTTGATTGTAGGCTTTCACGAGGTCGATAGTGCTGAAAACTCGACATCCTGAAATGCTATGGGCAAAATCGTGAATGTGCCTAATCGGGTACCTGTCAGGAACGGTTCGCGCGTTGAGCATGCGATAATCTCCGCAAGGTCGCCAACCATTGTCCTTTTTCGGTGCGAGATGGAGTGGGGATGACCAAGGACTCTCCGAGGGTCTGGCAGTTCCGTTGGTCAGCATCAGCTGGAACTCCTGTTGGGCAATTTTTAATTTGTCCGGCGCTAATCGCCGAAATGAAGAAGATACTGGGGGGCCTGGGGTCGTGCGAATGTAGTGTACAGTGTTATGCGGTGTAGTGCGTAGTGTACCGGCGGGTCGGGTGAGGTCGGGAAAGCTTTCTAGGATTTTATGATACCTTGAATCACCAGAAGTAATCTTTACAGAGAATAAAGACGAGTCTGAAAGATTTGAGGCTATTACAAAAACATTAGTGCTACTGTCAATTAACCGTTGATTACGACAGTCAACGGTCAAAGAGTAAAAACATAGAAAATCCACTCCGATAATCGGTTTTGTCACTTCTGCTACCACAAAACGCCACTTAAAGTCTCTACGAAGTCCTAGATTGAGGTTTAGTTCGAGGAAACCATACGTTGGAATGGGTGTCCCATTCGCGGCCACGAGTTGGTAATTCGTGGGTGCACGACGATCGCTGAGCAGGCGACGAGGGTAAACGCAGAGGTCGCTTCCAGTATCGACCAGAAACTGCGTCTTCGTGCTTCGGTCTGCGACGAATAGGCGACCAGTAGAAGCGGGGCAATCGTCTGTCGCCATTACCGAGTGCCCGCGGCGTTTCCCTGCTTGTAGTCGCAGGGCTTAATGCAACGCTTAGCCTTCTCACCGTGCATTGAATGGTACCAGCATTGAGGGTGCCTCCGGTAGCTCGAATCTGAGCGGTTCGAAGATCGGTGGCGTGAGTTGCGTCTCGTGTCGCGATCACGGCTGTGCGAACGATTACGAGATCGACTGTCACGCAGCTGCACCGTCAGGTCTTTCATGGCACGCTTGAGCTCTGCGATTTCGGCTGCCATCTCACTTACGGTGGGTCCTGCTGCCGAAGTTGCAGCAACGTGGCTTGGTGGTGCGACGATATCTTGTACACGGTCTGCTAGCTCTGCCAATGCCTCCGGGGTGCTATGGGGCTGGGATGCTAGTAAGGGCTGGATACTGCTGGGGAGACGGCTACTCCAAATAGTGCGCACAAAGTCCTCGGGCACAGTTGGTCCAGCTAATCCCTGCAGATGGCGAAGAAATTGCGATGGCTTCCGGTCTCCCAGCTCCTCATGCATCAACAGCTGCTTCACCTTCTTCTCCTGGGAGGCTGAGAGGCGCTTCACCAATTCGGTCTTCAGTTTCTCGTACCGGTTGGTGGCAGGAGGGGACATGATGACGTCCTTTACCTCCTTTGAAAATTGGGGGTCAAGATGGCCGACCACATAATTAAATTTGGTGACGTCATTTGTCACCCCTGCATTCTCAAACTGCGCTTCAATTTGCGCGAACCAAATGTCCGGTTCTTCTGGCCAAAATGGCGGCAGCTTCAACGACACGCGATAAATGTCGTGTACAGTGGAAACGCGCTTCCCTTTGTGCGATCGCTGCGTTACGTTTTTCGACGGTTGCGATGACGCGGTGTGCTCGGACTCACTATCACTCATTTTAAAGTGTTCGACTCGGGGTCACCAGTATAGTTATTATTGGGGGTGTGTAGTAGGCAGAGTAATAAAGGAAAGTCAATCTGCTTGAGTACTCACGGTTGTATTGAGTAGTATCACACACACATAACAGAAAACAGTCAGAAGGAGAACAGAACGATAAATACGGCACGCACAATAGTCACGGCACAATGATAAGTTACTATAAACGTATACGTAACAATAATCGGTAAACAAAGTATCAACAAACTATTCGCGGCGAGGAAGCGCGTGAGCAAGTCTCAACTGAAGGTTGCGGCAAGGTGATCGAACGTTCGCGACCGCACGCTCCCACCTCGGCGCATGCCGGCTACGTCACGATGACGTAGCTCGCCGTGCGCGAGTCCAGTAGCTTACGTGAATATAATGTTGGTTGTTTATATATAATAATTAATGTAAATAAATGTAAATAAATATTACGATTGTGTTTGTATATAAATATGTTGTGTTGTGTAAGTTTATAATATATAAATGAATACGTGGTATGGTAGGTATGTACCCCACATGTATGTAAATACAAAAGCTGCTAATATTGATCAACTTTGATAAAAGCTTTACCTTTGAGTACTTGTAATGGCCGAGCATAAAAGCCCGATTTAAGGCTCGTACACACTGGCGCGACGCGACGCCCGACACAAAGGTACCGCGTGCCGCGCGACTAGCGGCGCCTTTGTGTAGCGCTGTCGCGTCGCGCCTGTTTGTGGGAGCCTTTAGAAGGTGCGATTTAATCGTCTGTGGCAAACCATAGGTTGAAGCAAAAAAATATGTGACATAATAATGTAGACAGGTCGGGGAAAAAGTTATTCGTATTTTACGAGTATATACAAATTCAAGACTAAGAGCTCGTGTGGCACCCAAATATCGAGTTTTTTGTTTACCCAGACTTTTCCAAATGGGTTAAAACTATTTGTGGTCAACCCCTAACTCTTCAGCTATGTCGTAACTACTAATATGTCGACCTACCTCCACTTTTTCAAAAATGGCATCGACTTTATCCTTAACAGGGCGAGTAATGCGAGCTGCATCTTTGACATTAAAATTTCCGGACTGAAAACGCTTGAACCAACTTTGTGCTACTCTTACTGACACTGCGTTAAGTCCATAAGCGACACATATTTTTTCACGGCTTGTGTCATATTATTCCCTTTATTGTAATAAAACTTCAAAATGTATCGAATTTCTTCGTTAGATTTTGATAGATTCATTTTGGCGGACAGAAAAACAAACGAAAAATGGCGGGAAATCTTTTACTTTTTCTTTTTTTAAATGGCATATATTTAAGGGTACCAAAACCAGCCAGATACAGACAGTACAGAGGGATTTTACTACAACTTTATACCTATAAAATACGAAAAAACTTTTTTCACCGACCTATTGCGATTCATGTATTACTTCAATTTTATTGTATGCCACAGGCATTAAACTTGCGTCGTGTAAATGAGGCTTTAGTTCCACTGCAAATTAAGCTGGAAATATCTCTTGATTCTGTACTACACCAGCACTCATAGGTACCTTTTAAACCAGTACATAGCAACGCTGCTTGGCCAACAAGGGCACTTAATCGTTAATTATGTTACAGTAAACACATTAGAGTCCTTTTTGGCAACAAACTATATTATTTCAATGTTAAAATCCCTTCTAAAGTTTCGTCTCGATTCACTCCTGCATCCCTCTTCACCTCGTTTGACGGTACTTGACATTCACAAAGAGCTTTGCTCGTACCACTGCCACAGATTAGGACAGATAGTTCACTCGTTCGAGGTCACGCGCTAACGTACCTACTACGGCTCGCGTTCACCCGGGCTAACAAAATCCAGTCGGTTGCCACGGGCCTGTTCGAGAGTACGTACTGCACCCGCGCCTATAATAATGGCTAAATCTCGTGCATATTGCAGTGTAAACGGCTGTCAAAATAAAACGACCAACAAAAGTTTTTTTTTTAAATTACCTAATGAGGAGATTTTATTATAATATGCTTTACCTAATAAAAGCGTATAATAAAAGCTCTACCTTTTAGGATGGGCTAAAAGTTCCACCAGAATCGTTTATAAATTATATAAAAGAATTAGAATCATTATTTTTAAATAATTTTGAAAAAAAACATTCAACTAGCCGACCAGAACCCCCAGCACCCTTTAAAACATGTTTATGTAGATGTTTTTATAAGGAGTACTTGTTAAAGTTATTTGTTAGATTTAATGTTTACGACGATTAGATTTAATAATCGAAATTTACAGGAGGGTAAAAAGTTCATTGACCATTATATTAAAGTGAGGCATTTGTGATTTTCAATAAATAAAAATATTGTTTTCAATGCAAAAAGAACGTTTTTTAGACATTTGTGTAATAATTTCTTAGCATTGACAGCCCTAGCGTTGCGTTCAATGACGCAAATGATCGCCCGACATCACGGCAGACGACGTAGTAGATACTCTCGGGCGTCCGCGTAAGGTACACTTTAACGCGCACGACTGCCTGTAATATTTTTGTAGGTAATTATAGCGTTAGGTATCTATCTTTTTCTATGGAGTGAACTATCTGTCCTAATCTGTGCCACTGTTACTAAAACTTTTACCTACTACGGTTGATAGTGTAGCCGTTACAACAGGCACGCCCAATTCACTTTCCAATTTTGGAATAATTGAGTTGGTCTACAAATTTACGAAGCCACTGTGGGGCCTGAAATGGTGTACCAATACAGCCTACTTCAACGCGCCGTGCAAATTGGTAGCTGTAAATGAATTAGCCGACCTCAAACGAAATGGCCAAGATGTTACATCTAGTGGGCTAATGCTTTAGTAATCGTCGCCATAATTTTGCTATATTGGTCCCTAACTTGGTTCGCACGTACAATTTGTGAGTAAAGAACTAAGTTGGGGAAGGAGGAAATATGAGCAATACCTGACTTCGGTAATGCTAAGTTGTTTAACTTGTAATATAAATATAAGAAACGTATTTTTTGTGGATTTCATTCAATTATATAACTTAGAATTGATGTTTAAGTTGTATAACTTGTAAGGTATTTGAAAATAAAATATTTAACTGAAGTTTAATGACTTATACCAATTTTCATGAGAGCGCATCCTTTTTTTTTTTTTTTTGGGTGGGAAATCATCAAATGACCTCTCCCGCTCTGTGCGGAGCGGAAGGGTGTGTCAGACTCTTACTGACTAAAACCCACCCGTGTTCCTTCAGTTGCCTGTGCGCCAGGGCCACGGTAACTCTTCCGAACAATCCGCAGCCCCGGCAGGCATCGGTCCTATCGGACCCCGTCAATTTTGCTGACATCATGACAGCGCATCCTGTACCTACGTTATTAAAAATAATTTAATGTTGTGGCATGTACAATTTGAATGCAAGAAACTAAAAAATGAGATACTTATTTGTGATACTTAGATTTGGCAGATAAATTTTCTTCCCGCCTATTGGCGGTACAGTACAGGCAGTTACAAAAACTACATTTCAATGGGGGAAATATGTTTAAAGCTTTATTTAAACAATAGGCATCTCATTCAGAAAAAGACGCTTTTTCGGAGTGGGTCGTTACAGTTGAGGCGTAGGTCTAGCAGTGGACTGCTATAAAATCAAAAGTAATTTATTAAAACTAGATTATTAAAACTAGACTGAGTTCATCACTAGAATCAGCATTTTATGAACGTCAAAATTACATAAGACAGTCTCCCAAAACGCCCGCCCTTCACCACTTCCTAATCACAGCGACCCACTATTCTTATCGTTTAACTAGTCGTCGATAAAATAGTATGCCTTTCAACAAAGGTTGGATTTTACTTTAGCCTTAAATGCATTAAAAGGCAAATCTAGCAATGAAGAGGGAAGCTTATTATCTAAGTTTATACCAAGCCCAACAAATGAGTTATGAATCTTACGAAGCTGGTGAAAGGGAGCACGTAGTTTGGCCTTTTTTCTAGTTTTAATATTATGAATATCACTGTTTTTTGTATATAAGTGTATATTTTGTCTAATATATAAGATGTTGGCGAAGATGAATTGTGATGTCACCATGAGAATACCAATATCTTTAAAAAAATATCTCAAAGAATCTCTAGCACATATCTGATAAATTGCTCGAACAGATCGTTTTTGAAGAACAAATATTATTTTGAATATCAGCGACTTTGCCCCACAGCAGAAAGCCGTAGGACATAATATATAGTCTATAGTAGTATATAGTGTATATAGTCCGATTGTGTTTATTTAATTCGCCATTTTAGTTCATTAGTCACTTTTATTAAGTTCGTTAGTCAAAATACAGTCGATAGAAGACTGCACACATGTCTGCTAATTTAGTTATGTATTACGTGACATAACATTACGCCTATTTCTTTAAAGGGTTAGGCAGAGGTGTACTCAGAGTACACAGATGTAAAGTAACGTGTGAGGGGAAACTGACCAGGGTTACGCAGACTCCTAAATTGTGGATTATAAAAATGAATAGCTATTTCCTTCTTTGGTTACTGTCGCTTACATTTTCCTCACAATATTTCGAGATTTTTCCATTTTTTTGTACTAAGTTCTGCCCGCGGCTTCGCCTGCGTGGATGTCGGAAATTATCCCACGGGAACGTGCTACCGGGACAAAAGAGGCCTATGTCCTTTCCCGGGATGCTATCTATCTCCTTGCCAAATTTTATCGAAATCCGTTCTGTGTCTTAGGCGTAAAAAGGTAACATACAAACAGAGTTGCTTTCGAATTTATGATATTAGTATGGGTTTTTAAATCCCAAACAAAAACTGAAGCTGTAAGCAAAAGTGTGTCACGCAAGTAAGAAATATTTATTTTTAATTAACGAATCCTTGAACAGACAAACTGATAGTGGATATACGTGAATCATGTCTATTGTCAATGGAAACCGCGCGTTAATTGCTGTCCCGTCACAAACCAAACAAGAGGGGGTTTGAAAAGCTTTTCTCAGACTTTCTTCAAGTTGAGGGTATTTCGTAAACAGTGTCGATATTATTTGAGAAATTTGATTTATTAATTTTTACGTTGCTTTGCACTTAACATTTCAACGTCTGGAGGTTTATTTTTTTATAAGTTTTTCGTTAATAAATGGGACACATAACTTGATAATGATGTTTAATCACAATAAATACGATTTCACAAATAAACTTTTAATTAAATACGTTGCAGTGCAATAATGACTGTGGTCAACTGGCTAAACCGCATATTTAGTAGATGAATACTGAATAGCCTATAGATCAAAAGGATACGCGACCTTTTCATTCTTTGCAAAGGTTCATTTTAAAATGCATAGCCAACGAAAAAAAACAACTGACTTCCAAAAAAACACTACAAAGTGAAAAATAAGTTTAATCTCGGAAGTTGTTGTCCGTGGTTTTGTATTTTTGTTTTTTGTCACCGACTTCCGAAATTAAGTTATTTTTCACTTTGTAGTGTTTGTTTTGAAAGACAGTTCTTGTTTTTGGAAAAAAGTTTTTATTTTTCACTTTTTAGGTTGTGGTTCGTATGCCACTACTTGCTATGTAAATAGATAGTGACAGGAAGTTATTATTATAACATCATCAATGTACACAAGTGGAAAAAATACTTACGTATTATTGAAGCTAACTGTAAATTACCCAAGCAAAGTTAATAAAATTTATATGGAACCACCCCTGAAGCATATACTCTATCTATTAAAGAAAAATTGAAATCGATCCACAATTGCCGGAGATATAGCGTAACACACGTACTAAAAATAATACAGACGAATTGAGAACCTTTTTGAAGTCGGTAAATAATAAAATTAAAGAATTGTGTAAAAATAAAATGCAATTTCAAAAAAACACTGAATGCATTCCTGTGCTGATGCGTGGTAAAATATGTTTTCCATAAGAAAAACTAACTCCAATATTTTCCACGTTTAAATACTTGTATTTGAGCTATTGGTAAAAGATCCTTAATGGAGCTATGACCATAAAACCTTTGCATAAAAGATTTCATCACTGGCTTGCACCATTTTCCAAACAAATATTAAAATACATTAACCAAACACATACGGGATTCCTTTCTCTTTTGTTGTTAGTAAAATATAGGCATCAATATATCACTTTGAAGCGCGAAAAAAAAATACGTGTATAAAAACTCACACATATTCGTCTCTATCGGCTCTATCGTTCTTATTGTTAAAGAGTATGTTTTAAATAAATCGGCTCTACGTGAATGTTGCACAGCAATACATCATGTTAAAAAAAATGTAAAATATTTTTCTCCGTTTTGTCATTGTCATATTGCAAGGATACGACCTCTTATGACTAAAATTTATTTTTTTAACAACAATCGATATTCCAAAATGTACCTAGACACTAACTTAGTGTAAGTCTAGTGGTTGCAAGCGCAACTGTTGAGCATGAGGTCTTGGGTTCGATTCCCAGATTCTGTCTGGAATTTCTCAGTAGCAGCCCGGAGTCTGGATTTGTGCCCGGTAGATGGCAATAGGCTCACCTCCTATTACGTGGGACGAAAACGTAACTGGCGGAATGTGGGTGTAGTTTATATAGGTATATATGGGCGCCAAGCCATTATTTTATTAACCGACTTCATAAAAGGAGGAGGTTTTCAATTCGACTGTATTTTTTAAAATGTGTATTAGCTCAGAACTTTTTTCTGGGAGAACCGATTTGGCTGATACTTTTTTTTTATTTGAAAGATAGTGGTTCTCATATGGTCTCATGTAAATTTGTTCAAGTTCTGACTAGTAGTTTTTGAGTTATCCTTAATACTGCCTATTTTTTCTACTTAGTTTATATTGATGATGTTTTAATAATTTCCTGTCACGGTTATTTACATATCAAGTAGTGGTATACGAATGCGTATGGGGTAGGTACCACAACTAAAAAGTGAAAAATAAAAACTTTTTTACACAAAACAACCGACTTCATTAAATTTTATTTTATTTTTAAGCTTGTTTTAATTATTTGGCACTTCATTTGACTTCCATGTTATTTCTTAAGGCGGAACCTTCAGGGTAGCCTGCGAAATTCAAATTTACTTACGGTTTTTGCAATTTGCAGATCACTGTCAGGTTGTATTTTGATTAAAATATGATTCGCGGTCGTAACAAATATGGCTTTACTGAATTATAATCATTAGAATCAGCAATACATCTGTCTGAGTTCATATTACTGTATTAAATGACAATTTCATGAAATCATGACATTTGACACCAATTCTAACTTAAGGAGTTGTCTTGCTGATTCTAATGATTATAATTCTGTAAAGCCATATTTGTTACGACCGCGAATCGTATTTTTATAAAAATACAACCTGACATTGACCTTCAAATTGCAAAAAAAGTAAGAAAATTTGAATTTCGCGGGCTACCCTTGCGCTTCCCCCTTAAATGAATACTTGTATTTCCGGTTAAGTTTATGTTAAGTTTTATTTTGATGTATTTAAAATATTGTTGTTTCCGGTTGAATTTATATAAAGTTTTTTTATTATACTTCCTTTGGATTTATTTAAAATATTGTGCGTTTCCGGTTGACTTTATTTTTAAGTTTCTATGTTGGTATTGAAAGATTTATCTTGAGACATCCGCTTGAATTATTTAAAATGTTACATCCACTTGATTTATATAAATTCTACTTGGCGGTAAAGTTTCGCGGTAATTTTGTGTATAAAAACTGTTGTACTGTGAATGAGAGGACAATAATTCGATCCAGCCTGTCTCACCTTGCTGTCCTCCCCTCAGTGACGCCCTAAGCCGAGGTTCGTACCCCACAGGGGGTGCCCTTAGCGTGCGGTCACCTAATAATTTAAGAAATTCGCCCCTGGCTGGAGGCTTTGAATCATCTTAAGGCACCCACAGAATAGTCCCGTCAAGTAGTCATGACCTCTAAGGGTCAACTACGAGTTGCCAACACAAAAAAAAAAAAAAAATTAGGACATTCTTTGTTCGCTGCTCCTGAAAGAAACACCTTGAGTTGAAGTAAGGTATTTTCTTTGTACTCTCTGAAACATTTCTCTGCCATTTCCTATTGCTGTGTATTTTTGTGATATATTGGTGCAAAGTAATATGTCTGACCCCGACAACGACGGCGATCATGCGCCGACAAACACCTCCGCCCAACTCTTCGGAAAAACAAGGCGTGATCTTATGAGAACTATTACAAACTGTATAAAACATGATATGCTGCGAACGTGTAAGAAACATTCCGCGATGAGAATATTCTTCACACTTTAAGCTGGGTGTCACAAAGCTCGCTCATAAATTTAATACTTGCGCTCAAATGCTCACTAACATAATACGTTCACACTGAGTTCACGTCATGCTAACAGACTAATATTTCAACTTGACAACACCTCCTGAATAATGTACACTTTACGGCCAATAAAACAGGGCATTATACAAATACTTTTTAAACAATGTCGCGCTTGAGCAAACTTCGTAAATCTTTGACATTGCTTGAATACCCGTGTCATAGTTTTAAAACCCATCAGTGTCGATGCGTCTGGGATTGCAGTTCAGTTCAGTGGTAACCACTTACCATAAGGCGTAAGGCATTTCAAGGCGTTCGTCGTGCGTGTATAGAACTGTTATTTGCCCCTGCGGGGTAATTACGTAACACACTAACAGTGGGAATGGGTTTCATTTTGACAGTTCAACAACATTCATTGCGTTATTTACGTTGTTGAGCAGACAAACTTTTCGAACATATGAAGCAATGTATTAACAATAGGCTTCAAAATGATTCAGATTGTGATAGATTGTGTGTTACGTAATTAGGGTGCTGGTCATGGAAGAACACTTTTGGCCGCAGGACGTGGTGTTTCATCGCTTCTGCGGACAAGTCCCACTGGACTGCTAATGTCAAGCTAGTGCAAAGTGAAGCGCTACTAATATAGTCTTAAGCCTTTTTACTAACACAAGTTTTGTTTATATGAAAATATGTATATGTTTAGGTTAAGGTATTTTTCTATGGGCCTGTGTCGCCTGAAATAAATGGTATTATTATTATTAAAAGCTTTTTTCCTGCTTCAATTTTGTTAAAGTCCTGTTAAAGTTCTTTATTAAATTCCTGTTAAAGTTTTTTTTGCTAATAATAAATAGCTGTAATGCTGTAAAATAAATAATAGCCGTAATGGTTGTGCCATTCTTGATTAATTATGGCTTAGGTTTTAAGTAAAAAGTTAGGATCTAATTTGGTAGCACTTGAAGGAAGAATAAGATTTTTCTGCTTCGTGCTTGCCAATTTTAGAAACATTATAATCTAAATATTAATTTGAAGTTTTAAAATGTAACGAAATAAACAAACTATGAATATAAGGGTACTTAAACATATCCAAAACATCAAATAAAAGTACTGCAACAGGACCTTACTCGACAGTGGCGCCAACTGGTGAGCACGAAAACGATAACCCGCATTGGGTCAACGGATCAGCTGTCAAATACACAGATTTTTCATTACAGATTCTATTAAAATTTTTCATGCGTTTGCCCTCTTTGCATTGTAATATTATGGTTTATTTAAGTATTTCCTTACTCCGTTAAGATTACGCAGATTACCATTATCATATATTGTTTTCAGTATGTCTGTCCGAGACAGTTAAGCGTTATCCACAAAGGAATAACAAAGGTAGATATGTATAATGATACGCTTCAACGAATTGTGTATCATTAGAAGGAATTTAGACCTTCAACGTCACAGCTTTGGAAGGAAATTAGTTTGAAAAGCACAGATAATTAAATAAGTATTACAATTGCTTTTGGATAACATAAAATCACGCCTATATTCCCCGTAGGGTTATTCACATATGTACTTTTTTTAAATTTTCGTATGCTGCGCTAGTTGATGTCATCACGTCAACGCTGGCTATCGCTGAAAACCAGCGCTGGGGCTCTGTCTCGCATAGGGTCGTAGCATTATGCTGAGCGATTGCCGTTTTGCGTGGATGTGACGCATATTTTCCCCCAACTCGTTCTTTTTTGTATTTGTGTGTTTTTTCTTTGCGTCATGTTTACCGCAAATAAACGTTTTTTTTTTCTTCATTTCTTTCTTCTTACCTATAGTACACCCACATTCCGCCAGTTATGTTTAAAAGTCCCATGTAATAGAAGGCGAGGTAAAAAATCCCGTTTACCACATGGAATAACATTATATTGAATTACAAAAGATCAAATACAAATCGTTTACTCGATATACAAGGCATTCGATTGAATGATCATTGGACAAAGCTACGTTTATCTTATTATCGATTCCATTACCATTCGATATAATGAACATTCCACTCTTTGATGTTTTGATATTTTTAAACATTCGTTTTTATTTTTAAATGTAAACTACGTGTACCGCCAAACGGGGTGAATAAAGAGGCAGGGGTGAATCGGAAAGAAACTTTAAAAGACATTTTAATATTGAAATAATATAGTTTGTTGCCAACAAGAGCGCTTAATCGTTAATTATAATACAGTAAACACATTAGAGTCCTTTTTGGCAACCAAACTATATTATTTCAATGTTAAAATCCCTTTTAAAGTTTCGTTTCGATTCACCCCTGCATTTAATCCCTTTTAAAGTTTTGTTCCGATTCACCCCTGCATTTCTATTCATCCCGTTTGACAGTATTCAAATTCTTTGTGCATTTGAATTTGTTCTATTAGTTATTTTATTATCTTGCTCAAACGAATTAGACATTTAAAGTGTAATGCGTATATTATTTTTGTTTCATAACAAACTAGACACGAACTTGTGGCAATCATTGTTTTATTATGAACTAGCGACCCGCCCCGGCTTCGCACGGGTGCAATGTAGATACTAATGTGGTGTCAGTGTGGAGTGATTAATAATGTAACGTTGTAACTTTCCGTTTCTTTTAATTTATTATAAATGACATAGATTAACAATTAAAACCGTTAAAATAAGCTTCTTTTAAGCATTTGTTTACTTTTTAATAAAAACCAAATTGCCAACGCATTGTGCAACGCAATGCGCGTGACCTTGGGGTCGCCACAGGAGATCGTGTTCGGATAGCGGTCCCCTGTTCCCTCTCCCCGTCACCACCCGGCAGACCTGGCAGGCCCAGCCGTCAATTGTGCGCGCCGAGTCGTCAGACCCATGGTATAATAATATACTTCGCCAGGTATAGCATTCCGAGACACAGTGGTCACGTGGGTGACACAAGGCTACGTCATCGCCGCTGTGTTACCAGTAGTGTGTAATAATAACTCCCCAACCGCGTATATTACCTGTGCGAATCCGATAAAACAATGAGGTTTTAACTAACAATTACGTTGGTATATGTTTAAATTGAATTGTTTCGTTTGATTAGAAAAACGAAACAGCAATTTAAATGGTTTAAATAAAAAAAAATAACAGATGGTGACTGAAAATGTTTCCATAAGTCGTGTTTCGTTGCAATAAAGTGGCAACTGGACAGTGACGTAAGCATGTGTCACTCCCGGTGTGCCAGACCTTGTTTTTTTAGACCATGGTCAGACCGTCATATGCTGGCTTCGGGGGCACGCGTTCGCGTCGTTCATTCTCAGCGGCGCGACCTTCATACGTGTGCCCTCCGGAACATACGGTGGTCGCCGTTTGTTTTTTTAATACGATGAGTCTATTAAACTCAGTTTAAACCCCATATTGGGTAGGTGTTGAACAATGTCGCTTTTATATTTTGTGTACCTACTTATCTAGGTCATCATATGGCGTGTGCCTTTTTGCTCACAACCTCTATTGCTATTAATTAGTATGCCTTCCTCTTAAATATTTGCTAAGCAACCTATTCGACTTCATAGCTGTGCATTTTATGGAATGTTCCATACTTTAAAAAATGTACTTAGTCATCATGTGCTTCTCACCTATATTTGTAAACTCCGTACTGATTGTGACAACCACACATCACCTTCATTAGCGCAAGTACATCTCCCTTTGCTTATGCCTTGGTGTCACAATCAGCGGAGATGACCCATTGGCCATCTTTGTGACACGCTGGACGTTAATTCCAGAGTCCAAAGTTCCGGCTACCAACTGCAATTTCATCCGGATTTATCCGAGGAATGCGGGCGCGAAGCGCCGGACCACCACCTTCCGGCGTACCTGCGCAGGAACGAGCTCCGCGCCGGGTACTTATTTACCCGCGTGGCCGCGTCGAGTACGCTCCGTGGGTCTGGCAAGACCAACTGCCGACCGTCACCTTCCCTGGCGTCTGCAGCGTGCACACCGCTGCTGGTTGCATCACACCAGGCTGAGCCAGGAGAGTACTGTGCTACTCCCAGGGGACGTTAGGGAAACTTGTGACCATAGACTTACCTACCCCCTTTTCTCAATTTATTTTTATTATTATATTTTCATGTTGACAAGAATACGTGGTTTCATTTTAATATAGAAAACCTCTTCCGTCACATTAATATTATTATTATGATTAGACTATACTACAGGATATCTTTATGTACTTACAATGTTTACAGCTGTTTTTACCTGCTGCTGCCGTGCTGTCTGGACCTTAAATATGACTACCCAAAGATACCCAAAGTGGTCTATATCGACCCCCATTGTTAGATGTTACACTTTTAAATCTTTGATATCTTCTAAGATATTCATTTTATTGTGATGCTGTAAACGGCAATTTTAATCTACATTAAATGCACAACGTATCTAACATATTTAATTGGATAAGAAATAATACTGTATTGTTTAAATTAGCTTCATAATAAACCATTTTTTTTGTAACATGTAAACGATAAAAATAGTTAATGGGGGTTATCCTTAAGAGATAGACATATACTATTAAGTACTTTTTTGTAGATCTTTTTAAGATATATAGTTTCGTAGTACATGATTTTGATTTATCTCGTAAGTTTTAGCCAGCGTTTGCAATGTAAGCCCACAAAAATATGTTTTTTACGAAATTACATTACAAATCCTTGAAATTCTCGGCTTTTCTCTACTATAATATGCATGTATTATACATATAAACGTTTCTCTTAAATCAGTCTGTCTATTGATTAAAACCGCATTAAAATCCGTTGCGCAGTTTAAAAGATCTAAGCGTACAGACGGTGGGAAGCGACTTTGTTTTATACTATTTAGAGATGCTACAATATGTAGAACTAAACTCCACATTTGTGATATGCCGGCTGAAATACATTACAAATGCTATTAAATAGCCACCGATCAAATAAAAAGGTAGACGGAGCGTACGCCAACAATAGCGTTCCAATATGTGAAGCATCTCGTGTACAGAGTTGTACGCGTGACCTTCTGTGTGCTGTGATATCTAGCGGGCTCGTTATCGCGCGTCGCGTCGCACTAACACGATCAGCTACCAATTTCAAATTTAGCTTCCTTTACCCAATTTGGCTTTTTTTCCTGCTTCACTATGACAGCGCGGCGCGGCGCGGCGGTCCGTCTACCTTTTATATTTGGTGTGAGTAAAAATGCTTGTTTGCTTACTAAGTAGCACGCTTATTTATAGCATGCTCTGCTTGTGTGTAAATTATTCATACTCTTTTCGTAAACATATGCAAATTGTGTGTTACTATACCTAGTAATTTAATCAATTAAACTAATTTGTGCTACTACAAAGCAGGTGTATCTATAAGCTTTAAGACTAGGTCCCAATTACTAATTTACTTTGCAAATTATCCTTCACTCATACTAGCTCAGTAATCCGCAATTTGATCTATGTTCTTGCACTTATGGAAGTGAGGAAAACCGATAAAAAGGCTTTCCATATGAGCTTCACTTAGTCTCTGTCTGCCGTACCTAAGATAAATCGTTCAGTGGAAATAGGAAGCTTTGAAAGTTTAGATAACCTTGCCTAATTCTAATGCAGAGAAAAATGGCAGTTCGCATGTTACTTGATCTATAAAATGTCGGATAAAGTTATCGTAAGCACATTCTTACGATAACTTTATCCGACATTTTAGAAATAACTTAAAGTTATGAAAACCTTTCAAGTTTCAAAAAATATGAAGTTTTTAGTAAACTATACTTTGATGAAACCAACATTTTGACAAAATAATTATGCGGCCAATGCTTTTACCTCAGTGATAAGACTATTGTCTCCAAATTGATACAATTTATCGTAAAAATACGCTAAAGGTGCAATATTTATAAATTATCCCGGAATCAAACTTGCTAAAACCCAAATCCAAACTTTGTTACCCAACTTTGTAATCCAACTGTTTTCAAACTCTCATAAATTAGCTGTTTTGCAAATAAATCGAGTCTAACCTGCGGGGTAATTGCATAACACATTAACAGTAGGAATGACTTTCATTTTGACAGTTCAACAACATTCATTGCGTTATTTACGTTGCTGAGCAGACAAATTTTTCGAACATATGAAGCAATGGATTAGCAATAGGGTTCAAAATGATTCAGATTATGACTGATAGTGTGTTACTCAATTAGGGTGCTGTTTGTAATTCGAAGAAATAAAAGTTACTAAATTCCCTAAGATTTCGCACTTACAAGTCAGCAACTTTAGCAGAATTTTATCACAAAATTGCTAACACTATAAAATTGGACCCATTTACGTATTTGAGAACGGGATTTACAATAATTTGTACGGATTCAAAGTAATTTGTGTTTTGTTTATTTTTCTTAGAATAAAACAAAATAATGGAACCTGAATTCCCGGAGCGGCCTTAGATTAATTAAAGTCTATGAAAACAATTTTAATTAAAAATGTTAAATGAACAACTTATTGTAAAATTATGATGTTTTTGGAATGTTATAATTTAAAGTGCGAGGACAATGATTAATAACTAGTGATAAATTATAAAATGATCTCTGTTCGACTGTGACCTTTATAGTCATCGAAAAGGGCAGAGGGGCACTCTCCGTATTTCTAAGAACATTTGCATTCTAATGTGAGTCTCAATCTGTCAAGAATCCTCTAATTTACTTACATGTTTGACTCGTTTTTGACATTGATTTTCGCTGAGACGATATTGTGACTTGAATTTGAACGGTTTTGTTTAAGGACGAGAATAGGCCTTGTGGTAGTCTCAATCTGTCAAGAATCCTCTAGTTTACCTACATTTTTGACATTGTTTGTCACGGAGACGAGATTGCGACTTGAATCAGAACGTTTTTATTTAAGGACAATAATTAGCCTTCTGGTAATCTCAATTTGTCAAGAATCCTCTATTTTATTTAAATTTTTTAACATTGATTGTCGCCGAGACGAGATTGTGACTTGAATTTGAAGGTTTTTTAAGTAGGTACGAGAATCGGCCTTCTGTTAGTATTAATAATATCTATATTTTTTTGTTAGCCGACACTGTCCCACTACTGAGCAAAGGCTTTCCCCAAATCCTTCAGATAACTTTGATATAATTCACTCTAATTACTGGATTATGCGTGAGGAAATAAATAAAAGTAATAATAGTCGTTATACCCAAAAACGTAGAGTCAGATATATTTTATGTGTGTCACAGACTATACTAAAATACATGTCGGAAATACGTTAAATCAATAGTTTGACATTGACTAATCGCGACGCCAGCGCCACCAGGTGGCGCTCGACAGTCTATAACATAACGCTTGACCAGAGGAAAAGCAGTCCCAGTCCGATGAGGCCTCAGCCCGCGCCGTAGCTGAGCCTGTAGCTTTAAATTCCCCGATTAATAATCATGATATTAACCATTCGATCCAGCCCGTCCCCAATATCGCGCTGCCCTCTCCCGATGACGCCCTAAGCCGAGGTCCGTACCCCACAGGGGTGCCCTTAGCGTGCGGTCATCTAACATTTAAGTTTTAGTTTTAAATTATTCCGCTCCTGGCTGGAGGCCTTTTAGAGTAAAATCCGAAAGGCAACCACAGGACAGACCGGTTAAGCAGCCACGACCCCCAGTGGTCAAAACTGCGAGTTGCCCTTCAAAAAAAAAAATAAAAGGAAAAGCAGAGTTGGTTGTTGGCGGTCAAGCAGTGAACACGTTTAGAAACTGTCGCGCGTTCCGTATATTTGTGTCGTGTACCTACAGTGTGTGATTGATTTGTTCGTATATTATAATTTGATTTGAACTGTAAACGGTTTTTCTATTGCGTAATAACCAACACTACCCATAGTACGCCCACAGTAGTAAAAATATGGCTGATAATGAAGAAAGAGACATACTGTCTCCGTCATACATGTATGTTGATGGTAAGGCGGGAAATTTAAATACATCCAAAACCTTCCAAGCATTCTTTTCCAGGACCACCTCGTTCAACCCTTGCTGTACCAGTTTAGGTCGTCTCGCCACCTCTTCCAGGGCCTGCAGTCTCGACATTAGATAGCGACAAAAATCTGTCCCTAAGTCGTATCGTTGTCAAATTCCTTTAATAGATTTTCAACTTTATTTCGAAAGCATAAGGTTGAAAATCTATTAAAGAAATTTGACATCGATTAGACTTAACGACCGATTTTTGTCGCTATCTATGTCGAGACTGCCGGCCCTGGGCCGGCCTCGGCGGCGCCGTCCATCCTTAGCCACCCACCGTGTGGAGACAGTAATATCTATAATATCATGTTTTATACATGTATTAATGTCATGTTTTATGAGTTCGTACAATGTGAGTTATTGGTTCAGAAGCACATTTATAGGTCAGTCATAAGTAGATCGTAAAATTACTATTTGATTTCGTGACTATACACTTCATCAACATCTTCATAACCTTTTTGCCAACTACGTTGGGGTCGGCTTCCAGTCTAACCGGACGTAGCTGGATACCAGTATTTTCCATGGAGCGACTGCCTATATATCTGACCTCTGCAACTCAGTTTCTGGGTAATACGATACCCCTTGGTAAGACTGGAGAACATACTTATAAAAAGTAATTATTCTGCCTAAGTGCATTGACTACATTTTCAATTTACTTCGAAACAACTTCCTCAAAGAACGCCTTACTTCATTTGTAGTTTGAAATATCCATGTCTCATTTCATGAAGTTTCCTTGCCAGAGGATTTTGTTACAAGTTTCCGGCTTGGTTTAATTAATCTCATTAATTTTAGGCAGTGTTTAGCGTTGCGTGTCATGAATCCCTTATTTCGAGAAAACTGGGAAAAGTTATGTTTTCCGGAGGTAAGTAATGTTTTAAGATAAGTTTAATAAGAAAACCCGTGAGGTCGTTAACCTAAGATCTATACCTTCTGCAATTACGGAGACTTTACGATTTCATATAGAGAAACTTTCAATATTTAACTATTCTTATTAACTGCTTGCTCAGTAGATATAAATTATTAAGTCATAATTTGATAGACAAATCTTTGTTTTGTGTGCATCACACACATACACATACACATATATACACACACATATATACATTACATACATATATTACATTTTAACACGTTTGGAAAAACATCAGTCATTATAAAATGTAGGTATCGCTACGCTGCTACGCCGTAGCAACGTAGCGATTTAAGCGTAGTGTTTATGACACAACTACGCCTAAAAACGTTTACTATTCGACTGGTTTATTGTACCTCGGTTGTGCCTAAAATTCTAGCTTGACTAAACCTTTTAGAGCAATGGTGGCCCAGTGGTAACGGCCCCGAATTACAAGTTGTAGGTCGTAGGTTCAAACCTATGTAGGCGCTTTATTTTATGTAAATTATTTCATCACCACTGCTCCCAAAACGGTGAAGGAAATCTTCGTAAGAAAACCGGCATGCCCTAGAACCAAAAATTCGAAGATATGTGACATCTACCAACCCGCACTTGGCCCGCGTGGTGGATAACGGTCCAGCCCCTCTCACAGAAAGAAGGCCTGTGTATCAACAATGGGAACACGATAAGCTGATTATTCTTTAAATGAAAAACCTCTTAGCTCTCACTAGCAGCCTGGAGTCTGGTTTTGTGCCCGGTTGATGGGAATAGGCTCGCCTCCTATTACTGTGGGCTTAAAACAACTGGTCCTATAGGTACACCTAGGTCCATAGGGACACCACAACATTTCTGGAAACGATTCTCCAACGAGTACGTTACCACTCTGCAGCAAAAGACGAAGTGGCCTACTGCGTCAAGCGTACTCAAATTGGGTTCCTTAGTCCTTATAAAGGATAAAACGTTACCTCCGTTACGTTGGCCCTGGGTTGTTGTGTGGCCGTTTTCCCAGGAGCACAGGATCAAGTCGCTCGAGTCGCCGATATAAGGATCAAGGGAGGAACCATTATTCGAAGGGCGTTTAATAATATCAGTCCCCTTCCAGAACCTGCTTGTTGAATCAGCCGTGTACCTACCTACTTCAACCTGGGGAGAATGTTGGAGACAAAAACGTAGCACCGACCGCCACTGCGACAACGGGAGCGGGACAGCAGCGAGCGAGGAACGGGGGACGGGCGGTGCCGATAACCGCTGACCTGCACTGCCCTTCACTTCAAAAACGACGGACCAAGAGGCGCGCGTTCTTATCTTACGTCCAATATACGAACCATACCTAAATTACAGTCCGCTATTTTATTTATAATACTCGGAGAATCACCAACACAGCTCTGCCTAACCCTTCGGGGATTACAGGCATGATGTCAAGTCACACCACAAAAAATTATGTTGAAGTTTTAAACCCTATTTCCCTGGTTTTATTAAGCCTCTTCCAAATTCAATCAAAAACACATCTAGAGAAACAGACACAAAAGAGGGACTGTCTCTTGTAAAAAATTGGCGAAATTTTATTTCATAATTTTGTCCACAGCGGCAATAATGATATCATTCTTCGTCTGCAGGGCTCGCTTCCACGTGCAGTGCTTGTTCTTCGTCTACCATGATCTGATCTGACCAAGATTATTTCAGGATTTTTATATACCTATTGACATTGACGAATATTCATAAATATATTGACATGAATATTTACTTTGTAAAATAGTATATTATTTTAATTATTGTGAATGTAAAGAATATGTAGATCATTGTTTTTTTTTTCTTTCTTTCTTAATTAGTTTTAATCATAGTCTGGCAGTAATTTATGCGGCCTACCCAAATGTCCTTTCTTTGGTATTGTTCGTCGAATCGTTGAGCTCCTTAAGTGTTGAGTTGAGCTGCACGATTACTGACAAATGCGTGCACTGACTGGACAGGTCCACTTTTTCTGTATGGTTTTTTTCCTCAAAAGACCATTTCAGACTCAAATCTATATGGTCTTCACATGATCTGACCAAGATTATGTCTGGACTTTAAAAGAGACTGTGACCTCTGAGTTTGTTTCGGCCTTTCTTCTCAGAGTGACAGATAGGAAACGCCGACCTCATTTAGTTCTAAAATATGATTGACGTGTAAAAGTGTTTGTACAAACCTACTTACAGAAATAAAATCATTTATCATTTAGGGTAACAGCCTGCCACCGTTCCACGTCATCAATGAACACCTCTTCAACGTTGCCGGAGCGCTGTACTACGTGTCTGCGACTGTCAACCCCATATCGTACAATGTCATGACTGGCAGGTGAGAGACAGTTTGAATTTTATGCTTCTTTTTAAGTAACAATTGATTGAATAACAACAAATCTAATTGTCAAGATTAGATCACAAACACTGAGGACAAATAACCTTCTTCACCTCACAGAGTGTCAATGATTACATACATTACATTACATTGATATAAATAACTTCCCATTAATTTGACACCCACGTATTGATGGTGTATTTACTCTATCGGGGCCATTGTCAAGCATCGACCTTTTTGCTGAAAGGAAAATTATGTTTGTAGCCACAACAAAGGCCCCGAAAAAAGACCAGTGAATTTTTTTATTGTACTCTTAACAATGAATATAACTTTCGATGTCATTTTTCTTTAGTATTTTCTATCGGATACTTGCAGCTACGGACTTTAAATTTGCTTCACTGGTTTCACTGGTTTTTTTGTATTTTTTTTTGTGGTTCCAAAAACAAGAAAAACTCAACATTTATTGTTGTTTCCAACGTCTGCAAATGTCAATTATTTCCAAGTTACGGCGAGAAATACCGACAGTGAATGTAAAAAAGAAATACAATGTATACAAGAATAACTCAGCAATATCTGTCACAACGATATTCAATAAAATAATGTCCCTATTACCTGCGGGGTAATTACGTAACACACTAACAGTAGAAATGGGTTTCATTTTGACAGCTAAACAACTTTCATTGCGTAATTTACGTTGTTGAGCAGACAAATTTTTCGAACATATGAAGCAATGGATTAGCAATAGGGTTCAAAATGATTCAGATTGTGATAGATAGTGTGTTACGTAATTAGGGTGCTGGTATATAAAAAAAATACACTCAAACTAATAAAACACGTTTATTCCATGATGATTTGCGAAACGCATACAAAGAATTGTTTACGGTATATGTTTTTAAAGTGACATGGTTCGCACTAATAAACTGCTTAAGTGAGTAGAAAATATTGGAGACTCAAAACAATTAAAAAACATTGTTTCATGTTGTCTATGTCTTTTGTAACCTAACATCGTGAAATGAATACCTAAAGATCTGAAATAAAAGCCCTACTATAAAATAATCATTTGGAAAGTGTCCTGCATATTTGGAGTTCCATATTGTCGTAATTCTTTCACTTTATTGGGATGGTAGTATCGTTTTCTCCGAAATATGAGTGTACTAATAAGTTTGTGGCAACAAACTAATAAATATTCTAACAATATGTATGAATAGTAGACACTGAAATACAACGCGTACATAGTTCCAGGAAATTGTTTCTATTAAAATTAACAACATTTGTATCGCGAGTAGTTCCCATTTGTTAACCAGAAAATAGTCGGAAGTTTTGTCGCAATTTATAATAGTTAGCAGCAGAATAACATAGGGTATGGATACTCTATGAAATAGTTTAGAATGAAAAGTTAACATGGTTTCCGGGAAATATTAAGCTAGTCTTTGTTTCTAAATGAAGTACGAACAAAAAGTTAAAACACAGTAGTTCCCAGTAAACGTTTTAAGCGCTTTTTGTTTGACGATAAATGAAGTTTAGGTATATAGACTACTCTGTATATTATCTTTTAAAGCAAACACGAAGTAAAGAAAGGTTATGTTTGTATTTAGTAACGTTTTTGCCTTCTGTAGTCTGGAAAAGCAAACTAATTCTCGCTTACGCCTTCTAAAACTAATGTATTATTCATTCTACTCGACACAATGCTAATTGCAATCCATTAGACATAATTTTAAGTCTTAAAGTTCTGCCTGAACTTAAAGCAGTCACAACTCGAAATGTTTGAATAGATAGTTGAATTGATACGTTCCTAATGAGATACTAGATTTGGCCAGCGGCTTGTCCCGCGTAAAGTCGGTAATTATGTCATGGAAACGTACTACTGGAATAAAAATTATCCTATGTCCTAGTCCATGTCATGGTCTATCCGTATGCTAAATTTCATCTAAATCCGTTGGGCCGATGAGGCGTGATTGATGATCAATAAACATCTGAACATTCAGAGTTTATAATATAAGTAGGATAGGATACATTCATATCGCAAAAGAGTCGCAACAAGTCTCTGTTTACATTTCTACTGGCATTCCGGTCTATGAAAGCTTTAACTTCACTCAGATAAATGATAAATGATTTTATTTCTGTAAGTAGGTTTGTACACACACGTCAATCATATTTTTTAAACTAGATGAGGTCGGCGTTTCATATCTGACTACTCTGAGAAGAAAGGCCGAAACGAACTCAGAGGTCACAGTCTCTTTTAAAGTCCAGACATAATCTTGGTCATCATAAATCATGCGAAGACCATGTAGATTGGTATCTGAAATGGTTTTTTGATAGGATGTTACCTAATTGATATTGATGTACTACATCAGTACTCGTATGTAGTCAGTATAACCTACATCAGTAATCCACTGAAGATATTTTGTGTGAAAACTTTTAGTACATCTAGGTAACTTAAATTGTTTTACGATTATGCCGTTCCTAATTTAAACATAGATATTGTTAGTCTAGTAACACTGAAGACTAGAGCCTAAAATCAGTTTACGCATATGTAAGTACTTCATAATATCTGCATATAATATTGATGTAGGTCATAGGTTCTCAACGTGGACGACAACGCCTCCTCGTGGATGTTTGAGACTTTCAGAGTAGACGACCCAGAGAAAAGTCCCTACTTTTCTCTGGGTCTTCTACTCTGAAAGTCTATAATATAATACATCTAATAATAATAATAATCTCCTCATCGATATGGCCATAAGCCAACAGGTTCGTCGATCCTGCAAGGATCTGTCGCCATGCTGGATAGATTATAAGAAGGCCTATGACTCGGTGCCACATACATGGCTCATGGGGGTGCTGGAGTTGTACAAGGTAGATACAACTCTACGCACCTTCCTTAGGTCATGTATGGGGCAATGGAGAACGATTCTTCGCTATCCAGGGTGTAGACAGATCCAGGGGAGCGATGAGCCTGTATGGATTAAACGGGGAATATTTCAGGGCGACAGTTTGAGTCCACTTTGGTTCTGCTTAGCCCTGAATCCTTTAAGCACACTACTTGAGGATTCAGTACTAGGCTATCGGTTGAGGAGAGGTGGTCAGGTCATATCTCATCTCTCTACATGGATGACTTGAAACTCTTTGCCCCCAACAAATTGCAAGTGATGGAGCTACTGAAGGTAACTGAAACTTTCAGTAGCACCATCAGGATGGACTTTGGTGTGGACAAATGTGCAGTCATGCATGTAAAGCGAGGTGAGATTATGGAATCCGAGGGAATTCAACTTTCGGATTCCATACACCTTAGATCCCTCTCCTTATCCGAAAGCTATAAGTATTTAGGTATGTCGGAAGCGTTAGGCATCAACGTTGCTGACATGAAGCAATCGTTGAAAGAGCGCTTCTTTGGTCGCCTGAAGAAAGTATTAATTAGTCTTCTTTCAGGCGGAAACAAGGCCTTCAACGGTTGGGTCATGCCGGTTTTGATGTACTCTTTCGGCATACTCAAATGGACTCAGACTGAACTCGACGCCCTGGATAGGAGGGTCCGTACACTGCTGACCGCAAACCGGGTGCATCACCCACGATTATCGGTGATGAGACTGTACATACCGCGGAAGTGCGGGGGTCGAGGCTTTATAAACGCAAAGACCCTCCACAACCGCGAAGTGTGCAGTCTCAGGGAATATTTTTTAAAAGCCGAAGTGGGTTTGCACCGTGATGTGGTAGCAGTGGACAAGGGACTCACCCCGCTCTCCATGGCTAAAGAGAACTGGCGTAAACCTGTGGTGCTTACTACAGATGACCGCAAGGAAGTATGGCAAAGCAAGGAGCTTCACGGACGCTTCTATCGGGCTTTTCATGAGCCCGGTGTAGATTTCTTAGCGTCCGTATCCTGGCTACATTTTGGTGACCTTTTCGGGGAAACAGAAGGTTTCGTCTGTGCAATTATGGACGAAGTTATCTTGACGAATAACTACCGGAGACATATTATGAAAGATGGTACGGTTGACGTGTGTCGGGCATGCCATCGTCCGGGTGAGTCCATCAGACATATTATCTCTGGTTGTTCTCGTCTAGCTAACGGCGAGTACTTGCACAGGCATAACCAAGTAGCCAGGATTATTCACCAGCAACTTGCTTTGAAATATAAACTAGTGGATTCTGAGGTACCATACTACAAGTATGTGCCCGACCCAGTTCTTGAAAATGACCATATCACGTTGTACTGGGATCGGTCTATCATTACTGACTGGACTATTGTCGTCAATAAGCCTGATATAGTGGTGATAGATCGATTAGCGCGTCGCATAATGATTATCGATATTACCATTCCGCATGACGAGAACCTCGTGAAAGCTGAGAAAGAGAAACAGATTAAATATCTTGACTTAACATACAAGGTTGTTGACATGTGGAATGTGAGCTCGGCTATCATTGTGCCGATTGTCGTATCGGCCAATGGCCTGATGGCCGAAAGCCTCGATCAGCATCTCTCGAGGCTCTCGTTAGGCGGTTGGATCAAGGGCCTGATCCAGAAGGCAGTACTCCTCGATACGGCTCGCATCGTGAGGAGGTTCCAGTCTCTGGAGTCCTAACCACCGGTAGCTTGGACCCTGCTCCCAATACCGGCGGACCACTATTTTTTTATTTTTAAATGATTTTTTTATAAAAATATTTAAAAATGTATTGAATAAGTATTCAAATAAATAAACGAAATAATAATAATAATATAATACATACATCTCGGCTTTATAATATTACATGTTTAAATATAATCGTGGCAATAGCTGTTTTAGATTCGAGATAGATGGTAAGTAAAAAAATTGGGGGCCTCTAGAAAAAAACAAATCTCGGAGTGGACGGTGGGCAAAATAAGGTTGAGAACCAGTGGTGTAGGTAATATTTTACAAAACTACGTACAGCTAACCAAAAGTTGGAAGTAAAGCTGCTTTCAACTCATTATGTGCGTGTGAGTAGTCAAATCTTTGATATTGCTGGTCTGGGTGTATCCAGTATTAAATCATGTTTATATTTAATAGATAGATAGCAATAGATATTTTAATGATTCTTTTCTTTTATGTAGTAAAATTTTATTCATCGCTCAAATACATAGCAAACTATAGTTTTGTATAATTTAGAAGCATTTTTTCAATTTTATAAATGTGAGTACCATGGATTCGTTTATTATATAATTATGTTCACTTGACAGCTTGGCAGTTGAGACTATGTCATGCTCACTTAAATGTCTCACTGTTGGTGGCGCGTGTGTTGGATCATTCGGTTCCCTTCAAAATGGTTGAGCTGGATAGTGCTGATCCACGCGTCATGTTCGTGAACGGGCGCCGTCAGTTGAGACTGGTCATCTCTTAACTGCCACGGCTTATTTTTATTATAAATCTTACGTTTTGAATTGTTTCATAATTTTTTTTTCATTGTTCTCGCATATAGAAGCAACAAGAATAATGTACCCAGGATTTTGTAATATCTTGATTTAAAAAGAGTGTCCTTGGAGTTTCTTGCCCGTTCTTCTCCATAGAGATCTACGTTTTGGAATGGGCAACTAACTTCAACTTTCTGACTAACTGACCGACTCTTTGACAGTTCAAAAGTGCCTGTAAATGGTTTAATTGAAATAAATGCTTTGAGTTTGAGTTTGAGTTTATTGCCGGCATATCAGTTTTGTTCACTATAAAAAATAACACTAAAAAATAATTGTAAAATAACTTTATATCATCCTTAGAAAATTCTCAAGTTGTAGAGGTAGCGACTACGCCATAATGTTTATATTTAATCTCCAGTGGAATCTAAAAGGTCCTTCGAAATTACTGCCATATATATCACTGACAAAACACCTAATGCTGAATGACAAACGAGGACTGTTATTTTATAACTTCACGCTAGAATTCCCTGAAAGGAAAATCAGACGTGTGTAGTAGGTATACCCATATATTTCATTTTCTCTGTAATTAAACATGGAAAAAAAGGTTGAGCATGATTTGAGCTCATTTTCGTACATAGCTTGGTGTTACCGTGTTAGGCTATGTAATTGTTGTGGAGGTCTGCCCGGCTTGGGCGGAGCACCGCCGTGTCCTCGTGGCGGCGATCGGCGGCGGCGACCTCTCGCGTCCGGCCCTGGTTCAGGCCATGGTACGGAGTGAGAGGGAATGGGAAGCCGTCACCTCCTTCTGCGAAGCAATAATGCTCGCGAAGGAGGAGGCGGAGCGCGAAAGGGAGAGGCAATCTCTGCGCCCTCGCGCCCCTAGCCGCCGCAGGAGGAGACACCCTGGGCGTCGGGAGTCGATTGCCGATTCCCGGCCACCATAGGCGCGGGCTTGCGGACGGTGAGCAATGGGCAGCTCGCCGTCCGGTAAGGAACAGGCCCGGGTCGACGGTGCGTCGTGTTCCACGCGCTCCTCAAAGGGATGTCAGCACCATTGACGGGGTCCGATAGGGCCGATGCCTGCCGAGGTCGCGGATTGTTCGAAAGAGTTACCGTGGCCCTGGCGCACAGGCAACTGAAGGAACACGGGTGGGCTTTAGTCAGTAAGAGTCTGACACGCCCTTCCGCTCCGCCAAGAGCGGGAGAGGTCATTTGATGATTTCCCAACCAAAAAAAAAGGCTATGTAATTGTTGCAATTATGTTTTAGTTGCACTTTGATGTGACCTTGACCTTTTAAAATGTACACGTGTGCACAAAAATGTTAGTATGTTCACAGATTAATTCCTTTTCCCAGTATCGTGCCTTTTTATACACCGACTCGTCGTTTAATTTTGTGTTAAAATGTCGCAAAAATGCGAACGTTATTTAATAATATACGCTTTTAAATGGAAGTCTGGCTATAAGAATAAGTTACCTTAGGTAGGTACCTTTAATTGTTTGGGTAATGTATATCAAAAGGAAAAATTAAACCCTTATAGGATCACTTCGTTCTCCGTCTGGCCGTCTGTGTGTCTGTCAAGACCCTTTTTCTCAAGAACGCGTGGAGATATCAAGTTGAAATTAATACCAAATACGTAGGTCTACGCTGGCAGAGTGTGCCGCTTGGGAGGAGCCGCGCCGTGCCCTCATCTCAGGAGTAGGCAGTGACCTCTCGCTGCCGGCCGTTGTGAATGCGATGGTCGGCGGCGAGGAGTCCTGGGACGCGGTGGTATCCTTCTGAGAAACAGTCATCTCGCAGAAGGAGGCTGCGGAATGGGAGCGAGAGATCTCATCCTCTCACCCGGCCCGCAGCAGGCGCACCGGGCGTCGGCGGAGGGCGGACAACGCCCTCTTCCAGCCCTCCTAAAGGGGTCCAGGGGCGACGGACTCGGGGACATCCATCGCCCCTCATACATCAGGACCCGAGGTGGCGGCGCGTAGTGTTCCACGCGCGCCCCTCTTAGACGTCGCGGGGGGAGTCAAACACCTCATTCCCCCCGCTCGACCGGACGTGGCCCGCAGAGTAGGCGAGCCGGCACCGGCCGGGGGTTGCGGAAGATTTGTACGTTCCCGCGACCCCCGGCGTAGGTGTGAGACGGAACACCGGGGTGGTTTTTAGTAAGAGTCTGACAGACCCCTCCGCCCCCCCAGGGCGGGGGACATCCATGACGATTTTCCACCCTGGAACAAAAAAAAAAGAAGAAAAAAAGGTAGGTACCTTTAATTGTTTGGGTAATGTATATCAAAAGGAAAAACGAAACCCTTATAGGATCACTTCGTTGTCCGTCTGTGTGTCTGTCAAGACCCTTTTCCTCAAGAACGCGTGGAGATATCAAGTTGAAATTAATACCAAATACGTAGGTCTACGGTCCCATGGAGCTCTAAAAAATCAAAGCTTCTTAGTCAACGCAATAAAAAAATATGGCCATTTATGCGACATATATTGATACCCGCAAATAAATCAAAACCTATATACCTATTATATCTTGTTCACCTAGAATCATGAAATTTGGCAAGAAGCAAGGTCTAACAGCGCAAGTATAGGAAAAAGTGGGAAGATCGTTAATTTGTAGTTTTATCGCATTTTTTTGAACCCTTCATTTTGCGTTATCCGACACGCACTTGGCAGGTTTTTTAACAAATCTAACTAACAAATGTCTTTAGTTACTAATTCCCGGTTTTTGAGATCCTCAGATAAACTCTCATTAGCTTTTATTTTAACAATAAAATCTGTTCTAGCGAAGTTATTTCTTGTTGAGTGTTCTGAAACAATGTGTCAAGATATCGAAGCAATAAATAGCACTATTGAATAGATTAAGTCCGGTTAAGAATACCTCAGAAATAGATAAGATAGTTTCACTAGTCAGCAAAAAGAAAAGCAAACATCGATAGTAAATTCAAGTCCGAAGACAGTTGGCCTAGCCTATCTCTAAACCAAAAACCAGCGACTAACAATCAAGTCTGCTTATCACAATCTTTAGATTAATGTCCCAATACCCAGGTTGCGCAATCGGCTCGCTGGCTACCACAATTAGTCTTCGACCCCCTTCCTTAGGAAGTACGTGGCTAGAATTGGGATTGTGGACTAAAATCACGTGTGAATTGGTAAAGGTCACAGATGTCTCCTTGTATAGGTACAGTCAAGTCTTTTATGTCCACGTCAGTTTTCTAATTCTCTCCTTTATCTAGTTAGGACGCTTAACACCTTTTAGAGCTAGGGCTAGAAAACTATATTTAATAATTTGAAAACAAAGCTCGAAATAGCATACACCTTTGACCAATCTCATGTTGACATCAACCTAAAACCTTTTTAATGATCAGCAGGCGTAGCATGACGCTTTCTATTTCTTGGAAGACAAGACATAGCTATTTCTATACAAAGTGACATTTCGTTTCTCTATTTTTGACATCGCACCGTAAAAATTCTTCTAAAATCCGTCATTTTGTCTTGCGTTTTACCGATCGTTGTCTAGGTCTTTTTATATGTAGACTATTTCAGTAGAAAGTTTTCTATCCCAAATGTCGAAATCACACTGACAACTGTCAGTTGTCTAAGGTAGTGAACACAATTAGATTTTGTAATCGCCGTGCTAAAGACAGTAGAAAACTTTTTACTCGACGGCCGCAAAGTATAAAAATGGAATGGAAAAATGGAATTTTTCACTTTTTGTATGGAAAATGTGAAAAAGTATTACCTACATGTTTAGTTTTAGGGGTTTAAGGGCTCCATAAAGGGGGTCGAAATTTTCATTATTTTTGCGATAGGACACAACATTTTCGAGATATAAGCAAAATAAAAGAAAAACGTGAATAAACTACTGAATTTCTTAAAAAGTGCAGTTGACTCTTTCTACTTTGCTGCCGTCGTACTGTCTTCACGGAACGTCATTTTTGTCTATTCTTCCGTCGACAAAACCCGTTTCTATAATGGTCATGCTACGCGTGCTGGGCAGTTTATGAAAAATAAAAAAAACAACTGTTTGTCATTGTCACATTTTTAATTCGGTCTGATCGGGTTTGACATGTAAACGCAGGTAAAGAAGATAGCTGAAAGTCATTCTGAGGTATTGACATTATGACGCAATAAGTAATGCTAATAATGCCCTATAATTGTTTCCATCAATCAACCTTGACTACACGGCACGCGCAACATCTGAAGAAAAGTAGCCGCCGCCGGCAGTCTCTTAGATCCTTTGACTTGAAAAGTTTAAATTCTTATTTAATCCGGTCATCAGTCTTCTTTGACCTTTTACAACTATTAATGGTCTCACGTTAACTTATAACCAAACCAAATTATTTGCTACTAAATCCTTTTAGCTCCAAACTTGAAAATATACTTTGATTCTTCGAAACCCTAGAGCTATCTCAGTTTTACCAAATTTAACGTGACCTATTTTAAATTACATCAAGATCATTAAAATGTAGACAACGCCTTTTTCGACACAAAATGGTGTAGAAAATGAGCTGAGTGGAAGGAAAGTGCTGCGGTTACCAAGGTTTCATGAGTGATGCGGTTTCTTTTGACACTCTTAATGAAACGTAGGTTTTCAGCTACGAGTGAATACTTATTACTCAGTGGCCCCCTCTGTATAGTTAAGTTTGACATAAGTTTAGAATTGCCCACATGAATAATAAACATAGTGCTTTAATGCCAAAATTTAGTCTATTTAGCCGAGACACTGGGTGTTACCTAATATACTTATGTAGTCTAAGGTAGAAATTATAATGTATCCCCAAGGTACATGATCATTTTCGTAGACAGGGTTCTTCTTTGACAATCTTTTACTGGCACTCTCAAATTCTTTATGTTTATTATATACTAGCCTTTGCCCGCGGCTTCGCTCGCGTTAATTTAGACTTTGACTATAAATTCGGGTTATAATTCAATCATGATTCGAAAGACACGTGGCGCCATCTATTATCATACGAACGTTATTGTTGTTTTCCTCGGGAACAGTACTTTTTTGCGGGATGAAAGGTACCCTATGTCCGTTTCAGTACACCTGACAACGTATATGCAAAATTTCAGGATGATCGGTTCTGTGGTTTAGGCGTGAAAAGGTAACAAACAGACAAACAAACTTACTTTCGCATTTATAATATTAAGTTAGGATTGGAACGGTTTGAAACTTTTTATAGGACTTACTCATCACGAACAACAGAGAATATATTAGCTTTGATTTATTTCACTGGTAATATTTAAAAGCTGGTAGTCCAAAAGATCGCTTATTGTTTCGCTGAAATGATTAAATGCTATATTAAATAGAACAGAAATAGAAATGATAATAATATATTTTCTTGATAAAAGAAACGAGAATCTAGTCTAGAATATTTTAATAACGTGACAGATATGATTGATCATTGTTAGGATAAAATTAGACTATCAAGTCATAATATTAGTAAATTAGTTCCTTATCACCATTTTCTAATATACAGGGTGGCAGAGACACGCAAACTGTAACCATGAATTACATACATGATTCTAGAACCCCTAGCGCAGAAATTTTTCGTCGGTTATCAAAAAAGATTAGCTTTTCCATAGAAAAGTGCAACACTTACACGGTCAGAAGGTATGGAACAGCAGTTTTTTTTTAATACTGACGAAAAATATCGACGTACCTAGGGAGTTCCGAATCATGTGCTGAATTCATGGCTTCAGTTAGCACGTCGATGTTCCTACCATCCTGTATTTTCTTTTTTTTTTCGGCCTGCTACACTCAATAAGGAACTCAGCAATTTATTTTTTAACCTATTCTTAAACGAAATTCTCTAGGTTTTAGGCAGGATCCGTTTTTTATTAAATGACACAGAGTAATTGAGTAAAGTCAAATTGAGTTCTGCAAAAAATATATAACTGAATAAATCTAGACATGACTGGCATGAATAAGAAAGAATTACGTAAAAGGAAGATCACGGCGGTTATAATAAAATCAAAACGTGCGGGTGTTGGTAGTAATAGAGCTCTTTGTGAGGAAGCTTGTTCTGTAAAGTACTGTCTCCTCTCACCATACCTTATTGTTGCTGTCACCAAGCATCGTTGCTGTGTTCCATTTTGAAAGGAAGTGTGTTTGGCACAAGATACATTCCACCTTTGTCACATGGACAATGTATTAGGAAACCTAATTAGTGTAGTACTTAAGATATGGTACATATTACAAGCTAGCATTTGTTTTAGTGTATTGTCAAATGTTCAAAGAAAAGACTTATTCAAAAATATTTCATAACAATAAAATATTATCATGATAAAAAAATCGTAGAACAGAGCTCAAAAAACAATTTTAGTCGCATAATTCTCAAAATTTTGTGTGTAAGTATCGTATTTTATGCAATGATAACAAAGGGAATTCAATCAACTAAAGAAATACCTAAAAATGATTCCTCTGAGCCGTGCATTTATTTTTTAATCTGCAATGTTTAGTGGCCATTCGATTCAACTAACATCAAACGCATTGCTATTTTGAACCTTATTTGTTGTCGCGATGCGCAGTTGTCAATAACCTAAAAATTTGCTTCTTTTTTGACATTGTTTGTCACAGAGACGAGATTGCGACTTGAATCAGAACGTTTTTATTTAAGGACAATGATTGGCCTTCTGGTAATCTCAATTTGTCAAGAATCCTCTATTTTACTTACATTTTTGACATTGATTGACGCCGAGACGAGATTGTGACTTGAATTTGAAGGTTTTTTAAGTAGGTACGAGAATCGGCCTTCCGTTAGTATTAATAATATCTATATTTTTTTTAGCCTACACTGTCCCACTACTGAGCAAAGGCTTTCCCCAAATCCTTCAGATCACTTTGATATAATTCACTCTAATTACTGGATTATGTGTGAGGAAATAAATAAAAGTAATAACAGTCGTTATACCCAAAAACATAGAGTCAGATATATTTTATGTGTGTCACAGACTATACTAAAATACATGTCGGAAATACGTTAAATCAATCGTTTGACATTGACTAATCGCGACGCCAGCGCCACCAGGTGGCGCTCGACAGTCTATAACATAACGCTTGACCAGAAGAAAAGCAGAGTTGGTTGTTGGCGGTTAAGCAGTGAACACGTTTAGAAACTGTCGCGCGTTCCGTATAGTTGTGTCGTGTACCTACAGTGTGTGATTAATTTGTTCGTATATTATAATTTGATTTGAACTGTAAACGGTTTTTCTATTGCGTAATAACCAACACTACCCATAGTACGCCCACAGTAGTTAAAATATGACTGATAATAAAGAGAGAGACATACCGTCTCCGTTATACATATATGTTGATGGTAAGGCGGGAAATTTAAATACATCCAAAACCTTGCAAGCATTCTTTTCCAGGACCACCTCGATCAACTCTTGCGGTACGCGTTTAGGTCGTCTCGCCACCTCTTCCAGGGCCTGCAGTCTCGACATTAGATAGCAACAAAAATCTGTCGCTAACTCGTATCGTTGTCAAATTCCTTTAATAGATTTTCAACTTTATTTCGAAAGCATAAGGTTGAAAATCTATTAAAGAAATTTGACATCGATTAGACTTAACGACCGATTTTTGTCGCTATCTATGTCGAGACTGCAGGCCCTGGGCCGGCCTCGCCGGTGCCGTCCATCCTTAGCCACCCACCGTGTGGAGACAGTAATATCTATAATATCATGTTTTATACATGTATTAATGTCATGTTTTATGAGTTCGTACAGTGTGAGTTATTGGTTCAGAAGCACATTTATAGGTCAGTCATAAGTAGATCGTAAAATTACTATTTGATTTCGTGACTATTATACTTCATGAACATCTTCGTAACCTTTTTGCCAACGTTGGGGTCGGCTTCCAGTCTAACCGGACGTAGCTGGATACCAGTATTTTCCATGGAGCGACTGCCTATATATCTGACCACTACAACTCAGTTTCTGGGTAATACGATACCCCTTGGTAAGACTGGACAACATACTTATAAAAAGTAATTATTCTGCCTAAGTGCATTGACTATATTTTCAATTTACTTCGAAACAACTTCCTCAAAGAACGCCTTACTTCATTTGTAGTTTGAAATATCCATGTCTCCTTTCATGAAGTTTCCTTGCCAGAGGATTTTGTTACAAGTTTCCGGCTTGGTTTAATTAATCTCATTAATTTTAGGCAGTGTTTAGCGTTGCGTGTCCTGAATCCCTTATTTCGAGAAAACTGGGAAAAGTTATGTTTTCCGGAGGTAAGTAATGTTTTAAGATAAGTTTAATAAGAAAACCCGTGAGGTCGTTAACCTAAGATCTATACCTTCTGCAATTACGGAGACTACGATTTCATATAGAGAAACTTTCAATATTTAACTATTCTTATTAACTGCTTGCTCAGTAGATATAAATTATTAAGTCATAATTTGATAGACAAATCTTTGTTTTGTGTGCATCACACACATACACATACCCATATATACACACACACATATTTACACACACACATATATACACACACACATATATACATTACATACATATATTACAATTGAACACGTTTGGAAAAATATCAGCCATTATAAAATGTAGGTATCGCTACGCTGCTACGCCGTAGCAACGTAGCGATGCCTACATTTTTATTTAAGCGTAGTGTTTATGTCACAACTACGCCTAAAAACGTCTACTATTCAACTAGTTTATTGTACCTCGGTTGTGCCTAAAATTCTAGCTTGACTAAACCTTTTAGAGCAGTGGTGGCCCAGTGGTAACGGCCCCGAAAAGTTGTAGGTCGTAGGTTCAAACCTATGTAGGCGCTTTATTTTATGTAAATTATTTCATCACCACTGCTCCTAAAACGGTGAAGGGAAACTTCGTGAGAAAACCGGCATGCCCTAGAACCAAAAATTCGAAGATATGTGACATCTACCAACCCGCACTTGGCCCGCGTGGTGGATAACGGTCCAGCCCCTCTCACAGAAAGAAGGCCTGTGTATCAACAATGGGAACACGATAAGCTGATTATTCTTTAAATGAAAACCTCTTAGCTCTCACTAGCAGCCTGGCGTCTGGTTTTGTGCCCGGTTGATGGGAATAGGCTCGCCTCCTATTACTGTGGGCTTAAAACAACTGGTCCTATAGGTACACCTAGGTCCATAGGGACACCACAACATTTCTGGAAACGATTCTCCAACGAGTACGTTACCACTCTGCAGCAAAAGACGAAGTGGCCTACTGCGTCAAGCGTACTCAAATTGGGTTCCTTAGTCCTTATAAAGGATAAAACGTTACCTCCGTTACGTTGGCCCTGGGTTGTTGTGTGGCCGTTTTCCCAGGAGCACAGGATCAAGTCGCTCGAGTCGCCGATATAAGGATCAAGGGAGGAACCATTATTCGAAGGGCGTTTAATAATATTTGTCCCCTTCCAGAACCTACTTGTTGAATCAGCCGTGTACCTACCTTTTTTTTTTTTTTTTTTTTTTTTTTTTTTTTTTTTTTTTTTTTTTTTTTTTTAACGGGCTGGAAATCCTCATGGATGTCCTTCGCCCTGGGGCGGGCGAAGGGGTCTGTCAGACTTCTACTGACTAAAACCACCCCGTGTTCCCTCGCACACTTGCACCGGGGGCTACGGGGACACTTAAGCACTCTTCAACGTAACCCCCGGCTAGTGCCGGCCCGCCTCTGCGGGCCCCGTCTGGTCAAGCGGGGGGAGTGAGTTTAACTCCCCCGCGACGTCTAAGAGAGGCGCGCGTGGAACATTACGCGCCGCCACCTCGGGTCTTATATGATAGGGGGCGGCGGACGTCCCCGAGTCCGCCGTCCCTGGACCCATTTAGGGGGGCCGGAAGAGGGCATTATCTGCCCTCTGCCGACGCCCGGTGCGCCTGCTGCGGGCCGGGAGAGCAGTCGACATCTCTCTCTCCCTTTCCGCTGCCTCCTTCTGCGACATGACATTATCGCAGAAGGAGATCACCGCGTCCCACGACGCTGCGCCGCCGACCATAGAATTAATCACAGCCGGCAGCGACAGGTCACTTCCCACTTCCGAAACGAGGTCACGGCGTGGCTCCTCCCAAGCTGCACACTCTGCAAGCGTATGCCACGCCGTATCCTCCCGGCAATGGACGCAGTGATGACACCGAGCGTCTGGCTCCCTGCCTATGCGATGCAGGTACCCCCCGAAGCAGCCGTGTCCTGAGAGCACCTGCGTCGCCCTAAATGACAGGGAGCCATGCCTCCTCCCGAGCCAGTCATCGAGCACCGGCTGGACCGCCCCGATGGTGGCGAGGCCAGCGGTAGGGCGCAGAAGCCTGTCCCGCCATTCGGCCACCACGACCTGACGGAGCTCGGACCGGCGCAGCATGATCTGCCGCTGCACCAGTACCACGCCCTGCATCCGCGCCTCCTCGCGCCACCGATGTAGTGACGCGAGGGCTCTCGCTTCCAGGTCCCACGGCGGGGATCCTGCCAGTACGCAAGCCGCCTCGTAGGAGATCGTGCGATACCCTCTGATGACTCTGACGGCCATCACCCTTTGCGGTACTCGCAACACTGCGATACTGCGGGCCGTCAGGTCAGCTGCCCACACTGGGGCCCCATACAGGTCCATGGATCGCACGATCCCCACGTACAACCGCCTGCAGGCGGTGCTTGGGCCCCCCAAATTGGGAAGCAGCGTTGACAGCGCGCCCGCTGCGCCCAGCAACTTGGGCGCCAGCCGCCGAAAGTGAGGGCCGAAGTCCCAGCGGCTGTCGAGCACCAATCCCAAATACTTCATGGAGCCGTGTACCTACCTACTTCAACCTGGGGAGTATGTTGGAGACAAAAACGTAGCACCGACCGCCACTGCGACAACGGGAGCGGGACAGCAGCGAGCGAGGAACGGGGGACGGGCGGTGCCGATAACCGCTGACCTGCACTGCCCTTCACTTCGAAAACGACGGACCAAGAGGCGCGCGTTCTTCTCTTACGTCCAATATACGAACCATACCTAAATTACAGTCCGCTATTTTATTTATAATACTCGGAGAATCACCAACACAGCTCTGCCTAACCCTTCGGGGATTACAGGCATGATGTCAAGTCACACCACAAAAAATTATGTTGAAGTTTTAAACCCTATTTCCCTGGTTTTATTAAGCCTCTTCCAAATTCAACCAAAAACACATCTAGAGAAACAGACACAAAAGAGGGACTTTCTCTTGTAAAAAATTGCCGAAATTTTATTTCATAATTTAGTCCACAGCGGCAATGTGCAGTGCTTGTTCTTCGTCTACCATGATCTGATCTGACCAAGATTATTTCAGGATTTTTATATACCTATTGACATTGATGAATATTCATAACTATATTGACATGAATATTTACTTTGTAAAATAGTATATTATTTTAATTATTGTGAATGTAAAGACTATGTAGATCATTGTTTTTTTTCTTTCTTTCTTAATTAGTTTTAATCATAGCCTACCCAAATATCCTTTCTTTGGTATTGTTCGTCGAATCGTTGAGCTCCTTAAGTTTTGAGTTGAGCTGCACGATTACTGACAAATGCGTGCACTGACTGGACAGGTCCACTCTTTCTGTGTGGTTTTTTTCCTCAAAAGACCATTTCAGACTCAAATCTACATGGTCTTCACATGATCTGACCAAGATTATGTCTGGACTTTAAAAGAGACTGTGACCTCTGAGTTTGTTTCGGCCTTTCTTCTCAGAGTAGTCAGATAGGAAACGCCGACCTCATCTAGTTCTAAAATATGATTGACGTGTAAAAGTGTTTGTACAAACCTACTTACAGAAATAAAATCATTTATCATTTACGGTAACAGCCTGCCACAGTTCCACGTCATCAATGAACACCTCTTCAACGTTGCCGGAGCGCTGTACTACGTGTCCGAGACTGTCAACCCCATATCGTACAACGTCATGACTGACAGGTGAGAGACAGTTTGAATTTTATGCTTCTTTTTAAGTAACAATTGATTGAATAACAACAAATCGAATTGTCAAGATTAGATCACAAACACTGAGGACAAATAACCTTCTTCACCTCACAGAGTGTCAATGGTTACATACATTACATTACATTGATATAAATAACTTTCCATTAATTTGACACCCACGTATTGATGGTGTATTTACTCTATCGGGGCCATTGTCAAGCATCGACCTTTTTGCTGAAAGGAAAATTATGTTTGTAGCCACAACAAAGGCCCCGAAAAAAGACCAGTGAATTTTTTTATTGTACTCTTAACAATGAATATAACCTTCGATGTAATTTTTCTTTAGTATTTTCTATCGGATACTTGCAGCTACGGACTTTAAATTTGCTTCACTTTATAAATAATTCATTGTTTATAAAGACAGTGGTTTTTTGTATTTTTTTTTTGTTGTTCTCAAAACAAGAAAAACTCGACATTTATTGCTGATTTCAACGTCTGCAAATGTCAATTATTTCTAAGTTACGGCTAGAAATACCGACAGTGAATGTAAAAAAGAAATACAATGTATACAAGAATAACTCAGCAATATCTGTCACAACGATATTCAACAAAACAATGTACCTCTTACCTGCGGGGTAATTACGTAACACAATATCAGTAGAAGTGGGTTTCATTTTGACAGCTCAACAACTGTCATTGCGTTATTTACGTTGTTGAGCAGACAAATTTATCGAACATATGAAGCAATGGATTAGCAATAGGGTTCAAAATGATTCAGATTGTGATAAATAGTGTGTTACGTAATGAGGGTGCTGGTATATTAATAAAATACACTCAATCTAATAAAACACGTTTCTTTCATGATGATTTGCCAGACAAATACAAATAATTGTTTACGATATACGTTTTTAAAGTGACATGGTCCGCACTAATAAACTGCTTAAGTGAGTAGAAAATATTGGAGACTCAAAACAATTAAAAAACATTGTTTCATGTTGTCTATATTTTTTGTAACCTAACATCGTGAAATGAATACCTAAAGATCTGAAATAAAAGCCCTACTATAAAATAATCATTTGGAAAGTGTCATGCATATTTGGAGTTCCATATTGTCGTAATTCTTTCGCTTTATTGGGATGGTAGTATCGTTTTCTCCGAAATATGAGTGTACTAATAAGTTTGTGGTAACAAACTAATCAATATTCTAACAATATGTATTAATAGTAGACATTGAAATACAATGCGAATCATAGCTCCAGGAAATTATTTCTATTAAAATTAACAACATTTGTTCCGCGAGTAGTTCCCATTTGTTAACCAGAAAATAGACGGAAGTTTTGTCGCAATTTGTAATAGTTAGCAGCAGAATAACATAGGGTATGGATACTCTATAAAATAGTTTAGAATGAAAAGTTAACATGGTTTCCGGGAAATATTAAGCTAGTCTTTGTTTTAAATGAAGTACGAACAAAAAGTTAAAACACAGTAGTTCCCAGTAAACGCTTTAAGCGCTTTTTGTTTGACGATAAATGAAGTTTAGGTATATAGACTACTCTGTATATTATCTTTTAAGAGGGCCCTTCCCGGTCCGTCTATCGTCAACGCAAGCATGATTGAAAAGCTTGTTGTTTCATCCGACGCAATTTTTTTAAAAGAAGCAAGAGTGAGAACGCGATAACAGCGAACGAAATTGGCGCGCGGAGATTTCACAAAACTTGATCCAGGATATACGTGTTTTTGAAAAAGCCTTCCGATTTTTTGTAAAAAATGTTTGTCATTTAGAATTTCCATTACATGTGCAAGGTTTCTATGATGATGTTTTCTTTACTTTTACAATTTATGAGTACATTATGAACGGCCAAAGTTCAGGTAAATTTGTGCAAAAAAGCAGATTTTTGGGGGCTTATACTGAATTTGTCTCTCCAAAATTAGATTTTTTGCTTGCATAGAAACCTAGATAAAGTGCACAAATACCTATTAGTTCAAAAATTTCAATGAAAGATGTGATACAACGCAATTATCACGTACGAGCGTTTGTATGAAAAGTATGACGGGTTGGCTGCTCTTAAAGCAAACACGAAGTAAAGAAAGGTTATGTTTGTATTTAGTAAGTAATGTTTTTGCCTTCTGTAGTCTGGAAGAGCAAACTAATTCTCGCTTACGCCTTCTAAAACTAATTTATTATTCATTCTACACTACACAATGCTAATTGAAATCCATTAGGCATAATTTTAAGTCTTAAAGTTCTGCCTGAACTTAAAGCAGTCACAACTCGAAATGTTTGAATAGATAGTTGAATTGATACGTTCCTAATGAGATACTAGATTTGTCCAGCGGCTTGTCCCGCGTAAAGTCGGTAATTATGTCATGGAAACGTACTACTGGAATAAAAATTAGCCTATGTCCTAGTCCATTTCATGGTCTATCCGTATGCTAAATTTCATCTAAATCCGTTGGGCCGATGAGGCGTGATTGATGATCAATAAACATCTGAACATTCTTTATAATATAAGTAGGATAGGATTCATTCATATCGCAAAAGAGTCGCAACAAGTCTCTGTTTACATTTCTACTGGCATTCCGGTCTATGAAAGCTTTAACTTCACTCAGATAAATGATAAATGATTTTATTTCTGTAAGTAGGTTTGTACACACACGTCACACAACACAAAAAATAATTGTAATATACCTTTATATCACCCTTAGAAAATTCTCAAGTTGTAGAGGTAGCGACTACGCCATAATGTTTATATTTAATCTCCGGTGGAATCTAAAAGGTCCTTCGAAATTACTGCCATATATATCACTGACAAAACACCTAATGCTGAATGACAAACGAGGTCGTTATTTTATAACTTGACGCTAGTATTCCCTGAAAGGAAAATCAGACGTGTGTAGTAGGTATACCCATATATTTAATTTTCTCTGTAATTAAACATGGAAAAAAAGGTTGAGGATGATTTGAGCTCATTTTCGTACATAGCTTGGTGATACCGTGTTAGGTTATGTAATTGTTGTGGAGGTCTGCCCGGCTTGGGCGGAGCACCGCCGTGTCCTCGTGGCGGCGATCGGCGGCGGCGACCTCTCGCGTCCGGCCCAGGTTCAGGCCATGGTACGGAGCGCGAGGGAATGGGAAGCCGTCACCTCCTTCTGCGAAGCAGTAATGCTCGCGAAGGAGGAGGCGGAGCGCGAAAGAGAGAGGCAATCTCTGCGCCCTCGCGCCCCTAGCCGCCGCAGGAGGAGACACCCTGGGCGTCGGGAGTCGATTGCCGATTCCCGGCCACCATAGGCGCGGACTTACGACGGCGAGCAATGGGCAGCTCGCCGTCCGGTAAGGAACAGGCCCGGGTCGACGGTGCGTCGTGTTCCACGCGCTCCTCAAAGGAATGTCAGCACCATTGACGGGGTCCGATAGGGCCGATGCCTGCCGAGGTCGCGGATTGTTCGAAAGAGTTACCGTGGCCCTGGCGCACAGGCAACTGAAGGAACACGGGTGGGCTTTAGTCAGTAGGAGTCTGACACGCCCTTCCGCTCCGCCCAGAGCGGAAGAGGTCATTTGATGATTTCCCAACCAAAAAAAAAAGGCTATGTAATTGTTGCAAATATGTTTTAGTTGCACTTTGATGTAACCTTGACCTTTTAAAATGTACACGTGTGCACAAAAATGTTAGTATGTTCACAGATTAATTCCTTTTCCCAGTATCGTGCTTGTTTTATACACCGACTCGTCGTTTAATTTTGTGTTAAACTGTCACAAAAATGCGAAAGTTATTTAATAACATACGCTTTTAAATGGAAGTCTGACTATAAGAATAAGTTACCTTAGGTAGGTACCTTTAATTGTTTGGGTAATGTATATCAAAAGGAAAAACGAAACCCTTATAGGATCACTTCGTTGTCCGTCTGGCCGTCTGTGTCTCTGTCAAGACCCTTTTTCTCAAGAACGCGTGGAGATATCAAGTTGAAATTAATACCAATTACGTAGGTCTACGGTCCCATGGAGCTCTAAAAAAAGTCAAAGCTTCTTAGTCAACGCAATAAAAAAATATGGCCATTTATGCGACATATATTGATACCCGCAAATAAATCAAAACCTATATACCTAATATATCTCGTTCACCTAGAATCATGAAATTTGGCAAGAAGCAAGGTCTAACAGCACAAGTATAGAAAAAAGTGGGAAAATCGTTAATTTGTAGTTCTATCGCATTTTCTTGAACCCTTCATTTTGCGTTATCCGACATGCACTTGGCCGGTTTTTTAAAAGATCTAACTAACAAATGTCTTTATTTACTAATGCCCGGTTTTTGAGATCCTCAGATAAACTCTCATTAGCATTTATTTTAACAATAAAATCTGTTCTAGCGAAGTTATTTCTTTGTTGAGTGTTCTGAAACAATGTGTCAAGATATCGAAGCAATAAATAGCACTATTGAATAGATTAAGTCCGGTTACGAATACCTCAGAAATAGATAAGATAGTTTCACTAGTCAGCAAAAAAAAAGAAGCATCGATAGTAAATCCAAGTCCGAAGACAGTTGGCCTAGCCTATCTCTAAACCAAAAACCAGCGACTAACAATCAAGTCTGCTTATCACAATCTTTAGATTAATGTCCCAATAAATTGGCTCGCTGGCTACCACAATTAGTCTTCGACCCACTTCCTTAGGAAGTATGTGGCTAGGATTGGGATTGTGGACTAAAATCACGTGTGAATTGGTAAAGGTCACAGATATCTCCTTGTATAGGTACAGTCAAGTCTTTTATGTCCACGTCAGTTTTCTAATTCTCTCCTTTATCTAGTTAGGACGCTTAGCACCTTTTAGAGCTAGGGCTAGAAAACTATATTTAATAACTTGCAAACAAAGCTCAAAATAGCATACGCCTTTGACCAATCTCATGTTGACATCAACCTACAACCTTTTTAATGATCTGGGCAGTTTATGAAAAATAAAAAAACAACTGTTTGTCATTGTCATATTTTTAATTCGGTCTGATCGGGATTGACATGTAAACGCAGGTAAAGAAGATAGCTGAAAGTCATTCTGAGGTATTGACATTATGACGCAAGAAGTAATGCTAATAATGCCCTATAATTGTTTCCATCAATTAACTTTGACTACACGACACGCGCAACATCTGAAGAAAAGTAGCCGCCGCCGGCAGTCTCTTAGATCCTTTGACTTGAAAAGTTTAAATTCTTATTTAATCCGGTCATCAGTCTTCTTTGACCTTTTACAACTATTAATGGTCTCACGTTAACTTATAACAAAACCAAATTATTTGCTACTAAATCCTTTTAGCTCCAAACTTGAAAATATACTTTGATTCTTCGAAACCCTAGAGCTATCTCAGTTTTACCAAATTTAACGTGACCTACTTTTAAATTACATCAAGATCATTAAAATGTAGACAACGCCTTTTTCGACACAAAATGGTGTAGAAAATGAGCTGAGTGGAAGGAAAGTGATGCGGTTACCAAGGTTTCATGAGTGATGCGGTTCCTTTTGACACTCTTAATGAAACGTAGTGCCTAGATGTTTTCAGCTACGAGTGAATACTTATTACTCAGTGGCCCCCTCTGTATAGTTAAGTTTGACATAAGTTTAGAATTGCCCACATCAATAATAAACATAGTGCTTTACTGCCAAAATTTAGTCTATTTAGCCGAGACACTGGGTGTTACCTAATATACTTATGTAGTCTAAGGTAGAAATTATAATGTATCCCCAAGGTACATGATCATTTTCGTAGATAGGGTTCTTCCTTGACAATAATTTACTGGCACTCTCAAATTCTTTATGTTTATTATATATTGGAACGGTTTGAAACTTTTTATAGGACTTACTCATCACGAACAAAAGAGAATATATTAGCTTTGATTTATTTCACTGGTAATATTTAAAGGCTGGTAGTCCAAAAGATCGCTTATTGTTTCGCTGAAATGATTAAATGCTATATTAAATAGAACAGCAATAGAAATGATAATAATATATTTTCTTGATAAAAGAAACGAGAATCTAGTCTAGAATATTTTAATAACGTGACAGATATGATTGATCATTGTTAGGATAAAATTAGAATATCAAGTCATAATATTAGTAAATTAGTTCCTTATCATCATTTTCTAATATACAGGGTGGCAGAGACACGCAAACTGTAACCATGAATTAAATACATGATTCTAGAACCACTAGCGCAGAAATTTTTCGTCGGTTATCAAAAAAGATTAGCTTATCCATAGAAAAGTGCAACACTTACACGGTCAGAAGGTATGGAACAGCAGTTTTTTTTTTAATACTGACGAAAAATATCGACGTACCTAGGGAGTTCCGAATCATGTGCTGAATTCATGGCTTCAGTTAGCACGTCGATGTTCCTACCATCCTGTATTTTCTTTTTTTTTTCGGCCTGCTACACTCAATAAGGAACTCAGCAATTTATTTTTTAACCTATTCCTAAACGAAATTCTCTAGGTTTTAGGTAGGATCCGTTTTTTATAAAATGTCACAGAGTAATTCAGTAAAGTCAAATTGAGTTCTGCAAAAAATATATAACTGAATAAATCTAGACATGACTGGCATGAATAAGAAAGAATTACGTAAAAGGAAGATCACGGCGGTTATAATAAAATCAAAACGTGGGGGTGTTGGTAATAGAGCTCTTTGTGAGGAAGCTTGTTCTGTAAAGTACTGTCACCTCTCACCATACCTTATTGTTGCTGTCATCAAGCATCGTTGCTGTGTTCCATTTTGAAAGGAAGAGTGTTTGGCACAAGATACATTCCACCTTTGTCACATGGACAATGTATTAGGAAACTTAATTAGTGACTCATGAAAACCTATGTGTGCGTTATAGATTCCCTTTAGATATGGTACATACGAGTATTATAAGCCAGCATTTGTTTTAGTGTATTGTCAAATGTTCAAAGAAAAGACTTACTCAAAAATATTTCATAAAAATAAAATAGTATCATGATAAAAAAATCGTAAAAAAATATTTTTTGTCGCATAATTCTCAAAATTTTGTGTGTAAGTATCATATTTTATGCAATAATAACAAAGGGAATTCAATCAACTAAAGAAATACCTAAAAATTATTCCACTGAGCCGTGCATTTATTTTTTAATCTGCAATGTTTAGTGGCCATTCGATTCAACTAACATCAAACGCATTGCTATTTTGAACCTTATTTGTTGCCGCGATGCGCAGTTGTCAATAACCTAAAAATTTGCTTCTTATCGCGCCTGAACGCTGTTACAGTTTTTACAATAGGTACATACAAGCAAATAGAGAGAATTTTAAATTGGAGACTACAGCGAACAAACCCGCGACCACATACGATAGCGTACAAAGTTTTAAGCGAAGGGAATGTATATATCTATAGTTGACGTAGTTAAGTACATTACTTTTATCTCAATAGCGATCTAGCAATTCTGACACCAACACAGTTGAGAAAAGTCTGAGCAGATGATGATGAGCGATCTAGCAATTTTCAAAAATTGCCGGATTGCTAACCTACAACTTATTCATATCTAGTATCTTTCTATCCTTTTAGCTACCTGAAACAAAAGTGAATTCATCACAATACATAGTCATATAAATATACAAAAGTAGACTAAAGTAGACTAAAGTAGACTAAAGTAGACTAAAGTAGACTAAAGTAGACTCATCTGGGGTACTGTTTAAAATGTTACAATAAAATACCTCCCCATATACTTCAACTGAATGAAACGAAATTTAAATCTTGTATAAAACGCACACTATGCAGTTAAGCATATTATAAGTTGGGGGATTACATCGCTGATAAAAATGCTTGGCTCAACGCTTGTCCTGCTCCACTAGGGCGCATTAACTAATTGATTAGCATTTGAAACTACTGGAGATTGTAAAAACTATCTTAACATTGTATAAATTCAATCTTTTAGTATTGTATAATTGCATAGCACATGTATGAGTACTATGTACCTACTATAAAGCTACTATTTACTAGGTTTGTCTTTCATTGACTTGAATGTGCCCTGGCGGCTGAGAGTATGTCATGCTCACTCAAATGTCTCGCTGGTGGTGGCGTGTGTGTTGGATCATTAAGTTCCCTTCAAAATGGTTGAGCTAAATGGTGCTGATCCACACGTCATGATCGTGAACGGGCGCCGTCAGTGGGGACTGGTCATCTCTTGGCTGCCATGGCTTATTTTAATTTAATTTAATATTTGAATTGTTTTTGTCTCTTTATTACGGACGCTTTTAACGTTCTGCATCGTTCTCACATGGATAATTTCAACATGAATGATATAACCAATATTTTGTAACCATATTTTGATTTAAAAGAGTTTCTTGCCCGTTCCTCTCCATAGGTACCTACTACGCTTTAGAATGGGCAACTAGCTTCATCTTTCTGACTGACCGACCCCTTGACAATTCAAAAGTGCCTGTAATTGGTTTATTTGAAATAAATGCTTTGAGTTTTTGACCTTAATATCGTTTTCAGCACCCTCGAGAACCATGAAAACGACGCCTATGGTGAAAAATTATCTCTCTGTCTCTTTCTGTTACATATAATAAAAAGTCGCATGAAGGGGGATAAGGTTTTTTCGTTATGTGACGATTTGTACAATTTTCAAAAATTTTACTCCTACCGCAAACTGCGTTAAAGAACTTCGTTCCAAAAATATTCAGTTTAGGCTGTGCGCAGACCTGAGCCAAGAATGTCTACTGACAGACAGAAATCCGCCAAGGCGTGCACACTTGTAACAAAACTTTTGTTTTGGCAAGACAAACTGTTCTGTCAATAACAGGAAAAAATATTTTAACTCTGAAGTCTTAATTAACTATTTGAGGCTCCAAGCTTTTTTCCCATAATAAGAACAAGATGAGCCATTACAATATTTATTCAATTTTCCTCTAGTTTCCGACGCTTTTATCGTTGATGTTAATTCAATTTTTTCGGTAATCTGTTCTCTTGATTGCTTTTTCGTGTTGTTTCCCAAAGCCAACGAAATGGATCTTTGATTTTACGTTATAAACAAAAGGTTTAATTTAAGCTTATTTAGAGCACTGCAAGCCTAATAAATTTTTCTTTGCATACTTACCTATATTGTTGTAGGTTTTATGTCATCTATAAAATAATTATTTTATAGATGACATAAAACCTACAACTAAGGAAAATGATACCTACCCAAAAACACTGACATATAATAATTGTAATTCAATGTTCATGAAACCGACTAATCCATACGAAGTTGACCAAATAATAAAAGGACTAAAAAACACTAATAGTACAGGGTATGATAATATAAATACTAAAATAATTAAACGCGTTTCCCATGTCATAGCGCCAGTACTCAGCACAATTATAAATCTGTGCCTAGAATACGGAATATTTCCGTCAAAACTAAAAATAACAGTCATTAACCCATTATTTAAAAAAGAAGATAGAAAAGAGATGAAATTTTATAGACCAATAGCTTTAATACCAATTATTGCAAAAAATTTTGAAAAAGTCATTTATAAAAATTTATATAACTATTTTGAATCTAATAGTATATTCACACATGAGCAATTTGGGTTTCGAAAAGGCAAATCAACGGGCGATGCACTTTTGAAATTTTTGAAGAAGGTAATGACAGGACTGGACAATAAACGACATATAACTACAATATTTATGGACATGTCAAAAGCATTTGACTACGTAGATCATGACATACTCTTAATTAAACTAGAACAATACGGAGTTAGAGGGAATGCTTTAGATGTTATAAAATCATACCTCAAAAATAGGGTTCAAATAACACAAATAACAAGAATATCAAATAAAACAAAATATGAACAAACGTTTCAGTCTAAGCCTAAAACAGTTAAGTACGGGGTACCTCAAGGAAGTATTCTTGGTCCACTTTTGTTCATAATATATATAAATGACTTCCCAAAAGCCGTAATCCATGACATGATATTATTTGCAGACGACAGTACAGCTATTTTCACTGACGAGGATGAAGATAAATACGAAATTAATGTAAATAATTCCCTTGAATGTATTATAAATTGGTTAAATGTAAATAATCTTAAAATTAACTTAGATAAAACTTGCTATATTTCGTTTGCTAATATAAATAAAAAACTAAAGAACCTAAACGTAAAATACAAAGGTGAAACCTTAAAAGAAGTTAAGACAACCAAATTTCTTGGCATACATATTGACTCTGCACTAAACTGGAAAATACAGATTGACCATGTTTGCAAAAAAATAAATCAGTTCTCATATGCCCTCTACATGTTAAGAAAAGTCACAAATGAAAGTACTTTACTAAGTGTTTATCATGCATATGTAGGCTCCATACTAAAATATGGTATCCTATTCTGGGGTAATTCACCGAACAGAGAGTGTGCTCTAAAAGCACAAAAAAAGTGCATCAGAAGTATATGCGGATTGAGACAGACGGATTCATGTAGACCAGTTTTCAAAAGGTTGAAAATCTTAACCCTACCTTCACTATACATATTTGAAGCGGCAAGGATGATAAAACGCGATATAGATAAGTATGAAGCGTTGAGAAGCGCGAGACACAAAAATGAACTTAAAGGCATTCAATGTAGAACAGTTAAATTTAAATCGAGTGTATTTGGTGTTGGAGTTAAAATCTATAACAAGCTACCAAACTGTATCAAGAATATCTCTTCATTAAAAGTTTTTGAATTAAAGTTAAAAGAATTTCTCCTAAGTAAAACATATTATTCAATTAATGAATTTCTAACAGACCGAATTATTGACTGAACTTGTTTTTGACTTATTTAAGGTGAAATATAAAACCGTAATAATTATGTCTTCTATTGTTAATGATAGTATGAGGTTGACTAAAACTTGACATGTTAAACTTATTTTATTTTGTTTACTTTTTTGTACTTATCTAATGTAAATCGCATGACCAAAATAATTATGTCTATTAATAATGTCTGATGAGGTTGACGCAAAATTGACATGGTATACTTATTTTTTCTATTTTTATTTTTTTGACTTATTAAACTAAATTGTATGTCCCTAATAATTGTGTAAGAATTAATGTAAAATGAGGTTGACAAAAACAGTAACATAACCAACAACATTGATATACCTACCTAGTTATTAATATAAATATTGTACACCCCATGGGTATGTTACAGTGATTCATTAACACTATTGTAAGATCTGACTATTTACCTGTGACAAACAATAAATAAATGAATTGAATTGAATTGAATTGAATTGTATTGTTAATAAATTGTTATAAGTTGTGGTTTCCGTATAAAATAACTTTTGATTTAGTTGGTGGTACTTTCTTTATTTACATTTTTTTTTATTAACTTCACCCACAGGTGTTGCTGCAAAAAGTATAAATTATAGCAAAAAGAATGTGTAAAGTTGGTAATAGTCACCGACTTAAATTGGCTGTATATTCAAATCACAACTATATTTCTTTGACAGTTGTATGAAATGGCTATAACACAGCAAATTGACGTAGACACACTACGATATTTTTTTAAACAGTCTAATTTGATACAATTAATTTCCCTGACCGTATATAAAAAATGTATATAAGCCAATCTTTTTTTATAAACCAATTCATGCATATTCATATTAGTACCACAGGTTACAAAGTTTATCGAGATATAAGCTCCTTTCCATTTAAGTTAGCAGCCCGAACCTTTAATATTTATTTAACTAGAATTTCATGCTGATATTGTGTAGTTTAAAGTACTCCCTTGTTACAATAAACCTTGATAATAATATCTCAATGTAACTTATATTGTTTTAGACACAAACTTGTTATTATAACTTTGTGTGACTATGACAGATGTTAACAGCTGACAATTTTCTAAAGGATAGCTACCTACTTCGTTACTGTTCCTCTTTGCTGAGGTATTAGTAATTTCGTATGCGTGGTACTCAATTTAATGAAGGAGTCTGTACTTCTACAGTTTAATTTAAGAGTAAATAAAAATAATTAATAAAGTAAAGTAATTTGTAAGTAAATGTAAAAAAAAAAAACATACAATCCTAGACAAATTCGGAAATATAAAAATTCCACACGCTTTCCTAAAATGCCAAATATGTACAGTCACCAAAAGCGATAAGTAACCATGGCCGTCGATATATGTAGTTGAAGTTTAGTAAGAAACCGATGGATGTTTTCAAATGAAATTTAATTTGATAAATGAAATGTTTGTTTTCTATTAATTAAGTAAAATTTTATTGGAGAATATCCATCGGTTTCTTAGTAAACTTCGACTATATCCGGAGATCCTGGTTACTTATCATAATTGGTAATCGTACGTGTCCTGAAACCCGTTACAGCAGATTGAACACAACCATTCTGGTCGTAATACCTATTAAGCTTTCTGGTTTCGGCAATCTCTACTTAATCTTTCCCATACCTCATTTGTAATTCTATTAAGCACTCCTTTCCTTTATAGAACCCAAACCACTATCGTGGTTCGTTAACATTTATCGGCATGTTCATGAGAATGACGCGTTACGTTCGTTACATTTTCATGGAGACGTTTTAAAAAATTGTAATGAAAATTCTATAGAGGTATGTTAGCTTGTTTCAAATTCATGTTTTAATTTCAAATAAATATTGCGCATTTTCTAGATACATTTGCCTCATTCATTGAAAATAAGTTGTGAATTCTACTAAAGCTTCTCGAATATTAAGGAAGTTTGGTTTAAAAAAATGCATTATTTTAATACCGAAGTATAATATCCACTGTGGCAACATTATCAAAGAACAAATGATTAATATTGTACCAACCTTTTAAATGTATTTTCATTAAGGCAACTGGATGTATTATTTTTACTTCGGCAACACTTAAAAATTATGGTTCTGACATTCTCGTTATTTCTGGGTGGGGTAAAAGTCATTTTTAAATTGTAAAAGGCAGTGCAAGCCTTTGATCATTGAGCTACGAAGCAAGGCGGTCGACATTGTAGTCAGAATTACGTGTGTTTAATGAAGTTATTTTATATAAAGAACAGTGTTTTTTTTATAGAGTTTTTTTATATATTCAGAAGCAGGGATAACACCAGGGACTTCTGGTGTAGCTATTCCTTCCTACCACCCTGGTGTGATAAAGCGTCCACAGTAAGACCATTGGACAGTGTACATTGTACAATATTGAGTGAAGATGTCCACTGACCGGTCAGAGAAGTCGACCGCGAGTCATCACAGCATTGAGCTGGGAGGGCCCTCGAGACGCAGCAGATATCAGACTTGAGGCAAAGTCGTCGCTCGTCAGCAGCGCCCAGGCGAAGTCGTCACTCAGCAGTATCGCCCCTACCGATGATCGTAGCTCTTCGCGGCGTAGATCCAGAAGATCACCTCCAAGCGTTGAGTCGCAGGCAAGAAGTCGAAGCAGGTCAGTGGTAATACTTCCATTGCAGCATCTCACATCCTGTACGCCATCAACGGCACGCAGTTATATGAACCAACTGATAGATTTATAGATCGTAGTTGTAATAGGCAGAGGGGTCACAGATTGCAAACTCCTCTTAGAGAAAGCGTTAATAGATCACGTAGTTTAGTCCGCTCTGGGATAAATGAAACATAAATTACATCTGTTACGCCGCAGCCTCAATCTATCGATATTAATAATGAATTACCTACTAAAATGTATCAAAGAGTCCTTACAATCCATCTTAGCCGTAAATCCACAGAGTAAAGAAAGATTTGTTAATAATAATGTAATTCCAGAATGCGATCCTAAAACGAAAAACCAAATAATTGTTAGTTGGTTAAATTAAGTCAAAGAATGTTCTGACGTCTATGGTTGGGATCAAACTCAAACTCAAAGCATTTATTTCAAATAAACCAATTACAGGCAGTTTTGAATTGCCAAGGGGTCGGTCAGACAGAAAGATGAAGCTAGTTGCCCATTCCAAAGCGTAGTAGGTACCTATGGAGAAGAACGGGCAAGAAACTCAATGGACACTCTTTTAAATCAAAATATGGTTACAAAATATTGGTTACATCATTCATGTTGAAATTATGCATGTGAGAACGATGCAGAACATTAAAAGCGTCCGTAATAAAGAGACAAAAACAATTCAAATATTAAATTAAATTTAAATAGATAGTCAACAGACCGCTCATTATGCTCTTCCAAAGTTAGTTGGTACTGCAAAAAAGTAGTATATATATAGATATATATCACAGTCGTCAGTATTGCTTGCATGGGACGAGTGGGTCGAAAAACTTAAATCTTCTTTTCCATCACATGCAAATTAAGGTAATTTGCTTACGGAAATGTTAGCTATAAGGGCAAAGTTTGGAAATGATTTAGAAGGATACTACACTCGAGAGCAATGAATCCGGGTCACTTAAAGAATGTTAAAAATCTCGGAAACTAAAAATGATAGGTTAATGCAATAAATTGTATTTAATAGACAATGTAATACTCCTTAAATGAAAGTAAAAAAAATATGAGTCACCATACATTTTATTAACACAAAATTACATAAAGAAAAAAACTGCTGATCTCTCCTTAAAACAAAAATAGGAAACATGAAATTTTTGAACTTTATTACGATTTTCTTGAATTTTAATACTTCGTATTGCCTCCTCGTGCTTCCATTACTGCGTTTACGCGGTTTGGCATGCTGTACACCAAGTTCCTTATACGATTTTGGGGAATATTCTCCCATTCCTCTGTGAGAGCAATTTTGAGCTCACGAAGCGTGATTGGGGGAGGGTTTCGTTGTTTTACGCATCTGCCTAGCTCGTCCCAAGCATGCTCGATCGGGTTGATATCCGGGCTGCGCGCTGGCCACTCCATACGAGTAATGTTCATCTCTTGAAGGTAGTCATTCACAATCCTACCTGTATGAGGTCGGGCATTGTCATGCATAAATATAGCATCCTCACCTAAATTGACCATAAATGGACCAACGTGATCATTGAGGATTTCTTCCACATATCTTACGCTAGTTAAAGAGCCGTTTTCTATGATCACCAGCTCTGTGCGACTTTCAGAAGAAATTCCGGCCCACACAAGTACAGACCCACCACCGTAGGCTACTTTTTCTTCGATGCATGCTTGCTTGAATCTTTCCCCTGGTCTTCGATACACTCTGTGTCTTCCATCGTGCTTGTAGAGCATAAATTTTGATTCGTCGGAGAACATAACTTTTGACCAATCTTCAATACTCCAATTTACGTGGCTCTGGGCATATCTTAGTCTTGAAATACGATGCCCACGCTCCAGTTTAGGGCCGTTTGCAGGTCTAAGGGGTTTTAAGTTAGATTCAGCAAGCCGACGTCTTACTGTCCATGCACTTTGGTTACTTCCTCCGAGGCGTCGAAACTGATTTGTGAGTTCAGTTCCTGTGAGAAAGCGATTTCGAAGCATGGTGTTCACCAAGTATCGGTCTTCTCGTGCTGTGGTACACCTGGTTCTGCCCGTTCCTGGTCTGCGTAGGTTAGAACCAGTTTCTTCGTAACGTCGGAGAACTCTTTGTACTGTTGACAGCGACACACCGACAGTCCTGGCTGTATCGCGCTGACTCCGGCCGGTTTCCAGCATTGTAAGTATTCTGGTGCATTCTTCAGGCGTAAGCGACATAATTTCAGCTTGAATAATGAATATAGAGCACTATCAACATGGTTTATGTACCCACATAAATGACAGATTACAAACAAAAGCAAAACCAAATGCTGTAATTTCGTAGTTCCATCTTCGAAAGTGGCCCTTTTTCAAATTTGATTTTTTTATGATATAACTTTACAATAACTAAGAAGTTTTAATACCTTCATTTAAGGAGTATTACATTGTCTATTAAATACAATTTATTGCATTAACCTAGCATTTTTAGCTTCCGAGATTTTTAGGATTCTTTAAGTGACCCGGATTCATTGCTCTCGAGTGTATTATGAATATTTGGTAACATTAAGTCGGTGTAATATAGTGGGTAGGAACGCCGTAGACTGCATTGTTTACGGAGTAGAAGATAGATCGCTTCGGTTTTTCAGCAGAGACAGTAGGTTTTAGGGATACTGATAAACTACTGGGCTATCTGAGGGGTGTCAAACATGAGCGATTAGAAAGGTTCAATAAGAAACCGGTACGTTCTGTAAGCGAAACGCGTAAACCTATAAAACATAATTTGGTTAGAGTCTTGATATGTTATAACTGTCATGAAACTGGTCATTACGTATCGGAATGTAAAAAACCTATTGTTAAATGCCAAAAGTGTAAACGCATTGGTCATGACGATCCTAGCAATAGGAGCGTTTGAGTAGATAAAGCCGAAGTTAAGACATCATGAAAAGATAATAGTATTGACCTATGACTGGACAAAATAAATATTAAGGGTGTTAACGGGGTATGTAGATTTTGGTAGTCAGTGTACTTTGATAAAAGAATTCGTCATGGAAGTAACTGTACCACGTGAAAATTGGCAAGTGAATATTGCCATCTCTAAAAGATTTTGGTAATACATACGTGAGTGCTTTAGGTAAAACTAAGATTTCATTAATGATTGAAAATGCTAATATGTATGTTGAGGCGGTTTTGGTCCCTGATAGTTATTTAAACTATGGTCTAATTATTGGACGGATCGCTACGGAGCAACCCCACATACGGGTATTGAAATTGATAAAGATTTGATGATTATTGATAAACAAATGAAAAATGATACATGACTGACTTTAAAATCTGTCAAAACTGTCAAGGCTTTTTTTTTTTTTTGTGTGGGAAATCATAAATGACGTCTCCCGCTCTGGGCGGAGCGGAAGGGCGTGTCAGACTCTTACTGACTAAAACCCACCCGTGTTCCTTCAGTTGCCTGTGCGCCAGGGCCACGGTAACTCTTTCGAACAATCCGCAGCCCCGGCAGGCATCGGTCCTATCGGACCCCGTCAATTTTGCTGACATCTCTTTGAGGCGCGCGTGGAACACGACGCACCGTCGACCCGGGCCTGGTCCTTACCGGACAGCGAGCTGCCCATTGCCCGCCGTCCGCAAGCCCGCGCCTACGGTGGCCGGGAGTCGGCAATCGACTCCCGACGCCCAGGGTGTCTCCTCCTCCTGCGGCGGCTAGGGACGCGAGGGCGCAGAGAATGCCTCTCCCTTTCGCGCTCCGCCTCCTCCTTCGCGAGCATTACTGCTTCGCAGAAGGAGGTGACGGCTTCCCATTCCCTCTCGCTCCGTACCATGGCCTGAACCAGGGCCGGACGCGAGAGGTCGCCGCCGCCGATCGCCGCCACGAGGACACGGCGGTGCTCCGCCCAAGCCGGGCAGACCTCCACCGTATGCTCCACCGTGTCCTCCGGTCGATCCACGCAATGATAACACCCGGGCGTTTCCTCCCGCCTTATACGGAACAGGAACCTCCCGAAACAGCCATGTCCGGTGAGGACCTGCGTCAGGCGGAAGGTGAGGACGCCGTGGCGCCTCTCAAGCCACTCCTCAAAGAGGGGTCTTACCGCCGCAATTGTGGCGTGCCCTGCGCTGGGTTGCGACAGTCGCACTCTCCATGCCGCCATGAGATCCCGCCGGAGCTTTGTCCGCTGTGCCGTGATTTCTCGCGGCAGCGGAGTTACGCCCCGGCGTTTCGCCTCCTCGCGCCACTCCCAAACGTGCGCAAGGACCTTTGCCTCCAGATCCCACGGCGGCAATCCGGCAAGGAGGCTCGCCGCCTCGCAGGAGACCGTGCGGTATCCCCGTACCATCCGGATGGCCATGACCCTTTGGGACGCGTTCAACCGCGGGCTGGCCGGAGCCTCAATGAACGCGCCCACACCGGTGCCCCGTAAAGGGCTATGGACCGCACGACCCCCGCGTAGAGCCTCCGGCAGGAGGCGTTTGGCCCCCCCAGGTTGGGCAAGAGCCGCTTCAAAGCAGCCCCGGCCCGCTGCAGTCTGGGAGCCAAACGTCGGAAATGCTCGACGAAGTTCCACCGGCTGTCGAGGACGAGTCCCAGGTACTTCATCGTCGACTCGACGCCGATGTGAACCCCTCCTACCGTTATTTGGGAACCCGACAGTGGCGCGTTCCGAGGACCATGAAAACACATGGCCTCGGACTTGTGCAAGGCCACTTCGAGTTCCAATTGCCGGATCCTCTCAACGACTGTCGCAACCCCGCGTGTCATGAGTTCGGCCGCCACCTGGTGCGACCTCCCCTGCGCCAGGACCAGCGTGTCATCAGCGTAGCACACCACGCTGACGCCACTATGGAGGTCGGCGCGCAGCATTCAGTCGTACCCGATGTCCCACAGATGCGGCCCCAAGACCGATCCCTGTGGGACACCGCACGACATCTCTCGCCGGTTCCATTCTCCCTGGTGACCGGGGTAGATAACTGCTCTATCCGCCAAATAGGCCTCGACTACACGACAGAGATAGGTCGGCATCCGGTGATACCGGAATGCCTCCCGGATGCAACTCCAGGGCAGGGTATTGAAGGCATTGGCGATGTCTAGAGACACCGCCAAGACGACCCCACCCCGAGCCACAGCATCCCCCGTCGTGAGGGCTCGCACGCGCATGATGGCATCCACCGTGGAGCGCCCCCTGCGGAAACCAAACTGGCTCTCCGCCAAATCCGGCCCCACCCGCACCAGCTGCCCGACGAGGCGGTCTGCAATGACTCTTTCAAAGAGCTTGCCCACCTCGTCGAGCAGCACGATGGGCCGGTAAGCGGACGGAGAGTCCGCCGGGCGCCCCGGTTTCTTAATGAGGACCAGTTTCCCCGTCTTCCAACGAAGTGGGAACTGGCCCTCCTCCAAGCATGCGCTTAGGAGCCCTCTTAGTCGAGGCCCGAGAGCCTCCGAGGCCAGGACCCAGGCTTTTCCCGGTAAGCCGTCGGGTCCTGGGGCGGTATTCTTGGCACTCAGCCTACGTACCGCCACTCTCAACTCTACCTCGGTCACCTCAGGAGCAACGTCGTCATCGTCGGTCATGTGGTCCGCAGTTGGCACCGCAGAAGGCGGAGCCATGGGCGGGGGAGTATGCTCCCCCCGCGAAGGGAACAAAGCACTCACCACGCCCTCCACGAGCTGGGGCCGGAGACTCTGCGTCAGCGGGGGAGCCCATGGGCGGAGTTTCTCCCGCACCACCTTATATGGGCGTCCCCACGGGTCCCTGCTCAGAGTCTCCAGCGACTCCTCACGGGCCAGTCCCCTGGCCCGCAGGATCTCCGCTCGGAGGGCGGTCTTCGCCGCTCTGTAACCCTCGTACAGCTCCGCCTGAATGACTTCCGTATCCGAAGGGCGGATACGGAGCCTGCGGTGCCTGGTGTACAGGCGTCGCGCGGCAACGCACGCCTCGCGCAGAGATGTTAATTCCGGCGACCACCAGTACACCTGGCGCCAGGCATGTCCGGGCTGGACCCGGGGCATTGCCACGTCACAAATCTCGGACATGGCCTCCCAGAACCACTCCGCCTCGACGTTGATGTCTGCAGGCCTGTCCGGTGGTGACACCCAGGCCTGCACGATCGAGGCTTCCAGGAGGAGCTCCCGGTCCAGCTTCTTCAGCGCCCACCGCGGACCACTCGGGGCCTGTCGGACCAGCGCGCTCGAGTTCTGGGTGGAGACGTCAAACCGGATGTACCGGTGGTCGGAGTACGTCTCCACCCCCTCCATGATGCGCCAGTCAATGACACGCGGTGACAGAGCGGGGCTGGCGAACGAGATGTCCACCACTGACTCGCCCCGCATCCGCACACACGTGGGGACAGAACCCCGGTTTAGGACGACCAGGCCTGTCTCTAGAGCCCAGTCCTCCACCATCCTGCCCCGTGTGTCCGTGTACCGGGAACCCCAAGCCGTGTTCTTGGCATTGAAGTCCCCGAGTACGAGCACGGGCAGGGTATGGTACCCGACGACGACGATTCTCAACTCCGCAAGGGAGTTGTGGAACTCGGCGAGAGTTCGGTTCGGGGAGAAGTATACCCCTACCACAACAATCTCCCCGAACCGTGCTGCCACGCAACCCCGTCCCCTCTTGACTGCCTCAAGCGACGGGGTACCGGCGGCGGCCGACAAACTGTCAAGGCTGGAACTTGTATTTCTGTAAAGGTATTTACCGATACAAATTTTGTAGAGTTGTTTTCGTTGGAAATGGTTATCGGACTAGGACAGATAGGCTATTCGCAATCCTCATCAATAGAACGAGTTTCTTCAATTGCCATTTATCCTTTCTCGTCGTAAAACGATCCTATTTCAACACAACATGTGACAAATTGTACAAATACAGTTATTTTTGCAGTTGTTTTTTGTTTTATTTTTATTGCAGACAGTTCTGCAACAACTATTACGGATACTCAATCAAAAAGACGTTACAGTTAGTGACCGTAACTGAAAAAAGGCACTTATACGTAATCGTTTTATTGATAACCTACATTAAAAATCTTAATGCTTTTGTTATGTTCCTGGAGATCGTTTACTGTTTCATAGTTCCGATCGATGCTAAACCTCGTTTACACAAAATGAGTTTCCCAACCGTCGAGAGGCGAGAAATTTTAAGTGATTTATCATTTTCTATGCTTAAATACCTACAGAACTAGAGGTAAAGATGTTCTATGAGTTTCACAATTCCGATTGATGGTTTAGAAGGAAATATCGTTTGAATTGTGCAGTGTCTGTATGAAACGATAAAGCGTTTGCAAGATTAGCCTGACAATAGGATTTAGAGTTGAATAGTATTTAATGGGAAGGTAACTTATCTTCTGATCCCAAATCGGCACTCCAATAGTTCATAGGTACTCAGTCATCCGTTTGAAAACAGTTAGATAATAAACCGATTACGAGTTATTGTCATCGTAAAATACTGATAGTTGAACGCTCATTTTAGTTTTCTCTGCTTCAGTACATCTTAAAGTGACGTCAATAGTATGGCATCTTAAAAATAAGTTGCGTTTGTGTATTCGCCCGTTAATTTACCTATGTGTAAGTTGGTGTAGGTACCACAAAATAGGAATTAAAGTGGGGCAACATATGATATACACTCCACATGCAAGACTTCATTATTTTCCTTTTAAGGTGAATCCTTAGCTGTAGACGCCAAACTCAAATTTTCTTTGGTTTTTTTCAAATTGCAGCTCTGTTTTAAGTCGTATAATGTTTATTAAAATGCGATTCGCGAGTGTAGGAATGATATG